>JARGCU010000019.1:2756666-4132500 GCA_029227775.1 Morpho helenor | reverse complement strand
TTGGTCGAAAATTTGTAAGACAGAGGGAGAGTAGACACACGGCGCGGCGTAGGAGATAAGGTATCGCCCTCTCCTTCTACTATGTAATGTATGCCTGCGCTTGCTGTTTCGTTTGAGCGGCTCAGGGCTCTTGTTCAAATTGAATCTAATTGTAATAATTCTAAAGTGTTAAATTTTTAATGTAATATAAGGGAAGTGCAATAGTAATTGACCGTGTACTAGTTATAGTTGACCGTTTTAAATGAAATTTTAAATAATAACCGTTTTGTTTGTTGTAGCTAATAAAAAATAAATTTGTAATTGCCTGTTGCCATCTATTAACAACTGTCCAAACGCGCAGAACTGTAGCCCATTGTTTTAATAGTTAAAATTTAATATTGTTAATTATATTTTTTATTAGTTATAATAAACAAAACGCTTATTATTTAAAATTTCATACAAAACGGTTAACTACTAGTACATGGTCATTTACTAGTGCCCTTACCTTAAATTGTCATGTTTGTGTACGATAGCGCAATAAATGAATATATTATTTTACCACATAAATGGTAGTACTTATATACTTATAATTAAAGCAATTCGTGCAAAATTCCCTAACCACTCCAATATATCGAAAATGCATTATGTTAATATTGAAGTTTTCACTTTTTTTTTATTAAATACCTACTACCCACGTTATCGTGTGGCCTGAAACTTAAAAGTATATTAAATAATCTTATACAGAAATGCAATGTTGCGTAAAGATTTCAAGACTGACTATTTAGACTACTACAAAAGTAATGAGAATATTATTTTGCTATAATCCGCGATAAAAGGAAATATATGTATTGCTAAATGTAGAGTGTACTATTCGTTCTCATACCTGATATATAGAGAATTTGTAAGAACTCATGCTCTACCCGTCACTGATGACACAACGATACACAAGCACTGCACACATTCACCACCACAATCTCAACAATTGTTTCGCCCTGTAACCGAAGCATCGTCAGGAGATAGACTCCACGACTATCCACTACCAAATCGCAAAGAGTGGAGTCGTGGAGTCTATCTCCTGACGATGCTTGCAGTGTGTGCAGTTCACGAATGTGTGCAGTGCTTGTGTATTTTTGTGTCATCGGTGTCGGGTAGTGCATGAGTTTTTACAAATTCCGCATGTATCAGGTATGAGAACGAATAGTACACTCTACATTTAGCATTACATATATTTCCTTTTATCGCGATTTATAGCAAAATAATATTCTCATTACTTTTGTATTATGGACCTCCGCAAAGTAACGCCTAATTCTATAAATTATTTAGACTACTCCTAGAATTTCACGACCGTAACCATACGCAAGCAGTATTTTATAACTAAAGATGTGTCTATCCTGATTTGTTGTCCACCATTTGGGGTTCTCGTGTAGTCAGCATAGTGCCGCCGATGGATCCCGTCCATCGTGATTAATGAGGTCGACCTGCCGCATCAGCGCCCGCTCTACCTTAGTTGCAATCTGTCTTCGTTGCCCCATATCATTTTTGCTGAAGCAACCTACTAAAAGGTTTCAAATTTTTTTGCAGCTTTAAATATTGCGGTAAGCCCCTACGATTTTGACAGGCGATATTATAAATAACTTACCGAAAATATTGGCGGTCTTCCTATTCTTACATTGCACTAGTCTCCGCATTTTTTAAACCTCAACGAGGATGATGCTGCTTTTCTTTAAGGGCTAAGGGATGTAGAGAAAAAATATCGTGGAGAACGGCTTTGTCAAAGCGGGGCCGGATCGTGTCCATAGGTTTCCCGCACTATGTGTCCCGCCTATCGTCACTTCAGCTTCGCGACAGACTAAGTTGTGATAGATTTTAAACTTTCGCGATTCATACTGACAATTATATATGCGATCCGTATGTTTATATAATACGCTGAGTTGTGTCGTTAACTTTGTTTCTTCTACGGATCTCTTCATTTCTGATTTGAACACCGAAAGATAATCCGGGCATAGCTTACTCCATCGCCAGCTGAGTGGTATTCTCAGCTATTTTATACGGACCATTAACGGTTTAGTCTTTCAAACAAGTACGGAAATATCTTAAGATAAAGTAATTAAAAATGGACGAAAATAATATCCGAATGGTGCCCTAGAGATGGCAGAAGAAATAAAGGATGACAAACAAATCGTTGGGAAGATGACTTTTCCAAAGTTGCTGGTCCAGAATGGATTAGCATAGCAAGAGCCATTGAGAAATGGAAATCTTAAGAGGAGATCTTTGTCGAAAGGTGAGCTGTTTAGAAAACCTACATTGATCGTCAATGATAATAGAATAAGAATAAATGTAAAAGGACAAAAAGCAATAAAGGCTTATTTTGTTTATAAGTACGAATGAGATCAATATCTATACTTTGGATTAAAGGTGCAAGTTCTGTCAAAGAGTAATTTAATATTCCTGTAACATAACAATATTAAGCTATCTATTCACAGCTGTGCAGCGCTGTAAGGTGCAACCGTTAACTGGGTACGGTCGATGCAAATTGTAACTGATCGCCCGTTAAGCATTGTTTGTGGAAACGTTTTGAACGGTTAGCGCGTCACTGGCCATGTAAATGTTTGCATTTAAAGACCGCCAATACTGACGTCTAGCGGACTATTGTATATACGCTATATTTGCCCAATTAGTACCATTAAATAGGCTTATGTTGCCACTATTACTAAATGCTGGGGATAATATGCAATCTCTTCCCTTTTTTTTGTAAAAGATGAATTGAAGCATAAACCACCTACTTTACTTCGAATCGGTAGGTAATTTTTTCTTCGTTGACATTTGGTACAATTAATTCCTAGATACTGGGCTGATATATGAGATAAAAAAAAATCGTTTATTTTCCTTCGGGAAAAAGAAAACAAAACTAAAACTCTGAAGCCAATGAAGACTGTTTGAGTGATAGAAGCAATTTTTGACTTCAGTCGCTACGCACAGGGCTGCAACGTAATTAATTAATCAAATTGTTAGAATTTTTTTTATAATGATTATCCGCCGAGTTTCGCTTCTGAAACTTCCGAGACAATGGTAGCTTCTTTTAAAACATTTGACAATTCAAAGGTATTGAAAACGTTCGAGAAATAATATTTTGAATTTGAATGAATGAAGTTACGGGTACCATTAGTAGGTATGTAAAATCAAATTTGATGAAAGCGTGGTTTAAATTTGGAATGTAGCATTCGTAGAATAAGCTAATACACGGAACGGGAATATGGAATGTGGCATCAAAACAAACAAAAATTTTGACAGCAACAAAAAGCACACATGTCCCGCAAAGGTTATTTACGAGCGCGCTTTCAAAAAGAAGTGTAATTACCTCAAAGGGACGGGCGTGGACTCCCCTAACAGGCCACACCCAAATCGGCCATTATTTTAATCACACGATGCTACTGTTCGGCTTTTATCACGTAGATATCCTGCGATGAAAATGTTTAGACGAACATCCTTTTCCTTAATCTATATCTATACTAATATATAAATTTGTTTGTTTCATTGTTTAAAACGCGCTAATCACAGGAACTACCGGACCGATTTGAATAATTCTTTGGGTATAAGGTAGTCCATTTATGGTGATCACGCTAAGATGAATAGGAGTGGAGTAGCAATAAAAACTATTACGAATACGGCAAAATTTAAAGCTTTCTTAATAATATATTAAGGGAAAGCATGTTCGTATAGTCGTATGGTATCTGGCGGAGTAGGATAGACCACCTTCTTTCTTACGCGGGTGTCGTACAAGGCGACTAAGGTAAGTTGACCCGCTGTGTGGTATCCGACTGAGTAGAATAGATCATCCTCATTTCTTATTGAGGTGTCGTATAAGGCGACTAAGTTAAGTTAACGTCAGGTAGGCGGCCGGTCGTAAAATACTTAGCTAAATCATGTGGCAGCGCGTTTATAACGTGTTGTGCAGACTGACGACTCCACTTAGAGTGGGATAAAAGCAGGAGGACGACGTACGTAGGTAGTTCGGTTTTTTGAATAAATAAAACAGTCAATGGTCAGCCGCCTTTTATTTGCAGTGGCGACGTAGATTATCTAGACGAGATTAATCTTGGGATTCTTACTAAGAGTTCATATGTTCTATGTTCAATTGTGTAGGTAAACATTTTGACGAAACTTGTGCCTATGTCTTAAGAATTCCTGGGATATGGGTAACCTTTGAATCCACATTGGAGCGCGGTGGGTATGTGGAATAGGCATTGATCTTTTGTCCAAAAGTAGGATAGTAACAAAAAGTTTATGGAGGAAATTAATAATGGAAAAATGATGGTGAAAACTAATTCTCTAATATCCTATAACGGCGAGGCGGTAAGTCTAATATCCGAAGTGGTTACTGCATTGCGTTACCAAAACGTTCAATAATTAAACGGGATTTATGATAGACTATCAGTGCCTCGGGGTTTCTTATAGCAGTTCAAAGGTTCTAAGGAAATTAACATTTTTATCTAGAGGTTACCCTGTTACCTATATCATATACGGAGTTATTCTGTTCTGTATGAGGTGAACATAACGGGTTTCCTGACTTTAAAGAAAAGTCTTAAATTCCTTTAAACTGTTAGAGTGGTAAAGTACTACACTCACACTAACGAACAGCTGCCTTTATAATATTCATCATCATCCTTCTGCCTGTCCTTATCCCACTCTAAGTGGAGTCGGCACAACATGTTATAAACATGTTATTACATGATTTTTCAGCATTTTAACGACCAGCCGCCTGCCTGACGTCAACTTATCTTAGTCGCCTTTTACGACACCTCGGTAAGAAATGAGGTTGGTCTATTCTACTCACCCGGATATCACACGGCGGACCTGCCTTAATAATATTATAAGGATGATAAAGAAAAAGCGGTTTATCATAATTTAATAATAACTTTAAAGTACATAACTAATTCGGAGATAAAATATATCCCTGTACTTAATCTAGACTAAAATGACGTTACGAGCTAGTGATGTCTTCAATCAATATGCTAATCTGTTATCGATTCTATTAAAGATAGTTCAGCGTTACCCTGTTAGTTCCCATTATAATACGCACAATAATTCTTGATAAACTTATACATTGTAGATACATTGATTATAATTTAATGAATATAATTTTATTAATATGTTTATTAACGTGACGTGTTAATAATAAGTTATAATTAAATAATATTACAATAAAAAATGAAATAATTTGTGAGATCTCTAGATTCAAATCAAAAAGTATTTCGCAGATTTGAACCGGGTTAATCTAAATTTTCGGACCGCCCGATTACCCCACTGAGCTATTACAACTTTACAAATGACAGTTTAATAAGCCTATGTTTTTAAATAATATAGCAGTTTTTGTGTGCCTCAAAACAGGGATAACACATTTTTTTTAAAATGAAACATAGCTAGATTCATTTATCGCCCCTGCCTATATAGGTATATAGTTAAGACTTAATAGGTACTAAGTTTCATGAAAATCGTTGTATATATACACACATACACACACACACACCACACACACACACACACACACACACAAACACATATTATAATATAAATATATGGGACACTTACACACACGGTCGTCCGTCCCCAAAGTAACTAACTTAATACTTGTGTTATGGGTGACAGCCAACTCGTGAATATATACTTATATATATTTTTTTAATACATACTTAAATACAAATATACACCCAGGCTCAAAGACCAACAAATTTATATATAGAAAATGTTGGCCCTCGGCGGGAATCGAACCCGCGACCCGCGGAGCTGAAAGCAGGGTCACTACCCACTGCTCCAACGGGCCAGTCAATATTAAAAATATAGTTTCAGTGACGAACAAAATAGCAATTTCATCATTTTTCTACAAGCTGTTTCAGCGTTTAATCGCAAAGGGAGTGCTAATCGAACAATAAACAAAGCATTAAGTATTGCTAGGACAGCGGGAATATGAATTATCATTGCAAATTCAGCGTAGCCTAGTCTAATGCTCACGGCAGGCGTCATTTTTTTTACGATCCAAACGAACACGAGCAAGCAGACTCGCCCCCGCTGTTCCCGGCTAATTTCGACCCTTGTGGCGCGCAAAATATTTTTTTACCGACTGGCCGTTTTTCAAAGCTGGTCCCCACTAATGACGGTTTTGTTTTGTTAAGATAAGAAATTGTTTATCTTTCGGTAGGACATGGTCATCAGAGAAAATTAATACCATGTCAGCAGGGCTCGAAGGGTGCGTGATGCGGCCTATTATAATCTATGGCAAAACGTGATATCGACCTATAGTGGGCGTGCACGCGGTCTATGATGCATACATATGTCACATACGGACGTACATTTCACAATTATTATTTTTTAAAGCTTTTATTTAATTTACTACACTAGCCGTGTATGTACGTGCAGGTGGAATCTTGCAAGTTAAATTTGACCCACTTCCCGGTGTCCGATTGAAGTGAAATTTTACATATTTTTCCAGTCCCGATGACAATGAAGGTTTATGATAAGCATGACCTGATGATGCTGCCAGATTTGTCTTCAGACAAGGGAACTTATTAATGGTTAACAGTAGGTACAAACTTTGTTAAGCGCTTTTATTTATTAAAAGCTTTTAGTATATTACTTATTCAAGTTTTTTTACGCAACGTATCTCCCTATAACTTGTCTAGTTTCTCAGTACTCTCAAGAATTATAATCATCAAAACGGAGACTCCTATGGAGTCTAAACGCAAGCGGCAATAATCAGATTCTGGGATTATTTTCTACTAGTGGTACCCGCAACTTTGTTTGCGTCAACTTAAACGATTAAGTACTTTCATTATTGCAATATGTGCTTTCCCTATTTCCGAAAGAAAAACTGCACTTTTTTATTCTATTCAATTCAATACTACATATTATCTCAGTGTGTAAACTTAATTGTCGTCGTTAAGTCGTTAATCGATCTAGCTAGGTTTTATTAAAAAAACTGTTCTTTTATCACTGTTTTCGGGCATTGAAAAAACTGCTACGAAGAAGTAGGATACAGTTTAAATTTGCTTTTAATTGTCAAGTTATAATAGCGCAATGGAAAACGGGTGGAATAAATATGTGAAAATAGCTGAGTTCAAATCCCACGTGTGACCGATCCATTCTTTTTTTTTATGACCGTTTCTTTCATTTTTAATTTTTTAAATTGTATTTTTTATATCTATATAATATATAAATCTGAAGAGTTTGTTTGTTTCATTGTTCGAACGCGCTAATCTCAGGATCTACTGGACCGATTTGAAAAATTGTTTAAGTGGAAGATAGTCCATTTATCGAGAAAGACTATAGGCTATATAACATCACAAGTCGCTGGCGAAAGCTGGTCTATTAATAAAATTACCCAGCAAGGCTCGGTCACCCTGGTACTGTCTGGTCACTGTATCACGATATGTAATCACGAAACCTGTCTATTTAACACTTAACGTATCGTGTGGCTTAATTCAAAAATTTATTGTTTTCATCCGCAACAGTTAAATATATTTTCAATCAGTTACGTTAAGCGCATTTAAATCAGTTTGATGATATTGCATGTTTACGGTGTCGTAAATCTGCTTACGCGGAAGATTTATCGTTACAGAGGTTCGCTTACAGATTGTGTTCGACACAATTTGGCCTTTGTCCGATCGGTTTTATTATTGCTGTTGTTTTATGGGAATGAAAGAGACGAATACACGTTTAGAACAGTAAAGTATAATACCTAAGTCCACGGATATAATCTCTGTTTTTTTTATATGAACGAGCATCGTTGACTGCATCGTTGGCACAAGTGGCAGCCCTGCCTTTCAGCTAAGCGAGCTTTAAGCCGAGAACCAACATATTCTTAAAACAATTTATTGGTTCTTTGAGTCTGGGTATATTTGTATTTACGTATTTTTTGAAAATTATATATGTATGTATTTACCCTCACCCATAATGTATTAAGTAACTTACTTTGGGGACGGAAGATCGTGTGTGTGATTGTCGTATATTTAACTAGTCATATTGTTTTATGACTTGTTAAATGGGGCTATATCTGTTTGAAATTACCGGCTTCCTTGGTGGTAAATCAAAATAAAATAACATATAAACATATTAAATCGAAATGAAGCTTTCTATATATAAAAAAAATTAAATCAGTACATACATATATACAGAAATATTTTGAACTCTGACTTGCATTATACTCCCACCAATTATATAGTCAGATTTTGTTTAGGCACAATAAACATTACTGTTTCAAAACTTCTTATTTATTTATTTATTTAGCAACACACAACATATATGACAACATTGTAATACAAATACCTAATACTATGGTAATCATAACTTATAGGTATTTAGTGCCAATCCGACTTGTGTTCCGACACCAAGTTCAATATTATTTTGTGTTAGCATATATTCATCGTTATAAGTAAACTCAATTCTTACCCGTCCTTTAAGCGCATATTTATATGTTTACAATTTTTTATTTATTTATTTAAAACAATATCTGTGAATATGGATCATACTGATATATAAAAGTTTGTTTTTAAAAATTTGCAATAATTTACATCAAGAGTATAAATTGGATTTACCATAAATGACAATTATATTTATCATAATATTCACAATTTCTCCTTATCGGAAATCAAAATCGTTAAATGTTATTACAACATAATAATTTTTGGTGAAACAATGGCACAGAAAGATTCAACTTAAATGAAACGACGAAATATGCTTCATATAAATAGCTCTTTTGTATATTAGGACTTTAGATATTTTCTAGTCCACTTTCATTTTATAAATATTACTAGCGGCCTGTCCCTGCTTCGCACGGGTATAAAATATATATCACATGTCAGTCAGTGTAAAAAAATGATTTAAATCGATCCAGTAGTTTTGATTTATTAATTACTGCCCGTGGCCCGCAAGCGTTAAATTTGGAGAAAAACAATTTCCTTTCCCTATACCAAAAAGATTTCCTGCTATGTTTGGAATATCTAAATTCATATAGTACATTTTTACTTATTCACTTTTACATTTTCCCTATGTATTTTATTTTTACAATTAATTACAGAATGTCTTTAAACAAACTCTTGAAAGAGCGACATCGCTGCTAAAGTCGAAGTGTTATAGAGCGAAGCGCGGCGTCCTCACGGCATTTTAAATCTGTAATATCTCCGAAAATGTTCACTTGAATTACACGCTGTAAACGGCCATATTGATCTATATTAAGTCAACTATTTATTTAAGGTACTTAATTGGATAAGGATTAATGCTGAATTGTATAAAAATTGCTTCAAAAATAAGGCATTATTTTTCGTAAAAAGTAAATGACAAAAAATGCTATTGTGGGTTATCAATAAGAGATAGACATATACCATCGCAGACTTTTCTGTAGACCTTTTCAAGGTGTACAAATACTTAGTACATTATTTTGATAAATCTCGTAGGGTTTAGACTGCGTTTGCAATGTAAGCGGAAAAAAATGTAATTATTTACAGAAACCTCAAAAATTACAGTATTTCTCTGCTCCGTATTGAATGTTATTATGCGTACAAACCTTCCTCTGGAATCACTCTATCTATTAAAAAAACCCCATCAAAATCTGTTGCGTAGTTTTAAAGTTTTATGCATACATAGGGATATATGGACAAACAAAGAATGCGACTTTGTTTTATAATATGTAGTGATTTAATATTAAAAATCACTTGCGCTGCTGTGAAATTATCCGACAGTATCTTAATCACCCATTTATACCAACTCCCATAGATTAAACTATGATATCCTTTACAATGAAATGTCGCTTCAGTCACAGCGGTGCCGTGTGCTGTCAAGGATTTTGATCAATCTCAGTTTCACGTAGGAAGAGTTTGCAATTTCCTAGGATTACAACATTTACTGTGATTCACTGAAACATTTAGTTAAATGTGTTAAATTATATACCAGAATTAAATTAATTCTCAATAAATGTAATTTTGATATGAAACATTTTCTCAGGTCCATGAATATCATATATCTAGGTGTATTGGGGAGCTCATCCTATAAAAATTATAATACTACAAAATAAAATACATCCTGCTGCCCTTAGCCCACTCTAAGTGGGGTCGGCACAATATGTTACAAATATGTTGTCACATGATTTGGCTACGTATTTTACGACCGGTCGCCTGCCTGACGTCAACTCACCTTAGTCGTATTTTACGACACCTCGGTAAGAAAGAGGGTGGACTATTTTACTCAACCGGATACCACACGGTGGGTCAACTTACCTTGGTCGCTTTTTACGACACCTCGGTAAGAAATGAGGGTGGTCTATTCTACTCAGCCAGATACCACACGGCGGGTCAACTTACTTAGTCGTATTTTACGACACCTTGGTAAGAAATGAGGGTGGTACTATTCTATTCAGCTGGATACCACACGGCTTATACTACAAAATAAAATATTAATTTTAAACATGAAATAAATTAGAAATATTTTAAATAATGTGCACAACTCTTTAAGTAGAATAAATGGCGATTTTTTTTGTATGTGTGTGCATGTTTAAACGCTTATACGCTCTTAAACCGCCTGCTTAAACGCTCCAACGACACAACTAATTACTATAAATTTTTCATACGCTTAATTCCATAGACAACCTCCATAGTTAGGTCACAGATTTCATAAATTTTTTATCGGGAGAAATCTATGGATTCTGAAAATAAATCGACTTTTGCTGTGTAGCCATCGATAGTACCTTACCTTATCTTTTTAAAAAACCCTTGAACCTTTGGTGAAACCTCGGTTTGCAACTAGTTTTAAATAATTAGATGTACCGATTTTAGTTATGCTTCAGGAATATCTCGTGTTCTTCGCTGAGTTATTATCGAACATAAATCCATAATGATTACGCGTCTACCCGCGGATAAATGCCCATTACGGGCGATCGGTGTAAATGAGGTGCGTCAATAAGATGCCTCTTGCTTGGGATAATGCTTTGGAAGTAATAAGATGATGGGCGTTGTTTAAGATAGATGGAATATTGAAACAAGAGCTGGAGTGCCTAAGCGTTTACAACATAAGTATACAGTTAGTAACTTTGGAGAAAAACAACCATCTGTGTAATTGTTCCATATATTTATTATTTATTTATGCCGTGTAGTATCCGGCGGAGTAGAATAGACCACCCTCATTTTTTACCGATGTGCCGTAAAAGGCGACTAAGGTAAGTTTACCCGCCGTGTGGTATCCGGCTGAGTAGAATAGACCACCTTAATTTCTTACCGAAGTGTCGTGTCGCCAAAGCAACATCAGTAGACAGTTCCTCAATAAAATCCTCAATAACGAATTTTAAACTACTTATATCCTTACAAGACTGTCGACTAAGCTAGCGATTGACTACGGTGTTATAATCTACTATATTAACCTATGCCAGTGATTTATTATCAGCAGCTTATCAGTGCGATAGGATCGGTACTGGCTACTGCGGTTACCAGACCTCACGCCAAACTTGACAATAAACAACATCTATAGTAGAGGGCTTTTAGGTTATTCCAATTTAATTAAATTTAATTCATGAATTGCAATTCATACAGCATGCCGAGTAATCCAAGATGCTGGTTAAAGTAATAGGTCCGTAAACATAGGCATAATTTTGAAACTTAACTGATGTCACATGTTACAATTTTTTTTAAGTTTTTTTTTTAATTTTTGATGAAACATTAGAATTCGACAAATTTCTAATTAAATGTTATTTGTTTCAGGTAATAAAGGATCTCTTTAGATGGTCTACAGTCGATACATGGGTAAATAAAAAATATATGTATTTAAAAAAAAATACTACAAGTCTAGAAGCGACTAGAAGCGACCGGATTTCTGTTTTAAATTTATTTTGTAGTAAGAAAGTAGTATTGTTACCTTAAAATAATATATATCGAACGAACGTTTTTACTACGCGCTGATATGATCAGTATAAATCTAATGAAATATAACCATATATTTTGTTGCACTGCATAATTCAGATGCTTTTTTATAATTGTATAATTTTGTCTGTAAATAGTTAATAAAATGTCAAGTTTTTTATATTTCAAATGCTTGGACGTATAATATAAAATTAACAGCGATGTATTTTGATTTAATTTGGGGTAAAGATGAAGCAGTAAATATGAACCTGATCTACTTGTACTTTGATTTGTTACATATACTTCAGGTTACAAGACCCACGCTCCACGATTAGTAACAGTGCGCTCGGAATATTTTATAGTGGGACTATTATGGTAATAAGGTCTATTAGGGAAAGGTGACAACGTGCCTTCAATATTAAGAAGTGTTTAGAATTTGGGATTTTTTTATCAAAGTTTTGTATAAGTACGATATAGTAACGTATTCCTTATCTTATTTAACCAATATCCTTCCGTTATTAGACATTTGTCTCTCCAAGATACCACAGGGTCTTGATTTAGGGATTCCCGCGATTTTGAGATCAGAACATGTCAGGCCATCACGTAACCAGTCTACCAACACTGTGTTTTCCAGTGCGGGGTCGCCATTTTAGTATCTAAGGACAATAACTAATTGTCGGTTTTTTGTACTCATATAAAGTAATATAATAATGAGCAGTAGACTGGCTTACTATGCCTTAATAACAACTCAAAATCTGACACCCATGGGAATAATTACACGCGCGGTATCTGCGTAGTATATTGGATTAAAGATAGAGATACAAAAATTTAATAGTTAGTTTGTTTCAAAGCTAAATTTGCGGAAATGTAAGATCCGATGTGGTCAGGATTGGGATACTGCTTTAGAAATCGAGTATCCCAGTACCATGACAGAAGATCTATAGTAAAGTTGCTGAATAAATCTGTTTTAAAATTGGTCGTTTACTATCAAGTTAGGAAGAGGCCTCCGTTATATGTTTAGAATAGAACTTGAATTAAGAACTTGATATCTTGTACTAGATAATGGAGATTAATTCTTATGGTAGGAAAGTATCTGTTAACCAAGGATAGATGTCTGTAAGTTTTCTTTAAAAATTGAAATATGTATGGCCTTAATTGTTAGTCGTTAATTGTAATATGTTTTAAAAAGCTTTTATTCAACTTCCAATGTATGTGAAGGTGGAATCTTGCAAGTAAAATTTGACCCACTTCCCGGTGTAATTAAGCTATAATTTTACATATTGCTCCAGTCCCGATGACAATGCATGTTTTTTATAAGCATGACCCGATGCTACTGCCATTTGCTCCAGACGAGGGAACTCCTCAACGGTTAACAGTAGGGACATTTTAAAAAGCCTTTTTAACTGGCTTGTTCCAAAGTAAAACAACTTGACACAAAGTAGCTCCGCTAGCTAATATGTTCGCTGTCTCTGGACGGTAATCCTAAAACGTGTGAATATGTTCATTGTCGTGTGCGCGCAGATGCGAGACCTTCGCACCACATGTGCTAGACTTTACTATCGGCACTAAATATCCCACGTAATGTATTGACGTGCCTGCGTCGATGCTATTATTAGGTGAAGCTGTACAAAATTATTTTAGCAACGTAAGAACTTATATATTCTCAAATCTCATAAGGATTCCCAGATGTAGTCAAATGCAATAGTATATTACTTTGTAGCAGTCTCGTCTTTATTTTAAGCTTGCCATAATCACCTTTAACATGTCACAATATCACGAAATATCATTTACTAGTTATTCCTTCCTTCCATTTTGATAACTTGGATGCGATTGGTTTTCTAAATGAACAGTTGACATTGTAAAGACGAGTCTGCGTCGTGTCGATAACACTCAAACTACGAAATTTGCAAAAAGCACTTTGAATTCTTATTTGCCATCCCGTTGATAGTAAGTGGTTTCTTATTAAAAAGTTGCCTATTGATGAATATTGCATATTTACAAATCAGAAATGAGGAGATCCGTAGTCTTCTACGGATCTCCTCATTTCTGATTTGTAAAGTGACCAATATAGCTGAACGTGTCGCAAAGCTGAAATGGCAATGAATGGGGTATATACTCGTAGCACAAAGGATTGATGGGTGTTGGGGTCTAAAGGTGCTGGAATGGTGACCTCGCACCAGAAAACGGAGTGTCGGTACATTCCCTACAAGGTGGATTGAAAACCTTAAAAATGTCGCTGGGAGTTGCTGAATACAAGCGACATAAGGTCGTGAGGTGTGGAAATCTCACGAAGAGACTTATAAAAAGGACTTCTATTGGTTGACGAAGAAGAAGTTTATATTATTATATTACGATTTCTTTGAACTAGCGATACGCAGATTTCATCACTATATCTTCCACCACCGCTAAGCGTATAATTAAATGAATATGAAGCACATAAGTTTACAATGAATTTCCACGGGTGCCTGCCCAAGATTTCAAACTGAGAACCCAAGGTAATTTCACTTGCTGTAACCGTTAGGCCATAACGGGTCTTAAAAATGATTACTATTTATCACGAGTAGTAATTAACAAGAAAAAATTCAAAATCTTAAAATAGTTTCGAATTCTCTCGTAATCGTAACAAGTAATTTTTGTTATCTAATGATTGAATGTTTTGGCTTCACCGTCTGAAGGTCAACGGAAATTGTATCGAATGTCTCAGATAACTGAACCGCGTTCTCGTTTTAACCCTTTTTTAAATATGTTAATTAATTGAACAAAACTGATACGAATTAAATTTATTCTACGTGATAAACATAATGTTGGAATGTGGTCCCTAAAAATAACATTAATTCACAAAACGGTTTAAAGTAAGACATTGTTTTGACCCATCTTATACAAGGACAATTAACATGCTGTACCCGCGACTTCGTGTGCATGAACTTAAATGTTAAAATACGCTCAATTTAACCCTGTTTATTTTGCGTTTTAGAAGATAATACTGTTTTCTTTGTACTATAATTTAACCCGGTATATAAGCTTAAATATTCCCAAATTTATTTAGTTTTTTTAATCAGTATGGATTTTTAACACTATAGTCTCGAAAGTGTTACTTTTAGCCATAGTTACGAGTAGTACAAGTCGGCCTTAGTCGCGATCCAGCCTCACAGAATCTTAGAAGAACTTCCCTCGACGATAGTATTGCATACTGCTTTATCCGTGCCCTTGAAGAATCTTCGGTGATCATCTGGTGAGATATATTAAATACGTTAGGTTATAGACATTGACATAAAAAATACAATTACGGCATTTAATATTAGTTATGTTTGGCTGGAAATTGTTAATTCTTTTGTCATAAATAAGTCTACATTTATCTGCATACTTTCACAATTAAATAATTATCAATAATGATTCATGTAGTTACCCTCTAACTAAAATTACAAAAAAGAATGGAGCGCTAAAAAAGTCTTGTCAAAATAAAAAGCGAAGTAATTAGTCTCCGAACTGAAAGCATTTCGTTGTAGATATTTAGTTTTTTTCCGAGTCTTGCTGGCGGTGCTTTCCTTTGAAATATTTTAATTACTATTTGCACAAATAAATGCCGAACTCTCTGTCGCGACGTTTGCTTTATATTTAACATAGTAAGGAAATTAAAAATGTGTGTTTTAAGAAGCGCAAGGTCACATTATTTATCTCGAGATAGCAGTCGAGTAAATATAGCAATAAGCAAATTTGTTTAAATCTGTAATGTTCTAGATAAAAGGAGTGCTTTACTTAGAGTTTCGAAATTTCATATTACCAACGAAGCCCGAAACCGAAATAGTTTGAACCCTATGCTCTAATTTAAAAGTCTAAAGGATATATGTATATAGCGTTATAGGTAATTAAATCATATCATCATCCTCCTGCCCTTATCCCACTCTAAGTGGGGTCGGCACAACATGTTACAAACATGCTGTCACATAATTTGGCTGCATTTTTACGACCGCCCGCCTGCCTGACGTCAACTTACCTTAGTCGTATTTTACGATACCTCGGTAAAAAGAGGGTGGTCTATTTTACTAAACCGGATACCACACGGTGGCTCAACTTACCTTAGTCGCTTTTTACGACACCTCAATAAGAAATGAGGGTGGTCAATTCTACTCAGCCGGATACCACACGGCGGGTCGACTTACCTTAGTTGCCTTTTACGACACCTCGGTAAAAAATGAGCATGGTACTATTCTATTCAGCCGGATACCACACGGCATAATCAAATCAAATCAAAATCATTTATTCGCTTTAAACAGAATTAAAGAAAGATGTTAATATATAATTTCAGTCATGTCAGTCAGTCATATAATTTCATGTTTAGCCAGAATTGACATGCAAATTTTTAACAGTAAATTTAAGAATTAATTAACATATTATACATAACATATTATAATTTTTACATTGTATCTTTGAAAAATACATAAAATACTGTACCCTACTGGTATCTTTGAAATCAGGATTGAAGTTTATACCGACCACCATACATACATCTCAGGAACTTCTATGTCTAGGTATATCTCGTTGTTTGTAGATTTTTTTATAGAAACCTGATTAGAGGTTTAAATCTCGAATACTTTGGAAACATAACGAGCTGTCAACGAAACCATCACGCCTATATGCTTTTCGTTTTACACTGAAAACAAACGTAAGCCTACCTGATTTACTAGAGGCATTTGTTTGTGTGTCTAACACGCCAACCCGCAGTGCATATTGTGACGGCTTTGTATCGCTTTCTGTTGCGATTTGCTTTGGATTCGTCTCTGTTGGACATTAAAAGGATGTTACTTTACTGTTTCATATTTGGTGCATCGGTCTAATACCTAGTTGTTTATATAAGGAGATGGCGTGAATCGTATAAAAACAGATGCCGTACACCGCTTAATAGAAAAGTTTCAATTAAGATATAAATTCGCCATCCAGTTTAGCTCATTTATCTGGGATGATGACGATACATAGTTGATTTAATATAGATCAGTATGGCCGTTTGCAGCATGTAATTTAAACCATCATCCTCTTTTTTACCGAGGTGTCGTTATACGACTAAGGTAAATTGATATCAGGCAGGCGGCCAGTTGTAAAATACGTAGGCAAATCATGTGACAACATGTTGTGCCGACCCCACTTAGAGTGGGATAAGGGCAAGAAGAAGACAGATTTAAAATGCAGGGACATAGCGGTTTTGTTTTACTGTAAATTTAACGCGTGCGCGCCACGGGCAGTAATGAATAAATCGAAACTACTGGATCGATTTTAATCATTTATTTTACTGATAACATAAGATATATATGTTATACCCGTGCGAAGCCGAAGCGCGACGCTAGTTAAGATATAAATTTGTCATACAATTTATTTTATTAATGTATCGATACATCTAAAAAATGATGGCGTACGCGTAAAACATAACATTTCTGCGTCAGTTATGTAAGACAAACAAAACGCATAGCAATATTGAATAATCGCTTATGAATGAGTAGTTCGATATGCCGTGAGTTAATAATTGTTACCATCTGTCTGTAATAAGCCCGTGTCACGTGGACTGGTAGATGTTTATAATTTTTGTTAGATCAGTCAACAGTAGAAGCAAAACTATTGCTTCATTTTATGCATTTTATTTTATAATGGAAGTTGAAACCAACGTGGAACAGAAAGAGTACCAAATTAAAGTGATGAGCCCGTATTAATTGAGCGATAAAATATTTGTTAATAAACTGACTAAATTAACAACGCTCGCTATCTGTCGCTCTGTGGGGCGACCATATTTTCATATAATATATTAAAATTTTATTTATTTACATCAAAAATGTACAAGTTACATCTATCTTAAATTACTTACACGCTAGGACTATACAAATCATGCCCACGTGAAATGGTCTCAAGAATGCTGGCAGCGTTTCCGAGCTGAATCGCTAAGCTGATTCTTTGTGCGAAACATGAGCCAGCGCTCTTATCACCTGAAGAAGCAATCAACCGAGGTGTTAAATCGGATATTTTTTTTGCACTTTGACTCCATAAATTAAAAATAAATATATATTTATATTCTAACCACAAGGTTAATTTTGCAAAAACTAATTAAGTCTTAAAGCTGTCATCATAATAATATGTAACGTATTAAAACTATATATAACATGATTATTAATATAAATAATTTCAAAAAATAATTTCTCTTGTAAATCTTTTTTTTCTATAAAAATAATGTGATTTATAAGTGGAACGCTATTTTATTTCAATTTCGCAAGATTTTTTTAACTAATCGAGCCATCAGTTTCTTTCATTTTAATGGTTTTTATATCAGTTACATGTATCGTGCTTACTCTTGGCATCGTAAAATTAATTATTATTACAGTAGTATAACTGTTCAGTAATTATTCCTTTTGAATACACACAATTTTGCAAAACTTAATATTATTCGAGATTTAAAAGTAACAACGAAATTTGCTGACTTCGAGTCAAGTCTTAATGTAGGTAGAGACGCGCTGAAAATAGCAAGTTCGTAAAATTATTTTATTGGCCGCAGCCTCATCGTTATTTCTTATTATTACTAACAAATGGCTTTGATTGGGAGAGTTTAAAACTATTATATTGTGTGCTTGGGAAATATATATTTAGTATTTAAGAAAAACGAACAATGTAAAGCCGATAAATTCTATTAAATTTATAAGCCAATCAAATTTCTTTTACAAAAGTAATAATAAAGAAAAATAATATATTATAAAAAATAAGAAATAAATTATTTATAATTACCGTATATGATTAGGCCTGACAAAACAAGATGAGAGCTGGAAAAGAGCATAGTAATCTTAATGTAAATCAAAGGGAAAGTAAACAAGTTTATTAGGTGCGCAGATATAAGTAGGTGTGCTGATATAAGTGACTCTCATGATACAAATAAGACGTTTGATTACCGTTAGGGTGAAATTAGATAAGGATTTTTTCTCATTAATGTATAAAGCATTTGAATGTTTCGGTCTTAGTTATTTTCTTTATCATCAAACAAAATATTTTTTATTTATTCATTGATTCCAAAGCTTCATTAAAAATTTGGGCGCTTTTTTCCATAGAATAACATTTATGAAATTTATTATGACTAAAGTAGTGTAGTAGTTGTTTGGAATGTGTTGGGTCTACCTATTCGCATCGTAGTAGCGAAGCTGGCTGAATTTAATAATCTTCTATCCAAGAGAGGATAGATATTATAATAACAGGATATCATATTATAATATTCTGGTTGGGCTAGTTACATCTTTTCTATACCTATATCCTTCTCCCTCATCCTTGGTCAACCTTTTACCAAAGGGAAAGAGCATGCGACAGGCCGCGGTCATCTTCGCGGCCATTACGCTTTGAACTTTGTAACGAGCATTGTCGCACGCGTCTTAATTAATATTACGTTACGTAGTAACATACGTTTCGCAACACGTGTATTTTATCGCTTTTATATGAACGCTTTACGAATATACCACGAACGAATTGTTGTGTATTAATCCTGGCGGTCCCGAACAGAGTAAGTGAGTATGGAGTGACATAGTGTGGTGTCCTTTATTAATACCTCAAGGACGCTTGAAGCAATCAGCATCTCACCCAGGATGGCCTCCCTCTTTCTCATTTTATCCGGGGTCCTTTTGTATCCATATGCAGTGAAAACTCTTTTATTTACAAAACTATATTATGGAATTCTGCAAAGTATCGCCCAATCTTAATCATAATCATAGATTATTTATGGAATTTGTAGAGGTCGGCGATATTGTCACTCTACTTTGGTAACCCGACCGGGAAAGGACGGCCAATTAGTGGCGCGGGAAACTTTGTATCGGGTTTCAAAGTTTTTGTATCGGAGCGACGCAACTCTATCGCGATGTAACAAACATTTCCGACACAATGGCTTTCCGCCGAATTTATCTTTTTATGCAACATTTGAGCCGCTTCTGTTTCCTGCGGTACGTGAGTGTGATGAAAATTTTTTTCGATGAGAACTTTTTTCTTTATAAATATATAAGATTAACTGAATTTAAAAAAATAGAATATCCAAAATATTTTACTTTCTGGTAATTTAGAAAGACATTTTTTTTTTTTTTTACGAAGAAAGGCTAGCGCCTGGCTGCTATCTCGCCTAACGGTAAGCGAAGGATGCAGCCTAAGGTGGACTGCGCTTGCCACTATAGTGCCTATTCACCCTTTTTTTGAAACTTTGTGGATCGTAAGATTCCGGAAAGATAATACATGGTAATATCGCTTATTAAACTGCAGTCAGCTACGCACCAAGCTGCAACGATTAACTTGTAACCATCAAATTGTAATTATTTTTTTGTTTAAAAGATTATCCGCTGAGTTTCTTGCTGGTTCTTCTCGGTAGGAACACACTTCCGAATCAGGGGTAGCTTCTTTAAAAAATTTGACGATTCAAAAGTACTGTAAACAGTCCACTTGAATAAAGAATATTTTGAATTTGAATATGAATTAAAAATAATATATAATCCAAATTCAAATTGCAAATATTATTTATTCAAGTAAACTTCGAAACAAGTGCTTTTGGATCGTCAACTCTACTGCTGGTTCGGAAAGCTGTTCCTACCGAGAAGAGCCAGCAAGAAATTTGGCAGTTGCTCTTTGCAAAATATAATTCTTATTGCTAGTTACATTTAGTCATTACTATCTTGTAATGTAAGTTGTCCTTAACAGTCTAGTAGTAGTAGGCTTATTGTATCAGCCGCTTTTTAACAGTGTTTTTAAACTGCTGTAATGGCAAAGCTAAAATTGATTGCAGAATTTTATTATAGAATCTTATACCAAACCCACAAACGACTTACGGTACTTTTGCAAGGCGCACAGCAGGAGCCAGAAGCTTATGTCGGTTCCTACTTTGTCTATTGTATACATTACCCATAGTTTTGTATTTCTTTATATTTTTCGTTTATAAATTAAATTGCTTAAAATAAAGTGAAGCAAATGTAAGAATACCTATTTCCTAAAACTTCTTTCGCAGGGAATTACGCAGCTAGAAAAGAATTTATAACATTTAGGTTAAATATCCAATTTAGATTTTAAAATTTTTATCGAATGTACTTCTATGTATAATATATTACGCATGCAATAAACGATGAAATTTAAATAAAAACTAAAGATATAGCAACGAATATTTCAGTACTGGTCTATTTTCAAAAATTCTGATAAAACGAGTTAAAAAGTACTTGAAACTGTCATTGATAGCGAAAAGGGGACACGATCAATCATAGAATTCATATCGCGCACGTTGTACTTTGTAATCAAATATATGATGTCAACTCATATGCTTGGTGGTTAGATTTTGAACGCTTTTTAGAAGCCCTTATGATTTAAATTGGCAATATACTTACTGAATATATGCGACACACGCTTGTGTTCTGCGTTATGGCCAAACAGTGTAAAAATACTCGTAGACTTGTTGGCGACACGGTTTATCTGTTTTGTCTTTTATATCCTTTTGTTTTATTCTTGTACGATGTGCGTGATTACATGATTTACTCGTTTAAAGTCTGATTTTGTTGACAGACAGTTGTAAATATGTCTATTGTATAAAGACGAAATTATTGAGCCGTTTTAATCCTGACTGTGGATCAGATTAGTAGCAGCTGCATAGCGAACCGCGTTAGCAAAAAAAACTCGTGACTCAAACCAAGTTAAACAAAGCAAATTTTGTGGGATGAATGAATGAATATGTTAGACCGTCCGTATACCTACTACGAGACGTTGAAAATATCAGGCAGAGCCGCAGGGTCCAAGCTGTACAAGATCTATGTCCAGCCGTAGGTGACCATCAGTTGAAGAATAAATAAAATAAATAAATAAATTATTAAATATTTAAATAATATTAATAATATTAATGAAATGAAATGAATTTTAAAGGACGAGTTATCATTATAGTTTCTAAAATGACAGATGTTTTCGGAAGTATACAGAGATAAAACACAACATCTGCAAGCTTTGCGTAGGTGCCTTAAATGCACTCAACTGTGAAGAGACTGATAAAATACAGGATAAAATACATAAACGCGTCGCTTTGCTTATTGTTCTAACCAAACATATCTATTACTCGTAAGATATTATAAATCAGTAAATTAGATAATTTCAAAATAGGAAGTAGTATGGTATGAATAGACTTCATTTCTAAATCTTATTCATTATATGTTAAAGCTGTAATAAAATGAGTGTTGCTCGACTAGTAGCTTTTATTAGCTCATTATCGTTTTCTGCAATAATAATCTCATAATGATGAGTGGTTACGTTTTGCATAAATAACTGGTATACTACTATTCTAGTAGATAATAAGAGACTATTCGATGCTTATGTTATAGTTATGTAGTTATTGAATACAGAAATTTAAATTAAAACTAATATTATTATCTCAAACGATAACTTGCCTTAAGTAGGAGAGATTGTAATAACAGATTTCATAACTCCTACATAAAATTCAAAGGTTATCACAAACCTACACAAAATGTTACCGTTGAAATTTTTTATTAATAACAATATTAAATCCCGTTGAGAGAACGAACAACCTTGTGTGACGGCCTTAACGGTAAGAAAAAAATAATAAAACGGGATTATACTTAGATAAGTCCTCGTCTACTTTGTCATAAGTTTAATATGTAAACAGGAGTTACAGGAATCAATAATCTACTCCGGCCACCAGTCAGATGTGATTATATGACGTGCCAGACCTTATTCTTGCACTTTACAGCGACGATCGTTGTTTATGTGATCTACTATAGTCGGCATGATCGACGTGCAAGTGTCCAAACGATCGTCCATATAATTATACGATACATACGATCATAAGTATCACCCAGTATTGTTTTTTGATGCATGACGGACAAGCCGGAACAATTCCCGGTGGTAAGCCATCATAGACGATAATTGGCGAGTATAGGGTAGTATGCCCTCCACAAGATCGTGGTCGCCCTTAATCGTCATTTGTAATCGCTAGTTATGAAGAGCATTATAAACATAATATCGGATATTTTTTAATAACTACCGGTACCGGTTTTAATAGGTACCAGTATATTAATTGATCCTTGACGTTATTGATATATTAATTGATCTTTAGGATATTTTGAAAATCACCTAGACTATAACATATTAACATCTTTAAAATTTCCTACGCTCTTAAACCATCCTCACAATCCCCATGTTTATTCCATTGATCATTAAGGATAATTGTAACATATGGTTATGTTTAGCTAAATTTACAGCCAGGATTTCAAATTACATAGCTTTCACTTCCATTTATCATAAAGTAAGTATGCTTTTTATTTGTTCAAACATACGTTACATGTCCTCATGTATCGTTATTGGTAATCTTTTATGGCCGTTTTATGGAATGCTTGTCACATCGTTATCGATGCACTTACCTATGCGCCGTGGAGTGCCACACGAGAGATAACGGTTTCGCTCCCTAGCATAAATATTTTTACCATCGCCGCTATATTATCGCAGCGATCTTTCGGGCCGCGCGCCCACACCAGCGTGTTGACGCGTCCGCCAAATCACGACCTTCTTAAATAAAATCCCTGCATAAAAACGAGAAGAAATTTTATACAACGGTGGGATCTATCGCCGAGTCACGACAATTCCATAGAGCCGTCGGCCGATTTGTTGGGTGCGGGCGGCAGATAGGGGGGAGCTACCGCGTCACCCGGCAACGACGCCGGTCAGTCCGCTCGCGGTCGCCGCGGTTCGAATCAGTCTGCCGTTCGAGTCGTACGTGTTTGGGTGTTCATTGTTACCCTACTCTTCGCGTTCGGGCGGAACTTTGTGCAAACCTAAATAGTGTGGATTGGATTATTTGCAGTGTATCTAACGTTCAATGACATCGGATGTGGATTCTCAGTGCTCACGTCAATATTTAACCATAAGGTTCTAAACATACGAGCCGGATGGTCCTTTTGAATAGTAACATGAAAATTAATGGTAAATCTTTTATAAGATATTTGCATGTTATGTCTGTTAAATTTTGTTATATGGTCTGATTCTCTTGGCTTGCACGACGCACGACAAATAGTATATAAAAATTTTGTGTGTCACCGTATAGATATATATCAAACGAATTGTTTTAATAAGCTCAGCGTCGTTCGGACCACCGAAATGGTCAAAACAATAGCAGAACTCATGACTCTCCGAATTTGAATAATAGCGTGAACAATTGAACGTAGTGCATTTAAAAGCCGATACAGCTATATGAATACAGGCTGTATGTGTGACCCTGTTGCGCCTACGGGACCAGAGGCTGTGGGTGGACGGCATAGTTTCCGAACCGCCTAGAGAACGACAGTGGGTGTCTGAATGGAGCCAGTTAATAATAATGGTGAGATTTAATCACCGCCATAAAGGTTACACAACAATAGCAAGCATGGCTCTGGCTCGATCTGTAGAAGATCCTTTTGGAATAACATTTAAGGATAGTGACTAACAAACAGCTTTTAGGTAGTAAGTAGGCTTTTAGAAAACGTAGGTACGTACTAATCATTAATAAGCGTGCTTGATTTGAAAGTTCTAAATTCGTGATAAATTTAATATCAAAACGCTCAAAATCTAGATAACAAAAAAACTAGCAGGAATCCGTACGAAATACTTCATCCTGTTAGCTACATATTTTGCACATGTCACATACCAGACCTCAGATGTCGACTGACAAAAAACAGAACACTTTGTAGCACATGTTTCGGATCAAATTCAGGCCATACTATACAGCTCGTATTACGCTAACCGAATATTGTTTCACAATATCTTTGGATCTAATTAAAAGATAATAGAATAAATTGTAATAGAAATAAACAAATTCCTGAAATGTAATTTTAAGGGGAAGCTAGAATTTAATTAAAGAATAAATTACATTGCGCAACCCTGTAATTACAAACACATCTGGTGTGGATGATGAATGTGTTTGTCGAGCTAACGACAAAAAAGATTTTAAAGAGAAACCTGCACGGGCGGAGGTAGCACGTGGGACGGCAGATGCGTTTGCACATCTTCGATTCAATATGCGACCCTTTGGTATAATTAACGTCGCGAGCAACCGAGATTTAAGTTGCCTTATTTCCTTTATTCCTAATTCTGTGCCTGCGGCTTAGCATGCGTTGAATTTTCTGAACACAAAAGTAATTATTAATTACTTTTGTGAAATTAAGAGTTAACCATAAGAGATAGAGACATGCTGTCGTGGACTTTTATGTAGTATTTTTATAGATCTACAATTCTCTAATACATTGTTTTATTCTATCTCTGTTGATTTACGCGGCACACACGACTAATGCTCCCAGCATACGAGTTTGTTTATAACTGCCCGAACTCATAAACACAATTTACTGAAAACTAATATAATATTAATTTACACTAT
Source organism: Morpho helenor (assembly GCA_029227775.1). NCBI lineage: Eukaryota > Metazoa > Arthropoda > Insecta > Lepidoptera > Nymphalidae > Morpho > Morpho helenor. Next base: position 4,107,258 of record JARGCU010000019.1, on the reverse strand, counting down.
TATTACTAAATATTATTAATAACTTCTATTTGTAATAGTAATTTATAATGTACTTTTAACCTAAACCTTCTGGAAAAATTACACCACCTTTTAATAAAAACAGTACAAAAATTCGTTCTTTAGTTTTTTAGAAAATCAATCACATACCGAGAGACAGTTTTTGGAGACTTAGTTCTATAATAAGTATATAGATTTGAGAGGCGTATCATTAATATGAATGACTAAAAAATAGATAAGGTTTAATATATATGTCTAAGTTCAAATGAGGTCAAGTCCGGCTCGAAGGACCGAGTTTTTCCTTCGATTACTATCGCAGTCTTGTCGCCATTTATGGTAACCTGCGCGCGCCATGGATAAGTATTGACAACTGTGGGATACTTGACATTAATCTCGATCTCTCTGTATTAAATATGAACTCTCTGTATTGGCTCATAACGTTTATATCCTTATTCGAATACCAAGAAGTTTTGTAGAAATTGCTTATATAACTAGATTTAGTTTTATATATCACTAGCAATCGCCAGCGGCTCCACCCGCGTGGAAAGATTAAAACCGTAATATAGTATTTTGATAGCCATGAAAATTGTTAAAGTGGGTTTTCTTAAAAGCTAGACATATGCTGTCGCGGAATTTTATTTAGAACTTTTAGAGGGCAACAACTTTGTAATACATAATTTTTGAATAACTTTCACCGTTTACTTAGTGCGCGCAAGGAAAGCTTTAAATTTTGCCGTTTTCGTAACGTTTTTTATTGCTGCTCCTCTCCTATCCATCTTAGCGTGATGTTATATAACCTATAGCGTTCCTCGATAAATGGACTATCTTACACTTAAAGAATTTTTTCAAATCGGTCTAATAGTTCCTGAGATTAGCGAGTTCAAAGAAACAAACTCTTCAACTTTATATATTAGTATAGATGTTCAAAACAATTGCCTATTTAGCAGGATCTCAGAATACTTGAATGGTGACAAAAGCAAAACGACGGTTACGTTAGTAAACCCAGTAACTACTTTGCCTAAGTTCTAAGTACAAACATGTAACACAATACGTTTATTTCAGAATTGTATTGGCGGTAACTTGTTGTAAGCACGTTGTGTATGCAAGCTTGAACAAAACTCAAACAAACTGAGGAAATAGCGCGGCACAGTGTTAACCCGTGTTTGAATAATTGTTCAGATGTTTAGGTATGAATATTAATGCGGCTTTGAATTTGTCTACCAGATGATGTTAAATTACGGGGAAGAATTTGTAGCTGTTGTTTTAAGTAAACTAATTTGTGGGATCGTTCTAGAAAATTACATAATGACTCCATGTTAAATTAAATTTATGCTAATCGCAATAACATTAAACCTTGTGTCACTATTTAGTTTATTTATTTATCGTTACAATTTTTACAATAAATGTAGATACACAAAAATAAATTGAAACAATAGTAGCTGCACTAGTTGAAAACTGTGTCGCGGTAAATCACGCACGCCTTTAGTATGATACAATAATTATACACTATATTATATCTTTTTTTATACGATTGTGTGTGTGTGTGTATGTGTGTGTCATAAAAGATGTTGGTGAATGTGACTGTAGTGAACACCTATGCCATACATTTACAAATTCAAAATATTTATGAACTAAGTGTAAGTGCGCTTACTTCTATCATCTATATTTTTGCCTTTTTTGATGTATTTAAAACATATTTAATATCATATAAGAGCGATAGCCTAGCGGTGAGACCGTGCGAATCTCGAGAGGATCATAGGTTTAAACTCCAGGCAGGCACTATTGGGTTTTTCTGTAAAAACTGATGTGGCTAATTGATAATTGCAATTTACGACACACTTTACGACGAAGGAAAACATCGTGAGGAAATCTGCATATCTCTAGAGGATTCTAGAGATATGCAAGATATGTGTAGCCTACTAATACGCATTTTAGCAGCGTGGTGGGTCTAAGACTTTTCTCAATATACGAAGCCTATGCCCAGCCGTGGGATAGCAAATGGCTGTTATTTTAAATATGTTATGTTTATATAAGGCATTTTATAGAAGTCACTTTGCGGAACTTTATAGTACAGAAATTACAGTAAAATTACTTTGCTGTAATCCGTGCTTGTTAAGAGAATACATGCAATGCCAAGTGTATGAAGCAGGCAACAATCATATACCACATACATGCAGGACAAGACGCCGCCAACAATACTCATACAACATACAAAGCACTACACACATTCACTACCACAACCTCTACGATTGTTTCGCCCCGTAACCGAAGCATCATCAGGATAGACTCCACGTACAAAATACAGCAAAGTAATTTTATTGTAACTACTGTTTATATAAGGCATTTAGGATGAGTGATAAATGTATTAAATAACCATAACAAAAATGCTTCTAATAATTTTATTATAAACAAAATACAGTTTAAAAAAAGTAAATTTACATTAACATAACATCTGAAGGTATGTTTATTATTACAAAAGTAAAATTACAAGTCGCCACCCCATCATTACAGACTGGACTCGGTAAAAAAATAACCCAATCACAAACACGGGCACGCTTCCACCACCTGCCAGGCAGCTGCATGGATTTATAACTGACAGATATAAAATATTCCTCCCAGAGCTACCCTCGAGTATAAGCAGATGGTGTTTAATAAAGCGCGAATTCTGAATGTCTTGAAAGATTTGCATTTACAAAAAAACATTGATTATGCAAGATTTTTTAGAATGGCGTGACCTTATTACTATTACTATTATAATACCGTATTTTGACTGTAACGTTGGCGCAGCGTGTAGTAACCCTCCCTTCAGCTCCGCAGGTCGCGGGTTCGGGAGGGCAAACATTTTCTATAAATTAATTTTGTTGGTCTTTGAGCCTGGATGTATATTTGTATTTAAGTATGTATAAAAAAAATATAAGTATATATTCACCAGTTGTCTATCTACCATAACACAAGTATTAAGTTACTTACTTTGGGGACGGACGACCGTGTGTGTAAGTGTCCCATATAAAAAACACTGTTACTGTTAAAGCATCTGATTATCTGATTTAGTAAAAATGTAGTTTAGTTTAAATACAAAATTCATTTTGGAATATAGATAAAGCAAGGACACTATCGTCTTTATATAAAATTTTATAACTTTTCATAATACTATCCCACTTCTGAGCATAGACTTTCCTCTCCTTTTTTTTGGAGAGGAGCTAAGACCTACCACGCTGCTCCAATGCGGTTTGGTAGGTTACACATATCCCCAGAATTCTCTAGAGAGATGCAGGATTCCTCACGATGTTTTCCTTCACCGAAAAGCGTGTGATAAATTGCAATTATCAATTAGACACATTGACACTGCCCGGAGTTTGAACCCGCGACACGACACTTTTCTTCGACTTCTATCTTTTTTTCATAACAATACAAAAACGATATCTGTGATTCACCTCACAACAGTTATCATTTGTTGTTTACAACGACTGTATATTTAAATTTTGATATTCCAATACTAGTGATACCCGTGACCTTTAGTATTAAATTACCCTCAAGTGACTTTAGCACTTGTGTTAGTGTGCACATTATGGAACTGGTTACGTATGCTAATGAAATAACAAATAAATTCAATGTGCAAATTAATGACGCATTTAACATATTTATACAAATTCCTCAGTACCATATTCAATAACAAAAACCGTGTAATATTCTTTAATGTGTCCTCATCAGTTTCTAACGTCTCCATACATGTTACGTTAAAAATGTTATCATTGTTATTTATTATCTTAACGTCAAGCGATATAATATTATCACATGTTAATTCGTTGTGAGTTTGTAATTAATTTATTATATCAATTCTCTTTGACTAAGACTCTCGCAGGAAGCACAAGATATGGCCCGTTTCTTACATTGATTAATCTAATTTTACCTTTAATATCCTATTCCGTCCTTCAATTAATTGAGCTCTGGAAATTTCATTACAAAGTTTCCTTTTATATTGTATATTTCAGTTCAAAAATTTCATCAATGTTTCTACAATGCTTATCGTCTGATTGTTACGCTGATAAATTAGTTCCTTTCTTGGAGAACTTGATATCATAATTATTTTTATGTCGATGACGAAATTTGAAATACCTATATGAATTGTTATTATCATCATAGTTATGAGTATCAACAAGTCTGTGTATTAGATTTTTTTTTAATTATCTTGCGTTATGATAAGTTATGACTGCATTACTATTTAGTTTTTAATGATTCATTATAAATAATTTTTAATAACGTGTCGTATAGACTATTATGTGATACTAGATCTATTTATCAGTTCTATTTCTATATATCGTAATACAATATATTTTACAAACTTATCAGGATTTTTTCTTTACCTCTCGTTTCATTCATTTCAACTTTTACTTATTATCTTTTTAGACATTAATTTTTCATATGACCGACTTAATTGATCGTTTAAAAAAAAATTTACTGCACTTAATAACGAAAGGATTTATATCTTGGTATAAAGATAGTCTTGTCTTTGCTGTGTTCGTATGAATTCCCCAGTGTAGTTTAAATTAATCAATCCTTAGCTTGTAAATTATAATTGTTTAATTATAATTTGCTAGTACTTAAACATAAACAAGTATACATACATCCGAACATAATTAATCCTCTATTTCGATGTAATGTCTCTCCGTCTGGAAGGAAATAGGGCTGAAAATAAATCGCCCTTACTCTTGTACTAAAATAGTCGAACGGACCGCCTCCCATTTCTCTAGGACCATTACCATATCCTGCGCTTCAATATGTTAGTTGGAGTGAACGTGTCCGTTATACTGTATTAAAACTATTGCTTGTTCTGAATTACTAATAGTTACCGTTTTGTATAATTATATTTTGATAGAAAGTGTAGTGTAATTCAGAAGTTTCTTTTAGAGCTTGTCACGATTTATATGTTCTATATAAAGTTGTATTTACGAGTACATTTACTTTGTAAACAATAAGTCAATGTTTCTACACCTAATATTTACAAAGAAAACTTTTCTGTCTATAACGTTTTTGACTTGAAACAGTTAAATAAATTTAAATTGATAAATATATTGAAAATGTTTCAATTCATGGTATCAATTAATTCAAGGGAAAGAAAATAGGTTAATCTAAACTTATTATAAAACATAGTCCCTAAAAGCTGTCTATCGTGTGTGTGATCGTTTTTGTGAACATTTACTACTAGGTAGTGCAATTCTTCCGGAAGGTTTACGTTAGTAGGATATTTTTTGTAAATTGTTTTGGAGAGGTCGCGCATTTGTAGACAAACGCCTGCTGTGACTTTTAGTACCATGTGCTGCGTAAATTAACAGAGATTCTACCAAAGTAATGTAGTAGAGAATTGTAGATCTACAAAAATAATACAAAAAAGTCCATAATAGCATGTCTCTATCTCTTATGGTTAACTCGTTATAATTTTGTGTTCAAAATATCAATAACATACATATGGGCGGCACAGAGCGAGTTATCCTATGAAGATGAAGGCTTACTTGTTATTTTGTCGTTATTTCTATTATGATGGTTTAAGTTGATATTTATAAAAGGAATAAAGGAATTTTTGATCTTTCCTCGATTTCTGCACCCAGTTAAGATTTTTGATAAAATGTATATTCATATCTTTGTTCTTAGTACTTACATGTACCCATAATTCTGCAGGTTGATTTTTATCTCAACAAACGCAATTCCAGCCATGGCTTATGTTTATCTTAATGTTCAATTACGCCATACTACGGGTGTAGTTATTATGCAATGACGTTTAATTACGCGGCGGAAGGTAATTTAGTTCACGCCAAAGCTATACAATATTGCTATTATATCCCGTGACTCGTGTATTGTAAGTTGACGAGGGGTGACATTACATCGTTAATCAATCCATTCTTCCCAAATAAATTTTTGATTTTCAATATGAATACCGCAGTGATTACTAAATCCAATATTATCGGTAAATGGTATGTTTAAATTTTATGTTCGACGACGTCGGAATTTTACGTTTCCCAGGTTTCTGATAGTAAGCCTATCAGAAACCTGGTAAACGTTCAGCACTTAAAGTCTCTAAAAAGTTAACAGGTAGATCACCATCATCATCATCTTCCTGCCCTTATCCCACTTTAAGTGGGGTCGGCACAACATGTTATAAACATGCTGTCACATGATTTGGCTGCGTTTTTACAACCGGCCGCCTGCCTGACGTCAACTTACCTTAGTCGTATTTTACGGCACCTCGGTAAGAAAGAGGGTTGTCTATTCTACAAAAGTAATAAGAATATTATTTTGCTATAATCCGCGATAAAATCGCGGAAAAAAAATTTATGGCGTATTATAGCAAAATAATATTCTTTTTACTTTTTTATTATGGACCTCCGCAAAGTAACGCCTAATTGTATAGATTATTTGGTCTATTCTACTAAACCGGATTACACAGGGTGGGTCAACTTACCTTAGTCGCCTTTTACGACACCTCGTTAAGAAATGAGGTTGGTATATTCTACTCAGCCGGATACCACATGGCGGGTCGACTTACCTTAGTCGCCTTTTACGACACTTCAGTAAGAAATGAGGGTGGTACTATGCTATTCAGCCGGATACTACACGGCAGAGTGATTACTAAAAGCATATTTCAAAATGGCTGTGATTTTATTTTTTTCAAATTATTTTACTTTTTAGTCTCTTTTTAGAGACATTTATCTGCTACTTAGCTCATTTGTCGGTTAACTATCTGATTAGTAACTTGTGAAACAGGCCCTTAGGTAAAGATTGTATGGGCATAAAATGAGCAAGGATATAAATCATGTGAACAATCATCACCTCCTGCCCATTCCACTCTAAGTGGGGTCGGCACAACATGTACCTTACCTTTGTTGCCTTTTACAACACCTTGGTAAGAATGAGGGTGATCTATTCTACTCGGCCGGATACCACACGGCTTGAACGTCACGAAATATTAGAAAAAATAGTGTTTTCTAGCTCTTCCAAGTTATGGCTCTCTTTTAACACTTGAGTTTTGCAGACAACAAAACAACATTTTTGAAATAGGTCACTTTAATACTAAGCGTGCTATTTATACTCGACGCGTGATGGTTTGACGTGTGGTATAATGGGAACAGATGTGATCGTACCTGTGATATATGCTTTCAATATCCGATGTCTCGGATGTGTTAGTTTTTTTTTGTAATTTCCGAACTCTCTCACATTTTGCCTCAGGTTTTTTGTAACACCATTTGTTTGTAGTTAATTTGTTTTGAGAATAAAGCAGTCATGCCAGATGTTCCACTTTTTAATTTCCTTCCTTAACCAATTTAAGATAGTTTATTAATTTAATAATAGCTTATACTTTTCTCAGTTCAGATTACACTAAACGTTTAGCGAGTTTATCTTTGAGTTTTGATAAAAAGACACTTTATCAGCGATGACGTCAGTATTTGTAAATGTTACTTGTGTTATTGCGTTGAATTATTTGCTTGATACTATTTGATTTGTATTGTATGTATTGGGTAACTTTCATCATTGTTAAACATCTCGAGAAATATATTTATTGCTCCTAAGCTAAGAAGTAGGTACGTATTGAATGAAATGATATTCTCTTTTAGAACGTATACTTTGAAACAACATTATACGGTGAGACTTTAATTTTCCAATGTCAGAATTCCTTATGTATAACTATATCATAGTATATCATAAACTGCCTCATGGTAAAAGTCGCAACGATAAACTAATGTGTTAGTTAGAAGTTATGGTACATATATGTATATGGTCCTTCGAGCCGGATAACTGGCCATTATATTGGCCATTTACATTAAATTGAAGACGTATATAGTAATCTATACTCATATATAAAGCTGAACAATTTGTTTGTTTCATCTTTAAATTTTTTAAGCGTATTTTTTTTTTTATTTGAGCGTAAGAGGGGCAATTTATCAAGGAAGGCTATAGACTATATAAAATACTGCTAAGATGAATAAGAGAGGAGCAGCAATAAAAAATATTGCGAAAACGGCAAAATTTAAAGCTTTTCTTGCATGCGCTAAGTTAACGTTGAAAGTTATTCAAAAATCTCTTATAATTCACAATAACTACTTTCTTGTTTAAAATTTCAATTCGGGCAAAAATTGTGATACACTGATTTCCTTGCTGGCGAAGCTGTTGGCACAGCTTTTATCATATATAACCAAGTATTTTATACGTTTTATTACTACTTTAGTAATGTACATTTGGTAGTTCCTTAATCTAAGTATTGTACTAGTATTCATCCCTTAAGCAATAAAAATAGCGTGAGACGCAGGTGTCTCTTCCTGGCAATCCGCCAAATTACGAAGGGAACGACTCTAACACTTCAAAAAGCTTGTTTTACTTCGAAACTATGCTGTTCTTAAAAGATTTACCGCTGCACAAAGGCATTTTGGCTTTATGGGTTTTAGAACAAGATAGAAAATTACAATTTATGTCAATAAAATTTAGTTGGGCAATTTAATTTGATTCCATTCATTTTTTTAAATAATAGTTGAAATATATTGTCGTGATTTTTGTTTCTATATTTTTTATTTATATTTGCATATAACTGTTATTATGATTTATTTTGCAATTTACTGTTTCTTTTATTATAGTAATACTTGATACTCTGTAAAATCGTTACTCTCCTACTCCTATCTCACTCTACTTGGGGTAAGAAATGAGGGTGATCTACTCTTTCTTTTCTTTAAAAATAAAAGGTTACTGGCAATTTGGTTTAAAAATTACCCCCTTGTTATCCCCTCCAGCTAAGCTTAATGCTTGTATTAGGAGTGGGTTCACAGTATAATGACTGGGATTCGAACCCACGACCTTTTGATCGCAAGTCCGTTTCCCTAACCATTCCATTGCCACCGCTTCATTCTACTGAGCCTGATACCACACCGCGGGTCGACTTACCTTAGTCGCCTTTTACAATACTTCGGTAAGAAATAAGATTGGTCTATTTTAAGCGGGATACTACACGGCGCACCTAACTCTGTTAAATATAACTCTGTTTCTATAATAAAATTCCGCAATCAATTTCAGCACTGCCATTACAGCAGTTAAAAAAACACTGTTAAAAAGAGGCTGATACAGAAAGCCTACTTATACTCTTGAAGATTATTTAGAAGATAAGAATGTGTGGATATAGCTCTCTTTGAACCTGTACAAGACAGTAACGACTTAATGTAAATAATATTATGAATTATATTTTTAAAAGAGCAACCGCCGAGTTTCTTGCTGGCTCTTCTCGGTAGGAACAGCTTTCCGAACCAGCAATAGAGTTGACGATTCAAAAGCACTTGTTTACAAGTTTATTTGAATAAAGAATATTTGAATTTGAATTTGAATATATAATACTTATTTAAAGAGATTACACCCTTTGTTCATATTCTGAACGATCATGGATCACACACGAGAGATAAAACGACTGAATACAAGCATGTTATCCGTTCAATTAGCATAATTTAAATTATGGAAGTACTTAATGAAATTATGGATGCCAAACATTTACATAAATTAAGAACAATTAAAAAAGCAAATTGTGTTTAGCCGGTACTACGAAACAATCTTTTGTAATCGTCAAAATCTTCATGGTTAATTTTTTTCAAGGCACATTAAGTTTAAGCTAATGCAGTCTTTCATCTTAACCAAAAATATAAAGGTGAGCTTTAAACGAAAAATGGTTTTCAGCGAGTTTATGTTGATGATCTTTGCTAAGTTATATGCACAAAAGTTGTGATACAATTCATCATCCTTCTGCCGTTGACCCACTCTAAGTGGGGTCGGCACAACATGTTACAAACATGTTGTCACACGATTTGGCTACATATTTTACGACCGGCTGCCTGCCTGACGTCAACTTACCTCAGTCGTATTTTACGACACCTCGGTAAGAAGAGGTTGGTCTATTTTATTCAACCGGATACCACAAGGTGGGTCAACGTACCTTAGTCGCCTTTTACGACACCTCAGTAAGAAATGAGGGTGGTCTTTTCTACTCTGCCGGATACCACACGGCGGGTCGTCTTACCTTAGTCGCGTTTTACGACACCTCGGTAAGAAATGAGGGTGGTAACTATTCTATTCAGCCGGATACCACACGGCGTAAAAATTTATGATACAATTATTTTGCTATAATCCGCGTTTGTTAAGAGAATCTATGTAATATTAAGTGTAGAAAGCAAGCAACGTTCATATTCCTAATATATGCAAGACCAGTCACCACACGTATTATAATACGCCGCCACCAACAACACAGCACACAATCACTATATGCACTCACTACGACAATCTCTACGATCGTGTAGCCTCATAACCGAAAATCATCAGAAGGATAGGCTTCACGACAAAATCGTAATGATGACTAGATCCAAGCTATTAACAGTATAACGTATTGTTTTTTTTAGTTTTTTTTTTACTTTACGTTTTTTTTACATTGATGCTTTTATTACTTATATGCAAAACTTTAACCCCATTTCATCCAGTGCGAATTAGTCAAGGTTCCCATTTTCGTTCAGCTCCATATCTGGCCCAGCTGACACTTGGAGTAATCTCGCCGCCATATAAGACTCTACAATTAGCTGTCATACTTGTTTCTTTGTGCACGCTCTGACTGTTTAATTGTATGTCTCGCTTTGCTTTTGTTTTGTTTTGTTTGATAACCGACTTAGCCCGTGCATAGTTTACTTTTTATTCCATTGTGTTCATAGCTTATAATTTGACAGATTGGGAACCTGGGAATTACTAGCGTTAGGGAGTTCCTTTACAGCGTAAGTTTCAAACTGTTGTATTATCAAATGAACATCTAACTTCTAGGATAAGTATTGATTTGAACTCGTGTTCACTTAGTCTCTAGTTTGGTTATTTGCATTTGTTTGATTGGATAGCTAGTTCTTGTATATCAGTTGGTTTATTTGGACCAAAGAACTATGATATTTTCAGTTTTCTCCAAGCGTCAAATCAAATTTAAATATTGTAATAGGTTAGGGCTTGTAAGAGACATCACTATTACCTAAATTCGATTTAAAATTGATAATTTTCTAACCAAGCGATAAGAATGATGTTGACTAAAGATTATACATATTAAATAAAATATATTAGTTTGTATATGTAAGGCGGTGATGACTTAGGTGACCCCGATAATTTTTTCTAAACTCACTTTATGCTGCGTTACTGTGTCCTTAACAAGAATTCAAGTGTTCTAACCACTTACGACAATCTATCGAGTTTCCAATAAAAAAACGTACGTAATTGATAATTACAATTCGTTATTCGTTTTACGGTAAATGAAAAAGGAAATGTCCCTCCAGAATACTTGGGTTTCAATCCGCCTACGCGTATTGAAATAACGTAGTGTATCATATCTCCGATCCTCTCTCCTAGGATGGAAAAGGGCCTTAGCCAGCAATAACAGACCGCTACTTATACTTCCAATCAGTTAGTTACTAATAAATTATTGAAAATATAACTCATGTAGCTTATTGTCAATTGGAACTTACCAATGAATAATGGAAACGCTACCTAAAGAACAACGTATAATCTATTATCCGACCAGTCGTTAATACTGTCGAGATAGTATGATTTATTTAACAATTAAGCAAACTCAAGTCCCGTTCGGGGAGGGACAAAATCTTCATCGGTTTGTCAACCTCCCGCCATAAATCTTACGAGAATTGCTTAATTTAAACGGAAAAAACATTTATACGGAGCTACAAGCAGGCAGCAGTTGTATATCTCCGGAAAGATAAATTGTAAAATATATTTCGTGGTCGGAAAGCACTTACAACGTATTAACGAAGTGAGTGCGACGTATTATCCGTTTACTTTTTCTTTCTGCAATCTGAATTTTTGAGTTTAAAATCTTGTCTGGCGAGTCTGGCTGAATATTCACGATGCTATGGCGATCCGTAAATGCTATAAGTTAAGAAGTATATGCATACTAATATTATAAATGAGAAAGTCTGTCTGTTTATGTTTGTCTGACCGTTTGTCATGGTTTCATAGCTTATACTGCGTCCATCATATTATCAGTCTTTTGACAGCTCACGCTCATTAAGTTTTGTATTGCTTACGTACAAATATCATCCAAATAATATTTGTACTTTATGGATGGGTACCGCCCACTTAGTGATGTCACACATAATGGGTTACTACGATTATGCCACAGATTAAAAATAATCGGTAGAAATCGATGTTACGAGTATTAAAAGACATTTAATAACATTATATAAAGTTTTACTTTCTTCTTAGTTAATACATGAATACAAATAAAACAATCAGGATATTTTAATTTATTTTATTAGCACGAGTCGTCGGAATGATAATCAACACTAGACTCCTCCGATGAGGAGTCTTCAGTAGCAGTTATTATTAGCTCTTGTGTAGATAATATATTATCAAACGCAATATCACGTTCCCAATCAGAGAATATTACTCTTTTAGTTCTTTCCACCACACTTGCCCAGTTCTCGGCCGTTACGTGGGTGCAAGCATTTTTTAGCAATTGCAACATTTTATTCGCTGTGAATGGGGGGCTTGTATTGCATCTCGCAGCATGCCCTTTTACTTGTGCCCATATAAGTTCTATTGCGTTGTACTGGCAGTGGTATGGAGGAATCCGAAGAACAGTATGGCCATATTCTGCTGCCATTTCATTGATTACATAGCGTTTTGCTCTCTTTTTGGTTTTTAATATTTTTATTAATTCAACTTTTAACATTGAGTCGTCCACATTTTCTCCATTGTCCCGAAGCCAATTAATTATTTCATGCTTTTTATTAGCCTGTGTTGGCATTTTGTCAATTTGACGGGAGTGGTAGGGCGCATTATCAATAAAAATTATTGATGGTTCTTCCAATGAAATGAGCATTTTTTTGAACCACTCTTCATACACATTTGCATTCATCTCTTCGTGGTAGTCATTTGATTTCTTCGATTTAAATGCCAACAGTGCGTCTTGTACAAATCCTTTTGCTGTACCTGCATGGCAAATGATTAGGCGCTCACCTTTTCCCATTGGTACTGAGGAAGTGGAATCAGCAGTATCATCAGTCCAGAAACGAGATAGTGTGTGGTTAGCGTTGAGCCATGTTTCATCCGTGAAAACAATATTTGCCCAATCTTGTATTTTCTTTGCCTCTCTTAAAAAATCACAACGTGCTATAGCTATATCTGTGCGTTCCATTAATAATTTTCTTTTATTTAACTTTTTATATGAAAAGCCAATTGTGTTCAAGACTTTGACCAAAGAAGATTTTTCACCATGAAATAGACCACTTCTTTTCAAAGAAACAATAAGTTTTCTCAAAGTTGGAATTTCTTTTCTCAAGTAGTAATCATATACATGACGACGAATAGCGTCAGCGTCAAAGTCATCAACAGCTGTCACCTTATGAGCCCGGCGCTTTCTTTTTGGTGTAGATGGTTTGTTTTGCTCCAAGCCGCTCCTGCCGTAGGCATCAGTAGTGATTTTAGTCACAGTTGATAGACTGATCCCCAACGCGGCTGCAACACGGTTTCGGACTTGCGTGATAGGTATAAGAGGTCCGCCATTTTGATTTTCTTGCTCAAAATACTCATGAAGTTTTAACACTAACTGTCTCGATTGTGCTTTCAACACACGTCCTTTCGGCATTTTCACGATCAATTAATATAAGTTTCACAAAAGTTTTTCCGAGGAATAAAGCTACTTAACTCAAGGTGTAACAGATGCGAGAGAACACTCAGCGAACGTAAATGCGTGTGACTATCACGGGCGTTTCGTTGAGAGTGACAGATCACGTCAAAATGGCGGCCGAGCGGAAGGTCTGTTGATGTTGCCAGTTGATGTATAATATATTTTTTATGATTATAATAAATACACACGGATTAACATTTATTTTCAAAAAACTAAGGCAATATTAAATCAAAATGTTGATTTCTATATCTGTTATTAGTTTACGTAGGTTATCATTAATCGAATTACTTAGGTACGTAATTCGATTAATGATAGTAGGTACTATAATCGGAATGGTATCGCATACGAGAATCTTTAGGACATCACTAAATATTTAAATCGTCAATCTGTCAAAAGATGGTTAATATAATGGACAGTGTATACCTATTTCATCAATATCAATTAAATTACTAGGCACACATATATGATAAAAAATTACCTTTTTTTCCTATTGGAAAATGACAGAAACATAGTACTTATTAGGGGTTTTTAAATCTTTCAGTAAAGTAAAATCAGCTTAAAAAAAAACGCATGTCCTTACAACGTGAAAATGTATCTATTTACAATTAAATGGTGCCTAATTTATAATTAAAATTGAATACAGGATATGCGGCACTGCTTCCAGCAATTATTATTTAATCTTTATCAAGAGTATGATCTCATTGGCATTAGAAATTCCAATGGTACTAGTATTTTATCCTACAATGTTATTATCTAAAGCTTTAAAGTTCATAAGCGGGATAGTGGAAAAACAGAAGATCAACACCAATGACCTGAAAACAATAAACATCGTAGAATAGTAAAAGAATTATTATTTAAGCTTTATCAAGAGTCTGATTTATCTGGCGTTAGAATATAGCAAAAGTGATATTGTAATAGATCCAATAATGCTATTTTCTAAACCGATGTAAAGTTAAAAAGCGTGATAGTAGAAGCGATCAATAATAATGACATTAAATAAACTTCTTACAATAGAATAAAAAATAATAATCGAGTCATTACTTAACGAAGCGGATCTATGAATGACTTCATAAGCCCTTCAGTGCGTGAACAATAACTTTGTTTCAAACGATTTATATTCTAGACAACAAAACACTCGAACGCTTAATTTATGCCCTCAGATAGCGTCACGTTTTGGATGATTAACATCATTATCGGAAAGTCGTGTGTCGGATACCTCTTTAGAGGCATCATCGTATTTTGGTTAGCCTTACACGGTGCAGCTCGTTTTGTTTTATTAATATTAAATTTTTAGCTATTGTAGAATCTACAGAACCTATATTACTATTTCCCATTAACTTGACTGTCTACAATTAAAATCTAAATCGTGTTATGAAGTAATTGTATTATTAAAATTTAATTATTAGCAATTATGTAATTTGTCCCTTATATTTATTATTTTCCAAAGTACCTTTAATTTGTATTATGCCTTCACTATTTCACAACTTTATCCTACACCAATATCGTAGTTGATTGTGATTTTTGACCATTAAAAAAGTTAACAACTCGAATGTACTTTGCACCAATTTTATTTAATAAAATCTTGTGTTACATATTTGTTTTCATAAAACTCATATTATTAATAAAATAACCAATTTCATACTTTCTTTTTCTCACGCGCCCAAATTGTACCCAAAAGGAAGTGATAAATTATACCTGTATATTCACAATTCTAAATTAAAACAGCTAAGCGTAGACTAAAATTACAAATTGTATCACGTAGTTTTCTAATATTAAGGTGGAATTAAATTCCACCTTAACTCATTTGGAAGTCTCGTAATTGCGTCCAATATTATGACAGTAATGAGATTAAGTGAGTGAGTTTAATATTATATATTTAAAATACGGAACTACGTAATTGCTATCCAACAAATGGCAATAAAAAAAACTAGATCGCCATCGTATGCAAACATATTATTAATTTTACTGGTAGTAATAAATTTTAACTGGTTGAAATTTGATGAGAGCACAATAAAGCAGAGGTAGCGGCCGATGACGGGGCAATCCATCAAACGTCTTAGTACTATGAATACAGTTAACCTGCCTCCAATCCAATCAGCGTTTTTGTTAGATGTCAACGCCCGCTCAATAACTAGACGAGTGAATAGAATCGCGTCGTAGACACACAATTGAGGCAAATAAAAGGCATATTAATCCTCAATGTTACACAATCGGATCCTCGAGCTAAATTTTTTTTGGGAAATTGTTTTTGCGTGATATGCAATTACGGCTAACGACTTTAATATGTGTTCAACATGTTCTATAGTATGCTTTTATTGAACTTGGCCGGGCGCTTTTTAACGGTACAACAATTCTGCTTTCTAATTTCGATTCGTCGTGGGATTTTTCAAGTACACGGTACACTCGTTACGATATCAGAATCTGTATATCAGGACAATAATAATTATGGTCATGGCATGACGCTTTAGTTGTTTAAATAAACGCAAATCATCTCGTACGGCTGCGTTCTTGGAAATGCAAATCGATATGGGTTAAAAGCTTTACTTGGACGGTCTTTAAAGAATCTGTGGTGTAATATTGTTGTTTCCACGTCGATTCGCCGCGGCGCGCTAACAAGGCGTGCACGACAACACCAGCTTGAGATTTACGGTATTGTTAGCGAAAAACGTACGGTACCGACTTTCAAAACCGATGTGGAATTCGATCAAATCTCTTTCTTTCCGTTTTCACCGTTTAGAAATAAGCAAGTATTAGAAACAAGGAATATTAAAAGATTGTAACGCTTGAGCAGTAAAAATGAGTAAAAGCTTCTATTTTTTTTTAATGAGGATAAATAAAACACCTACTTAACTAATCCACTTGAGGCAAATCAGTTGAATTATGATAAATACGTAAATAGGAATGTTTTCTTATCAAAGGAAAATAATGAATGGAAAATAGGTGTCATTTATTCTGCTGTATATACTACAAACGGCAAATTTCAATTTTGCTATTCTAAATTTCTCGAATATCCAATTAAAAACTTTTATTATATATAGTTTAAACATGAAATTGCAAATAAAAAATATGTCTAATGTATAAAAAGGGACGTAAACAATGTTATTCTTAATGAATTGTAAGACGACATCATATATCATTAAACGATGATTTACAGTTTCATTGATATAGGCTTTTGTTGAGTTTCTAACCCACACCCTTTATGGCCTTAGGTGATTTAGGATTATCAACGAACCCCGCTTTCACCTGTGATGAATAACCTGAGCCCCCATCCTTGGCTCATGACTTGCTATCGACCTACACAAATCTTTTCCCTTTCATCGCTTTCTCCTCGTTGTTTACATGGTACATTTTAAAACCCTCTCGTTAAAGTGTCAGTGTAATGATCACGATTTTCGAAGATTTATGTCGCAGACGATATCAATGGTTCAATTCAGTTGAAATATCTACCGACAGTAGATTATCTGAATTATCGGTTGGCCAATTACAAGCGATTATATATATAATCGCTATCGTTAAGTAATCGAAACACAATTCCGCATACAGTTGCATACAATTTCATACAAGTATGCTATTTAAATTAAGTGAATTATCAAAAACAAACTAAAAAAATTATTTTCGATTTGTAGGGCAAAATATACGAGTAATTCTGGAGTTCTTCTGGTTAATTATTTGGAATTATTTATATTATGATTAAGTAAGTCTATTATTTTTTAAGACATCGTTAACCATATTTTTTATATTTTTGATCTTTGTGTCTTTTGTATCTTTTATATTTTTACTTTTCCTATTCAAAATAGTTTTATTAAATCCTATTTTGTTAGTCATATGTCCTCGATCATTCTTGTAGATTTATAAAGTTGAAATCTCTTTCAAAGAAAACACCTTGCTTTTACGTCCAATATGTCACAATTTTATAACTTATTGCTAGCCTTTGAAATTGATTTAATGTGCATGTTATTCTTCAGAGAAAGCTCTAGATTTTGTACCATAAGTTTTTTTTACCCTAGATGCAAAAGAAGGGTGTTATATGTCTATCGATGGGGCAATTTACGTCTGAAAACTGTCACAATCGAGATAGTTATAAGCTTAGTTTAGTGGAAATTACATTAGTCTCTAGGTCCCAGGCAATAAACTTTGTTTAAACGTGTTTCGTATTATGTAGACAAATTGGCAGGACCTATTTATAATTAAAGTGGTACTTTCTCTAAGGTCAAATATTATTCGATACCGGTCACGCTAATGGCGCGCTTGTAATTCTGCTTCATACTAGTACGGATTTCTCTACTGATAAATTGGTCGAGTCAGTCCCCCTGTCTCGTTAGCGTTTGTAATCGATTCTTGGTTTTTGTCGTGCTTTGATTATAGCTCGCGTTTAGCGTTATTGGTGTTCGCGTCGCAATCGGTTAACAGAACAGCAGTGTCCGGTGAAGATTAATGACTTCAGTGTGGTCCTTTTTTATACATGGGTATATTAAATTAATATGGTCCACGCATTAATCATTTGTTTGTCTATTCAGGTAATAACAGTCTACATGTCTAACGTATATCCATGTCTTTGGTTCCGGTTGAACATCTTTCATTAAGTTGAATTTGTTTAAAAGAATCGCTAATAAAATATTAGATATTCCATACTTTTAATATTACATTTATGATCGATTGTTACTTTTTTATGATTTTATGTCATAACTCCATCCGGTTGGTATACTTTTTTTTTGAGATATTTGAAGGACTGAAAATCACGTAAGCTAATTTTGATGTCAATGCTGAAGTTCTGTTCTGTGAAGTGTCTAGTTATACATAAAATATGTTAACAATATTTGACAATCATATTAGTATCAGCTATACAAATATTCACTTATATATTTTTTATCACTTATAGCGTTAATCTCTTATATCAAATTATATCAAATATGCATAGCAGGGCATAGTGCATCGAAAACTTATATATTTAAGTCGATGAAAAGGGTGTAGATTATTACCCGAATATTCGTAATTTACAAATAATGTACTACTGTTATTCTCTTTTTTGCTATATATCAAAATATCTTTGTTTGCTATCAGTTGTAAGAATACCACTCTATGGCACGGTCAATAATATCGCTAAACAACTTTCTTTTGTAGCTTTAGTCATTACGGTCGCATTGGTTCCAGAGCTGACCTAAGTTCTTTCAATATTTATAACTTATGTTTGAATGAAATACGAGCAGTGTCGTTGTCATTTACGATATGGACTTAAGCTTTATTAAGCTAGTTGTCTCAGAAGGATATCTCAAGAAATGCGATAGTATAAGATAAATTTGTGTTCGCTTATAAGAAGTTTATGAACAAGATAAAATATAAGCAAAAAGAATTTATATAATAATGATTTCTCTAAGTCATATCCTGCGCATATAATTTACATTAAAAGCTACCGTTTCTTACTATTTCATTGTTCGGAACAGGGTTGAAGGATTGAAGCTTTTAAGTACCACGCTGCTCCAATTTAGATTAGCAGATAACTTATATAGGAGTGAAACTGAGAAATCCTTGGCTAGGTTCAAATGCTTGTAACGTTTTGGCATGATTTTTGTTCCACGGACTTATGTGAACATAACACGTTCTTTTGAAGTGAAAATTAAGTATGTCAGCCGTATAAGACTATAGTCTCATATTAGACAAAAATTTCAAAAACCAAGTAAAAGCAAGAGGGTATCGAAATTGGTTACAAACATAATTATCTCGGATGTTTTCTCTGAGTCTTCTTAATAACACAGATATCATATATTATTACTACTGAGGCTAAACAACAAAAATGTTAGCTAAACTATTTATAAAAACAAATGAACTAATTCCGTCTAATACATACGGAAAATTAATTTTAGTAATGTGAGTCGCTCATGACAGGTCGTAGCCATCTAGATAAGTAAAATAGACTCTATTACATTATTATTATATTTCTTACCGAGGTGTCGTAAAAGGCGACTAAGGTAAGTTGACCCGCCGTGTGGTATCCAGCTGAGTAGAATAGGCCACTCTCATGTCTTACAGAGGTGTGGTAAAAGCTGACTAAGGTAAGTTGAAGTCAGGCGCATTTAAAACATGTGTACCGACCCCAATTAGAGTGGGATAAGGGCAAGAGAATGAAATTCGCTCACTACAGCACTTTCTGCGTCTATACAATTGTGTGTTTAAAAATCCGTAGTCAAATTCCAGTTCAAGCAAAGTACATTACTGAAATAAAACATAATGATAGCCATGTATCTAATAAAGTACCAGATTAAGCGAAATGTTTCACACAGTATTCGTGTGCAAACAAAAGCGGACCCACATTATTGGAGCATTTTGAAAGGTAATATTAAAAGTTATTTCAGTTCCACAAGTCGCGCGCAAACCAAATATTCATGGAAATCGCGTTGTCAATGGTTAAAGTTTACTCGTATAGAGTAGCGCGATGCAGGCGATAAACTCGCCATATACGGACCACACACGCTCGCCTACATCACGAACTAAAGGTGGAGACAGATGTATAAAAATGAACCGACTTTTATTATGAATATCTGGGTGACCGAGCTTAGCTCGGTAATTTTTTCAAAAAAAAAATAAAAAACTTTTAAAAAAAGAGAAAAAAATAATTATTTAGTAGAGGATCAAATCATAGGCATTCACATTTCTCGAGGCTGCCCGTTTCTCGAATAAGCTACGCCGACTTAACAGTTAATGGCGAAAATTCAATTCAATATAAATGTTTGTGTTTTTTAATGGCCAAAAACAGGGATAAAACAATATTTTTTTTACATAAAATCTAGCTAGATAAATTTTCTCCCCCAAAACCCCCCACATGCTCAATTTCAGGAAAATCATTGAAGCCGTTTGCGAGATTATAAAATATCAAATCCAAGATCGAGATCAAAATATATATATGTATATATTTACTAATTTTAAATGTATACATTCCCACAAACTAATACCGATGTCATATAGATTCACGTGTTTGGCTTAATTAATATTGAGAACAATATTACTCAAACACCGTCAATTAAATGGTGCGCATTGAAAGATAAATAAAGTTGGCCTTTATAGAACTTTATCATAGCATACTATAGTATATCTTCAATTTTTTCTCCTGGCTCCTGTCGTAAATAGTTTTTATTCCTGTTTTATTGACAGTCAAACTAAAAATTCTTCGAGTTAAATGCTTCGTTCCTTTATATTCTCTGCAAATAACAGAACACTTTTTAACTAAATGCAACGGATGTTTAATTATTATTCATATTTTATCCATCAATAATCATTTTCCACATTAATTGTTATGATTAAGTAAATATTGAAACAGCTGTGCACACCTTAGCCAAAACGAAACGTCGAATTGCGTAAAGATATTATATTCGGCTTACGTGTTGATACAAAATAGTTTCATATCATTAACCTTATTTGTTTTATTCGGTAGAATAAGATACCTGTTATGACAACATGCACATACATAACCCAAATTTTTAACAACACTTGACTGGGTACAAGCAATTTCCTTCCGAGGTCTCGTTTTATTTCACCGATTTACATAACTTTGTGTGTAGAAATAATATGTTCAATGTATTAATATAACACATTTATGTTTCCAATTCCAAGGTCCCGAAATTAGATAATTAAATATATGGAACAATAACACCCACGGTGACTGGCAAGTAGTAAATATACAAAAGTACATATACTATGTTTAAATAAAAACATAAATACAGCTAGAATTGAAGAACAAACAAATTGTTATTTGTAATATAATGTTTACCTTCGGCGTTTAATAAACCCGTGATCTGTGGAGCTAAAAGCAGGGCTACTAACTGATGCACCACCAATATTAGGAATTAAGCTTTCTGTTCTGTAAGCCAGAATATATTTTATTTACTATAGAATGAAGAATTAAATAGAAACCTTTTTTCTACATCCTATTCCATCTCCATCTAATGTTCTAAAAAAAGTGATATATTATGCTGTACAACTCGCCGTTGCGTGAAGCTGAGTCGGAGCATAAAGTTTAAACAACCGAACCTAAATATGGATCCAGTAAATACGTTTATAAACTGACAAACAACATCAAAAAATTTATAGCGAGCATATATACTCAAAGCTGTACAAATTTTAATTGGTCAATATTAAAAAAAAAACAATTTTTTAATCAGTTTTTTTACACATTAATAAATGAAAAAGTTGTTCAGTCACCACCTTTACACGTTGATCTTTTGCACTGTATAGCCACTGCGTTAACCGACCCGCCTCAATGCCGCGGCTGTCTGTAGCCCGTATGTCTTTTATTCATGCCGTACAAACCATATTTTCGTTGATAATGTAGAACAGCTTATGTTCTCATTATTTCTGATTTATACGGCGTTTCGGTTCTCGATAGCGTCATTTATACGCGCCAAAACTAGCTATTCTCTAACAGAACCCGCCTTATATAGCCGTATAACGGAAACGAAGCTCAATATAACCTTTTGTACAAAGACATTCTAGGGTTTATTTTTGTAGCGTATATTTGTTACGTAAAAGCGTATATTTCATCTCTTTCTTAGTTTTAGCACTAAGCCACTGTCAATCTTCTTCAATCTGAAACACCTACTGTTATAACAATATGATGGCTTGCCGATAGAACAAATCGAAGCTGGTTTTATCTATTACTATTCAATATCCATTCTAATATTAATGCGAAAGTTTGTCTATCTGTAAAACGTTCACTACTAACTCCCTGAAGCTATATCTATGTAATTTGGTACAATCAATGTTTATATACCGGGTTTTTGCTATAAAAAACTAGAACAATCTTTTTCTTATATAAAAAACAATATAGGTACTACATAAATTACATAATACAATAATTTTAACACAGTAACTTTTAGAAATAAAAACATCTCAGAGAAATACCTTCCGAGCGGATTGTAACTGTAACAAGCAGTATCAAATCTAAATAATCTCAACTATTTTTCAATTCAAACTATTTTTCTACCAATTTTGAATCGTCAAGAATCAATATGTTTAATGAAGCTACAACGGGTTCGAAATGTTGCTCTTACCGAGAAGAAACTCTGTGATCAATATTATAAACATTTTAATTGTACTTTATTAAACCGCAGTCTCGTATGAAGCTGGAAGGATTTTACAAATCCAGGCATTTTTATTATCCAAATAATCTTCAATTTCGGAATATGCTTTCTGATTCATGAATAGGTAAGTTTGTCAATTTCAGCGTCGATGTCCCATATCTCACTCTAAGTGGCGTCGGCACAACATGTTATAAACATGTTGCAATATGATTTGGCTACGTATTTAACGACCGCTCGCCTGCCTGACGTCAACTTATCTTTGTCGTATTTTACGACACCTCGGTAAGAAATGAAGGTGGTCTATTCTACTCAGCCGGATACCACATGGCGGGTCGACTTACCTTAGTCGCCTTTTACGACACCTCGGTAAGAACATCAACAAGAATTTTGACAAATCATTATTCTCCTGCCCTTATCCCACTCTAAATGGTGTCAGCACAAAATGTTTGAACTATGTTGTGATGTGATTTGGCTAGGTATTTTACGACTTGCCTGACGTCAACTTAACTTAGTCGCCTTTAACGACCCTCGGTAAAAAATAAGGGGAGGTCTATTCTACACGGCCGGGTACCACACGGCTAGTGTCGATGTCCAATATATTTTTAGTTTTACAGCTGAGGGTGCATCGAGATATGCTTGTAGTCATAACGCGGCCAAATTATAAATGAGAAGATCCTTTGAAGCAAGGTAACTGATAAGTGAAGTGACAGACGGGATACATAGTTCAAACAACCGATGGGTATTGGCCTCCCAAGAATGACGATTGAAAAGAAGTGTTGATTCTAAAAAGTCATTTGTTGTTAGACCACCCACTAGATAGGAAGTTGCTCATCACAAACGGCACAAAATCGGGTGTCGTGAAATACTTGAAAGACCTTATGGATTACTAGCTGTCCGGCCACGTGTTGCTGTGGCTCAGTCTGGTTTTGATTTCCCTTGGAAACAGAACTGAACGTTTATAATAAATTCTTCGACCGCCACCAAACTTTTTAGTTTTATCCACTTGGTCATTAAAAAGATTGTTTCAAAATTTCATAACAAATCAGTCCAGCTGTTACGAAGTCTATAAGTAATACAGACAAACCTTCTGATCTCATTCTAAAACTGCTGTGGCTCAGTCTCGTTTTGAATTACCCTCGAAACAAAACTCAACAGTTATAAAAAAAGCTTCGACCGCCACTAAACTTAACAAGATTCATTCTAAAGATTGTTTCAACATTTCATAAAAATCAGTTCAGCCGTTTCGGACTCTATTAAGGACATACATACAAACATTCATTGTTATATATAAGAAGATGGACATCCAGTATCAGATATCCCATTGTCCATAAAAATACAAGGAATCTATTGGACTTGCTTAACCAATACAATAATATAACGTAGTACCTATCAGGTCTACCTCGTCTTTATAGTCATTAACATGTACAAAAAAGTTCACTATCACTTAAAAGTATGCACTCGGTAAACTCTAAATATTTTCGTATCGACATTCCTTTCGTTCATTAAAAGGATTTCCAAATTAGCTTTGTGTATTGTAAACATTATTTGACTTCCCGTTTCGGACTTAAATCGGGTTGTTCAAACATGTCCTTCAACGTCTAAGATGTTTAGTCTCGAGTGAAGTGTTTCCAGCGGATTTCGGCCGCATACCTTTAACTCTAGTATATTATTCTTACCTAAATTTAGGCTTACTATAATATAACGTAAAGCCTACTGACAATTTTTGAATGATACTTGAAGGTTAAAAAGTAGCGCATTGTTACTATCAAAGCTGGACATAAAAACTCATTGCCTTATGATTGCCCTAGCTTAAAGCTGAGTGGTCTTCCATTTTGTGACCTATTATATTTATTTATGTCTTCGTATCTTGTTGCTTACTTTAAATTCTTTGTATTTGTTTTTTTTTTAAGTTTTATGTACGTTATGGTCACAAATAAAGGGTTTTGAATTTGAATTTGAATTTAATGATTGAAGCTTAGACCTTTGCTTTTATTAAGGTTATTTAAAGACACAATATCCCAGAAATTCGATGTTGTTATATTTCCATGACTGTTAACAGATAGATTCTGCTATCCGCGATCCTCCTGTCACGAATATTAATACTATAAATGTATGTCCGTCTATTGGTCTGTAATTTATCTCGGATAATGGACTAATAGTTATGAAAATTAGCATAATTATTAGTAAACCCGGGATAATATAAAATAAAATAGATCCATCTTTCTTTTAGAAGAATAAAAAAACATTTCTTTATGGAGTGTACATAAACGCTTAAGTTACTAGTAATAATATAATTAAAATGTAATACTTTTAAATGTCGTTTCTTTCTGTTGCCATAACTGCTGGATCACAAAAAAAAACCCTCGCTTGCAAGTTATCTCAAAACGTAAACCTTTTTCCTCTCGCAACTTCTTTTGCACATTTCGTTTACCGCTTACCCTTTTCATGGAATTAAAGGTGACATTCCGTTTGTGTAAACTCGCTTTTATCGCTTATCTGATGTACGATTTGGTAAAAGTATATTAGTGGTGCATATTTTATTACTCGTATAAATAACCTTATTATTAGTTGAACTATTCCATTAATAAAAGAAAGATGCGGAAATGAATATTGAAACATTTTTATATTAAGTCCTCTATAATGTAAACTTCGATATGCATCAAAAAGCTTTCCACGATTATAAGGGAATGAAAAATCGGGCCATATATTTTTCCATTTAATTTTTTATAAGTTTTTAAACCTTATTATCTCTATAACAAACGCGAACTTGAAGATTAAATAATTAACTTTATTTTCGAATACTTCTCCTGATTTTTCGGGAAGTCTCTCTTTTCTCGATTTCGAAAGATTTCTCGATCTTTCATCGAGATGTTATTTTATTTATTTATTTAAAACTTTTTATATGTGCATAATACATAAAAAATGGTTGAATGTTAATTTCTACACTAAGGTGGCCTTATTGCTATAAGCTATGTATGGTAGTAAGTATAAGTTTTTTGGATAAGGTTGCTTTGATGTTACTAGAGAGCAAATTGAATTTTTATATAGTACTAGAGGTCCGGCTATGCGTAGCTGTGGCTCAGTCTGCTTTTGATTTCCGCCAGAAACAAAAATTTTATTGACAGTTCAAAAATGCTCCGATCGCCACAACAGTTTACAGGATCATCAGCTGGGTCATACTGAATATTGTCTTAAAATTGCATTACAATTGGTCCAGCCATTTTAAAAATCTATTAGGAACATAGATACAAAAAATCATTTTTATATATCTAGATTGTTTTATTAAAATACGTATTACACGTTGTTTTAATAAAAATGCAAAACGTTTCTAAAGTAGTCTGAATTATTTCAAAAGTAATAGTCATTCCATTAAATAACAGTCCATTATGTTGCATAATAAAAGCATACATACATTATTTTGCTTTAACCTTTTTTTACACGGACGTAGCAAGTAGTTCTTAGAATGAGGATGTTCATTAACCACGATCTAGAATGGGTCAAATCCGTTTTTAACGACCCCAGCAGGAAGTTCTAATTCTATAATTGTTTGGAAAACATCGTTCGGTCAATAAGAAGTTTACGGGTGCGGTTTGTTACGTGTTTCTCATTCGGTAATGTTCATTTCTTTACTTATGTTTATTTCTTTACGTATGTTCATTTCTTTACTTATATTTATTTCTTTACGTATGTTCATTTCTTTACTTATGTTTATTTCTTTACGTATGTTCATTTCTTTACTTATGTTTATTTCTTTACGTATGTTCATTTCTTTACTTATGTTTATTTCTTTACGTATGTTAATTTCTTTACTTATGTTTATTTCTTTACGTATGTTAATTTCTTTACGTATGTTTATTTGTTTTAATCTACAATATTTATTATAACCTTCGGCAATATTTATCACAACTTTTTTTTGTTTCCTTTGCCGTGTGGTATCCGGTTGAGTAGAATATTCCACCCTCATTTCTTACCGAGGTGTCGTAAAGGCGACTAAGGTAAGTCAACCCGCCGTGTGGTATCCGGCTGAGTAGAATAGATCACCCTCATATCTTTCCGAGGTGTCGTAAAAGATGACTAAGGTAAATTAAAGATAGCCAGGTGGCTGGTCATAAAAATAGCCAAATCATGTAACAACATGTTTAAAACATGTTGTGCCGATCCCACTTTTTGTTTCCTATAAAATATATTTGCGTGGCTCGTTGGCGCAGTTGGCAGTGGTCCTGCCTTCGGCACTTCGGATCGTGGGTACGAATACCACCAAGGGCCAACATTATCTATACATAATGTGTTAGTTCTTAGAGTTTTGGGTCATACAAAATTGTATTTCAAATTATATATGTAGATATTTACCAGTTATGCCGTATGGTATCCTGCTGAGTAGAATAGACCGCCCTTATATACTTCGGAGGTGTCGTAAAAGGCGAGTAAGGTAAGTTGACTTTAGGCGTAACACGTAATAACATGTTTATAACACGTTATACCCATTCTAAGGAGGTAGGAGAATATTGAATTGTATTATCACTTTTGTCCTATATTTATATTCTTTGGTCTTATAATTTTGTCCTATATTTATATTTATTTGTTGTAATATAACAAAGTAAAACAGTTTATATCAATTACGTACCTACAATAATTACCTTTATGAGACAATAGTATGTCTATTGACCCGTATCAGTTCTTCGAAACATTATTTGCACTACTGACAAGCTATCGTTGTCTAGCCACTTGAATTGGCAGCTTGAGTATTAACCACTTTACAAAGTATACTTTACAGTGACACACTTGAATTCATACTCTTATATTGATGATGTCACTAATGAAATTATTACAAAACGTTTAATTAAGAAGCCCGTTAATGTCCTTATGCAGACCACTCCTGTCAAGATAGAGAGATTTAATTGACTGGCTCGTTGACGCAGTTGGTAGTGACCCTGCCTTCAGCTCCGCGGGTCGTGGGTACGACTCCCACCGAGGGCCAACATTTTCTATCAAAAATTTGTTGGTTCTTCGAGACTGTATTTAAAATTATAGAAGTATATATTTACTAGTTGTCTGTCACCCATAACACAAGTATTAAGTTACTTACTTTGCAGACGGACGACCGTGTGCGTAAGTGTCCCATATATTTATTTATTATTTAAAAGTTATGTCCATGACGGTTTTTTAGCAAGAAAATCCCCTTATGGATCCCACCACATATGGTTTGATAGTGACGAATGGCGGGTATATCGGACTCGTACTAACTAAAATAACTGAGTGCTCCACCACATGCTGGTGGCGGGGATGGGGTACCTTTAAACATACCCAAAAGAACGCAACCTCTGGATCGGAGTCTCTAAAGTGGCTAGAGAGTTCTTCCTCCGCTAGACCATGCATCGGGAGCACCAGATGCATCGACCACCTTTGGGCCTTTTTAGATGGGCATTCGGTAAACCATGTCCATAGTGCTGCTCTAATACGGATTAAGATGACAAGTAAATCATGGTTTTCTCCTAATATCTTTCTACGCCTTAAGGTGCACGATGAAGTGTATAAGTTTTTATAGCTAACCCTATAGATAAACCTACGAAGCTCTGGTAAGTTAACGTATCCTCAAGATCATGGTTGTATAATTAAATACATTGAATAGACATTTCTATATAAATAAATATATTTTTCAACACATATATGCAATATTTTCTTTTCAACGAACAAATTTTGTTTTACAAAAGGCGAAGACTATCTTAAATCGTTCCGTTTAGGTAAGCAAATTATATTATGTTGTTTATAAATAAGTTCGACAAGTCACGACATTGTGATGTTGAACGGGCGACTCACACGCAAATTTTACGCTAAGTAACCGTAATAGTCGGCGAGCCCCTAAAGATAGCCCTCAATGTCATTAACTAACTGTTCAAGGTACTCTAAATTTGTAACCGATGAAATTATAAATTTAAAACAATTAAAATATGTGTTTTTATGTTTATAATCCGAAACATTATTTTACGCCAGGATAATGTTCTACATATGATCCTTAAAATTAACTATACGTCAGTTGCAAGCCAAGTTTATCAGAGGCCAAAACAACTTGCTGCTTGAATCAAACGGTAAAACAGCGCATTTCTTTGTCAGGTTGCTACTAAGGGATAAAACTAAAAGATGACAATTGACAAAGCCGGTCGCCCACCCGCGCCACGTCGTACATCTACGTATAGAAGCTACGACGAGCTCGGTACAATAGACAGAGGAAGGCCTCTAAGATATCGCCATGGGGGCATCGAAGATTTATCCGGAATAGAACATCTACGACTAAGAGCTCACGACACTCGCGAAATGGACAATATTACTGTTATAAGTTCCGAAGAATTGCCTAAACCAAAAAGAAAAACTATCGACAGTTTGGCAAATGGATTTAGAAGAACCTTTTCTGTGCGTAGTAGAAGGCACCAAGAAGACATTCCTTTGGACACGTTTAATGTAACTTGTGAGGAAAATTTTGCGACTGTTCGAGGTGCTCCTTTTGGTAGGCGTAGATCCTTGTCCAGAGACAGAGGGTCATCGCTACTTGGAAGAAGTTCTTCTGAGGGGGACGTAAGGATTCCACTTCCCCGAGCACCGTCTGCAAATCCGACTCCAAGACTGCATCGCTGTCTTCGAGCCCTCGGAGGGAGTTGGAAAAATCTTCTCTTATGTGAGTCTTCGTGACATGTAGCTTCAGCTTGATTCACTCATTAACTCAAGGCATTGCGCTCATCAAGGGCTCTAGAAGTTAATTAACTGCCCTATTAACCGTGTGTAAAAGAAACATAACATATGCGTAAACATTTTTAACCTTTACAAATCCGGTTCCAAATCTCATTATTCTTTTATTTAAGAAGTAGTTAACAGTTGACCACGGTGCCACCGTCCGAGTTAATTATCAGTAGGACGGGTACAAATTACACCGGGAAGCTCAGTTAGTTTAAATCTGGTGGTAACCGCACGATTTAAACAAATTAGACTGTGTCATTTATGTAAATGCTTTGTCTGTGATCTTTAATTGCATAAGGCAGTTTTTATGGGAATATAAAATCGTATAATAATATATCTATTAATTTCTAGATTGACCAAATAAAAAATACTTAGGAATCAATATTGTATTTATTGTACACTAATATAATATCTAGAAATCATTTCTTGGGACAAATAGAAAATATAATAAGCTGCATCTAGATAGGTACTTGGTTATGACCCTCAATTACAGAAGGTTCAATGCCTACAAACATAACATAACTACGTCCTACACATCGACCCTAGCATCGATAGGATTTTCATTGGATAAGGATCCACTAACCTAGTCCTTAATGCAACTTAATATAGCCCTATTTGCATTGACATAATTTTTGAATACAACTCTACCCACAGATATTTTAACGCCCCCGACAAGGAAATATAATTATGCATTAATATATTGTTATCTTTTATATATTCGATAGTTTTGTGTGGGATGCTAACATGTTGTAATTAACATTAAATATTTTTCTTTACTACTATCTTGTAGAAAAGACCTTCATTTTATAAGTAAGAGTTAATACAAAACTTTGTACGTATATGATCGAACTCCTATAGATTAAAAGAACTGATAATATGAAATTACATATGTGCAATTAAGCGAGACAATTCCGTATTGTGGAATGGTTTTGAAAATTTATCTATAGCGAGGTTATAATAGAGATGGAACCTTTTCGTAAAGCTGTTAATATTAAAGTTATTCAAAATTATTTGTACTCTGTTATTCACTAAACTGTATAAACTGTGTGTTAATCCGCCCCCATTTATGTATAGTAACGGCCTGTTACTATCCCACTGTTGGGCAAAGGCCAGCCCCTCTCTCTCTGTTTGGAGAGAAGGGTTGTAGCTTAAACCCAACTGAGTAGAGTATTGGAGTAGATAATTTATAGAATTAAGTGTTACTTTGCGGAGATCCATAATACAAAAGTAATAATAAAATTATTTTGCTATAATCCGAGATGAAGTAAAATCGAAAATATAATAATCCTAAATGTAGAGTGGACAATCCGTTTTCATACCTGATACATATCGCAAAGCACTTTGCTTTGCGATTTTGTCCTGAATCCTGCATGTATCAGGTATGAAATCGGATTGTCCACTCTACATTTAACATTATATTTCTATTTTACTTTATCGCGAATTTTAGCAAAATAATTTTATTATTACTTTTGTATTGGAGTAGAATACTCTAATGCGGATTTGTAGGTTATACATATTACCAGAATTCTCTAGAGACATGCAGGTTTCCTCACAATTTTTTCATTCACCGATAAGTGTGTGATAACTTACAGATATCAATTAGACACAAAAACTAATTGGTGCCTGCCCGGGGTTTTGAACCCGTGACAGAATCGAAAGATTTGCACGGTCTCACTGCTGGGCTATCACAGCATTATGCACTTAAATGTTTTCCCGAAGGAAACACAAGAAGTTTTCATTATTCTCCTGCCATCCGTTTCTTCTGCATCCCATTCTAGGTAGAGTCGGCGCAATAAATTTTTCTCATCCATTCTCTCGTATTATTCATCAACTCTGGCTCTACTCTTTTTATATGCATGTCCTTCACAGAATCCAATCCTCGAAATTTATTTTTGGGCCTCCCTCTAGTCACATATCCATTCACAATTATATTTAAAACTCGTTTGGTCACATGATTTTTCTTCTCATTACATTTCAATACTATCTTAATCTTGCACTTTTCTTCTTTTCTATAATGGGCGAAACTTTCAGACTTCCCCTCATACCATAAACTTAGTTTAATTATGTTAAATGAGCTTTGTACCAAATTTAATCACTATTCATTTAGCGGTTAAGGTTTGAAAGCGCAGCAAATAGATAGACTTTAGCATTTTATAATATTAGTATGGATAGACTTATTTCGTATTCAAGAAATTGATGGTATTTTATTTTGATGTACGAATGATATCAACGTGTATGTCGTGACATACATACGTCGAGTAAGACCTTATAATAACTTTAATTAAATTAATTTATGTAACTTTGTCCGTCATTGATTCACCTTAATCTGTATCACATTTTTCACTTGTATGTTATCTTTTAACGTTACAAGGTAGTTGATATGAAGAATAATAAAACCTTTGTCATTTATGTTCAGACTCCTCTACTTTCGCTGTAAAAATATATGAGATTAGTAATACCCGCGATTTCGTTAGCGCCAATTTAAGTGTTTAAGTTACTCAATTAATGCGATGTATTTTTTCCAAGTTCTCGAAAAAAGAGATTTTTTTATTTACAAATTTTATCTATATTGGTTAAGATTATCTATGAAAACGTAACAAACAGACAAACATACTTTCCCATATTGCTATGGATGAGTAACACTTGGTAACCGAATATCTTAGATGTAATAGAAAAATAATATTTCGTAACCTTCTTTATAAAGTGCTTTATTATTTCACATTGTATTTACAACTCTTGAGTAAAGTTCGGTTCTTGATCTACTCGAGACTATAAGACTGAGACTAGTGTATCGATATTCCAGTCTATTAATCCATGAATAATTCTGTATTTTTTTGTATCTGTCTGTTAAGCTTTTAGGTCTAATCTTTTAGAAGAATATATATGTAATTTCATAAAATTTAAGCTTATATACCGATCTTTTATATAGAATATAAAATTCCTGTTTTTCCTTCGAGAATGAGATTTTCATTTCTCTATATTTTTTTAACGGTGGGACGTTGATGATAAGTCTAAAAATCTTTAATATCATTAAAAGCAATGTTATAAATCCCAGTGAGATTATAAACTCGGCGATAACTGAAAGTCACTTGCAAAAATTGATATATTAATGGCTGTGTATTTAGATAGGGGTGTCAGATTATCTCCCATGTCGTGTTTAACCCTGTACAGCGAGTGGTCTCATTTAGGAAATTGCCTTTTTAATTTTCCGCTATACCGGGCTCACAGCCTCCCGAACAATGGCGGGGTTCAAATGAAAGGCTGTTCTAGTTCCGTTGATGACAGCTAAAGCGTACACCCTACAAAGAGTACAATAACCGAACGCGTAGAAAGGAATGATGTATCGTAGGATTTTTCATATCAAACTGCAAGGGTAATGGTTAATTAGTTTCCTTATGGTAGCGTCAACTAGTGGTGTTAGTTCACGCCGCGACAACGCCGTGTAAAGAGCTCATGATTATGGGCCCCGTATGGGCGTGAAACGGTAGTATAGCTGGTTCTATATATTAACTACATTAACTGTTAGTATGGATGCATTGCCTACCAATCCGCATTGGAGCCGCATGGTAGGTCTTAGCTCCAACCCTTCTCTCCAGGAACGGAGGGGGAAGACCTCTGCTAAGGTTATGGACGCATTTGTTAGCCTGCTCATGCTAAAGCTGTGATAGCCGAGCGGTGAAACCGCTCGACTCTTTCGAGGGGCCAAGATTTCAAACTCCGGGCAATAATCACCAATGACTTTTTCTGTTAAAACTTATGTGTCTAATAACTACGATTTATCATAGGCTTTTCGGTGAAGGAAAGCATCGTGAGGAAATCTGCATATCTCTAGATTCTAGCGATATGTGTATCCTATCAATACGCATTAAAGCAGCGTGATAGATCTTAGCTCAAATCCTTCTCTCCAAAAAACGGTGATAAAAAGCCTATGCCTGGCGGTGGGATAGTATAGGCCGTGACTATATTTTTGTGGACATATTTAATTAGGTTAGAAAATGATAATTCTTTCAAGTGGTATCACATTTAGCCTCATTCAATTTCCGATTCATAGCTAATAAATCGCCTTGTGTCGTGGAAATAACATTAGGAGAGGGTCTTTTGTATCAGCATATATTCTACATGCGTTGCCGTCGGGGATGACATTTGATTCTTTTAGCTAGATTGCTTTTGTTCGCCGCATCCATTAGTTTATCCTTATGATTGAACACTTATCTTAATACATATACAGAGTTGTTTATGCTTTGGGTGTATTTGGATTCGAACAGAATTAGAAAAACAGCTTTAAATAACCAGTTTCTTTAAATTCGACGTTTCATCCCTTTGATATATAACTTTAGTGGTTTTTAAAACTTTGATACCTGAATGTGAGGCTGTGTGTCTATTATCAGAAGGTCACAGGTTCAATTCCTAGGTAGGCAGAAAGTTTTTTGTCTATTAGCACTTCGTGAGGAAACTTGCATATCTCTGTAGTAATACTGGGATCAATCAATCCATTCGATAATCATTTCAATTGGGTTAAATTCAAATTGTACCAGCTAAGCTGTCTAAAAAATGTTCTGTAAGAAGTCTAAGCTCCAACCTTTCTCTACAGAAAAGAGTAGAGACAGGCCGTCGTTGCTTTACTTTCTAAGAAATGCATCTCTACGCAATAATCCTTTTATTTTCATAAATG
Organism: Morpho helenor; assembly: GCA_029227775.1. Classification (NCBI taxonomy): domain Eukaryota; kingdom Metazoa; phylum Arthropoda; class Insecta; order Lepidoptera; family Nymphalidae; genus Morpho; species Morpho helenor. The sequence continues at coordinate 4,073,102 of JARGCU010000019.1, read as the reverse complement.
GTATTACACAAGACTTTCCGCCAGATATCTAGTACTTGTCTATGGTTTAATTTTGGTCTATTCTTGGTCTGTTTTTATTATCTGGAGTCTCTCTGCGCTTGTCACGTAGGAAAAGGTTATCTCGGCGGGGTCACGTGCGACCCACGTCGGACACATCGCTGTGGGGCTACGGTACCAGTCGTTAGACAAAAAGATAAAGATAGATAGATAAAGATGTCTCGCTAAAATCACATTTGCCTAAGTTAAAGTAAGACATTTGAGTGCCTTAGAAATTATATTTGATAATTGTTCCCACACCAACCCGTTACTCGAGCGCTAATATGAATGTTAAGTTGTTGTATCTTTTATTTTTGTTTTAAATTAACAAGCAAGTTTTATTTTAGTTGTTTTTTTTTATTATTACTTTTGTTGTATCTGATTTTTTATTGATGTTAATTCTCTCAGTCTTAAACTCTGTTAAGAATTAATTTTTGTCAACTAAATTTTACAAGTTAACGTATTACTTTTATAGATAAACATATCGAATAATCAGCTATTTTGATTCGTTGATATGGTATCTTTACTGGAGTAATTCATGTCATAATTGTCCTAAGAATCTAGTAAGTTCTTCAGTCATGACACTATGGGCATATAGTATTACAGATTTGGATTAGATTGCTCGTGCCATCTGAAAACTTTATTTATTTATTTACTCTTTTTACATATAGAAGAACAAAAAATACATATATATTATGTGTACAACAAATGATTCATAAGAACGTGCAAGGGCTGTCTTATTGCCTACAGCAATCTCTTTATTGAAAACTTTATTGTTAAGTTTTTTTTAACAAAAAATAGTTAAAATTTAAATTTACAAACTGTTTTTTTAGGTACGTCATAACTTCACTGGAATAATTCATATCATATAATCAAGTAAGACATTGGCAAAAAGTATGACAGACTTAGATGAGATTACTTGTATCATTCAAAAGCTGTGCTAGCCCAGCGGTACGACCGTGTGAATCTCTAGAGACGATCATGGGTTCAAACCCCGGGCAGACACAAATGAGTTTTTCTATTAAAACTTATGTCTTATTCATAATTGCAATTTATCATACGCTTTTCGGTGAAGTAAAACATAGTGAGGAAACCTGCATATCGAGATGTATGTAACCTACCAATCCGCATTAGAGCAGCGTGGTAGGTCTTAGCTCCAATCCTTCTCTCCAAAAACGGAGAGGAGGCCTATACCCAGCAGTGGGATTATAACAAGCCGTTACATTACTTTTTTTTAAGTCCTCTTCTACTTTCTCATAGCTTCAATCAGTAATAGTAAACAGGAGTTACAGGTATCACAGCAGTGGGATTAGTAATAGGCCGCTATTTTACTTACTACTTTCCTTGTATAATTCACCTTTATTCATAACATCGACAGAATATCCCTAAACAACATTCTTACTGGATACAAGTCAAGTTTTATAAATGTAGCTCCAAGATCGATTGGAACAAAATCTATCTATCTATCTATCTATCTATATCCATATACTTATCCTATACCTTTGTTTTATATTTACACTTACGAAATTGCTAACTTTTGCTTGTATATCGAGACATGATTGAACCATGCCAACAACTAGAAAGTTATATAACACCCCACTTGCGGCTTTGTCTGGTTTTCAAAGAAAATATAAAGTGACAGTCTCTCTTCAACGATAATTACGGACATCATTAAATAAGCCACAAAAGGCTTTCTTATGTAAACTGCGGTTTTGCAACATTATATAAATAAGACATCATTTTTTAAGTGAACCAAATATTTATTCGCTCGCCTTATGATTTTCTAGATTATTATGAGTATTGATCTTTTGTTATAATTATCTATATTTATCTTAAATAATTAAACTATTTTAAAACCCTCCTGTAAACAAATAACGTTATTCATTAAGAATTTAACGACTAATTGAATTGCACCTATAAAATAATAATAATTAATTTTTTTCCTTCTGTTACTCAAACGTTGACTGGAAGAGATCCCTTTTAGGGATATGTCCACCTTTATACATGTGCTTTTTACTTTTTCTTTCGTTTTCTAACTATATGTATATAAAGAAATAAATAAAATAATAGCATTACACATTTCCCATATCCTTCAATATTTTTCCACGTGACAATATGTTTTTAGTCTATTAGCTTTTGAATGTTGGCACTATAGATAATTTATTTTCTGGGTTTTAAATTTTCAAGCATCGTTTTGTATATGTGTTTGTAAATATGTTTATGGCGTAGTTCGAAAAATGAAAACAATGAAACGTGTAGAATGTATTAAAAAAGCCCTTAAAAAAAAATTAAAACTAAGTTTATAAATTCATCGTTTATTCAGAAAAAAAGTAAAAGTAAACAATATCAAGACGGATATATGCCCGACTAATGAACGCATCGAGGATAATTGAACATGGAAGAATTTTATAAAGCCAATACAGTTCCACATTTTTCTATTCGCATTTCATTTCCAATGGTACGTAAGGCATTATTAACTCCGTCCGGACGCCCCGAGTGGTCCTGTTAGGTTTCACTCGGTACAAATTGGCTCATAATACTCTCGTATAAGCACTACACTCCATCTCATCTCGAAATAGGGCTTCGAACTTTATCTGGCTTGCATTACGTGCGCTGTGAAATCGTAGAGTGAATGTACACGTGTAAGAAATTTAAAACAATGTAATGTTTGTGAATCCTTTTTTTTTTAACGTTTATTGTTTATATTTTGATTGTTTCCACATATATTTTTTTGGTACACTGTATGATGTAGTAGTGTGTAGTAGTGTTTGTGTTTCATAAGCTTTTAAATACTACTATATAAAACCTTTAATATTTAAATGAGTTAATTTTGTGTATATACATATATGTATATATTTTCAGAATTTTGGAAACGGCTCCAACGAGTTTTATGAAAGTGAGCATGTAGGTTGTTTGGGAGAGGGGGGAGGGGATCGATCTGGCTAGATTTTATTAAAAAAACATTGTTGTTTTATCCTTGTTTTCGGACACTAAGAAAACTTATGAGAAAGCAAACGTTAATTATGCTGTCAATTTCAAAGTCATGACAGCTCATTTGAGTTAGGGGGGTCTCAAATTCAGAATATCAGGATCGATTCCAAGTAACATAATCTTTTTTTTTTTTTATTGTCATTTTTTATATTTAATAAAATAACCGAGCAAGGATCGGTCACCCAGGTACTAACTATGTAAATATTAAACCAGCGATATAAATAAGACACTAGAACCAAATCACTCATAAACCAAGGAAGGAGACAACGATATTGATATTGCGCCTCTAACAAAAGGAAATGCTTGATATTATTATATATTAAACGGATTATTATTGTCAAAGTCTTTGTGAAGGCATACTATAAAGGCAAAAGCTAATCCCGTCAAGTCCCCGACGAAATTAATTCAGCACAATAACAATTAAGGTGCGGCACAATAGGCCTCCGATCTTCTCAACCCTTTCAAGGTACTGCCAGCCTTAATTCCATATTAAATCCAGTACAATTATAGTCCAAAAATTGTAATCATACTGGTTAACAACGTCAAGAAACGCCTTCCGTAATATTTATAAACCTTTACTTTAACCTTTTTTTATTTTCACTAACTTATTTGGGTAACATCAAACGTTTCATTACTGAGTGTGCAAGGAACAGTGTATAATTTACTGTATAATTTTATAACTACCGGAACTATTTATTTATACTAATAACATAATTATATAATCAATATATGGTACAAATTATACATTAATTTAATAAATGCTGGAAAAATTAATATAACATTCTATAACAGCGTGATTTCTTTAGTAAATCGGCAAAGTAGAGTATATATTTTAATATATTATTTAACGTTAATAATACACTACTAAATAATACTCATAAATACCTTATTATATTTAGAAAAAATTATAAAATAAATATCTCGTAAAAATTATAAATTGATTTAATATATGCTGGAAAAATTTATATTACATCATTTAAAAGCGTGATATCTTTAGTGAAATATAATTTAGTGTATTTTTTAATGTAAAACAGTCCACTTGTACAAAGATTATTTGGAATTTGAATTTGTTAACATTATATAATACATTACCGGAATCGGACCCGAAATAAATATGTAATAATTTATACTAATCACATAGGTTAATTTAAAAAAACATTTAATATGTTAAAAATTATTACTTAATTAAATAAATTCTGAAAAATGTATTATAACATCCTGCAAACAGTGTGAATTTGGATTTGATATGGATCAACATAATAAGAATGTTATTTGATGATAAAACAGGCCTATAATAAGAAAGTTGCGTTCTAAGGCTGTTTAAACGGCAAGCTATACTTAGCGCTGTTTAGAAATGCTTTACGGTACCATACAACAAGTTTAAAACCCCGCCATAAAGCTCTTAGCGATAATTTAATTCAGGTCGTCTCTAACCAACACAGTTTACTTGGACGTCTTAATATAACTATAATGATGCTAATGTGAAAATATACTTTAGATAAATACGAGCCACGTTTATTATAATGTCATCTATTTTATAGCGTAATACTGCCAATTACCAGGCGACTCGGAAAAGCTCAATTACGTGTAATTTTCTTAGCTTACTCCCATGCGTTCGTTGTTTTCTGGTTGTTCCGTATGTTTATTTGTATGATGTCTTTTTAAAGAAATCGTCTTGAAATCATCAGAGTTATTATACTTAAGTGTGTGTGTGTGTGTGTGTGTGTGTGTAAAGAAGTTTATGTGATAGTGACGTAATAAATAATGAGAGGCGGTTTTATTGCTAAAAGCAATCTCTACCAGACAACCTTTGGAGAAAAAGAAATCGTAACATAAAAATAAGATAGGTGAATAAGATAGGTGCAACATGAATAATTATAATAAAACCATGAATCTAAACACATATATACATACATATAGATAATAAATACACAGATACGCAATATATATAAATAAATTAATATATACACGAATATTTGCAGGTCAAGTCACCACACGTATCACAAAATGCTGCCAACACCAACACTCCACACACACTCACTACCACAATCTCTACGATCGTTTCGCCCCGAAACCCAAGCATCATCAGAAGAATAAGCTCCACGACAAATTCGTATCTAGTGTGACAAACCCCTTAACGGTGAATTGTGTAACCTGTTAATCCACACTGGGTCAGTGCGCGTTCTCGATCTTAATAGTACTTCCATGTCTTCTATCCAAGGGTTGAGGAATTCCATAACAAGTAACGAGTTGATAGTTTTATATTTTTAAACTTCGACGTTTTTGTAAAATTTTAATATAACTTGTTCAAATATTTACATCTAAGTTGTAGTTAATATGTGAAAATCTGGTATATTGTTTATGAAGATTTTCCATAAGTTCTCATGTTACTAATTTGCGGTCGCCGACGGCGGCTTATCTCTTAAACGTTGTAACAACTTATAATTATTCGCGTCTAGGAATCTTGTAGTGGTTTATTTTCATAGTTGAAGTTATTTTGTTTTAATTAGTTTCGTGGCCTTGTATACTTTCATATACCTTGTATATTTTGATATATTTTTATGCTAATTTAGTAATATAGTCAAGTAAATGCCGTCTTTTGCATTAAAATATATCATATAAAGCTGTTTAAAGGCTGTGATAGCACAGCGGTGAAACCGTGTGACTCTTTTGATGGGTCACAGGTTCAATCCTGGGTTTTTTTTATCAAAAAATTGTCTAATTGATAATTGCAATTTATCACACGCTTTTCGGTGAAGGAAAACATCGTGAGAAAACCTGCATATCGCTAGAGAATTTTGCGGATATGTGTAACCTACCAATCCGCATTGGAGAAACGTGGTAGGTCTGTAGCTCCAATCTTTTTCCCAAAAACGGAAAGAGGAGGCCTATTTAACAATAGCTCACTTTGCAGGACTTGTATATTTCAGTCCATAAACTAGACCCGTTGGTCCATTACACGAAAAAGGACTGACAAATCAATTTTTGCATTTATCATATTACTAGCTTTTACACGCAACTTCGTTTGCGTGGACTTAAGTCTTGAAATTAACAGAAGCTTCTGTCACTATCCAACCTTGCAAATATCATCATCATCATCTTCCTGCCCTTATCCCACTCTAAGTCGGGTCGGCACAACATGTTATAAACATGCAGTCACATGATTTGTCTGCGTTTTTACGACCGGCCGCATGCCTGATGTCAACTTACCTTAGTCGTATTTTACGATACCTCGGTAAGAAAGAGGGTGGTCTATTCTACTAAACCGGATACCACACGGCGTCCAACCCTGCAAATATCTCCATCACAAAAATGAGATCGATCGGGGAAGACTCGACAGATTTGTCGTTTTATCAAGACTATAGTTTGATAATTTAAATAAATAACCCGTATTATATTATGCTAAAGTATTTTTGAATAAGTTGTTCTATTTTTTCATTAAGCTCAATGTAGAGAAAAATGCAATATTTGATACAAACAAAAAATATTTACAATAGGATAAAATAGGTCCAATATTAAAACGATGTCTCCAAAAATTCTCATCTCATTCGTCACTAGACAATACAACTGGCCGCAAATCCCAGAAAGTTGAAAACATTTTAATAAATGCCGAATAGCTTTTGTCATTCCAAAAAAAGTACCCTCCCATTGTGATTTAGACATCGGGCACAGAGTATAAATGTTTATAAAAAGTTTAGCATTTTTTCCCCATTCCCTTTTTTTATGATGGATGTACAGAGAGATTTGCGTAAATATCTCTTAATGTTATTCGGTAATGACATACTTGTATCATGTTGTGCATGCCTGTAGGCAGTACAGACCATTCCTCATCTTCCTGCCTTTATCCCACTCTAAGTGGGGTCGGCACAACAGTACAAAGATGTTGTCACATGATTTGGCTACATGTTTTACGACCGGCGCCTGCCTTAATTCAACTTACCTTACTCGTATTTTACGACACCTACGTAAGAAACAGGGTGGTCTTTTCTACTTAACCGGATACCACACGGTGGGTCAACTTACCTTAGTCGCCTTTTACGACACCTCGGTAAGAAATGAGAAACCTTTAGATTATGAAAATATTATCCGACGAGTTGCTGGTTCTTCTCGGTACGAGAAACTTCTGAAACAGTGGTAGCGTCTTTAAAAACATTTGACGATTCAAAAGTACTGTAAACAGTCCACTTGGATAAAGAATATTTTGAATTTTAATTTAAAGTAACGTTACTATCCCACTGCTGGGCACACGCCTCTAGGTTTTTGGAGAGAAGATTTGGAACTTCCTACAACACACCTCCAATGCGGATTGGTAGGTTACACATATCCCTTGAATTCTCTAGAGATAAGCTGGTTTCCTTACGATGTTATCCTTCACCGAAAAGTGTGTGATAAATTGCAATCATCAATTAATAGTAATAAATTTCATTGGTGACTACCCGGGGTTTGAGCCCATGATCGTCTCTAGAAAATTGCATGGTCTCACCGCTAGGCTATCACAGCTTAGTTTAACATTATCATTAACTAGATAGTTTTACTAAAATAAAATTTTCATAAGGGTTAAAAATCAGACTTTAGAACGCCCATAGACACTTAAGCTACCGACATAACACATAAAAATAAACAGTTTATGTCTATTCTAAATAATTAACAAGTTATTACTATACAAGTCATGCCATCGTGGAATGGTCCCAAGAATGCTGATTGCGTTTTCGCGACACGATGAGTTATGCCTTAGTGAAATACATAGCTCAGCGTGTCGTGAAGTTAAAGTGGCAGTATGTGAGGACTTATAAGATGTGAAATAGGCGATTTCACTATAGAAAACCTCTCGATATATCTCGCAGTACATAAAAAGACGACCTGACAAAGAGTCTCATGGAGTCGCTGATTTCTAGAGGAGTAAGGTCGAGGCCTCGAAATCTTTTAAAGAGAACTATATCCAGCTTTAGGTTTCCATGTTTAAAAAAGAAGAAAGAAATCTAGTAGTAAAGACAATGATGCACCGGTTAACATTTTTATAGTCATAGGGACATGTTTGGATACTCTATGTACATAGTATTTATGTATTTTGTTTGGTTTATTCTTTGCTATGTTGTAACTGACGTTGGGACGATTGGGGGTTAGGATTAGTATTAATTTGGCTGCTACTGAAAATCAGTGTTGGGCTTTCCAGCTCAACAATCGCTGAGTAGCTACCATTTTATAGCATTGCACTGCTATTATCTGTATGTTTCAACTGTTTGTTTGTTGTATACTTCACTGTATGTACACTGTTAGAATTGTAGTGCAATTATATAAATAAATATATTCTTATTCTTATTCAATGGGATATTATTCTCTGAGCTAAAATTTGTTTTTCCCTTATATAAAAAACAAAATAAGTTCAAATAAAAATGATCTATTATTATTTATAAAACCATGAAATTGAACCATATCTTGAAAGTGATCATCCGCTCCCAACCTCAAGCAGTTCGTCCTCGACCTAGGTCTTAAGATAAAAGAAGCGCAAAAAAAGTTCCCCTCAATTCTCGAGGCACGTCGGGTCGAATTCTGTTGGCAATTATTTAAAGGTACCGGTGTGCCCTTTAGAGAACTTTCAATACTATTGTTCAGCTACGTCCTGGCTCTTTGTGTTTACCCTTCGGACTGCGAGTGTGCCTTCGAATTATGGATATAATATGTCTTTAAGCGAAATTCAAAGTTGTCGTTATATATTGAAGTTACATTTCTCTTAATGCAACCGCGATATAATATTTGTATATGTTGTGGCCTATTATCATCTGTGGGAGGCATTACTAATGATATTCATCAATTGTAGACATCTACGCAGCACACACGTCTATGACGAATACATACGTCAGATACGTCGTTCATCATTCTCCTGCCCTTATCCTGAGATAAGAGACCCTTAGATACCCTTAGAGTGGGAACTCTAAGTGGTCTCGGCACAACATGTTATAAACAAGATGATTTGGCTTCCTGTTTTACGACTGGCTGCCTACCTGACGTCAACTTACCTTTGTCGTCTTTTATGACACCTCGGTAAGAAATGAGTGGTCTATTCTGCTCAGCCGTATAGCACATTGCTAAATGCAGCCACATCTTAATATATGCTTCCGCTTGTGATCTTACAATGTTTTTTACTCAGTCACTGACAAGTAAGTACTATAGTGAGCTGTGATTATTTTGACTCTCACAGATAACGCTGATGCGCGTTATCAATACGTAGTAATTCAGCTCGCATATGTCAAGTTAAGCAATTCATGGTGGTAAATTCATATATGCATTCTAAGAATTATTTAACTATACGAAAAAGTTTAGTCGCTTTGCAATGTTTCGCCACTTAAGATGAAATGGGGTTAACCTATCATTTCAAATCTAATGTGATATAAAGTTTTTATTGTGTTTTAATTGTAATAGTCCCAAGGAGAGAGGCTTTTGACAAACCATGGGGTACATTGGATCCACAACTTTACTAATTGGCGTTAGCTTTTAATAAAAGCTCAATCCTCACCACAGCTTTTACTCTACAAATAAATGATATTACATTTACTAAAAAGTATTTGATCCCTGGCAAAAATTTTCAACACCCCTGTGGTAATAGAAATTGAACTGTACCTTTGTAGTAATAAGGTGGAAAATCTCTTATCAAAATTTACCCTCAAATGGAGTGAATTAGCTGAAGTTTAGCGACACACGTGTACGATTACAATGGATCAAGGATTGAGTCGGCTATAGAAAATTTGATCTATTGATGCCAGTGTTATTATCCTGAAGCTCTGCATTCCGCGCCAGCTGATGCTTTCGTTGCTTTTGATCTTTTTGATTTAAATATAATTTGAGTTACTACATTTTGATAGAAGCTTTTATCATCATCCCTTATCCCGCTCTAAGTGGGGTCGGCACAACATGCTATAAACATGCTGTCACATGATTTGGCTGCGTTTTTACGACCGGCCGCCTACCTGACGTCAACTTACCTTACTCGTATTTTACGACACCTCGGTAAGAAAGAGGGTGGTCTATTCAATTCTACTCAGCCGGATACCATACGACGGAGATAGAAGCTTTGAAAGCTTTAATTATCGAAGAAATATTTTTCAATTATATTCATAAAATTGAGGACAATGCTAAACTTCGAGTTCTTCGAGCCTGGGTGTATATTGCAATTTAATTTATATATTCTATTTAAAATTATATATTACCGCACCGCAGTAACCAATGAGATGAATGATAGAAGAATAAGTATGCTGTATGAAAGTATGAACACAGTGAGATAAGAAAAGATAAGCTCCGATTAAGTTGGACGTAGAAGAAAAAAAAAACACACACACACACACAAGTATTAAGTTACTTACTTTGGGGACGGACGACCATATGTGTAAGTGTCACATATCATATTTTAAAAATAAATAAATGCCGGATTACACGCCAGGTACACGCCAGATATATTGCCCTTTATTTTGCCTATAACATGAAAAGTCAAATTTACCGTTGTCAAATTTTCCTCGAATGGTTCGTACCTAACCCCGACCGGAGTTCCGTTTCCACAGAATGTTGAAGCGGTCACGACTGACCTAAACAAGTGTCATTACACAAGTCGCTAAGCCCATGTCATTATCCTACGCTTCGTCATTAAGCCTCTGTTATTTAATGAGAATTCATTATTTTGTTTCAGGTAAGTAAGCGGAACATCTGGAATTATACCGGTACCTTTGGGATAAGTATGATTTTCTATTGTTTTATTTTTGCGATATACTTTATCGTAATGTGGTATTCGGCAGAGTAGATTAGACCACCCTCATTTCTTACACAGGTGTCAGAAAACGCTACTAAGGTAAGACGACCTGCCGTGTGGTATCCGGTTGAGTAGAATAGACCACCCTCCTTCTTGTCGAGGTGTCATGAAATACGACTAAGGTGAGTTGACGTCAGCCAGGCGGCCGGTCGTAAAATACGAAGTCAAATCAATATAAAAACATGTTTATAACATGTTGTGATATGATTGGGCGATTTAAAACTTATTGTCTTGTTGATATATACAATTTCTCAATCGTTATCCGGCGAAGGAAAGCACCGTTGTCATTTTTCCTCAGATAAGAGAACGTTTGTATCGTCTAAATACAAAACGCGTTTTCTCGCATTTGTCACCAAATGCGGATTATAGCAAAATAATTTTATCATAATTTTTGTACTATGGAATTTCGTAAAGTAACGCCTACTTTTATAAATTGTCCGAAAGCTATTATACTATGCTTTTACTGTACTGTTCTATATAATTATGAAAAAACTTGTCATATCGTAATATATTGAAATACGTCTGGTACCTATGTTATCCAAAGTGACGCAATAGTCTTTGCTTTGAGGTAGGATAGATTATACGAGTTTCTCGTAGTTCTCATTTGGCAAGGATTTATACGCAAGAATTCTCTCGCCCTACCATAAAATCACCATAATCACTCACCTCCAATAAAAGCTCCCCGAAGTTCGAAGCCTGTAGATAATGGGCTAGATAAGACGCCATCGCTCTAAGTGTTTACTTTGACGAGATTAGATACGTCATTCCCAGATACAAAGTGCGCGGTATGGGAGAGCCCTATAGGAGACTAATGACCTGTCTTATACACAGACTCTCAGATTTACGCGACTAAGGTAAGATGACCCGCCGTGTGGTATCCGGCTGAGTAGAATAGACCACCCTTTTTCTTACTGAGTCGTCGTAAAAGGCGGCCAAGGTAAGTTGACGTCAAGCAGGTGGCCTATAGTAAAATATCTAGCCGAATCACCACTAAGATTGGGACAAGGGTAGGAGGATGTTGAATATTTGTTTGTATGTCCCTTATAGACCCTGAAACGGCTGGACCGATTTTTATGAAATATTCAGACAAACCAAAATCCAACGGATGATCCTGCCAAGTTTAGTGACGATTAGAGCATTTTTTTAACTGTTGAGTTGTATTTCGAGGGGAATTCGATACCAGACTGAGTCACAGCAACGCGTGGCCGGACAGCAAGTGTAGTATATAAATCAACCGTCTATTACTGCACCTAGAAATTTTATTATCATATAAAATCCTCCTATATTTATAGGATCATAAATTTTTCATATCAGTACAGATTCAACCACTCATGACCACACATAAAAATGATTTAAAATAGCTAACAGTAAAGCCTGGATATAAATGGGCATAACTGCAATTTTCTACTTGAGGATACTGAATATCATTTTAGTTAAAAATGTACATTTTATGTTGAAACTTTTGAGACAACTATTTGTTTATTTTAATATTGTATAAGGAGCGTTTTAATTATTAACTTACTCGTGGCAATAAATGCATCTGAATTAATTCTATGCAAAGTATTTTGACCATAGAAATTAAATTTATATTTAAATGTTACAAGAAAAAAAATCTACAAGAAAAAAAACTCTAATATTAAAAACATTACTAAATATTAATTGAATGCATTCCTTTGACCCCATAGTACCTAAATATATTACAAAAAACAAATTTTTGAATAATATGAAGCGTATTCAAATTCAAAATATCCTTTATTCAAATAAACTTGTAAACAAGTGCTTTTGAATCGTCAACCCTGCTGCTGGTTCGGAAAGCTGTTCCTACCAAGAAGAGCCAGCGAGAAACTCGGCGGTTGCTCTTTTAAAAATGTAATTCTTATTACTAGTTACATTTAGTAATTACTATATTGTACGGGGTCGAAGCGAGCTATGTATATATATTCTTATCTAAGAATATGTATATATATTCTTATCTTCTAAATAATCCTCAACAGTATAGTAGGCTTTCTGAAGGCTTTCTTTTTAAGACATTTTTGGCACTTCTTTTCTAGCAACTTTGTTTGCACCCGTTTTGGTTTTCATACCCTTAACGCCATTTAAAACAACAATATTTTGGTTGTATATATTGAGATTCCTACGAGTATGTTTGAGCAAACAAATCTACCGAATTTGTCAAACAAACTAGGAGTACAAGAAATTTTTTGGTTCATCCCCGATAGCAATCACAATTTGGCTTTCACATACGCATTATTTCAAACACGCAAATATTGATAAAAGGCGAAGCCGTTCGACTTGGCAGATGTCGTACAACGCACCCTCCTATATAATTTAATGCGGGGAATCACAATAGCTATCGATTCTTTTGTTCCCCTGGGAAATCGCTCTTTGCATCGCACTCCTCACATGATTACCGCAAAACAAGAATCAAATGGAACAACTCAAGGTGAACTTTAGTCCATTCGGTATACCTTCTCTATAGATTAGGTAATTTACTTATAAGTTTAGTCCAGGGTTGTACTCTGAGATCTTTTGCAGTTATTTTATAGGATTAGGCGTTACTTTGCGGAGGTCTATAATACAAAAGTACTGAAGCTTAGTCCGCGATAAAAGAAAATATCATCATCATGTGCCATCTTCAGAATGAAGGTTGGAGGTCAGCAGGAGAAAGCTTTTCCGATCGTGTGCCATCTCTTTTATTTCATAGTATCTAAGTCCCGTCCACTCTCTTATATTATCGAACCATTTCAGACGTTGCCAGGTGCTCTCTTGCCGTCCATCTTTTCTTCTAAGATAAACCTAGGAAATGGACACCGGGATCCTCTCTGCAGATGTCCGCAAAAGGCAACCTTTCTTTGCATGACGGTTTTCATCAGCATCCGATTGCATTTAGCTCTCTCCAAAACCATAGCGTTTGAGACGAAGTGAGTTCAAGGGATCTTAAGCATTTTGCGAAAGCCCCACATCTCAAATGCATGCAAACGTCTACATCCGTCTTTAGTTAAGGTTCATGATTCACAACCATATAAGAGAGTGGACCAGATGTAGCAATTTAGGACGCGATAACTTATATCGAATGGGATTTTTGGGTTACATAATATTTTTGACATTTTGTAAAAAGGCTGCTTTAGCTTGTCCAATCCTAAAAGAAAAAATATGTAATGCTTAATGCAGAGTGTACTATTCGTTCTCATTCCTGATATGATACAACAAAACAAGAAAGAGTACTGCACACAGTTACTGCCAAATTTTCAACTATACTGTTTCATCACAAGATGAAATATGAAACCAAATCAATGCTAATGTTTTTTAAATAAATAAATCTTCATTTCATGCTGATGGTTGGTGCGATAATTATTTATCAAGTTAGGTGCATAATTCTGTTGGAAAGATTAATGGTGTTTGGAATCATCACGTTTCCGCACGCGACCTCATTGTTTCGTATCCCATCATAATTCTAATTCAACGGCAACCCGACTCTGATTCCCGAATTGACGTCCATAATTAATGGATCTTAGGGAAAGCGTCTAATGTTTCCGGGCGCATTGTTGACGAGGAATCTATTTGCCGGTTTGCCGAAATGAACATCTTGCTTCTAATTAAATCAGTGCCTCGTTTAAGGCTGTTTTACTCCAACTGATGGATCTTAATAGGTGAGATTTAAATAAATTAGATATCTCGAATGCTAAGTAATTTTGTCATGGAGTCTATCTCCCGATGATGTTTCGGTTACGGGGTTAAATGATCGTTTAGATTGTGATAGTAAAAGCGTGCATAGCTTATTTAGAGCTGTGGTGATGGTAGTAGTGGTTTGCATTTCTACGAATTCTGGATTGGAATTGGAATGTATCAATGTCAGTATGAGAACGGATAGTATTCTCTACATTTAGCATTATATATCTTTAATATTTATATATCTCGTATATACGCGCGCGTGTGTGTGTGTGTGTGTGGTGTATGTATATATATATATATATATTCCGAATCAATGAGACGGCTCCCACGATTTTTTTTTCATTAAATTCACCATGTAGGAGTTTTGCGGGAGAAAATTTGATCGAGCTACGTTTCCTTAAAGAAATATAGCTTTGTTCCTGTTTTCAGGCACTGAAAAAATGCTAAAATTTAATTTCAATTTTAATTTTTTTAAATTTTTTATATCTTAAAAAAGCAAAATAATATTTTCATTACTATTAGGTAGGTACCTTAAATGGTAGGTACCTACTTATTCAAATTATGTGCTTCTCTTAAAAGATTTTTTACAAAAAGTTTTACCATCTACGTTTTATCTTCGTCTCGAAAAGAATGATGTATTGTTGAGGATTTTTTTTCTTCCAGTCGTCGATTGCAAACGCTCCGCTAGGAATAATCAAAAGAATAATTTAATTTTTCATTCAGCTCAGTTCGTGTCTGAAATCCCCCGAGTTTACTTTTACTTAAAGAAACCTTATTCAAAACCAACAGCTTCGTGTAAACGGGAGACGTGTCCCAAATTTTGAACACCGCTGTATTATATCGACTGTTAATATTGAAACGTGGTCAGGGAGGCTTTTGTCCGCGATTGCTTTTATTTTGTTATTGACATAACTGAAAATTAAAGGAGAAACAATGAAAATCTTTCTTTTGTTTGCTTTTATTTCATTTTTTGTACATAAAAATCCTTTATTGGAACATAAAGCAACGTTATGTGACGAAAATTTAATCATTAACTTTTAAAAAGATTATAGAAAGATAGATTTAAAAAAATATTTATTGATAACCAGTGCCTGGTCTTAATTATATATTTTTAATAAAAAGTTTTATATATATCCTAGTATTAAGTTAAATAGTATATCTTCTTAACTCTATTGTGATTAGAATACCTTATTTTCACCTATTTGTACCTAAATTTACGTTTTTACAATTAAAATAAAATACTTATTAAGTAATGACGTTTTAAATATCATACAATATTCCCAGGTAATTAAAGTTTAATAGATCATTCATCAGTCTTTGTAAAATCAAGCAGAAAGGGTCCAAACTGTTTTTTTGCATAAACGTATTGAATTTCACTCCCACACGAGTTTCAATGAATAGAATATTTTATCCAATGCAGAAGGACTTCTGTTATCAAGACGTTTTCTTTTATTATTTATGTAAAAAGGTTCTCCTTGGGGATCTTTTTATATTGGATCATCCACAATACGCGAACTCAAAACTTTATTCGTACGCAATGATCAACACCCACTCGAGACTCTCTGAATAAAACTTTTGTTATGATCTCATTGTCAAGATCTTTGGTTTTACGATTTCTTATACGCTTTATGAGTTTTGTTTACAAATTTTTATTTTAAGGTTGTTGGATACAATTCGGGTTAACAGTTTGTTTGACTTGCACTTCTTAAGAAAGGTATTGCAAATTGAGGTGATACATTTTTAAGGATTTTACTTTCATTCGCTTTCGCATACTGTCTTTGTTGTCCTCTATTTTAATTTAATGTATCAACGAAAATCCTTCAACTTTCAGAACTAAATATATATATACCATATATTGTCCTGACTTGTATTAGGAATTAAAAAACCATACATACCAAAGCTTCTTTCCGTCTAAGTAAAAGTCTAAAATGTTAAAGGCATAATAGAATAACGAGTACATTCGTAAAATATTATCAGCTCTTAAACCGAGTTTAAACGAACGTATGTACGAATAGTAACATTTTAAAACTAAAAGTTCAACATAATTATACTTATCCTAGGGTAGTTTAACAAATACCTATAAATTTGATAATCAGACATTATATAAAAATCAAAAAAGAGACACGCAATAATGTATACTTCATTCGATTTAAAGATGAAAAACAAAACAAAACTTGTGAGTTTTAAAGAGACGTAACTTGTAATAGCAGGAAAGCTATCTTTTTTAATAGCTCGTGAGGTTATTGATGGCATTGAAATAAGGATTACAATATATTTGACGCAATTAGGCCTAATTTTGAATTTGGTCACTTTATTACTAAGCGTGCGATATACATTTTTAGTTCATTAATTTAAAGCAAGGCTTAAACAACTAAGTATTAAAAAAAACAACTGTAGAGTTTCCTGAGGAGCATGGTTACTTTTTATCATGAAGGCAACGCAGACAAGTCTCGGGCAGATTCTAGTAGAGTTATGAGTCCAAATGTTATCGTCTCTACATAAATCACTCGAATTGTAGATAATAAATCAGATTTTCTGGTTAATAATGATATTATTGTCGGAGCGCGGGCGTAGCAAGTTACAAGGTTTTGTTTTGGCTGAAATTTGTTAGTTGACGAAATGACAGCTAGGTATCATATTTCACTATATCACAATAAATATTATTTACCCAATGATAGGGAATTGTTAAATACCTACGTTATTAATATTGTAGATGGTTGGTTATTATTGATGCAAGGGAAATACTATACTATTTTAACAGGTACCCTGTCCCCGCCACCAGCAGCTTGGTGGAGAACTGTCAGGTTTTTAGTCCGTGAGAGTCCGACATACTCACCTGACCTATAATGGGTTTTCCTGACAACAAAAAAAAGGAAAATACTATACAGATGGTTTAGGACACGATCTCTCTTTGCCTTTCGTGGCTCGAGCCATGGTGGACAGGAAGGGATCGTTCGCAGCGATAGCCTCCTTCTGCGAGGACGCTATCTCGCGGAGGAAGCGGCGGGTAACTTAACACTAAAATTAACGCGATCACTCGAATTCTTGTGTAACGTGAAATACACATATCAAAGTATAAGGTTTATCATCATTTCTTCTGCCCTTATCCCGCTCTAAGTGGAGTCGGCACAACATGTTGTCACATGATTGGGCTTTGTATTTTACGACCGGCCGCCTGTCTATCGTCAACTTACCTTAGTCGTATTTTACGACGCCTCGGAAAAAGGGTGGTCTATTCTACTCGACCGGATACCACGCGGTGTGTAAACTTACCTTAGCCGCCTTTTACGACACCTCGGTAAGGAATGAGGATTGTCTATTCTCCTCAGCCGGATATTACATGGCGGGTTGATTTACCTTAGTCGCCTCTTACGACACCTCGGTAAAAAATGAGGCTGGTCTATTCTACTCGGCCTAATACCACACGGCTAATCAAAGTATAAATAAATAAATATATGGGACACTTACACACACGGTCGTCCGTCCCCAAAGTAAGTAACTTAATACTTGTGCTATGGTAGACAGACAACTGGTCAATATATACTTATATATTTTAAATACATACTTAAATACAAATATACACCCAGGCTCAAAAACCAACAAATTCATTTATAGAAAATGTTGGCCCTTGGCGGGAATCGAACCCGCGACCCGCGGAGCCGAAGGCAGTAGATTGAAGGCAGTAGAGAAGGCAGTACATTGCTATAAAATATTTATAGGACTTCCAGTTAGGATAAGTGTTTCATAGAGTGCAATGCTCTCAAGACCACATTCACGCATTAAACTTTCGAGGCGGATGCGAAATTCGTGTTTGGAAAGATCGATTGGCCATACACATCCCGCCAAATGTCGGAACTAATCGTATAATTGAATTTTAATTGGTAACAAAAAACTAAGGAATGCACGAAGACAACGTCGGAGTTCGCCTACAAGGTCAAGGATGACTGTTGAACTAGGATAGATCAACCTTGATTATGTAAGTGTGTATTGAACTGCCACCTGCACATTTATTTAAATTGTACTTATGGTATAAAGTTTGTTTGTGCATGTTTGTACTGCTTTAAGGTTTCAACAGGTAAACGGATGTGTACGGAATTTTGCATATAGGTAAATCTAAATCTGGAATATCTATACATTCGTGTAAAACTAGAGGTTCCTCCACAGGCACAGGTTCTCTCCAGGGAGCTATCTTTCCCATTACTTATAGTATAGGTATTTTTAAAGCAGGAGTGAATAGGCATCTTACATGCGATTTCCACTTTAGACTGTATCATCGCTTAGCAAGGAAATGATTGCCATCCAGCGCTCGCCTATTAAAAAATAAACAAAACCAAGTGGAAATAGTAAAAAACCGTATTTTCTTTGATAGATAAATAATAAAAAGTAACTCTTATTATTATTATCACTCATCACACATTAAAAATTTGACCCAAACAAACAAACGAGGTGAGCTAAATAAAACCGTTTAATAAGTTAAAAGGTCTTAATTGTTATATGAAAAATCGATAACTTTCCAGCGCGTTTATCAAAATATTATATCGTACTTCTCGAAAAATCAATGAAGCATTAACACACAAGTTTTGCGATTGGAAAAAGAAACAAGAAAACTCAAAAAGATTAACAGATTCTGCTTTTGATTACCAAATCCACAATTATTCTCAATAAACATATGCTATTATTACATCTATTTTAGTTTAATTCCCAATTAAAAATTAATAAATAATGAAGATTTCAAAGAACAACCTGAAGTGAAATATCGAAGTTGCCTCTACAGTCTAAAAGACAAGATAAATGGCAGTAGAAAAGCCATACTTGTTGCAGATAATGGCTAAAGGTAAATAAATTGCAATAAAGGGGCCGCTTAGAAACAAATAAAGAGCAAAGAGACCCTCAAGCCCATGTATGTGGAGGGTATACACTGTCCATTATATTAACCATCTTTTGACAGATTGACGATAGTGATGTCCTAAAGATTCTCGTATGCGATACCATTCCGATTATAGTACCTACTATCATTAATCGAATTACGTACCTAAGTAATTCGATTAATGATAACCTACGTAAACTAGATTACTACTTGAGAAAAGAAATTCCAACTTTGAGAAAACTTATTGTTTCTTTGAAAAGAAGTGGTCTATTTCATGGTGAAAAATCTTCTTTGGTCAAAGTTTTGAACACAATTGGCTTTTCATATAAAAAGTTAAATAAAAGAAAATTATTAATGGAACGCACAGATATAGCTATAGCACGTTGTGATTTTTTAAGAGAGGCAAAGAAAATACAAGATTGGGCAAATATTGTTTTCACGGATGAAACATGGCTCAACGCTAACCACACACTATCTCGTTTCTGGACTGATGATACTGCTGATTCCACTTCCTCAGTACCAATGGGAAAAGGTGAGCGCCTAATCATTTGCCATGCAGGTACAGCAAAAGGATTTGTACAAGACGCACTGTTGGCATTTAAATCGAAGAAATCAAATGACTACCACGAAGAGATGAATGCAAATGTGTATGAAGAGTGGTTCAAAAAAATGCTCATTTCATTGGAAGAACCATCAATAATTTTTATTGATAATGCGCCCTACCACTCCCGTCAAATTGACAAAATGCCAACACAGGCTAATAAAAAGCATGAAATAATTAATTGGCTTCGGGACAATGGAGAAAATGTGGACGACTCAATGTTAAAAGTTGAATTAATAAAAATATTAAAAACCAAAAAGAGAGCAAAACGCTATGTAATCAATGAAATGGCAGCAGAATATGGCCATACTGTTCTTCGGATTCCTCCATACCACTGCCAGTACAACGCAATAGAACTTATATGGGCACAAGTAAAAGGGCATGCTGCGAGATGCAATACAAGCCCCCCATTCACAGCGAATAAAATGTTGCAATTGCTAAAAAATGCTTGCACCCACGTAACGGCCGAGAACTGGGCAAGTGTGGTGGAAAGAACTAAAAGAGTAATATTCTCTGATTGGGAACGTGATATTGCGTTTGATAATATATTATCTACACAAGAGCTAATAATAACTGCTACTGAAGACTCCTCATCGGAGGAGTCTAGTGTTGATTATCATTCCGACGACTCGTGCTAATAAAATAAATTAAAATATCCTGATTGTTTTATTTGTATTCATGTATTAACTAAGAAGAAAGTAAAACTTTATATAATGTTATTAAATGTCTTTTAATACTCGTAACATCGATTTCTACCGATTATTTTTAATCTGTGGCATAATCGTAGTAACCCATTATGTGTGACATCACTAAGTGGGCGGTACCCATTCATAAAGTACAAATATTATTTGTATGATATTTGTACGTAAGCAATACAAAACTTAATGAGCGTGAGCTGTCAAAAGACTGATAATATGATGGACGCAGTATAATAACCGCTGAAACTTTAGTATATTATTCCTAAACGCACTTAAATTAACTTTGCGGTATTGCTATGTGCGTGCCATTAAGAATATTTATTTACTACCCGGCAAAACTATAAAAATAGTTTCGTACTTAAGTCTTTGTTGTGCTTCAATGTTTTTAATAATTTAGTCATAGTACCCACGACGTTTTTTAAACCAACTTAAGCGTTTAAGTACTGCATATTGCATAATTGAGGATCAATTATGCAATACGTATTTTGATTCTTGTTCTCGTAAGATAAGCGGTTTTTTATAATTTATATTGCCCTGGTTTGTAAGCTTTGGTTCTACCAATTTTAATCAATGTTAATTCAGTGGATTATCCGTGAAAGCGTAAGAGATAGACTGACAGATTTTTGCATTAGTAATATTAGTTTGATTTACAATTCATAAAATTTGGTACAGAACAATCACCTTATGTAAGCCGTATTACCGATTCTTATTCATATATAGCTTCTTTTTCAGGTATCTGTTTACAAAATTGTCAACAATAGTGTAAATTATAGTACCGTCGATTTATCAGCTTCGTGAATCCATGGCGATATAAAAAAAACTATACCTCGCATTATTGTTTGATGTTAATAACTTAAGTTATAAAGCTACGAATATCTCCTCACATATTTGTAAGGAAGTTAGGATTAAATGCCTTTTGCCTTCTATGGTAGCTAACTGACTTTTAGGAAGGGCTTTGAATTAATTACTTCAACATAACATAAAGTTTTGCGAAGAAATAGGTATTTGTGTAAGTGTCTCAAGGAGATATGGTATCTGCGTAAGGGACTTTGTTTCGATGACAAATAAGATTTATAGGCAACTATAAATCTTTTCCAATTTGAGGAGGTTGAATTGTAGGCGGAAACACTCATCTCTAATTAGCTTGCGACCTTCATATACTATCAAGGTTTGAAATATGTTCGTAGTGCTGTATGATGAAAATGATTTGACTCTATTTATAGCAACTTTATAACCCCTTGAAATTAAAGAAAAATGTAGATAAAAATTAGTGATATTTTACCAATCATTTTTTTTTACCTGATATATTTTAACACGAATGAAAATTATCTTCTCAGCCGTTATCTTCATTATTTAAAGTCGTGAGAGTCCTTTGCAAATTCTTCAATTAATCTTCTCAATTTAGTCCGACATTCAGCTTCTCTAAGGGTGGTTGTAACAGACAGTCCAGTAAGGATGAATATTGGGTCATACCAACAGATAAGTGATGGCCTACGAGGTCTTTTTCCCTCCACCTTGCTAACAACAACAAACTTTCATGGCTGTCAGATTGCCGACAGGCGATATGACCAAAGTAACCGAGGATTCTGTGTTACCAGATGGAAGATTGCCAAGTCCGTAGGTGCAGTTAAAAATCTTAGAAGATAATAAGCTCTAGTAATTATTGCGTGATGAATTGTATCGGATTCTTCCATATCGATATCTATTTTATAAGTCTATGTTACATTACTGTTTTCTGTAACAATTTAGAATCTATTTAAATCATTAGAATTAGGCGTCACTTTTTTGTTAATCAGTTATACATAAAAGGTACCTATAATATAAGTGTTGGTAATAGTATATTCCGTATCTGTACGTGCTACTCGTTGAAATAAAGTGAGCAAATCATGGATGGGAGCTTTGGGTGAAATATTCATCACGCAAATATATCTACGAGTATATAACTATTTATAAATTTTTTTCTTAAAAGAACAACCGCCGAGTTTCTTGTTAGATCTTTTCGGTAGGAACAGCTTTCTGAACCAACGATTGAACGTTGACGATTCAAAAGTACTTGTTTACAAGTTTACTTAAATTAAGACCAATTTGAATTTATCCCTATAGTCGTAGCTACTTTTACTTAAAAAAAGGAAAGAATAAATAAAGTATACCCTGTCTAATGAGAACAAGTAACAGACGAATGTTAAAATATCCAGCTTTATATTGTTCTTATTAACCTAGGTATATACATAGGTTTAAATATGTTTTACGAAATAAACCATAATCAGACGCCGACGTCGCGACATAAAATAACAAGCTCAGTCAATGGCGTCCATTTATTTAATACAAATCTAACAAGGTAATTATTTTGATTATGTTGTTTATATAATTGACTTCATAAAGTATCATTAGGTTGATAAAACCTTTGATAAATCAGTTGATAAATCTTGACACAGAAGGTATATGTCGCCTTCCTTCTTCAACCGACAAAATAATGTCAACTGCTTGAGGCAGGTGTTTTCAACCTTTTTTGTTTTTTGCACATAATGGATAGATCCACCAGCGTTACATTTTCCGGTGCTAAGTTATATCTCCAACAGGGCACCGCCATATCGTCTTCACATGTGAGTAACAGGTGTAAGTATGGGTAATTTTGGTTATTCTACGGATCTCTTCAGTTCTGATTAGACAATGCTGTTGCAGGCAATGCTTCATCGCCCGCTAAAGACCAGGGATATTTATTGCCGACCATTGATATCATTGTTTGACTGGCCCTTTAGTGCAGTTGGCAGTGACACTGCCTTCAGCTCCGCGAGTCGCGGATTCAATATCCGCCGAGGGCCAAATTTTTCTAACAACAATTTGTTGGTTTTTGGAGTCTGGTTAAAATTATATAAGTATATATTTACCAGTTGTCTGTCACCGATAACACAAGTATTAAGTTACTTACTTTGGGAACGGACGATCGTGTATGTAAGTGTCTCATATATTTATATTTATATCTTGTCTGCTCTAAATCAAACTATTTTCAGCCAAAATGTGTTTCAAATAAAAATGAATACTATAAATTCACTTTTTCAGCTCAATTTCGTATTGAATGCGAAACAATTTCCACAGTCTAAATAGATAACACGGGACCGATGTCAGAAGTCATAAATACTACATGGAGGACAGTACAATGCGTGAATTTTACTGCTTTTTTTATTTTACGGGTGACACTAAAACAGTTTTGGTCCCAGCCATAAAATAGTCTGGCATTTTTTACGGCAACCGAAGGTAAAACGCATGCGTTTAAAGTCAATTGAAAATGCCAAATTGTAATTGGTAATGATAGAGTAACTCCGCATCAGTTTAAATCTTCATTATAGATTATAGAACGTCATGACATCTATATATATTACATAAAGTCCCCAAAATCTGCCTGTATGTGATCGTTTTTCTCAAAATCTTCTAAACTGAATTTTGTACAGTTTTTATCAAAGGTTCTGGATGAAGAAGGAAGAGGAAGACTAAGGTTAATAGTTACATTAAAGTGTTATTGACTGAAATAATATTTGGGTCACACTGATTTCCACTGGTGAATACACTGGTTCAGCTCGTATGTTAATAATGTTACGGCCAATCCGCTGGTTTATGGTGATTCCTGTTTTATCTTCGGGAACAGTAAAAATACTGTATAGACACTCGAGAGGCACCTCCAGACCAGAGTGGTGATGGACTTAGCCAAAGTGGAAACACCATCTGATCCTTTTATGGAACCAATTTCAATTAACAAATGTAAATATCGGTATTAAATCAGTGAACCAATGTATACATTATTTTTGGCGTTTAGGTTTCAGGCGTTGTGATAGCCCAGCAGTGAGAAGATGTGACTCTCTCAGTCATGGTCTGAAACCCCGGGCAGACACTAATGAGTTTTTGGTCAAAACTTATGTCTAATTGATAATTACAAATTATTACACTCTTTTCGGCGAACGTGAACATCGTGAGAAAACCTGCGTGTTTCTAAAGAATTATGGGAATATGTGATTTGGAAGCGCGGTGCTTCTAAACCCTTCTCTCTAAAAATGAAGAGAGCAGAACTATGTCTAGCAGTAGTAGTAACAGGCCGTTATAATCTTAATAGGGGATAAGAAGCTTCTAAGTTTATATGTAGGTATGGAGGTCATATCGCCGGTAATGTAAATCTATAGGATTTGACCTGATAAAATATTGGTAACAGCGATCATAAACAACAAGTTTTACTCGTTGTATCTTACTTGCTCTACAACGACAATAGCTAGAAGATTGATGCCCTGTGTCGCACAGCGGCGTAGGTAGTGCATTCCGATTTGTGTGGGCCCAAATAACATCTGTGTAAATTCTTTGGGCCGGTGTCGAAAGATATTTATTGGCCGTGGACGATACTTCCTTCGGACGATTTCGAAAGACTTTACTATTATAGCGTTTTATATGTAACACTAAAAGTTAACTTTGGTTGTTTTTCTTTTTAATTTTATGATCTGACGTCAACTTACCTTAGTCGTATCTTACGACACGTCGGTATAAAAAAGGGTGGTCTATTCTATTAAACCGGATATCACACGGGATCAAGGTGAGTTGACCCACCGTTTGGTTGTAAAATACGACTAAGGTAAGTAAGGTAAGCCAAATCATGTGGCAGCATGTTTATAACATGTTGTGCCAACCCCATTGAAAGTGGGATAAGGGCAGGAGGATAATGAGGATGATGATCTAGTTCGACTGGATCGAATATTGTTCTTTAAAAAAAGTATCGGAATCGGAGTGACTTTGGTCGAGCCATAATATTGAGCTTCACGATGAGCTGCACGTAAAAAGCGAAGCATTAAAAGAAGCTTTTACCGACAGACGAAATCTTACACGTACTTCATAGCTCCAATAGAAATTTATTAGGTACTTATATTAATTAAAAATATAAATACACGCTATTATTTCGCGAAGATGATATTGCAATAGTATGTATGTAACAATAACTGTGGTGCATATGCCATTCCCACAGTCTTAAAAACACAAAAACAAGAAAATTAAAATAAGAATTAAAAAATTACATGAATAACAAGAAAGTGTTTGGTGTGTGTAATTGATAGGGTAAAATGATAACTAGGGATTGTCAAAGGGTATGCAGGTTTGTTTATGATTTTTTCCGTCACATAAATAATTAGCCGGCCATTAAAAATCAGCCGACTTTAACTGTCGCAAAAATCATATTGAATCAGTCTATATTCGGCCGCGAAAATATAACTAGCAAACAAACTTACGCATTTATAAATTTAATATGAATTGAAACTAGATACAAATGAATATATGAGACGATCACACACACGGCTGTCCGCTCCCACAGTAACATAATACTTGTGTTACGAATGACAGACAACTGTTAAATATATACATATATAATTTAAAATACAAACTTAAATACAAATATACACCAAGACTTGAAGAAACAACATTTTTTTTTTAAATGTTGGTTTTCGGTGGGAATCGAATTCGCGACCCGCGGAGCACACAACTGCAACGGAGTCAGTGGTCAGAGATAGATGATTTTTTTTCTTAATGTACATAAATCATCATCCTCCTGCCCTTATCCCACTCTAAGTGGGGTCGGCACAACATGTTATAAAACATGCTGTCACATGATTTGGCTGCGTTTCTACTACCGGCCGCCAGCCTGACGTTAACTTACCTTGCTCGTATTTTACAACACCTCGGTAAGAAGGAGGGTGGTCTTTTCTACTTAACCGGATACCACACGGCTAAAACTAGTACTTACATAATATTTTACTCAAACATATTATGTTGACTTTATTTCCAAGGACTTCCGCCTCAGGCTGTATAAGAAAAAAAGGCATTCAAAGCTTTGTTTGGAACACAATGATTCTCGGATACGGCTGACGCCGCGATGTCGGCAGATAGCCGGTTCGAGTCCGGGCCACGCAAATATTTCCATCTAATTACCGACGCTAAGCCGCCGCGCGGATTTTAAACTTAGTTAAGAATTAAGATAACGTTTTCGCATACTACTTTAGCTGCTACAAGTATCATATGCTTCTATTTAGCGTTTGTAATTACTGGAAAATAGCTACAATCGAGATTACTTAAAGTAAATGAATTATTTTGGTATAATCCGTGATTAAAGAAAATATATGTGGTACTAAAAGTAAAGTGTACCTACTATCCGTTTTCCTTTTTTTTCGAATCGATTAATGCTGTTAACCCTAATGGCTTTTACGACGTCATCGGAAAGAGGGGCGGGCGCAGAAGCTTCGCCGAGTGTATTGACGCACTTGCAACTCCCTGGGAGCGTCGCCCTAAGGATGTCTCCTGCGAGACCGAATCTCGGCTTAAAGCGGCGCATTGGAGGCCTATATATGACATTTGATCCGTTTCCATACCTTGCATTCTACCTTACCTTACCTTAAATTTAACATAACATCTCTTTTCTCATATCGCCGATTATAGCAAAATAATATTCCATTACTTTCGTATTATCGATCTCTGCGAAGTAACGTCTAATTCTAAAAATTATTTAAAATTCTCTAAGGATAGTAATAATAATATTACTTTTCTGTAATCCGCGATACAGTAAATAGAAAATATACATATGTAATGTAGAGTGTACTGCCGTGTGGTATCGGGCTCGAGTAGAATAGACCACCCTCATTTCTTACTGAGGTGTCGTAAAATACGACTAAGAGTTGACCACAGGCAGGCGGCCGGTCGTAAAATACTTAGCCAAATCATGTGAAAACATACTTATACCTTATACTGGCCCGTTGGCGCAGTGGTTAGTGACCCTGCCTTCAGCTCCGCGGGTTTTTTACATTAACAAACATAACATTTTCTATTGATGTATTTGTTGGTCTTTGAGCCTGGGTGTATATTTGTATTCAAGTATGTATTTAAAAAATACATAAGTATATATTCACCAGTTGTCTGTCATCCATAACACAAGTATTAAGTTACTTACTTTGGGGACGAATGACCGTGTGTGTAAGTGTCCCATACATTATTTATTTATAATGCCGACCCCACTTAGAGTGGGATAAGGGCAGAAGAATGATGATGTGTAATGTAGAGAGTGTACTACCTGTATCATATCTGATACATGAAGACAGTAGCAATTCTCTTTATTTATGTCATATTTCTATAAATTTTTAACGTTTGAATAATTCAAAACATTGCGAATTTAAGGTAACGAGCACATTATCTAAGTAAGATAAGTATAGGCCCGCTTGAGCAAGTCGACCTTGACTAACGATTGTGTTTTGTCAGCAGGTCAAACTGCGAGATTTAACCTGTAGTTACCGTTTACCACGCAACCACCTCCATTGAGAATAGTCACGACACCATAATATTTAGACGTTTATTCGCTTGTTGTGTTATATTTTTAACATTCCATGACTGGGCGCGATTGTTATAAATAGTAATTGTTATAAAGAATTTAGAGTAGCAAGTAACTATTTATATCTATTTTGAATTACAAAATTAATGAGAATATTATTTTGCTGTAATCCGCGATAAAAGAAAATATATGTAATGCTAAATGTAGAGTGTACTATTCGTTCTCATACCTGATACATGCAGAATTTGTAAGAACTCATGCACTACCCGACACCGATAACACAACAATACACAAGCATAGCACACATTCACGACTACAATCTCAACAATTGTTTCGCCCCGTAACCATAGCATCGTCGTCGAAGCAGAAAATCGTAAAGCGATTTGCGATTACATATATTTTCTTTTATCGCGGATTATAGCAAAATAATATTGTCATTACTTTTGTATTATGAACATCCGCAAAGTAACGCCTAATTCTATAAATTATTTTGAATTACTTAAACTCTTACTATACCAATCATGCCCAACTGGAAAGGTCTCAAGAATAATGGTATCGTTTTCGCCTTGTATCCTTAAGCGAATAAGGAACCAGCCCCCTTGTCATCTGAAGAGGCACTTTGATTCCATAGCCCTTGGGTCTCAACTGCAAACGGCACAAATATATGACTCTCGGTGAGAGTTACATACTATTGGGCAACTTTTTTACATTTACAATTTGTGAGTTAAAATGTATATATATTTATAATTTACTTATTCTTTAACGCAGGGCAAGTCACTTTTGAAATAAAAAGTTCTACTTGACTTGAAGAACTGAATTTATTTGAATTGATGGTCCGTCTACCAACCTAAGAAAAACCCATACAAGTATTATAAATGCGAAATTCTGTTTTTCTGTTCTTGTTGCTTCCTATCTTCTATTCTTTCTTATTTTATTGTTCTAATATCTGGGTGACCGAGCCTTGCTAATTTTTTACAGAATAAAAAAAGAAACTTCAAAAAAAGAAAAAATAATAGGGTGGGTGGGGCTCGATCCTAGGTATTTTCATTTCTCGCGACCGCCCGTACCTCGAATATGCTACGCTGACTTGACAGTTAATGGCAAAAATTCAAATAATTTATAGAATTAGGCGTTACTTTGCGAAGATCCATAATACAAAAGTAATAATAATAGCAAAATAATTTTATTATTACTTTTGGCAAAAATTCAATTGAATATAAATTTTAGTATTTTTTAATGCCCGAAATGTTTTTTAAAAATAAAACTAAGCTAGATTGATATTACTCCCCCCAAAGCCCCTACATGCTGAATTTCAGGAAAATCGTTGGAGCCGTTTCCGAGATTCCGAAAATATATATATACATACAAGATTAACTCATTTAAATATTAAAGATATTAACGCTTTCTAGTCTGATGGAACAAAAAATAATTGGTACAATTGAGCGTTATTAAATGGGCCTACATACATAAAGGAAAATATAAGGAAAACATACATAAAGGACACATAAAGGAAAATATATACGAAAATATATATTATAAATGTATTATTCTATTCTATAAGCAGTTATAAACAAGTATACGAAAGAGATTTTCCCAAACAAACCCCCAAGGAATGCCCATGTTATATAAAAAGAAAATTATATTTCACGGCTCTATTAATTCAAAAACTTGGCATAAATGTTGTTACCAAATGAGTTTTGTACCCACTTCACAATCTCGTGAGAGTTTACGTTTTATTTACGCAGCTATACTGCGTCCATCATATTATCAGTCTTTTGACAGCTCACGCTCATTAAGTTTTGTATTGCTTACGTACAAATATCATACAAATAATATTTGTACTTTATGGATGGGTACCGCCCACTTAGTGATGTCACACATAATGGTTACTACGATTATGCCACAGATTAAAAATAATCGGTAGAAATCGATGTTACGAGTATTAAAAGACATTTAATAACATTATATAAAGTTTTACTTTCTTCTTAGTTAATACATGAATACAAATAAAACAATCAGGATATTTTAATTTATTTTATTAGCACGAGTCGTCGGAATGATAATCAACACTAGACTCCTCCGATGAGGAGTCTTCAGTAGCAGTTATTATTAGCTCTTGTGTAGATAATATATTATCAAACGCAATATCACGTTCCCAATCAGAGAATATTACTCTTTTAGTTCTTTCCACCACACTTGCCCAGTTCTCGGCCGTTACGTGGGTGCAAGCATTTTTTAGCAATTGCAACATTTTATTCGCTGTGGGGGGCTTGTATTGCATCTCGCAGCATGCCCTTTTACTTGTGCCCATATAAGTTCTATTGCGTTGTACTGGCAGTGGTATGGAGGAATCCGAAGAACAGTATGGCCATATTCTGCTGCCATTTCATTGATTACATAGCGTTTTGCTCTCTTTTTGGTTTTTAATATTTTTATTAATTCAACTTTTAACATTGAGTCGTCCACATTTTCTCCATTGTCCCGAAGCCAATTAATTATTTCATGCTTTTTATTAGCCTGTGTTGGCATTTTGTCAATTTGACGGGAGTGGTAGGGCGTATTATCAATAAAAATTATTGATGGTTCTTCCAATGAAATGAGCATTTTTTTGAACCACTCTTCATACACATTTGCATTCATCTCTTCGTGGTAGTCATTTGATTTCTTCGATTTAAATGCCAACAGTGCGTCTTGTACAAATCCTTTTGCTGTACCTGCATGGCAAATGATTAGGCGCTCACCTTTTCCCATTGGTACTGAGGAAGTGGAATCAGCAGTATCATCAGTCCAGAAACGAGATAGTGTGTGGTTAGCGTTGAGCCATGTTTCATCCGTGAAAACAATATTTGCCCAATCTTGTATTTTCTTTGCCTCTCTTAAAAAATCACAACGTGCTATAGCTATATCTGTGCGTTCCATTAATAATTTTCTTTTATTTAACTTTTTATATGAAAAGCCAATTGTGTTCAAAACTTTGACCAAAGAAGATTTTTCACCATGAAATAGACCACTTCTTTTCAAAGAAACAATAAGTTTTCTCAAAGTTGGAATTTCTTTTCTCAAGTAGTAATCATATACATGACGACGAATAGCGTCAGCGTCAAAGTCATCAACAGCTGTCACCTTATGAGCCCGGCGCTTTCTTTTTGGTGTAGATGGTTTGTTTTGCTCCAAGCCGCTCCTGCCGTAGGCATCAGTAGTGATTTTAGTCACAGTTGATAGACTGATCCCCAACGCGGCTGCAACACGGTTTCGGACTTGCGTGATAGGTATAAGAGGTCCGCCATTTTGATTTTCTTGCTCAAAATACTCATGAAGTTTTAACACTAACTGTCTCGATTGTGCTTTCAACACACGTCCTTTCGGCATTTTCACGATCAATTAATATAAGTTTCACAAAAGTTTTTCCGAGGAATAAAGCTACTTAACTCAAGGTGTAACAGATGCGAGAGAACACTCAGCGAACGTAAATGCGTGTGACTATCACGGGCGTTTCGTTGAGAGTGACAGATCACGTCAAAATGGCGGCCGAGCGGAAGGTCTGTTGATGTTGCCAGTTGATGTATAATATATTTTTTATGATTATAATAAATACACACGGATTAACATTTATTTTCAAAAAACTAAGGCAATATTAAATCAAAATGTTGATTTCTATATCTGTTATTAGTTTACGTAGGTTATCATTAATCGAATTACTTAGGTACGTAATTCGATTAATGATAGTAGGTACTATAATCGGAATGCTATCGCATACGAGAATCTTTAGGACATCACTAAATATGTAAATCGTCAATCTGTCAAAAGATGGTTAATATAATGGACAGTGTATAATGCTAAAATATAATTTCTTACCATTCGAAGAAAGCGTAAAGCGTAGTTTACGCGTATGCTTTATTAGCATATTACTCTGAACTGCGGTTAGTTGTTCGGCAAATGAGGAAAAATTGGTAAGGCGCTGAGAAATGTTTACGACCTTCGCGGTACAGTCGTTAATTTTCTGCCTTTTTTTAATTTTTTACCCAAGTAATTTAAATATAGCTTTTTTTATAGTAATCCTACCTTCAGCAACAGGGGTCACATTTTCAAAAAATAATTCTTTGGTCCTTCGAATCTGGGTGTATATAGTACAGTCTACTTCTGCTCTACGTTTTTAACCTTTAATTATGCCAAAAAAAATCCTTGACAAACTTGATTTATTTAGTTTTACATATTTATATTGAAAAAAAAACAACAGATTTTTCCTTACATTCAAATAAATTGTTATTTATATTAAATATTTTTATTATTTTTGTTTTCAGGTAAGTCTGATGGACTCTTTTTACATTTGAATCTGAGTTTGTAAGTAAAATAACTTTATTTTTCAATTGGTAAATGACGTTATATAGTTTTATTTACGATTACGATAATTTGTTCATGGGTTCTGATTACCAGTGTTCCAAAGTGCTAACCTCTGGTAACCCTACATGTAATCTATTAAGAAAAGGTATTTCCCTCTGCCGTTCAAAATAATCGCTCATCTCTTGCGGCGATTTGTCTGGCAATAGTCTCACGTCATACCTAATTGCAGTAGATTGTTCCAACATATTATCGCTGACCGGTGCTGCCCCGTGACGCCATGCCATCTGTTACGATCGCCAATTAGTCCTGACCTACCTCCCCTCCCCGATTTCTCATAAATCAATATGAAACTTGAAACACGTGTGGGTGTTGGGAGCTCATGATAAATGGTCGAATAGGCAATGGCTGGCGCTTAATAGCTTTAGGTAATAAAGGTTTTTGCTTTTGTTGTTGCTGGTATTTATGAAACAACCAATAATCTTTTGGAAAAGCGTATTTTGACGTATCCTGGTGTTTCCGAGTGCAAGAAATTAATAAATGGCCTGTTATTATTGCACTGCCGACTGAGAATGCCTCTAGTCATACTGTACAGGTTTTGTTGAATTTTTGAAGCAGGACAGTACTTAGTTTTTTTTCTATGCACACAATTTTATTGTATTATTAAAGTATCAATTACACACAAAGAAACAATTAATGATTCGGCAGAA
This sequence comes from Morpho helenor, assembly GCA_029227775.1. Classification (NCBI taxonomy): domain Eukaryota; kingdom Metazoa; phylum Arthropoda; class Insecta; order Lepidoptera; family Nymphalidae; genus Morpho; species Morpho helenor. Next base: position 4,040,049 of record JARGCU010000019.1, on the reverse strand, counting down.
ATTAAACAAACTGATGCCTCATTTATTTATTTCATGATTATTCATGATTATATTTCATTTTATATTCGATTTATTTCAGCAATACAACATTTGTTTAAATGAAATATAATTTACTGGAAAAGAGAGTATTTTTTTTAGAATTAATAATTTATCAATTACTAATAAAATAATTTTTAATCTATTAAAATTCCTAATTTAAATTAATTAATTCTTAACCTTCGTTCCTATCTAGGTGACGAGCCTTGCTCGGTAATTTTTTTAAAGATATTAAATAGATGAAAAATTTGAAAAAAAAAATGGAAAAAATAATTAGGCAGGTGGGGCTCGATCCGTAGTGTTTTCACTTCTTTAGTCCGCCCATTGTCCACTAGGCTATTACAACTTTACAAATGACAGCTAAAATATCATTTGCATTTTATTCTACATTTTACCTATTTTTCAGTGCCTAAAAACAGGGATATAGTCATTTTTTTTAATGAAACCTAGCTAGATCAATTTTTCTTCTCTAAATCCCAACATGGTGAATTTCATGAAAATCGTTGAGCCCTTTGCGAGATTTGGAATATATATATATTCAAGATTAACTCGTATTTCTCTACTAGTCTCTACTCGTATATAATATTTCTTTGTACTCGAAGTGACAGTTTTGTTTACTTTTAACATTGGTCTGTTATAATAGGTAAGAGCGAGACAAAAATAAGCACTCGCTTTTTATCGTATCGTGAAACTATTAATAAATCATGACGCGAGGAATTTTTATAGGTGATCATTTATTTAATGGAGATTATGAAGCTTTCTTACTCGTTATGGTTCATAAATATAGAAGAGACTGAATGTCAACGTAATGCCAGACAAGTACGTGAGGCGCCGATACACCCCGTCTAGACGAGTTCGAACATCCACCTTAACAAGGCTTGTTTACCCTCGCTGATTATGAGCACGCTTGAAATAAAAGAAAAACATCGATGTACCCGAAAAATATCAATTTTTTTACTTATGAAATATTAGGGATACCCGCGATTTCGTTCGGTGCAAACAGTCAATAAAACTGTTCTTTAAGTAAACCTCAATAATGCTCAATGTGCTTTTCCAGACAAACAAAATTTCGCTTTTATTATCTTTTAATATTCAAAGAATTTATATATATATTTGGATTGTGGATTTGAAATGTGGAAACGACTTTAACGATTATCATGAAATTCAGCATATAGAAGAAAAATCGATCTAAGTAAGTTTTATTAAAAAATGTTTTATTGTAAAAGTTTTAAAAAATTAATCTAGTTGAAATATCGCTCTTAATCATTAAAAATTTTCAAAATACACTCCTCGTCACTTTTGCCAGCGGTTTTTCCCTGATGGATAGATTCCGGAAAATCCTTTAAGAATACGCCTTCCTGCTTATTTAACTTCCTGCTTCCTGCCTATTCCTGTTTAAGGTGTCATAGCGGTGTCCTTTGAGGTTGGATTTCAGTTTTTGGAAAATAAAAAACTCAGCCGGTTCAGTTCAGTTGCTTAAAAAAAAGTTAAGTTTTATCCCTGGCATTATTTCCGGCGTTGAAAAATTGCTGCAGAAATCGAACCCGCGTCCCGTAAAGCTGAAGGCAGGGTCACTGCCGACTACGCCAATGGGCAACTCATTTAAAAGCCAGTCAATTTAAATATATATTTTTACTTATTTAATTATTCGTTTATATTTTAGGGAAACCTTGACATTGCCGGTTACCTTTCAGATACGGTTGCCTTGCAAATTTTCTTTTCTCAGAAAAATATGTTATACCCTAAGGTTAATGATGACTAGGTTGAAATTTGCATGAGAAATCGTTTCGACGTTAAGCGGCTGCGATTATGTAGATTCATAACGGTGCTTATAAACGTCTGGGCCGAGTATGGAGAGCACATGACGTGCGATTTGTTGCACTTTATCTTGATTTCCTTTTACTGTCGTTTTAAAAGCTTTTATTTTATTTAAGCTCAAGATCTGAGCTTTATTCCCAGGTGTAAAACGTAATTATGATAATTATTTTTTAAAACCCTTTTAGCTTTTATTATAATTGGTATTGTAATGCTAGTGGACTTAACTGAAGCATTTAGGTATCCCTTTTATAATGCATTAATTGTTTTTAACTCTTCTCGAAAGAAAAATGGAATCTCTTATCCGTTAAAGCCCACGCGCATTAGCGGTCACTTCTCGCGGCCAGTTGCTAATTTATCTGCGACCATGTAGCGACGAAACGGTTATTATATTTCTGGTATATTTATTTATACTGGCCGCGCGCGGGCCGCGTTTTTCCAGCTGGCCGCGCGGCCAATATGTGGTCTGCGGCCAGCGACAACGTATTGGCCGCACGGCCGCTAAGTGCAATATATATATAGCGTATGTCACGGAAGAATTAGTTGGCCGCATAGCCCAGTCATATTAGGGCTTTCACCTCGGAATGAAAGATAATAAGCTGCAAATTGGTATGAACCTCTGTTTTGCCATTCTAAATGTTGTCTCAAAAGTCACAATCGTTATCGTGTCCGCGTCTCAAGATATTCAAGGTCAAAGGTCACAAAAATCGGTTTTTCGCGAATATCTGGCTTCCTATCGGTTAAATGAGATTTGCATTTATTATAAAAGTTGTAGGCTATAAAATTCCCTACAACTTTTGTTTAAACTTTTTTTTCATACGACCAACCGTTTTGAAGGTAGAGAGCGAAGAGTGCACATCGTACAGTCATATACGGCCTAATGCAAGGTCAAGCGTGAGTTATGCTTATCAGTACGTTATAAAGTCAATTATTTACTTGGAAATTATAAATATTAAACAATGCATATTATTTATGTACTAACTATTAATTATTTATATTTAATTAAAGTAAGTAACTTGATTATTTATATATAATTATTCATATTTAACTATTTAAGTATAAAATATTATTAATTCTGGATTATATATTTTAGTTTTATTTTAAGTTAAAATGATAGTAAGAGTATATATTTTACACATATTTTTATTTATTATTAAATACGGCATAATATACATTTATCAAAATGTGAGTTCAAATATCAAAAGTATCTTTGTTGATTTTAATTGTAATGAAATTGGAAATGGAAGCTAATTATCTTCTTCTTGTTCGTCGTCTTCTTCTTCTTGTCGCTCAAAAATGTTCGATTCATTGTCATCATCCTCATTATCTGTCATGTTCATCTCCAAACCTTCCAGAATATCGGGATCATATGTATTTTCTTCATCGGGATTACTTGGATACAGTGAAGCGTTGAGGCAAGCTTGTCCGTTGCACTGGCCGCAAGCTAAAGAACATTGTAGCCCTGATTTTCTGCATCCACAGCGGGAACCACAACCATTTTTGCAATTGCAAAATATTACGTTTAGTAGTTCGGCTGGTGCTGGAGGTAATAACGTTCGTATGGGCTCCAGGATTTCATTTTCAAGCATCCAGCCCCATTCTTGAGGTTCTAAGTCCTTCCCTAACCACGTTTGAATCTGGTAGTAGACACGTTTTATGTGTTGATGAGCTGCTACACTTGTTGGTGGAAGTGCATAGGGTAGGGACAAGTATTTCCAGGTATATAAGTATTGAGAAATTTACGCGTTTTAAAGAAAAGATATATAATGTCGTGTTAACTTAAAATAAAACTAAAATATATAATCCAGAATTAATAATATTTTATACTTAAATAGTTAAATATGAATAGTTATATATAAATAATCAAGTTACTTACTTTAATTAAATATAAATAATTAATAGTTAGTACATAAATAATAGGCATTGTTTAATATTTATAATTTCCAAGTAAATAATTGACTTTATAACGTACTGATAAGCATAACTCACGCTTGACCTTGCATTAGGCCGTATATGACTGTACGATGTGCACTCTTCGCGCTCTACCTTCAAAACGGTTGGTCGTATGAAAAAAAAGTTTAAACAAAAGTTGTAGGGAATTTTATAGCCTACAACTTTTATAATAAATGCAAATCTCATTTAACCGATAGGAAGCCAGATATTCGCGAAAAACCGATTTTTGTGACCTTTGACCTTGAATATCTTGAGACGCGGACACGATAACGATTGTGACTTTTGAGACAACATTTAGAATGACAAAACAAAGGTTCATACCAATTTGCAGCTTATTATCTTTCATTCCGAGGTTGACCCCTTTTTTTACCTAATATGACTGGGCTAGCAACCGCGCTTAATACGCTTGGCCACTAATGTTATATCGAGGTCTTTATTGTGCTAATTTTCACTAATATTGATCCAGGGGATTAGGTCCGTGAAAATATGGTAGACAGACTTTTAAATTTTTAATATTAGTGTGGATTGTATTTAATTGGTAACATTATTTAAGTAATGATAGCTCGAAAGTAAAATCAGTGTAAATTGCTATTAGCGGGCATGGTGCAGTAGAATTAGATACAATGTAGTCAGATAAAAAATCCTTCAACTCAACGGTATCATAAATTCCGTTTGAGCTAGTTGATCCTAATTGAAAGCATCTTTATCTTTGCTATCTCTACGTAGCAAAAACTTTGGAATTATTTATTTATGGCCAATGGAGCGGTTAGTTATTAAGCCATTGTGATTTTTTTTACTTATTTATAATGACTTGCTCTTCTACGTGCATTCTTATTTTAGTTTACACATCCGTAAAATTTACATCACGCATTTTAAATAAATATAATATTTGCTATCAACAATATATTATAATTTATATAATATCATCATCATCCACCCCTTATGCCACTCTAAGTGGGGTCGGCACAACATGTTTTAAACGTGTTTTGCGTAGTTATTTAATGACCAGCCGCCTGCCTGATGTCAACTTACCTTAGTCGCCTTTTACGACACCACGGTAAGAAAATATGGGAGTGGAGAGTCTATTCTACTTAGCCGAATACCACACGACGGAATATGTGTATAATCATATTATAAAAAAAATTTAAACCTAAAATAAAGTTTAATTAAAAATTTTAATTATATAACTTTTAATTCATTAATTTTATCATTTAATTCACGACTGCATGGAGCAATATTGTCTAAATTTTGTACAACTGAAGCTTATATATACAGCACTAACGTAAAAGATATAAAACCCGTATTTCCTTTGGGCATATGACAAAACGCATAATAGAGCGTGTTTTCCAAAATTAAAATTGACGCAAATGAAATCGCTGGTGTTCGGGTAAACTAAATTATGCCTATAGTATGAAATACGCACATTTACTTAAGCTTATTATGTCTGTGAGAGTTGGAATAAATTGCTTTTTTATGTATTACAAATAGAAGTTGAAATCTCGTTTAGAACGTACACTTCTTTAAACATTTACCAAGTAAACACTGGCCAAGTCTCGTGGCTAGAGATGGAAACTTCTAAACAGGATTGCGAATCACGTCTTATTTTCTTGCCGACGCGAAACCCGATCTTCGTATTTCTTAGAACAAGCTCTTAAATCGGAGCCTTTGTTTTTCCTGTGCCGGCGTCATGTGCGATGCATGCATTTAAGGCGTCTTCAATTGAAGCTGTCCTTGGTTTTTGGATTCAGGTTGTTGTCCAATATTGGTCCATTCACCTTTCATGCTCCATTCCATATTGGAATTTGACAACGATTCCGTAAGATTTTCACTCTTTCAAACTTTTTGTTCGGTAAGTTCTTTAGGACTTTTATATCCATAAGTAATAATAAAATTATTTTTTGCCGACAAAATTGCAAAAGCTTTGCTATATCTTCTGATGATGCTTCTGTTGCGGGGCGAAACGATTGTTGAGTTTGTGATTAGTGAACGCATGTAGTGCTTGTGTATTGTGGTGACGGTGGTGGAGGTTTGTGCATGTGTTTTTACGAATCCCTGCATGTATCTGGTATGAAAACGAATTGTCCACTCTACATTTAACATTATATGTATTTCTTTTTAACTTCATCTCGGTTTATAGCAAAATAATTTTATTATTACTTTTGTATTATTGATCCCCTGAATTATGTATATGTATTATGAGTAGCTGTTACATGCAGGTTTGTAAAAATGCATTATGCAATAGAAATTTTTATTTTCATCATCATCCTGCCATTATCCCACTCTAAGTGGGGTAGGCACAACATATTACAAACATCTTGTCACATAATTTGGCTACGTATTTTACGACCGACCGCCTGCTTGACGTCAACTTAGCTTAGTCGTATTTTACGACACCTTGATAATATGAAAAAGGGTGTTACTATTCTATTCAGACGGATACCACACGGCGTACAAATTTTTATGTAATAGTTGATTATATCATTATACTATGTTAGAGTAACACTGGTAATGGTAGCTTACTATAGGCCTCATAAGAAGGCTCAGAGTCGCTCAGCAGGCAATGGAACGAACCATGCTCGGAGTATCTCTGCGTGATCAAATCAGAAATGAGGAGACCCATAGAAGAGCTAGAGTCACCGATATAGCGATGGGTGGGGCACATAGTGCGGAGAACTAATGGACGTTGGGGTCTCAAGGTGTTAGAATGACGACCCTGAGCTGGAAAACGCAGTGTCCGTAGACCCCCTATGTAATGGACGGACGGTCTCAAAGTTGACGTCCATCTGTTGACAGACCGATTCTATCCAAACCAGACATTCTATCCAATCTATACAAATTCCAATCTTTCGCGATAATTCATATCTGTCGTATATATACTTTAAATTCCCAGAATTCAGCCAATTATATCCAAAGAATATCAAATAATATCATCACATTTAAATAAGAAAATCACAACTGCAAATAACTTATGCAAAAACCTCTATAATGATCGACGGTTTTCACAGCTCATTAGTAATATTTATTTGACGTATGTCAAATAAAATCAGTTCTTGGTCGGCTTTCTGTTTGGCTTCGACAGATGATTCGTATGTGATTTATTAAGTTACGAATGTAAATTAGGGTATAACTTTTACCGTTTTTTGTTCAACTATTTTATCCTTAATCTTTTCTAAGATCGGAATTCATGACACCTTTATATGTGGTTTTGATTAATTATTATATCAAATATTATAGCGCTCATGTTAGTTGAATATCTTTTTTTATTTATCAACTGTGATACATTAAATAGTTCCGACGTGTAAGAAGTCTTGAAAGGTATAACTAATAATATTTATCATAAAACTTTTTACATTGAATAATTGGTTAATTATGCATACTAATAATAAATAAATTCAAACAAAAAATGAAAATTACCCATACTTCATATGGAATGAATAAGTTTTATTTGTTTTTTAATTTATTAAAAGAAGTCAAATATGTAATAGCCTAAAGGTCAGGCTGTGTGGCTTTCTCGAGAGGGCCATGATATCAAACTCCGGGCAAGAAGCAATGAGTTTGTCTGTTGAGACTTGTGTCTAATTGATAATTTCAATTTTTGACACGCTTATCGGTGAAAGAAAACATCGTGAGGAAACCTGCATATCTCTAGAGAATTCTGGAAATATGTGTAACCTACCAATCCGCATTTGAGCAGCGAGGTAGGTCTTAGCACCAAATCTTCTCTCCAAAAACGGTGGCTCATAACACAAGTACTAAGTTACTTGCTCTGGGGACGGACGTGTGTGTAATTGTCCGACATATATTTACATTTATTTTTCATTTATATTTATGTCCAATTTGTCGCATTATAGCACATTATATACATTATAGCAATTTTAGTTATTTTAGGTATCGACATTAAATAAAAGTAATAAAGTAAAGTAGCGGCCTGTTACTCTCCCACTGCTGGGAATAGGCCTTCTCTCTCTGTTTTAGGAAACAAGGGTTGGAGCTAAGACCTCCCACGCTGCTCCAATGCGTATTGGTAGGTTACACATATCTCCAGAATTCTCTAGAGATATGCAGGTTTCCTCACGATGTTTTCCTTCACCGAAACGCATATGATAAATTGCAATTATCAATAAGACACATAAATTTTAAATAGAAAAACTCATTGGCGTCTGCCCGGATTTGAACCCGTGACCTCCTCGAAAGAGTCACACGGTGTTACCGTTGGGCTACCACAGCTTTTAAAGCTACGGCATTAAATATTTAACAGTAAATAATTGTTTATATTGCTGGTAAAAATATCATATTTAGCACTCGTGCTGAGTCCAGAGATTTACGTCTGATAAAGCTTCAATACGTCGGTAGTTGAAAGGTTTCAGACACCAATAATCGTTTCGAAAGTCAAAGCACAAAATTGCATGTCAACATCGAATACGAAATGTATTTTGACGGTATTCAAAGCGATTTGTGATCATATCGAGCAAATAGGTGCATAATTTTGTTGAATCAAGCACAGAAATGCCGAATCCAATTTAGCTTACAGACGAGTCAAATTATTAAAGGTTAACCAGCTTGTATACATCTATGGAATCTATTCCTGTATGTAGTATTTATATGTGGAGAGGAGTATGTATGTATGTGCCTTGTGTTTTAACGTGTTTTAATAATTAGAAGTACCTGTTTGAACGAGCCTTGGTCGGTAATTTAGTACAAATTAAATAAAAGAAACTTTTAAAAAAGACAAAATAATTAGGTAGGTGGGGCTCGATCCTAGGTATTTTCATTTCTAGAGACCACCCGTTTCCCGAATAAGCTACGCTAACGCTAATTTATGGCAAAAATAGTGTTTTATATATTCAATAAATTAAAAGTAAATTTCTTTATAAGAATAATATAAGAAATATGTCATTTGTTTCTATTAGTGTTCTTTTATTCACATTATTAGACAGAAAACTGTTTAGAGCACACATTTTAATGAAGAACAATTTTATAACATATTATATCATTTTAAGGTAGACGTGGTAAAAAGTTTTTGGTATAAAGATATATTAGTTTCTATGTATGTTGACAAAGCTATGAGCAAACATTCCGATACACTAATCTTGAAACCCTGAAAGCAATCGTGAAAAAAGCACTTTTATTTTTATCTCTTAAGATATATATTTAAATTTACCTGCAACGTGACTGGGACTCTATTAACTCATTGAAATATTAAGGATTTGAAGACAAAAATATTAAACAGCAAACATACCTTAAGTATTCCTAATGATGTACGTAATAATATTCTATTTTAGGCAAAAAGGGTAAACTTAATACTGTTCACCTCTCGGTAGCTCACGTAATCTTCTTGCCGGGAGATAACCACAGCAGTCGTTAAGATCTTAATGTGTATGCGGTATATGCGACACTGAACATTAGCTGAGCTGGGTTTTAACAAGAATTAGCGTAATGTAAATGTAGATTGCGTAGGTGTTATTATCTGGATGAATAAACATATTTCTGTTGTGCCTATAGCGTTCTTAATACTACATGTAATAAATGCGAAAGTCCATGACGGTCTAACGGCTCATCTACTGGACCATATTAACGAAATTTGATACAAGTAAATAAATCAATATATGGGCCACGTACACACACGTTCGTCCGTTCCCAAAGTAAGTATCTTAATACTTGTGTTATGTTATTCACGGTCATTTTAATAAAGCTTATATATCGGGCTTACATATTGGATATTATAAATAATAAAACTCCCGTTTTTCTTAAGGAAACGGGCTAAACCAAATAAAGTAAATTAATAAAGTGTGGCACAAATGAAGCAGTAATAATATATTGTTGAAAAAATATTTTCTTGAAGTAGGTAATAAATATTTTTCCAGTTGATCACCATTCTCCTGCTCTTATTCCACTTTAAGTGTGGTCGGCTTTTGTTTTTCTCTTTCAATCTCCTCTATCACTCGTCAACTCTGGCGCTACTCCTTTTATATGTTATACTTCACACAATCCAACCATCTCTTTTGAGGCTTCCCTCAAGTCACATATTCATCCACACTCATATTTGGCACTCATTTGGGCACAAGATTTTCATACCTCTTCATTATGTGTCAATATCATATTCCAATTGATATTAGAACAATTTTAGCATCATCAATACCAAAAAGTATCGAATGTCGAAATGCCCGTTGAGGAAAAGATAAAGACGGCCAAAATGGACGTGAGTCATCCCGCAACTATGTCCGGTCTACAGTCTGTATCGAACAAAAATAAGAACTGTGTCATATAGTCTAAGTATGTATTTAGGCATATATGAGCGCAAACAAACAAATTAAACTTAGCTATTCTACTATGGAAGGACGTAGATTAAAATAAAAAAGAAAAAAATTATTTATTTATTTATTATGACAAGCCAATAGAATTTTACACATACTTATTAATACATGTTTTCATAAGGTAAAACACTTTTTATGGCGAGTACAGTGTTATCGTAGGTAGTTAGGTACAAAAATTATTTATAATACTTTAGTATTATAAATAATTTTTGTACCTTAGGAGACAAATTAAATTATACTTACAAGAAAATTTGATAAAAACTATTACTTAAACTTAACAACTTAAAGCATGCGAGCAAGTTTATTTTTATATTTGAATAATCATGTGAAATGTTGAAATTTAAAAATGAAGACTAATAATGAAGGAATATGGATTACTGAAAAGAAATACCCTGTTAACACACAAATTAGAAAAGGTCAAACAAATTATATACTTAAGTAAGTTCTGCTAGAAGGATATATAATTTTTAACGTTCATCTATGAACTGTTTCCGAAAACCTTTTTTACCACGTTTTTGAAGTTCATTTCAAATATTAGAACCGCAAAAAAATGTTTTGACTGCGAAAGATTAATTAAAAATGAGAAGAAAATAATTCGAACCGTGATTCGTTCAACAGTTCGAACAGTTTTAATCAAAAGTATCCAAATTTTACGTAAGATATTTATTAACTAACAGACTTTTGAAAGCCTCCGTTTCACATAAGACATCTACAAAGAATGTTTCGACTGCGAAAGCTAATCGAACAATTAGGCAAAATAAATTTGAATCGTTATCTATTAGCGGAGTTGCATTTCAGCTAGTCGTTTTAGCTAATTTATTTCGACAATTAAGACATTTATTAGCCATTGTTAGTTGCTTTGTATATAGGCATGCCAGTTTTAGCTATCGAATCTATGGTGGTAGCACTGGCTGTATTCGATTAAGTCTCATATTTGGGTATTACAATGGAGGTAACGATTACTTAGTTAAGATTGAATTGAGGGAAATCTATATGTACACTAGCTATGCCCGCTTCGCCTTGTGCTTCGTCACTGTAAAAATCAGTGTCACACAGTTTTTCGCGCTTAAATTTCGATCTCGCGGGAATTCTAGGATAGAATCTTCCCATAAAAATCTATTTAACATACCGGAGAATATTCTATAAACCGAAATATTCCTCATGAATTTCACTATCTTTACACCTTGCAAAAATCCATTCAGTACAAATTATAAGGAAATCATCATTTAGCCGCGAAACACGCAGGCCACCGCATTAGACATACAGCAGACTTTCGCAAATATAATATTAGGATATGAATGGTATAAATGTTTCCTGTTGAAATATATACACATAATAAATATATCGATACCGCATCAGTTTCCTTTATTAAGGTGTTTGTGGAAAGTGTATGGGAAGCACAACATTGTAACAACCAAGGTAATGGGACCTCCTGCGGTCATCTCCCGTCGTCTTCATAATACAGTTATGAAATAGCGAGCTAGGTACGTCTAGGACGGCGGAAATGAAAAAGTTAATAAAGATTTTGGTTATATCACTGAAGATCACTGATAATGTTGTGCATATTAAAAAAAATAAAAAAGCAATGAAATTGCTGAATATAAACGTCACTGATAATGTGGTGGATATTAAGGAATTAGAAACAGATAATAAAAGCAAATGGGAGTTATTTCGATATCGTAGATTAAAATTTTTGTTATACTTTATAAGAACGCCATTATTTCCTATTCACGAAATGCAAAGGCAGGTTTCTGATTTCCGTAACACACATTACAGCAACCTCGAGTCCTTCATTATTATTAAATGTGTTATGGATTTATTTAGTCTCATTCAAAGTCTATCGACTTCATTATTATGAATTGACAATTTTCTTAGTCTTGTCTGTTGTTACTAATTTCTCACATAAGAAATTACAAATACTTGTACGAGACACGTCGCAGTACTCAGTAAAATAATTTAGTTTCATGTCGCAAGATATTAGATGTATCCAATATTGAAAATGTTATAAAACAAAACCACTTTACAACTTTATTTGCATGAGGTGCCTGCGAAATTTGAGAAGTACAATTTTACGATTTTGAATAAACCTTATAACCTTGCCGGAAATAACAGAACAAGTGTCATTAGGAAATGATAATTTACGTTTCCTTCCCAACTTTCTCAAAGAAATAAAAAAGTCTTTTTAACAAACAACAAAGTTCATCCTGCAGGCGGTGAGGATTAAAGAATGAGCAAACATTTACCATTTCCTAGTAGATAAAAACCATAAACTCCATCGTTAAGATAAGAAGTGTTAATTTCATAAGCTATTAAGCGGTGCCTCTGATATAAAGAACTGGCATGGTCTTTATCTAGAAAAAGAAAGTTGATAGTTTTACCGTCATCAATTATATTACAACTTACATACATCTAAATAACTGCTGATTTATGGCTGTCAAATATTTATTTCAGGCACGTGGCCTTCTATGCATTATAAGCTGACCGTAATTTGTTATTTGTCTGCTTTAATTGATATATAATTTTTAATATTTTAAATAACCTCAACTTATGACATTCTTTAGACCAACAAATATTTTATATTTTTTATCGCTCTAGTTAAATCACCATATGAAAATATATTAGCACTTCCTACATCAACATTGCGGATATGGTCTTACCTTTTTTTCATGTTTTTTTAAATAATAGTACGATTGGTTATGTATTTAATTTATTTATGTGACACGCTAGCATGGTATCGCTAAAAACATTAATCATAATAAATCATCTTAATCTAATCTTATGTCTCACACGATCATGTCCAATTTTAAAATTTACGAAATTTCTTGGTATATAGATACTTTCAGTGTTAGTTCTGAATGGAAAAGAAATCATCATCTTCCTGCCCTTATTTCACTCTAATTGATTGATTTGGCTGCGTTTTTACGACCGACCGCCTGCCTGACGTCAACTTACCTCTGTCGTATTTTACGACACCTCGGTAAGAAAGAGGGTGGTCTATTCTACTAAACCGGATACCACACGGTGGGTCGACTTACCTTAGTCGCCTTTTACGACACCTCGGTAAGAAATGAAGTTGGTTTATTCTACTCAGCCGGATACCACACGGCGGGTTGACTTACCGTAGTCGCCTTTTATGACACCTCGGTAAGAAATGAGGGTGGTACTATTCGGATACCACACGGCGTTGAATGGAAAAGAAATATCCTTAAGAATTGTCAGACAGACATTGCCATATCCGATAAACTGTATCATCAAGTGATTTTGCATTTCAATTCGATGTAGAAGCCGTTATTAGAAACCTGTTATACTCCGATCATCATACTGTATCAGCGATTATTATTAGGCAAGGCTTTAACCAAATTTTTAATCAAACTACCATATTTCCTTCTCCCTTTACTTCAAAGGTTTTGGCCATTCCTAGTACTAAGGCTTAAATTTTAATATCAAAACGATATAGATAAGATTAAAGTAAAATTTTATACAGTTATCAAGTGGTTTCCATTGTACCGCTATTATTGATGGCCACATTTGAATGACCACTTAAATTAAACCCCCGCGGCGATGGATTTGTCTAGTGCTACCAAAAAAAAAAGAAATTTAACTGACAGTTATGTATTACAGGTCCAGATAATTTATCCGCCCATCATTTATAGCGACATATGTAATTATATGAGTACTATTTATATTTTAAGAAATCTAGTTTAAATTTATACATAGCTAGAGATAAGGTCGATGAACGTATTATTTATAATTGCTCAGTTATTTGAATCCAGGCAACTAGCTATATGCATAGATAATTTTTAAATAAATAATTATGTACATAAGTATACCTAGAATCAATGAACTATTATTATATTAGTAATATCCCGCAGTTTCACTCGCGTACATACCGATCTCATGGCAGTGGAAAGTCTACTTAAAGTAGTTATATTGACATTTTACGCGCGGACTTTTTAGAATTATTAGAATTTTAGAATTTTTTAGAAGTATTAAGAATGTATTAAGAGAAAGAGAGGAGATTAAAGTAGAAACGGGAGCATCGTGTTTTATAACAAAACAGAGAGCCTACAATGTCATGTAACTATCTCGGGCTTAATTTTCTTATTATGTTAGGTCGCGGCTAGGGACTTAAAGAAAAAATAAAACGCATCGCACCAAAGAAATCTTTATTCCTCTTAGGTTTTGTTTAACTCTAATAATTATGTTCAGTCTCGAGAATCAAAATATTTTGATTTGATATTTCATCTCGATTCGAATAGAATAGGGTTTTATATATGGATGGAAATCAGCTCCGGGCTTTTGTGGGCGTGAGTTTTGATTTCTTTTTTTTGTAATATTCTTATTTCTCAAACGTTTCGCTAATAATATAGTGCATGCGCATCTTAGTGGGATGCCAACTCTAGAGCATCATGAACCATGAGTTTGTTTATTTTGTGGCAACATTTCCCCGCGGCCATTCTTGTCATAACATGTATTGTGTATAATGCTTTGGCAACATTCGTAATAACAAATTTAAACAGCAAAACCTTTCTTTTTTTGTAATAAATACATGAGTTTTATATAATACAGCCGTGTGGTATTCGGCTGAATAGAATAGAACACCCACATTTCTTACCATGTTGTCGTAAAAGGCGACTAAGGTAAGTAGACGTCAGAATGGCAGCTGGTCGTAAAATACCTAGCCAAATCACATCACAACATGGTTAAAACATGTTGTACCGACCCGACTTAAAGTGGGATAGGGCAGGAGAATGATGACATAAACAGATTTTTACGAATATTTTTTTACATCTTTTTACATTTTTATTCCGAACCCCTTTTTTTAATAGCCTATGTTGCCCATTCCAGATGCAGCTTTTTAATAGTGAAAAAAAATTTGAAATCGGTCCCGTAGTTTTTGTGTGACAACATTACAAACATGCATACAAATTTTCCCTCTTTATAATATTAGTATAGATAACAATATTGAAATGTTAAGGAGCTACAACATTGTTTTCTATTCGTCCTTGTTTGTTTTTATTTGTAGCATAGGTTGAACTTAAATCAATGCTACTTTCTTTCTAAATTGATACGTTTTTGATATTTTTCCCATTGGCTTGAAACTTAACCGATTTATTTCCTTTATCAAGGAAATACTGTAAAAGCTTAACAGCAATTTTGTGCACTTCGACAAACCAATAAAACTAAGTGAAGATATCGTAAAAGTGTAAACGCTCCTCGTTTCGAGTATAGTAGTCGCATATATTTCAACCTGCAATATGCTTTTACATGCAAATGATGCTAATAGCAATTGCAAAAGGACTTGTTAGTAGGAATTTACTTGATAACCTAATAATGATATCTGAATATCAAGCATTTGGATATGAATTTAATTTATTAGTAGTCTCCTTTTTAAATTCTTTTAAATGTATGGAACACTTACACAAACGTTTGTCCGCTCCCAAAATAAGTAACTTAATACTTGTGGTATGGTAGACAGAAAACTGGTTAATATATACTTATATAAATACATACTTAAATACAAATATACACCCTGACTCGAAGACCAACAAATTAATTTATAGAAAATTTTGGCCCTCGGCGGGAATTGAACCCGCGACCCGCGAAACTGAAGGCAGGGTCACTACCCACTGCGTCAACGGGCCAGTCAAAACGAGCAAGTCTCCTATCCTATCGAGGAAAAAAAATTTACACTTCAAACAATATATCTCTAATGCTACATTAGACATGTTACGGAGGTCGGTTTACCGGAATCGATGAATTGAAAATTAAATTTTCGGAATTCGGATCCAAAGTCGAATTCGAAATTTAGACTCGATGCAGAAATGTAGAGACATTTTTCAAAACAAAACTCTGAAAAGATATTTGAAACTCACGATGTGTTTTTATCGATAAGAAGGTTAACGTCGTGAAATGCCCAGATAATTCGCTTGTTGTCTACCAATCTGAATTATATTTTTCCTATTTTTATCTCTGAGCTTCTTTTATCTCCTTATGTAAATACCTAAAGATTTTAATTATATACGTTTAAAATAACTACTTTTAGGTAGAATACTTCTCTATAATGCAGTCGGAATCTAATATTATGGTAAAAAGCGTTGGTACTTTTGCATCATTATATTCAACTTTTTTTCGGTTAACAAGATAAATGCTGACGATTGTAATTATGAATATTACACTAATAATATGCAATCAGTGTAAAAAATGGCAAATTAGTAGATGACTAACTAAAATTGCACACTTTACGTTATTTATAAACGTACATGAAGTCATTCAGATGGCTTCATTTCAACTGTTTAAAAACCTAATACGACTATCAATCTCAATGAAGGAGAAACAGATGTTCGCAACAAAAACACACACATGTCATTGGAAAACGACCTTTATGTGTTGGAGTTAAGGATTTCTAGTCGTATGTATGGTAACCCATAATTCTGAGCATAATTTGCCTGTCTGCCCCACTCTGCGATTATGCAAATGATACGGATAATATCGAACGTAACGGAATTCTAGACACGTCAAATTGGCGTGCCCCGTCTAGGGAGCAGTTACTGTGCTGCCTACCTTTATTTTTATCACAAATAACAATTTATTTATTTATTTATTTATTCTCTTTGTTTTTAACAATTAAGAAAGAACAAGAAGTTTTTAACAAATTAGAAATTAAGTGTAATTTCTAATACAAAAAAGGAGAAAAAAAACCAAATACAATACAAATAAAAACCATTAATATTATAAAAATATATTAGACCAATTGACCATTCTCTTTTTCAGAAGCTGTTATAGAATTATTATCCCTATAATCCACGTTTGCTAAGAGAATCTGTGTAATGCTAAGTTTAGGAAGCAGACAACGTTCACACACCTTATGTGCTTATGTGTATTGTTTTGTGTGATGACTGGTGCATGCTGCTGCATGTATAATGTATGTGAATGTTGCCAGCTTCCTACGCTTAGCATTACATATATTCTCTTAACAAACGCGGAATATAGCAAAATAATTCTATCATAATTTTTGTACTATGGAATTCCACTAAGTAACGCCTGCTTATCTGTATTATTATGTCTTGACTAGCTATGTTCTATGATCTTACTCGCGGTGTGGAGATAAATAAAAACAAGCTAGTTGCCTTATAGCTAGTCCACGAAACAAAAACTCTCCTATATTCTCTCCTATGCGCTATTCCTGCATCTAAAATTTTACAAAAATCCGTTGTTCGGTTAGACCGTTTAATGACCGTTGATACAATCGCGCTCGCATTCACACCCATACGGTCGCCTTCATAACATTAACAGGATGATAACCGTGTGAATGCAAATAAAAAGATAAGCAAACTTGTTTAGATAAAACTTAACTTTTAACTAAAGATCTTACATAATAGGTGTACACGCGCAATTTTTTTTATTGGATTACTCCTGCTTTGACAAAATACCAGAAGGTCAGATACACAAATTTCGTGTATAAATTAAGAAATAGGCAACAAAATGATAGTAACAGTTGCGGAACACGTAAATTTCCTAATGTCATGTTGTTAAATAATAAAGATATACTTTCCCTTCAGGAGCAGAATGACATAAGAACAAAGAAACAATTCTTAGGACAGATCATAGGTACAAGACAGGCTATTTCGTAGCCGGTATTGTATTTCATTTTCTATGAAGACATTTTCATAATCCGATTTTGATCCAAGAAGTTCCTAAGTAAAACTGCACATTCCTTTAAAATAAAAATATTGTGGTGATGTTTTGTTTGGTGTTATTCGGAATTTCGGAAACGGCTCCAACGTTTTTCCTGAAATTCAGCATGTAGGGGTTTTGGGGAGAAAAATCGATCTAGCTAGGTTTTATGTAAAAAAAATTGTTTTATCCCTGTTTTTGGGTATTAAAAAACACTAACATTTATATTGAATTGAATTTTCGCCATTAACTGTCAAGTCAGCGTAGTTTATTCGGGGAACGGGCAGCCTCGAGAAATGTAAATAACTAGGATCGATCCCCAACTAAATTATTATCTTTTCTTTTTTTTCGGTTTTTTTTTTGAAAAAAAATACTGAGCAGGGCTCGGTCACCCAGATAATTATTCCTTTAAAAAAATTACAGATTTGTTGTACTACCCATTACTACTTCATAAATTTTATAACTATAACCTGTACAGATTGTTTAACTTCATTGAAATCATCGTATCAAATGAAAGAAACTATGATAACGAAAGCGTTTCTTAATTAGGCTTCTGGTTACAGTGCCTAGCAATGTATTTTACGACGTGCGTAAATAGTCCGATGGTAAATACTGATAGTGTTGCCATTTCGAGGCACGTGACGTTGATTGCTTTGCCCATTAGGGGTAATCGATTGTAAGTTCTCATTTCCTTTGGCTAATTAGGAAAGCGTTGCTAATTTTTCGCTAAAAATAACAAAGCTTTCGACGAAAATTGGATGTAATTTTTTTAATACCAATATCATTATATTAGTGTACAAACCACATAGCGATGCAGCGTAACTAGGTACGTAGTGGAAAGTTCAACTTTAAAATAAATAGTTTAAGGAACTCTAGTATACAAACCCGTTCAGAAAATGAAACTAACTTAATACAGTTTTCTCCCATAGAGTCAATAATCTCTTTTACATATAATCATTATTTAAAATCTGTCCGAACTAGATCCCAATCTTTCTCTTTTCACCAACCAACCTCTATTTTTCCAAATATCTCATTTCACTACTCGCCTCAAACTCACGTTTATCGTGTTATCGTCCCTTATAATGACACAAATGTTTTCAATTCATAATCAAATTTAATAAACGGTTGCATGATTGTCGATAGAGCATTAGCGGAAAAGAAAATGAAAGAAAGAAAATAGTGGATGGAGAATGGTTGGCTTTGAATAGAATAGGTACAGTAACGGTTCACCATGTACCACACTCTCGCCACCGCTACCACACTAGCACAAATTCACTAGGACAATATTAACAGTTTGTGTGCCCGGTAACCGTGATATGCTCAACGACAAAACGGCAAGGTTTGCACTAATGTACTATTTGTATTAGGCATAGGAATTGATTGTGCCTTCTACATTTAGCATAGCATAGCTTGACAATGCGTTTTAAGGTTTCATGTAACCAGCGAGCAATGCCACGTTGCACAGTAAGTGGTAAGATAAAATCCAATGGACCATTTGCCATCACCCTCAGTCGCAATATGCGGGTAACTGAAATTATTGGATAATCAGCGCGCTTCGTGACGCGGTGAAGGCGTCGCATACACACGGCGGGATTATGCAAATTAGGAAAGGATATCGACACGGACTGACGGCGGGCGAAGTTAAAGAGTTAAACTATTTCGATATAAATGATAATTCTTTTGCCGAGTTGACGTAGAGGAAGCAAGTGGACCGGAATAGCCACTGAGTTCTAACTTCAAAGCACATCGAATCCTACTTCTTATACTACTAATATTATAAATGCGAAAGATTTTGAGTATGGATGTATGTTCGTTACTCGTTACGTTAATATAGTCCATTTATCGAGAAAGACTAAAATGTATGTCTATATAACATCACCCTAAGATGAATAGGAGAGGAGCAGCAATAAAAAATATTACGAAATACCAATATATAAAGCTGAAGAGTTTGTTAGTTTGTTCGATTGTTTGAACGCGCTAATCTCAGGAACTACTGGACCGATTTAAAAGATTCTTTGAGTGTAAGATAGTCTATTTGTCGAAAAGGCTAAAATATATGGCTATATAACATCACGCTAAGATAAATAGGAGAGGAGCAGCAATAAAAAATATTAGTGAAACGGCTAAATTTATTACTTTATCAAAATACTATATTACTGTTTTAATCTTTCGAAGCGGGCGGAGCCACTGGCTATTGCTAGTGATAAATAAATTCCTTTCCACATAAGCGGTACAGCTGTATACACTTACTTGTCGTAGATTTTTTTAATACTCAGTTTTTGATACGAAAATAAATAATCGAATCAAAATGATTTAGTATTATGTCAAGTTCAAAATGTACAAGATCCTAGACACTTGAGACTAATCATTTCAAACGTCTATTTAACCAGACGCATACCCGTATGCTATTCAGACATCAATTGAGTCCGTGTTTTATGCAGCTGGGTGGTCTGCAATGAAACCTATGGATATAAAGGAATAAACATGTATTAATCTGTCCTTATCATCTCCTGCCTTTATCCCACTCTAAGTGGATCGCAACATTGACTAGGTACTTTACGACCGGCCTGCCTGACGTCATCTTGCCTTAGACGCCGTTTTCGACACCTCAGAGAGAAATGAGGGTGGTCTATTTTACTTAGCCGGATACTACATGGCGGGTCAACTTACCTTAATTGCCTTTTACGGAACCTTGAAAAGAAATGAAGGTGGTCTATTCTTTCTACTCAGTCTGATACAGCACGGCACTTACCTTAAACGCCTTTTACGACACCTCGGTAAGAAGTGAGTGTGGTCTATACTATTCAGCCGGATACCACACGGCAGAGGACATTGCTAGAAAATGATGGATTTTCTTATGAAATAATAACTTCTCATTACCAACAACAATTGATAAAGGTTTATACAATCCATTGATTTTTATACCGACCCACCACTAAGATTCTAGAGAAAGGCGCATTCAGAAGCGCTTTCTATTTTCACAATGAAAGATGTTACCTATTACACGGTATTCCGCCTTTATGGTAATGAGGTGCCATTCTTTTCAACGACACGGGATAATTATATTTGTCCAGGTCGTAAGGTTACATCCTTACTAGGCAATCTGCTGACGTCTACATGTATACTCTTCCATTCATTCGACTGGGAACATTGCAATACAAATTGTCTGCGACAAAGCTTAGATAGAATCCGTTGTATGCCAGCAAGATGCATACATGCAATGAAGTTTTTAAAGTAAAGGAAATCGTGATAATTTGGATTCACTTTATTTTGATAGCAATAAATATAAAATACTCGTGGTACCCACGATTTCGTTAAAGTAATAACAAAAAGTAATAAAATTCGGAAAAAAAAGTAATAACAAAATTATTTTGCTATAATCCGCGATAAAGTAAAATAGAAAATAT
Organism: Morpho helenor; assembly: GCA_029227775.1. NCBI lineage: Eukaryota > Metazoa > Arthropoda > Insecta > Lepidoptera > Nymphalidae > Morpho > Morpho helenor. The sequence goes on along the minus strand of JARGCU010000019.1, from coordinate 4,018,847 downwards.
ATGGAGTGGACTATCCGTTTTCATACATGAACCTCCACCACTGCCACCACAATACACAAGCACTGTACACGTTCACTGCCACAAACTCAACAGTCGTTTCGCCCCGCAAGTGAAGCATCATCAGGATATATAAGCTTCAATCGTGCCAATATAGGTCAATTTCGTTTAATTGACTCAGCGAATTAGAGGTGAAAGCGTAACAGACAGAAAGACACACTATCACATTTTTAATACGTAGTATGGCAGTATTATTTATTTCGCTCTCGTTTATATAGCTTTTATTACATATACCCAAATAATGAAAAAAGCATCATTACGAATTAGACCTCGAAATGTACATTTCAATATAACGAGAGGTAATGTTTTTAATGTATATATAATTAAGCATCTTTTAATGGATAGTTAATAGATAATTTAACTGCTACTTTCACGGCGTAGCTTTTAATATTTAAACAGGAAATGCCCGTTAAATAGATATCTTACACTGATGAGAATAAAAAAGGTCCATCGTATCCGGAATGGAGAGAGAAAAAAAACTTCATAATTAAAAGCATCATTTACTTGATTATAACATGGGAAACTTGATGCCTTTGTAAATCTTATGTAGGTATATATATCTATATAAATATGATGTGTATATTTTCTGAAGTTCGGAAACGGCTCCAACGATTTTTAGCACGTTGCGGGTCTTGGGGGACAAAAATCGATCTAGCTAGGTTTCATATTAACCCCACCTGCCCAATTTTTTTTTCAAGTTTCATCTTTTTTATCTTGTAAAAAAATTACCTACCAACGCTCGGTCACCCAGGTACAAAACAGGTAAATAAACTATACAATTTCTAATTAATGTATAGAAACCGGCTATACTCACGTGTTATTTTATCGGATGAGCCCGACTAGTTTAACACGTGAGTATAGCCGGTTTCTATACATTAATTATGAATACCACTCACGATAGTTTAAATTCAAAAATATTCAATTTCTACCATATTGCAACAAAAAAAGTGTCAATTCTTTTCCAGTGTAATGAATGATAATCAAAATTTCTATTGAATGTCACAGTAAAAATTGGTTCTAAGACACTATGCTCACACGCATTCTTCAAATATACAAGCTGAAACTTATTCAGCCCGAACAATGGCATAGCATCTGCGTTGATCTTCACAAAAGTGCTTTCACGTTTCATTATTCTCTATAACGACTTGAAGTGCCATTAAAATTAAGTTATACCAATAATGCATAGACCGTTTATATCTATGTTAAACATTATTATTAATGAAAAAATTTTAATTTTTGCAAGTAAAATAGAAAATATATATAACTAGCGGCCTGCCCCTGCTTCGCACGGGTATAAAATATATAGCCCATGTCACTCAGTGAAAAAAAATTATTAAAATCGATCCAGTAGTTTTGATTTATTCATTACTGCCCGTGGCCCGCAAGAGTTAAATTTGGAGAAAAACAATTTCCCTCTCCCTATTCCAAGAAGATTTCCTGCTATCTTTGAATATCTAAATTCATATAGTACATATTTGCGTATTTATTTTAACATTTTTCCCCTATATATTTTATTTTTACAATTAATTACAGAATGTCTTTAAACAAACTCTTGAAAGAGCGACATCGCTGCTAAAGTCGAAGTGTTATAGTGTGAAGCGCGGCGTCCTCACGGCATTTTAAATCTGTAATATCTCCGAAAATGTTCACTTAAATTACATGCTGTAAACGGCCATATTGATCTATATTAAATCAACTATTTATTTAAGGTACTTAATTGGATAAGGATTAATGCTGTATTGTATAAAAATTGCTTCAAAAATAAGGCATTATTTTTCGTAAAAAGTAAATGACAAAAAATGCTATATAGTGGGTTATCCATAAGAGATAGACATATACCATCGCGGACTTTTCTGTAGACCTTTTCAAGGTGTACAAATACTTAGTACATTATTTTGATAAATCTCGTAGGGTTTAGCCTGCGTTTGCAATGTAAGCGGAAAAAAAAATAATTATTTACAGAAACCTCAAAAATTCCAGTATTTCTTTACTCCGTATTAATGTTATTATACGTACAAACCTTCCTCTGGAATCACTCTATCTATTAAAAAAAACCGCATCAAAATCTGTTGCGTAGTTTTAAAGTTTTATGCGTACATAGGGAAATATGGACTTTGTTTTATAATATGTAGTGATAAATTAAACTACGACCAGAAAAATGACACGCTGAAAAGCACGTTTTGTCTTAAAAAGGAGTTCACTAATTTTTAAACTACTATCATACAATTATTTATCGTAACGTACTTATAAGTACGGATACGTTGTCGCGCTAAAAAGCACGTTTTTATAAAGTATTGTTATTTTCCTCGCTAGAGAGCTCCGATCATAAATGCGTCCGATCGCTGCTAAATTCAAATGGTTAAAGGGCGAACCGCGATTTTTTTTTTCGAATATGACTAATGCTGTTAGCCCTAATGGCTTTGACAGCGTCACCGATAAGACGGGCGAGCGCAGAAGCATCGCCGAGAAGAAAAGAATCGAACCGCGACCTCCGACGCGCTATTTATAGGCACGCGGCGCGGCCCCTGCATTTTAAATCTGTAATATCTCCGAAAATGTTCACTCAAATTACATGCTGTAAACGGCAATATTGATCTATATTAAATCAACAATTTATTTAAGGTACTCAATTGGATAAGGATTAATGCTGTATTGTATAAAAATTGCTTTGAACATAAGGCATCATTTTTCGTAAAAAGTAAATGAAAAAAACTGCTATTGTGGGTTATCCATAAGAGATAGATATATACCATCGCAGACTTTTCTGTAGACCTTTTTAAGGTGTACAAATACTTAGTACATCATTTTGATAAATCTCGCAGAGTTTAGCCTGCGTTTGCAATGTAAGCGGAAAAAAATGTAATTATTTACAGAAACCTCAAAAATTACAGTATTTCTCTACTATGTATTGAATGTTATTATACGTACAAACCTTCCTCTGGCATCACTCTATCTATTAAAAAAAACCGCATCAAAATCGGTTGCGTAGTTTTAAAGTTTTATGCGTACATACGGAAATATGGACTTTGTTTTATAATATGTAGTGATGCTAAATGTAGAGTGGACAATCGGTTATCATACCTGATACATGCAGGAGTCGTGAAAAACACATCCACAAATCTCCACCACCGCCACCACGATACACAAGCACTATATATGTTCACTATCACAAACTCAACAATCGTTTCGCCCCGCAACCGAAGCATCATCAGGAGATAGACTCCACGACCAAAATCGCAAAGCCTTGCCTTGCCTTGCTTTACGATTATGGTCGTGGTCTATAACCGATTGTCCACTCTACATTTAGCATTATATATATTTTCTATTTTACTTCATCGCGGATTATAGCAAAATAATTTTATTATTACTTTTGAAAAATATAACAGTTATAAAAAATCGTCAGGATGAAATAAAAACGATCTTCGATCGCATCCCGTTTCCCACGCTGACATTGCGTAACCCCATAAGCTTTGTCAACCTCTAATCTCCGAGGATTACACTTTTACACGGATCACTTTTGGTATTGCCATGTGTTCCAGGATTGACTGCTGTTTGGATTAGCTTAGTGGTTGTTATCTTAATAATAGTGTCAGATTACTCATGAGTATCTTAGGATATAATCGTTCAAAACTAATGAGAATATTATTTTGCTATAATCTGCGATAAAAGAAAATATATGTAATGCTAAATGTAGAGTGTACTATTCGTTCTCATACCTGATACGTGCAGAATTTGTAAAAACTCATGCACTACCCGACACGTCAATACAAAGCGATGCTTTGCGATTTTGTCGTGGAGTCTATCTCCTGACGATGCTTCGGTTACGGCGCGAAACAATTGTTGAGATTGTGGTGGTGAATGTGTGCAGTGCCTGTGTATTGTTGTGTTATCGGTATAGGGTAGTGTATGAGTTTTTACAAATTATTTTTTAAATTACAGCAAAATAATATTCTCATTAGTTTTGTGTTATGGACCTCCGCAAAGTAAATTCTAATTCTATAAATGATATAATTGTTATTATGAGTAATATATTTTTGTCTGCGAGTTTTTTGTTTCTGCAAAAAAAAAACAAGCGTGTGTGAAATATTGTGATTGTATTCAATGTAAATTTCAAAAAATTTAGAGCCCGAAAACAGGGATAAAACGACATTTTTTTAAATAAAACTTATCTTCATCGATTTTTCTCCCCCAAAACCCCCTACATGCTGAATTTCAGGAAAATCGTTGGAGCCGTTTCCGAGATTCTGAAAATATATATACATACAAGATTAATTAATTTAAACATTAAAGATTTTGTTTCAATAGTAGAACAGATCCCCTGTTTCTCTATACTTCAAAGTACTATGACTAATGCCATAAGTATGTTATTTTTGACATTTAAAGATGTCAAGTGTCGCGAGCGATTGTCTCACAATTATTATACTCTAGAATAGTTGCGACGGGCGATTTATAACAGGCGCGGTTTGAAGTGCTGTAATATATTCAACGCTTTAATTATACGGTTGTAGGCTCGTTGCGTCTTCTGAATAATGTATGCCTGAGCGCCATACCAGGCTCTGGCCAGGTTTGTACAGATTTACACGGCGGCCTCACCAGTGGTGATGGGGTATTCGTCTCTACTGTATGTTAGTACTTATACCCATAGTACATATCAACTTTGGCAATAGGTCTAAGTTTGTCGAAGAGATAAGTTATAAGCAAATCTATTTTATTTATAAAATATTAGCAATGAATGGAGCTAGCCGTGTCTTATCCTGCTGAGTAGACCACCCTCATTTCTTATTGAGGTGTCGTAAAAAGCGACTAAGGTGAGTTGACTCGCAGTGTGTTATTTGGCTGAGTAGAATAAACCTCTCTCATTTCTTACCGAGGTGTCGTAAAGAGCGACTAAGGTAAGTTGACTCGTCGTGTGTTATCTGGCTGAGTAGAAAGAATAGACCACCCTCATTTCTTATTGACGTGTCGTAAAAAGCGACTAAGGTGAGTTGACCCGCTGTGTGTTATCCGGCTGAGTACAATAGACCGCCCTGATTTATTACCGAGGTTTCGTAAGAGGGAGCTAACGTAAATTGGCCCGCCGTGTGTTTTCTGGCTGAGTAGAATAAACCACTCTCATTTCTTACCGAGGCGTTGTGAAAAGCGACTAAGGTAAGTTGACCCGCTGTGTGTTATCCGGCTGAGAAGAATAGACCACCCTCATTTCGTACCGATGTATCGTTAAAGGCGCCTAAGGTAACTTGAAGTCTGGTAGGCGGCCGGCCGTAAAATACCTAGCCAAATGATGTAATATGTAATGTAATATGCTTCTAACATGTTGTGCCGACCCCACTTAGAGTGGGATAAGGTCAGGATAATGATGATGGTGATCTATAAATATAATTGAATTAAATTATAATTTGCTCTGTTAATAATTATAAAACACAATTACTGGACTGCTTGAATGAGTCCAGTAAATCTTAAAAAATTGTTATCGTAGTTAATTTTTTAAATTCTTTTTTTAATTTTTCTCACTATATATACTTTTTCACTGTCTGTGTATTAGTAATAAGTGGAAACTAATTTTAGTATGTAAATTAGCAATAATTTACTATATTTATGTTCAATTTGTACTGTTTGTTTCCCAAATAAAAAATAATAATAATAAATAATATTTATGTCAAATTTATTATTAACATCCAAGAATTAAGTTATAGCATACATTACGACATTCGTTATGCAGTGCGTCTAAATTATTCATCATCTGGCCGGCCAGTTAATAACCATATTTCTAGACTTAGGTCCTAAGCGTGGGCGTCTTTCCGTGAGACCGATATCCCGGCGCCATGTTTGAAACGCACCCTACACAAAGGAGTAGACCTTAATTTGATTAACGTAAGTACCAAATTTGCTTGATTAACAATAAGATAATATATCGGTTGTTACGTAAATAGCATCTCCGGTTATCTCTGCCGTATCTGAATGTTTATCTTGGTGTTTTGTTTATGTTACATCTCCCTTAAAATTGTCCGTTTTGTATTAAGGATTTATAGAGATACTGGCATTTGGCTGCGTAGCCGTGTGGTATCCGGCTAAGTAGAATAGTACCACCCTCATTTCTTACCGAGGTGTCGTAAAAGGCGACTAAGAAAAGTCGACCCGCCGTGTGGTATCCGGCTGAGTAGAATAGACCACCCTCATTTCTTACTGAGGTGTCGTAAAAGTCGTCTAAGGTAAGTTGACCTACCGTGTGGTATCCGGTTTAGTAGAATAGACCACCCTCCTTCTTACCGAGGTGTCGTAAAATACGACTGAGGTAAGTTGACGTCAGGCAGGCGGCCGGTCGTAAAAACACAGCCAAATCATGTTACAGAATGTTTATAACATGTTGTGCCGACCCCACCTAGAGTGGGATAAGGGCAGGAGGATATATACTGGCATTTGGCTGCGGCCTAAAGAGATCGTTCTTAATCAATCAAATATCTACATGATGATGGGTAAACTTGTTTTTTTTTTCTATTTAGCGGATAAATTTGATTTATGTTACCATTTTATGAATGTTTTATGTAAAGAAAAAAATTCTTATTACGAATAACTTTGAATCGCGATTTTCATATTTCGTGAAACTAACAGTAGAGAAAAACGTATCAGCAGAATTCTAGCAGAATATCAGAGGTATGTTTAACCTGGCAATACTCAAAATAGTGTGATAGGTCTGTACAACCCAATTTTTCTCCAAAAATAAGAGGAGGTAGAGAGAGAGCTTTTACGTAGCAGCAAAATAATGGCGGGCCGTTAATTTAACTTTATATTCAATTTAACATAAAATGCTTTTTCTTGTTATATACAAGCGTAATATACGAGAATGCCAAGCTTTTCAGATTTAAATAAGCACGTTCGCTCATAGTGTTGAATAATACGAGGTGTGTTCAAAAAGTATCGCCAATTTTGAATTTTCTCGGGTTACGTATATTCGAATTTTGTTTTTTTTGTAGCGTTATGTTAGTACATTTGTCCCTCACTTATGCTGACAAGTTTGGCCTATTTGAATTTTCAGTTAATTGTTGACAGCTGCTTTGCTTGCACGTGTTTTGGTTCGTCTTCGATTTTTACTTATTCAAAAAAATGGACCACGATAACGCCCCTGCTCACACATCGCTGCTTGTACGCGACTTCTTGGCCAAAAACAACACACTAATGATACCGCAGCCACCTTATTCCCCAGATCTGGCCCCCTGTGACTTTTTCTTGTTCCCGAAATCGAAAAGGCCCATGAAAGGACGACGCTACGCCACGACTGACGAGATAAAGACGGCATCGAAGGAGGAGCTGAACAAGATACAAAAAAATGATTTTTTGAAGTGCTTCGAAGATTGGAAAAAACGTTGGCACAAGTGTATAATATCCCTGGGGGACTACTTTGAAGGGGACAAAATAAATATTCACGAATAAATAAATAGTTTTTGAAAATACACAAAATTCGCGATATTTTTTGAACACACCTCGTATATCATTTTAAATTAACAGGTTAGTGGAACCTCTATTTTACTCGTATTCCTCGGTTAGAAGTCAGGTCATGTCAATAAATTGATAGTAAATTTGTCACTAGTGGCAACAGATATTATATTAAGTATAGTTTTTATTTACTTCTTTAATATAATTTAATTGACAGCGACAAACCGACTATCGACCGACCGACTAGCATCTGGAAAATATGCAGATACGAAGACAAGGATTTTAAGTGTTAGTTAAGTGATCGAAAGGAAATGACATTACCCAGAAAGTTTTAATGGGTTGATGGGCATTTTTTGTGATGTAAACAAATGACCACAACACCCATCTAGGAAGAGATAATTTCGGTATATGCTGGATTATAGATTTTAGATACTTAAAACATCTAATTGTCACTTTGTATTATTACACCGATGGTGAAGAGTGCATAGAGATGTTGCGGCAGATTTGTAATATCACTGACTGTATACAAAAAGAAGTTCACAGGGTACATTGGGAAATTTTTAGAGGTATTTTAAGTGTCTCTAAATCCAGACTAGAAAAGCATATGACAATCCATAAATAACTAAATACATACATAAACTAGCAACGGGACCTCGTACTACTCTCATTTTTATGAAAATAATAATATATAAAAAATTACGTTAACTAATATTCGTAATTTTTTTCTTATCAGTAGGTAATATTCTAAACTGTTCTATCAGAAAAATCAGCAATAACAAATGAGATATTATATATACTTAATGCTTACGTTTTTAACATAATCATCCTCCTGCCCTTATCCCACTCTAAGTGGGGTCGGCACAACATGTTATAAACATGTTGTCACATGATTTGGCTGCGTTTTTACGACCGTCCGCCTGCCTGACGTCAACTTACCTTAGTCGTATTTTACGACACCTCAGTAAGAAGGAGGGTGGTCTATTCTACTAAAACGGATACCACACGGTGGGTCAACTTACCTTAGTCGCCTTTTACGACACCTCGGTAAGAAATGAGGGTGGTCTATCCTACTCAGCTGGATACCACACGGCGGGTCGACTTACCTTAGTCGCCTTTTACGACACCTCGGTAAGAAATGAGGGTGGTACTATTCTACTTGGCCGGATACCACATGGCTAGCTTACGTTTTTAACATATCCATTATAAAAGATATAAATTAAAAATTTTGTTTGAACGTTTTTATGCATTTCGAACACCATATAAAGATGACTTTAAAAGATCAATTCAAATGTAAGTTATTAAGATGTTCGGACGTTTACTACCATATTCGTTGGTATACAATACACTTTACATATGTAGCACCTTTTGATGTCCTATCAAATTGATATTCTGGTACAGAATTATCTTTATATCTTACGTAGGCGAGGTTGCAAGAATTTTCTAATGTCATAAAGCAAACACGAGTTCGCAAAGGTCACGATAAATATGTAACCTACAGTCATAATAACTTCCACGCGACTTTTATTACGTTTATACCTTATTTGTACTAATAAAGAAGACGTAGACAATAAAGATGTCATCTTCGTTACAAGAGAATATTGGTCTTTTATCGTAATATTCATAATAATTGTTATGTAAACAATGATGTAATGTGTTTTCGATTTGATATTGAAATATTTTGAGTTGTAAGAGTTAAGTAAAGTAACGGCCTGTTACTGTCCCACGGCTGATCCTCCTCTCTCGAAGAAGAGAGGAGTGAAGGGTTGGTGCCTAGACCCACCACGCTACTCCAATACGGATTGGTAGTTACGCATATCCCCAGAATTCTCTAGAGATATGCAAGTTTCCTCGCGATGACTCTTACCTTACCTTGATCGAAAAGCGTGTGAATTGCAATTATCAATTAGACACCTATGTTTTTAAATGATTTACTTATAGAAGCACGCGTTACTTTGAGGAATTCCATAGTACTGAAGGTATAATAGAATTCGCGTTACAAACACGGGCTAAACACAAGTTTTACAAATGGTTTACTTATTGTATAACAAGTACAATAAGTTTACTTATTGTAAAACTTGTATTTAGCCTGCTAAATGCTGTATAAGTTTTTTTTACATAATAACATATTAGTGCCTACGCGGAATTTGAACCCATGACCCCCTAGAGAGAAGGATATTGTCTCACCCTTCGGCGTTGACAGCTTTTGAAAAAAATAGTTTGAAATAGCTGAAATTAACGAATCTTGAACTGAAAAAATCAATTCAAGCAATTTAAATTTTGGTCCAAATTGCACTTTTTAGTTTCAAACAAACTGGACAGAAACTGCTCTAAATTTAAATCTCAAATATGGCAGGTGAACGCTTTTTCGTTGCGGCACCCTTCACTCACACCCACGGTATGAAACCGGCGCCTAGGTTCGTGGGTGCCGCATACCGCATGCGGTCATTTATCAAATTATTACCTGACCACTTCAAATGTGATCTCAATTTGTTTACAATAATATTGTGGAACTTGTGGTACTACCAACTTCGTTCACAACTTTAGTGTTAAAATTCCCTCAACTATTTATTACTAGAAATCACCAACGACTTCGCTCGCGTGGAACCATTACAACTGTAATATAGTCTTTTGATAACCATAAAAATGGTTTGAGTGGGTTAACCTTAAAAGCTAGACATATGCTGTCGCGCACTTTTATTTAGAACTTTTAGATGGGTACAATTTTGAAATACATGATTTTTGAATAACTATTACCGTTCACTAGTGGCATCCGCTATTTCAAAGACAGACAGACTTTTTGTAACAAAGTCTGGAAGTATGGATTACAGTGCTAAGACAAATTTAATCCAATTTAACAGTTAAAGCGCATTATCAATATCAGGAGTTATCGCAAAATTAAAACAAACGTGCGCTAGCATAATCAATACCTATTTAAATACTTTGTAATGGCTTTGTAATGTTCTACCACCCTTCGAAATTCAAATTCAAAATATTCTCTATTCAACTAAACTTGTAAACAAGTGCTTTTGAATCGTCAACTTTACTGCTGGTTCGGAAAGCTGTTCCTATCGAGAAGAGCCAGCAAGGAAATCGGCGGTTGCTCTTTTAAAAATATAATTGTTATTACTAGTTACATTTAGTTGTTACTGTCTTGTACAGGGTCAAAGAATAGCTGTGTCTAGGAAAGAAACTGGGGCGAATCAGCTAGCTATAAGTAAATTACATTTTGACGTTGTTTGCCTAGATGGCCTCGGATCAGCCTGAATTATTGTAATCAATTATAAAACGGATTACGTAATTAATTTTAGTGTCATACCGTCAAGTGAACAGGTCATGGATACCGCCTACCGACGCCCAAGCAAAGCAATTTAATTCGAATTTGGTTATATTTCTTAGAACTTACATTTATTAACCAAATACAAGCTATGCCTACTGTGATACAACACTGAGCCAAAATTCCACTGTTCTATTTATGCAATCAAAAGAAAACAAATTATTGCTATAAAACGCGACAAATAAATTAAATCCTCCTAATTTTGTATGCAAAAAAATGCCATGTCCCAGCTAAGTATAATTTGGAGAGATTGCAACATATCGCGCAAGACGAAGATAAGACTGGTCAACTCGCTGGTCTTCTCCATTTTCAGTTACGGCTCGGAGATATGGACGCTCAAAAAAGCCGACCGTGATCGCATTGACTCTTTCGAGATGTGGTGTTGGCGCAAGATGCTTCAGATTCCGTGGTCAGCATTCCCAACAAACCAGTCTATCCTTCGTGAATTAAAAATCAAGGATAGGCTTTCCACTATTTGCCTACGAAGGGTTATGGAGTTCTTTGGTCACATCGCCCAGAAAGACGGTCATAATCTAGTGCAGCTCTTGGTCACCGGGAAAGTGGACGGAAAACGGCCAAGAGGCTGCAGCCCGATTAGATGGTCAGACCAGATCCGTGCTACACTGGACTCCAAACTGCATGATGCACTCCACATGGCCAAGGACAGAAGCAGATGGAAGGAAGTCCTTCGAGAAAGTCTGCTTCCTAATCGTAGGGGTCACGACCCTCAGTAATGAGGAATGCGACGCGAGGAGGAGGAATTTTGTATGCAACTGTTAACATTGTTATTGTATTTACATTTTCAGCAAATAAACAAATAGTAAGATGCCAAATACGAGATGCATTATGAAACTTGCAGAAGCAGTTATTAACCAAAATATAATGTGCAACTTATAAATAGTCGCGCAAATCTCTACAAAACACTAAGCGTTTTCGTCTGCGAAACCTAAGTCTCTGCTTTTATTGCAATTTTTCATATCATTAATAACACGTTGATAGATAGTCATATGCCATACGTACTCATTAACCGAAAGTCTACTACATCATCCAGTATATTAGCCTTCTAGTATACGTGCAATAGAATAGAGTAGGAATTAACTTTATTTGCTTTCACACCAAAATACAGATAGGGAATACCAATAAACCAGGTTTCCTTTTAAGTAGCACTCTTAGGATGATCTTGTCGCGTACTAAGAAAAGTTTCGCGCGTATTAATTTAGCCTTTGATATCAGTTTTATTGCGAAAAAAAGCTTAAAAGTAAGCAAAATTACTAAAAGTTATCGCTCAAATTAGATTTTATTTATTCTTTCATACTCGTAGATTGTCTTAAAATAATTTTCTCATTTATAGTATAAGCAAAGAATTCCACAAAGACAAGCTTTCGTCGATAAAACAGGTACCAATCTGAACAAAGCAACAGACGCCTCAACATAATAAATCTAAGATTTGTATGGACTGTTTTTTCAACCATTATTCACCACCTCACAACTTAAGCTATACAAGATTTTTAAAGACTTTAAAGTTACATAAACATTTTTATACTTTGAAGTTGGATTTTACCTTCTCATCCAGTTTCATATATCAAACTTTTCCAATCCACCGTCAATACCAGATGCCTACAATGAAATTGGACGGGGGACCAATAAAACAAGAGTGCAGGTTTGAGAAGCCCGTCAAGCGCAAGTTTTAAAGATGGCGGCCGGGACACATTCTGCAGTTTACGAGCAATTAACTTTATTTCAGCGCATCGAGAGGCCGCTCTTTATGGCCCCTTTAGTTGCCTGCTATTTTATTCCCAATTGCATTTCTCTAAATGGTGTCGGGTTATGCTGGGTATTCTGGTGCCTTGTGATGGAGCTCATATAGCGAGGTTGTTAAAGATTCTGATTATCTGGGATAAATATTACTGAACTTGGTTTGAGTAATAAAGTCTAATCGAGAATATTTTTTCCTAATACAAATTATAGAATCACTCTGATATATCTCTCGCGTTCCATTTATAATCTCTAGACTTGAAATTAAAGCTTTTCGCAATACCAATCACTATATCGCGGATAATGCTGCCATTTCCTGTCAGTAGGAATCTCAAGGTAGATTCAGTAGCTTCGTTGTAAAAATTTGAAAAAGAAAGTAAATTATGAACGTATTCGCCGGTATATACCTTAGACTTAAAGTTGCACCAAAAATAAATACGGCAAGGAATATGTTAGGAAAACAATTTCTTATTACAGTGTAGAATACTGTAATATTTGTGATTCAAAGGAAATTAAACACATTATTCGTTGTCACCAAGACATAGAACTGCGGCCATATATTTGCATGCATAAATATCATACGCTAACAAAAGTTAAGACAAATATTAATCAATTTGCTCTGTTTACGAAATGGCTTGTAGCCACGCCGCGCCGTTGCGATCCCTCTAGCGTTAAACTGCTCCCGACGTAGATTAATCGGTGTGCAAGAAAGTGGCTCGTGTTGTGGTAAATCGACTGTTGCACTCGATTATTGTACTTCGGACGTTTCACAAGGAAGTGGGAGAGTCCTTTATTGTAGTTTTATAAAGGCAATATTTTAGTTAAAATGCAGCATATTGTTTCTTACGCCGTGTGGTATCCGGCTGAATGAAATAGTACCACCCTCATTTCTTATCGAGGTGTCGTAAAAGGCGACTAAGGTAAGTCGACCCGCCGTGTGGTATCCGGCTGAGTAGAATAGACCAACCTCATTTCTTACCGAGGTGTCGTAAAAGGCGACTAAGGTAACTTGACCCACCGTGTGGTATCCGGTTTAGTAGAATAGAGCACCCTCTTTCTTACCGAGGTGTTGTAAAATACGACAGAGGTAAGTTGACGTCAGGCAGGCGGCCGGTCGTAAAAACGCAGCCAAATCGTGTGACAGCATGTTTATGACATATTGTGCCGACCCCACTTAGAGTGGGATAAGGGCATGAAGAAGATGATGAGATGTTCTCCTAGCCATAACAGCTTCTCACGTCTTGCTTGGTTCTGCTTCTGCATTTATGCTGTTTCTTGCAAGATGAAACAATTAAGATGTACTTGTGATGCTATTGAATATGTTTAAGGACTGTTAAATCATATCATACCTTGGCAGACACAAAAAGAAGGACCATATCAAAATTGCAAGAGGAAACCTAAATGAGATTGCCAGCAGTAATAAAGTAGGTAATGTTATCCGACTGTTGGGCAAAGGCCTTCTCTTTTTCTTCATAAAAGGACTAAAATTTAGACCCAACTTCATGCTCCAATGCGCATTTTTTGTGAAATATATCAAAGGAATTCTCTAGGGATATATGGGCTTCATCGCAATGTTTACTTTCATCTTGAAACCCAAGAACTTTAATTGTCAATTTAAATATAATTAAATTATAGGCGCCTAACCGTTGTTTCTAAGCTGTCAGCGCTTGGTTTGAACCACATTTTTCTTCGTTTCGCCATCTTCTTGAACGAGCGATTTGTCGTAAAATTAAATCAAGTTTATCTTCTTTCCATTTTCATATTATTTTGTTTTTATATATTTTCCTATTGAAACATCTTACACTTGACAAAAGAGGTTAGTAGCAATTTTTGTTCTATGATTGAACGCAGAGCGGTTGCGTGCGGAGGTTGCACAAGAGCGTCTCACTGGCGCCATCTACCGTGATCTATAGGCGCCGGCATTCGCTTCTCATTATACCGAACTCTTATCGCGTCAATGCAAATCGAACGGCATTTTAATCATAGAAAAGTCCGTTTTCGAGCAAATACTTCACTTGTTCCACGGCTAGACAGAACAGTGTGGGCGTTGGAACGATTGTGAAAATCGGTACGCTTTTTAACTATGCGTGGGTAGGTAATTATACATGAAGCTCTAAAACGTTTATACAGTTCAATAAATAATATGACGTTTAAGTAGACATTTTTAAGTGTATGTTCGACACCACCGAACTAACACCGAACTTGTTTTATTTTGTTTGATTTAAGTACCTGTATAGTCAATAAAATTTAAAGGTTTAAGTTAAGTGTAAGGTATATGCTTATAAATTTATCATTCTCCTGCCCTTATCGAGACCTCGACAACTCGGTAAAAAATGAGGGTGGTCTATTCTACTGTGGCGAGTCTATTCATAAAAGGCGACTAAGGTAAGTCGACCCGCCGTGTGCTATCCGGCTAAGTAGAATAGACCACACTCATTACTTACCGAGGTGTCGTAAAAGGCGACTAAAGTAAGTTAACCCACCGTGTGGTATCCGGTTAAGTAGACTAGACCGCCCTCTTTTTTGTCGAGGCGTCGAAGAATACGACTAAAATAAGTTGATGTCAGGCAGGCGGCTGGTCATAAAATAAGTAGCCAAATCATATGACAACATGCTTAAACATGTTGTGCAGACCTCACTTAGAGTGGGACACGGGCAGGAAGATGATGATGTTTAAATAATCCTTTTTCATATGCAAAAAGTGTGAAACAACGTCAATGAAAAATAAAACCAAGTCGTTATAACTGCGGGCGGCAAAAAGCTGATTTATATTGATCTCATGTCGAATGCTGATTGCCTCTCTGTTCTTAATTTATTTTGACACGTTCCCATTCCGTTTCCCTTTAACTAAATTAAAGGCTAATCAAATTTGCAATACCAGTGGTGAATTGTAGATATTTTGTGTCGATTAAGGGACCGATCCTAAATCTATTTTCAATTTTTATTTACGAAATCACGTAAATTACAGATGAGTATGTTTTTAATTTAGATGTCATCATCCTCCTTACCTTATGCCATTCTAAATGAGGTCAGCACAACATGTTATTAACATGTTTTCACATAATTCGGCTTAGTATTTTACGACTGTTCGTCTGCCCGACATCTTTTTTTGGTTGCCTTCTAAGACACCTCAGTAAAAGAGATTGGTCTATTCTTCTCAGCCAGATACCAGACGACGGGTTATTTTACCTTAGTTGCCTTTTACTATACGTCGGTAAGAAATAAGGGTAATATACCCTACCCAGCCGGATATGATACGGCGGGTCAAGTTACCTCAGCCGCCTTTTACGGCACCTCGGTAAGAAAGAGGGCGGTTTATTCTATTCAGTCGGATACCAAACGGCGAATTTTTTAATTTAGAATTATGTCAATTTATATTGGATCATAAGTGAAATTGCAAATTTGTACTAATATTAACCTTTTCTTTTCAGGTAAGTAACAGATGATACGTCACTTATTCCGCGTATGTTATACACGTAAGTCATAAACAACTATTACATATAGATAGCAGTTCGTACACAGAGAAATCTGAATTTAATTGATAACAATCATCTTCCACTTTATAAACAATAAACACTAGTTAAAAAATAGTAATGTAAACCTGTTACTAACCATTCAGCAGCTGGGCAAAGACCTCCACTACCCATTGGAGCAAATTATTAGATAACTCAATGCATCGGCCCAATGCAGATTAGCAAATCCTAAATATTCCAGAAAATTTCATGAGGTATACAGTTTGAGCAATTTAGTTACTTAAAAGCTCATGGATCATAACCTGTACTTAAACACAAGTTTTAATACAACTTTAAGACGTTTAGGATCACTCGAATTAACTGTATAGACAACACGGCTTTTGAAAGCTTTCTACTAATTCCTAAATTCATATTTGTATATTAGCTATTTGTATACTTACACGATATATCAAAGTATTGTTTCTTGGCCTGTTTCCAACTTGCTCGGCCTTCTTTATCGTGACCTCTTTTATCAGCGCCAGCCTGTCTGGAAACTACTCGGGCGAACGAGAGATATAAATGCTGGTTTCTAAACGCAAATCAAAGTATATGTCCATTTAAAAAACAGCGAACTGCCTCTACGTGGAATGGGCATAAATCATAAAACAAAACTTAGTAAATTAAACCAGAGTGCCATTTTCAACATGGAGTTTTGTAGGAATCGGCTTAATAATTCAAATACATGTGGGGGCGGTGCTAGGAACCCGTAAAGGCAATTCTAAACCTCGCCGTCGAATCGTAAAATTGCTAGGGAATAATGTTGCCAGGTTTTCTAGACTTCTGAGATTGTCCTGTAAGTTACACTTTATACGACCGCTAGTGTAATTTTTTTTAGTACAGCTAAAGCTATATAAAGATCGCCTGGGTGCGATCTCGTCTGATGGAGTTAATGCCTATTGACTAATCAGGATCTAACAAAAATCTCTAGTGGATACAACATACATTACGATTTTGTCGTTGAGCTTACTCTCCATACGATGATTAGGTTTCGGGGCGAACCGATTGTAGAGATTGTGGTAGTTAGCATGTAGTGTTTGTGTGGAGTGTTGGTGTTGGCGGCGTATTGTGATACGTGTGGTGACTTGTCCTGCATGTATAAGTATGTGAATATTGCTTGCTTCATACACTTAGCATAACATAGATTCTCTTAACAAACGCGGATTACAGCAAAATAATTCTATTGTAACTACTGTACATACACTACAAATCGATTTTATTTGTGCCTTTTCAAAATGATATAGTCCCGTACAGAGCTTTGTTTTATACCGGAAGAAATAAGTTGACAATATCTTGATGCCTAAATAATACCTATTATAACGGGTCATATAGCAATGTGACTACGTATTACCAGTCTTCCCAAAAAATTAACATGTCTATAGCAAAAACATGCGCAGTGACATGATTATTGGCAATACCGTCCATATAAATCTGCAAAAAAAACTATTGCACATTTACTAGGCCAAGTCAAGGATTTAAATAGTCATACGAAAAATCTAAATACTCTGTCCCAAATATTTGTCTGCGCCTGGTCACATTAAAAGGGGAGAAAAAAAATGTTTACAAACCATTCGACGTAGTCTTCCCGATTTTCGGACCGGAAATTGGCACCAGTGCACAATGGTTTAGGGAAATGAACGGATTTTAAACAGACCCTTGCAAAATACTTTAGTAAATAGACGTGTCAGTAAACACTTGATGTACAATTTTGTAGATCTTAAAAAAATATTTTTTGTGTCACAACTAGGCATAAATACAGGCCGTGTGGTATTTGGCTGAGTAGAATAGTACCACCCTTATTTCTTACCGAGGTGTCGTAAAGTTAAGTTGACTCGCCCTGTGGTATCTGGCCGAGTAGAATAGACCAACCTCATTTCTTACCGACGTATCGAAAAAGGCGACTAAGGTAAGTTGACCCACCGCGTGGTATCATGTTTAGTAGAATAGACTCTTTCTTACCGAGGTATCGTAAAATATGACTAAGGTAAATTGACGTCAGGCAGGCGGCCGAACGTAAAATACGCAGCCAAATCGTGTGACAGCATGTTTTTAACATGTTGTACCGACCCCACTTAGAGTGGGATAAGGGCAGGAGGATGAACTAGGTACAAATACATAGCTCTAAAAATTTTATGTATATAGCTGATTTCTGCACTGAAAGAACTGTTTTACAGAAAAAAAGGCACCGACCTTCGACAATAATCTACCGATATTGAAGGTGACTAAGGAAAGTCGACGTCAGGTAGTCGTTCATAAAAAAATTTGCCGAATTATGTATTAACATGTTTATTACATGTAGTGCCTACTTAGAATGGGATAAGGGCAAAAAAATTAAGTGGATTTTAAACACTTAAATTAATGCGAAAGAATTTGCGGGTACAAATAGTACTTAATAAAATGTATTCAAATAATATCAAAAACCACTTGCATATACGGCTAACGTGCCTTTTGAACAGATAATCCTTGGCGGAGCGTAGGTGTGAACTAATAAGCCCGCCGAGGCTAAAGATTTCCATCCGCGCTATATTGCATTTTTATTATTTCGCCTTTTCCTTTTACAAGACCATATTTCATCTCGGCGTTCTCAGAAGAGCCCGCGTGGGTTTCACTGTGCGGCACCTATTTTTAAAACTTAATGCAGTTCACGTTTCGGGCCCAACAGAATCGCTAAACCTTTTGCTATTTTGACGTGTTATAACACGTTCAAATACTAACCTAACTACTTCGTTTTTAATATGGATATGTTTATAAGTCGGCTCCAGACAAGGGAACTCCTCAACGGTTAACAGTAGAGACATGAAATTTTGTTAAAGCTTTTTTGTCGGAAAATGACAGAAATTTAATTATCTTATACCAGCAATAGTATTTTGATAACCATAAAAATAGTTAAAGTGGGTTAACATTAAAAGCTAGACATATGCTGTCGCCAACTTTTATTTAGAACTCTCTTAGAGGGTAACAATTTTGTAATCCTTGATTTTTGAATAACATTCACCGCTTACTTAACGCACGCAGGGAAAGTTTTAAATTTTGCCGTTTTCGTTACATTTTTTATTGCTGCTCCTCTCCTATTCATCTTAGCGTAATGTTGTAGTCTATAGCTTATAGACTTCCTCGATAAATGGACTATCTTACACTCAAAGAATGTATCAAATCGGCCAAGTAGTTCCTGAGATTAGCGCGTTGAAACAATCAATCACACAAACAACGAAACATACTCTTCAGCTTTATATATTAGTAAAGTTAGTATAGTATTATATAGTAAAAAATATTATAATATCACGTTTGTGTCCGCTTAATTCAAAACTCAAACATCTAAGCAAACGTTTACTCACTTAAAACCGTTCAAAACGCTAAGAAAAGAAACTTAGCCCATTCGGTCGGCTCCTGTCAACATCCAAGCGTCGTTTACAAGGAATGTCACATTTAAAATCTTATTAGAGCGCGGAGAATTCGGCGAGCCATTTCTAAGCAATATCGCTTAAATTACTCGGGGCCCGCGGGAATAGAGTCGCACCAGAGAGAATCCTTTCAAGACTCAATTGTTTTAGGCAATTCCTTTTTCGGATTGCTTTGTAATGAAGGTTTTATGATCATTTTAGCCGTTCAAAGTGAAATAACGGATCTAGTAGATACTATTTAGTGATAATCTTTATATTATATGTTGCTAGCATACTGACAATAATAATAATAAATTATACGAAAAATTAACTAAATATCTCGATCCAGCTCATGAGATAACCGCCATGTGGAATATTGATTCAACAATAATTGTTCCAATTGTTGTGTCGGTTAATGTGGTCTTATCGCGAAGAGCCACCATCTTAAGAGGCTCTCACATAGTTGTTGGACCAAGCGTAGGATACAAAAGGCAGTTTTGCTTGAGATGGCACGGATTGTGAGGAGGTTCCTCAGTCAGGAGTCCTAACTGCCAGTAGCTTGGGTACTTTCTCCGCTCCCTGTGGTCAACAATTTATTTATATTTTTAAATGTTTTTTTTGTATTCATTTTATATAGAAAATATTTAAAAATATAATGTAAATTTGTATATAAATAAATAAAAGTCATCATAACTATATTTGACATAAAACCTAATACAGGGATTTCTAAACTTATTAAAATTTTTCTAAAATATCGGCTTATGTTATCGCAATGCTTGAAAAAGCAAAGCAAAAAGGCAAAATAGCAAAGTTTCGCGATCTTGTCGTGGAGTATTTCTATTTTAATTTATCACATATTATAGCAAAATAATCTTATTATTACTTTTGTTTAATGCAATCCATAAGATCCAAGTATAAGGCCAGGGAAGTTAATTTCGTCTAAATACCCCGAATGCGATGAACACGGTTGTTCATCAGAAGAAAAATTCGACGAAACGGTGTTTCATCAAGTTAACTTACATTTCTGCGCGACAAACGACGACGTGTAACGTTCTTTTTTAAATTAAATTTTGCTTGGAATCCTTTTTAAGGACATCATCCGGCGTTATGGTTCTTTCTTTGAATAACCTTTCCTTTAATATGCATGCTTATTTAGTTTTTAAAAAATCTGCTTATTCAAATAAATAAATATTTAAAAATCTACAGAAGCAATTGGTGGTCTATTCTACTCAGCCAGATACACACGGTAGGTCAACTTATCTTAGTCGCCTTTTACGACGTAGAAATAATTGCAATTTAATGAAAATGTAGTAAATAGTATATAGGCCTTTTGCCTTCTTAGGTCTCTCATTAAAACGAAACATATTCCTAAATTTATATATAACTTAATTTAAAACATTGATCTTGTTTGAAATATTACTGTCGTTAAATAGCAGACCATTACGTGGTTTCCGTTCCCAACAAAAAACGTTGCGACCCAATAACATTACCTAGATTCATGTAATAAAGCGCCTAATTTATGACGATCCTTGAAATGTAGTTTATAAATACATCATCTTATACTAGCATATTAGTTTATTCCTAAAGTCTAAAGACGCACAGACCATAATAGAATAAACGACATCCATGATTAAGACGTTAATATTTGTTGTTCGTGTCAAACTCGTCAAATTGGCGTCGATGATAAATTTCAATAAATTGGTCATGCGATGTTTGCTGCACAAACAATCTGCCAATCAATGATATGTTATACAAATACGATGCTTTATCAGCCAATGACCTTTAAGACTTAATCATGGGAATGATGTTTAAACAGTGTAGCGATGTAAAAAATAATCGATTTTTTTCTTTAAAAATCGATTAAAAAAAAGGGATTATTACACTCTTTTTTATTGTTTTTTAAGATTAGATATGCATTATTGAATGAAACCAATATATCCAAACTACACATTTTAATCGAATTTTACAAACAACGCATCTGTTATTATTTATTGCTAGTTGTCCAATTTAATAAGGCTTTATTCTTATTTTTTATGATAAAAAGGCAACTTTTGAAATAGTCAGATAAAATCGACTATTATTAATCGATTATTTAGATACGAATTAATCGATTTTTTAAAAATCGATTTTTATTGTAGAGAAAGAATCTATTATTAATTTTTTTTTTTTACTTACTCGACGCGTTATAATTTTCTTGCTGGAACTGCGGTCACTAGATGTCGCGTATGCAGCATCATACAAATTGGAGTTACGCTAAGGCGATCGAGTAGGGAAAAAAATCACGTTAAGCACACAAATAGCATAACGACGAATCCACGCTTAATAATGTACACTGAATATTTGTTATCAATTTGTACTGAATTTTTGATTACAACTAAAAACTTTTATTAATACATGGTGGATAAGTTGAAAGTAGTGATAATACTCTTTTTTATTTCTTACTAGCATTCGCCAGCGGCTCCGCCCGCGTGTAAAGATTAAAACCGTTATATAGTCTTTTGATAACCTTTTGATATGCCGTTTACTCAGCGCACGCAAGGAAAGCTTTCAATTTTGCTGTACTATTTTTTATTGCTGCTCCTTTCCTATTTATCTTAGTGTGATGTTATATAGTCAATAGTCTTCCTCAATAAATGGACTATCTTATACTAAAAGAATTTTTCAAATCGGTCCTGTAGTTCCTGAGATTAGCGCGTCAAAACAATCAATCAATCAAACAAACAAACTTTTCAGCTTTATATATTAGTATTGATAAATATCATTACAACATCTCTTGAAAATTTATTTCTTTATGTTTTAGTAATAACCTTCCTAACTTATAAATACTAAAGAAGTGTTACATCGTCCAATATTGAGTGCGACGCCACGAATTGTTTACGGAGTAACAGGTTCATGTCGTATAGACTTTGTTATAAAATTTTGCGAATTTACATTAACTTCGCGATTCCAGGTAAAACACTTATATAAGCACACGCTTAAACGAACAAATGGTAGTTAAAGCAAACGCCAATTCATCGAAGAAGCTAGTTAAATTAGTATTAGCCATAACTTTGGGATAGGCTGGGCCCGGAGCGCACATGTTATCGAACGAACTCGCAAACTCTCGCGGGAAATCAAACTCTGTCTTGAAATTCAGACCTAATTAAAGCAATTCTGAACAGGCCATGTATAATTTATGGCCGTGGGCGATCTAGTTTATTTTACGTAATGAAAATTTTACCGTTATAAATGTTTATACAAATCTCCCGCCATTTATTTCTAAATTAATTGTAATTTGAGGACTTTCGTCGATTTAGATTCAATTTTCGATTGTACTTTATAATTATAAGCAGAGCTGTAATTTTCATCTAATTAATTCAGTCTTGTAATAATAAGCAATATTTTTCAGTAATTTGTGAGCTTTTATAAATCATGACAATATCATCGGATATTTGAGTTTGTCTTGTATAGATTTCCTTGAATTTATGTTTAGTTAATACAAGAAGTCATCATCATCCTCCTGCCCTTATCCCACTCTAAGTGGGGTCGGCACAACATGTTATAAACATGTTGTCACATTTTTTGGCTATGTATTTTACGACCGGCCGCTTGCCTTATGTCAAATTACCTTAGTCTCCTTTTGCGATATCTCGGTAAGAAATGAACTTGGTCTATTCTACTCAGCCGGATACCGCACGGCAAAGAAAAAAGTGTATTGAAGAAAAATCTTTATTGATTAATAAATTAAAGTTAATATTACGTCACGATTACCGACCCCACTTATAGTGGGATAAGGGCAGAAGCATATGTATATTACATCACGATCAGAAATTTTGTCGCCATTAATTTATTTTTTAATGAGGCCTTAAATAGTTTGAACTTATCAAATATAATTCAGTTATATTAAAATGTTATAATTATTAATATTTCAAACGCCGTGTGGTATCGGGATGAATAGGATAGTACCACCCTCATTTCATACCGAGGTGTCGTAAAAGGTGACTAAGTTAAGTCGACCCACCGTGTGGTATCCGGCTGAGTAGAATAGACCACCCTCTTTCTTATTGAGGTGACGTAGAATGAAGTAGTGAAGAGGTCTCATGTAGGTCGTTAGGGCTAAAGGGATACTGTCAATTCGTTTTCGTCGATTGCCACCGCGAGCCACTGTACCCAATGTGGTTCATGTGCGCCAATCCTTACAGTCAAATTGCCACGGGACCTCCATAACGTTGTAATTTATACCCCATTGTCTGACGTGACATGACGCGAAGTGTTAATTCCAACGTGGGTGTTAAGCCAAACGCGCGTATAAAATTCTTATTTATTATTTTAATCTCGTTCCCGTTTTATGACTATGAAGATTGTAACGGAACGTGCAGAATATATAGCTAACGTTGACTGTGAAATAGAATTTCTATAAACAAAAAAAACTATTGTTTTTTCTAATTACATACCTAGTTTATAGTTTATATAATGAAATTCTGCACAATACACCACCTTCTTTCTTACCAGGGTGTCGTAAAGGCGACTAAGGTATGTTGACCCGCCGTGAGGTATCTGACTGAATAGAGTCGACCACCCTCTTTTGTACTGAGGTGTCGTAAAAGGCGACTAAGCTAAGTTGACGTCAGGTACGGCGCTGCACACGCTCGCAGACTGTCCAGCTTGGGCGGTTCAGCGGGCGGAACTCGTGGCACAGGTGGGGCACGATCTCTCCCTGCCCACTGTGGTTCGCGCCATGGTGGACAGGGAGCGATCGTGGGCAGCGATGGCCTCCTTCTGCGAGGATGTTATCGCGCGGAAGGAGGTGGCGGGGCGGATCCGGGAAGTCGAGTCCTTGGATCCAATCCGCCGCAGGCGAGCGGGGCGCAGGCGACTCGCCGAAGTCCGTCGCATGCCACCCTAACGGGGACCTCCGAGCGATCCGAACGGGGCTTTATCGGACGCTCGCTGGAGTTAGGTCCCCGAGGCGTTCGATGCATCCGGTGCTCCCGATGCATCGTCCAGCGGAGGGAGGGGCCTCTTTCAGAGAGGCCCCGACCCAGAGGTGGCGCACTCTGGGCTACAGAGTTGCTGCTAGCGGGCATGGGGGGCAATGTCTTCATAGGTACCCTATCCCCGCCACCAGCAGCGTAGTGGAGCACACAGGTTATTTTAGTCGGTGCGAGTCCGACATAACCGTCGCCTGTCCCCGTCGGGCGGCGGTACCCATAAGGGGTTTTTTCCTGTTTAAAAAAAAAAAAAAAGTTGACGTCAGGTAGGCGACCGGTCGTAAATTACCTAGCCGAATAATATGACAACAAGTTTGTAACATGTTCCGACCCCATTTAGAGTGTGACAAGGGCAGGAGGATGATGATGATGTTTTACGTAAATACATGTAATGAGTGATATATAAAGAAAGAAATGTCCTTCCTTCTAAAATCAGCCTATCTCACTGTTAGCTCATGCCTTCACTCCTTTAACGTCTAAAATCACGTTGATCATCACGATTCGTTGGTTTGTTCAAATAGTAAAGAAAGTCAAATAAACACTCTTTGAATTTTTAATATTTAGAATTAATTTTCGGCACATTTGTATATTATAAACCTGTGTCTCAAACATATTTTAATTTTGGTATACAAGACGTTTAAATTTATTTAACGATGAAACAAGCTTATGAATCTGAATCTATCGATTACTTATTTTATCGAGATTTTTTACTGTACAACTGATTTTTCCATTAATCCCCCCGCTCATATTATAAATGCGAAAGTTTGTGAGTATCGATTGTTGGGGATAATTCCAAGAATAGTGTTTCATGGTATTAGTATTATTTATTCCAATATTATCTAAGTTAGGAAAATTACACCATTGTTCCTTTTTTTCCTTTCTCATTATTTTCGTTGCCGTAGTAACGCGGCCGTCCGGTGTTGCCGCCTAGATGTATTAGAATTCCCAACATCGATGTATGTTTGTTACTCTTTCAAGGCGAAGTCGCTGAACTAATATCGAGGCAATTAGGTGCAATTATTCTATATACAGCGAGGCGTAATTATTCTATATAACATATAGGCTATAGAAATCTTGTAAATTCTACAGGAATAGGATGACATTGAAAAGCGCCATCTATTATCATCCGACCGGAGATATTTTTGAATTTAAGTTCCCGCCGCGATAACGCCGCGTAAAGAGCTCATGAATAAGAGCCCCGTATGGGCTTGAAACTAGTCGGGCTCATCCGATAAAATAACACGTGAGTATAGCCGGTTTCTATACATTAATTACGACCGGAGATATTTGCAGGGTTGGAGAATGACAGAAGCTTCTGGTTTAATCCAAGACTACGAGTGCACGCGAACGAAGTTGCGCGTAAAATCTAGAATTTATTTCATTATTAATATCACGTATTGATATTTAATGGAAGAATAATGATCGATATTGTAGTATTAAAAGTTGATATAACCACAGTTAAATCAGTAGTTTTAAATGTCAGTAGTTATGGATTAACAAAAAATCTCAACGAATTAGAAGGTTTTTGAATGGTTAAAGAAGTAGTAACTTAGTAGGATAGAACATTATAATTAATCACTCCTATCCACGCATCAGTTTTATAAATAAAACAGTAAAAGAACGTGATAAAAATCTCAACGGCCGTTTTATTTTGGGATGATTGCTGAAATAATTAGTAGCAGTAATCCTAACGAGTGTTATGCTATTAATAGGGACGTGACTTGGAGGAGAAAAAATCGATTAATAAATAGTCGATTTTAATCCCTTTAAAAATAATCGATAAAAAAACCGATTATTGTAATACGGAATAATCGTTTTTTTATATCGTTTTTTTCTGACTATTTCAAAGTTGTCTTTTTTAATATTAATTAAAATTAATTAATTGTGAATTTGGATTAAAATGTGTAATTTGTCTAAATTAGTCTCATCCAACAAGGCATATCAAATCTTAAAAAACAAAAAATAAGTAAACAAGAAAAAGGGAGACCTAAAATAATTGATTTTTGATGAAAAAATAATCAATTATTAAAAATCGATTTTTTTGAAAAAATAATCGCTTATTTTAAAAATCGATTATTTTTCACATCGCTAGCTATTAACATTTTTAATGGTGCATCTACAACTCTAGAGATACTTTTTTATGTTTAAAGGAAGCAGTTTAACGGGCGCGACAACTTTTACATCAAGTTTGGATTCCGTTGATTTGTATATTTACATTTGGTTAAACTGTTTTTGTACAATAATTACAGATTGATTAGTTCTGTCTTAATGGTTGCTTGCAAGAAATAATCCATATCTTCCTCATCTTATCTCAATAATCCTCATCTTATATAGTCAAATTGTAAGATTAAATTATCACTTGCTGGCTTCAACGACTGTCATGAAACTTAGTATAGGCGATAATCGTTCTAGTTAGATTTCATTTAAAAAAATGTGGCTTTATCCCTGATTTCTGCAATGAAACTGCAACAATGTTATTAGAAAACAAAGGTAAATTACGTTGTCACTTGCATAGCTGTAAGCAGTTAGAAACGGATGGTCTAAAGAAGTGAAAAAACCCCGTATCGAGTACCATATTTTAGTTAGCTATGAATTCTGCGTTTAAAATCGAAACCTGTTTATTTCTCCATTTTAGTTATTATATATAACCTTTTGTGTCATATTTCAAATACTATAAGTACGGTCTTACTTAAATCTGTCATAGAATGATTTACAACCTTACGCAAGCATAAAAGGGTTGGAGGAATATTTAAAAATAACTACAACAGACGCCGACAAGGAAGTGTCTTCCTCACGACACAGTCCTATTGTCTTCCCCTCATCAGTATTCCTCGATTGTTGCTTTTTATAGAAGACCTTTGCACCGAAAATGGTATTTTTTTGGTTTACAAAAATATCAAAAGTAAATAACAATGTCTTTTGGTTTTGCCATTATAGAGATAGCTTCTCTATAGCCGTTTGATATACGTCTGAGTAGAATAGTCCAAAGTGTCGTAAAAGGCGACTGAGGTAAGTCGACCGGCCGTGTGGTATCCGGCTAAGTAGAATAGACCAAGCTCATTTTTTACTACACCTAATGACTTTATATAGTTCTGATGATCAATGAAATTGTGTGTATATTTTTTCGAATACTAAAACACACATTTTCACAGAAGTACTTATTAAATTACAGGACAGTAGTGCAATACACGTTATAGACATGTTGTCACATGATTTGGCTGCATATTTTACGACCGGCTGCCTGCCTGACATCAACTTACCTTAGTCGCCTTTTACGACACCTCGGTAAGAAATGAGGGTGGTACTATACTATTCAGCCGGATACCACACGGCGTCCATATATGAATACCCTATATACTAATATCATAAGAACTATTTTTTTTAAATATTCAGTTAGGTGCCCCGAACTCGTGCGTCGTGGCTTAAAATAAAATTCACGACTAAACGGTGGACGATCGACTCCTTTGTTTGGTAATGTGACGGACTTTTTATTGGTCTTTTTATGTTTTTTCATGATGAAACATTTATCAACTATTTCTAGCTATTTTATGTATTACTAAAACTAGTAAGTGAAAGCGATAGAGATAATAATAAATTAATAAGATTAATAAAATAGAGCATAATAATAAATTATTCGACGTTGCTTTCCCAATATTCATGCTATCAATTCATAGTAATATTATAAATCTGTCTGTCTGTCGGTTACACTTTGGCGGCTAATCCGCTGCAGTAATTTTAAAGAAATTGAGTACACTTAAAGCTTATATACCTAGCTATCATAAAGGATGAAAAAATTTACGTTTTTCTTTCAGAAATAGGAAAAAACTAATAGAGGGTATTTTAATAATACATATAGTCACATAAACCACTAATCATCCTCCTGCCCTTATCCCACTCTAAGTGGGGTCGTCACAACATGTTACAAAAATGTCGTCATATGATTTGGTTACGTATTTTACGACCGGCCACCTGCCTGATGGCAACTTACATTAGTCGTATTTTACGACTCCTCGGTAAGAAAGAGGGTGGTCTATTTTACTCAACCGGATACCACACGGTGGGTCAACTTACCTTAGTCGCCTTTTACGACTCCTCGGTAAGAAATGAGGTTGGTCTATTCTACTCAGCCGGATACCACACCGCGGGTCGACTTACCTTAGTCGCCTTTTATGACACCTCGGTAAGAAATGAGGGTGGTACTATTCTATTCAGCCGGATACCACACGGTGTCTTGTATTTTTTAGATTTTGATAAATAAATTCTGTATAAGGATAGATTAAACCTTGGTGAGATATTGATTCAAAATAATCAGCCTGCACAGACGAAATCGCGGTCACTGACCAGTAAGTAATATACTATACAAGTGTTGTCCGAAAATCGTTTATCTAATCATAACTTGTATTTATGTCAGGCCTATCGTAAATTAAATAAATAACGATGTGAAAACAGCGCAGTTAGTAGGTATCTAATTATTTGGAAATTAATTAATTTGATGTGCGAAATCATTAACATACATTGTCAATCATCATAAATTAGAATGAATAACATTAAATCTATACTAATATTATAAAGAGGAAAAATTTGTATGTATGTTTGTAATATTTTCACACAAAAACTAGTGTACCGATTTCAAAAATTCTTTCACGATTGGAAAGCTGCATCTTTACTGACCAACGTAGGCTATATTACATTTTCAAAAAAATAGGGATCCGTTATAATGTAATAAGGGGTAAAAAAAATACGCCGGTGAAACCGCGGGATATTACTAATATATAATAAGGAAAATAATGAAATTACAGAAACTAAACGAATACTATAAAATGTTAATGGCTAAACTATTTTGTTATTTAAGCTGTTTTGTTTATAGTTTTAGTTAAGTCACTTCTTCACATATGTTTTTCCGCCTTGGTAAACTACGGTTAGTTCGTCGTCCGTAGACGCGGTAGTCGGCATTATATATATTGTGTATATAGATTGTATGTTAGCGACGCAATTATAATTAATTTATAATTAAAAAATAATTGTACCTATTATTATAATTGATAATAAATAATGGTAAAAAGGAACGTGCGTCGTCTGTCGTTCGCGGGACCGATAATATTCAAATTTGACATATACGTCAACCGCATATACGCGCCCTAAGTTTAAAAAGTCTCTCAATCTCAAAATCGTTAGAATCTTCTACGACGCACAATTCCTAGCCGTTTTTTACAATCCTCGCTGGTTTTATTTGTATTGAAGTCCGTAACATTGTACATATTACATTGTGTATATAGAGCGGTTACTTCTTGAAGTATTCTCTTCCATCTTCTGCAGTCTGGACATTAATAGAGGTCACCGGGATCTTCGCAAACAAGCCTTAAACTAACTGGACTAAACTGACTTACTATACTTCTATCTGTTTACCATCACTTGTTTGGTCACCATTCAACATTTCAGAATGAATCACGTCACGAACATGTTCCATGTTGCATTAAGATAAAAAAACTGCTAACAATGTTTATATTCGATTGAGCCGATAAAAGAAGAAATCATACAAAAATCAAATTCTTTCTTCATATACTCATGTATATTTTAAACATAAAATATATGGCTTAAACATTTGATCCCATGTCGGTTTCTCTTATAACGGGTCTAAAATCATAATTTAGCAATGTTCCTTTTTGAGTCAAATAAACGTCACAGATTTTTACAAGCTCTTTTTATGATATGTGAAAAATTTGTCACAAATCACCGTTTAACCGAGATGATGTGTCGTAAACGTCGCGGTTTCATTTTATTAAGATATCAAAAGATCGTTTTTCGATGACTGAGGACCACATATAAAGTAACGATTAGCATAAAGTTGACATAAAAAGGGTTGACATATATGCATTACTGATATAGCGATATCATAAAATAACTAATCTATGGAAGCGATGGATGGATTGGGATATTTCGTATGTAGGTCTGTAATCTATACCAATATATAAAGCTGAAGAGTTTATTTGTTTGTTTGATTGTTTGAACGCGCTAATCTCGACCGATTTGAAAAATATATTGACTTTAAGATAGTCCATTTATCGAGGAAGGCTACAGATATACATCACGCTAAGATGAATAGCAGAGAAGCAGCAATAAAAAATAATATGAAAACTGCAAAATTTAAGGCGTGGGACAAAGGACAATTTAATTATTTGATTATGTGATTAGTAAGGATTTTAATATTTATATATAATATTAATATTTAATTAAATTTGAAATTTCGAGAGTGTGATGATGTACCTCAAATGTTAATACTCTCTCTTGAGAGCAATTTGTCCTTTAGCTCTATAGTCTCTTCCCAGACAAAAGGGGACATAACTAATGTATTATGCCTTTAGAAATTCGTCGACTATGCGATGCCCGTGGAAGCCACGTCGAACCAAGCCGGGACATAAATTCGGCACGCGGGTAGGGCTGCCAATACTATTTGGAACCGCTTTTCGGACCTTTAAGAACCTAAAACTTGTACGCACAACTGATATGATAAATTATTATTATTAGACTGTTGATCAAAATAATATTATGAATAATTAATATTTATTTATTACCTAATATTTCTAGAAAAAAGTGCCCAAGTGTCCAGAAAAAACTCTTTTAGCCATAAAAAAGTGGGCCTTTTTGGTTCAGTTGCAACACGTCTTTCAAAATTATGAATTTAGCCTTCTACTACTATCAAAAAATTGCACTTACTAAATTATAATAAACTAATTGTACGTAATAAAGTAATTGTGCCAAAAGGTAACATTATTTTTTTTTTTTTGATAATTATACTTTATGTAGTTTTCAATTCGAAAGACATCTTATTAAAAATAAATGATGTATTAAGAAGTTAAAGCGACACAAACCTTATAAACATAATAGAGCGAGATCCCGTGAACGCCAGACCTTCGTCATTTTATAAAAGCTGAAACTTTGTCAGTGCATGCTCCCAACACAGGTAAGAACGATGGTAGATTATGGAATTTGGATCATAGTGGCTTTGGGAGATACGAGGTACTCAAGGTTGCAAAATTCCGAATTAATTTTGTCATAGTATAAATAAAATTGATATTACCTTTAGAATAATATTAAAAATCACGTCAGTCAATGCCAGACACTTAGCATGAGATGTAACATAAGATGTACAGCTTAACGCATCTGCAAAGGATATAACTTTGTACCTATCGAGTGTACCTTTCTAAAGCATAAAGAGACAAGAAGTATATTTGAATAGTTTAAAACGTGTTAAAAGCGTTCGGAAGAGCGAAGTCTATTATTACGCTGTTGATGATTTTATAAAATGATAAAGAGGCGTGGATTCAAATCCCATCCGTCCATCAACTAGATTGTAACCTCGAATGTATTATTAAGACAATTGTAAACAATGTACTCGTATAAGTTTTAAGCGTAATTATAGAGTTATCAACGGATTCGGTAAAAGCAGCATTCTGATCTTACGAGTGCTAGGGCTCGTTATAAAAGTACTGCCTACTTAGTTTATAAAAGTATGGTTATACGAAACAATGCTTCCGTAAATATAAGTAGGTTTAAACTCTTCAGATGGATAACGACTTCTAACATTTAAGACATACAGCTAAACTAAACCAAGCATAAGCTGTGATAGCTTGTGCTTGGTTTAGTCACGGGTTTGAACCCTGGAAAAGCACCAGTTTTCTGTTAAAACTTATGCGTTTATTTGATAATTGCAATTTATCACACGCTTTTCGGTGAAGGACAACATCTTGAGGAATCCTGCATATTTTTTTGGAATTCTAGGAATATGTGCTGCCTACCAATCCGGATTGGAGCAGGTTGGTAGGCCTTAGCTCCAACCCTTCTCTCCAAAAACGAAGAGAGGTTGCCTATGCCCAGCAGTGGGATATTAACAGGCCGTTACTATACTATATCATATTTGACAACATACATGTGCAGTTAAAAAAACATTGCGATTCGGGGAAAAAACAAGTTTTAATCTACTACAATACATGATCACTCAGCAAGCTGTTTGAGTTGTTTAGGAAGAAATATAACTCATATTGCAATCACGATTTGCCTCTTTATAAAGTCCCAGATGGTTGTAAAATTATGACGGGACATTATAGACATAATTTCGCCTGTCACAGACAGTTCGTCGGCTCATTATAATTCCGCGTGGGATGTGCATCCCTGTTGCACAATGCATCTGGTACGTGAGCACTTTGAGATGTGCCGATTCGCCGTGCGCGCTGTTTAACAAATTTCGCTTTTGCATTTTAGAACTTGTTTTGATGTACAGATAAATAATCTTAAAATCTTAATTGTATAAAAGAATATTACGTTTAAAATATTAAAATGTTTTTGCGGACAAATAAAACCATCATACACCTAGTATGATATAACAAGGTTTCAGAATTGACACCAAAAGTGTTATTTATATATCCGTAAGTGCTAATATTATAAAGATACATTTGTGTGTATGTTTGTAATGTTTTCACACAAAAACTGCGTGACTATTTTCAAATATTCGTTCTCCATTAGAATCCATTAGGCTACATGTAATTCTCGAGGAAAGCTAGGATTAATATTACATTACGATTTCGTGTAAATTGACTGAAATACATATTTGTGACATACTAAAGCAAGCGTAGCCGCGGGCACACCTAGTAGTAAATAAAATACTTTATATTAAAATATAAAAGCTAAAATTTTCCTTATTAAAACAGCACATTGAATTCTAGTTAAAATAAATGTCTTATTTAAAATGTAAAAGACAATAATTACATTACGTTTTTTTAGTATTCAAAAACAGTTGACAAAAGTTGTGAACATACAACAGTATTTGATTAAATAAACAATAAGATTAAAAAATCAGTTGATATAATCAAAGTTAAATTTATAAAAGATAAAACAACTTCGACATAGAAGTATAGACCAATAAATATAACTTATAAGTTGTTCTTTCCCTTTGGCTTTAAAATATTTTATATTGACATATGGGCCTATTTAAATATTCCTCGGTTTCTTTTTAAAGTATTGATGCCTACTAAACGGCAGCCAACGTGTTACAAAGTACAACAAATCATGGTCGAGCAAATCATCCTGTCAAGGATCGCCCCGGGCGCCAGATTTCGACTTCTTCAGCCTTTTAGCAGGCTTCGAAAAAGGGTTATTTTGGGTCGTTCTTCATTTTGCAAAATTACTAGTAATTTCCGAGTCTAAAAAAAGTGGTTACTCATATCCGAGCCGTAGATAAAAAAGATTTAAACTCCAGTCGTATAAATAAACGTAAATCTAGATGTATTATTTTAAGTTTCCAATTGTTCAGTGTTTTATAACATCCAATAAATCCTGTGTTCCTCTGGATATCAGTTACGATTTTGAAAATTCCCAAAAAAAATCAAAACTAAATTTGATCCAAGCGAAGTCTTGGTTAGCTGGACCGGTTTTCTACAATAATAGTTTTTTTTTTAAATATTAACAATAAATTAGGATAACCTTTTTTGCAAGAAGAAACCCTTCTTAATTATTGCAGTTATGCCAGACTCTTACCGGCTAAAACTTTATGTTGTTCCACTTTACTGCCTGGAGACGAAGGGCACAGGAATACTGAACGCATCAGGTCTGCACAAATTGAGATAACCTAACGGTGATGACGTGGCCTTTATCAGGGAATCGCGGTTTTAAACCTCAGACAGATCCGTAACCAGAAGTTTTCTATGCTATATAGTCAAAGCATTGTGAGGAAACCTGTTCAGAGATTCCTGTGAGAGTACGATCACGCCAGTACGTATAGGCGCAAAAAAGAAGTTCTTCTCCATTACCAAAACCACGGAAGTCGGATAGACAAAATTGAGCTTTAAATATAGTACCTGAGTGACTAAGTATTGCTCAGTATTTTTTTTAAAGATATATACTAAAAGATGAAACTTGAAAAATGGGCAGGTAGGTCTCGATCCGGGGTAATATCACTTCTTTAGTCCGCCCAATATCCTCTGAGCTATGAAAACTTTATAATTGACAGCTAAAATATAATTAGGATTCTATTCTACATTTAAGAATATTTTCAGTGCCCGAAAACATTTTTTTATATGGAAATTACTTGCTGAATTTAATGAAAATCGCTGGAGCCGTTTTCGAGATTCAGAAAATATTAAAGAGTTACATAAACTTCTTGTTTATATTATTTAAATTTAAAAAAAATAAGAAAAAGCATTCAAATAAATGGCATGCGAATGTTCACGTATTGACCTTTTACGACGGCTCAGTGTTAACGTCGGTTTAATGAGTTCCAATAAAGGAGTAGTTTATTTTAACGATGCTCACATTACAGAGCTATTTGAATGTTTTCCCTAATTAATAAGTTTTTTACGTGTCACTAAGATGTTGATCGAGGGATCTTAAGCGAACGAGGCTAAAGGTTATGGACACAATTTAAATTATTTAACATGTGGTATCCAGCTGAGTAGAATAGACCACCATCTTTCTTACCGAGATGTCGTAAAAGGTGACAAAGGTAAGTTGACCCGTCCTGTGGTATCCGGCTGGGTAAAAGAGATCACCCTCATTTCTTACCGATGTGTCATAAAAGACGACTAAGGTAAGTTGACGTCAGGCAGGTGGTCGGTCGTAAAATACACAGCCAAATCATGTGACAATATAATTATAAAATGTTGTTCCGACCCCACTTAAAGTGGGATAAGTGCACGAGATTGATGATGCTGATAAATCAATTATGACTGATATATCAATAAAAAATTAACACAAATAAAGTACTTATATAACTATTATCTTTAATATTTAAACGAGTCACAATAATCTAATATAATCACAATAATATTCCTACTCCAAATGATAGCGGACAAGACGTATTGACTGACAGTTATTGGTCGATTATTTAACTGATTTGTAAACAAAATAATCAAAAATGAAGACTACAATACAATTCTAAATTGGTATCCATTATGATGATTTATCAAACGTACTGATACTGTCTCATAACAATAGTTTTGGAATTTAATAAAGTAATAGATTATCAAGCGTTAATTGTACTTTGTCATGCGATAAAGTTTTTTCACTATTATTTGTACTTTATATATCACGACAACGACACGAACGCGACAAATCGTTTATTGACTATTCGAAGGCTGCAAAAGCAATCGCGTCCAAATGCAAAATTAATAATGCTTCTTATGATATATTGGTTTTCCAAATTATGTTATATACAGAACGGAATTCGTTTCATTTCAATATTTTCATGCTCGGTTAATTTATCGATATAGTAAGATTTTTATCTGCCGTGTGGTATCCGGCTGAGTAGAATAGACCACCCTCATTTCTTACCGTGGTGTCGTAAAAGGCAACTAAGCTAACGTCAGGCAGACGGCCGGTCGTAAGGTTCATAACCAAATCAAAACACAACATGTTGCATGCAGTTCAACGAGCATCTGTGATTGCAGAGACATGATGGGATGTGCTGAAGAATTTTATATTTTATATTTATTATCATTATTTTATTTTTATTTTTAATTGTTTTATTTCATTATTATTATTCTTTTTTTGTGATGTATTGTATTTAATTATTGTAAATGGGTCATGTCCGTTCTAATTAAATAAATAATTAATAATAATAATAATAATAATGTTTATAACATGTTATGCCGACCTCACTTAAAGTGGGACAATGGCATGAGAATGATGAGTAAGATTTTATATGCCTATCCATATATGTATATTTTACGTGTAAAAGATCCAGATTAAAAAAAATAACATTATACTCAAACAGGTTTCATAATAATTCTAAGAGAAGAAGTATGTATTTTAAGTATGTTAAAATAAACAAACAATGAAATATATAATTCGTAATTCAATTAATTAAAAAAAAAATACAATACAAGGATAGCCGTATATTATAAAACGCGCTATACATGATTGTAAGTGATTGCTTTGGTCTCTGTGTACAGTTCTGCGGTTAATAGCCCATTTGTATTGCGCTCTATCACGTCATCGAGACTGAGAAATGATTCGCAGTAACCGGACGCATTATCGCATTCGTCTTTATATTTGTCATATGCAGTGAGAATTCCTTATTGAAAAGTTTGCGCGAACTATTGTACTCGTGTTTTTTATAACTATAATTTTTTTAATTATTATTGCTCATTAAAGAGTCGAACTTCACCTACGAAGGATTACGAATTATACTAACAGAAACTGAAAACATTTTACTAGTAATATCCCGGTTTCACCCGCGTACATAACAATACCGTGGCGGTGAAAAGTCTTACTAAGTCGGACTATAGATTTATTTTTGTTAAATATCATGAACATATACATATATCATCAATATATAAAAGTTACTTATGTTGCTCAGTAAAGATGCAGCTTTCCAATGAAATATTTTTGAAATCAGTCCAGTAGTTTTTGTGTGAAAACATTACAAACATACATACATAATATTAGGATAGATCTAATTTGTATTTTGTATATATTCTTGTAACATATAACACGAATCTCTGGCAAACGGACTGGAACTCGATCGATCTGGAACCAGACATTCTCCGCATTGAAGTCACAGCTGCGCTGAAGTCACTTAAGCCCAAGAAAGCCCCCGGACTTGACAGTATAACTGCTGAAGTCCTTCAGTCGATGGGCGGCAAAGGCGTCAATGCATTGCACATGATATGCAACAACATCTGGCGCACCGGCAAATGGCCCGAAGACTGGACAAAATCTGCCATAATTCCTCTTCACAAGAAAGGGTCTACAAAAATTTGCGACAACTATAGGACCCTGTCTTTAATATCACATGCCAGTAAAATCTTGCTTTATATTCTTAACCGTCGCATAAAGCATTTTTTGGATTGGCAGATACCAGAGGAACAGGCAGGTTTTGTAAAAGGTAGAGGCACTCGCGAACACATACTGAACGTCAGGCAACTGATTGAAAAAGCTTACGAGTTTGATTCCCCTTTCATTATGTGCTTCGTCGACTACAGCAAGGCATTCGACTGTGTAAACTGGGCAAAACTGTGGAACATACTAACGGAACTAGGCATACCATTACATCTGGTTGCTCTCCTTGAAGCTTTGTACCGCGACAGCCACGGGGTTGCAAAGATCGATATAACAACTTCAAACCCTTTTGACTTCGGTAAAGGCGTAAGACAAGGTTGTATTTTGTCCCCCATTCTGTTCAATGCATATGGGGAATACATAATGAGGCAAACTTTGGACGGTTGGGAAGGAGGAGTGAGCGTGGGTGGAATGAAGATCACCAACTTACGATACGCGGACGACACTACTCTCTTTGCCGCCTCAGAGGCCGAAATGTCACGCCTGCTGGACCGAATGGAACACATAAGTGGCGAACTGGGCTTGCAGATCAACAAGGAGAAGACAAAATTATTGATAGTTGACCGCACAAATAAACTGGAACTCACTGGCTCTTTAAACTTCGAAAAAGTAAACAATTTTATCTACCTGGGTTCCAGCATCTCGAACACCGGCTCTTGTGATGTCGAAATCAGGCGCAGGATTGGGATGGCCAAAGGCGCCATGGGCCAGTTAAAAGGAATATGGAAGGACAGAAACATAAGGAATGACACTAAACAAAAACTTGTCAGAACGTTGGTGTTCTCCATATTCCTATACGGGGCCGAAACATGGACGCTCAGAGCACAGGACCGTAAACGTGTGGACGCCTTTGAGATGTGGTGCTGGAGGAGAATGTTGCGCATCCCCTGGACAGCTAAAAGAACTAATGTGTCGATACTCAAGGAACTCAAGGTCTCAACTAGGCTCTCTACTATCTGCCTAAAACGAGT
Source organism: Morpho helenor (assembly GCA_029227775.1). Classification (NCBI taxonomy): domain Eukaryota; kingdom Metazoa; phylum Arthropoda; class Insecta; order Lepidoptera; family Nymphalidae; genus Morpho; species Morpho helenor. The sequence continues at coordinate 3,980,609 of JARGCU010000019.1, read as the reverse complement.
CCTTGAGTACTTCGGTCATATCGCCCGGAAAAATGATGACAATCTCGAAAAGATAGTCATCACGGGCAAGGTCCAGGGGAAGAGACCACGAGGACGAAGTCCAATGCGCTGGACGGATCAAATCCGCACCACTCTCAATAGCCGGATGCATGAAGCCATCCACGTTGCAAAGAATAGACACCGATGGCGCAACATTGTCCGTGACAAATTGATCCGTGGAGGGGGTCACGACCCTCAGCATTGAGGACACCGACGCAAGGAGGATATATTCTTGTATATGTTTTGGCTAAATCATCATCCTCCTGCCCTTATCCCACTCAAAGTGGGGTCGGCACAAGTTATAAACATGCTGTCACATGATTTGGCTGCGTTTTTACGGCCGGGCCGCCTGCGTGACATCAACCTACCTCTGTTGTATTTTACGACACCTCGGTAAGAAAGAGGGTGGTCTATTCTACTAAACCGGAACCACACGGTGGGTCAACTTACCTTAGTCGCCTTTTACGACACCTCGGTAAGAAATGAGGTTGGTCTATTCTACTCAGCCGGATACCACACGGCGGGTCGACTTACCTTAGTCGCCTTTTACGACACCTCGGTAAGAAACGAGGGTGGTACTATTCTATACAACCGGATACCACACGGCGTATGTTTTGGCTAAATAAAGTTATTATTATTTAAATCGTTTTTGGCTTGCTTTATTTAGATAGTCGCTTAAAGATCAACGTGATTTTCACCGTTTGTCTTCCTAAATGGTGTTTTAGACCAATATATTTGTCGTCTAGTGTAAATCGTGCAACTGATCGTAAATGATAGTTTCAGCCTACGTGTACAGTTCTTCGGTTAATGGTGCATTTGTATTGCACTGTATCACGTCATCACGACTGGCAAACGCTTCGCATTCGTAGAACAATTATCGCACTTGCCTTTACGTTTTGTCAATTCTGTGTTTTCCATGGTGCAAATGGTAACATGTCCTTACGGTAGACTGAATATGTTGATGCATCAATGCTATGATTATGTAAGATTTTAAATCTAATACACTTCATAGAGTCATTAGAGTAATGAGACTTAATTGCTTATATTTCATTTAAAGTTAAAGGTACATAGATATTTTTCATTTATATTTTTTAATATTTTATCTTATTTTTATTTAAAAGATTCAGCATGTAGCGAATTTTATACTAATATATAAAGCTGAAGAGTTTGTTCGTTTGTTTGTTTGTTTGTTCGTTTAAAAACACTGTTAAAAAGAGGCTGATACAGAAAGCCTACTATACTCTTGAAGATTATATAGAAGATAAGAATGTGTGGATATAGCTCTCTTTGAACCTGTACAAGACAGTAACGACTTAATGTAAATAATATTATGAATTATATTTTTAAAAGAGCAACCGCCGAGTTTCTTGCTGGCTCTTCTTGGTAGGAACAGCTTTCCGAACCAGCAGTAGAGTTGACGATTCAAAAACACTTGTTTACAAGTTTATTTGAATAAAGAATATTTTGAATTTGAATTTGAATTTTGATGAACGCGCTAATCTCAGGAACTGCTAGACCGATTCGAAAAATTATTTGAGTGTAAGATAGTTCATTTATCGGGGAAGGTTATAGGATATATAACATTACATTAAGATGAATAGGGGAGGACCAGCAATAAAAAATATTGCGAAAACGGAAAAATTTAGAGCTTTTCTTGCGTGCGCCGAGTAAACGGTTAAAGTTATTCAAAAATGTCTTATAATTATCTTAAGATAACTACTTTCAAGTTCAAAATTGCAATTGGGGAAAAAATTTATGACACACTGATTTTCATGAAAAATGATGTGGGTGACCTATTTTACTCAGCTATATAGTAAATTTATTATACGTATGTATGTATGTAGATATATTTATGTATTAGAATTTGTATAATAGCCCAAACGTTGCCTGGAAGAAATTGCTAGTTAGCGATAAGGCCGCCTTATTGTATCTGCATTAAGATTACATCGTTTTCTTGACAATGTATATTGTAGTTTTATGTGATGCAATTCTATTCTATTCAGCCCGATACCACACGGCGGGTCAACTTACCTTAGTCGCGGTTTAGAACACCTCGGTAAGAAATGAGCGTGGTCGATTCTACTCAGCCGGATACCACACGGCTTGAAAAAGAAGTGAATTATAATCTAGTATAATAATAATTGGATGTTGAAAAGAAGTTGTTGATAAATACCATAAATTCGTTAATGTCAACATGTTTATCAGCTTCGATATAACTGGTTTTCGTTTTAACCACTTAACCTATGATATATCCGTAACGGGTGATCATATTGACCACCACGATATCTAGATTTAACATGCAATTAACTTTGCCTTACACGTCTTTTGCAATCTGAAGGTTTGGCACGCGTTCAAATGTAGACCAAAATGTTTATGCATGTATTCAAATAAAAATGTCTGACAAAAAATGTGATAATCACTATTGAATGATTCAATGAAATCTCGGATCCTGCCTAATTAATGACTTGCAGATTTTAATGGGTAAAAGGTTTTTAACATGTGCGCGGTTAGTTAACAAAAACGTTTCGCCCCATCCGAAGAATGAAATTACATGTTCAATTTGTAAACATAGAATATGTAACTTAATTCTTTAGATGGGGCAATGTGTCTCATAATTAGATATAGTAAAAACTATTTTTACTAACTTCTGGTCGCGACTGTCTGCATAGAATATACTAAGGTCTTGAAAATAGCCAATGACATTCTTCAGTTCGTTAACTATATCTATATTGAAAATCACATCGATCAATTACTACATTTGGAAGTAAAAGAAAGACCAAAAAAAAATGCACGCAGTTATAAAGTGACCTAAATCAAAAATTAGGCGTAATTGGTTGGATACATTGTAATGCTTATTTCAATGCTGTTTATTGCATCATTTTAGGAACTATTAAAAAAAACTAGTAATTTCTTGCTTTTCTGAGTCCTCTTCCAAAAATCTCTTTATCACTCTCGAGATTTTTAAGCGATACGCTACACTTTATTGCATTTTCGCAAAAAACAACTTTTTTGAATTAGGTCAGTTTTTCTAAGAGTGCGAAATACACTTTCGCATTCATATCATTTGTATAGATATAAAATAGTTAAATGTATATGTTGGATGTTAGAAATATCGCTTTTGTTTCAAAGATTATGTAAAAAAAATTATATTTAACAATTTTAATGTTTCAAGACCATAAGATAGATTCCATTATACTAAGCTTTAATAGGTTTAAATTTAGTAAGAACTTAATAGAGGGCTTTAGTTCAAATTAGTTAAGGAAGTCAAAGTTCTTACAGCACATATACGGGATGTGTACGATCACTAATTAGTAGGCCGCAGTATTGTTGAGGCGGAGAGGGGCGTCGCGCCATTCAATTAGTAAATTAAAAGGGTCAACTAGGAGAAAATGTCATTGGGGCATTAGGCACAAAGTTCTCCGTTACAACACGTGGGAGGAAATGTAAAACCTGATTAAGATATTCTGTTTAAAAAAATAATCGACATTGTTTCTCGTTATAAACTGCTTCACTCGTCAAGTAATTCCTATAAACTATGATTTGTATCCTAAATTTTGATACAGTTAGATAATGATTAGATATGATGATTATTAGGTGTAACTTTGTTGAGGTCCATAATTCAAAAGTAATGAAAATTTTTTTTTTCTGTAATCCGCAATAAAAGAAAATATATATAATGCTATAAAGGCTAAGGCTAAGGCTAAGGCTAAGGCTACCCCTGAGTTGTTACAAATTCTGCATCTACTAGGTGTGAGAACGAATAGTACACTCTACATTTAGCATAACGTATATTATATCGCAGATTATAGCAGAATAATATTTTAATTACTTATGTTATAGATATGATGAATTAATGGGCACATATTTTTGGTTAAATAGTTTGCAATACGTATTTGGATTCAAAATGTTGATATTAAAGAAGCTAGTCATTATCCACATGATCTTTTTGTCTTTTTGGCACATCATTTAAGATTTTTCTGTCATAAATAATTTCATATCCATATTTATTTATTACCTAATACAATTTTTTCCGGCGTTGCTCCACAAGTCTTCAATAAAATCTAAATTTTAAATTTTGGAATCCTTATCGCTGAAATTACAAATCGTGAGTGCAATACTTTAATGGATACGCAATATTATGTGTGTACTTAATGAAATTGGTGCTTTACAAGACACTTTATCTATATCTACACCTACGCAAACTGTCGCACGACCGGCAATCGATTTCGTTGAAACCTTTCTTTGCATTTACGCGTCGTTATTTAATACTATTTCTTAGTATTAAATTTTATTATATCAATTAGCACTACTGTATAAGAGTTCCTAATTTATCTATTATATTCCATCACGAACCATGTCAAATTCAAAACTGTTTTAATTGTAATTTTGCCACGCATTTTCTTATTTCAGACAATCAAAAGAAAAGTCTTAATAAGAATTGCTTACAATTATAAATAGTTAAAAACAAATGCAAAAGGTGATATAAAGTTAGCTAAAGACTTTTCTAGGTCTCACAGGCATTATCTAAATATCGGGTGTCGATTCTGGCCAATTCATTGAGTCGTCAAAAGACTTATTAACTTTACGCTAAGTTAGAGAATCTGATAGAACAAACAATTTTGTTCAACTGAAACAATTAACACTTGTTTATTATTCGCAATATATTACAGATACAGATTACAGACTAGTAGCTAGAAAATTTATACAAGATTCGTGTATAATATGTTAAATATGTTCTTAAGGTTTGATATAAAACAAGAATAGAATATGTCAAGGAAGCAAAATGTAAAATAAGAGATGATGACGCAAAAAAAGGAAATGATAGGAATTTGGAAAGAAAATGATATTATTGAAAAAGAAGCTTAGGGGTGGGCGGAGTCCTACTCTAGCATCATTTAGTTTGAACTGATATCAGAATAAATAGGAAATGTACAAGATAATATTAAAATTAAGGGAAAATACAAACAATAATCTAAAGTGTTATTATTATTTTCTTAAAGGATTCTAGAGTATTTTATACTATAGACAAAATTGATTTACAGATTTACCTCCTAACTGAAGTTAGTAGTCCGATAGTTTCATAATACTCGTTATAATTAAGTGATGTATCGATTAAGCTTGTAGCATGTAACGTAATTGAAGGGCAGCCATAAATCGGCGCTATATCGTTTATTGAGTGGGTCGGCGCCAAGAGCCCAATAGGTAACGTCCGCCATCTTTGAAAAATGCGCGCGCTAACAAGCGCGAAACTCGGCCATATTGAAATATGGCGTACGTTTGTAAAAGTAATTTATAACGCCATGTGTTTATTTTGACAATATAATGTTATTAGCATCGAAACTTGTTTCTGCGAGTAATTCGATTAATACGTAGAATGATATACGAGCTCTTTGCCAGTTCTAAATGTATATTCATTTTGAATGTAATTTTATTGCTTGAAAGACACGAAAGTAACTTAATTGAACTTTAAATGAATTATGGTGAAATCGGCGTTTCAACGACTTAATCTACCAGTATTAGTTATTCAACAACTAAAGGTTTAATCATAATCAACATTTGTAGAAAGATAGATCATATATTAGAACATTATGCCGCCGTTCAATGATTTTTATTAGATTTTATGGCTGAATAATTTAAATGTTCATTATTTATTCGAATAGGTTTTCATAAGCATTATTTAGTAACGGTAGTGTAGTCATATTGTAATTTTACTTTAGCCGTATGAAGAAACTAAAACCTTATTTGGTTGATATAACGTTCAACGACTCATTTACTTCTAGACTCCATCTATGTCATATATTTTGGCGAAATTAGGCTCCACTATTCCATGTGTATGCCTTGTGAATGTTCAGTTCTGCTATAATAGCAAATGCGTATACTGTTCGTTTAGAATAATTTTAGATTCTATTTATGTAATATATAATGTATAATATATATAATCTACTTAGATAATAAATGAACAATTGCGCAGAATAGGCAAACCGTGATGGCCTAGCAATTATATCGCATGAAACACACAGACGGTTTACGTCGTCTAAAGTTAAGCTTTTACATCTTAAAAGACTTATGCCTTATTGATATTCTCGATTTATTATAAGATTTCTTGTGGAAAGAAATATGTATATATTTGTGGAACTGAATAAACTTCATTGGAGAAGCATAAGATAACCTTATTAAAATTTAAGCTTATCAGGATATATAGGACATAAGCAATTTTACAAACTCACTTAGCAATAATCTTAATATGATCTTAATGTGATTGTTATGGATGATCCAACTAAAACGCACGACATTAATTGTAAATTTAAAAAAAGTTTTCAGAGAATTCTCCTAATACTTTTATTATGATAGAAGTGTAAATAACAATTATGTGTGAAATGATATATGGGCCAAATGTTCGCCATGGTTCCGGTGGTTAGCCTCGATCCGATCCATCCATATTTTCAATGACTTTGAGACATATTTGAGGTTCAATGTCGTTAATGTGCCAAATTATCCCATTTTCAGCTTTTAAATTCTTCTTGGCGTTCCTGGTGTTTTCTGAATGTGATTGAACAAGCATATCACTTTATATTATAGTCTGAGTGTGATTGGTTTTCTTATTCCCTACCTGTTTCGTTCGGACCGCGTGCAAGAGATCGATTCATTTCACTACGGACACATTCCGGACGCTTGCGCAGATAATGTTACGTGCCACAGATAACATAAATCCAACCCCGAGACTCCCACGTGCACAGAAACCCGCTCTCACTCTAAATTACTCTGTATTTGTAAATCATTAAATCGTTCGAGCGCTTTGAATATTTCAGTTCAGCAACTATGTATAGGGCAAAATTTATTTCACACAACGGAATAATATATGATTTTAAATTTATAAAATCGAATTTGATTTTAATCTTACTTATTGGAGTGCAGCTACCAAATAAAGTAGATTTATTTGGCTCGTAAGTATGATTTTTTCCCTGTATGGTATTTGTAATATTATATTATAATAATCGGGTTAGTTGTTTTGATTAGATTTTATATAGATTAAATGGAGAATAATCTAAAAACCTTCGTCTTATTCGGTATAGTAAGCACGATGTAAATTGTTTTAAGATTTAGCTGTATGCAAAATTTCAAACAAATTCCTTAAATCTTTGGAGAGTTAAAGTGACTTAAACAAACAAAGTCACAAACTTTCACCTTCATAATATTAATAGAATTCATGTGGTGTTTGGCTGAGTAGAATAGAACACCCTAATTTCTTACCGAGGTGACGTAAAAGACGACTAAAGTGATGTTAGGCCGGCGGCCGGTCTTAAAATACCTAGCTAAATCACATCGCAAAATTTTTAAAACATTTTGTACCGACCCCACTTAGAGTGGGATAAGGGCAGAAGATTGTAAGATGAATATTAGTAGAATTCAGTATGTCTGGAGACTGTATAACTTAGAATCAATTTCTGTTCGCAGTTTCTATGCTAACTTAACTAACACGGAAAATTTTGTATTAATCTTTCGATAATTCTAAAACCTTTATCGATATATTGCAAATACAGGTATATCCAATGTAAATCTTTGCTACAGCAATATGTTCTTTATTTTTATAAGGAGTGTCAAAATAAGTGTTTTGTTCGTCAAATAGACTCCCTAGTGCTTCTAAATCGTCTCCGGCACACAATGATACATTTATCTTAGATTAGAATCTGCCATGGACAAATCGCCGAGCTTTGTGCTTTATTTAATGGTGTTTTTGAAATGCAATACCTTTTCCATAGATTCTCATTGCACTTCTTAGATATTTTAATTTACAATGAGTAGAAAATAATGGTAAGGTTATTATATGTATATTATATACATGTAAGGAACGGTTAGTCCAGGTCTGTCTCACAACGTGCTCAGGCAGTTTAACGATAACATTATTTTAGCTGACTCAAATATCGTAAGTTAAAAGTGTTAAGATTGTGTCGTGGAGTCTATCACCTAATGATGGTTCGAGGAGAAACAATTGTTGAGATTGCGTTAGTGAATGTGTGCAGTGCTTGTGTATTGTTGTGTTTATTTGTGGTGAGTAGTGCACGAGCTTTTACAAATTGTGCATGTATCGGATATGAGAACGGATATTTCACTATATTTAGCATTACATATTTTTTCTTTTATCGCGGATTATAGCATAGCTTTTGTAAGGTGTGACCAGTTAATCTACCTTTCAAAGTCAAATCAGTCGAAAATGTACCAAATAATATGTTTACGAAATATAAATTGTAACAATAGAGATATCCTATAGATAGGATCGTCGTCTTCGCAACGTTATTTCACAGAATAATGGCACCCTTCGTTGGAATAAATCTAGCTTGCAATAATACTCACGCGCAAAGCAGATGTCTGTCGATTTATTATCTCTCTGAGCACAATAGTACTGACCTTACTCTATACACGACAAGACATTGACAAAGAGAACGTTCAAAATATTACTATAAATCATTATTAAATACTGTATATTGTTTTTGGTTATACATTTCATCACGCGCTTTATGTTTAATACTTACTGAGGGTCTCTGAATAACGTGGTTGGTAGATTTGAGCTTTAAACGTTGTCTCTAAAGGTGATATTCTATTCAAGTAATAGTCTCTCTCTCTCGCTCTCTCCCTCTCTCTCTCTCACACACACACACTATCTCTCTCTCTCTCGCTCTCTCTCTCTCTCTCATATAGTAAACAGCAATCGCCAGCGGCTCCGCCCGTTTGGAAAAATTAAAATCTTAATATAGTATTTTCATAACCATAAAATGGATAAAGTGGGTTAACCTTAAAAGCTAGACATATGTCGCAGACTTTTATATAGATCTTTTAGAGGGAAACAATTTTGTAGTACATGATTTTTTAATAAATTTCACCGTTTACTTAGCGCACGCAAGGAAAGCTTTAATATTTGCGTTTTTTGTAAAAACAATTATTACTGCTCCTCTCCTATTCATCTTAGCGTGATATTAGCCTTTAGCCTTCCTCGATAAATGGAGTATTTTTTGGATTTTATTCTTTCTTCCTTTGCTGGTACCTCATGTCCTTTCAACATTATTTATCAAAAAATAATTTAATTACTTGATATTCGACCACCGTGACTGAAAAAGAATGAAATTAATGATAACAAATAAAGCCATTTTTTACGTTATATCTTCACGCTCTGACCAATTACAACAGAGAATTTTTCTGACAAACATTGACACCAATCCGTATTGCCCGCGGGCACGCTTTCACTAAACATCAAGACCAATGTTTGGCGCCAAAATTCCAAACCTATGATTTGACTATTGGCTCCGACAACGAAACTTTTAAACTTATCGTTTTTAGATAACATTTGCTTTATGCCCGAGTGCCGATGTTTACGATAGAGAAATGATGTTTGAACTCCTTGAATAGAATAAGCACTCGGAGCGTTTAAAGTTTGTATACATCAAAGCGAAGTAGGTACTTACTTGTTTAATCTCTTGATCTTCTCGTTCTTAGGAGATTTTATGTTCGTGCTTAGTGAGCAAATCATTATCAGTTATTAACATCTTGACCCACTGACGAGTCACGATCAGTTTATATTTAACAACACCACACACGTATGCACATGTTGTTAACTATTATGTAACCGTAACTTTGGTTTAATCATTTCAATTTGTAGTTAACGCTTCGCTTCCTTATATAATCCGTATAAGTTTTGTATCAAAGAAAACTTCTTACATTTAAAATTTATTCTACCTCGTTATTCCTATATTAACATTATACCAATGTAAATCTTTAAAATAAATAATATTAATGAATAAATAAACTATTGTTTTTTCTATATCCTTACTCATCAAGCATCTGTGTGCTTAGTGCGAGTTTCTTTAAGCTATTCCATCGCGTAAGCGTAACGCAATTCGTATGGCGCTGTACAGCGGTCACTAGATGTCGCTGTTGCAGCGTCATACAAAACGGCGTTACGCGATCAAGTAGGTTAAAAAAACTCGCACTAAACACTGGCTTGCCTGATTTATTTTATACCAATTCTTGTTTCCAATTATATGTAGGGTGTGAACAGCGTTTTATTTTCTATAAAATAATTTTATTAATGTTTAATTTCTATGTATAAGTTTATGATACAACTTGATAATCTACATCTAAAAGTATTCAATACATCAAGCAAATATTTTTAGACAAACAGACTTTTTGATTGTTTGTTGTTATGAAAACCGCTCCGCACGCTCTAATAATTTATGGTGGAGATGCTTATATATTAAATAAAGTTATAAATACGTTTTTGCTTTTTTTTTTGCTGTGTTCCGATTTCATCACGTGATTATCGATATTTCTTTATATGATAACCATGGTGAATCGATACTTTTCGGCGATAAATGTCCGTAACTAATAAATTAAAATGTTTAAAAATTTTATTCACAAACTTTCCATAATTTATGAATACGAATGCGAAAAATCAAAATAATCTTGACATTCAAATAGACGTATTACAATGTTTTATATGTTAATCTGTATAAATATCGTTCTCAAATTTTATTATAATAAGATTATGTTTTTGGAATATATTTTCTATTATATAACTTTTTTTTGGATATAAATCAACTTGTATATATGAATGGTTTCTCAACTTACTTTATTGCAATAAGATACTATTGAATAATTTTGTTATTTTTTTCAGGTAAGAACAAAGCTGGCCTTCTATGGTACCGTAAGATTTTATTTATATAATAATTAGTAGTACGAGGCACAATAAAGATAGAATTCGAAATCAAGGAATATAAACCATTTTTTAAATCGGAGTATTGGTTGCAGTCACTATTTATTTAAACATATTTGATATATTTTAAAGCCTCATAATATTTGAATTATGATAGCGAAAATTTAATTACTATTAGTTATAATTTATAAGAAATTTGTTTAGGTTAAATTTTTTTTTATAAGAAAATTATTAGGGTCAACAATTAAATATAGGCCCGGTTTCAAAATTTTATCCGTTAGTGTTGTATATGATGTTTCATGATAAAAGAGGAGGATCATATACAATGTATCAGTGTTTGCATTGTGATAAAGTGGTGTATTTCCTTAATTACTAGTGACTTAACCTAAACGAACCACGTGATCTCTAAAATAAACTTGCGCGTACACTCAATTCACTTATGCAATACCAATATTCAAATAGTCTACTGTTTATGATGATAACAACTGTGATTGCGACTGACATATTCAATCAGTTCACTGTCATTTAAAGTTATGAAGATTAGACACTTAAAAGTTGAATTCCATGATCGAGACCTAAAATTAAGCTATTAGATAATAACACACGTTTCAATTAACTTCTAGCTATAAGCCATAAGCAAGCCGACTAACGATGTTTTCCTTCACCTCACTACGTGATATATTACTAATTAATGATAACCAGTTGCACCCAGGCTCATTTTTTATCGCAGCATATAAGGAACGTAAACATATGTTGAATATAGTGTATTTAAATGATTTCGCTAATTAAATAATTTATCGAATTTCGCGTTACTTTGCCGTCTTAACATTTTAGAACAACTTGAAATCATTAGACGTAACAATGGCACCCTTATTAACTATCAGATAAATGTTTCTAGTTCAAGCTTGTTGCAAGTGTTCGGAAGCAAAATGAATGGTGGGGATTTATTTATTTTTTTATTAATATATCACCAACAAAATACACACTTCACATTAAAATTATACATTGAACAACTTAAAAAAGTAGTATTTTCAATAAAGGTGAATTTAATAACATTATTCAAATTAAGTTGCGACAACTGAGAGATATAATTTAACTATAATAATTTTACGTCATCCTTAAAATAAAAGAAAAGAAGGAATAAATAAAAAAAGAAAATTAATACAACCTGTAAAAAACTGATATTTAAGATCTGCACTTATCACTTATAGCCCGAAGTAAAGTAGAGTAGATATGGGGATGGGGATAGAGTTGGCTCTATCCCCAACATTCATTAAGCTTCCGATGACAATTACTACATAACTAATCAGTAGATTTTGAAAAAATTGGTCAGAACATTTAGCTTTGAGGGACTTTTGTTATAATATACTGGCCAGTGGCGTCGCACTTTTTCATAAACGAAAGAGGACATGCTACCGCTGACTTTTTCGTAGCATTTTTGAAGATCTTCAATTCTCTAGTATAGTTTATTGACTAAAACTCCCAGCAGTTGATTTTTATAACAACCTAGTAATCTTAACCTTCTGGAAGAATTGCACTATCTTTTAGTAATGACCGTACAAAAAACCGTTCAGTGGATTTTGAAAATAGATTACATAAAACAGACAGCTTTTGGGGATTTTGTTTTATAGAAACTATTGATTTAGATATAATTGTATTTGGAATATGTATTGATAATTGCAACGTATTATCATTTCGTATGTCGACTTTTGCGTTTATTTACTTAAAAGTCGCTATCAGATATCGTTGAATGAATTCTAGATATATTCACGCGCGAAATAAATTCACCTACCATTATACGGCCAAATTAAAATTGTAATTAACAGTGCCCCTTGCCTTTAGGGCGGCGTGACCTCATTAAACGGTCAGGTAATTAGCAATTTTGTAAAGGGCCTCTTTCATTAATTTGTTGGCAAATTAAACTTGGTGTACGGTTTCATAATAAGTAAAGTAATTTTGTTGATAATTAAATAAATTGTTGCTTCCACGATATTGAAGATTTTTACAGAATCGAGGTGAGTTTAGAATTGGTTTTAATTACATAAACAAAAAAGGTGTGATAGCCCAGCGGTGAGACCGTGAATCGGTTTCGGGCTCAAACCCCTGGCCAATGAGTTTTTATCAACACTTATTTGCGTTATTGATATTTGCAATTTATCACACGCTTTTTGGTGAAGAAACCTTTATGTGTCTGAAGAATTATGGGGATATGTGTAACCCACTAATCCGCAATGGAGCAGCGTGTTGGGTCTACATCAATCTTCCCTAACAAAATGCCAACAGTCTATGCCCACCTGTGGGATACTGAGGCTGTTACTTTCCTTCACTTTTTTAATAAGTCGACATATTTATATGCGTGCGTGTGTACTTGAAACTTATTTATTTATTACTAGCGGCCTACCCTGCTTCGCACGGGTATAAAATATATAGCCTATGTCACCCAGTGAAAAAAAAGATTAAAAGTCGATCCAGTAGTTTTAATTTAGGTATTCATTACTGCCCGTGGCCCGCACGCGTTAAATTTGAAGAAAAACAATTCCCCTCTCCTTATACCAAGAAGATTTCCTGCTATATCTAATATCTAAATTCATATACTACATATTTACATTTTACATTTTTCCCTATATATTTTATGTTTAAAATTAATTACAGAATGTCTTTATATACAACATTCATAGCTTTGTTATCATTAGACAATACAAAAATGTTTTCTTTAGAGGTTACTCTTAAAAGAGCGACATTTAGTTGCGCGTCCGATCGCTGCTAAATTCGAAGTGCTATAGGGCGAAGCGCGGCCTCCTCGCGGGATTTTAAATCAGTGATATCTTCGAAAATGTTCATTTAAATTACATGCTGTAAACGGTCATATTGATCTATATTAAATCAACAATGTATTTAAGGTACTTAATTGGATAAGGATTAATGGCTATATTGTATAAAAATTGCTTCGAAAATAAGGCATTATTTTTCGTAAAAAGTTAATGACAAAAAATGCTATTGTGGGTTATCCATAAGAGATAGACATATGTATACCATCGCGGACTTTTCTGTAGACCTTTTCAAGGTGTAAAAATACTTAGTACATCATTTTGATAAATCTCGTAGGGTTTAGCCTGCGTTTGCAATGTAAGTGGAAAAAAAGTAATTATTTACGACATCACATTAGAAATCTCAAAAATTACAGTATTTCTCTACTCCATATTGAATGTATTATACATATAAACCTTCCTCTTGAATCACTCTATCTATTAAAAAAACCGCATCAAAATCTGTTCCGTAGTTTTAAAGATTTAAGCATACATAGGGATATAGGGACAAACAAAGAATGTGACTTTGTTTTATACTATGTAGTGATAATCCTTATAGCATGATTCAGTATTCACGCGCGATGGCTTATTATTAGCGTATTTCATGTATAACTTTGGTGTTTCTATACCGATTTCAATGATTCTTTTTTTATACAATGGTTAATACTATTCACTTTTTTATTTAGGGATGACTGAGAGTGATATAAACGTAGGAGTAGACTAATATAACCAGAAAGATTCGAACTGCTAAGCTATCGGGAGTTACACGTGTTATTGTGAGTCAACAATAAAAGATAGACATATGCTGTCGTGGGATAGTTTTTATATAATTTTAAGGAGAACATTTCCGTCATACATGATTTCTGTGTAGCTTTAACCATCAAGGTTGCACACGCGACGGAAGCTTAAAAAATGGAGTAAATTCTCCCGTTTTCCCAACATTTCCCTTCACTGCTCTGCTCCTATTGATTGCAGCGTGATGAAAAGTATACTATAACCAGCCCAGGAGTATGAAAAAAAATTGTACCGAGTTTCGTTAAAATCCGTCGAGTAGTTTTTGTTTCTATAACGGTTATACAGACAGACAGACAGACAGACAAAAATTTTACTGATTGCATTTTTGGCATCAGTATCGATCCCTAATCACCCCCTGATAGTTATTTTGGAAATATATTCCAGTTACAGAATTGACCTTTCTACAGATTTATTATAAGTATAGATGACAAGCCAATAACATTAAATACGTACTTATTAATAAATTTTTTCATAAGGCTACTTCTAAGTAAAACACTTATAAGGCGAGTGCAGCGTTATAAGAAGTTGGATACAAAATAATTTATATTAATGTATTTACTGTACTTTAAATGTTTATACTAATAACCCCGATGTCAACGCAATGTTCCTTATCTCAAAAGATATAATATGAGTATCTCTTCAAACTTGGAGCGTTTCCAAGCTAAGCATAACTTACTATCAAGTTACACAACGGTCAACCGCTAACATGTCATTTACGAAAAATAAGATTGACAATTTACACGCATAATTACATCACGCACGAGCCTGCCTTGTCACGGAACATTGTAATCACGCTGCTAATCCATTATTTATTCCTGTAGGTATTCAGCTAATTAAATGTTAACATGTAGCAAAGTATGTAAAGATGAACTACAATAACATGGCGCGCCCCCATAAAATTTAAAACGCTTGAAAGTATTTATAAAGCGCCATCAAGATTCGCAACACGTGTGCGTGCTGTGACGGCTGTCAAACAAAAACAAATCCATGGATTTGTTGCTCGACTGGTTGCACGACTAGCGGAACGGAATCTCGGTAACGGCTCCAACGATTTTCCTGAAATTCAGCATGTAGGGGTTTTGGGGAAGAGAAATCGATCTAGCTAGGTTTTATGTAAAAAAAAATTGTTTTATCCCTGTTTTTGGGAAAAATTACCGAGCAAGGCTCGGTTAACCTTACGCAAAATCTTTTGTAAGGATGTGAATTATTGAAACAGTAATTTGGAGGGGCGTGCCTTGTTATTGTGTTCATCTCTATTTTAAAATGTTTTTACTAACGACTAAAATATAAACTTTTATAGTTAAGTAACGGCCTGTTACTATCCACTGCTGGGCATGGGCCTCTCACTGTTTTAGGAAAGAAGGATTGGAGCTACAAAACCACCACGCTGCTCCTACGTTAATTGGTAGGTTCGACATATCCCTAAAATTCTCTAGAGATATAGGTTTCCTCACAATGTTTTCCGTTCCCCTCCTCTGTACTCTACCTGTTGAACCCTCTCTAAAGAATCGCACGATATGACCGCTGGCCATCACAGCTTATGTAACGTCTAGTTAATAACTCATGATCCTCCTCCTGCCCTTTTCCCACTCAAAGTGGGGTCGGCGGAACATGTTGTCACATTATTTGGCTACGTATTTTACGTCATCGACTTACCTTATCTTAACATCTTTGTCAACTCATCTTAGTTGCCTTTTGCGACACCTTGGTAAGAAAGAGAGTGGTTTATTCTACTCAACCGGATACCACACGGTGGGTCAACTTACCTTAGTCGCCTTTTACGACACCTCGGTAAGAAATAAGAGTGGTCTATTTTACTCAGCCATATACCACTCGGTAATAATTGAGGGTGGTACTATATTAAGCGGCATTCACACGGCGTGTCTATTTAATAAGTATTTTGTTGTAATCTACGATAAAAGCAAATAGAAAATAATATATGTAATACTAAATGTGTATGACCTTGTCTAAATGTTGATTATGTTACGGTCATGCCAGCAGAACAAAACGATTATAACAAGTTAACAGCTCATAAATTCAGGCAGTTAACCTTATTATTTTACAATAAAAGTTCCCATAAGATGACATTTTGAAGACTTTAATATTTTAATAATTCCATATTCGGAATAACTTTCTTTAGTAATATTCGGACCGCTTTCACATAACTCCAATAGTGATTGCTAACAAAGAAAAAAGAACACACTGTCTGGCACTAACTAATTTGAATGCCGGCGGTAGTTTTTTTTTTTATCCGCATTTCGTTTATAGAGTTTCTTTCATTCACTTTTATATTCTTTGAAAAGAAAAGCAAGTTTATGTATTGAATAAGTTAGGTAAGTTCTTTGGTAGGGCAGCAATATTACTCGTCTCACACTCTCATCATTTACGGAATGGATTTCATTGAATCATATTATTATATAAATGCGAAAGTTTGTGAGTATGTATGTATGTATGTTACTCTTTCACGCCGAATCCGCTGAGCCAATATCGATGGAATTTGGCATATTTATTACTTACACACCGGAATAAGATATAGGCAATAGAAATCCTGTTAATTCTATAGGAATAGGATGACATTGAAAAGCGCCATCTATTATCAACCTACTCGTTATTTCAGTTTTGACTAAGTACCATTTGTGACTGAGATTGCCAATCTTATTGTTGACTGCCAAAGAACCAAAGCGACAGTACTAACTAAATGTAACAAGTGATAAGAATTATATTTTTAAAAGAGCAACCACCGAGTTTCTCGCTGGCTCTTCTCGGTAGGAACAGCTTTCCGTACCAGCAGTATAAGTTTACTTGAATAAAGAATATTTTCAATTTGAATTTTAAAATGTCCGAGTTATAAAAGAACTACTTAGGTGAATTTTTTAAAACATATAGAAAAATAAAATTAAAAAAAATAATAATAATTGGGTTGACTATAAGTTTAACAGCGAAAATTGTCTTTTAAATTCAACGTAAATTTTAGCATTTTCCCGAAAATATACCTGTTTTCGACAGAACACAAAAAATACATTTTTTTAAAATGAAACCTTGCTAGATCGAGTTTTGTCCCCCAAAACTCCCTACATGCCGAATTTCCGATATTCGGCAAATATATTAAAATACATACATATGAAGCTGTGGTAGCCCAGCAGTAACACCGTGCAACTCTTTCGAAGAAGTCACGGGTTCAAATCCGGGCAGACACCAATGAGTTTTTCTATAAAAACTTATGTGTCTAATTGATAATTGCAATTTATCACGCGCTTTTCGGTGAAGGAAAACATCGTGAGGAAACCTGCATATCTCTAGAGAATTCTGGAGATATGTGTAACCTACCAATCCGCATTGGAGCAGCGTGGTAGGTCTTAGCTCCAATCCTTCTCTCCAAAAACGGAGAGAAGAGGCCTATTCCCAGCAGTGGGAGAGTAACAGGCCGCTACTTACTTACTTACTTTACATACATATATACATACAAGATTACTCATTTAAATATTAAACATATATTTCCTATACAGAACCGTCACGCTTCGAACAGTACATACACTTGACTGTGTTTTTTTTTTCAAGTGTCCCGATTTTCACTTAGATGCAATCTCACGCATACAATCTCAAAAATTAATCACAACGCAATTGACAGGTGACTCCAAATAAGATTTCTTATTGGCAGACCGAATTTAATACAGGCTGATGAATGAAATACTTTGCCTAATAGGTTTTTATTAGGTGTTATTGTTTTTGATACTTAATTTTAAAAATAATATGTCTAGACCTCGGATCAATAAAAAAAAGAGATCTCCTTGAATCCTCGAGTCAAGAATTTATGTCTAGTTAGTTTTGAGACCTGGAGGTTTATAAATTTGTAAAATAAAGTCAGACAAATCGCCTGACTTTAATTGCACATAATATGATGGCGATGGGCTTAGATTCTTGTAACCGCTTATGGATAACATATTTAAAATACTTAGCCGAATGTAAAAGTTTTAATACGCATTTTTAATTGCGTATCTTTCTTTTTTATACTAGTAATATCCCGCGGTTTCGACCGCGTAATTTTTATTTTTTTACACCTTATTACATTTTTGTAACGGACTCCTTATGTTTTTTTAAAATGTAATAGAGCCTATATTGCTCAGTAACGATGAAGCTTTCCAAAGGTGAAAGAATTTTTGAAATCGTTTTTTTGTTAAAAAATTACAAACATACATACAAATTTTTCCTGTTTATAATATTAGTACAGATATCGCACGCTTAATATTAAAGTGACCGAATTCAAAACAATAGTTTTATGGGAAATTGCAAAAAAGCGTAGTGTTGGCAACTATAAAACTCGTGACTGTTAAAGAGGTCCATAGCTTGGAAGAGCAAAAACACACTTGCTTTTTTAATAGTTCGTAGTGTGATACGTAGATAGCATTAAAATAAGGATTACATTGTCTTAATTAAGCCTTATTTTGAATTCGGTTAGATCAGTACTTAGCTAAGCAATATATAAGTTCTAGACAGGATGTGATTGTAGAGGTTATGGTTTAGGAAAAAGTTTATAATCTTTCAATTCAATGCATTCTCACTCGATGAGGAGAAAGATACTGGTTCAAACCAGTTAGTGAAAAGCTTTCAAGCAGCCTAGAATAACGTCGGATACGTGATTGTAAAATAAAACTCGTTACCCTGATAAAATATATAAGAAAATATATTGAACTATACATAAAATATTGAAGAGAAAACTTTCGAGTATATGCATTTAAATGTTGCATGGACCTAAGGGACAGAAGTTGTTGAAATAAGATCCAAAATGCCAACCCTATGTACCTAAAAATGAACTACGCCTATGAACAGAAAACATTCAGAAGAACGTCTTGGTGCAGAACCGATACAATTCTACCACTGTATATTGTCACAGATATACTTTTGAAAAATTAGAAGTTTAAAATTTAATAAAATACCTCGTACGCTTCCTACCTACATTACACTACAAGTTTGTTACGAAAACTTGGGTTTGAGTTGCAATCAGCTACGTTTATTACATTTACTAAAAATTAATATTACTTATTTAAATTATTATTGTTTAATTAATGCAAAAAAAGCATAAAACGGGTGGTGGATAATAGGGGCTTGATCCCAGGTGTTTTCACGTGTTTAATCCGCCCGTTATCCACTGAGCTATCACAAATTTACAAATGACAGCTAAAACATCATTTACATTATATTATTCTTTGTGATATTAACTCATTTAAATATTAAGAGCCAGTTTCACAAGTTACTGATAAAGTATCGGATAGTTAACCGACAAATAAACTATGTAACAAATAAATGTCTCCTAAAGAGAGACTCTAAAAAGTGAAAAATTAAAAAAAAAATTAAATCAGGGCCATTTTGAAATAGGTATAGGTAGACTATCCAGCAGATAAATAAAATAACAGCCACATGATCTAACCGTTAACTTATTAAGGACTTTAAGTGCTGAATAAGCATATCAGAAACCTGAGAAACGCAAAATTCCGAATTATGTGTCAGATATGTTCCGAATAAGCTAACTGACAGTTTATTGGCGACAGTTTAGTATATAACAGGCGCTATAAATTTCATCGTAATAGGAGGTTATTATTGATAAAGATGGTTAAAAAACGCAATATACAAACCAAGTGGAATGTTAGTTTTTAAATGATATTTAGATCTTGAAAATTATGAGCTTCGTTCCATACGTGTTCAACGTACTCAATGGTTCAGACTGAATTATTGTTACCAAGACGCGACGCTCCCGTTTTAAGCTGCCTGCGGTTAATAACAGAGGGAGGGTTTGGAAGTGAAATTGAATTGTAAGATTTATTCAGCTTTGGTGAAATCTTTCTCGATTTCAAGTTCCCCCTCGCAGGAAATGAGTTCGATGTTTTAATTTAAAATTTAAACACGATAACTATTAATGATGCAAAGCCTCCATTTAATTTGTCGCTTTTGTTTACTTATCTATATGAATAAATAAGAAGCTTGCCATTTGGGAAGTATCACGCAAAACATTTGTGGATAGATTTCAACGTGGAATTTTTTTGAAATTTGAATGGTGAATGGCGCTTATAAAAAAAAATGTTAATTAAAATGTTATTGAAAATGATGAGTCAATCACGAGTAATCTTTCAAATAGAGAATAGAGTTAAAAAAAAACTAGAAAAGAATATATTTTATAGTACACCATACAAATTTTATATATTAAAAAAAATCGTAGAACAAAAAGGATACAAAAAGGAGTGCTTATCGCTAAATACTGATTTCTTCTAGGCATCCTTTAAGTAAGGATACTACCGTTTACAAGCCGTGTGGTATCCGGCTGAATAGAATAGTACCACCCTCATTTCTTACCGAGGTGTCGTAAAAGCCGACTAAGGTAAGTCGACCCGCCGTGTGGTATCCGGCTGCGTAGAATAGACCAACCTCATTTCTTACCGAGGTGTCGTAAAAGGCGACTAAGGTAAGTTGACCCACCGTGTGGTATTCGGTTTAGTAGAATAGACCACCCTCTTTCTTACCGAGGTGTCGTAAAATACGACTGAGGTAAATTGACGTCAGGCAGGCGGCCGGTCGTAAAAACGCAGCCAAATCATATAACAGCATGTTTATAACATGTTGTGCCTACCCCACTTAGAGTGGGATAAGGGCAGGAAGATGATGACCACCGTTTAAGGTAAGGTAAGTTACAAAAAAGTTATATAAAATTTCATCTCCCTATTGTTAATCGTTGAGCAATTCCCTCGTCTGGGGCCAATCTTGGTAGCGGCATCAGGTCATGCTTATAATAAACATCATCAGTCATTGAGACTGGACCAATACATAAAATTTCAGCTCAATCTGACCCCGGGAAGTGGGTCAAATTTGACTTGCAAGATTCCACCTTCACATACATGTACATTGCAAGTTGAATAAAAGCTTATAAGAAACAACAAGCTTTATTCCCAAAATGGGTTCAAATCATCTTTTAAGCTAAGGATTCAATTCAGTTTCATTTAGAGTCCCAGTCACGTTTTGTTGCCGGTAAATTTAAATAAATATCTTAAGAGATAAAAATAAAAGTGCTTTTTTCACGATTACTTTCAGGGTTTCAAGATTAGTGTATTGTGAATGTTTGCTCAAAGCTTTGTCAAAATAGAGTAGTACTGCGGGGCGTAGCTGGTATTTGTATAATTAAATCTTTAAATGAGTAATTCCGTGCCATATGTAAGTGCCTAATTTCATTTGTACGCGTTTAGTCATTTGCGAAAGACAAATAGGTATTGCAACTTTCACATTCACGATGTTAGTAAAGTAAGATATTAAATCTTTATATACCTGCTTCATAATATAATTTATTGCTACTTCGTCAGTTTAACGATGCGAAATATTTCAACTTGTCGCATAACAAGGTACGGGGAAATTGTTATTTTATTTCAATTGTTAAGTTACAAACAATTTGTAGCACTAACAGAACGTGAATATAAACTTTGTATCGTAGACGAATATGGGCAGATGTAGCAATTACGTAAATAGAGTTTAAAAAAAACAAAAATATACTATCAAAAACCCACAATTTTGACTTATTTGTAGCTTTGGTAACGCAAAGTAGTATAAAAAAATCGACGATTTCATAAAAATTTATGAGTTGGTTACCACTTCAAAATATTTAAAAAAAATTGATTTTGAGTGCTGAATAGATCCACTGTTACATGTAATCCATTAATTACGGTACATCCTGTATATCGTGCGTATATACCGCTGTATAGCGTAGCGAGCTTATATACCTGTATACCCCCACCCTTTTTGACAATAATACTAATATTTTTTTCTTCTTTTGTTTTTTGTTATTTTCGCTTGACAATAATACTAATATTTTTTTCGTTATTTTCTTAGTTAGCCTCTTAGTTAGTATGCTTGTTTATTAGTATTTCTTACTTTATTTATTTTCCACTTCTTAGTGCGATTTATTGTTAATTTGTTTTTACTTTTTTCAATCTATTTGTTTTATCGTATTGCCATCAATTCTTGATAAGTATACAAAGTTTCTACTTAAAATTGAGTTAATTATAAAACTAATCAAAA
The DNA here is from genome assembly GCA_029227775.1 of Morpho helenor. NCBI lineage: Eukaryota > Metazoa > Arthropoda > Insecta > Lepidoptera > Nymphalidae > Morpho > Morpho helenor. The sequence continues at coordinate 3,958,208 of JARGCU010000019.1, read as the reverse complement.
GTGTAAAAAACATTGATAATGACACATAAAATTCAAGGCGGCGAGGTGACTTAACTTATATTTGAATCCTTACTTGCAAGCAATGGTAACAAGTATGCTATAGTTATAAATCGATTTCTTCTAATCCTGTTCACAGACAATAACATATATTTGGTACCATAAAAACCAAAACAAGATGTATTTGTGAACCGACAAGTGTCCGAACGTCGGCCGTTCCTAACTTATCACTTACGCCACATTAGATATAAGAAAGATTGACATTGGCCAGCCTCCGTTTTGACACGCGAAATAAAAGGCTACCGTACGAGAAACGTCGCGTATCCTAATCAATTACATCAGAATAACATGACAAAAATATCTCGCATAAATATGTCACCCTTATTTTAAAGGTACATAATAAGATATATGTAAAACATTAGCATGGTATCCGGTAGAATATACCACCGTCTTTCTTACCGAGGTATCGTAAAAGGCGACTAAGGTAAGTCGACCCGCCCTTTAGCATCCGTTTAAGTAGAATTATTATATTGTGAATATAAATTAAGTGTCTGGATATTTATAAAAAAAACTCATAGCTACCTGCTTTGTATTTGAACTGGACCATAGTGGCTTTAATTTTTAAACGTAAATTATTATCATTCATATATATTTTATTTATGTGGCGTGTGGTATCCGGCTGAGTAGAATAGACTCTCTTTCTTACCGAGGCGTCGTAAAAGACGACTAAAGTAAGCTGACCAGCCGTGTCGTATCCGGTTGAGTAGAATATACCACCCTGTTTCTTAGGTGTCGTAAAATATATAATAAATAATGTCGAATGTGGATGGATGGATGAGCCTAGAGAGAGGCCCAAAAAGAGATGGTTGGATTGCGTGAAGAATGACGAATGGTAGAACAGAATAGAAGATGGGATAAGGACAGGACAACATATAGTTTAAGTCTATGGTAATGAATTCAGTGAGTAGCTGATACTATATGAGCTATACTTCTATACTAATATATAAAGCTGAAGAGTTTGTTTGTTTGATTGATTGTCTGACGCGCTTATCTCAGGATCGATTTGAAAATTTCTCTCAGTGTAAGATAGTTGATTTATCGAGGAAAGCTATAAGCTATATAACATCCCGCTAAAATTAATAAGAAAGGAGCAGCAATAAAAAATATTACGAAAACGGCAAAATTTTAAGCTTTCCTTGCGTGCGCTGAGTAAACGGTAATAGTTATTCATCATGTATTACAAAATTGCTCCCCTCTAAAATTTCTAAATAAAAGTCCGCGACAACATATAGCTTAGCTTTTAAGGTTAACCCACTTTAATCATGTTTATAGTATGGTAATTAAAATACTATATAGTTAATGTATAGAACCAGTGTCAGTTTCCGCCGCGATAACGTCGCGTAAAGAGCTCATGAATATGTGCCCCGGATGGGTTCGAAACTAGTCGGGCTAACCCGATTGAATAAGATGTGAGTAAAGCCGGTTCTATACATTAACTATGAATACTACTGACGATAGTTTAAATTTAAAAATACTATATTACGATTTATTCTCGATTTTAATGGCGATTGCTAGTTATTAATAAACTTGTATTTCTTAACATCTAGACATGGTAATGCTCATTAAGCGCTCCGTAACACTAATGCTTTATAACTATGAAATTCGATAGCACATAACCATTATCTGATTCGAATTGATTTCGTAACAGCATTAACAGTATTAAGTTTCTGTAATTGTGCTTAAAGATGTTTATCTGGCTTTATCGAGAGGATCGTAGACTTAAGTGCGTTTTCGTAAAACCAGACGCACATTAGTATATTGAGCGTCTATAAATTCCGAATTTATATTATTTTCTGATTGTTTATTATTGTATCACAGGTCACTTTAGTAATGTAAAACAAAGAAGTTTAATAATTAAAACAAACTAAAGGCGGAATTGACAGAACTTTTTTTTGACAACTTAATATTTTTATACATGTTACGTCAAGTTTCAGTAACTGTTCGGGTTAGCAGCTTAAAATTTGGCACCTCTTGATATAATTTAACCTAATGTCAATACAAAAATTTTGGGGATATTCGGTGAGCTCCATAATACAAAATTGATGATAATATATTTTTGATATAATCCGTGATTAGGGAAAATCTATGTAATGTTAAATCATAAAGCATGCTTTGCAATTTTGTCGTGGAGTCTATCTCGTGATGATGCTACGGTTAGGAGGCAAAACTATTGTTGAAATTGTGTTAGTGAATGTGTGCTGTGCTAGTAGTGAGTGCGGTGTTAGCAGTGCTGATTTACATGCATGTGGTTTATGGAACCTGCATGTATTAGGTATTAAATCGGGCGGTGCACTGTCCTTATAGCATAAAATTGATTTTCTTTAATCGCAGATTGTATCAAAATATTATCATCACTTTTGTATTATCCAGCTCCCCAAATAACGCCAAATTCTATAAATTATTAAAAAACTTATTTTTAAAAGACTGTTCCAATTTATATAAGCAGACGTTACTTTGCGGAATTGCTTAGTACAGAAGTTATTATAGAATTATTTTGATATAATTCACATACCTTATACATGCAGGACCTACACGTGACATGTATAAGGTATGTAAACGTTGCCTGCTTTCAACACTTAACATTACGTAGATTCTCTTAACCAACGCGCATAAATTACAGCAAAATAATTATATCATAAATTCTGTAAGACTGCTCATTTTATTGATCTTGGTCACCACTAAGATTCACAGAGACCTTGCAAAACATTCGCTAAGCAACTTTCGCTTATCCAACATTATCTACGATACAATCGCGAACGTTAAAATTGTATAGACCACCACAATACACAAGCGGTTTTTATTGTTATTTTTTTGTTTCGGATTACAGATAAATTATTGTATTATAACTCGAAGAACAATAACGCTTTCATCATTATTACAAAACAGCCAGCGGGCAAAAACTCCACATTTAACGCTCGCCTTAACACTATGGCCTTTTCAGAATATCGGATTAGCGAGGGAAAGTGGGTGTTGTTTTGTCGGATGTTGGCATCCGTTTGCGAATTGAAATTCGTCGAACTTCCTAGCTCTCACGCTTATCGGCTTATAATCTCGATACCACGGTCTGAAACGCTAAACATAATATATTAAATGCTATCATCAATCTTGTTTGTTTAATTGTCAGTCAAATTATATTTGACATGAATGGCGTGTTAAGATATCTGAGAGTTCGTTAAGGAAATCCTTTTTGTTTTGTTGATTTAAACACAAGCGGGTGGATTTTAATGATTATTTCCTTTATTGCTTTTATATAAAAATGAATGTATGTCTGTATGCCCCTTATACCTAGCGGATGTTTCTGTACAGTTCGGTGGCGATCGGAGCAAATTTTTGAATACCAGACTTAGCCACAGCCACGCGTAATTGGAGAGCTAGTGCGTCTATTAATACAGCTACAGTTTGTAAATAATATCAAAAGTTTCTTTACTAACAATTTTTTCTTCCAATATTTTTTTTTTTTAACCAGAATTACGTAAATATGCGACAATTAAAAATCCAAGCCCATATTTTATTCTCAAAAATAAAAATACGCTTCTAAAACAATCACGAATTTATTTTTGCGAAAACTCATACATTTTCATCTCGAGAAATCAATATTTTTGACCTAGTACTAACATACGTCAATAGATGGCGTTAGTAGTACAATACTGTAGTGTATGTTGTTGTCAGTTATGTAGGTAAGCTAATAATAAAGTCAGTCACAAACAAAAAAAAAAACTAAAAACTAAAAAAAAATATAAACACAACGCCGTTATTATATTTGTTTTCTTTTTCTTTTCTTTTTTTTTTTTTTTTAAGTATATTTTTAGTACAGTAGGCATTGATTACTTAAGTTATCCATATTATAAAAAGCAACAATTAACTTATAAACAAAAATAGTTTTGACTTAAAGCTAACGTAACTTACAATCTCAGTAGAAAAGAAAAACAATAAGTAAAAGTAATAAAAAGAATAACAATTACATAATATATACATAAAACAACATAACAATAAAATAATACATTTGCAACAAATATATATCCTGATTGGTAATAAATAGATAAAATTAGTGAGCTTGACTTAAAGCGGTAATGAAAAAGTTATATTTAATCATTATTTATGAGTAATCGAGCTTGCTTTCTTGTAACAGGACCGCGTATCTCAGGAAAAGATTCCCATTCACTATCGCGTTTTGGTTCTATCGCCTTGTCCGCGGTTCGATTGTCGGACCCTCCGCTGCATGCAGTGTCCGCATCGCGACCAGCTTGCACGTCATCGCGCAGCGGATATTGTACCTGTCGCTGTACGAGATGCCGCCGGTTACGTCGATATTTGCGCCCCATTTCATCCTGTACTATGTAAGACCGAGGTTCCGCAGCCTGACTAATCACTTTTGCGAATTTCCGCTCTTTACCGTCCGTCATCACAACTTTGTCGTTATTATAAAGAAGTGGAAGATCTCTGGTCGACCTATCATATAGAACTTTTTGTTTTTGTTGATGTTTTATTACGGCGGTGTAGTTCTTCTTACGATCGACCGCTTCTCCGAATTGAGCATGATAAGTAGGTAGCCGCGTGTTTAACTTTCTGCCCATAAGAATTTGCGCGGGTGAGTCGATGTCCTCCCGCGGCGTATTTCTGAGATTTAGTAAACTTAAATAATAATCCTCGCCCGCGTCAAAACATTTTTTCAATAAATTTTTAATAGTACGCACGGTGCGCTCACTTTTACCGTTACTTTGAGCATACAGCGGAGATGATTTAGTATGTATAATATCCCACTCACGAAGGAAGCCGCGAAATTCAGAAGAAGAGTACGCCGGACCGTTATCCGTCACTAACTCGATCGGTATCCCGTACCTAGCGAACTGTTCCTTCAAGGCTTTTATGACTGATTTACTATTAATGGAACTTAATTCGTTTATTTCGACGAAATTAGAAAAATAGTCAACTAAAAGCAGGTAATATTTCTTGCGATATTCGAAAATATCCGATCCTACCTTAAACCAGGGAACATCTGGAATAACGTGTGGTACTAATGGCTCACGGCGCGGCGCCGGCGCAAGCCGCTCGCACGCCGCGCACTCGCGTACGGCGCGCTCGATGTCTCGCGCCATGCCCGGCCAGAACATCACTTGTCGCGCGCGTCGCTTGCAGCGTTCGATTCCCAGATGCCCCTCGTGTATTCTTTGCAACATTTGCCCCCTTAATGTTTCCGGAATATATAGCAAATACCCCTTAATGATTAACTCGTCGACGTACTGCAGAATTTCACGATACGGCCAAAACACTCTAAGATTGACCTTTACTTTATATTTATTTTTTGGCCATCCGTCTATTATATATTTTATTAAATCTTGACATACTTCATCCTTAGCCACATGCTCTCTCACTAAATTTAACTTTTGATCACTAAACTGCAAATTGTTAATCATAAAACAAGACTGAGTTTCTAAGCTATCATTTAATCTCTCATACATATGTTCCGATACAGGCGCCCGAGAAAGCGTGTCCGCGATATACATATATTTTCCGGGAGTATATATAACTTTAAATTCATATCTCTGTACTCTTAATAACATGCGCTGTAACCTAGCCGGAACCGATGTTAAGGATTTTTTAAAAATCGATTCAAGCGGTTTATGATCAGACTGTACTGTAACGTCACATCTTCCAAAAATATATTGATGAAACCGTTCACACGCAAAAACGATAGCAAGCATTTCTTTCTCAATCTGCGCGTACCGCCGCTGCGTGTCGGTGAGCGTGAGCGACGCGAACTCGACGGGGCGGCCCGCCTGCAGCAGCACCGCACCCAGCGCCTCCGAGCTGGCGTCCACCGACAGCACCACTGGCAGCTCGCTCGAATACAGCGCCAGCACTGGTGCCGTTGCTATTTTAGTTTTGAGCAAACTCACTGCTTCAGAATGGTGAGATTCCCACAGCCATTCCGCATTATTTTTTAAAAGACTCCTAAGTACGGCCACCGATTGTGATTAATTAGGTATGAATTTTGAAAGATAATTGATCATTCCTAAAAACCGCTCTAACGCTTTCTTATCATTAGGTTCTGGCATTTCTAAAATAGACTTCAGTTTAACATTATCCGGTCTCATACCACGCTCATCGAAAATATGACCCAAGTACGTTATCTCGTTTACCCCAATCTTGCACTTATCTTTATTAAAACGCAAACCTATCTCTCTCGCTCTTTCAAGTAATCGTTTTAAGCGCGAATCATGCTCGTCCCGAGTCTTACCCCAGACCACTATATCATCTATAAAAGAGTCCACACCGTCCAGATCCTCCAGATATTGCCTCACTTTCGAATGAAACATCTCTGGCGCACAACTAACTCCGTATGGCAAACGCAAAAACTGATATCTGCCAAAGGGTGTACTAAAGGTACACAGGTCGGCGCTGGCGTCGTCCAGCTGCAGCATCCAAAAGCCCGAGCGAGCGTCGAGCACGCTGAAGTACCGCGCGCCGCGCAGCCTCGCGGCCAGGTCGGTCACCGTGGGGAGAGTGAAATGGGCCCGCTTGATCGCACGATTTAAAGGCCGCGGGTCTAAACATATTCGTATATCTCCATTTTTTTTCGCTACAATGACTATAGCATTCACCCACTCGGTTGGATGTTGAACTTTACGAATTACTCCCAATTTTTCCATACGCTGTAACTCAATGTATAATTTATCTTTGAGCCCGAGGGGTATCTTACGTGCCGGACATATGATCGGCTGAACGGTTCGATCGATGACTATTCTATGCGTTCCCGGTAATTTACCAAGGCCATCAAATAAATCTGAAAAGTTCCTGTCAATATTAACAAAATCAACGCGTTGTATTAAACCTAATTTTACACAGGCATTTAATCCTAAAATATTTTGAGATTGCATATTACACACAACAAATTTAAGGTTATATTCGTTTTGTTTATATTTAACTGACAGCTCACATTGACCTATTACTGGCACGACATTGCCCGTATAAGAATGCACTCGCCCATTATAAGCGCTTAGATATTCATAACTATAACCTAAATACTCATAATCATATTTTGACAGAATATTTAACATCGATCCTGTATCTAATTTAAAACTTAACTGCTTACCATTACAGTCCATTATCTCAGTCCATTCCTTTGTTATACCACATTTTTTCTCATACTCCTTAATTACATTCACGTAAACTATTTCATCATCGGAACCTTCCGACGTAACACTCTCACTCAGGTTATGCACTCTATTAGCACTTAATTTACTTAATTTACACATACGGGCAAAATGACCACGGCCCCTACACGCAAAACACACTGAATTAATTGCCGGACACCGCTCTTTAGTTACGCAGAACTCACTACCGCATCGCGCGCACCCGCGCGATTCCCACTGCGCGGCTGTGCGCACCGTGGCGCTCGCGCCGCCAGCACCGCGGCCGCCGAGCCCGCGCGCCCGCGCCGGCCACGACGCGCCTCCACCGCGAACTCGGCCTCTCGACGCCTCTCGAACATTTCGATGCGCTAATCCATCCACCTGGACACTAGAACTCGCCTCCTCTATTTGCCGGCTTTCATGTCTCGACATTTCATCGGCCTCACATATTTGTATCGCTTTTGCCAGGTTTAAATCGTCAGTTCTAAGCAGCCGATCCCGCACGACCGTGTTACATATTCCGCATACAATACGATCTTTTATTAAATCATCCGTGAGATGCTCGAACTTGCAGCCGTGACTGAGTAATTTAAGCGCCGTCACATATTTGCTAATAGTTTCACCTTCACCTTGATTTCTTGAAAAAAACTTAAACCGTAGCATTGTAACATTTGTTTTAGTGCCGAAATAAACATCGAACTTATTTTTTAAACATGCCAAGTCATCTGCACTTTCACCTTTAGCGTACACAAATGTGGAATATATTTCATAGCCCTCCGGTCCGATGAGATTCACAAGCAAACTGGCCTGCACATCTGGCGATTCTCTTATCACCCCCGATGCCTTGAGAAATATAGTGAATTGTTTCCACCATTTTGCCCACGCGTCGGCCCGTGCGGCGGGACTGCCATCAATATGCAATTCAGATGGTGGTCGTGCGTGTTCCATCACAATTTATTATATAACACACTCTGTGTTTTCTTCAATAACATAAATATCCGTATATTCACTCCTAAATTTCATAAAAAACTTATTAAATGCGTGCACCGCTGTCACCATGTAATGAAACGACGCTTGCTTGTTTGTGACTGACTTTATTATTAGCTTACCTACATAACTGACAACAACATACACTACAAATACTTACATCGGTTTCGTATCTAATTTTAACGTTATATTAAGAAGCTTTCGTGGCGTTGTGGTTCATACAACGAGCGCGTTGTTATACTGTAGGTTCGAGCCCTGGTATCAAATTAATATGTATTTAATATAGAAAAGTAGTTATTTTATAATTATTATAATATACAATGTAATGTATTACAACATTTATTCCCACTATTATTCTGGCGTCGGTGATTTGATATTCCGATGCCTTGCAACGTGGGATATATTAAATCGGTGTAGCAACAAGCGGGCTTAAGGCCAACGTGTCGTCCGCTTCTGTTAAGCCTCGTACATTTTTTCCTACTTTCCTTGTTTTGTTGTTCACAAATTATAATGTATATGTAATAGATTTAATGTACATATTTTAACTTTGCCATTACAGCAGTTTACAAGCACTATGAAAGAGAGGCTATACCTAAATACCTAGCCTAATCATGTGACGGCATGTTTAGAACATGTTCTGCAGACCTCGCTTAGTTAAACAGTTTTTTTTTTAAATAATAATAAACTTTATTGGTGCATAAAACAAAGTGATATTGGAACCCTGGCCCCTAAACTAGAATAAACTGTATTTCAGGTGCCAATGCCCTCCCTTAATAATAGATCAATTTACAGTATTGTTAGTTAATTTAGTTAGTATCTGTTAATTTTTATTTTTATTTTTGGTACATTATTGTATATGTATATATCTATTTGTGGTGTGTGTGTTTGTGTGTGCGTGTGTGTGTGTGTGTGTGTGTGTGTGTGTGTATGTGTGTGTGGGTGCGTGCGTGCGTGCGTGCGTGCGTGCGTGCGTGCGTGCGTGCGTGCGTGCGAGTGTAAGTGTGTCTCCATAATGAGGTGATGCTTATGGTAGTTAAACTTCTTACATCCATAAAGTGCACGCAAAAGTACTTGCGGTCGGCGTCGTTTTCAAAATCCTTTTTTTTTTCGATTACAGAATTCATCTAACCAGTAAACTAATAAATAGTAAATCTATTTTATTAGCGATTCATAACAGGGGTGGTGACGAATAAACTGTTGGGTAATTGATCATCCCTCGTCGTTAATCAATCAATTTAGCTTATCGTACAGGGGTAAGAGTTTTAGGGATTGTGTCTAAGAATTAATCGCTTTTAACAAATGACGAAAATATCCACGTCTTGCAGATGGATACCTATTTTCTCCAAATACTTAGAGATTATGAAGTATATTAGCTGAGTAGAATAGACCACCCTCTTTCTTACCGAGGTGTCATAAAATGCGGCTATGGTAAGTCGACTCGCTGTGTGGTATACGGCTGAGTAGAATAGACCAATGTCATTTCTTACCGAGGTGTCGTAAAACGCGACTAAGGTAAGTTAACCCGCCGTGTGGTAGCCGGCTGAGTAGAACAGACCACCCTCATTTCTTATCGAGGTGTCATAAAATACGACTAAGGCTGTCGTCAGGCAGGCGGCCGGTCGTAAAATACGTAACCAAATCATGTGACACAATGTTTATAACATGTTGTGTCGACCCCATTTAGATTTGGATAAGGGAAGGAAGAAGATGATGATTTTATCTAAACAAATAAAATTATTATATTATTTTGCTATAATCCGCGATAAGCGATTAATTTTCAAATTGTTATTGTTTAATTGTAGAGTAATAAAACTTGTTTTTTATGCATGTTGTGGCTACCTTAATAAGCTGCACATTTAACGGACTATATTAATATGTTTATAGTTTAATAATTTATTTAAATGTACTACTGGTGGTCTTTGAATAAAAAATAAGTGAAACAATGTACCGCTAAAAATAAAGTCTACTGTCCCTGAACTTGCATACCTAGCATACAAAAATGATAATAAAACTCCCATTTTTCCTTCATAAACAGCAAATAGCAATGTAATTTGAAATAAATAGAACGAAATCGCGGGTACCGCTTGTATAAAATATTTCTTTACATAATCCAGTGGTCGGCAAACTTATTAGTCAAGCCAAAAACAACATAGCAACAATTTAAAAAAAATTGGGAGCCAAATCTGCTTGTTTAGTAAACGTCTATTACACGCAATAAGTAGTTCACTAAACAAAACCAAATTTCATTCTTAATAAATATTTATTAATGCGAACAATAGCCTTGCATCTCTTTGGAAAGTTTGAGTAAGTTTTTTTATCTGAGAATATTATTGCCGTAAATATTTGTGACAGAGCCGCACTTAAGGATCCAAAAAGCCACATGCGGCTCTGGAGCCGCACTTAACCGACCACTGGCCTAATCACCCAAGCCGTGGTCCGGCCTCACAAGAGGCACCCTTAGGACGACGTTCCCCGACGCTAGTAGAGCTTTTGCGCTCTACTCTCCGTATTTCGCAACCTCGACAATGCTTTTGCGCTCGCCCGTCCCGTCCGGTGACGCTGTAAAAGCCGCTAGGGCTAACAGCATACAGTTAATTTAAAAAAAAATTGCCTAATCAAATGTTCCGTAAGCAACTACAGACTGCATTGGATATATTAATAATGCAACATGTGATAGCGTCTGTACACAACGCTTTTGTGAAATTATCTAGCTAAACTAACAATTAGTCTGCCATGACAGTTGAGTACCGCATCGCGTCTGCATCGATACAACAGACACTGTGACCAAACTGCACCCGCTCATTTCCGGTCACCATTAAATAAAGTCATTTTACCTATACTATTCTTAATATTATTCAGTTAAATATATTGCTAAAGTCAATTTGTATTTGTCTTTAGAACAATCTGAATTTGATGTATTTACCTGACATGGATAGCAATAATACGTTTTCCCTGCGGAAACAAGAAAATAAATACATAGTGCAATCATCATCCTCCTGCCCTTATCCCACTCTAAGCGGGGTCGGCACAACATGTTATAAACATGTTGTCACATGATTTGGCTGCGTTTTTACGACCGGCCGCCTTCCTGACGTCAACTGATCTTAGTCGTATTTTACGACACCTTGGTAAGAAAGAGGGTGGTCTATTCTACTAAACCGGATACCACACGGTGAGTCATACATAGTGCAATATTCTGGGTATATTAACATAAAACAGTAATACATACTTACACACATATGCTTTCTTTTCTTCTTCTTTCGTTTAGCATCAATCTTTTGGGTCGATAGGTAATAATGTTGCGACACGACGAAGAAAGTTTGTCGGGTTGGTAAAATTATTTGATTTGAATGTTTAGAATATACTGGTCCCACCATGGTAACTTCGATTTTCCTCAGAACACATACATATTGTCATTTTTTCCAACGATACCCTCAAAAAAAGCTCAATTCTTGTCTGCTACAGAAAATAACAAAATCGTTACTTCTTTGCTAAAATAAAATTAACAAAATACAAAATATCCGGAAGATGCGATAGCCCAGCGTTGAAACCGTGCGACTCTTTTGAGGTGTCACGGCTTCGTACCCCGGGAAACCTGCATATCTCATCTGCATATATCTCTAAAACATCGTGAGGAAACCTGCATATTTTTAGAGAATTCTGGGGATATGTGTAACCTACCAACCTACATTGGAGCAGCGTGGTAAGTCTTAGCTCCAACCCTTCTCTTCTAAAACGGATAAAGGAAGCCTATGCTAAGCAGTGGGTAGTAACAGTTTACTTTTTAAATTATCCGGACAAAATATAATTTTTGGTCGCCCTGGTCCAGTTGCGCAACTAATTACCGCCGGTTAAACCATTAGCAGGGCAATTGTAGCCGTAATGACCGATATTGTTGCCGAGTGGTTGATAATGTGCTTCTTTGTTTTCACTTTTGGGAGTGTTCCGCTTTCCCAACTTCTAATTGTTTAGAGAAATCATTGGCCCGTTTAAATTTTCGGTAAGTTTCGTTAAAAGTATAAACGCTTGCAAATTGGTAATTAATCAATATAACAATTTGCCGCACCACGAGCACTATTAAACGTATTGCCGTATTAATTTTATCACGAACTTGTAGAATGTAATTCTTTAGCAGCGTTGTGTCTCTTATTTTTTAATGTTGTTATTATTATTTATTGAATAATTTATAGAATTAGGCGTTACTTTGCGGGGTCTATAATTCAAAACTAATGAAAATGCGATAAATTTTATAGCAATTTTTTTTTAGTTTTGTATTATATATTGAAAATAGCAACCGCTGAGTTTCTTGTTGGCTCTTCTCGGTACGAACAGCTTTTCGAACAGCAGTGGAATTGACAATTCAAAAGTACTTTTAAAGTTTATTTGAATAAAGAAAATTGGAAAGACAGAAGTTTGAGTTGAGATTCAGTAGAATAGACCACCCGCATTTCTTTCTGAAATATCGCAAAAGGTGAAAGATAAGTTGATGTTAGGCAGGCGGCCGGTCTTAAAATATCTAGCCAAATCATTTAGCAACATGTGCCGACACCGGAATTGATCTAGCTAACTTTTATTTAAAAAATGTTGTATTATCCCTGTTTTCGGCCATTGAAAAAACTGCTATAATTTTATGAGAAAGCAAAGGGTAATTACGCTGTCATTTGCCTCAATGTGTCATGATTGCTCAATAGGGTAACGGACGGTGTCGAATTCAGAATACTAGGATCCCAGACAAAATCTTTGTTTCTATACTTTTTAATTGCATTTTTTTATTTATAAAAAAGTTAATAGTTAACTGAGTTATTGTCATTTACCAGTCACAGTTCTTACAGCATTGGCTAATGAATATGTCCCCGTGTGACGCGTAATGTAGTTTTAACAATTTAATTATAACTTAACTCCCAACCGTTGATTAAGTTCCTGCAATGATTAAGTCTTCAATTTTAATAAGTCAAGCTTATTTTAACAAGACAGCCATTATAGTTGCTTAATAAATGTTTTTATATTATGGCCGACCATAATCAAGCTGTAATACAAAATAATTAAACATGTCTTTATGGGAACCATGATTATATTTGGTAATTATTTTTAACAGGCACGTCGGACCTTGCGCGAATTGATTATTATTCTGTCATAGTAATTACTATTTTCCTTGAATTTTTTCTGTATTATTACTGTCAATAAATTATTTTTATGTATATATTATTAACGCTACTGTCACCTATTATAAGCAAAAGCTTTAATAGTAAAATAAAAGTAAAGTACCTTCCTATCTTTAATATATACTGAAATTCAGCATGTAGAGGGTTTTGGGGGAGAAAAATCGATCTAGATAAGTTTGTTGTAAAAATTGTCGTTTTATCACTGTTATCGGGCTCTAAAATTTTTTTTAATAACGTTGAATACAATCACAAATTTTCGCTGTCAAACGTAAAATCGTGGTAGATCATTTGGGGAACAGGCGGTCTAAGGAGGTGAAAATACCTTGGATCAAGCCCCACCTGCCCTATTATTTTTTTTTTGTAATTTTTTTTTTACATCATTTTAAACCCAGGTCACCCAGATACTTACTATAAAGTTCCATATTCAAATATAAAAAAATATTTAAATACCAGATAGTAACAAGAGCAAGTAACCTAAATTAAATCCACTTTCTAGTTTTGTTAGTATGCGAGACGGATTGCTGTTTCCTTGTTTTTGGAAACGGACAAAACAAAAGCATCGCGCCGCATTTTAATATCGTCGGATTGGCGGGAAAAATCGAAAATCCGTACGTCTAGTATGAATTGCGCATTTCCTGTATGATTTGGGTTTGGTTTCATCTGCTGTGCGGAGCTAAAAAAGCTCTAATACAGTCAAGTTATGAAATCTGGAGAATCCATATTAATCATATTCGAATTCAGGTATTCTTTATTCAAGCAGACCTTTTTCAAATACTTTTGAATCGTAAGACGTCGTTATTAACGAAGCTAAACACTGATTCGGCAGTAGGTATTAGGCTCTTAAAAATATACAGTTTAATATGATTAATATTGCTCAAATAAATGCATGATTAATATTGCTCAATAATGCAAATCGGTGCCACTTAGGGTTGCCACCCGTACTATATTATATAGCATCGTACTATATTTTAGTCAATTGTACTATATATTATAGAAAAACAATATAGGACGAAAAATACTATATTTTTATCGCTAATTCAATTGTCGCGCTTTTTTTGAATCAACTGTGAACGGAACACACCCACAGCACTGCATAGGGAATGTTTGAACAAAACTCATTCATGTATTTACGAGGCTTAATTAGTTAGTAACTCTAACTCCTTTATCATTGTCCAGCGAAAAGTAATAATAAATAATCGTGGAAAAATAAATAATGATTGAAAATCGATGTGTACTATTTTTTTTTCCTGAATTTCCTAAAAGTACTATATTTTTTGATTTAAAAACAAAAATACTATTTTTCTTCAAAAAAAAGGTGGCAACCCTAGTGCCAGTAGTTCTTGAGATAGGCGCGTTCAAACAATCTAATAAACTAACAAACTCTTCAGCTTTATATATTAGTATAGATTTTATTAAGATATTAAATAAAATTTACGTGAACACGTCTACCCAGCTGCTAGTGACGTACGATCGGAACAAGTCTCGTTATCTTGACTTATTGTCCAACTTGTCAGCCATTACTTTAAACGCCGTGATGCTTTCGGCGGCACGTGTTAATTTTCTAAAGCGCAATGAACTTTTAACCGCGTTTCGAGAAAAATAAACGGGTTACAAGTTTTATAACTTATTACTGTATTACTGTATACCGGATTATAATATATAAGTAGTAGTCGTGACCTAGTGTTCAGAAAATTCACAGCTTACACTTAATAGATAGCAAATTCATGGAAATTAAGAATAATAGGGCACATTTTTATAGGATACTTTACGCCGTGAGGTATCCGGCTGAATAGAATAGTACCACCCTCATTTCTTACCGAGGTGTCGTAAAAGGCGACTAGGGTAAGTCGACCCACCGTGTGGTATCCGGCTGAGTAGAATAGACCACCCTCCTTCTTACCGAGATGTTGTAAAATACGACTAAGGTAAGTTGATGTCAGGCATGCGGCCGGTCATAAAAACACAGCCAAATCATGTGACAGCATGTTTATAACATGTTGTGCCGACCCCACTTAGAGTGGGATAAGGCCAGAAAGTTGATGATTTTTATAGGCTACTTTAATATAAATAATAAATATATGGGACACTTACGCACACGGTCGTCCGTTCCCAAATTAAGTAACTTAATACTTGTGTTATGGGAGACAGACAACTGGTGGATATATACTTATATATTTTTTTAATACATACAAATATACACTCAGGCTCAAAGACCAACAACATCATTTATAGAAAATGTTGGCCCTCGCCGGGAATCGAACGCGACCGCGGAGCCGAAGGCAGGGTCACTACCCACTGCGCTAACGAGCCAGTCAACTGTATTAAGTAGGTACCGCCTTAGAATTATAGAATGTGTCAAAGTTCATAAACTAGAAATAATAGATAGCAAAAAAAAATCAAAAACATATAGATACAAAAAATTAACTATTTTAACATTTAAACTATCGTGAGTAGTATTCATAGTTAATGTATAGAACCGGCTATACTCACTTCTTATTCTATCGGGTTAGCCCGACTAGTTTCGAACCCATCCGGGGCACTTATTCATGAGCTCTTTGCACGACTTTATCGCGGCGGGAACATCAACTAAAAACTAGTTTAATTAATATTATTATCCACAAACAATGTTTAATTTCCGAACGTACTATGTTTGACAGGATGACATTTTATATGGGAAAATAAAGTGTTGCTTTCACCATTTTTCTTACAATTACTCAATATTGTCTTATCATATTTTAAGCTAAGGTAAACCTTTCTTGGTACTCTACAACTATTTAAGTGAGACTAACAAACGTCACAAATATTTTTAATAATTTTGAACATAAAAATAGTTATCCTGAGTTAATTATCATATAATAAATTTCGCCGTTTTCGCAAAAAAAAATTCTTCTCTTCTCCTATTTATCTTAGCGTGATGTTATATAGCCTTCCTCGATAAATGGTCTGTCTTAAACTTAAATAATTTTTCTAAATCGGTCTAGGAGTTCCTAAATTAGCGCGTTCCAACAAACAAACAAACAAACAAACAAACTCTTCAGCTTTATACATTAGTATAGACATTCGTATTCCAACCGTTTTATAAATTCAAATTCAAAATATTCTTTATTCAAATAAACTTGTAAACAAGTGCTTTTGAATCGTCAACTCTACTGCTGGTTCGGAAAGCTGTTCCTACCGAGAAGAGCCAGCAAGAAACTCGGCGGTTGCTCTTTTAAAAATATAATTCTTAATACTATTTACATTATGCCGTTACTGTCTTGTACAGGTTCAAAGAGAGCTATATCCACACATTCTTATCTTCTAAATAATCTTCAACAGTATAGTAAGTAGGCTTTCTGTATCAGCCTCTTTTTAACAGTGTTTTTAAACTGCTGTATAGGTACATAGAACGGCCCTAGGGCTTGAATATGAAATTATAAAATAAAGACCCAAAACTACCAATTTTATTATCATTCTATATAACTGTTAATAGATAACTGAAAGCTCAATTTGTAATATCTAAAAAGATAAAAAGCTTATCAGATAAAACATAATCGGCTTTATGTTATTTATAATATTAATTTAACAGTTGTCTGATCTTATAGTCAAGTTATTTAAATATCACGCAACAGATGGATTTAAATTAATTATATTGCCAGCACAAGTCTGTTGGACGACTGTTTTAGGTAAATTCCTCATTAGATAAGCCCGCTTTGAGGCATAAAATCGAAAATTCAGGTTAATGCACGCTTAAGACGTTATAATAAATTCTTAAATAATTTATAGAATAAGGCGTTACTTTGCGGAGATCCATAATACAAAAGTAATATTTAAATTATTTGGCTATAATCCGCGATGAAAAAAAATAAAAAATATATATAATGCTAAATGTAGAGTGGACAATCCGTTTTCATACCTGATACATGCAGGATTCGTAAAAACACATACACAAGACTACACAAGACTAGACCTAAACAGGAGATAGGCTCCACGACAAAATCGCAAAGCCGCTCTGCGATTTTGGTCGTGGAGTCTATCTCCTGATGATGCTTCGGTTGCGGAGCGAAACGATTGTTGAGTTTGTGATAGTGAACTATGTAGTGCTTGTGTATTGAGGTGGCGGTGGTGGAGGTTTGTACTCAGCCGGATACCACACAGTGAGTAAAACTACGTTAGTCGCCTTTTACGACACCTCGGCAAGAAAGGATGGTAATCTATTTCACTAAAACGGATACCACACGGTGGCTCAACTTACCTTAGTCGCGTTTTACGACACCTCGGTAAGAAATGAGGGTGATCTATGCTACTCAGCCGGATACCACACGGCGTATGATCCATACTAATATTATAAATGCGAAATAATATGTCTCGAGCAATAGTTATATTCATTCAAATCAAATCAAATCAAAAACCTTTTATTAACAACAGTCACACTTATCCTACATGAACATTTACACTTATAAAATAAACAATATAAAATAAAAAATTCTACCTATGCAGAGAAATGTGACGTTGCAAAAAGGAACACCACTCAGTATACGTTGAGGTGGCCCCCAACACTGGTTTTCAGTGGCGACCATACCCTAAAACTAAACTAATCCGCCACCAACGCCAGCGACAGCTTAACAATGAAATGTAACTTTGTACATCCCATTGTTCACCTATTTACATCATATATTATATTATAGTAAATAATAAAATTAAAAAATAAAAATTATATCAAGTATGTACTATACTTCATCTTTTAATCAGAAAATAAGCGACTCTTTTGACATAATTATTTCGGCGCCAGCGATTGTGGCGCGATCTTAAATTTGTTAGAAATGGAAATAGTCAAATGTCAACTCTTTATTTTCTTAATACTAATAACCCGGTAATCACGTGACCATCATGAATCGTGAATCATTGACATAATAATTCAGCTGTAGTATTTATAAATGAACGCCATGTTAGGCAAGTGAAAGTAGCTCAGTATCGGGGCAAATTCAAATATGATGGATCAGAACAATCAAGTCATAAATACGTTTATCACGATACTCGGGACGAGACCAACTTGCAGTAATATCACCGTCACGATTGCATGTTATTATCTTTATAGGAAATAGATTGGTGGAAAACAGATCGTAAATACATCTTTAATATTTAAATGAGTTAATCTTGTATGTATATATAGGTATATATTTTCGGAATCTCGGAAACGGCTCCAACGATTTCACGGAAATTCAGCATGTAGAGGGTTTTCGAGGAGAAAAATCGATCTAAATAAGTTTTATTTGAAAAAAAATGTCGTTTTATTTCTGATTTCGGGATCTGAATTATTTTGAAATTTACGTTAGACTATGATTATTATCATTTCACTGAAACCTTGTTCCAGTTTTAACGCTAAATAATATTTTTCATATAACATCGTTCACTAACCTACTAATTCATAGATGGCGCTGTACGGAGTAATATTAAATTGTAATCGCGCTGTGTAGATTTCTTGTCTCAGAGATAGGTAGGGCTATGAGGTGTAAATTAAGTGGAGATTTGTATTCTTACGACTATAGTTTCATATCTGCTATCGGCTCAGTATAGGTGCGTTCATCTAGATTCCAGTCTACTACTTTATATTTTTTTGTCTTAGATATTTTTTAATTTAAATTAGAGCATCCACCGTGTGGTATCCAGCTGAGTAGAATAGACCACCCTTCTTTCGTATCGAGGTGTCGTAAAAGACGATTGAGGTAAGTTGACCCGCCGTGTGGTATCCGGCTGAATAGAATAGTACCACCCTCATTTCTTACCGAGGTGTCGTAAAAAGCGACTAAGGTAAGCTATCGCTATACCCGCTATCGTAACCTTGGGGATAGCTAGAGAAGTTGGTTATACCGCCAGTTATCGTATATTTTATTGCACAGATGTTGATGCTCTAGGAAACAAACTAGGACGAGCCTTCAAATTACACCCACCAGGGCACTATTTGTTACTGCTAATCCATGTTCAATAATTAAATATTAATTGTAAACACATTAATTATCCAATACTCTTGTGTACAATGTGCATATGAAACCGACATTGACATTCATAAGCGTACGTAACAGCTTGCAAAATACTAATTTGCTCGGCAATATTCAAACATTTGTAGTACATTCAATCTGCGTGTGTTTATGATTAATTTATCATCGGCGCGGTCAAACGGTTGTTACAAACTTATATCTATATTATAACCAGTGCTTAATCGGGACTAGGGTGACCTTTCAATAATCATTTCAACGGATATATTTATACTGGTAACTGGAATAAATCAAGTCTCAAGGGATCAATAAATAGTACCATGGTGATGGAGCTTTGCTCGGTATTTTTTTAGAACATATATAAAACATCTAACTTGAAAAAAAGGGAAAAAATAATCATCAGCATTCGGCTCGATTTGGGATATTTTACCGCCAGATAAATAAAACGTACATTAATAAAAAGTAATTACGGAAATTCTTTTTTTCTAGCATCCGTATTTCTTAAATAAACGATTGTCAACAAATGCGGATTAAAGAAAAATAATTACCTATATAATACTTTTTTAGTATAATACACTTTATATTATTTGATATGGTAACACTAAAAGCAATTGCATATTATGGAACGCCTCTAAAAATAAACCAGTAACAGCGTTGGCGCCGCATAATTATGTTTTAATAAAGTCTGACGACGGTAAGAATGTCATTAGGACCAACATGCGCTGTATTCAGGGTTTTATTATATACTAACTTATACATGCAACTTTGTCAGTAACGCTGTAAGAGAGCTCATTGCAAATTACTCATGTAAAAATTCTGTTTTGCTGTACCGCGTATTTTGTAATTTATATTGTACTAGTTTTAATCCGTCTATATACTTTTAGACTTATAGTACCGAGAAAAAAGTAGTTTATATCGTTTTCCATCCCTTAAACCAGTGATTCTCAACCACTGCGCTGCGGCACTTTTGTGTGCCGCCAAATTTTGGAAATATATAATAATGTTAATATTATTAAATTCTATAATTTAAAAAGAAAAATATTTTTTATTAGCTTGTAATTAATCCCTTAATAAACGTGTAGTTATTATTGTAGTATGTATTATTTTATTTCGTATATTTAAAATTTTTGTGAAACTATTTATGCAGTGTGTTGTAGTAAGTAAATATTTTTTTTCTTTTTCTTTTTGTGTCCCGCCAAATTTTGAAATCGTTAAATATGTACCGCAACAAACAAATAGGTTGAGAATCACTGCCTTAAACTATACTAAAAATCTATTTTATGTTATAAGCAGCGTAAAAAATATGAACAAAATGAATTATAATTACAATAAAACAAGTTGTCGAAATAAATTTTGTCTAAAGCAAAAAAATTCAAAATTAAAAACTTACAAATGTGCAAATTTATTTTTGGTGTAATAACAAGAAAGCCAGTACTTAGAACTCTACAATAAAGATGCTTATTATGCTGGAAATATTTTAAATATATGTTTGTGAGTTTAAATAGGACAAACCAAATACTTAATATTATAGATGGAACAAATTACCTCTACAAGGCGGCAACAGTGACAAGGGTGAAGGGTTTGTGTTTTCTAAACTCGATAGATGTATACTAAACTAAGATGGCATAATACAAAAGTAATAATAATATAATTTTGCTATAATCCGCGCTAAAGTAAATTAAAAATATATGTAAAATTCTGCGTGTATCACGTATGAAAACGAATAGTAGATACACTCTGCATTTAGCATCACATATATTTTCTATTTGATTTATTGCGGATTATAGCAAAAATTACTACTTTTGTAATATGGATCTACGCAAAATAACGCCTTATTCTATAAATTATGATGACATGAATAAATCAGTACCTATCAGTTATAAAGTGGACGCCGTGTAATAATCTCATAATGAAGTCTGGAGACAGCGAAAATTTAGTTAAAATCGATTTCATTCTATATTTGGAGATTTATAATATAATATACAAACGCATGAGTTGGTCAGTGTTACAAATTAATAAAATTGGCGCCAGATAATTGAGATTTAATGAAGTCTGAAGACAGCGGTATTTTCAGAGATTTATGATAAACTTAACAGTTTGCCGCAATTTGATAAAGAATGTTACGATTTATAATAATTTCATTTTAGAATTTAAATTCGATTTCTGACAAATTCTTGGATTGTCATGGCTAAAATAGTAGAGTGTGTTTTAATTAATATCAAATTCAAATAAAAAATATTGTTTGAGAATTTTAGAATCCTGAACTCTGATGCAAATACGGAAATCGCTTTATCCGAGAAGAGCCCGCAAGAACAACAACGGTTATTAATCTTTTCAAAATATTTTTTTTCTTCAAAATATAACTAGTTATATTATGTCATTGCTATCTTGTGCAAGGTTGGAGAATAAATCCACGCACTGTTATCATTAGTATCACCTGTATATTATAAAGATATTGATATTATGTAATATCAATATCTTTATAATATACTATTATGGATATTGATGTAATAGCAACACTTAACGTTTCTCATATACTATGACAGGCTCACGACTTGGTCTATGTAACAATTTAGTATAAAATTAAACTGGATTCACAAGAGGCGCACCTATTGCATCTACAATACATCTACAGACTTTACTCTTTACATTTAACAAACTCGACTATGCTTCTGCCTGAGTTCCTTCCTCCTGCAACCTTTTAATAAATCAATTAAAAGAAATCAAAACGTTCGAAATGCAAAATCGCATAATGACAAACTGTTAATAAATTAAGACTACATGATCATCCAATGTTGCGTGCGCATACAAATTTATAATGCACAAAATACACACTAGTCTAAAGGCGCCGGCGGACAACTTTCCACGTAAAAAATTAATGACGTTATTTAAACGTGATCTCCGTGAAATACCGCCTTTATTACACCTTTCACCCTCATAAAGCTGCGGCCAGAGGAAATCCATCAAACGTATACAATAATACGAGGTTTTAGGCTGCTTTTACACTGAAGTAGGTTTTTACTAATCATCATCTTCCTGCCCTTATCCCACTCTAAGTGGGGTCGGCACAACATGTTATAAACATGCTGTCACATGATTTGGCTGCGTTTTTCCGATCGGCCGCCTGACTGACGTCAACTTACCTCTATAGTATTTGACGACCCCTCGGTAAGAAAGAGGGTGATCTATTCTACTTAACCGGATACGACACGGTGAGTCACTTACCTTAGTCGCCTTTTACGACACCTCGGTAAGTAATGAGGTTGGTCTATTCTACTCAGCCGGATGCCTCACGGCGGGTCGACTTACCTTAGTCGCATTTTACGACACCTCAGTAAGAAATGAGGGTGGTACTATTCTATTCAGCCGGATACCACACGGCGTAGGTTTTTACTAATGCTTACCATGAAAAAGTAAAGATGCTGCTATGATATTTCGCTGCCGTGGCGAATACCAGCTCGTTTTGAGAGAACGTTTGGAACTGAAACCCACCACGCTGTTTCGGGGTAGATAGGCACGTTTTTAAATATATCCTAGGAAATTGTGTAGAGGTTTCCAGGCTACGTTTTCCTTTCATGAAAAGGATATGACAAATTGTAAATATCATTTAAGCGGATACATTTTTATATAAATGCTTGTTAATACTTGCATATTTAATATTATAAATATGATCATCCGTACATCTATGACTGCAGTATAAAAAACATACAACATATTTGAGAGTATATTAAGACCATCTATTTTTTTCGAAGAGGATAATTAAAAATTAATATATAATTTATATAAATAAATTAATAATTTATTGTAAAAAAATCGAATATTAAAAATCGATTATTCTAATAAAATTATCGATTATTATAAAAATCGGTTATTTTTCACATCCTTAGTATCCGGGTAGGGATGTTACTTTTAGTGTAAATATCGATTTATCTCCCTTCAAAATAATTAGATTTTTAATAAATCGATTAACCCGATGTCAAAATATGTGAACTTTATTTAACATTAATAATAAATTTGAATAATGACTAAGTAAGTCATCTAGTACGATTATGAAAAGGAAAGAACCTAGATGCGCTGTGTGCAAAACTCGATTAATAAATCGTGTATATTGGCGAAATTGGTTTGAGCTAATAACGCATATTTTCAATCAATCAAATAAAAAAATTAATTTATGTTTAAAAAAATCGATTCTTAAAAATCGGTTATATTGATAAAGTAATTAATTAATTTAAAAATCGTTTTTTTAAATATTATGATAAGAACTACCCTCTTTACCAGACCGTCGATGATTTCCACACAAAAAATCACATTGATTCACGAAATATCAATATAAAAATATCTACCCTGTAGTATTTTTTAAATCGACACTAATAAGTGATTATAACAGATTATGTCATATCGAACCATAAATAAAGATACGCGGTACACTAATGACGACATCGTGCGGACTTGGCTTTAGCGATAAAAGTAAGTAGGTGGTAATGTCTACCAGATTACGGGCCTTAAACGTATCCCAGTATTTCTTTATACCTTCCTATAAGAGATAATCAATTTCATCAAAGTCTCGCACCTTGTTTGAATGTAACTTTAAATTAAAACACGTTTTAAATGTTTATTAATAATTAATCAATATGTATCTGTATATTAAAATGTTTGAGAGTTAAAATAAATTATAAGTTATAAACAATTTTATTCACAACATTACAATTATAAACACTTTTATTCACAACATTACAATTAAAAACACTTTTATTCACAATATTACAATTATAAACATTTTTATTCACATCAATAAAATTGTAAACACTTTTATTCACGACGTTGTGACTAAGGTAAGTTGACCCACCGAGTTTATCTCGTATCTCGGCTTTAAGTAGAATAGATTACCCACTTTCTTACCAAGGTGTCGTAAAATACGACTAACGTAAGTTGGCATCAGGCAGGCGGCCGGTTGTAAAATACGTAGCCGAATCATGTGACAACATGTTTATAACATGTTGTGGTGACTCCACTTAGAGTGGGATAAGGACAGGACGATGATGATGTATAAAAACCGATGTACGTAACCTTATGGAATAATATATACATTTGAGAAATAGAACAGGAATACGGAAGACAACTGGATAACACACGGTGGGTCAAGTTACTTTAGTTGCCTATTACGACACCTCGGTAAGAAATGAGCGTGGTCTATTCTACTCAGCCGAACACCACACGGCACACAGGGGATTTTTATACAATAAAAGTTAATTACCAACAATTTATGTGGAAGATAACTTTCCAATAATGCTAAATTTTCGGCACTGAATGGCAGATAACTGAAAAGGAATTTCTCCAAAAAAAGCTTGTATCACCCGATGAGGCAATTAAGCGTAGCAATTAATTCTTTAATTGCATAATAACTTTTTTCATACTGAGACGTAAAGTAAATAAACTAAATTAAATGTTGAATCTAGAGATTTACCCGAGACTTTGGTCGTAGCTGTATACTAAATAAGTACCTGGGTGCTCTTGCCCTTGCTCGATAATTTTTAAAATGATGTAAAAAAATTAAGAAAAAAATTAAAAAGAAAAATGAAAAATAATAGGGGAGGTGGGGCTGGATCCTAGGTATTTTCACCTCTCTAGACCGCCCGTTTTCCAAATGAAGTACCATGACTTTACATTTGACAGCGAAAAATTGTGATTGTATTCAACGTAAAACTTAGAACGTAGACGTAGAGCCCGAAAACAGGGATAAAACGACATTTTTTAAAAATAAAACTTATCTAGATCGATATTTCTCCCCCAAAACCCCCTACATGCTGAATTTCGGTAAAATAGTTGGAGCCGTTTCCGAGATTACCAAAATATAAATATACATATATACATATATATACATATATATATATATATATATATATATATATATATATATATATATATATATAACATCACTGTTTCTCAAGTTTCTTCTCAAGTTCTCAGGAATTTAAATTGTAGAAGATAATCTCATTTTGTAAATTTCTTAATAAGCCAAATAGGTCAAGTGACGACCTTTTTTTAGGGTGACGAGTCACTGGTAGTTTCAACTGAAACCTTATAAGCCCAACTTAAGGCGTTTACCGTTATATGTACCTTAGATAAAGAAAAAATAGAAAGATGGAGTCTTATCGATCAATCGAGTGGAGCATTTAAAAAACATTTAAATTAAAAGTAAAGTGCATCGTAATGATAAAGCTTATATATGAACGCCGTTCACTTAATTTTTCTTTTTTTCTTATTTGAGTCTTAAATGAAAAAATCTGGAAATAAAATTGAGTAAAAAAAGAAGAGTATTATTTACAAACATGTAAAATGTTAATAAATCAGTATCAGAATTTATTTGAAAATAACAGTTAGTATCTATATGCGTATTATTAAGCAAGTTCTTGCGGAAGAAATATTACACAAAAAGCCAATATATATATAAAGGAAAGGTATAAACGAAAATAGTGTTTTTTTATTCTCCTGGGCCATTGATTTTTCTGGAATAAAAAGTACCCTATATGTTATTTTAGTTTTGGACCTACTATACTTACGCGTAATGCGGTCCTTATCCGCCATATAATCATAAAAAAGCCCTTGAAGCGGACCAACTTTCGCCTTTATGATATTAGTAAGACTGATGCGATACGTTACACAACGTACTTACTTGCGGCCATTAAACCAGCAATACTCTACAGCAACAAGCATAAAACTTTTCTTAAATTATTAGCCATCCCCATACTTACATTAGGCTTATAAATTCGTATATCGCGTGCCTTTATAATTACCAAATTTCATATCGTAATGGGCGTCTTAATATGTATACGGTTTGCGTGCAAGTAATTGAAGACATAATTTTCTCTTTATTAAGAGCCGCGGCCGAATTCGGACGTGGCAGAATGTCCGCACCGTTGGAAGAACAGTCATAAATAACACTGAACATTGATAGCATAACGGATTCTTTAAATGTTTATTACAAACATACACTTTATCGAAACTTGAAATTGAAAGTTGAAGAACAAATAAATGAATAAAGTACTGAAGAAGAACATCTTTTTATTCGCATTACGCTGAAACTTAAGTCCTCTTCATGCATCAGAAACTCTTATTAAACTGTTGCAAATTGTATACGAAATTTGCGGACAAAAACTTCTCTTCGTCCACGTTCTACGCAAAACAATCTCGCAAAAAAAGTTTTAATATCTTCCAACGTCCTCCGTTAAAACATTCGCAATTACGCCGGTTACCAAAAGTTTCACACTCCCAGACGGCTATCAAAGTCGGGAGTTTTTATCGATTAATGTTTGCATCTCGATTATTTTAATGGCGATTTTTACTCGGTCATTAGTGTGCGTTATCGATTCGGCACGAACAATTAGCTGTTCGATCAGATCCGGTGGCCCAATCTCTGCCAGGGGCCGATCATGATTGATGATGGTTTTAGGTTATTACTAGACGCTTCCCTTTCGCTTATCGCTTCGGGTGGAACGGGGATGAATGTAACTCATTTTGTTAATGCGGTTGACGTCCCGCACAAAGCAGATAACGGCGTTTGAAGCCGCGATGACGCAAACGCGATTTACTTGGCTTCATCTAAGGGTTCCATTAGGGATGATAATGGAATTAGAAGAATAAGTAGGCGTGAACGATTTTCCACTAACGTTAAAGGAACGAAAATAAATTATTATTATGCTAATGTTTATAATGGCAAAAAGCGTCTCTAAAACAAAATACGAAATTAGGTTGAGTATTTTAAAAATGAGTACGTAATTTTTGATGTAATATTAACAAATAAAATTTAATTTTTAATTATTATTTTCTAAAGTTTCTGTATAAGAATATATGCTTTATTGATATTAAGATAAAAGATAAGATAGACAAATAATTTATAAGACTTGTCCATTTGACCACAGATTTTCTGTTCTAACTAAAATGCAGTCATTAACAAAGGAGTATAAACTATATGTGGATGTATGACAACAAAACATTGTTATATATAAAGTACCTATAACTGTACCCGATTTCATTCTCCTCAGTTTGAGTAATTTTCAAAAAAAGGGGTACAAAATTTTAACTTCATGTTTAATATAGATTTTTTTGGGTTGTTTTAATTCAGCTTTACCAACATAGTTTTCTTTTAAAGATTCATATAAACAGTCGAGAATGTTTTAAATGTTTCTGGTTAATTATACTTTATATCATTATTGTTTGCATTCCAGTGGGCGGGATGTCCCGCGGTGGCAGCGGCGCCGGCAAGACGGCGACTGCCAAGCGCGTGCCGCCGCCAGCAGTACCCGGGGATGCTTTTGGTACACCACAGCACAGACACTCCGGCTCCAGCTTCGGGTCGCAGGGCTACGCGTCTTGCGAGGAGCAGGCATATCCACAGCCACCCGACACCCCTTCACACACTAGAGGTAAATTTTCCACGTTTATAAATCTTTTTCTATTTCTTTCCAGCTTTCATTTTTTCATTCCAGCTGAAGATATGCTCTTAGTAGGGCTGATAGCTTTAACAGAGTTACCACGCGTATTTTTATGAGTAACACCATCTATAAATGAATTTAGAATACATAACATAACCATGCGTTTTATGAATGAGAGGTGGTAGCGGAATGGTTAGCTGACGGACTTGCGTTCGAAATGTCGTGGGTTCGAATTCCGAATTAGAATATCTAAATTGTATGTAATAAAAATTACAAATTTTTGGTTTTCATTTTCATTTTCATTTTCATTTTCATTTTATACTGGAGTAGGGAAGCAAACCTAAAATCTGTCTCTCCAACATTTCCTACATCGTACACTCAACATAGATTCTCTTAACAAACGCGGATTATACCAAAATAATTGTATCATAACTTCTGTACTATGAAATTCTGCAAAGTAATGCCTGTTTCTATAAATTAATCATAGTATTATATATATTATGAAAGATTTAATTCAAAATTTTCGGTAAAATTAATACCTGAAAAAACCTGCATAATTATGGAGAATTCCTGGGTATGTGTAACCTAGTAAACCGCAGAGGAGCAACATAGTGAATTTAAGTTTCCACTATTCTCTAAACAAAAAAGGCATATGCCCAGCAGTGAGATAGTAACAGGTCGTTCCATTGTTTTATTACAGATGATCATTCCGACTATGGGAGTACGGTTTCCGGGGTGTCAGGAGTATCAGGCGCCAGCGGGAGCTTGGGCAAGAGTCCAGCTGGTGGTGGGACCTTTACCTTCCCACCGCCAACTCAACCGCTTACCCATAAAGCGGCCGTGTACTACCACCATCAGCTTGCATTGAGCGACGACCAAGGGATCGACATGACACAAGTAAGTTCCTATATTCGTGAAATTGATTTGGCCGAAAAAGAGATGTTTAGATAGTGTTAAGTATGACGTGCATGTAAAGGGAGTAGCGCCAGAGTTGACGAATTATACTAAATCGTTCGCTGTACAGGCAATTAAATTATGGAATGCATTACCGTTAAATATTAAAGAATCCAAATCATTAGACATATTTAAAAAAACTGTAAAGCAATACTACTTGACAAATAATAATTAATGTATGTACTTAAATCATTGTTATGTATTTATTATATAATTTGTATTAGTTTATAGATAGCATATATATTACTTTTAGATATTGTTATGATGTGTAAATCTTTTGTCTTTGTATTCGTATGTATTATTAGTATGTATTTAACTATAGAATAGTGCACCACCCACACCGTCGTTACAGTTCTCCTTAACCCATGGGTCGCCTGGAAGAGATCGCTACTAACCGATAAGGCCGCCTTTTGTACGTTATAATTTATGATTTCTTTGTTTTTATTACTGTTTTTCTCTTGTGGTGTACAGTAAAGTGTATAAATAAATAAATAAATAAATAAATAAATTATAGCAGAGAATGGAAGGGAAAAATTTGTTGTGGTGACCCCACTTAGGCTTGCTAGCCACTAAAGGGAAGTAGAGTGAAGGTTTTGATTACCAAACAGATATCGTCATCATCGATCAGATTCTAAACCTCATTTAAAATGTCCTCTCCTCTCCGCTTTTCGGATACCGGACCCTAGGTTTGGATAATGGGAATAATGATTTTAGTGACTGAAAATCACTCGCTCATTAATCTTCTTCTTCATTAAGTGTCTCTTTGGCTACTGGAGGTTGGCGATAAGCTCCTTATTTCTTTATATTCCTCCTCCGGCCTCGATTCCTCTTACGGCCAATGTTTCCTTTTAGAGTTCCTTTTCCTATCATTATAAGTTGCATAAGTCCATACCTACTATGCCAAAGCTCATAAGCCATCCAAATTTACAACTTTTTGTCTATCTTCCTAAGACCACACTCAGTACACATTGGTTCATTGATTTCTTTTTACCGTCAAGAATAGTTTTGTTTCGAGGGGAGTTCGTAACCAGAGTGCGCCAAAGCAACGCGTAGCCAGACCGCTAGTAGCAAAGAAATGATATGATTGATCGATGTATTGATAAAAAAATACATACATACACGCTATGTAAGCTTTCTAACCTATGTTCATATTTTCTTTTACTTATTGCAGAGTCCAGGCCGCGATAGTCCCGGTTCATCGTCAGGTTCGGCCGGCTCGGGGTCACGTCACTCTTCGGCGTCCCTCGATAGTGGTAGAGCTTCGGGACGTATGCCGCACCACCACCACTCGGCTTGTCACTGCGGGGACACCGTTGACAGAGTTCGCGCCATGATAGCGCAAGGCCTGCCTGTAAGTTTTACATTTAACAAAGTAAAATTTAGTGTATATAAAATGTCCTGCATGGATGGAACATTGGACACGACTGCTAGAGCACGTAGGAACCGATCTCTCGGGCGGCAATGGCGATCTTGGGCGGCGATGTCACACTTCTGCGAATATGTTATATCGCAGGAGGCGGCAGAGAGAGTTCGGGAGGCAACCTCTTCCAACCCAATCTGTCGTAGACGAACGGGACAAAGACGGCGTGCCCAAATCCGTCGACTACCACCCTGATGCGGACCTCCGGGTGCCGAATAGGCGGATTTGACGCTCTGGCTGGAGTGAGGTTCTTCGAGGTGGCTGATGCATTAATGGTTCCCAATGCGTCGGTTTATGGTGAAAGAGTCTATCCAGGCTCTACAAGAGTAGCAAGGGTGGGCTGCTGACGAGGGTGTAGACGTGATGCGTTCAGTATTTCTGTGCCCTCGCCACCAAGCAGCATGGTGGAACACCATGAGGTTTTAGCCGGTAAGAGTCCGGCATAACTGCTTT
This sequence comes from Morpho helenor, assembly GCA_029227775.1. Lineage (NCBI taxonomy): Eukaryota > Metazoa > Arthropoda > Insecta > Lepidoptera > Nymphalidae > Morpho > Morpho helenor. The sequence goes on along the minus strand of JARGCU010000019.1, from coordinate 3,927,635 downwards.
CGCCCCCGAGCGAATAGTAGTAACCATGAAGGATTTCCTCATGTAAAAAAGTCTATATAAAATGTAAATATGTCTGATAGTATAGGCAAGAACATTTTTGGAATCCCTTTGCTTAAGGAATATAACTATCGTTATATTAAAAATGTAAACAAAGGCTAAATTAATACATTGTGGTCCGGCGCTATATAGTCATAGAGTTATATATTACTAAAGTAGGGAAGCCAGCCTAAAATGTGCCCTACTACAATAAAGAGAAATCAAAGGAGAATGTTTCTATCTGTCTCTCTTTTTTTATATGTGATTAGACAAAAATAAGCATACAAATTTCATCCTCCCTCATCATTATTTATTGTGACACTCTCTATGTATATAGTGCATAGTTCGACTGATTATTTGTAAGGATGGATCACATGGGACATATTGCTTTTTAAGAGCGCAAATAACTTCCTGTTTTAAAAAACATCCTTTCTCTTTTTTACCCTGAGAAATTAAGAGATGCCGAGTTTTTCAGTTTGTTTATTGAAGATTCCAAACAACTTGTAATAGTCTATTTGAATAAACTCAATGTTGAGATTGCGTTTGATTTTAAACAATAAGAAAGAGTACCTGGTTGACGAAGCCTTGCTCGGTAATTTTTTAGAAAAGAAAATTAAAAAAAAAGAAATAATTGGGCAGGTGGGGCTCGATCCTAGGTTTTTCGCTCGTTCCCCGTATAAGATACGCTGACTTGACATTTTACGGCAAAAATAGTGTTTTATATTCAATGTAAGTTTTAGTATTTTTTAAATGTCCAAAAACAGGGCTGAAACGTTTTTTTTTAAATACGATCTAGCTAGATCGATTTTTCTCCCCCAAAACCCCCTACTAGAAATTAAAAGTATCAATAGTTTTAGAATATTCCGTGGTATATTTTCAGGATCCAGACATAATACACGCTTGGTTAGCCGACTTACAAATGGAGGAGTACGCCAGACTCTTTATAGAAGCTGGGTACGATCTGCCGACAGTCACCAGGATGACCCCAGAGGACCTCACCGCCGTTGGCATCAAAAAACCAAATCATCGCAAGAGATTAAAAGCTGAGCTCGCCAACCTGAACGTGCCGGATAATTTACCCGATTACATTCCGGTTGGTTCACATTCTTACTTGTTTTTTATTAACCGTCTTTATTAACTGTATAATGTACATTATTAATGTCTAGCAGACTCGAGTTAAATGGTTTTTAAACTTAAATAATTACAGCAAGATCTCAAAGATTTGTAACTACATGTTTTGCAATTTATTCTAGTATAAATGAATGTGTGCCTCTATGCCGTGTGGTATTGGGCTGAATAGAATAGTACCACCCTCATTTCTTACCGAGGTGTCGTAAAAGGCGACTACGGTAAGTTGACCCACCGTGTGGTATCCGGTTAAGTAAAATAGATCACCCTCCTTCTTACCGAGGTGTTGTAAAATACGACTAAGGTAAGTTGATGTCAGGCAGGCAGCCGGTCTTAAAATACGTAGCCAAATAATGTGACAGCATGTTTATAACATGTTGTGCCGACCCCAATTACAGTGGGATGATAAGGCAAGGAAGATGATGTAAAGAATTATAATTCGCAAAGTATATATGTCTAAATTTTTGTATACGCTTTCGCGGTTATATCTCTACACCAATTTTGATAAAATTTTGGCACAAAATAAGCTTATACACCGAGGTAATACGTATATGCGATGAAAAAATTACCGTTTTTTTTGGAAATATGAAAAAAGTAAAATCCCGTTTTTCCTTTGGGAACAAGAAATAAATGCCTAGTACATAATTGAGTTCTTATTCTAATTGTTCTTTAAATTCAATTCAATTCTAATTATTATTGAGTTGTATTCTGACAAGTTGGCGCGAACTTCGTCGCAGGTAACTTAATAACGGATCGAAGTGAATGCAATCAATATTACTGACATATCGGACGTGTTCCCCAGGGCTCGCTCGAAGAATGGCTCCGCTTGCTGCGTTTGGAGGAATACGGCCCGGCGCTGGTCGCTCAGGGCTACCGTACAGTGCACGACGTAACACAACTCGCGTGGGAGGTAATTGTTTCATTATTATCAATAGTGTTCCCTATAGGCCTAGATGTAAAATGTAGATTGATTATTTAATTCAATTAAATTCAAAATATTCTTTATTCAAGTAATGTTGTTAAAAAGTTCTTTAGAATTTTCAACACTACTATTGGTTCGTTACCAAGTCGAAGATTATCCATATCCACACATTATCATTTATTTATAGAATCAATAGAAAAGTAGAATAAAAGTAGTACCTTTTATTATCCCACTCTTTGGCGAGAAGAGTTTAACAAACAGTTTTATTACATCTGATATAAATAAATAAATATATGGGACACTTACACACACGGTCGTTCGTCCCCAAAGTAAGTAACTTAATACTTGTGTTATGGTAGACAGACAACTGGTGAATATATACTTGTATAATTTTTAAATACATACTTAAATACAAATATACACCCAGACTTGAAGACCAACAAATTCATTCATAAAAAATATTGGTCCTCGGCGGGAATCGAACCCGCGACCCGGGGAGCTGAAGACAGGGTTATTACCCACTGCGCCAACGGGCCAAAATATATTTCAGACACTCTCATTTTATTTTTATCTATTTTGTAATAAAGCCAATATTCAGAATTCAGTCTTATTGAAATTCACTTACAAAAGTCGTATTCTTAAAATAAACAAGTTAATATTTTTTATCGCAATTAACCTGCTGACGCCATTTTCCAAATATTTAATGTCTAGGATTTAGAAGATATGGGAATCGTACGTCTCGGTCATCAAAAGAAAATCCTTCTCGCGATCAAAAGAGTCAAAGACATCAGAGCCGGAAAACGGAGCATCAGTACACAGGGGTCGCTAGACTTCACAAGAATACCGGGACAGGTACGCCATAGACAATACGTTATTTTTTTAATTGTGTTTGTAGTGATGTTTAGCTATAGATTCCTATAGATGACTTATATTGTGAGGGTGGACAAAAATAGTTTCTCCAAATATAATTAATACATTTTTAAGAACTTTTTAATAATATATTTTTAAAGTTTTTCAAATTGAGCATCCACTTTCATAATACTTGAAATTATATCCGACCATAGAGCAACTAGCTTTCTTTATCTATGAAAATTCTTCCTCTGACATCACTTCAATACAATTTTGTTTTTTTTATAATTTTTATCAATCATTTTATCATTCATATTCCCATTTCATTTACCATCCTTACGTTTTCTATTTTAGTTTGTTTTTTTAGTTTTACTAATGCAAACGCGATTATAACGATTTTATCAACAATTTTTTTAAGAATAAATCTAACACTTCTAATAAGTTACTAACGACGCTTCAAATAACAATGCGTTTGAGTAAAACCCTATGTTCGTTGTTACTATAAAGGTCAATTAGGGCTTTAGATGTTGTCTAGCTCCATGTGTAAAAGGCACATATTAATTTGCGAAGCCAACGCCCTTAACACGTAAAGGGAAAATCAGGTCTGAAAAGCCGTTTTTTTATTGGCTTCAATTTCCGTTAGATACTTTAAATTTTCCCCGTACGTTCAAAATTCAGTTTTCGTTGACGCTTAGACGTTTAGAAAGTCTACTTTCCATCGCCATCACTGTCGCTGCTCAACATCTTTGCGACTTTCTTACAAAATTTGAATTACGGACAAATAATGACGATAAAGTCCGTGTCTTTTGTCCGTGATTGACGTCACAGACAAATAACTTTACCGTTCACAATACCATAGAGTCGCAAAGCTGTCTCACCCGTCGACCGCCGCATCCACCTCATACCACAGCCCGAAGCAGCATGTGAATGTTTTGTTTTCTTTTCTTTTTCCAAACACAAACCGCACTTGGACATAGAAGGATTTATATCCGAGGGAGCATTACCAGCCCTGGGAGAGACAGGCGAGGAGTTACCATAAACCCCCCGATCTAAAGTTTGACGCCATACCGACGCCCCTTTGTGGCACAGACTTGGTCCCCATCCAGGTATGTGACACTTTGACAGATGTCACTTGACATCCCACGGCACCCGGCTTTTATGAGCACCAGTCTTTATGTACCAGTCGAAATGTGTGTGTGCGCCATTATTTTTTTATTGTTGACTATTTAAAGTAGGTAAGTTTGGAGCTATATCTAGATTGCACGGTAGATAAATTACTATAGAAAAAAACTAACTTTAATAATTCCAATAGGCATGGAGATTTTATTATTAACAAATTTTTGACTATGCGCAAATTTGCTATATATTAAATAAATTAAAAGGTAAATAACGTTACAAATAATTTATATTAAAAATATAAGTATTTTATAAGCATGTACAATAAGTAATACGGAGTTTTAAGCTATGATGGATTGCAACTTGTATTTTAAAATTTATCAGCTGTAAATATACCATCGTCATTAATTGAAATTGTCTACTACTGCAAAACGTTCAATTAGTTTGTTTATTTTTATTTTTCAAAAGGCAATATTAACAATACTATATCATTATATTTAACTCATTATCAATCAATATGGATTGTAGGCAAGATATTTAAAATAATTAAATGCGGGAAGTTATTGTAAATGTACCAAGCCGCGTTAAATATTCCGAAACTTAAGGATACGGCGTTACTTTTACAAGAAAACGACTAACGTCATTATCCAGTTATCTCTCGCTTGTAGTGACTTTTTTTATTAATTTCAATTCTTAACCTTAAAAGCTATTGTTATAGCAACAAAATTTATACATTGACCTATATGAAATTGCTGTGTAAAAAATGTTAAAAAATATACATATATGAACGTTTTGCAAGTATAGTGACGTTATTAACATGGAGTGGATCCGTAACAAGTTTCGACATTACAGATACGTCACCCGCGCGGAAAATCGCTAGAGAGCCTAGAAGATCCAGCAGAGCGATCGTCGCATACGACGTTCTCGCCCGAAACCGGTTTCTACTACGGCGGGCAGTGGCGACGTTCGTACGACGACGGGGACATAACGCCGACGAACGACGGCTCTTACGAAGGCGGCGGGACCCTACCTCGTCCTAGAGGCTTGGTCAGACCTCGACCGGTCGCTAAAATACAAGCAACACCGGCATATAGGGACAAATCGCCAGATTACACTTACGACGAAATCGCGTACTCGGCGAGGTTGCAACGCGTCGCGTACGGTGCTAGTCCTCACGTTGCTAGGAAACCTCCGCCGGAACCGCCGAAAAGGCAAAGCTCCCAATACACGCCCTTTACGAGATTCGGTCAGACTACGGTGGAAATTCACCCGGAAAAGAGTTTGCCGCTTAGCTTGCCGGCGTACCCAAGTTCGGATTCACTCAGCGTGTCATTGGACAGTACGGGGCTGTTGCCGCCCCCTCCCGCGCCTTCTTCCCCACCAAGGAGGTACGAAGATGACAAGATGAGGACGGGCTCAGACGCTAGTTTTAAGGTATTATTATTATATTTTTCTTCATTCATTCATTTTCTTTATAATTTCATATCATATATACTTTAACAACTAAAGGCAGCCTGTTTGCAAGTTTCGAAGTATGTAATAATAATTTTATCAACAAGTGACATTTGGTAATTTAATTATACTCGTAAAAGTTTGTTTGAATAATTTAAATCAAAAATGGAATTTGGAATTTCTAACCTATACATGAGTGGCGCAACTTGTTTTCACAAGGCGTGAAATTAAAGAAATCCATATGGATATAACAGAATCTTAATAGTTTGTAATCAATTAAAGATTTACATTGTTACTAGTTTGTCTATTTCGCGTAAATTTTAGTTTCAAAATACCTTCAAATACATATTGTTTTTCTATTCCCAAAACGGAAATCGGGATTTTTTGTATCCTATATGTTGGTCATTATATAAGGTCCAAATTGAACAAATTTCATTAATATTTCTTCAGTAGATTAGCCGCGAAAGCGTGACAGACAAATAGATTATAAGACAGACTTTCGCATTTAATATTAGTGTATGGCTGTCAAAATTCATGAGGTATATATTTCGTTTTGCAGTCAAGTTCCAGTACAGAATCAGACAGCATTCCGTTCGCAAACGAAAACGCGGGTACGATAAAACAGAACCGCGGTCAAATAGCGGGCAGACCGCATACCGTGGACTACGGCCGAGCGGGCATAGGCCTGGCCGGTCTACCACCACGGAACCCCGACATCAAATCCAACCACCTCCCTGAACATAAGGATGAAAACAAGAGCACGGAACCGGTTGACGTCCTCAACGACATTGGCAACATGTTAGCCAACCTAACGGACGAATTAGACGCCATGTTGGAAGAAGAGAAACGTCAAGGCCTGACCGATTCCTAAAACACGTGAAATTTCACTATTTGTACTCGAATACAATGTTAATTTTAATAAAAAAACATATTAAATTCCAAAGATTATTCTCGATCGGTACGATCAATAATTCGATCTGTGTAATGTTGAACGTAGTCAAATATGTCATTTGTACATGTGTTATCTGTATAAGATTAATATACGTCCGTTCGGAAACAATAGGGAATATGCATTTTTTTTAACAGTATATGACTACAGTATATGACTTGATATAATTTTCTGAAAAATAAACAACAAAACTGTGTACATTTTGCATAAAATATACAGCAAACTATTACATACTATTCTTGAAAATAAATCGGTTAATAAAGAAAGAGTTTATAGTACAATTTTTTTTGTTACTAAATATATTTCAGTTTTCACAATATTTTTTTAAAGAAAATTTAAGAATTTATCGTTATTATTTTTTATATTAAATGCATACGTTCCCTATGATTCTTAAAAAACAGCAATAACTCTATTCTGACGAATTTAAAAATATTTTAATTATAAAGCTTAAAAAAATTGACGCCAAAGCATGCTTTATGAAGTGCCACAGATAATATACATGTTGAAATAAATACATAAAATCTAAAAATATACATTTTCGTAAACTCAATTTTTGGGGCTAGAATCAAGGTCACTTACTTGTCACGTTAAATTTTATATCATTCTTATCGTACGCGCAACACTATATTTTATTTTCGACTAGTTTCAAAATAGACATCACTTAAATTTTGTTCCATAGACAATGTGTGATATACAAAGACGGCGAAAAAGTCTTCCAAGTTCCAATAACCTTTAGGGTTTTTCTGTTCTAGCATTCGTGTTAAAGTCTAAATGTTTTTTTAAATATCTAATGTCTCCATTTTATGTGTGAATTTTGATACAGACCGTTGCATTTTTGCAAGACCATTATATATATATTGATGAGTAAATGCCGCTATATTTTTAAAACCATTTCTTTTATTTGGTAGTCCTTATGTGCTCATAGTTTAATGTACTATGATTGCATAAAGAACATAATAGCGATAAATTCCACGTTTATCTTGGCATGTGTATAATCTGTGCTCTTTTCGATTTTGGTACCTATACCTACTTGCGTGCGCGCTTCCACTGCCTCTATCCGTCACCTTGCTCTCTTGTTTTTTGTATCTTTTTTACAGATAAATAAATATTTTTTTCACAATAGATTTCCATAGAGTTATTATATCTCTATGTAGATTTACATAATACCGTATTCTGATTGACAGATTAAGCTACTAGATAACTGTTTTATAACGTAAAATTTTAAAAATCTGTCAGTATTGATACATCTCTGATGATTTTACTATTTTAATACCTATGTGTATATTGATGTTTATAGATTATATATTGTTTTTTGTTTGAGAAATTTTGTTGATCTTTTATTACCTATATAAGTTTCTTATTACCATAGTTACATTATTTCCATATCCTGTGAGAAAATTAATAACTAGATGTAGTCTGATCCAAAAACAAATGAAGATGGCTATTTTTGTAAATAACATTTTACTTAATTATGTCATAGAATGAATGTATATCCAGTAGTTAGTTTTCGATGTACAATAAAATTGTAGAGTACTTGAATTATAATGTAGTATAGTATAGACTAGCTAGAATTTATACAAAATGATAGCTCTAGTGATAGTGTGAAATTTTAGGGACTAAATGTATAACAGCCCTTTATATAAAAGGACTAAACATATCGCTCATTGGCTGGAATAATGGCACGACTCAAAAATCATGTTTGAGCTAGATGTGTTTAATATTTTAATTGCTAAGGAAAATACATAAAAATGCTTTAGTTTGCTTAAACGAACGGCCTAATTGATTTATGAGTTCTGCCGGTATTGCTGCTGTAAAGAATGTGTATTTTAACATTTAAACGTATTCCTAGTTCAAAACATGTTTTTTGAGTTATGCTATTGCAGCCCATGAGCGATATTAGCGTCAAATTTATTTTATCTTGACAAATTATTATTTATATTTACCGATATTGGCAACTCAGTGCCATCATAAGATCCATGAATAATTTTTCTTTACGCCATATACCGGCTATTGATTAAGGAAAGTTTTTCAAAATGAAATTATGAAAAGTTATATTGTATGAAGGCATTAATTTAATTCAATCCTTTATTATTCATTTGCATTGTGTAATTCTTTGGCTTATTAACTTGTCTACTTGTAGATATACACCTCATAGTTATATATTTGTAACCTTGGACTGCGTTTATTACACATATTTATAGATATAACAAATAGGACATCATTTTGCGCAAATACATGCTTAATTTGCATTTAACTTTGAATTGATACATTATTTGATATTATGGCGGTTATCACAGATAAAAAATAGAACAGTAAACAAAGGTCTATGACACGTCCATGAAAAAAAATTTGTTTACTTGTATATTTTTTAAATAGATAAAAATGGCGCCACTATGTTAACATTCCTTGATGTATGATAACGTAACGAAAGAGCGATGTAAAACGAATATTTGTTATTTAATTGTGACAACAAATAAGGAAATTTAAAACATTTTTTATATTGTAATAACATGTTTTCGTATCACACTATTTATATTCAATTAATTTATAGGACAAAGTTTCATGTACACAATTTTTAATCTGTGTTACACTTGATTAGGATGTTAATATATTATTCCTGATCTAAAATAATCAAAGAAAGTATCTACACACACTGATATATCTTTTTTTATAGTTATTGTTAACAATGTTATATTAATTACATTATATTCGTAGCGTTTGTTTTAACATAGCTGTATATATTAAAGTGATAACTATGCAGTGGCCATATAACGTTAGTGCTTGTCAAACCATAAACAATAAAATTAAGAAAACACTTTGTAATGCGATGTTTGTTTTCTAATAACGGACTGAAAAAAACGTTTTTTATAAATGAAATTCTTGTTAATAAAATACCATACCATAAACTAAACTATTTTTATAAAACAATCCCCCACATGGCATACAACTACAATAAATAATTCTAGTTACTAATTATAGTACATTATAAAATATTTTTAGCTTTGTACTGTAAATATATTTAGGTAGAGATCAGTGTTTCTATACAATCTCCTTTGATACATAACACGTCTTAATTAGAAGTTTTGTATACATGTTTAAGAAAACCGTCACTCGTATTTTTTTTTATTTACCTAGAGTCGCTAGAATAGGACGGTGCTAGAAATGAAATTTAAAAGGGAGGCATTTTTGCATCATTATGATTTTTGGTTTTTATTTACGTTGTTCTATTAACTAGTCAAAATTTAGTTTTGAGTGGCGGTTATTTATGATTGATGTATAGTATGGTATCGACTATTACAGAGGGCAGCTTATAATTCTCTTATTTTATAGTTCAGTTCTTATTTGAATAAATATTTGTAATATTTCATATGTGTTTCTTTACTCCTTCAACTTTCCTGTCAAATTATAATTTTAAAGGCGTTAATAGTTATTATTAATAAATATTAATTGTTTATTTACTGCAAATTTATTGTTTGTTAAACTGCATTTGTTGAGTTCTAAGCTAAATTAATGTGACGAATTTTTAAAAGTTCGGTAATATAAGACATCTTGAATAATATCGTAGTACCTACCAATCCGCTCTGGAGCAGCGTGGTAAGTCTTAGCTCCAAACCTTCTCTCTAAAAACGGAGAGAAGAGGCCTATTCTCAGCAGTGGGATAGTAACAAGCCGCTACTTACTTACTATGAATAATATTTTATTATCATAAAGTTATTATACTAGGTAAGGGTGCCAATCTGTAATATGCATCAAAAAAAAGATAAATCAAATGAGATTTACTATGTATTTCTTATGTATGGTAAAACAAAGATAAGTTTCAATTTCCCTCTCTTAATATCTGTTGCGACACTCAAGGCCCAGCCTATAGCTCCCTAGAGTTAGGGAACCAGCCTTAAATGTGTCCATCACTACATATTATAAAACAAAGTCCATATTTCCGTATGTACGCATAAAACTTTAAAACTACGCAACCGATTTTGATGCGGTTTTTTTTAATAGATAGAGTGATTCAAAAGGAAGGTTTGTACGTATAATAACATTCAATACGGAGTAGAGAAATACTGTAATTTTTGAGGTTTCTGTAAATAATTACATTTTTTTCCGCTTACATTGCAAACGCAGGCTAAACCCTACGAGATTTATCAAAATGATGTACTAAGTATTTGTACACCTTGAAAAGGTCTACAGAAAAGTCCGCGATGGTATATGTCTATCTCTTATGGATAACCCACAATAGCAGTTTTTTTCATTAACTTTTCACGAAAAATGATGCCTTATGTTCAAAGCAATTTTTATACAATACAGCATTAATCCTTATCCAATTGAGTACCTTAAATAAATTGTTTATTTAATATAGATCAATATGGCCGTTTACAGCATGTAATTTAAGTGAACATTTTCGGAGATATAACAGATTTAAAATCCCGCGAGGAGGCCGCGCTTCGACCTATAAGCACTTCGAATTTAGCAGCGACCGGAGGCGCAACTAAATGTCCTTCTTTCAAGTTTATATTGTCTAATGATAAAAAGCTATGAATATTGTATGTAAAGACATTGTCTAATCAATTGTAAAAATAAATAATATCACTACATAGTATAAAACAAAGTCGCATTCTCTGTCTGTCCCTATGTCCGTATATCCCTATGTATGCTTCAATCTTTAAAACTACACAACAGATTTTGATGCGGGTTTTTTTAATAGATAGAGTGATTCTAGAGGAAGGTTTGTACGTATAATAAAATTCAATACATAGTAGAGAAATACTGTAATTTTTGAGGTTTCTGTAAATAATTACATTTTTTTCCGCTTACATTGCTAACGCAGGCTTAACCCTACGAGATTTATCAAAATGATGTACTAAGTATTTGTACACCTTGAAAAGGTCTACAGAAAAGTCCGAGATGGTATATGTCTATCTCTTATGAATAACCCACAATAGCATTTTTTGTCATTTACTTTTACGAAAAATAATGCTTTATTTTTGAAGCAATTTTTATACACTACAGCATTAATCCTTATCCAATTAAGTACCTTAAATAAATTGTTGATTTAATATAGATCAATACCGCCGTTTACAGCATGTAATTTAAGTGAACATTTTCGGAGATATTACAGATTTAAAATGCCATGCGGAGGTCGCGCTTCACCTTATAGCACTTCGAATCCAGCAGCTATATCGTTCTTTCCAGAGTTTGTTTAACGACAAGGAAGCTGTGAATGTTGTATATAAAGACATTCTGTAATTAATTGTAAAAATTAAATACATAGGGAAAATGTAAAAGTAAATAAGTAAAAATGTACTATATGAATTTAGATATTCCAAAGATAGCAGGAAATCTTCTTGGTATAGGGAAAGGAAATTGCTTTTCTCCAAATTTAACGCTTGCGGGCCACGGGCAGTAATGAATAAATCAAAACTACTGGATCGGTTTTAATAATTTTTTTACACTGAATGACATGGGATATATATTTTATACCCGTGCGAAGCAGGGGCAGGCCGCTAGTCAACAATAAAGTTAACGCAAATGTTGATTACTCTACTATAATAACTCTATGGTCATTATACCAGAAACAAATGAGCTCCAATAATAATACTTTTTATATGTCTTCCTTCATACCTCTACATAAAATAAATTAGTAAACTGGTGTCATGAGTTATTCGACATATCTACTTCGCCTACGTTCACTTTCGAGACACGATAAGTTACAACTTTGTTCAACTATAGATAATATTTTTCCTTTAAATTTGAAATATCGATGATATTCATCCTTTGATAAGACATTTTATGTTGATTGGATATTGTATATATATCATTTTTCTTTTGTTTATCTTTTAATATATTGCTGATTTGTTTAGTACATCAGTATTTTAGTTATTAACTCGTAACTTATGCAGTTTATTTGAAAATTATTCCAATAATTATTTTAACTAAATACAAAGAACTGTTATCGTTTTTGTATTACCTATATTTTAATAAGAATATCCTATCATTATTATTTTAAATAAAACATATATGCGCAAGATAGCCGCACTTATAAAACATAATTATACATTGGTAGTTGTTAAACTTTCGCGAATCATATAATATAAAGGTACTTACTTATACAAAGGTAATTCGATTATAGCACGATGTCTTTGAAAAATAGTTTAGTTTAGTAAATAGTTTACATAGTATTAAGTGTATCATATTACGATTATAGGATTAATTTTATTGCTATAAAAATAATAATTTTACATATATCAACACTAACCTATTTAAAGATTTTGACATTTCCGGAAAATTGTTGGAAAAGCAATTTCTTATCTGTTCCAAACATCATTGTTTGCGAATTTGAGCTCTGCGACTTGCGCGATCGATAACTTGTATTGGACGATAGCCGGAGTTTGCGAGATCTCAGACATTGATGGACTCGTGAGTCTTGCACTTAACACTACGAAGAAAATTTAGTGTTGAAAAATGGATACTGCTGGAGCTTACGGCGGCGGAAAGGCTGGAGGGGCATTCGATCCTCAGGCTTTTGTCCAACGACCAGCAGTTATAGTCAGGGGTGTTTGCTGGGTATGTTACATATAATTCAAACTGCTCTTTTGCACCGAAATATTACGATACTATTTGAATAAATGTTTTACTCTAGCTTCCTATAAACATTCTGTTACCTATAGACAGTTTTTCAGATATCTTAGTTCGTTCTTTTGTACGTTAATAACTTCTCAAATATTCTGCTTTGCTATAACCACTAAAACAGTTGTACCACAACAATCATATGATAGATTGACCTTGCTAAGTGAGAATACATATATGTGATGCATATACAATATTGATACAGAATCAATACATGTAATTTACTCATGATGTGAACACTGTCTCAAATATTGATTATATAAATATAAATAGCCCTGAATGCTGTTTTATGCACTTATTGCTAATTTGGTAAACTATTGACAACCTAGTTAGGCAAAAGGAACTGTAAATAATTGTAATACACACTGAAAATTTTAATCATACAACACTAATTATTGAGATAATAGAATTTTTTTAAAGTTCTAATACTCTGTATAATTGACTGACTGTTCTACTGAGTGTCATATGATTCCACAGATATAATATAGATTTCTTATTAATGAAGTAAAAATTTCTCAATTAAAATCAATATTCATAAAACAAAATAATTTTATTATAATGTTAAACTTCGTATCTTTTAGCATACATTAAATTAAGTACCTGGGTGACCGAGCATTATTTGGTAATTTTTGAAAAGATACAAAAAAATGCAATAAAAAAAAGAAATAAGAGCTGGGTGTCTTGAGAAAATTGATCCCAGGATTTAAACTTTTTTGGTTCGTGCGTTACCATAAGGCTATCACAGCTTTGCATTTGACAGCTCAGCTTTGTTACTAAGTTTGGTACAGCTTTGTTAGCTTGTTTGTTGTAACTCACTGAATATAAGAGTTAAGCAAACACATGTCACAGATCTGTCATTGGTCAAATTAGGTAGGCCAAATTTTGTGAGAAATTGTTAACTAACCAAACCTCATTACCAGTGACTACTTAAACAACCAGAACTTGCTAGCTTATAGGCCTCATAAGAAAGCATTTCTTACCAAGCAATAGAGCGAGCTATGTCCGGAGTGCCACTGTATAATAAAATAAGAAAGTAGAAGATCCACAAAGACACAAAGCTAGTCATATCACAAAGCTAAGGTGGTAATAAGGTGATAAAAGAAACAAATAGTATAAAGGCCTTGATAGACCTCCCTTCTCGGTAGATAGACTTAGTAATACAATAAAAAGAATGCAAAAAGCCACTTGATTAAAGTGCCTGATATTAAAGCTGGACAATCTGAAAAGAGCTAAAGCATCCTATTATATGTCTTAATAGCAATTGCCAGCGACTCCGCCTGCGTGGTAAGATTGAAACTGTATTATAGTCTTTTGATAACCATAAAAATGGTAACAGTGGGTTAACCTTAAAAGCTAGACATATGCTGTCGCCGACTTTTATTTAGAACTTTTAGAGGGGAACAATTTGTAATACATGATATTTGAATAACTATTACTTTTTTTACTTTTTACTCAGCGCACGCAAGGAAACCTTTAAATTATGCCGTTTTGTACTATTTTTTAGTAATGTTCCTCTCCTATTCATCTTAGCGTGATGTTATATAGCCTATAGCCTTCCTCGCACAACCTTTCGCACAGCCTTTCGCACAGCCTTCGGCACAACAAGTTATAAACATGTTATTACATGATTTGGCTACGTATTTTACGACACCTCGGTCAGAAAGAGGATGGTCTATTCTACCGGATACCACATGGTAGGTCAACCTTACCTTACCTTAGTCGTCTTTTAAGAAACCTCGCTAAGAAATGAGGGTGGTCTATTCTACTCACTACTACTAAATACTTGCTTTAAATTTATTCAAAACCATCTAACATGTGTCAAGTCCTCATGTGCAGTTTGCATAGTTTCAATTTGTCGTAATTACACGACAATTACGGTCTATTTGTACATTCAGCGAGAGACCGAACAATTAACTGAACAAATCGGGTCCATTACGGAGCGAGTGTTCAATATACTCCTATACTTATTATAAAACAATAACCCCAGAATCTGTCTGTATATATCGATTTTTTCAAAATCTACTAAACAGGGATTGTATGGTTTTTACTAAAAAATAGTGTAATTATTTCGGAAAGTTTAAATTAATAGTACATAGCCGTTTTATGTATGTGTTGAAGGGGTAGCGCAATAGTAAAAACTCTCTAACTGATAAGATTATTATCTTTTTATCTGATCACGTAATAAACGGATAATAGATGACGCTTTTCAATGCCATTCTATTCCTGTCGAATTAACGGGATTTCTACAGCCTATATGTTATACCGGTGTATAAGGAATAATTGTGCCAAACACCAATATTCGTTCAGCGGATTTGCCGTGAAAGAGCAACAAAAATACATCCATACTCACTAACTTTCGCATTTATAATATTAGTAAGATAAATTAATCTGCCTCTGACATACCAATTGAAATTTGTTATATACTGCGTCCATCATATTATCAGTCTTTTGACAGCTCACGCTCATTAAGTTTTGTATTGCTTATAATTGCAAATATATATAATAAATTGTATTGCAAATAAAACAATCAGGATATTTTAATTTATTTTATTAGCACGAGTCGTCGGAATGATAATCAACACTAGACTCCTCCGATGAGGAGTCTTCAGTAGCAGTTATTATTAGCTCTTGTGTAGATAATATATTATCAAACGCAATATCACGTTCCCAATCAGAGAATATTACTCTTTTAGTTCTTTCCACCACACTTGCCCAGTTCTCGGCCGTTACGTGGGTGCAAGCATTTTTTAGCAATTGCAACATTTTATTCGCTGTGAATGGGGGGCTTGTATTGCATCTCGCAGCATGCCCTTTTACTTGTGCCCATATAAGTTCTATTGCGTTGTACTGGCAGTGGTATGGAGGAATCAGAAGAACAGTATGGCCATATTCTGCTGCCATTTCATTGATTACATAGCGTTTTGCTATCTTTTTGGTTATTAATATTTTTATTAATTCAACTTTTAACATTGAGTCGTCCACATTTTCTCCATTGTCCCGAAGCCAATTAATTATTTCATGCTTTTTATTAGCCTGTGTTGGCATTTTGTCAATTTGACGGGAGTGGTAGGGCGCATTATCAATAAAAATTATTGATGGTTCTTCCAATGAAATGAGCATTTTTTTGAACCACTCTTCATACACATTTGCATTCATCTCTTCGTGGTAGTCATTTGATTTCTTCGATTTAAATGCCAACAGTGCGTCTTGTACAAATCCTTTTGCTGTACCTGCATGGCAAATGATTAGGCGCTCACCTTTTTCCATTGGTACTGAGGAAGTGGAATCAGCAGTATCATCAGTCCAGAAACGAGATAGTGTGTGGTTAGCGTTGAGCCATGTTTCATCCGTGAAAACAATATTTGCCCAATCTTGTATTTTCTTTGCCTCTCTTAAAAAATCACAACGTGCTATAGCTATATCTGTGCGTTCCATTAATAATTTTCTTTTATTTAACTTTTTATATGAAAAGCCAATTGCGTTCAAAACTTTGACCAAAGAAGATTTTTCACCATGAAATAGACCACTTCTTTTCAAAGAAACAATAAGTTTTCTCAAAATTGGAATTTCTTTTCTCAAGTAGTAATCATATACATGACGACGAATAGCGTCAGCGTCAAAGTCATCAACAGCTGTCACCTTATGAGCCCGGCGCTTTCTTTTTGGTGTAGATGGTTTGTTTTGCTCCAAGCCGCTCCTGCCGTAGGCATCAGTAGTGATTTTAGTCACAGTTGATAGAATGATCCCCAACGCGGCTGCAACACGGTTTCGGACTTGCGTGATAGGTATAAGAGGTCCGCCATTTTGATTTTCTTGCTCAAAATACTCATGAAGTTTTAACACTAACTGTCTCGATTGTGCTTTCAACACACGTCCTTTCGGCATTTTCACGATCAATTAATATAAGTTTCACAAAAGTTTTTCCGAGGAATAAAGCTACTTAACTCAAGGTGAAACAGATGCGAGAGAACACTCAGCGAACGTAAATGCGTGTGACTATCACGGGCGTTTCGTTGAGAGTGACAGATCACGTCAAAATGGCGGCCGAGCGGAAGGTCTGTTGATGTTGCCAGTTGATGTATAATATATTTTTTATGATTATAATAAATACACACGGATTAACATTTATTTTCAAAAAACTAAGGCAATATTAAATCAAAATGTTGATTTCTATATCTGTTATTAGTTTACGTAGGTTATCATTAATCGAATTACTTAGGTACGTAATTCGATTAATGATAGTAGGTACTATAATCGGAATGGTATCGCATACGAGAATCTTTAGGACATCACTAAATATGTAAATCGTCAATCTGTCAAAAGATGGTTAATATAATGGACAGTGTATAGTTGTTTAAAACCAGATACTGGGTTCGCATCTGAGAATACCAAATACTCTCGGAATTCTCTACAAAAAATACATCCATACTCACAAACTTTCACATTTATAATATTAGTAGGATAGTAGGACTAAGAAAAACTACTTTTATGTTTAAAATTTCAATTCGGGATAAATTTTGCGACACACTGAATCCACCACACGCGCAAATCCGCTTTTTTTTTAACACGAAAAAAACCCCTTATGGGTACCGCCGCCCGACGGGGGCAGGCGACGGTTATGTCGGACTCGCACCGACTAAAACAACCTGTGTGCTCCACGCTGCTGGTGGCGGGGATAGGGTACCTATGAAGACATTACCCCCATCCCCGCCAGCAGCAACTCTGTACCCCAGATTGCGCTACCTCTGGGTTGGGGCCTCTCTAAAAGTGGCCCTTCCCTCCGCTGGACGATGCATCGGGAGCACCAGATGCACCTCGGGGACCTAACTCCAGCGAGCGTCCGTAATCTGCTGACAAAGCTAGTCTCAATATATAAAATACGTTATGTGTTTAGCTTTTCAGCGTCATCGTGATGGGCTGTATATCGGCTAAGGGCTGGTACATCAAGAAGAGCGATGGCAAGGAGTACTGCGTGTACAACGACGACACCAACGCGTGCAATTACGGTGTCGGCATTTCCGTCATAGCCTTCATAGCATGCGTCGGCTTCATTGTCGGCGAGTATCTCTTCGATCAGATGTCTTCGGTGAAGACGAGGAAGCATTATGTATTGGCCGACATGGGATTTTCCGGTAAGTCTATATAATGTTTGTTTTGCTATTTTTTTTTTTAGTTTTTGTCACGCGAACCAGGCGAGTAGACTATTCGTGTTTCGTTAAAGTCTAAAGAACTCTATTAACGTATTTATGTATTTATTCACGTATGTATTGTATTCACGTATTTCTCTATTAACGTATTCTCTATTAATTGTATCTCGATGTAAGCGTTTTTAGTAACAACTACTTAGAGAAAATTCGAATACTTTATCGGTTTTTTCCAACCAAATTACACAAGACCTTATAAACTTATACATCTATGATTTATACAGGTTAGGGGTCTCTTTTTAATGTATGAAAATCCTTTCATTTGTTTTTGAGTTTATCACGAAAAACCAAAAGTTAATTCAGTGGGTACAGTTCAAGTAAACTTAGTGTTTATAGAATTGAATGAAAAGATAATAAATTTAGTCAATTCCATCTACCAAATATATATATATATATATATATATATATATATATATATATATATATATATATATATATATTACTGATTGTATGGGGGATGTTATATAGTTGCATAATAATTTGACCTTTTCTATTGGTTCATTATCTTACTTAACCTGATTTTCCCGTGTCAAGTATGCTAAGCGTTGCTTACATTAACTAAAATAGTATGATATATATATTTTAATACCTAAACGTGCTTGACATAATATAGAATGGCTAGGCATTTTATACGATAGCAGAATTATATGCCTTGCCAGTGCCATATACATAATTTATTTTTTAAATGTCGTGAGTTTTACGACTGGTATAAAATGAATGGAAATGTCGCCCAATATACAAGCGTTGTGAATACGAGTATATAGGCGGATTGACGATGGTAAAATGTTTGAGATGGTAACGTTTGAGGGTATCGTGAGTAGGCACTTTTATATAGATTTAACTATATATCATCTTCTTATCTATAAAAGTGAATGTTTGTCTATGTCTTTTATAGACTCTGAAACGGCTGGACCGATTTTAACTAAATTTTCGGACAATCTTTAGAATGACCCAGCGATAATTTTTTAAAGATTGGTGGCGGTCGAAGTATTTTTTGAAATCTTAAAATTAAACCCGTAAGCGAAGCGTTCTGGACACACTAGTTTTGTATAAAAACTTAGTGTAAATGTATTTAATTCTCTCATTTTTATATACATTTCAAGTTGTGATAACCCAGCTGTAATACTGTGCGTCTCTCTAGAGAATATGATGGGTTCAAATCCCGAGCAGGCACCAATGAGTTTTCTATTAAAACTTAGTTGTCTTATTGATAATTGCAATTTATCACGCGCTTTTCGATGAAGGAAAACCATCGCGAGGAAACCAGCATATCCCTAGAGAATTTCTATGACATGCGTAACCTACTGTTAGCGCACACACTATACTATAACACGATATAACAGAATACCACAATTCCTGCTCCGAGATACACTTCTCTTGAATAACTAACAAAGACTGAATGTCACTGAAAGGTTTTATCAATAGGAAGACCCCGCCGGAAACAACAACGGCACAGTGTTGCCACCATTTTAATCAAAAAGGGCGCGATACTCTTGTTTCATGACTGTGTTGCTATAAAATACAAAGCGACTACACATCCAATCCGTATTGGAGCAGCGTGGTAGGTTTATATCGAATCCTTCTCTCCAAAAAACAGAAAGCCTTATGCCCAACAGTGGCATAGTAACAGGTTGTTACTATTACCTTTATAAACATATATTTCTTTTTTACATATGTGTAATAATGATTACTTGGTACTTTTGTAAATGTAGCTTATACTTTAGTTGGACCTAATTAACGGCGCCATGAACTTCAGTGTAATAAAACTGATTAAGTTCAGGTCATATTGGTTGACATTAGGTGGGATTCGTCGGGTACTCAACGATTCAATTAACGGGCGTCAGGGAACTGTTTATTTTGCACTTAGTGGTACCCGCGACTTCGTTCATACCTACTCAGCGTTTAAATACACTCAATAGGGAAAAATCCTATATAGCATAATTTGTGATATTTTTCCTTATTTTCGTAAGGAAAACAGGTTTTCAGAAAAACAAAACAGAACAGAACAGAAAAACAATTTAACGGTGTCTAAAGCTTTAATTGTGCATATTAATTAATTAATTTTTAGCCGTGTGGTATTCGGCTGAATAGAACAGTACCACCCTCATTTCTTACCGAGGTGTCGTAAAGGCGACTAAGGTAAGTCGAACCGCCGTGTGGTATCCGGCTGAGTAGAATAGACCAAACTCATTTCTTACTGAGGTGTCGTAAAATGCGACTAACTCAGTAAGAAGTCAGAGAACTCAGTAAAAACTCAGCCAAATCATGTGACAGCATGTTCATAACATGTTGTGCCGACCCCACTTAGAGTGGGATAAGAGCAGGAAGGTGATGATGAAAGCTTTAATTGTGCAAAATGTCATCAATATTGGTCAAACGGATTAACCCCCATTATATCCCTAGTGACAAGGGACGTTTGGATAGCGGCACTCTCATATTGACCCACTGAAGTAAATTTTAAATATGTACGAAAAAACACTAAAAAATACAATTGTATTGGTCAATCGTTTGGTAAGGACAAGGTACTTGCACAAGGAACGGTTGTTTTTGAATTAGTTATTTAACTTTCTCCGAATGCGCGAAAAGGTGGACGTCTTATTTCATACAATAAGCTAGCGCTACTTCATATAAAGAGGGTTGCACAAATTTATGACGCGACTAGTCGAATTTAAAGTCGACTTTTTAATGACATGTTTTGTACAGCCCTTGAAATGAGTTTGTATAAGTTAGTAACGGCCTGTTACTATCCCACTGCTGGGCATAGGCCTCCTCTCTCCATTTTTGGAGAGAAGGGTTGGAGCTACGACCTACCACGCTGCTCCAATGCGGATTGGTAGGTTACACATATCCCTAGGATTATCTAGAGATATGCAGGTTTCCTCACGATGTTTTCCTTCACCGAAAAGCGCATGATAAATTGCAATTATCAATTAGAAACATAAGTTTTAATAAAAAAACTCATTGGTGTCTGCCCGGGTTTGAACCCATGATCGTCTCTAGAGATTCACACGGTCGCACCGCTAGGCCATCACAGCTTGAGTTTGTATAAATGGTAATATATACGAGTATGAACCTATATGGGTTTATACAAAACTTATGGACTCATTCTAAAACCAATACGATGCGGCGTCCTTGACCGAATTACGGCGTTTCATCCACTAGAAGATGTAGGTTGCGAACAACTGTTATATGACAATTACAAGTTGAAAGTATTCTCGTATGCAAGGAAAAATAGTTTTTTGGAAATAATATGTAACGTAATGGATATGTCATTACAGAATCAGTTAAAATTACAAATTTAAAATATTCTTTGTTCTAGTAAACTTGTAAACAAGTGCTTTTGAATCGTCAACTCAATTGCTGGTTTGGAAAGGCTTTTTCCTACCGAAAAGAACCAGCAAGAAACTTGGCGGTACAAAATATTTATAATTTAGTCACTACTACCTTGTACAGAATCGCGAATAGCTATATCCACGCATTTTTATCATCCTCAACATTATAGTAAGATTTCTGTACCAGCCTCCTTTTAATAGTTTTTATAACTGCTATTAGGGGCAAAACTAAAGTTAATTGCGGAATTTTATTATAGAATCTTATAATAAAAACCACAAACGACCTACGTCATTTTGCAATGAAACATTATATTTCAATATTTATTTATTTATTTATTTATTTATTTTTTTAGGGGAAACAAACAATTATGAAAATACTTAAATATCTAACTTATGTTTTAAACAGAAATCAACTAAGTTTCCACTGATACAAAAAAATTTACATCTATATTCAATGAAATATAATGAACTAGGTTCCACCCGCAACTTTGTCTGCCTGGACCTACCGTAGAATAGAATTACCATAGACTCTAGAGGTCACCTAGTGATGCTGAAAAGAACTGCACAATTTATGAAATTGTTAGTAGTAAAACTACCTACTGCTGGTGATAAGCCTCTTCTCTCCTTATTTAGAAAGAAGGGTTAAAACTTATGCCCACCACGCTGCTCTAATGCGGATTGGTAGGTTACACATATCCCAGAAATTTACTAGAGATTTGCAAGTTTTCTCACGATATCTTCCTTCGCCGTAAGGTGTGTGTGCGAATATTAATAACGAATATAAAATTAAATAGAAAACTAATTGGAACGCGCTTATAATTAGTAATTACTATTATATATAAATAATTACTTTTACCTGTTACTTTGAATGTCCTCTGTATCTTTGTTATATTATTAAAAATTCCTAATAATTTTCAGCGTTCTGGGCGTTCCTGTATTTCGTGGGCTTCTGCTACCTTGCCAACGCCTGGGGTAAGACAGAGATCCCACCGATGGGCACCGCAAACAACATGCAAGGCGCCATAGCCTTTTGTTTCTTTTCTATATTCGCTTGGGTGAGTTTTCGTTCTAGTGAATTTTGTTGAATAAATACCATGTAGTTAAATCCTGCATCGTCAGAAAATATATGCATTATTATAGAATAGAAATATGCATTGTAATAGACTAATTGTTTAACTCAGTCCTCGTCGAAGTACAAGGGCGCGGACGTAGAGCGAGAACGTCGGTACCTTAGTTTTACATTTAGTTTAGTTAAATGTTGTCCTTATATATTACTAGCTTTTATCTACAACTTCGTTTGCGTGGATTGTCGCGTGATAGGTTGAAAATAGATGGCGCTTTTCAATGTCATCATCATCATCATCATCATCATCTTCCTGCCCTTATCTCACTCTAAGTGGGGTCGGCACAACATGTTATAAACATGTTGTCACATGATTTGACTGCGTTTTTACGACCTGCCGTCTGCCTGACGTCAACTTACCTCTGCCGTATATTCTGACGACACCTCGGTAAGAAAGAGGGTGGTCTATTCTACTAAACCGGATATCACACGGTGTGTCATCTTAACTTTAGTCGTCTTTTACGACACCTCGGTAAGAAATGAGGTTGGTCTATTCTATTGAGCCGAATACCACACGGCGTTTCAATGACATCCTATTCCTGTAGAATTTATAGGATTTCTAAAGCCTACATGTTACCGCGGTGAATAAGGAATAATTGTGCCAATTTTCATTGATATTGGTTTTGATTCGCCCGTGAAAGAGTAACGAACATACATCCATACTCAAAAACTTTCGCATTTATAATAATAGTGGGATAGGATAGTAGCATAGGATAATATGCATAAAGTACCTAAAGGCAGTGCATTTAATGCCTTTTGTGGTGTACTTAATTTTATTTAACGTTTAAATGGCGTTTTAACGTTTAATTTAACGTTTAAATAACGTTTGACTGGCCCGTTGGCGTAGTGGGTAGTGACCCTACCTTCAACGCCGCAGGTCACGGGTTCGATTCCCGCCGAGGCCCAACATGTTCTATAAATGAATTTGTTGGTCTTTGAGGCTGGATGTATATTTGTATTTGAGTATGTATTTAGAAATATATAAGTATATATTCACCAGTTGTCTGTCTACCATAACACAAGTATTAAGTTACTTACTTTGGGGACGTACGACCGTGTGTGTAAGTGTCCCATATATTTATTTATTTATTATTATTATTTAAATATAACTACCACTGGTTGTTACTAATAAAAATAAACAAATAGTCATTGAATTTATTATAATACGTATATTATATTATTGCAGGTGGCGTGCGCGTTCTTCGCCTTCCAACGGTTCCGTATGGGTGCTGATGCTGCTTTCGCACCGGCTTACGAAGTTGAGGGCACGGTAGGAAGCCCTGGATCCTTCCCAGCTTACCCCGGGGCACCGGACCCCCAGCCAGCTTACAGTGACCCTCCGTTCTCGCAACAACACTCTGGCGGTAAGTAGATGTTATAAAATGAAAGAGGTTGAGTTTGATGTCACTTACACACTACTGTGTGCTTCTTCTTCTATCTCAACCGATGGACGTCCACTGCTGGACATAGGTCTCTTCATGGGATCTACACCATACACGATCTTGTGTCGCTTGGACCCAGCGGCTCCCCAGCGACAGTCCATCTATTCCAGCACCTTGAGACCCTAACGCTCATCGGTTCCGCACTATGTGCCCCGTTCATCGCCACTTCAGCCTTGCGACACGCTGAGCTATGTCGGTGACTCTGGTTCTCCTACGGATCTCCTCATTCCTAATTTGATCACGTAGAGAAACTCCGAGCATAGCTCGCTCCATCGCCCGCTGAGCGACTTCTTCTTTTGAGGCCCATAGCGACCATGTTTCTGATCCGTATGTCATCACTGACAACACGCACTGTTCGAAGACTTTTGTCTTCAAGCACTTATTATTTTGGTAATTTGGAGGTATTTTGGATTTTACTGTGTGGTTAGTGCGAGTTTTTTGACGTACTCGATCGTGTTAAGGTGCGTACAGACATCGCGAGGCGTGCGTTGTGAATGGTTCGTCTCGCATGCCTCGACCTGTATGAACGTGTGTGCTCACAGTGAGCATTCGCGTCATACGATCTTATACGTCATACGTGCGCTCTATGTAGACGGACGTTTTGTTTGCGTGTTCATTAGCGATGGAGCTTATGTTGAAAAAATTGCTCCAGCGTCTTTACTTCTTTTCTCTTTATTTATATTTTATGAATTACTACGCCGTGTGGTATCCGGCTAAGTAGAATAGACCACCCTCATTTCTTCCGAGGTGTCGTAAAAGGCGACTAAGGTAAGTTGAACCACCGTGTGGTATCCGGTTAGGTAGAATATGGATGGTATATTCTCTTTCTTACCGGGGTGTCGTAAAATACAATAAGGCAAGTTGATGTCAGGCAGGCGACCGTAAAATACGTAGCCAAATCATGTGACAACATGTTTATAACATGTTGTGCCGCATGTACAGAGTAGTATATAGTTCAAATAATCTATACTAATATTATAAAGAGGAAAAATTTGTATGTATGTTTGTAATGTTTTCACACAAAAACTACTGGACCGATTTCGAAAATTCTTACACTATTGAAATCTACATCTTTATTGAGCAACATAGACTATATTAAATTTGAAAAAAAGGGATCCGTAATAGCAATGTAATAAGGTGTAAAAAATTAGTCATAAAAATCTGTCATCGCATGCGCTGCGGAAACTATGGATGATATTTTAACAAAATAAATATAGTCCGACGTACATACCGATCTCATAATAGTGGAAAGTCTACTAAAACTTTCTACTGTTATGAGATCAGTATGTACGCGATTGAAATCGCGGGAGATTACTAGTTTCAAATAATTTTGTCCCCTAATTTTGTTCCAGGAAACATCGATTATACTGCACCAACGTATTAAACTGATTTACCTTTGACTTCACCTTTCGTGATTTTATTTAATTAAAACTAAGTTGTAATTAACACATATATTGAATATAAATTTTTTTGCATAATATACAATATAATGCATCATTTTTAAATCCAGAAAAGCTTTTATTTTTGGATTTTACATCCTATCCTATTAATATTATAAATGCTAAAGTTTTTGAGTATGTTCGTTGCTCTATCACGGCCAATCTGCTGAATCAATATCGATGAAATTTGACACAATTATTCCTTATACACCGGAGTAACATATAGGCTATAGAAATCCTGTTAATTCTACAGGAATAGGATGATATTGAAATGCGCCATTATCAACCTATTACGCGACAAAAGTCTACGCAAACTAAGTTGCGGGTAAAAACTAGTATCTATATAAATAGTAGAATAAGGGAATATATATGCCATCTTAAAAATACATACGACAAATTAATGATGTGTTAATTACAACTTATTACGTTTATCGTCCAATTGTTTTACTTATATTACTTTTAAGCACCGAATATATATTTTTTTAATTTATTTTTATTAACGGTTTTGAATATATAATTTAAGGTGTTATTATTTTTAGAAGTTTGTTCCATCATTGTATAATTGAAAATTATTTGGGACTTCTAAAGTCATGAAATGTTTTTTGACTTTTTAGTATTTTTGTCATATTTGTAGGGTTACCACATCTCTGTATTTCATTTTCCCGAATTTCGACTATAATGGTGAACAGATTGTAAATTAATGTTAATTATACATGTGTATAGTTTATTATTATCAATATTATTTATTGTTTTTTTCTATTGAACCTAAATCATAAACGTTTTGCTTCACAGTACCTGCATTTAGGTATATCGACAATATCGCTCGTATTGTATAATAAAAATCTTTATATTATCATGTAAATATCCTTGTAACACATAAATATTTATACATATTTAATTGTATTATTTTCGTGATCTGTTATTGTGATAATTTTTCTTTCACGATTACTTAATCGTTACCATTTTCATACGTGTGCCATATATTATTTAGATATAGAGTGTTATTTTAGATCATGTCGTCATTACAAAGTTTAACTAAGCTAAAAGTTAAATATTTTCAGTGTGGTTTAGACTTTACTGTAATATATATTTCATAGCTTGATCTAGTGTGATAATATGTCACAAAAAACTTTAAAATTATAAAACGTAGCATCCACTAATAATTTCATAATATTTTTTGATCCAACTGCCGTGTTACATTGGCATATAAATTTCAAAAATATTTTTTAATTTGACATATATAAATTTACTAACATACCTAAATATAAATAACATTATAGTATAATTGTTTGCTACGTTGTAATTTTAGATACAATATTTATAAACGTCTTTGAATAATAATTAAATAATAAAACTAAAGTAAATTTTAAACTGCATATCGGCATATATTTTTCATTATCTTAGATTAAAAATGTTCGTAACCAAAACTTTTAACTAAGGTTAATGTGCAATGTTAAATTTAGATATATTAGCTGTTAATGAAAAGCTTTGCTGTGTTACCATGTAGGTGTAATATTATAAATGTTATAAACTTAATATTATTAAGAAATTTGATTATATTGAATAATACAAGTTCCGACTGAGATGTTTTTGATAATTGGTGTAACATATTACAGCTGGGAAAATGGACATGTTTTATGAAAAATCTGCTTATTATTAAATATCAAAAAATTTACAATTAATATATTCATATTTGTCATAAACTATTTATTTTTATATGGGTCCATATGAGAACCTTAAAATAACATCGCATCCGACATTGTAAAACAATACGAAAATAATCACCTCCAAGGAAAGAGTATCTTTCTTCTTCATTCTCTTCCTTTTGATTTCTATCTTTTGATTTATCTTAGAGCGAATAGCGCAACCGAACTTGAAACGAGTATAGCTATTAAAAATACAATATCGTTATATCAATTCGCTTATACAGAATTATACGTTATATATAATATGTATATATAACGTATAATTCTGTCCTGTTCTATGACGTATATTATGGTTCACCTACAATTAAAAATATTGAGTATTAAAATCATTTAAGTCGAATAAAGTGGCTGTAATGTTTTGATATAATCAAATATCTTAATATCTACGAATATTCAACATTTATCTTTGAAAGTAGTTCAGTATTATTATAATATCATTAAGAATACACGGAAAAACGCGTTAAAAAAATCTCAGTATTTTTAAAAGTTCTTAGGGCTATATTATTCTCATATTATGATTTTTTTTTAAATTATTAATTAATTAATGCTGTGATACACTAAAATATTTATTAACTTACATAATTGACGACTAATATTTTGGTGTACTGTGTAGTGATATCGTAAGACAGAAATTTTGAGACCGTATTTAATACCATAGTGCTTACTCTAGAGAAACAAAAATAACCAAAGACAATGGTTGGTTTTTATTATTCTTAGGGGTTATAAAAATCGTGATTTATTCATATTGGTAATAAGAATCTACGTATTGATAATAACATAGTAATGCAAAAATTTTGATAGTATCATTTTGCTATAATTCGCGTTTGTTTAGAAAATCTTTGTAATATTTAAGTGTAGGAAGCAAAAATCGTTCAGTTATCTTATACATGCAGGATTAATTGGTATGGTATGGATGTATGTATGTTACACTGTCACTTCGAATCCGGTGAACCAATATCGATGAAATTTGGCCCAATTATTTCTTATCCACTCGGATAACATATAGACTTTAGATATCCTGTTAATTCTATAGGGATAGGATAACATTGAACAGCGCCATCTATTATTATCAATGTATCACGCGACAACAGACCCCGCGAACAAAGTTGCGGGTAAAATTGAGGTCCTTATAATTAAAGAACATTTCGCTCCTATGGGTAAATGTTACTCTTTTCTCGTTTTTCCACAACTAACCATGTTCAAAAGGGTTTACAAAAGTCAAAACATGCTCGTATTGATTGACTGACTCTCAAATAAGAAAAAAGAAAGGATGAATGGAATAAAAATAGCTTTTCGGCTTACCAAAATTATCCTCTCTGTATTGGATACAAATTCATTCGCTATCATAAGCGATTAAATAATTCGCCCTTTCCGAAGAATAGGTTTACATTTCCAAATGCTTATTCTTTGCGAAAAATAAGCATTTGGAAATGTGAATTTAGGGCAAATTATGTGATTGTTACGACGTTATTTTATAAGTTTATTAAAATTATAATCCCTGTCACAATGATCCACGAATACATTTACAAATATTTAAAAACGCTTCTCATTTCTTCGGTAAGATATACTTTTTTCTTACTATCGTGAACATAGCAGATTTGAATGCTATAAAGTTGAGAAATATCAATAATCTAAAAACTACATTTACCTAGTGTTTGTTAAGATGAATAGCTTATATGATTTTTTATAATTAAGCTTCTCGAATAAATGATATTATCTCTTTAATAGTGAATAAATTGTGTATCGCTGGACGTAAATGTAATATCACTTTGTAGGATCGCTTTATCTTATTGTTTAACCAATTAAATACGCTTAATTTAAAACAATAAACCATCGTGTGTAATACCATAATAAAATCTACCCAAATTCGATCGATTCCCGCCAATAAACCTGTCCTATATACATGAGTGTAGCGAGGTATGGGCAGAGAACTTTCAACCTTTGAACCCTAGAAGAGCGATTAGTCACTGGTAAACTAACAAATCGCAACAAAGTGATGCTTTGAATTCAATTTGCCATTAATTACATTTAGTATTAAAATAAATAAAAGTAATGAGAATATTATTTTGCTATAATACGCGATATAAATTTATCGCGAGTTATAGCACAATAATATTCTCATTACTTTTGTATTATGGACCTCCGCAAAGTAACGCCTAATTCTATAAATTACATTTAGTATTACCATGTTGGCACAAATTACTTTGCCAATGTCACGTAAGATGGAGTACACACGAGAAGGGAAGTGATGCTCTATAAGAATTGTATAGGAGCTATACAAGCCCAGGGTGAACTGGTCAGCTCCGTAGAAATCAGTGTTTTAAAAAGTTGTTCCAGAGTAAATCCCATCCCACTCGCAAATTCTAGAATAAAAAGTAGCCCACATTGTTGCTCAACAAAGTCTATCTTCCAATGAAAGTTAAAAATAAATAATCTGTTTTGCTATTCCAGAGTATGTACTATTAATGGTATCTTTCTCAAAATTTACACTATTCGTAAAAACTGTTTGAAAATTTGTTCTGTAGAATTTTGATAAAATCGATTACATACAGACAGCTTTTGGGGACTTTGGTTTATAATATGTGGTTGTAATTGTATAATATTTTAGAATGTACGCATATAACATTCCAAAATTTTACTATCACATAATTCAATGAAAAGTTTAAGTAATTAAAATACATTTTGTTCTTTTTAAGACCTCTTAAAGGAAAAGAATTCCAAAAATTAATAAAATATATATGCGAATAAATATATATGGGACACTTACACACACGGTCGTCCGTCCCCAAAGTTAGTAACTTAATACTTGTGTTATGGGTGACAGACACTGGTGAATATATACTTATATATATTTTTAAATATATACTTAAATACAAATATACACCCAGGCTCAAAGGCCAACAAATTCATTTATAGAAAATGTTGGCCCTCGGCGGGAATCAAACCCGCGACCCGCGGAGCTGAAGGCAGGGTCACTACCCACTGCGCCAACGGGCCAGTCAAATTGGTGTATTTAATTGGTTTAACAGAAACTTTGTCGCGATTCACCAAAAAACCTAAGTCGTAGAGATATAAAAATTATTTAGATTTAGCTATTTATATATATTAGATCTGTTCTGATAATAATGATATCTAATACTAATCATTAAAAATTAAATACACAAAATTGTAATAAGTGTTAAATATTATGCTAAAGTTCGATGTTCGGTGACCTAATGTTGTTGTGCATAGTAATAGGGTTTAAATATATTGTCAAATAAACCGATTTCTGAAGTGAATTATGTTTGTAAGTAAGTCACTAAATGTTCTATTGGAATTTCTTTATATATCCTCGAAAGTGCTAAGATATTTTCCAATCTTGTTCCAATCTTTAACAATGATTTGACTCATTGCCGTAAACAAAGCTTAATATAAACTCAAAATTATTTAATTGCGCTTTTATTTCGTCACTCTGATATAAGAGATTTCAAAAATAAAATCGATATCCGTCTTTGTATGTATTGGTCTTTGCAAATTTTGGTGTTAAACACACCAAAATTTGGCCAATACCGAAGTATGTTCTAAAAAATTTCAATATTTTCAGATTGAAATTTCAAATATACATACATATTTCTTAATCAAATCAAAGCAATTGTTACTAAACTACTTGTATTAATAAAAGAAGTATTCTTAATCAATTTTATTCTTTTCATAAAAAATGCTAAAATGGAATCAAAGCAAACTCTCATTCGCTATTCGCGGGCTAGCTGCTAATAACAGCGGCTGTCGCATCTCCCACGTCAAAATGGCGCGAACGGCTGTGGCAAGATGTGGCGTCATGGCTTGCTTGCTTGCAATAGCGACAAGGCGGCGTTGTTACACAATCTATATTCAACTAAGCTTAAGGTCTTATTC
Source organism: Morpho helenor (assembly GCA_029227775.1). Taxonomy (NCBI): domain Eukaryota; kingdom Metazoa; phylum Arthropoda; class Insecta; order Lepidoptera; family Nymphalidae; genus Morpho; species Morpho helenor. The sequence goes on along the minus strand of JARGCU010000019.1, from coordinate 3,896,419 downwards.
AAATAACTTAATAAGAATGCTTTACTTGCTTGTTCAAGAATCGTCAAGGATCAATTAGATTTAATGAAGCTACAACTGGTTCGGAATGTTGCTCTTACTTAGAAGATCCAGCAAAAAACTCAGCGGTCAATTTTTTAAACATTTTCATTTTACATTATGAAACCGCAGTCTTGTATGAAACGTATGAAGGATTTTTAAATCCAGGCATTTTATCATACAAATAATCTCCAATTTTGTAATATGCTTTACATATAAGCCTATTTATTACTTAATTTAAATCATTCTGTAGACAGCTCTAGTATGTATAGTGGAATTATTTAGTATATAGCAAAAACTAAACGTTAATTCTAAAATACATATAGGTATGTATAATGTGATTTTATTGTAGTAAAATAAAGTTGAATCTCTATCTAATCGTGGACGCTGTTAATTTAATTAAGTTAATTTTATTTAGCTTATGCCATTAATGTGACATTATGGAGAGATAACCGCCTTTAGTTTTAACTTTATTATGTTAACTTCCATGGTCGTAAAATCGCAAATGTAATTCACTTCTGAATGTTGTATTTATTCTTTGATGTCCTATAATACAAATTTAAAGAATAATTTATAATTTTAAATGTTGGACTACATATAATAAATAATGTTTTGATATATGAAAAAACTAATTGATTGAGAAATCTCTGTGTGTGAAGTTCAGCATTAAAATTATAGACTCTATAGTTAAAATTTACCGAATATTTATGGATAACCATTTTATTAAATATAATTATTACTTTTCGCGTAAATTAAACCATATATCGAAAATGGAATGTTATTAAATGTCGTATATAACTCGGTTTATACGTTTTAAATTAAATGAAAATAATTGCATTCTTCAAATTAAAATTAATGTATAATTTACACGCACAATAAATATGTAAAAAATGTGTGTAATAATTCTATTTAATACTATGTTATTGCTTTGTAAAAAGTTGGTAATGGAAATAAATTGAAATATTAGATATGCATCAACAGTGTTTTATTTTATCTCTATAACTAACAATCGCCAGCGTCTCCGCCCGCGTGGAAAGATTAAAACCGTAATATAGTATTAACTGCTTGACCGTTATTAGAAGGTTAAGGCTGGATTCAGACTATGATGCCGTTCTCGGTACGATCTCGGTCCGGTAAAATATTGTAACAACAAACAGTCAGAGTGTTCACACTATCGTATCGCTCCAGTCCCGGTCCGATATCGCTCCAGCACCGGTTCGTCAAAAAGAATATTTTGACTGGAGCGAGATCGAACCTGTCTCGGCGTTGTACCGACATCGACAATGTGAACACGCTTCTGTTTTAACTCCAGACTTTCATCAGCCGTGCCGCGAGTGTGTTTTAATTAAATCAAATTAAGTTAAAGGTAATAAATAGTGGGAATCTAAATTAGGTAAGTATTTATCATGTATTTTATAAAATTTGTTATAAGTGATTGTATTATTATAATTTTTTATCAGCTTTTCTTTCTTTCTCATTCCTTTTCTTCTATTCTTTTGAATCTTCTTTTCTGTCATTCTTTTTCTTTTTGTGCTATTCTTTTGATTTTTCTTGACTTTTCTTTTAATTTTCTTTTAGCCTTTTTTTATTATTCGGTTATTCTTTTCTTTTTATTTTTTCTTGCTTTTCTTTTCTGATTTTTTTATTGAAATACTAAATGCTGTTGAATTAAATTTATATAGTTATTTTCCAAAACGTCCTATGTCAACTACGGAGCGAGAACGAACCGCGAACGACATCATAGTCTGAATTGAGCTTTTGGCATGATTCAGACTATGATGCCGTTCTCGGTTCGATCTCGCTCCGCTCTCAGTCCGGTAAAATATTCTTAAATAAAAAAGATCAGAGTATTCACACTATAGTAGATCCAGTACCGATCCGATATCGCTCGAGCGTCGGTTCGTCGACAAGAAAATTTGACTGAAGTGAGATCGGACCTGTCTCGACCTGAACTCGCTTCTTTTGTTTCAACTGCAGTCTTTCATCAGTCGCGCCGCATGTGTTTAGTATTTATGTTAAATAAAATTAATTAAATAATTATGTCTGGTAATAAATCGTAGAGTTCAGAAAAAGTTAACTATTTCTTATGTGGTCTATAACATTTGTTATAGATAAAGAATAATTCTGCTATAATTATTTTACCAGTCTTTCTATGTGCCTTTTTTTTGAGAAAAGTGCATAGAGTTAAATTAATAAATAAATGGTCAACTGTTTTACAAAAAAAAAACAATAAATTGAATATTTATTATTTGCAGATGAAAGACATATTGAATTTGTGAAAAGTAGACGCAGCCTGTATGATTTGCAGTCACACTATTACAGTGACAATATTTACAAAAGGAAAATATGGAACGAGATTGAAGACGCAATAGGATTACCTGGTGAGTAAAACACAAACGTAACAAAGTGATATTCATTTAATTGCTTTATTGTAATTATATCGCAAGTTTTTCTTGCCATGGCACTGATACTTCAGGAGAGTTGATTTTTATTTCCTTTATGCCTATAGGCCTATGCATTTCCTCTTTGTCTTTTTAGATTTTGCACGTGATTATTATTAATGTAATACAAATTACCCTCGAAATTCATCGAATTCCAGAATTTCTAATAATATTATGCAGAATGCATGTTGTTAAATATCCTTATTTATAAACGTTATATTTCTATTATAGGAGCAAGGAATCGATGGGAGCGACTAAGAGCTCAATATCGAAAATACCTCTCAAAATTAAAAAGTGGCCAAAATTGGCCAAGCAGCTTACAAAGTTTGCAAATTGCGATATCACGACCAAATTTAATTTATTAATGAGTACATAACTGTAATAGACTACGAATATCCATTATTGCCGACGATGAAGTTAACAATTACAATATTCGTGATATGGATATTGAAGAGACAGATGAACCAACAACTATGATAAGATAAATTGATGTCAATGAAGGAGCTTAATTAGAAATTTATTCCGTCAATACGTTCGCTAGTAATGTACCACTGGAATAAACAAAAAAATATAAACAGAAAAAACAGGACCTCAACAGGAAAATGCATTATCAACCAACACCATCACCGCTATATACATATTATGTAATATTCATGCATGTAAATGATTGTTATAATTTAAATATACAAATTTTATAGAATATGATATTTTATTACTTACCTTATCCAAACCATTAGTAACCTGACGAAAAGAGGTGTTTCTTTTTAAAATTTGCGCTCAATTATTTTAAAAATCATTTCAAATATTCCTGAATACAATCCTAAATCAATATAATGAACATTATTCTTCATTATTTACCAAATGACGAAATAAAGTATAATATTCGCCTTCCTCTTTTCTCGGTAATAAACTTTTACTTTTACTAAAACCCATATTTTCTTGTCCCCTTTTTTTCTTTTCTTTTTGTTGTAATTTTTTATTAATTTATATCTTGTTTATCCAAAATGCTATTGTTGCTAATTCTTCAATAGAAAAATTGAATTCCATTTTCTGGCGAATAAAATTATTATGATTCTTTTTTTAAACATCGTATGTCGACCATGAATCGAGATCGAACCGAGAACGCCATTGAGTAGTGTAGACACAGTGAGATTTGACCGGACCGAGAACGGAGCGAGATCGTACCGAGAACGGCATCATAGTCTGAATCCAGCCTAAGTATGAGACAGGCACACCTCCGTCATATTCCGTTTTCCGTCATATTTTACCTCTCTTTCTACCCAAATATCTCTGTCTCCTTCTTTTTTCCCCCCTTTTCACCGAACATGGCGGGAGGCGCTAGCCAGTCCGCGACTCTTTGTATGTCATTGTGTCTCATTATGCACCAGGCAGGTATAAAAAGTAAGCTTCTAATAAGGTAAGTATTTAATAACTGTTTTATTTCAGGTAAAACGCCTCTATTAAATGCTTGACCGTTATTAGAAGCTTAAATATGAGACGTGTTTGTTACAGACAGCTGAACAGACCACCCTCATTTATTACCGAGGTGTCGTAAACGGCGACTAAGATTAGTTGACCAACCGTGTGATATCCGGCCGAGTAGAATAGACCCTTTGTTACCGAGGTGTCGTAAAATACGGCTAAGGTAAGTTGACGTCAGGCAGAGGCAAGCGGCCGGTCGTAAAATACCCAAATATTTAACATATTTATATGTTATAAATGTTTATATGTTGAGCCGACCCCACTTAAAGTGGGATAAGGGCAGGAAGTAGTATAATTAGTGATTGACTCTTTTTGTCTATTATGTCAAGATATATAAAAAAAAATATGAACGATAAAGGCAGTTTCCGAGTAGTGTTAGATCATAGATAATTTGCACTTACTCCAGAGTTTTTTTATGTCTATCCTCAAGGGCAGTATTTTCCAACTCCACTTAGTGGAATAAAGGCAGGAATATAATGATTGTTTAATGGGATCCAGTCGTAAATGAAATAAAAATTGTTAAAATTGCATTCATATTTATTTCTGAACGACACTTTCACTTAAACTAACGAATTATCACAAATAAACAGTGAAACTGATGATTCACAGAATCTAATTACAAGGGAAGATCTTTTTGCTTCTTAATCTGACACACGAGTGGCAAATTTTTATATTAGTACAGTGTTTTTAGACACAGATGGCGATAGAAGAGAAGTGATTATCGAATGATAGACCTTGATCAGTAATGAAATATTTGTGGCTATAATTTAGGTACCAACTTAACTAAATGTAAACATTATTATATAAAGAAACGGAACACATCGCGGATAATTTTTTATATATTTTTGTTTATATAATAAATAGTATGAATCGAGAAAGTTTAAAATCTAAATGTAAACATGTCCGAAAAGGTTCTCTAAGCAGATTACAGCATATTACATATTTATTCTTTAAATGAGTTATCCTTGTATATATGTATATATTTTTTTCAGAATTTTTCTTTCCAACGATTTTCACGGAAAAATTATCTAGCTGGGTTTGATTAAGAAAATATGTTTTATCCATTTTCGAACACTGAAAAAACTTTTACAATTTTATGAGAAAGCAAAGGGTTATTACGCTGTCAATTGCAAGTCATGATAGCTCAATTGGGTAAGGGAATCAGAATACTAAGATCGATCCCAGATAAAATATTTTTTTTATATTTTTAATTGCATTTATGTTATTTTTCTACAAAATTTAGTTTTCTTTGTGTAAATAATATTATTGTTATTAAATGTTTGCCATTCCTGAGTCATATGATTTGTTTGTTTACATTTAGTTAAGTACCTAAACCTATGGACAGTAGCTATAAATAACAGTATAATAAAAAAAAGTTGTCCTGTACATTTTCAAGAAACTTACAATTATTCACTGGCTTGTCGGTGCAGTTAGCAGTGACCCTGCCTTTAGCTGCTCCGCGGGTCGCAGCTTTGATTTCGGCCAGGGACCAAAATTTTCTATAAGCATTTGTTGGTTTATATGTATTTAACATTATAAAAGTATGTATTTACCAGTTGTCTGTCATAACACAAATATTAAGTTACTTTGGAGACAGATGACCATATGTATAAGAAAAAAAACTATCAATTGATTTGATGATAATCATGTGTTTTTTTTAAAGTACAGGACTTTAATGAAGACAGACAAAAAAATATTTATCAATTTTTCTTTAAATTATTTTGAAGGTAATACATAATCATTAACACACAATTCAGCGGTATTGATTGATTTTATCTAATATATTTACAAGGCTGAGTTATACTGTATATTGAAAATTCAAAGATAAAATAAAAATGACATTACAAGATTATAGCAGTCTAAATTAATCACCAATAAATATAACACACTGTAATGTTTACACAGTAAAAAAATTGCAAAAAAAACAATACTTTTTCATTATAATCTACTATATACAGTTTAAAATCTTACAATCTACGATATATAATACAAAGGATGAAATAATCATTTAACAGAAAACCTAATTTCAAACTTATAATTAATATCACTTTGCCAGTAAAGGAACTAAGTAAACAAATACAGATCTCAAAAAAATTTACATAATCTGTAAAAAAGGTCAATATTGAATTTACAAAGTCCTATTGACATTGCACTATACTTTCTTAAAGCACAGCGTTTTATATAATATTATTAACTGCTTCCAATATGTTTCATATAGAACTTCAAAGAATGATTTAAAATTGATCATTGATTTTGAACATAAAAAGATACATTAATATAAACAGATATTGGAAAAAAAGTCTATTTTTCTTTCCTTTCTTAATTTTTTTCTTTGCAAGATATATAGATGAGGTATTTTGAATTTAATAATACTATTATATAATTAGGTGTTACGGAGGTCTATAACACAAAAGTAATGAGAATATTATTAATATTCTTATTACTTTTGAATCCTATTATAGACAAACTGTTTAACTGAGCCCTTGACTTGTACCCCACGGGCGCAGTAGGATGGGAATGGGGACTGAGTGAAGCTTGGGCGGTCACTTGTTTATCATGCTACGATAGCTCACCAACCGTACAGATCTGTTCCCTTTCTCGTCTTACCTAACCGCGGGCGAGGACTTAGTTAAACAGCTTGCCTATAAAAGATCAAAAAATTTAATTACAAGGATTTTTAAAACTACTGAAACCATATTAAGTATATCTATCTATATTATAATTTTACTATTTTAACTTGTTACTTAAAGAGCATATGGTTTTAACAGAGTATACTTGCATCAATCAAGATTAAACATTAATATGTTTATCACAAATAAATCAATAAACAATGGTTATTCAAAAAAGATGGGATGTTGACGTGATTAATTACCACATTATATTTTCTATAATAATTATTAAAGCATGATATCTTACACAAACAATACCACTTTTATAACAAATGCAGAGCATATTTACTTAAAAAGACTTTGTTATGTGTTTAATTACTATTTACTCAATAACTTTACAATGTTGTGACATTTATCTCAATTAATTATTTGGTAGTTTCTCTACTGGGATCTTTACATTAATACAACTATTACTCCTCAAAATGCCACCAACTACACTAATCTCTTAAAAGAAATTTAGATTTCAAATACTTAGCTTGATCACATTCAAGAACTATAGTTTTATACATAAAGTATTAATAACAGGCTTGCAACCTAGAGAAATAGTTTTTGTTATACATGTAAGCTTTCTCTAAGCCCTGCCTGTAAGCCTATACTACTTTTTAGCCTTCGCTGAATTCCCTTGTTTATTTGGAGGGATCCATCTTAGTGCTGACGGGTCTACACAGAGTCGAGGTTTCTTAAAATGCGAACTAGACAACTGTTCAGCGACAATCTTTGGTGTAACACAAATAACATGCTGTCCTTTCCAATATTTCACCATATTCATAGATTGTAATGTGGATATAATGTCTGTCTGCGATATACCTGTCATCTGACTTAAATCTTTAATACTTAAAGTACCACGGCTCGCACTCAGCACTTCCAATAAAATATATGACCAGTACGACCTATAGCTAAGTTTACCTAAATCTGATAGTGGCTTTTCAGGGCTACCAACGACCTGCTCTAACCTCGAGAGCTCATAGCTAAATGCAATAAGCAGTTTCCCATAACCTTGCCTTTGATAAGGAGGCAGAGTAAGAATACAAGCAACATTGTTGCCTTCTGGAGAATCCTTCTCTTTAGAGAAATAACCAACAAGGTGTGCACCATGCTTATCTACCTCACATAAAATGTAAAAAAGGAATTGCTCTATATCAAAATAAAGAGTTTTGTGATCTAAAAACAGTTTTGCCAACAAACATAAGTTCTGACAGTAAGTTTTGTGCTCCTTACCATCTGCCTCAAAAATAGCTATAGTACCTTTGCGGTATATTTCGCTTCCTAGCGGCTGTCTTGCTATACACTCGTTTAAATGATGCCTATAGGTTTTTTCCATTCTCATATACTTAAGACAATATTCACAAAGCCATAACTTAGACTGCTTACCGTACTCATCTGGGTATGGACTAAAATACCAAGTATCTATTTCGTATTTGCCAATTTGAATCCTATCGATATATTTGACTTTGGTGATCGCTTCGTGTTCTTTCTCTAGAGCCGCTGTCGTTGGATCCATTTCCGCATAAGATTTCTGCACATGGTTGATCTCGTCATGTTTACGTTTTTGATTGCGCGTTATTTTCCGGCCGGATTTGTCAGTGAGAAGATGGTCTGAATTTATGTTGTTATTAGAATTTTCACAAACGTCAAACCTATCGGACATCACCCGGTGGCGCGAAACCCACTCATCGAGCCTTCTATCGTAGCCCACATAATGTACATAGTATTCATAACACGATTCCGCGGCGTTGTAACGCGTCTGTATTATCTCAGCCGGGTGCCATGACTCATCTGAACGCCGCACTAAATAATGCTCTCCGATATCCAAAGGTTGCTCCGGCGTTGATTCCGAGTCCTCGTTATCAGTGCTTCGGCACTCAGGATTTGGTAATTCATTGTTCACAATTGGTTTTTCTAATTCTTTATCACCTTTAGCCATATTAAACAAAAAACCATTAATCGGATCACGCAATACCGCGCAACACAATCTTTAGAAGCCATGCCATTCATTCCATAGACAACAAATTATCAAACGCACTAAAATATTCAATAGTGATGTGTCTTGCAACATACATCGATTGCAATACAAATCTTTGTGAAGCTGAATATCGATCATAAAAAATATATATAATTGATATTTAAATATTGATCATAAATAAATCATGAAACATTTTGGTATTTCTTCGTAAGTTTTAACACATTTTAAATTACAGTGAGAAAATTAACAGAAGATATTAACACTTATTACTATTGAGTAAAGTGAATTCAAAGCCTCTAACCTACTCTTGGCCTGGATTATTAAGAATATATTAAAAATGATAACATAATTGATATCCTCAAGTCCACTGTATTGTTAAATTTACATAAATAATCAGTTAACTAAACACTATTGAATGAAACTGGCTTAATAAAAGCATTAAAGACCGCCGAGGATAGAAAAATGTGGAAAAGAATAGTGCAGGAAGTGAGCAGCAATAATAATTCCATTTAGACACGACCATCAGTAATGAAGAGATCGACTAAGAAGAAAAAGTTGATTAGTGAAATATGATAAATGATTACTCGATTCCATGTACGTATAAAGATTTTTGGTAGAATCGTTCGCACGTCTATAAAATACAACTTTGTCTATTTTCAGAAAGAGTGTTGCACTTGAAGAAAACTTAACTTTAAATTGCGGAATATTTATAAAATCCATGGGTACTAAGAAAATATCATAGTACAACAACTAAAGATCACAACACACTTAGATAGAAATAATAAATGAAATCTAAATAGATTGAGCAATTAACAACAACGATTCATGTTGCGTCATATGATTGTGGTTCTAACATTAATACTTTTATAAAGTAGAACAGATCTAAAGACTTTCAAAAGTCAATAAATATTACTATAAAAGACTATGACCCAAGAAAGATAAATATATAATAAACGTAATGGGTAATTTAAATATTAGAACAGGTTACATTGTCACTACACTATATCACAGACTATAGAGCAGTATTAAATGAAACATGAGTTCCTGAGCGATCGTACGTAACGTAATACTATCAGCGAATCGTCCGCGTTCAAGCTGATTTGTAAATCGTTTCCTAATCGCCAAAAGGAAGATATGAAATTATTTTCCTTATCTAAAAACTGTGCCGTTTTACATCGTGAGTGTTTATTGTAATGCCAAAGTGTATTGATTACAATTAGCGGTGATCTAAGTGCAGTGGTTCGTTGGAGATTGGTTTTGGAAGCATTTGTCGTGTTAATAATCGGCCGTTGTCTCACTGAGAACGATATTCTGAGCCAAGATGCAAGCGATTAAGTGTGTTGTTGTCGGTGATGGGTAAGTAACATGTTTTTCATAACTATTAATCTTTGTTAAATAAATTTTCGTAACACTATTACAGCAAAAAACTATCTGAATTCTGACGTCACTAGGAGAGGCATTTAAGTACCGCATCCAGTATTGTAAGCGAGCAACGAAAACGTTTAGTGATAATGCACGTTGTATTATAGAGTTGTTGTACACAATGTATTAATTCTGATGTATAATTAATTTGCTACGCTTATTAAAAAAATAAATACCTTATTTAAATACTACATATTTAAGAAGGTATTCTTAGTAGTACACTTCAATTTAAATAAAGAAGTAGTACATTTAATTAAACCCTAAATTAGATATGTGCAATTTTTGAATTTAAACTATCGTGAGTGGTATTCATAATTAATGTATAGAAACCGGCTATACTCACGTGTTATTTTATCGGATGAGCCCGACTAGTTTCAAGCCCAATAAGAGCCCCGTTTGGGCTTTGACACTAGTCGGATTCATGCGATAAAATAACACGTGAGTATAGCCGGTTTCTATACATTAATTAGATATGTGCACTTTAAGACAGCTATGGGACAATATAATTTTTTTTAATTAATTTCACCACTAATATACATAAAGATAGTACATTTATGATTAAACTTATTATCTTATCAACAAAGATATAGACTTAGTAATATAAAGATAATGAAATAAACATTACTTTGTACTAAACATAAATGCAAATTTATGATTTTGAGCTTGTCTATTTCCTATCTATAATAAAGTAATAGATTAGGCAAGCAGTAGATTAGTGTAACCTTTTTGGGTTTACATAGTATAATATATATTTTAAGATATTTTTATTATTCTTAAAAGTGAAAATGAGTGGAAAGTTTTAAGTTTCAACAACACAACTTCTCTGATGTGGATTTCACTATAGTCTTGTCAGTTTTACTTCTACAATTATCTTTGTCAAACCCAACAATGTCCTAAAAGAAGCGTCATTATTTCCTTGTCCTTTATTTTTTACTAACTTAGTATCTCCTATTTTACCACTTATCAATCACTCAATGTTTTTTATTTTTGTTTTAAAGCTATGGCTACATAGGTGTTTTAAATTAGGTACATTTTCTGTTGTCTAAAATACACATTACTTAAAAGTACTATTATTATATCCATCTAAATATTTTTTAATCAAGTATAAACAATATTTGGGAGGTCTTGTAATGTCTTTTTGATGCTATTTTATGTTAATTGTATTAGTATGTATTATAAATATTATAACAACAAAAATAATTTATTTAACTGTAGAACTCATTATGTAAAACTAAATTAAGCACATTTAAAAATTTAACTAAATTTTTGAACAAATATATGGTATACAATGATTTAAATTTCAAGCTAAATAAAGTGTGTTTCAAAAGAAATTTACACAATAATCTGTTGGATTTGTAGTAAAAAACAATTACCAACTTTTTTTTTGCATACATTTCATTCAATATTCTTTAGATATATTTCTATGCTTATCTTTAATATTTAAATGAGTTAATCTCGTATATATATATGTGTGTGTAAATATATTTTCTGAATCTCTGAAACAGCTCCAATGATTTTCCTGAAATTCAGCATGTAGGCAGAGAAAAATCGATCTAGCTAGGTTTTATTTAAAAATAAATAAAATCGATTTATATTTTTATTCTTATATTCTATTTTTGGGTACTAAAAAAACTGCACAAATAGAAATAGATAGCAAGTTATAATTTGACTTGTGAAATGCAAAGCTGTGACATCCTAACAGTATCGCACGGACCAAAAAAGGTTCAAAACCTAGGTTCAATTCCCACATGTCAACAGACTTTTTTTAAATGCATTTTTTTGTATTATTAAAAAAAATACTGAGCAAGGCTCAGTCACACAGGTGCTTAAATATTATATTTAGTAATAATATATTATTAGTATATTGAACTCAGAACACAGGTACTTAAATATTATACTTAGTAATAATATATTATTAGTATATTGAACTCAGAACACAGATACTTAAATATTATACTTAGTAATAATATGTTATTAGTATATTGAACTCGAGTTATAAATGGACATATACAAATCCTTATTACCATCTAATTCACATTCAAACTAAGTTCTTGCAAATAACTATGTCATTTTCTAAAGATGACTCAAGGTGAGCTTAAAAGGGCACTGACATGCTAGTGGGGTGAATGTAAATTGTCCCATTTCCTCTTGTCTTTGTAAGCTATAGTTCTAGTCTTTCTTAATGACTATAGAGTTTTGTATAGTTGGCCTATTATTTAACTATTTACATAAGTCTGTTTACATTTATATTGTTTGTCTGTTCTTTGTTTTTAGTCTATTGTAGTTTGATAATCATTTTGTGTGAAGAGTTTTTAATGAATATTATTTCTCAGTGATTGTTGTGTTGCATTATTACAGCATGGCTTAGTTTGGTTCTGATATTCTCAGACAAACATTATCATCATCCTGCCCTTATCCCACTCTAAGCGGGGTCTGCACAATATGTTATAAACATATTGTCCTGTATAGCAACTAATTGACCATAAAATGTAGAGCTAGGGAATCAGTCAACGTAATTTAGGCACTAACCACACTAAAGATGAGTTACGACGAAATGGGTCAGACAGTGAATTAAGTTTCGACGTACATTAGACATTCACGCTTTGATGCGGCTTCGTTAAGTATGTCAGTCGCCCTTTCGACAGACGGAGATGCGATCGTGTGGTTTCGGCTTTAGTGCCATTACTCGCTAAACGCGGTGACGTCATGCGACTTAGATCTTACCGTTTTGTATTTCTGCTAGTTACCTTCAAACAAGGCGTGGGATCGCAGGTCAATTTATTTAGCACATTTCCGATACAAAACTAAAATGTTTACTGTCAATTTTTTTTTAAATGAAAAAGTCCCTAATGAGTATTGCTAGTTTATTACATTAATGATATGTTAAGTTAATGCAAACGATGAATTTCACCTCTATGAGTGATAGAAATAATATACTTTTACGTGATTTGACTAACTACACCATAGTATAAAAATAGCAGAGGAAGCATGTTATAATAGTAACTGTGTGCTTGGTTTTTTTTCGAATTGACTGTATGCTGTTAGTCTTTTACAGCGTCACCGGCGAGACGGGCGAGCGCAGAAGCATCGTCGAGGTTGTGAAATGCAACTGTGTGCTTGGTGCTAGTTTTTGAACTTGATCGCGTTAGCGTAACGCCAATTTACGCAACAGCGACATCTAGTGACCGCTGTTCAGCGCCATACAAATGGGCGTCACGATAATGCGATCCAGTAGGGAAGTTACTATAGAACTATTTTGCTGTAATCCGCTTTTGGATTGGATTGGAAACAAACGCGGATTACAAAAAAATAATTATATTGTAAGTTGTACTATGGAATTCCGCAAAGTAACGCTTGCGATCGAGTAGGTTAAAAAACTTAATAAGCACACTGAGAATTTGTGATGTCTTAAAAGTATTCCCAACTCACAAGAGTAATAATAAAATTATTTTGCTATAATCCGCGATTATTCTCCTCCAGAATCCTGCGTGTATCAGGTATGAAAACGTATTGTCCGCTCTACATTTAGCATTATGTATATATTCTATTTTACTTCATCGCGGATTATACCAAAATTATTTTATATTATATATTATTTATATTACTTTTGTATTATGGATCTACACTTACTTCTATAAATTATTTCCAACTTTTTAACTTTTTTAACTTTGTTGCCTATGTAAGCTGATACTTAATAGACACAATATCTGGGTGACCGAGCTTCGCTCGGTAATTTTTTACAAAAAAAAACTTCAAAAAAAGAAAAAGAAAATTATTTAGTTGGGATCGATCCTTGGCACTCACATTTCTCGAGGCTGCCCGCTAACCGAATAAGCTACGTCGACTTGACAGTTAATGGCGAAAATTCAATTCAATATAAATGTTAGTGTTTTTTAATGCCCAAAAATAGGGATAAAACAATATTTTTTTTATATAAAACCTAGCTAGATCAATTTTTCTCCCCCAAAACCTCCTACATGCTGAATTTCAGGAAAATCGTTGGAGCCGTTTCCGAGATTCGGAAAATATATATATATACAAGATTAGCTCATTTAAATATTAAGATAAATTCTGAATATTTCTCTCTACTCAACTCAAAGTAAAATATTCGGGTAAACAAAGTTTACGCTTTTCGGGCGTAGTTCGTGTATTTTCCGCTTGCCCCGCTTTGACTTTTTAATTTTAGAATATGTTAGATTGTTATAACAGAAATGAAGGTTATATTTGTAACGCGTGATAATGAATTCCCGTTTCCAACTTTCCATGGCAAGGTCGCTTCTATGACGTTTAGAATTTATTTGTGTTTATTTTCAAGCGGGAAATTTTAGATTTGTATTTTTTATTTCTAAGTATTTTTCCTTGTTTATTTCAACCTTTCTTGTGACGTATAGCTTTAAGCTTTGTCTATGTTTATTGTATAACACTTTTTGCATACAGGTATCTTACAGAATATATTGTAGATAGCTACACTTTTTAATCAGTGTTTTAATTTATTGTTGCTAGCAACACTTCATAACTTCCTCCTATCTAGGGGTTATAAAAGTGGTCAGGTCAGGAACAGAGGTCTCTTTTGCGATTGGTACTCGCGTGCGGAAGCTCTGGTGGTTGTTTTTTACAGTCAACCATTTTGTTTTTGTGTGTTTGGTTACAAATGTATTAATTTTGTTTTTTTTTATAAATCCTACTTTGGATCCTAAAAATATATAAAGAACTCTGAATAACAAATTGCATAATAAAAGGCGGTTTTACATACTATATTTTATTATCGATAGCTTTTGCTGATTGCGATAAGCAATCTTTTACAGACAACCTGTCTTCCATCATATTTCACCAATAGATATCTCCTATGGACATTAGTCTCTTTAATGGATTTGTACAACACACGATCTTCTTACCGAGGTGTCGTAAAATACGACTAAGTTTAGTTGACGTCAGGCAGGCGGCCGGTTGTAAAATACGTAGCCAAATCATGTGACAACATGTTTATAACATGTTGAGCCGACCCCACTTAGAGTTGGATAAGGGCAGGAAGAAGAAAACAATCCTTTGCTATTTGGATCGCAAAGCTTCCTGTGTTTTTATTGAGGTCATAAGTTAAAATTTATCACGGATTATAGCAAAATTTTATTATTAGTTTGTATTATGGACTTCCGCCTGGTATTGCCCAATTCTATAAATAAATAAACTATTGATTTATTTTCGTATAAATAACATGTATTTTACGCCAACCGCAGATAATTGAGAAAAACAAACAAATTTGAATTACCTCATATTATATGGCGTCTAACATCCCAAGAGTTATCATACTAGGAAGCAAATGCAACAGTTTTGTTTTTATTTTTTTTTTATTGCGTAATTAGACAAAGAGTACATGGGTGACCGAGCCTTTAGAAATAAAAAAATGCAAAAAAAAAAGGAAATCGTCTATGACATGTGGGACTCGAACTCGGGTGTTATACTTGCTTAGTCCCCCCGTTACCCATTGGACTATCACAGCATTACGTTTGACAGTTACAATATCATTTACATTCAAATCTACATTTGAGCATTCCCCCCAAACCCCCTACATGTTAAATTTCATGAAAATCGTTGGAGCAGTTTCCGAGATTCAGAAAAAAAATATATATATACAAGATTAACTCATTTGAATATTATATTAAAGCTAAGTATACAAGTGTCATCTTCCATCTTATTATTGATTGTGACTCTCACTTACAATCCTGCCTATGGCTGCGTGCTTTAGTATATTAACTCCATGCATGCATCCAAATAAAATTGACGCGTTACGATCGCACTTCAACACACGTCGTTAGATACCCCTAACTTTCTAACGTTCCAGTTGACGTTGGCCAAATATAGAAACCTACAGTACGTAGGTGAGAATGTAATGCTCATACGTGAAAGAAAGTGCGGTACCAAACTCGTGATTCGATACATCCTAATCGCTAGATATCCCTTTCACATTCTACAATCATATCAAATTAATATAATCTTTATTCAAGTAAGCTTTTGCAAGCAATTTAATAAAGCTACAATTGGTTCGGCAAGTTGTCCTTACCGAGAGGAACCAGCAGGAAACTCTTGCGTTTATGCGCTGCTTTTCTGCGTAATATTTAAATGAGTTAATCTTGTAAGCAGCATGTAGGGGTTTTGGGGGAGAAAAATCGATCTAGATAAGTTTTATTTAAAAAAATGTAGTTTTATCCCTGTTTTTGGGGGCTAAAATTTTTTTGAAATTTACGTTGAATAAAATCACAATTTTTCGCTGTCAAACGTAGTCATGGTGGTTCATTTGGGGAACGGGCGGTCTAGAGAGGTGAAAGTACCAAGGATCGAGCCCCACCTGCCCTATTATTTTTTAATTTTTCTTTTCAATATTTTTTACATCATTTTAAAAATCACCCAGGTACTAATCTTTATTGAAGTAAGCGTTTGCAAGCACTTTTGAATCGTCAAGGATGAATAAGATTTAATGAAGCTACATCTGGTTCGGCAAGTTGCCCTTACCGAGAGGAACCAGCAGGAAACTTGTCGTGCAATCTTGATCTATGAAGATTTTGGAATTTGGGATTTGATGATTGAAAGGATTTTAAAATCTAAGCATTTCTATTATTGACATAATCCTCAATTGCGTAATGTACTTTACGTATAAGCATTGAACTTGATTTAAACCTTTCTTGGAGCAAGTCTCTTATGGTTGGTGGAGTTTTATCTTAGAAGCGAATATCTTGACCGATGAATGATTTGTTAAGTCTGCTTAGTCGCGACATAGCAATCACAAACTTATTTTGAACTGATTGAATGATATTTGATACATATAAATAGTTGTCTTTTGTGTGGTATTCGGTTGAGTAGAATAGACCACCTTCATTTCTTACCGAGGTATCGTAAAAACATCTAAGTTAAGTTGATGTCAAGCAAACAACCGGTCGTAAAATAAGTATCCAAATCATGTGACTAAATGTCTATAACATGTTGCGCTGATTTCCCTGGGATAAGGACTGGAGGATAATGATAAATAGTTTTCCTTTGATTCCATCGACGCTGTGGGATGTTATGGGTGGATATTTTCCATTAAGCGTATGTTATGATGTTACCTCAAACGCAATATAGTGTTGCGCGTCATTATTGACGTGAGCCCAAGGCCTTATCTCCTTCAACCGCGGCATCCAACTAGTTTACCCAGAATATGTAAAGTAGGAAACTAATTAACGCCAGGATAACGAAAATGGTATGGTTGTTCGTGACGTCATCGCTGTAAGTTCTCCCACTCGTGATTTTGCTCATTACAGTCTATGAGAATGAAAAGACTCAGACCTTTATAATTATTGTTTAAACCTAAAAAATTTCTATAATTTATAAAAGTAGGCATTATTCAGAATTTGATGGTACAAAAACTATTGATATAGAAAATATTTCTTTTAAATACATTTATCTCTCTTGGAACAATAATTTTAACAAGTGAGAAAGTTCTTTGTAGTTCTGGCATCAACGAACAATGACTGCGAAATAACGGCGATGATCTTAAAGAAGCTGGGGTTTACGATGATTATTCCAGGAAGAAGGACAGCATTGCCACTAATAACTTGCAAATAATATCACTTGGACTTAGTTTTTGTCGGTGAAAACTATATATCCCACGCTTAGTATTGAATTCATAATTAGGCTTTATTGTGTTAGATACATTTTAATCCTTATTTCAAATTTTTAAAACTATCGTTTCTTGCCCTTCCAAATTATAAGTCTTTTGAATGCTCACGAGTTTTGTAGGCGATACGTTAGGCTTTATTGCAATTTGCCACAAAACCATCTCTTTAATACTAAACGTGCGATATGTACTTTACGAGTTTATGTCGCATATTTTATATATAGATTGCGCTGGAGTTGAGCGTTTGTATTATGCTTGGTTGCCTTCAGCCAAAGATAGTTAGTGGACGGTTGCACTGGAGTCGAGCGCTCGTTGCTTGGCTGCTGTAGCCAAATATTGGTAAACATTGTAACAGTAACAATAAAGTGCGGGCTTACTACAGCTTATAAAAAGGTGATAGCCGAGATCTTTGGCTAAAATTCTCCCACGTACCCCCAGTCAATTGCGTTACTCGGTATGTGGGAAACCGTGCAATGTCGTTTGTCAAGAATGCAACATGCGGGCGCGTGATTACACATATCAATGAGAAATGTGCTCACCAGATTGCAGTCTGGAGTTATATTTACAACAAAGGAGCCGGCTGAATACGCTCCGTTCGCTATTGTCGGATAATTGAGAATGCATCTTCTGTACTATTGCGCGACAATTGCTAACGCGTATTTCACGTAACAGCGGGGCGTTGAACAGAACAATACTGCTATCGTTTGAAAGCGCGTAACGACATAGCACTGTATTGTTTTATATTCGAACGTTAAAAAGAAGAGAAACCAGTCCATTATGCTATACAATATTATAGACGAACGCAAGACAATAAGATTTTATTCTATAAAACGGTCTTTACAGAACCCTCAAAACAAGTAAGATCATAATAATACTTAGTACAGTTTTTCCTATACAATTGTTATTACTAGTTACTATACGGACTGCAGCGCAGCTTTTTTTTAAATAATTTTATTAAACGAATCATCAAGCCACAAATAGGAACAAAATTAGTAAAATGTATGAAAAAACTTAATATCGAAATTCGTTTTTGAAAATTATGAATACTAGGGATATAGAACTGTTAACCAAGTAATATACACACATACAGATGTATGACATCTATTGTTATCCAAGTAATATACACTCTTATTTATTCTTTAAAGGTGCACTTAATAAACTTTTTACGTTTAACGGACGCTTTCTTCATTTCATGTCCACTTAATAAAATAAAAGAAAATAACAAAAGTAATAAATTCCTATGATCAAATTTTATTACTTGAACCATTATTAGTGTTAAAATAAACCGACGAATTCTTCCTTTAGATATTTGCATAGATAACACCCGCCTGACACAGATATTATGATTTAAATTTATATAGTAATCAGAAAACAAGATTTTTTAATAGGATCTGCCTAAAGAATATTTATTCCCGTACTGGATCAGCGTTGGTATAATCTTTATATCTCCCTCTGCGAATACTTTCTGTAAATGGAAATGAAAATCTTAGAGGAAATGTCCAATGATGTGAGATTCTTGCCAATTAAAATACCTTTGCCTCTTTCTCTATTTTTTCCTCCCAGCTCTGCCATAAGGATATGAGAATTAAAAGATTTCGTATTGTTTGCCTGACCCCAAGCTAGTTAGCTGTGTATATACACAGTTAAGTTAGATAGATATAGTGTGTTTATTAAATATATGCAATAAATGTGCAGAACTATGTAGAATAAAAAGTATTGATGGATGCCATTACAGAAACCCAAGTAACAAAACTGACAAACGAGCCATGTTGCTTGCGAAACATAATCCTTTCACCGCAACTCCAATAATATGACTTTTCTAAACGAGCTGGTTCTGATATTGGTTTTGTCTCAGACCTTTATTGTATTATATTTTCCTTTATTAGATTTATACTAATATTATTAATGTGAAAGCGTATTTTTCCGTTCACGTCTGAACGGACCAACAGATGGATGTTATTGTAGGTATGGACATAGTCTAAAGGGTTGAGTAACAACGTGATGATATTATGGACCAGTATGGTGGATTTCTATACCATTTTGCTCCAAGAATTAAGATATCCATATAATTTCATTGGGTCAGTAACATGTTATTAAGTACTACTAGAAGTATTTTTCATTATGTATTCCACACGTATTTTAGAAATAGAGCACGATCTTTTCAAAAGCATTCTAGGGCAAGTTAGAAGTGAGAAATATATGCAAGATTAAAATTCTGTAGTAGTACATTTATATTATTAAATAGGTTTGTTGCATTTAATCTCTTTAAGGTAAGGTCTCTTTACAGACCTATTAATATTATTTGCAGATATACTATATTTGCATGTTACCTTCGAATATGAAAGTTAGGTCATTTGGAACTATTCACCTACATACCTAAATATTATTACGTATAAACGACTTCTATGTGACATTGGTCCGCTAACCGGAGTGTTAAATATTGTGTTTAGTGACTCAAGGGTCTGTTTAAACTTAAGTAGCTTCTGCACGCGATGTTCTATGTCCATATAAAATTGAAATATCTTTTAACTGTTTCTATATTAAAATTATATGGTTCGGGTTGGTGTTCACTTCGGCCGTGAAAGTAAGATAATTGAACTTTTACAATACTTATGGTTAGTATTGCAAAAAGAGTTGCATGTGTATGTCATAGAGTTCAGTCGCTTGCCGCTAATGGTCTGGAACATTAACGTTATTTACAAATCTTGTTCCGTATCCCCACCACAAATCGTAATCGAAAAGCAGAACATTCTCGAATTGTTCGTTCACTATATAAGCGAACGTATCGCGCGCCTCAGGAATCAGTTTGCAAATAGCGATCGAAAACGATTTAAGAAGCGAAAGTTTAATTATTTGAATTAAAGAGCGAAAGAAAAATAATAGTGACCTCGGCTTTGTTATTGGACAACAGACTGCATTATGATTATAAGGACTAATTTTGTAGTGAAAACTGAATAAAGTTTAGGTATTTTAATCCATGTCCACGAGCCCCAGTACGTAACAGTATGGATAGTATTGCAAAACGACTAATATTATTAATATTGGTGTAGATAGTTTCGTCAAATAATTTTACCTCAAAATTATGAATATACAGCAATCACAAATCAAGGATAAAGTAAATAATTTATTATTCACTGCTTCGAAAAGATTATTTAAACGTTTCTCAAACATTAAACTGTTGCGACCTTCGTATTACGAAAACGTATCGTACTGATCTTATTTGTGGGACGTATTAAGAGCCATTTTAAAAGTAGCTCTGACTTTTAGAGATAAAGACCTAATTGAAGATTTGTGTATTTGAAGTGTATTTTGAGTTTAGAGCCACTTTCTGAAATACAATACTAAATTCCTTCTAAACGGTAAACGGTGTACAAGCGAAGAGTCTCGAACAACATCTCAAGAGACTCTTGCTTAGTTGTTGGATCAAGGGCAGGATATCGAAGGCATTGCTGCTTGAGACGGCACGTATTGTAAGGATCTTCTTCATTCCGTAAACCTAATCTTGGGTTCTTTCTCCACTCTCCATGTATTACAATTTTTTTATATATTTTTTGTTGGAGTTACATATTATGGAAAATGTAACGAAATATTTTAAATAAATAGTATGTCCGAAAAATAATACCTTAATAAAGTCTATACAATCCAATTAACTCTATCTGTTGTATGTAACTGTTTGCTTGTCGTCCGTATTGTTATAACTTATACTATTACAATAATATAATGCATTGGTTTTGTTTGCCATATTCTTTGATCTTTGCTTTACCGAGAATCTGTATAATGTATTGCATCTCGTGTTAGAATAAGTTACGTAATGCTTTCTATGAGCACCAGCTTTGATTCGATTAAATAATTAACTCGTCGCTGCCAATTATTCCCCTTTTTAACAACCACCACTTTCTTTAATTGGGCCACGTGGATTTCGAGTTTTAAATTATAAAATAGCAAGGGTGTATTCACACTTACGCGGCGTCTTAATTTTAATTACTTTTTTTTAAAAATAGATCCTAGTTATATATTTTAAGTGTTAATAACATATTTATTTATACAAAACATAAGTTAAGTTTAATTATCTTGAGATCATAGTGAGTAGAAGTAACTTTAGTTGAAACATTACGTAGCCAAATCGCTGTTTTAAGCCGAATGCTGTCAAAAGTAATAAAGATATTATTTTGCTTTAATCCGCGCTAAAAGAAAATATATGTAGTGTTCAATATAGTGTACTATCCGTTCTTATCTCGTCTGATACATGCAAAATCCGTAAAAACTCATGCACTACCCACCACTAATAAACAACAATACACAAGCACTGCACACACTCACTACTACAATTTCAACAATTGTTTCGCTTCGTAACCGAAACATCGTCAGACGACATCGACTCCACGACAAAATTGCAAAACTTTGCATGGTAACAGCAAAGTTTTTACGAATGTTTCAGGTGTTATGGACTCCCGCAAAGTAACGTCTTATTCTTTAAATTACTGAATACTTGCAATCGTTCAATTTGTGTGCATAAGTGTTATTGAAATAATTATCGAGAAAAAAATTTGTAAAATATAAAAATACATAATATTAATCATTTAAGTCTCAACTTTTATTTATTATAGATACATACTATTTAATGTTTATTACTTAGTTGATTAAACCAATACCTATTGGGCCACCACGTCGTTGCGTTAAATAATCTAACTGCACTTGCTAAACGAAGTTAGTCGGTTAAGTGTGTACAGTACCTTAGGTTTTCGACCTCACTCGCTAGTCGCTACCACTAATTAGTCTCTAAGAGAGACTTGTGCACAACCTACCACTTAACATAGCACCGTGTGATTTGTGAACGTGTTTTATAAGAATTGTGATTCATATACGAGTTAAGTGAACAACAATTGATCTTGTCGTTCTTATGAGGGGTTGTGAGAGGTTCATTTATGTGTTTTATTTGTCGTTATACTTTTTTACTCTTTCTATACTCGCTCATGTGAATTTTATTATCCTTAAAATAATGTTTTATTTTATATGCGCTGGTTTCATACTAAGACATATTTATATCGTTCAATGTGTATTTATGTTAAATCCATTATGTAATATATAAATGTTTGTCTTTATGTCCTTTATAGACTTATTAAATTTTTAGATAATTAGATTCCCAGCGGATGATCCTGTAAACTTTGGTGGCGATCGTAGCATTTTCTTTAACTGTTGAGTATTGTTTCTAGGGGAATTCGAAACGACACTGAGCAATAACGCGTTGCCGGGCACATAATATAGAATTAGAGGCTACTTTCATAGTTGTATGATACAAAAATAATGATAACGTTGTTTTGCTATAATCCGCGATAAGAGATAATCTATGTAATGCTAAATGTAGTGTGTACCATCAGTATTCATACCTTATGAATGCAGGATGCATAAAATTACAAACCACCACCACACAACAGTAGCACTGCACATATTCACTACCACAATCTCAAATTATATTTAAAGTCATATGATTCAATGCAAATAAATGTTCCGTTAGTTAATAACACGGTTAAGTTTAAAACCGCCGGTGGTCTATTGTTAATTGATATGTGTATATGGGTACATGTGTAGGAAGTGTGTATTACAGCTTTCTCCTCCTATATTAGTCATAGTGTTCATTGAACCATTTGCTTAATCAATGGCGACCATTGTTACAGTTTGGGTTGCGTTATTAATAACCAGTTCTTGAGTTAACTGCGGAAAATAGGCGTAGGTTTTTTTTATATTATCGGTTTTAATAATTCACGATTATAAACAAACTAGCTTTTACCCTGTTTTTGAGTCTGTTTTCGCGTAATAGGTTGATAATAGATGGCGCTTTTTAATGGCATCCTATTCCTTTAGAATTAACAAGATTACTATAGCCTATATGTTACCCCGGTGTATAAGGTATACTTGTGCTATATTTCATCTATATTGGTTAAACGCATAACAAGACTAAAAGAGTAACAAACATACATCCATACTCACAAACTATAGCATTTATAATATTAGTGGACAATTTATTCCCTCTTTGCTGCAGATAGTATTTGAAAATGTAATTGAACAGGCATTGTTTAAATTACCAGATATGCCCTCAGCCTCTGCCGCGTGGAAATTATTGTCACAAAAAAATTTCCCGCGTATATCCCAACCCTATGGTAATTCTAGCAAATGGTAAAAACTTGACAATGTTCTATTAAGCTAAATCTTCTTCACGAATTACACTATATTTTAGTATAAACTGTACAAAAATCCGTTCATCATCATCATCATCATCTTCCTGCCCTTATCCCACTCTAAGTGGGGTCGGCACAACATGTTACAAACATGCTGTCACATGATTTGCTTGCCTGACGTCAACTTACCTCTGTCGTATTTTACGACACCTCGGTAAGAAAGAGGGTCGTCTGTTCTACTAAACCGGATACCACACGGTGGGTCAACTTACCTTAGTCGCCTTTTACGACACCTCGGTAAGAAATGAGGTTGGTCTATTCTACTCAGCCGGATACCACACGGCGGACTGTAGAAAAATCCGTTTAGTAAATTAAGAGAAATAGATAGACAGTTTATGGGGACTCTCCTTTATAAGTAAGTAAGTAAGTAGCGGCCTGTTACTATCCCACTGCTGGGCATAGGCCTCTTCTCTCCGTTATTGGAGAGAAGGATTGGAGCTAAGACCTACCACGCTGCTCCAATGCGGATTGGTAGGTTACACATATCCCTAGAATTCTTTTAGAGATATGCAGGGTTCCTCACGATGTTTTCCTTCACCGAAAAGCGTGTGATAAATTGCAATTATCAATTAGACACATAAGTTTTAATAGAAAAACTCATTGGTGTCTGCCCGGGTTTGAACCCATGATCGTCTCTAGAGATTCACACGGTTGCACCGCTAGGCCATCACAGCTTTTCCTCCTTTATAATATAACTTTATACTAGTTTTAGAAGCGGCTTTAAATATATGACAGCAATTTAAATGTTATTATAATATTTATTCAAGTGCCGTGTCTTATTCGGCTGAGTGGAATAGACCACCCCCATTTCTTTAGGTGTCTAAAGTAACTTAAGTTATACTAAAGTAAGTTGACCTCAGGCAGGCGGCCAGTCGTAAGAATTAGTCAAATCATGCAATAACATGTTTAAAACATGTTCTTAGAGTGGGATAAGGGCAGAAAATGATGATGATATAATACTTTTCAAATGCGAAGATATGATTCATTTTTTATTGTCACTGGGCTTTAACTTTTTTTTATCTCGGAGTATAAAATGCGACTGTCGTTTATATGGTTTTAGTGTTAAAATGATGCTCCCTTCAGCCACCGGTTTCCGTAGGGGAATGCAAGGTTATATATTTAGCGCATGTGACAGGAATGTCTGACCTCTTGCCCTAATTTGATTTGTACATTTACTTTCGCCTGATGCTGTTTTCAATATATTAATGTCCGTTAACAATGCGTAAAAACATAGATTTTTTAATAAATAATAAGAGCAACATTCCGAACCAGTTGTAGCTTCATTAATCATATTGATCCTTGACGATTCAAAAGTGCTTGTAAGAGCTTATTTGAATCGATTTTGATTTGATTTGATAAAACCTAGGTAAATCAGTTCATACGCCGTGTAGTATACCGCTGAGTAGAATAGACCACCCTCATTGCTTACCGAGGTGCCGTAAAAGGCGACTTAGGTAAGTCGACCCGCTGTGTGGTATCCGGCTGAATAGATTAGACCAACCTCATCTCTTACCGAGGTGTCGTAAAAGGCGACTAAGGTAAGTTGACCTACCGTGTTGTATCCGGTTGAGTAAAATAGACCACCCTCATTTCTTACCCAGGTGCGACTAAGGTAAGTTGACGTCAGGCAAGCGGCCGGTCGTAAAAACGCAGCTGAATCATGTGACAGCATGTTTATAACATGTTGTGCCGACCCCACTTAAAATGGGATAAGGGCAGGAGGATGATGAATGTCCGTTAACAATTCCGTATGAAACTTTTGAAGGATATGTTCCGATTGGTTATGTTATTAATTTCAAAGATTATTCGTGTACATGTGTGTGTATTTGTGTGCGTGTTACGTAAGAGTGCGTTCGTGTGTGCGTGTGTGGTTGTTTGTTTGTATCGATTTAACGCTCTAACGGTACGACGGATTTGTATGAAATTCTCTTACAAGTTGGTGCAAACAGAATCGTTTGATATAATATTTTACTAACTTATACACATTTTATTGTGGAACATTGTAATAGCTCAACAGCTACAGTATTAAATACTCACCAAGGTGTCAATTGATCAAGCCCAAGCTAAGCATCTATGATTAAAACTTATACTTAAGTAATATATGCAAATCATCCTGAGCTTTAAAAAAATCATCAATATACTCACTGACTCAATCGGATAACACACGGGGATCGGATACCAACTTATATTAGTCGCCATTTACGTCACCTCGGTAAGAAATGAGGTAGGTACTATTCTACTCAGCCGGATAGCACACGGCGGGTCGACTTTCCTTAGTTGCCATTTACGACACCTCGGTAAGAAATTAAAGTGGTACTATTCTATTCAGCCGGATACCAAACGGCGTTTATTTCAGAGTTACCATCATAATAAATACGAATAAAGTGCGAGTATAAACATTTAACGTTGATGGTAACATCAACATATCAGTAACATGTAACTGCATGCTTAGTATTGGATGTAATCAAGTTACCAACGGAAGTACGTGCCATTCATTCTATTTACAATATTCTTAGTAAAGAAAAAACGGCATCCTGTCGGACAAAGGGTTCTCTTATGCGAGTAATATGTATATTAAATGGCACACAAACACCGCAGTGTTATGGCAAGTCAAATCATAGAAAAGGAAAATTGAAAAAAAATGAGAAAATAGTTCGGCAGGTGGGGCTCGAACCGTGGGGGTCGCGAGACTACTGAAAGGGGCGTCGCAAAGATCTGATACTTTTCAATCATTATTGATACAACTACATGGCTGCAGCTGTCCTTTAAAGAACTTTTCTAACAAAGATTTATTGATATTTCTCCTCCTAAGTTCCTTCATTACCCCTTTTCATTAAATTTAATTAAATAGATTTTATTAAATTTATGATTGGTTAGTTTACAACAATTATAAATAAAATTTTAAAATTAGTATACACACTACGTACAAATATAAATACAAATGAAAATCATACAAAATACTATTGTAGTTTTATTATAACTATTTTTTGAATAAAGTGGCAATGCAAAACTGTTATTTACATTGTAAAATAGTGCGATATTACATCTACATCTACGGTTAATATATATTTCATTATATGGAGGAGGGGGTCGTTTCAAATTTCCTAAGCTTGAAGGGGGTCGCTATATAAAAAAGTTTAAGAAGCCCTGCTCTAGACCGCCCGTTCCCCAAAGCAGCTACCATGACTTTTTATTTGACAGCGAAAATTGTCTTTTACATTCAACGTATATTTTTGCAATTTCCTGAAAACAGGGATAAAAAGACATTTTTTTAAATGAAATGACAGTTAAAATATCATTTACATTCAATTCTATTTGAACATTTTTACCCCCAACACACCATATATGGCTGAATTACATGAAAATTGTTGGAGCCGTTTCCGAGATTCAGACTTCCTACATACATACAATATAAAGTTATTTAAATATTAAAGATACGAGAGTATAATTCTTTTTATATTTGCACAAACAGGTAAGGAACTTGTCGAACTAAAACCCGCCAAAAATAATATAAGTAGAAGCAAAAGGAAGCATGTGTCCCGGACTCATTTAGGCGCTCATTTTGTTTTTGTATACGAAAAAAACTTGGAAACGTAATCACTTGGCAACACATGCTCGGGCAAAAACTTTGACATTCGGCCCGAGCTTTCAACTTTTAATAAGTTAAGATATTTATAGAATTAGGCGTTACTTTACGCAGGTCCATAATATAAAAGTAATGAAAATATTATTTCGCTATAATCCGCGTTAAAAGAAAATATATGTAATGCTAAATGTAGAGTGTACTATTCGTTCTCATACATGCAGAATTTGTTAAAATTTATACACTCCTGTCTACCAATAACACAAAAATACACAAGCAGTGTTATGGCAAATTGCATCATAGACTATCCGTTTTCAAATCTGATACATGCAAAAATCGTAATAACACAAGCACAAACCTCCACCACCGTCACAACAATACGCAAGCACTATACCCGTTCACCACCACAATCTCAACAATCGTTTCGCCCCGTAACCGAAGTATCGTCAGGAGATAGACTCGCAAAAATCGCAAAGCTCACAAACGGCGGAAACGACGTTTCTGGGTCGATAAATCAATCTAGCCAAGTTTTATTTTTTTTATTAAAAAAAAATAGTTTTAACCCTGTTTTCATACACCAAAAAGCTGCTACAATATTATTTAGAAAACATAGGCTAATTAAACTGCTATTTGCAGTTGTAAACTTCTGTAGTAATCGGGGGTAATTCCAAAAAAATAAAATACCCTAGCTCGCGTCTAGGTTACTCACATCCCTTTTTTGTTTTTCATTTTTTTGTACTTACTATTTAAAGTTTCTATTTTCAATATTGAAATATACTATCTACGTTCAACGCACTGCAATTACCCCGTGCAAATATACAAAGGGGTTAACTACAAAAGAAGGAGAGCACTGTTCAACGTACCGTGTACATTAAGGTTAACGCACACTAACGGTCACCGGTACCGTACCAGTATGGCTCGCTTCACAGCTTTTGCATCTTATAACACGGTCCAGTTCTAAGTTATAATCGGTGTACGTTATCGATACATGAGCCTACTCAGCCTGATACCATACGACGGATCAACTTATCTTGTCGCCTTTTACGACACCTCGGTAAGAAATGAGGGTGGTCTATTTTTAGCCCGATACCATTCGGTTATTGGTCACGTTTGATCACATAGACATATCAAGCATCTGATCGATATGTGAGGATATCAGAATCAAAAATAGCTAAATCCTAAAGTCACAATCAAATTCCGCTAATTTTAAATATTTGTATTACAGTTTGCAGGAAACATATAGATTGATATTACTTAAATTCACAGTGATTAAATCTGTGTTAAATATTTTCTTATTTGTCGAAACTCCAAAAATAAAACACAGAAAACAATTTTCATTTTACTCAATTTAATTATTTTGGATATAGCTAGGTTTGTCGTAGGTTTGATACGTTATATGGTTTGAATAGACTATACTCATTTTTTACCGAGGTGTAGTAAAAGGCGACTAAGTTAAGTTGAAGTTGATGAAGAAAGAATGTCTGCCAGTCCATATTAAAAGAGACAAACTATCAATATCTTCAAAAGATTCCGAAACGAATTGAAATGGTACTGAGACGTGCTGTGTTCGGTAGTGCGCGTATAGCTTTACGTACATAAAGCCCTTTTAACAGGAGCAATTGTAGCCCAGATGTTACTATACTAGCTGACCCAATTCTTAACTACACTGGCCCAGTTATATGCTAGAGCTGTCAAATTTTTTCTACTTTTTGCATAGAAACCTACTTAACATACAATATTCTGTTTTATATTTGTAATACGTTGCTTGTAATAGAATTTTCATCTATAAGTTCACTTTAACGCTTGATTGATGTATTCAATGAAACTGTTTTAATTCAAATCGTTCCATTCGAGTTTGCAGAGTGTTAATTACGTAAAAGTTGCATACATCACGACGATGATGGTGTGATTCCCGTTCGTGTAATACTTACTATAAATAAATTAAATATATGGGACACTTACACACGTTTGTCCATCCCCAAAGTAAGTAACTTAATACTTGTGTTATGGGTAGACAGAAAACTAATGGAGATATACTTATATAAATATAACATATTTTTAAATACATACTTAAAAATAACAATTTATTACAAATATACACCCACTATGACTAGAGATGACTTTAAAAGTCTTTCTATTGTAATAGCAAATCCTGTCCTTATCCCACTCTAAGTGGCGTCGGCACAACATGTTATAAACATGTTATAAACATGTTGTCACATGATTTATCTACGTATTTTAAGACCGGCCTCCTGCCTGACGTCAACTTACCTTAATCGTATTTTACGACACCTCGATAAGAAAGAAGGCGGTCTATTCTACTTAACTGGATACCCCCACCAGGGGCAACTTACCTTAGCCTTTTACTACACCTCGGTAAGAAATGAGGGTGGTCTATTCAACCGGATACCACACGACGTCGCGGCATAAATCAATGCGAAATTAAAATTGCACGAAATGTAGAATGTACTTACTATGTATTAAATTCGATTAGGTGACACTCTGTAGGGAAAATGAAATCAATACTACTCGAACGTTTATCTTATCTTTTTCGCTATCTGAAGCCAATATTTATCATACGGAATACGTTATCAATATAATATCAGTTCCTCAATTTAGATTGTCATGAGTATTATAATAGTATTTGCATATATATAAGAATCGCTTATACGTCTATTTAGGGATTTTTATGTAGTTTCAAACGTTTTTCTGTCAGGATCCCAAAGGCTTCATCTATGAAGATTTTATAACTGTTTCGAATTTGGCGAGAGTAAGATCGCTGTTTAAACCTACCTAAACCAACCTAGTTTAGGTTAGTTAGGTTTAATCAACCTAAACTGTCGGTTGATATGAAAATTCTCATATTAATCGACAAATTCAAGAAACTGTTAAATATACAGATTTCCTCACTCAGCGCGTATTAAATTGTCACTGAATTGTATTATAGGAAACTAGCTTTTACCCTCGACTTCATTCGCATGGACTGTTTTCGTGTTATAGGTCGATATTGGAAGACGTTTTTCAATGTTATCCTATTCCTGTAGAATTAAATGGATTTCTATAGCCTATATGTTATTCCGGTGTATAAGGAATAATTGTGCCAAATTTCATTGATATTGGTTCAGCGGATTCGCTGTGAAAGACTAACACAAACATACGTCCATACTCACAAACTTTCGCATTTATAATATTAGTAGGATTTCTATGCATTACGGGAGTATGTACCCGCAACCAAATGTAAAGGCCGCTTGTTGTCTCTCTATAGCCATTACAGATTTTAAATAATTGCTATCACTGAAACGTAGGTATAATATTGGATATGACATGGATACATAAGTTATTGATGAATTTGCAATACTATACAAAACATTGCATAATAGGAAATGTGGCTATAGTTTTGTAGGCCAGTGTGTTATTATTGATTTGTTCAGCTATTATTGAAATCAAATATCGTGTTATTAAATATTAGGAAGTACATAATAGGTACATCTGTTAAATAACAGTGTATGCGACTCCATCTATAATTAAATCAATAAATTTCTCGCAATAAAGTCATGACTTAATTTATTTTATTTTTTTTATGGATGAGACCGTCTGACATAAGTATTTTTAATGAAGGTCTCAATCTATATTTCTTGTAATGAATTATGGTAAAGGTATAAATACTAAATAATACTTTTGAATTGTTTTTTAAGAACTGTTAATTCTAAAAAAAACATTATAGTTAACAATTCTTTGAATTGATTGACATAATTTTGGGTAACAATATTATATTGACATGACTAGCCATAACTCTCTCTTTCTAACTAAAAGAAGTCAACTGTTTAACTAAGGTGTCCAAGATTTAGACTTAGGCGTTACTTTGCGGAGATCCATGATACAAAAGCAATAATGAAATTATTTTGCTATAATCCGCGATTAAGTAAATTGAAAATATATATAATACTAAATGTAAAGCGGACTTTCTATATTACTTTTATGTTCAAAATACTTACGCAATAAGGTCTAGTGCAGACTGGATTCAGCGCCTCCTAGACACTTTCTGCAAGGGGCTATTTTAAGGGCTAATTTGTCCACACCAGTGGTTTTAGTAGACCCACTGCTTCTATTGTATTTATATCTCTCTAATATATGTATAGCGTAATAACTGACCTTTATTATTACTCATATTATAGACATATTGTACAAGAATTTGCCATTGTATTATTACTCACTTACATCGTATATACAAGTGTTCTTTATGTAAATGTCTTTACCTATAATAATGTAAAAAATGGTATATATAAGTCGGTAAACTTTAAATAATCGAGTTTGATGTGACTAACTTTTTGCGATAAAATATTTATAGGCAAGTAACTATACACAGATTTTACTGTAGCATTAGAATATGCCAACATTGAAAGAGTATTATTTAACTATTTAGCAGTAAAGAATTATATAAATTATTAAGTGGTTTTTAATTTTAAAATTCAAAGTTCAGTTATCAGACGGACAGCGCGTATACATTATGAATATCTGACGCGCTCGATTTCCATGTAACTGTTTTTTTTTTAGTTTTTTGAAAATTTGAACACGTTTTCCTCCACGCTAAAATGGAAAACTTAACACAACCTTTTCTTCCTCTCAGGAATCTTTAAAATCCTATAGGTCCCCGTGATGCTTTAGTCATTGCAAATTTAGCATCCCGGGCTCCCCTACTATGTTTTGATTCAAATTTGAATAAAATTTAATTCAACACCGTATAAATTAAATGAAATATTAGGATGCATAATATATTCTACGACCCCATATATACATATTTGAATATAATTTATTCATATACATTATAATTACCCAGTACTTTATTCTGTACATAATAATTAAATACAAAATTTAATTGAATTACAGCATCCTTTAGAGCTGAATTAACTCGGCGTATTCTCTCGGGTAACTAATTGAGCAATTGTGAGACTAATTCGATTTCCTTGCCAAAGGAATTTTTCAGTCTAGCGTTCCTAGCATTAACCGTTTAGCTCACGACTGTCTGAAAATTCCTAATTTCATTATATTAGTCTAAATTAGCGGAGCTCCTATTAATTTTTTCCTTCGTGCTACCTCAAACATGTACGTGGTATTTCAACTTGTGTCGT
Source organism: Morpho helenor (assembly GCA_029227775.1). Classification (NCBI taxonomy): domain Eukaryota; kingdom Metazoa; phylum Arthropoda; class Insecta; order Lepidoptera; family Nymphalidae; genus Morpho; species Morpho helenor. The sequence continues at coordinate 3,863,810 of JARGCU010000019.1, read as the reverse complement.
TGAATCGAAGTGTCGTATAAGGCGACTAAGTTATGGTGACCCACTGTGTCCGGTTGAGTAGAATAGACCACCCTCTTTCTTATCAAGGTTTCGTAATATACGACTAAGGTAAGTTGACGCAGGAAGGCGGCCGCTCGTAAAATACATAGCCAAATCACAACTTGCTTATAACATGTTGTGCCGACCCCACATAGAGTGAGATAAAGGCAGAAGGATGATGACTAACTTGTGTCGTAGCTATTGGGGTCCCTACGATTTATTGAAGTACATCTGCCAAAAGGGTATGACCTAACACTGCGTTTTCTAGTGTAGAGCTACCATTCACTTCTTGAGACTACACCGTCCATCGTGTTTTCAATCCATGTGCCTACCCACCCCTATTTCAGCTTTACGTTCCGTTAGGCTATGTCAGTCACTTTCTACTTTCTCCCGTCAGTTTGGCTTACTGTTATTCAATAAGAGAAACTGGCAAGAAACTCGGTGGTTGATTTTATCGAAAGTATTAACTTCGCGTAAGTAGCTTCTGCTGATACGTCGATGTTTGTCCTAACAAATGTAAAGCGACGAGATATTTGGTGGGCAACACCGAGCGGACGGGGAGAGAAGATGGCGGCTAGCGACAAGAAGGATGTGTTCGATGGAAATGTATAATAATATAAAAGAGGGATCTTTTGTAAAGTAGATAACTATATATACTAAAGTAGATACTGATTACAATGTACGGAAATATATTTAAGGAAAGTTAATACTATAGTTTTATTACATTTCAGAAGTGCCAAGAACTTAAAGGTATGTAATGTATAATGGTGAAATGATTCAATTTTAATTATTTCATATGTTATTATTTTGCGATAACCATTTTCATCATACCTGTTTTGATATACACGCCTACTGCCTTATTTTCATTAACTTCCTTTAATTAAAAGAAAATAGATGACTGACAGTATTCGATGTAATTAACTTATTGTGTTATTTGTTTAATTTTATTCGTTAAAAAATAAATACTTGCGCTGTACAGGCCATAAACAAGATAATAATAATAATAAAAATAAATACAAAAAAACAAAACAATAAATTTTAAATAATATAAATAATAAAAGTATCTTTAATATAAGTTTAATGTAAAAAGTATTGTCCTTGCTTTTATATGAAAATAGTAAGAAAAGCATTACGTAAATGATAATTATACCCAATTGGTGTTCAATATTTTGAATTCCTTTGAAATACTTGCAATTTTCAAATTAATGGATTTAGATCTAACAAGTAAAATATTAATCAATATTTCATTTTCATTATAATATTTAGTAATATTGAGTTTTTAGGATATAAAATATATTATTGTGTGTAGTTTCAGCTTGATAAACAGGTTCGAGACTCATTTAGGCTGGTACTAATCCATATCAATACAAATATGCTAAATACTGTGTCTCAGACGCATGGAGGTTGAACTGAACTGAAAATTCAACGTGTATTTCCCTTCATTGTGTAATTGTGGCTGTAGTGTATGCAGGTGGAGATGTAGAGTGTAATGTACTTTGTATATTTATATACAAGACACATATATGTAATACATACATGAACATAGTCACTCTAACTCACACTTATACAAAAGGACATACACAGTTTCAGGATGCACCATGATAGTAACATGAGAGCCCTTGGTGAGAGTGGTTGTAAAGTGACATGTTGTTACTGTAGTGTGTGTTTGAGCCTGTGCTATATTCACACAACATTAGTTTGTAAACACTACTGTGGCCGTAGCAAGTGGTAATGCTATGGATTTTGTTATAAATGGTTATACAAAATGATATTTGATTTAAAGCACTAATACATATATATTTTATTTATTTGTTGCACAAATTGTGTTTACAGTTCTGGTCTGGTTCTGGGTCTAGATTTTTAATAGACATCAATATTTAAAGTTTATTGATATAATTTACCTGAATCAGAATAAATATTTATTACTTTATTGTACATACATATTGTTAGAAAAGTTAAATAGTACATGCACCTACATTTGAGTACCAGAAGGAAAAGGTGAAGAAGTGAGATATGGGTAATATAGAAAGAAAGAAAAATAACAAAAACAAATGATATATAAAGAATAATAATTGCACACTTTACAAAAAAAAAAAATGCAGTACAGATACAAGTAAATATTTAAATTTTTATAAATTTGATTGTTTAATTTTTGTAAAATAAGTAGATGAATAAAGATGTTAGTAATATATAATTACTTGAAACAAATATTTTCTAGTCTGTGACTTAAATGCCGAAAGGGAAACAGATTTGGTTTGTTATAGATAGCAGTTAGTAGTTCACTTATATGTTTATACTCATAAATTACAGATAGTTCAGTTTGTCTCTAATTCATGTCTTTAAATAGTTGATGCCCTTTCCCTATAAGTTCAGTTATGATAGAATATGATTATGATTTATATAAAATAAAGAAATCATTTATTTATTGGAATAAATCCACAGCTATTATTATAACTAAACACTAACATAAGTCAATTAGAATTTTATTGCTTGAAGCAAAACTGATGTTAGTGATTATGTTTATTAGGAGTCCATCTTCATTATCAATCATTAGGAATCTTATTATTTATTTATACACTTTATTGTACACCACAACAAATAAATTGGAAGCAGTAAAAAAAAAAAAAAAGAAAAAAAATTGTAACATACACGAGGCGGCCTTATTGATTAGTAGCGATCTCTTCCAGGCAACCCTTGGGTTAAGTAGAACTGTAACAACGGTGTGGGTGGTGCACTATTCTATAGTTAAATACATACTAATAATACATACAAATACAAAGACAGAAGATTTACACATCATAAAGACATCTAAAAGTAATATATATGCAATCTATAAACTAATACATATTATATAATGAATACATAACAATGATTTAAATACATACATTAATTATTATTTGACAAGTAGTATTGCTTTACAGATTTTAATTTTTATTTAAAGGTAAGGTATTTGTAAAGGTAAAGGTAATTGGTAAAGGTAAAGGTATTTGAATATTTAAAGTTAATACATTCCATAATTTAATCTTAACATTGTATTTATATATACAGAAGTTTTAGAATACTTTTGGATCTGTTTGTATATTTCCCACCTTCTGTAGAAAGTGAGATGTTTATTTGGTTGTTTAATTTCTGTATTATAAAGAAAGTAAGGAGCATACTTGACACAGAAATACAAATAAAAATACTAATTTCAACAGTCCTACATTTTCCACTAAAAAAAAAATAAAAAAAAAATAAAAAAAATTAGTGAATAAAAATAAAATATTAATAATTAAATTAGTATTCACTGGTTAAATAATTTTAAACAGGTCATAACATTTATTAAAGGTATATGAAATCTTGAAAGGATTAAATATGAGGTAAAGTGCCGCATAACTATTATAAGGAGTATTAAACAGTGTATGAATTTATATTTTGAACAACTTGGTTGCATATGGTTTATCCCAGGCACTTTTGTTAATTAGTTTGACAAATTTGTTAAATTAGTTGTTTATATATATGTGTTTTTCATTTTTGTGAAATAATTTGTCTTAAAAGGTTTTCTTTATATAATTGTTGTTGTTATGAATAGATTCTAACCAAATACCTTTCTTTGCAAGTTCTGTGGAGCATTATGGAGGAGCATGGTGATCGCTATGAGCATGCAAGCAACCTGAAGGTATCGAATAAAAAAAAAAAAAAGAAGGAAAAACAAAAAAAGGTAATCGATCTCAGATTATAAGCGACCTGAAGGGGTTAAGTATGTGTTAATGGAGCCAGAAGTTTAAGACATAAAAAGCCTATTGCCAGGTATTCGGGCATTTATGATGATATATTTTAAGATGATAATCTCGCTAAAATGTATGGGTTAGCGAGTATTGTGTAACTGTGTAGTATTGATATGGACAAACTTGCTAGAATTGATGGGTTAGAAAGTACTATGTTACTGTTAGGATGTTTATATACAATCTTGCTGAAATTGAGGGGTTAGAAAGTATTATATTACTGTTAGGATGTGAATAGACAAACTTGCTAGAATGGGGTGGTTTAGTAAGTATGGCCGAACTACAGTAACATATAATTAATGAGTTGCTTTTTGCCCCGACAATATAAAGTGTCATTCGAATCTAACCTCAAATATAAATAAATTCTTCTGCACAACTAGTACAGCTTAATACGGATGATATATTTGTTATGGCATTGATTTTATATTTAGTACAGAAAGAGTGTAAGAAATATGCTTATACATGAAGAATATAAAAAAAAAATATTTGAATATTATTTGAATGATTAAAATATCTGGATTGAGAATACTATCAGCTCTGCATTATTGAATGACAAGACTGAGGTTTAATAATGTGAAATTGAAAATGTATAAAGGATTGACCGCCGAGTTTCTTGATGGTTATTCTCGGTAAGAGCAATATTACGCACGAATTGTAGATTCATTAAACATATTGAGCATTAACGATTCAAAAGTACTTAAAAGAGGTGATTTGAATAAAGATTATTTAATTTGATGAGTTAATTTTGTTAATGCATCATCTACATCGCACTCCGTGACTGAAGGGTGCAGCGTTGCGATAGTCGGTGTCGCAAAATGAATGGTTTGCATACACTATACTCCGTGGACGTTGTACTGTCACGATAGTAAGCGATTTGATGAGTTGATTTTGTTGTTGTACCATCTACATCGCACTCCGTGACTGAAGGGTGCAGCGTTGCGATAGTCGGTGTCGCGAAATGAATGGTTCGCATACACTGTACTCCGTGGACATTGTACTGTCACGATAGTAAGCGATTTGATGAGTTGATTTTGTTGTTGTACCATCTACATCGCACTCCGTGACTGAAAGGTGCAACGTTGCGATAGTCAGTGTCGCGGAATGAATGGTTCGCATACACTGTACTCCGTGGACGTTGTACTGTCGCGATAGTAAGCGATTTGATGAGTTGATTTTGTTGTTGTACCATCTACATGGCACTCCGTGACTAAAGGGTGCAATATTGCGATAATCAGTGTTACGAAATGAATGGTTCGCATATACTGTAGGTACTTCGTGGACGTTGTACTGTCACGATAGTAAGCGATTTGATAAGTTGATTTTGTTGTTCTACTGTCACGATAGTAAGCGATTTGATGATGACATCGCACTCCGTGGTTTGGTGCCGAGATAATCGACGACGAGCGATGGCTGCCGGGTGTGTTGACGGCTGCCGGGTGTGTTGACTGCCGGCGACACTTAAGCGGGCGCCTATCAGTGATAAAAATGAAAAAGGATTCGGCATGTCCAGGGTGTGGAGAAGAGAAAGGCTTGTGGTGTACTCACCGGTAAGATGGAAGATATTGGGTAAGGATGAAACTGCAGTTGAGGCTTAAATAAATATCCCTTTCAGGGATAATATCAGATTTGTAAAAGCGACTGGTAGCTTAAAGCAGGTGACACTGTCGGGACGGCAGTGAATCTTGTAGCACTACGTGGGGAAATTTGTCAAGTAGTCAATCACATAAGCTAACTACAAGTCTGGGCGTCTCCAGGACTCAGTAGATGTGTCATTTAAGTTGCAGTGGTAACTAATTAGACTGGTTAGACTTGGATAAAGCATAACAACAGGAGGGATAAACGGTGCCATTGTTACTGTACGATTGTTATTGACTTTAAGTTTATTTTTAGTGTATTTATGATTTGGATTTGTGCTTTTAGGGCATGATATATTTCGCTGTAGGGGCTCCACAACAATAACCAGCAGAGTTCGGTCCTGCTGGGGCAGTCGACCGGTTCCGAGCGCTGCGAGTGCGCCGCCTGCAGTGCCGCATGCGACTCGGCCCCAGTTATCAGCGCGCCCTCATTGCGAAGCCACGTCACTGTGCAGTATTTCCCTACTTAAGTAGACAACCATCCTACTAATATTGTAAATGTGGAAGTTTGTATGGATGTATGTGTGTTGTTACTCTTTCGCGGCCGACTCGCTGGGCCGGTATTGGTGGGGTTTGGCACATTTATCCGTTGTACACCGGAGTGACATGTGGACTTTAGAATTTATGTTGGTTCTACAGGAATAGAATGACAAAAAAAAAGCGTCATCTATTACCGACCAATTACTCGACAGCAGTTTACGTGGGCGGGGTTGCGGGTAAAAGCCAGTATAAATATATATAGAATTTAGCCTTTATACGCATCACATGGTTTGTTATAGTTATAATTGAATTCTAATGAACGATACTAATTTAATTAGTATACAGCAGATAACATTATAATTTAATATTGTTTTGTCACCAACGAAATGTACACATAGGTACATTAGTAAACATTGGAAATTTATAAGAATTGTAGTAAGGGGGGATGTCGTATTAATGGAAATGTGAAACTAAAGTGATGGGAGTCAATAAAAAATTTTCGAGAACACTTAAGTTTACCCGCAACAGAAGTAGTAATCTATAGTTGCGCTTTAAAGTAATGGCCATATGTAAAATTAGTTTAAATTTATATGCAGGTTCTGAATGTCTTCTTTTGCCGAGTGTAAAGTGGTATCCCGTGCATGAGGACATACACGCGTTCAGGATGGACGAGTGTAAAGCGACGAGATATTTGGTGGGCAACACCGAGCGGACGGGGAGAGAAGATGGCGGCTAGCGACAAGAAGGATGTGTTCGATGGAAATGTATAATAATATAAAAGAGGGATCTTTTGTAAAGTAGATAACTATATATACTAAAGTAGATACTGATTACAATGTACGGAAATATATTTAAGGAAAGTTAATACTATAGTTTTATTACACAAACAACAACACGTGCTTAGACTAAATTAAATATATCTAATAGTTGTGTCGAGTCCACGTTTAGAACAGTGAATACATTCGATTCGATAACTTATATGTTATACGTTATGTTATAAGTATTTTTATTAAACAGGTAGTTTGTATATAAAGTGATATAATAAAAAATATATATGATAAAAAGCTGTGATAGTTAAACGGTGAAACCGTGCGACTCTTTCGAGAGGGTCATGAGTTCAAACCCCGGCAGGCACTAATGAGTTTTTTAATTAAAACTTCGTGTCTAAATGATTATTGCAATTTATCACATGCTTTTCGATGAAGGAAAACATCGTGAGGAAACCTGCATATCTCTAGAGAAATCTGGGGATATGTGTAACTTACCTATCCGCATTGGAGCAGCGTGGTAGGTCTTAGCTCCAATCCTCCTCTCCAAAAACGGACATAGGAGGCTGGAGGAGATTTGCTCAGCAGTGGAATAGAAACAGGCCGTTGCTTTATATAAAAAAATATTAACGGTAAAGGCAGTTTCCGATTAAAGTGTTAATCATAAATACATTTGCGCTTACGGAGTTTTGTTATGTTGATCCCTCAATGGCAGCATTATCTTCCTTTAGAAATAGTTCTTAATTGAGGTCATCCGTTTTCATTCATGATCGAAAGGATTCTCATTAATTCCTATAGCGATTCATCGTATACTTTATTATATTAGTCACTTAGCATTAAGCCGTGATGGCTTCACTTTTATTGAGTTCTATTAGAGTGTAACCTGGGTAGATATGATTATTTTTTTAAATATCATTTTCTTAATTCAAGAAGAATAAAAAGGCAAGAAAATCCATACAAATTGTGTTGCGCTAACCGCTAACGCGATCGATTGGGTGATAAAAATCTCGCACTAAGCACACATATGAATATCGTGACAAAATTAAAAAACAAAAACTTTGTATTGCTATGAATTTTTTTTAACTTTATGAGATTCTTTGTGTGGTGTAATGTATTTTATTAATCAAATTTTTAGTACACCGCCGGAAATTTAACATAAAACAGATAGCCACAGATCCCACGAGAGGGTAAAGTTACCTCGTAATTGTGTAGGTACCACCTATAAAGTGGTATCAGAGCTCGTTATCTCTTACAACGGGCTTACGGTAATGAAGGTAACTAAGTATTAAATTTCATCGTCTTGTTAATGCAAAATGTTTTTTTTTAATTTCGAACAATAACATCAGAGGATTGAACTTTTTGAATTGGTTGTTGCCTTAATTTGTTTGTTTGAAAAATCTCATACAAAATAGGAACCTTCTGGTATGGTTTTTGTCCTACTTTAATATTATTTTCGTTCAAGTGTGTGTATAAAAATACACTCACTTGAACGTGTTTTGACTGTGTTTATCTTTTAATATTTAAATAGAAATATTCAAATATTAAAAGATAAACACAGTCAAAACACGTTCAAGTCCACAACAGTCCACGCAAACGAAGTTGCGGGTAAACGCTAGTTTGTCATAAATGTTACTTAATATTTAAGACCCTAGCACAGCACAGACACTAACAGATCCTGCTAAGATAAAGTTACCTCATAATTGTACCATAAAGTAGTTTCAGCGGGCGTTAACTTTCACGACGCTCGTCCGGTAATGAGGGTGATTTACATATTTTTCAATGCAAAAGATGAAATATTGTCTCTGGTTTTTATATTCAGTATATGTCGAGACAAATACCTTTAAGGCTATATAAAAAAATACTCATACTTCTTTATTAAGACCCAGTTTTATTGATGTCGAATATTTGTTAGGGGTATCCTTCTGCGTAGAATAGAACACCCTCATTTCTTACCGAGGTGTCGTAAAAGGCGACTTAGGCAAGTTAACTCGCCGTGTGGTATCCGGCTGAGCAGAATGGACCACCCTCTTTCTTACCTAGGTGTTGCAAAAGGCGACTTAGTTAAGTTGACGTGAGGCAGGCGTCCGGTAGTAAAATACCTAGCCAAATCATGTGACAACCTCTTTATAACATATTGTGCTGACCCCACTTAGAGTGGGATAAGGGCAGGAGAAGGAAGATATCATCCATTATATGAATTCAGTTTTTTTCATAAATAAATAAATTGAAATGTTAAATTTTAAATTAACTTTAAAAATTGCACACATGAAATTTTTATTAATTTTTGTATGAAATTGAAAAAAGGTCTAAATTAACTTAGACCACTGGGTAAGAGTTATTTATTTAACATTTAATTTTTATTTAAAGTTGACAATGCGAAAGTGAAAATGTAAAGGCTTATTTGAGGAAAAAATGTTGAATTTAATTGTAGATGGAATTGATAAGATAAAAAAACTATTTTACAAATCAACTTAGCAACTCAGCAACAGGTGCTTAATATTTCTAACTTTAAATAATAATCTAAATAAATTTCATTGTTGAAGCTTGCTGATATCATATTTAAATACATTACTTAATTTACACGATAAATCTAAACTTCGCCTCTGATAAGGCCTATCTGAAATATAAGTCCTAAGTGTAAGATGTCAAGTCAATATTGCATTTTAATTTCACATCAGCATATAGGAATCACGCCTTTATTATTTGTGCATTAAAGACTTATTTTACTCATTAATTATCCCTAGTACCTTCTCATGTTGCTCTTGTGTGATATATTTTATTACACCCCTTAAAAGGGCTAACGGCATTCGTTCTTAATTTTAATTGGAACTGATACACCTCTTAAGTTGGATGTGTATTAATTATATTATTTCATTACATTGCTATGTAAAGAGGTTTAATTTAAAGTAATCAATAATGCATTGAATTGACGTATTAATATTGAATTAATTAATATATTTTTGGAGATTTTATTACTTGATTATTATTAACGCTGAGCTAGAGTTACGATATAAGGTGTTGACAGTCTTTTATTATAGATATATTTTAATACTTCTCCCGAAGAACGTCTGTTCCTGTTCTCTTTTACCACCTATTGCGATTCCTAAAAAAAACAACAATCTTTTATCTTTTTTTAACTGACTTTATTCATCAAAATTTGGTTTCAATTGATATAAGGTTTGAGATAATACTTATTCTATTTAAAACTATTTTAAAATTCCTATAATGATTCATCATCATTCTAGTGCCCTTATCCCTCTCTAAATGGAGTCTACACAATATGTTATAAACATGTTGTAATATGTTTTGGTTAGGTATTTACGACCAGCCTCTCGCCTAAAGTCAACTTATTTTAGTCGCCTTTTACGACACCTCGGTAAGAAATCAGGGTGGTCTATTTTACTTATACGGATACCACACGGCGGAAAATGTGATTAATAATAATTATGGTTCTCCAAATTTAATTTAAGTTTTCATAAAAATGAACTTCGGTTAAGCGGCATTAACCGGTGTTTGGGTTAGTAAAAAGCTTTTTTTCAAATTTTCGATCGTATTTTGGTTTTATACTGATTATAATAATACAGATTTATGATGTAAGACTACCCTTAAGTAAAAAAAAAACCCTCCTCGCGTCAGAGATTAAACACAATCGGGCACTGTTTGCCCACGCCATTGTTCATTCTGAAATCGATAAGAAACAAAGGCGTGAAATAACTCCGTGGTAAGTGATCGCCAAGACTGTCGACAATGGGAGCCGAAATTGTATTGTGTAGTAGTGAAACTGATTTGATTGTGAAACACGTCATCGCTTCCTGTATAAATGATATTACTTCGATATCAATACATCAGTATCGGAGGGATAGACAAGGCAGTGGCCTTGGGCCGCCAAGTCCCTCCACCACTCCCTCCTGTGTACTTGGAGCATGCTTTTAAACCTACTCGATCGCAAAAGTTACAATAAAATTACTTTGCTGTAATCTTCGTTTCTTAAGAGAATCTATGTAATGCTAAGTATATGAAGCAGGCAACGATCACATACCTTATAAATGCATGACAAATCACCACATGTATCACAGAACACTGCCACGGAGTCGCCGATCCGATACGTAGAACAAACGCGGATTACAGCAAATTAATTTTATTGTAACATCTGTACTATGGAATTTCGCAAAGTAACGCCTGCTTCTATAAATCATTCTACTCGATCGCGTAAGCGTAACGCCGATTCGTATAGCTTTGTAAATGCGGTCACTAGATGTCGCTATTGCAGCATCATACAAATGCGAATCCGAAACATGAAGAATACGCAACAAATAATTTGAAATAGTTTAGTTGGAGCCCTAGTTAGTTTTTAGCCCCAGGGCCTATCATTACTTAGCTCCGCTACTGACGCCACAATTCCTTTATGAGGTAGGTAATGAAAAATAAAATGCAAAGAATCTTTTACATATAAATATAGGCTCGATCGATGTATAAGATCGATCCCGTGTAAATGTATGCGAAAATATCTCCTTACTAATATTATAAAAGCGGGAAACAGCCTGTCTGCCTCTTCACAGTTAATCTGCTGGGACAATGAAAACTACGGAAAATTTCCAATTTTGTTTCGGCAACATGAAAAAACATCTTGCATTATTGATGGTAAGCCTTAAGTTGGCGCGAATGAAATCGCGGGTAATGCTAATAAAATTTAAATACATAAAATCGACATCTTTAGTGTATTAAATTATACAACATAAAAAACAAATAGAGTAAAGCGTGCAAAGGTAGTCTTATTGCATATTCGCTGCCAAATACGAGGTCCCTAGTCTCGTTCTTAGTCATTCGTCGAACTTTCTTGGAAGATCATATTATGGTATAACCAATAATAAATCGTGGTATAAATCCATACGTAAGTCCCTATTCATTATGAGTTTATAATACAGCTGCGTTTTCAGAATCAATAAAATATCTGGTTTGTTAATTGCATAGCAAACTTTGACGATTCAAAAGCTTTTGCATTTCAGAACTGGGGTATTGTATTTTAGCTCTTTAATTCTTTTTTGTATATTTGAATTGGGATTAAGTTTCTTCAATAAAGGAAACAAAAAATTACGAGTTAATTGCTTTGGCCCTTGTACTGCAATTCTCCACAAATTTCGCAGCGCTTATTGTTCTCCGAATGAGCGTATTATATTACTCGGTTAGCATTTATACCTTTTCTTTTTAACTCTTTATTCAAATCATATTATTGCAGCCGACCTTTTGTGTAGAGTTTCATCGGCTTTAGTGTCGATGGGTCGATATAATGATACATGTCTAGATATGGTGGCTGGTTTCTATGTCTAGTAATTTAAAGAGTGTTAGAGCTTGTCTAATTTGAAATGACGCGCCCCATTGGTTAACTAGTTAATATAAGTGTGTGAGTGCTGTCAACTGTTGCGTGATTTACGCATTTACGTGTAACGTGATTTACGGATAAGGGCATGAGGATGATGATGAGTTGTAAACAAAATGATCATTTTCATTATATTTATGTTTACAGTCATATATAAATAAGGATAGCAAATTATAGGAGATATCAAGGCGACTTTTAAGTACTGCCTTCGGATTATTATTTTCTATTTTTTTTTAAATTACTTATCAAGATATATATTTTTGGTTATTAAATCTTGCTAAAATTGTCTTAATTGAATTTTAATTACTTATCAAGATTCAACTAAGACAATATTAGCAAGATTATGTGATTGAGCGTTAATTTCTGTCTATAATATGAATTGCAAAAGCACGGAAGATTTAATTTTGCAAAACCAGATTCATTTCTATTCAATCTAGGGCCTCCACTTATCCTCATTATTATCTGCGGCACTAATTGGAGCCGTGAGGGGTCTCGTGTGACGCAGTTTTTTATTATGAATCCTTTAAAAAGTAAGACATGATACTCTACATTTTTACTGTGTTAAGTGCAGCGGGTCGCGAAGCTGAAGTGGCGATGGGCGGGGCACATTGTTAGAGAAACCAGTGATCTTTGGTCTGAGTCAACTCGTAACTACCCCTATTTGGGTTGCTATCTCATTTGATAGGTGAATTAAGTACCTTAAATTCTCGCTGGGAATTGCATGTTGCAACGGCTCAAGATGACTATGCTTAAAAGCCAACACCACACGCAAGAGGTTAGTAAGTCAACCACAAATGAGACCTCGCATTTTCGCATTTTACTTTAATAATCTTTAATATTTAAATGAGTTAATCTTGTATGTATATAATATTTATTTTTTCGGAATCTCCGTAACGGCTCCAACGATTTTCCTGAAATTCAGCATGCAGGGGGTTTTGGGGGAGAGAAATCGATCTAGCTAGGTTTTATTAAAAAAAAAAAATCTCTTCATTTTATGGGTATTAAAAAATACTAAAATTTATATTGAATTAATTTTTTGTCATCAACTGTCAAGTCAGCGTAGCTTATTCGGGGAACGGTGGTCGCGAGAAATGAAAGTACTTAGAATCGGGCCCCACCAACCCTATTACTTTTTCCTTTTTTTTTTAAGTTTCTTTTTTTAATTTTGTAGAAAATTTACCGAGCAAGGCTTGGTCACCCAGATATTATTTTTTAAATGACATATTTTTGTTTGACATAACCACATTATTTATTTTCCTTTATTACCGGCGCTCGGTCATGTAATCTCACCGTTCAATCTCTGTTATTCCAACTCTGTAACAATGTTGAACTGATAAAATCATCTAACGGTCGTCTGACAACTACGTCTTCAGTGTTTGAATCATGAACGGACTACAATGTTCTATTCGCTATTATGTTTTTATCTACATTTTACCCAGAATAATATTAAGGATCAATATTTTTTTTAACATCCACGCATGTATTAGATTTTAAAATAAACTTTTTTGGCCCTATTTACGTTTCTGAAACTTTATTCGAATAGGATATGTTTTTGAAAATCTCCTTCCTATCAAAGTTTTAATTAATTCTGAATAAGAGTCGCTCGTTACTGAGTTTTTTTCAACTTTTGGAATAACAGGGGTGGTATAAGAATAATTTAAAAGCTTGCTTATGGCTTGCAAATGTATTTTAGGATAACATAACTTTAATATAAAAGTTATAAACAAGTTACGGAAAGACACGGAGATTTGGTCATATAATATGTATAAGGAAACGTACAGTTTAAAACAGTTTTCCTCAAATCTTAAGGATATTTAAAAATAATTTGACAGTAATTATTTGACACGGAATTAGCCTGTACTGCGGAAATGTACGTATTATAATTAGTAATTAAGGTCGACAAACAGGAAGGTGATGAGAAAAAAAGTTATCTAACAAACACTAATTATACATTGAAGCTACTACGCCGCGGATTAAATTCGGGTATAATAATTGTATTGCGACTTAATTGAAATGAGCAATCTCGTTACAAAACAAAATCCGAAAGTAACCTCTGAATCAGTATGAGGTGTAACCCTTACCAGCGTTGATGCCTCCATCCTCCCACTGGCTCTGACGTCGAGCAATATCGGTACGTCCAAAAAGTGTCCTATATGACTCTGACGACCAAATAACGATCGCAAACACAGAAACACGTAATATACACACATCGTCTTCGCCGGTAAAGACGAGGTCCCAGATTTCTGACATCGGTTGGTCGTGGTTTCTTGCCACCCTTCCGTCGTCGTATTGACTAATCAAAGTCATACCATCAGCCCTCCACTACACGTCGTCCTATGCCGTGGTCCGGCCTCACAGCACCCTTAGGACTACGTTCCCCGACGCTAGTAGAGCTTCTGCGCTCTACTCTCCGCATTTCGCAACTTCGGCGATGCTTCTACGCTCTCCCGTCCCACCCGGTGACGCTGTAAAAGCCGTTAGGGCTTACAGCATATAGTCAATTCGAAAAAAAAATATCAGTAATGGTTTTATCTATACATATTTTAAAACAAAAATTCCCTAAAGCTGTCTGTCTGTATGTGGTCGATTTTCTCAAATTCCACTAAACGGATTTCTGTACGGTTTTTAAAAATAGAGTGCAATACTTCCGGAACTTTAGGTTAATAATTACTTATATTACTGTTTTATTTAAATAGTGTTCAAGAGGTCGCGCGGCTGTAAAAAAATCGCCTACTGGGTGCTTTACTCGCTTGCACCGCGTAAACTAGCGGAGATATATTAAAGTAATGTACTAGAGAGCTGTAGATCGACAAAAATACCACACAAAAGTCTGCAGTAATATGTCTCTATTTCTTATGTTTAACTTACAATAACGGACGACCAGACGCCGCGATGGGCTGCACCGCTATGCAATAAACATTCCAAAAATTCGCACAAGTCGGTTCAGCTCATCTTTCCTCATGCGTACAGCCAAGGTGTGGAATTCCCTTCCTGCATCGATCTTCCCCGATTCCTACGATTTGAATACCTTCAAAAAAAGAGTGAATAGGCACTTCATTGGCAAGCGCGGTCCACCTTCGGCTGCATCTTTCCGTCAGGCGAGATCGTAGCCAGGCGCTAGCCTTATAAAGTAAAAAAAAAAAAAAAAAACTTATTTTACGTTCATAATTTCAATTAGGGAAAATTTAGTGACACGGATTTTCAAATAAAATCCTTTAATTAATAGCATCATATTATAAAAAATAATAGAATTGGCCCGTATTTATCAATTTAAACGGCAGACTCACTTTGGAAACCAGTGGTGTAAACTAAGCGCTTCATATTAAGAGTGTTCGTAAATAAATTACGCTGCGGAGAGTCAGTCAGACGGCTATAGACGCTGTAGCGTAAATGAGAAGCGAGCTGTTACAAAAGGATCGCGAAATCACGCAGCGGGAGAGTTACGCGTACGTTTAAAAATAAATCGCTAACGTAATGGTATTTGTGTATGTAGTCATTCATCGTAACGGTGCGTTGCCACGGGAGAAACATTGTTTGTGTTCTTACTGCACGTTTAGTACAGTTGCCTGTGACAGACATGGGTCGTGGATTTTGCCTACATCAATGCAAAACCTAAACGTTTTGTCAGTGACGGCGTTATTTAGAAGCAAGCGATATAATTTTTAACACCTTGTATTTTACGTCGTATGTTCACGACTTTATTTTGAAACATTTTTTGTCATCCGATAAAGCTTTAAAATATTGAATTACTATTTTATACTCACTAATAAATTCTCTATGATACAAATTATACGATGCATTCGGAAGGGTTTCTTAATAAGTAAGCCATGAATAGAACAATGAGCAAAACAAAAGTTACAGATATTTTGACGTGCGTGTGGTATACGGTTAAGTAGAATAGACCACCCTCATTTTTACAGGGTTTCGTAAAAGGCGACTAAGGTAAGTCAAACCGCCGTGTGGTAACCGGCTGAGTAGAATAGACACCCTTATTTCTTACCGAGGTGTCGTAAAAGGCGACTAAGCTGAGTTAACGTCGAAGTAGGCGGCCGGTCTAAAAAATGCAGCCAAATCATGTGACAGCATGTTGTGCCGATCCCACTTAGAGTGGCATAAGGGCAGGAGGATGATGTGACGCCATCAAATCACGTCAAAATATTGAATTTAAATGTTACTTCAAAGTTCTTAAAGGCTATCCTTTGGAGCCATGTCCTTTGGGAAATGGCTTTAGCCTCCGACAAATGATGATATCAACATTTTTGCCAATTAAACTGACCGAGCAATTATGTTACCGGTAAGGTTTACTACGCACTTATACACCTTAAATGGACTTCACTCACCAATTTTCTTAGTGTGGTTGATTATAACAAAATCTTCATGATCAATTTCCAATATCCTCTACTAATACAGCTGAATATATGTTGATAATAACATAGCTGATACAATTTTACAAAGCAATTTCTCAGAGCGTGTTTTAAATATGTTCCATTATTTCGTTAAAGTGATGAAGGAATCTGCAACACGTGTGAATTAATCATATAACGGAACTATGACGCATTGAAACCTTGGAAGCGTTAAAGAATGAACACGTTGTTTACCATTGATCTAAATGACCCTTGTTATTGAGATCCCTCGTTTAACTATTGAGATCTTCATCTTTGTCTTTACTGAAATTAGAATTTCAGCTTCATACAAGACTGCGGTTTAATAATGTAAAATTGAAAATGTTTAAAAGAGTGACCGCCGAGTTTCTTGCTGGTTCTTCTTGGTAAGAGCAACATTCCGAACTAGTTGTAACTTCATTAATCATTTTGATCCTTGACGAGTCAAAAGTGCTTGAAAGAGCTTATTTGAATAAAGATTATTTTGACTTGATTTTAAAGGCTTGCCAAAACATATTACAAAAATTAATTAAATCACGATTGGCAATACAAACATCATACAAAAAATCCAAGTTAATGTATAGAAATCGGCTTTACTCAGGTCATCTTTATCGGGTCAGCCCGACTAGTTTCAAGCCCTTCCAGGGCCCTTATTCATGAGCTCTATACATTGCGTTATCGCGGCAGGAACTCTCAGTTCATAGCCGGTTTCTATGGATTAACTATGAATATCGCTCAAGATAGTTTAATTTAAAAAAAAACAGATTTCTAGATTATGATTTCATTCAGCCATGGCAGCGTAATTCGTTATATCCCAGGCATCTACACGTTACCCTAGACCTCATATGAATTCTGCGATCGATTTATGATTCACAGTACAAACATATTAGACTCGTATAGGCGTATTGCAAGACGAGATGATTATCTCGATATCGATCATATTTTCCCGCTCGGCATGTGACAGCAAGTTAATCAATCCTTATATTCCAATTCTCCTTTACTTGTTCCTCTAGGCTTTAAAAACTGTTTGGACTGTGATAGTCAAATGATGCGACCATGTCGTCCTATCCGAAGAATAAAGTCACATTTCCTATGCTTATATATATGTTTATTTGTATTTAAGTATGTATTTAAAAATATATATAAGTATATATTCACCAGTTGTCTGTCATCCATAACACAAGTATTAAGTTACTTTGGGGACGGACGAGCTGAGTGTAAGAGCTGTGTGTAAGTGTACCATATATTTATTTATTTAATTATTATATTTATACATGGCACATGTAACTTTATTCTTTGGATAGGGCAATATGATTCTTTTCAGAAAGTCACGGGTCTAAAACCAATTAGCAAATATTACACTTTTATTGGTAAAGGAAATATTTTAGCTGAAAACTGCATATCTCTAGAGAGTTCTGGGTATATGTTTAACTTACCAATACCATTGGAGCAGAGTGGTTGGTCTAAGCTCCTAATTTACTCTAAAGAAAGGAGAGACAAAGGGTTATTGCCCATTAGTATGATAGTATCAGGTCGTTACTTTAATACGTACTCTAACTGATAAATAACAAATCATTGATTACTAGTTGGTTAAATAGGAAGTATGTAAACATATTTGTAATGCCATCTTTGTAATGTTACTTTTAGATGTCGTAATAAGATTAATCGAACTAAAAAAATTAAAAGGTCATATCTAATTGGATATTACGGACTGCGTGCCACATCACACTACTTAAACGCAGGATCTGAAGGGCTGCGACTTAACTTATTTATCACAAACATCACGTTGCATTAATATATGTTATAACATTTATAAATCTTAAGTGACTAAGCCATCGATTGTTACTAGTACGCTCTGACGAATGTTTTCTTTAAATACGAAGCAGCTTAATGTTTATTTTCATTGACCCCTGAGTCACGTGCACTGGTTTATATTTTGTAGTTATGAGTCACAGATAAGATGGCTATTCTTTTCATTACAGGTAATACGTAATATCCTTTGTGTAGTATTTATTTGTATGCCGTCCTTTCCGGTTTTCGACAGGTTGTAATATTTTCGCCATATATGTATAGGCGGCGGTTGACCACGTGTATCAGTTTCGGGCATAACGGACCAAAGACTTCGCGAGAATCGAAGTAAACTTTTTTGTAATTTGGTAAAAGAAAAAAACAATTTATTTATGAGTACAATTAAAGTCATCATCATACTTCTACCTTTAACTCACTCTAAATGGAGCCGGCACAACATGGCTAGTTTTTACGACCGGCCTGACATCAACTTACATTAGTCGCTTTTTACGACACCTCTATAAGAAAAGAATGTGATCTATTGCAGTCAGCTAGATAGCGTACGGTGGGTCAACTTACCTTAGTCGCCTTTTACGACACCTCGGTAAGAAATGAAGGTGGTCTATTCTACTCAGCCGAATACCAAACGACACAGTACAATTAAAGTCATATGACTTTTTTTATGAGGTTATATAAATCTGTCCGAACTGCTTATGACAAAACAAATATCAGTGGACGATTGAATAAGTGTGACGAGTAAACATTTTAGTTATCAGTCAACAAAGATTATGCTGTGTTTATCACGAGGCGTTGGACTGCGTCCCGACGCCTGTGCATACAATGGGATGGGGATATAATATAGACGATCTGTGACACTTTATTGTCAGTCTTTTATCAGGGTTGCCATTGTCTTCTTTTCATATGATAGTGTTCGTTGACAGGGCATTGAACTCTTTCGGAGCATATCAAGTTACAGCTGGCAATTTAAAAAAAACATACTACGAATGTAACTGTGACTTCGTTTGCATTGACTTCAGTGTTTAAATCTTGAGCGTTTTGTATATTGGTTTTTGTCTGTGTTTCTTTCACGCTTAATCAGTTGCAGCAATATTGATAAAAGTATAAATTTTATCGACTTTGGTTCAGCGGATTTGTCGTGAAAGAGTAACAAACATGTTTGTTACATACTCACAAACTTTATATTTATAATATTCAGTACGATAAATAAGCAAAAATTATAAAACTCAATGAAATATCTAATTGAAATATACACTTCAAGGCTAGCCTAACTTTGCAATTATAAAGGCGTTCGCAGTGACCTTCTTCGCTGATCAACCTTAACTGTAATTGTTGGTAATAACATTTATCAAGATTATCTCAGTTGTTTTATTGTAATATTTACTGAAATTGCTTATTTTTTATATATTTCCTGTATGTATATTTTTTGTTAAAAACCTTTATGCTGGTATAAGTGTGGTGGTAAGTATGGCTAGACGGATTTTGCTGTTTGATTTTTAAATATTAGTAAGCTATATAATAATATAAGTAAGCTGCTAACTTAATTAATAGTAATTTAATTCATTAATATTTATTTATATTTTCATTATTTATATAGTTTATTCAAAACATTACATTTTCATTGTAAATAAATTATTAGATTATTGAACAATATATGTATGTAAAAAATTAGTTTTTCAAAGGTTATTTGTAAGATCGTATCGCTTTAGCGGTACGATCGCCTTTGCACGCTTGTTCTAATTTAATTTCTTATAAACCAATGTACCTCTGTATAGTGCAATAAGAATAAATAAATAAATAAATTTAGGAATTTTTTAAAAAGGAAGTGGAATAAATATTATCAATTAATATCATCATCATTCTTTAGTTAGTATGGAATAATTCATGCGGCTTTCAAAAAATTAAAGGTTCTGTAAACATTTTAGACGTAGTAAGTAAAAATCTCGTGTAACAAAAATATATTTAGGGCTTGTTTCACAAGTTACCAACAAACTGTCAGTTAGCTTATTCGGAACATATCTAATACATATCTCGGAATTTTGCGTTTCTCAGGTTTCTGATAGGCTTATTCATATTCAGCAGTTAAAGTCCCTAATAAGTTAACAGGTAGATCATGTGGCTGTTATAGTCGCTTCTGGATAGCAAATACCTATTTCAAAATGGCCGCGATATTATTTTTTTTTACATTTCACGATTTAGAGTCTCTTTTTAGAGACATCTATCTGCTACTTAGTTTATATGTCGGTTAACTATCCGACACTTTGTCAGTAACTTGTGAAACAGGCCCTTAGTATTAATTGATAAAAATATAGGAAAAAACCGTGACTTGAATCAACTTAAATTTATTTTCGGCTGTGGAAATGGATAAGAGACCCAAATTCAATGAACGTCTGTCTGTAAAACGAAAAAGAGTAACGTATCGTACGCGAATGGATTATCGATTTTAACAATGAGAATTAGGTAGGCAAATGACGATGACGAATTATGAGTTTTATATTTGCAATTGCTTTACTCGTGCATCTGACTTTGCGTCACTTTTTTATGTGTTAGGTTTGAATTAAAATACTTATGTGTATGTGAGTGTGTGCGTGCGTGCATGAATGTGATCTTCTTAAATTTATTCAAAAAGTTTTAGAATCAGTTACAAGTAATAGATTTAATGATTGTTTTTAATTAAGGTAGGTACATATTTACATACATATAATAAATAATGTAAGTGTTTGTCAGTTTGCTACTCTTTTATATAATCCGGTGACTAATAGCTATGAAATTTGGCACCCTTAAAGCTTATATACACGGGTAACATAAAGGTTGAAACAATACAAATTGCATTAATAAATTAAATTGAAGCGAACAAAATCACGTTTGCCACTAGTTCATAATATACTAGCAATCGCCACCGGCTCTACCCGCGTGAAAAGATTAAAACCGTAATATAGGATAATCAAAAAATGGTTACAGTGGGTTAACCTTAAAAGCTAGACATATGCTGTCGCGGACTTTTATTTAGAACATGATTGATACATGATTTTTGAATAACTATTACCGTTTACTCAGCGCACACAAGGAAAGCTTTAAATTATGCCGTTTTCGTACTATTTTCTATAGCTGCTCCTCTCCTAATCATCTTAGCGTGATGTTATATGTTATTTATGGAAAAATGAATAAAATTCTGCCGCTATATCGTATCCAACGCAAATTACAAATTGCATTATTGAGGGTATGTACACGCTTAAATTGCCGCAATCGAAATCGCGTGTACCACAAGTTCGTAATATCCACGAGCCCCACTTACAACTTGATGCATGATGAAACATTTTTACTTGATGCAAGCCCTTACAATCCAATCGGCCCTAATTGGTATCTGGCAGGATGTCGTATTCACTGCGATACGAGGGATGAATATCGTACGCGCAGACTGTCCTTGGATTTTCGACTTTATGTCCTTGCACATAAGAGCTAAAATAATCGATAATATTCTCTTGTGTGGTCTAATGTATTGTCTGGCTGATTGAAATTGCATTGTGGGACAGAATTTATACACTCCTAGCGGTCTCGAAGGACTCCTAGTGCATATCAATATTTAATGTAATAGCAACACCAACATCATCTTCCTGCCCTTATCCCACTCTAAGTGGGGTCGGTGTCATTTTATGAACATGCTGTCACATAATTTGGCTACGTATTTTACGGCTGCCTATTCTACGACACCTCGGTGAGAAAGAGGGTGGTCTATTCTACATAACCGGATATCACACGGTGGGTCAATTCACCTTAGTCGTCTTTTAAGACACCTCGATAAGAAATGAGGGTGGTCTGTTATACGCGGCCGGATAACACACGGCGAATCAACTTACCTTCGTCGCCTTTTACGACACCTCGGTAAGAAATGGTGGCGGTCTATACTAATCAGCCGGATACCACACGGCTAACTGCTAGCTGAAGATGAAAGCGACAAATCAAAATCAATTATTGTAAGATGTCGAATTGATTAAGCTTTAATTTTCCATACTAAGTGAATAATGCATGCAATGCATGCAATATAGGTCTAAATAAGGCAACAAAGGTAAGTCGACCCGCAGTGTGGTATCCGGCTGAATAGAATAGACCAACCTCATTTCTTACTTAGGTGTCATAAAAGGCGACTAAGGTTAGTTGACCCACCGTGTGGTATCCAGTTTAGTAGAATAGACCACCCTATTTCTTACCGAGGTGTCGTGGAATACGACTAAGGTAAGTTGAAGTCAGGCAGGCGGTCGGACGTAAAAACGCAGCCAAATCATGTGACAGCATGTGTATAACATATTGTGCCGACCCCACTTAGAGTGGGTTAAACGCATGATTATGACTTATCAATTACATATATTGCTACATTTTATTAATTCCCAACGAGATAAAAATATCGAATCGTTATTAAAATCTAATAATTGAATCGTGATAAGTATATGTAATACGTTTATAAAATATCTTATAGTTCATTACAATATTGTTGATAAGTTTATTGCTTTAGAACTCTTGCCAAAATTTATAAAAATACCCGCATAGCCAAGTTATATTTTGAATACTCGATTTCAATAAATATCTGACTTCTTCTTCTCGGTCGTTATCTTCATTGCTGAAGGTCGGGTCTCTGAAAGTCCTTTGCGACTTTTTTTAATTAACTTCTTCCATCGAGTCCGGCATTCAGCATCCCTCAGGGCGGTTGCAATCGACAGTCCAGTAAGGGTGGATATTTGGTCACACCAACGGGTAGGGGATAGGTGATATCTAACAGACGTCATATTAAAATGAAGTATTTCAAAAAACATCGATTTTTCACCATAGACAAAATATCACTACATATTATAAAACAAAGTCCATATTTCCCTATGTACGCATAAAACTTTAAAATTACGCAACAGATTTTGATGCGGTTTTTTTTAATAGATAGAGTGATTCCAGAGGAAGGTTTGTACGTATAATAACATTCAATACGGAGTAAAGAAATACTGTAATTTTTGAGGTTTCTGTAAATAATTACATTTTTTTCCGTTTACATTGCAAACGCTGGCTAAACCCTACGAGATTTATCAAAAGAATGTACTAAGTATTTGTACACCTTGAAAAGGTCTACAGAAAAGTCCGCGATGGTATATGTCTATCTCTTATGGATAACCCACTATAGCATTTTTTGTCATTTACTTTTTCCGAAAAATAATGCCTTATTTTTGAAGCAATTTTTATACAATACAGCATTAATCCTTATCCAATTAAGTACCTTAAATAAATAGTTGATTTAATATAGATCAATATAGCCGTTTACAGCATGTAATTTAAGTAAACATTTTCGGAGATATTACAGATTTAAAATGCCGTGAGGACGCCGCGTTCGCCCTATAACACTTCGACTTTAGCAGCGATGTCGCTCTTTCAAGAGTTTGTTTAAAGACATTCTGTAATTAATTGTAAAAATAAAATACATAGGGAAAAATGTTAAAATAAATACGCAAATATGTACTATATGAATTTAGATATTCAAAGATAGCAGGAAATCTTCTTGGAATAGGGAGAGGGAAATTGTTTTTCTCCAAATTTAACTCTTGCGGGCCACGGGCAGTAACGAATAAATCAAAACTACTGGATCGATTTTAATAATTTTTTTTCACTGAGTGACATGGGCTTTCTATTTTATACCCGTGCGAAGCAGGGGCAGGCCGCTAGTTATTTATAAAAGTTTATTACTCTCAAAAGAACGTTACTTTAGCTTTTTCCTTAAAAATTGTGATCCTATCTCCTAACAATACGAAAGAAACGAACGCCCGTATATCTTCTGAAAAAATCTTTTAGAACACCAGATTGGCTTTTCCGAGTCGACGAGATCGACATGCCGAGATAATGGCCGAAGTTGAGTAGCCTAGTATTTATAAGATTTATAGTGGCTCGTAAACCGTAATCGTATTTCTACGAAGTGAGTTGTTGGTTTATACTTAAGGCATCCTCCAAAGAGTAAAACGTGCTTGAGCATCTTTTTTTCAGGTCGTTCTAGTTACCAAGGGCGTTATTTTTGCATCGTTCGTAATTTTACGGTGTTATTTCGTCGGCGGTGCGATAAAATTAGGACGGTATGCCGCTTATGTTGTAATACTTTTTTTAATGTAACAATATTTATTATGTCTACGGTAACAAAAGTAATGAGAATATTATAATCCGCGATAAAAGAAAATATATGTAACGCTAAATGTAGAGTGTACTATTCGTTTTCATACCTGATACATGCAGAATTTGCTCACTCATGCACTACCCGACACCGATGACACAATAATACACAAGCACTGCACAAATTCACCAACACCACAACAAACAATCACAAAATCGCAAAGCGAATGCAAAATTTTGTCGTGGAGTCTATCTTCTGACGATGCTTCGGTTACGGGGCGAAGCAATTGTTGAGATTGTGGTGGTGAATGTGTGCAGTGCTTGTGTATTGTTGTGTCATCGGTGTCGGGTAGTGCATGTGTTCTTACAAACTCTGCATGTATCAGGTATGAAAACGAATAGTACACTCTACATTTAGCATTACATATATTTTCTTTTATCGCGGATTATAGCAAAATAATATTCTCATTACTTTTGTATTATGGACCTCCGCAAAGTAACGTCTAATTCTAAAAATTATGTCTACGGTCTATATGAAAGGGAATCTACGATATAATAGGTATCATTATGGTATTGTTGGTTATAAGCGGAAAATCTCGTACCGGAAACTTTTGAAGACCGTCAGATTGGAAAAGTTGGATAGCTAGGACATGTGCTCAGACATGACAGATATGGACTTCTACAAATTATCATAATTGGTAAGGCTTCCGGAAGAAAAGGACCGGGACGCAGAAATCCGGGCTTCGCAACGTAAGGAACAGGAACAGACGGATGGTTAGAGCGAGGGATATGTATATAAATTTAAGAAGCTGACTGTCAACCTTCGCTACTCGGATAGTCACTTGAAAAAGTAGATGGTTGTCGTAAAATTTATTGATACTCAAAAGTAAAATATAGTCACAATAATTATAGAAGTTTTGCATCGTAATTTTATGACTGCGAGAAAATTATTTATTTTTCAGTGTTGTTACGTAGGTGTTATAAAATTAGGTCACTATCCTCTTAGCTTTTTGTATTGTGTAGACGATCGCTATAAAAGTCTGTTGACCATATTATTCGTTTCGTAAAACTTAAAAGAAAATTAATAATACTATACGAAATTTTATATAAAGTGCAGTATTATCCAAGTCGTTATTTTTGCAATCGTTGTTGTATTTTAACACTATGCAATAAAATAATAGTGGAAGTTAGCATTTGTTGTAAAGTTTATTAATGTAATATTTTCTTATTTTGAGGACTGATAGGAAAAACAATTGACAATAGAAAACGTTCAATAATAGCGCCACAATTAGTACAAAGCAAATTTCAGTGTACAGAGTAAATTAAAAAATAAACAAATTTTATTTTTGATTTGTGAATTCTTTTAATTAAAGAGACTGAAAGCTTAAACTTTAGTGCCCAGATATTGAACGTTTACTCATTTTTACGTAGAATCTGATTACGCCATTTCAATTTAAAATCTTTGGTTGAGCTTCCGGTTCCGGTAAATCAACCTCCGTAGAATCACTACTGTATACACTTAGTCTTGTCTATAGCAACATTTTTCGAGTGTTGTTTGGTATCTCGATGGCTTCGATATGAGCCTAATTGGCGATATTATTGGCATCATAAGAGTTCTTGAATATGAAAGGCGCAATATAACGTGAATCACGTTCAACTGATATGAAGAACTAACGACTCGCAATTCTGATGAACATTCCAAGTGCATATCTCAATTGAATGTACTTCGTGTATGACTGTATAGCCTAAAATTTCAATCAAGTTCATTGACTTAATAAAAGGATGTTCCTTATTATAGGTTTTGCATTATTAATACAAATCCAAACTGATATTATAAATGCGAATGTCTGTCTGTATATTTTACACGGCTAATCCGCTAAAGCGATGTTGATAAAATTTGTTACAATTGAAGCTTATGCTTCATTAACTTCAACCGATGGCAACACTGCTAGACAAATGTCTCTTCATGAGATCTCAACACCAATGTAGCGCCGCTTTTTTATTTTTTTTTTATTTTTACTACAACCATCGTGTATGGACGGAGCCTATGTTTAGCAATTTTCCTCTTCCATACCAGCTCTCGCTTTTAACTCTTACTTTCTTCTTGTGCCACTTGGAACCAGCAGTTTCCCGTGACGCCTTTGAGTTCGTCAGTCCACCTCGTGAGGGGTATACCGACGCTGTGTTTTCCGGTCGGGGGTCTCTATTCCAACACCTTCAGACCCCAACAGCCATCGGTTCTCCGTACTATCTGCCCCGCCCATACATACATTACATAAAATCCCATTTTTTCTTTCTGGAACATGAAAAAATACGTATTAAGAGATTGAAAGTTGATCAATACTACAGGTGACGCGGAAGAAGTCGGAAGAACAATTAGTTATTTATATTTGTTGCAATATAACGGCGATCTTAAGCGTTTGATTGGGAATATTCGTCGTTTACAATGAAGATAGGTTTCTGAAGCGATTGATCCATCTGATGCTCTCGATGCAAAGATGGAAAGCGGGGCTTCTGTTTTAAGAGGTCCCTTCCTGGAGGAAGAACTTTTCGAGTCACTTAGCTCCTGCTACTTAGGGTGTCGACAAAGCGTTCAATGTTGCCAAGTCTCTACCACCAGCAGCGAGGTTGACCACAGTCAGGTTTTAGTCGATCCGGCATAACCACATTCCGGGCCCCACTATCGATCCGTGCTTCTTATAACGGGTTTTCCAAGTAAAAAAAATATATAAAATTAACGAGAACACTCTCTATACTTATAAATAACTAATGGTTCCCGCATTTTCGCTCTCGTCAACGTAATTTTTTTTTATTTACTTAATAATTTACTATGTTTTTTTCTGTTCCCAGGTGAAAAAGCGGGAACTTTCACATCCTATATATCCGATATATCGCACGCTGAGTATTAGCGACCTTATTCATAATTAGGTTTAAATGACTTAGATACATTGTAATCCTTATTTCAATGTCATTTATGACATCATAGTACGAAGTATTAAAAAACCTAGTGTTTTCTTGCTCTTCCAAGGATCTCTTTAACACTTACAGGTTTTGTAGGCGCTACGCCACTTTTTTTGAAATTTCCCACAAAACACCTTTTTTAATTAGGTCACTTTAACACAAAGCGTACGATATAAGTTTTTATTGCACGAAATTACATCAATTTCCAGTCCTAAAAACTTAACAGACATGCTCGTATATATAATACTAGCATTCGCCAGCGGTTTCGCCCGAGTGGAAAGATTAGAATCGTAATATAATCTTCTGATAACCATAAAAATGGTTAAAATGGCTTAACCTTAAAAACTAGTCATACGCTGTCGCGGACTTTTATTTAGAACTTTTAGAGGGGAACAATTTTGTAATACATAATTCTTGAATTACTTTTCCGTGTGGTATCCGGCTAATAAGTAGAATAGTACCACACTCATTTCTTACCGAGGTGTCGTAAAAGGCGACTAAGGTAAGTCGACCCGCCGTGTGTTATTCGGCTGAGTAGAATAGACCACACTCACTTCTTACCGAGGTGTCGTCGTTGCTGTGCGGTCGTAAAAACGCAGCCAAATCATGTTACAACATGTTTATAGCATGTTGTTCCGACCCCACTTAGAGTTGGATAAGGGCAGGAGGATTTATATAATTCTTGAATTACTATCACCGTTTACTCGGCTCACGCTAGGAAAGCTTTAAATTTAGACTCACAAAAAAGAAACACATTTATATTTTTCACTGACCTTTGCTTGTTACGTTTAGCCAGTCGTAAAAACGCCCGTTGTTTTGTATATTTATGGAAATATGAATAAAATTCTGCCGCTATATCGTTTCCAACGCTTGTAAAATGATTTGGGAGCAGGTACCGACCCACATAAAAGTCAATGTTTTCTTATTATTTATTACTTACAATCATAATATAAAAAGCTGCGTTTGTATTTTATAGCTAAGTATATTGCCAGAAACTCTTCTTTTTGCGTAATGAATAATGATCATAGCCATGTAAAAGCCTTGTAGTTAACAAGAAATAAGGATTACTTAGGTGTCAAGGTGACTTTTGATATATTAATTATCAATCATCATCATCTTCCTGCCCTTATCCTACTCTAAGTGGGGTCGGTACAACATGTTATAAACATGTCCCATGATTTGGCTACGTATTTTAAGACCGGCCTCTTGCCTGACATCAACATACCTCAGTCATATTTTACGACACCTCAGTAATAAAGAGGGTGGTCTATTCTACTTAACCACACGGTGGCTCAACTTACCTTAGTCGCTGTTCAGGAGACCTTGGTAAGAAATGAGGGTGGTCTGTTCTACTCAGCCGGATACTACATTGCGGGTCAACTTACCTTAGTCGCCTTTTACGACACCTCGGTAAGAAATGAGGATGGTACTATTCTATTTAGCCGGATACCAGACGACGGATATTAATTGTTAATAGTACTCAAAAATGTATGTCAAAAGGATACTTACCCTACTTTACAAAAGGCTTTACGAACGAGGAAGCCCTAGGTTTTGAGTCTCATCCGATTGACTTTTATCTCTTCATCCAATCAATTGAATACATTGGTCTATCTAGTTTCTGTCGACAGTACATTATAGCCTAACGCACATTTAATTAAACTTTACGACTCTTTAAATCAAATCTCAATTATCTTTATTCAAATAAGCTGTTTCAAGCACTTTTGAATCGTCTAGGATGAATATGATTAATAAAGTTACAACTGGTTCAGAATGTTGTTCTTACCGAGAACAACCACTAAGAAACTCGGCGGTCAGTATTTTAAACATTTTCAAATTACATTTATTATTAACATTATTAAATCAAAGTATTTGCATGAAGCTAAAAGCTGATTTTCAAATCCAGGCATTTTTAACATCCAGATAATTATCAATTTTATCATGTAAGTTTTAATTAGCATATCTCTTAAACTTAATTTTCACCTTTCTGTAGACTGGTGTAATATGGATTGCGGAATTTTATTGTAGAATTGAATACCGAGACCAACGAATGAGTTGCTGGCTAAGCTGAGTCGCGACTTAGGTATCTCTATGTTATACATTGATTTTAACTTTTGGTTTCTTACAAACTTTTGGTTACAAATCTTTCTGATGATAACTCTCTTATAAGCGCGATGGACTTTGTAATGGTAATTAAAAAAACATGATGGTACTCTACGGCATAAGGATTCAACCGACGCCTTATTTTCTGTTAACAACTTAGACCTTACCTTTAGACAATCATAGATAAAGTAAACATTAAAATATCAAACTCCCAATGAATATATAGAAATCTTCTATACTCACGTCTCGCGTTTCGTATAAAGAGCTCATGAATAGGCCCCGGATGGGTTCGAAACTAGTCGGGATGACCTGATAAAATAAGACGCGAGTATAGTTAGCTTCGATACATAACCATATAAAATACCACTTAAGATATTGGCATGTTATATTCTGTCGTCAACTCTCTTACTGATACAGGAAATTCTTCATGCCTTTTGTTTGAGGTTAAAATATTTTTTTTTTGAGTTATAAAGGTATATAATTTAATTTTCTTTGTCCACAGTGCCGTCGGTAAAACCTGTCTTCTAATCAGTTACACCACAAACGCCTTTCCTGGGGAATACATACCGACAGTGTAAGTAGTTTTTTTTTTATTGCTTTAAAGTCATTAGAATTTCTATATCTCATATACAAGAACGACGCAAATTGTTTAAATTTAGATCCAGCTTATCATGAAGCTGTGATAGCCCAGAGATGAGACCGTGTGACACTTTCAAGGGGGTCAGGTTTACACCACGGGCAAGCAATCAATGAGTTTTCTGTTCGAAAATTTATGTCTAATTGATAATTGCAATTTATCGCTTTTCGGTGTAGGAAAACATCGTGAGGAAACCAGCATATCTCTAGAGAATGTGTAACCTACCAATCCGCATTGGAGCAGCATGGTGGATCTTAGCTTCAACCTCTTTTCTCCCAAAAAAAGAAAATGGAGGCCTATACCCAGAAGTGGGATACTAACAGGCTGTTATTACTAATGATGACGGTCGGCTGAATATTTTATCTCAAATACGTGCGTTTTGAACACTAGGGACATTAATTTTTTTGGTCCATACAAACTTCCTTTTTTTGATTAAAGATCGAACTCGACACCCGTTCGAAAGTTGGCCATTCACCGCGCTGGTGTAAAATATGTTAACCTTCACCTCAAACTCTACACTACAAATCTTAAGAAGCTATTTACAAAAGTTTTATCGTTTATTTATGTTCCAACCGGTCCGTGAGATATTTTCGAAACTAGTTCGTATTTCTAACCATTTTTATATCTTAGTCATCGCTACTTCGAATGAATGATCCAGTGATTATTCTTTTGGCTAATGCCGCCACATGTTGCTTTGAGAAACCTTAATCATAACGGAAGTATTAAATTACTGTCTGTCCTTTATTATTAAAATAAGCTGAAATTAGTGACAGGATAGTATGGATTGCGTTGGGACTAAATGTTCTAATCTGATAGATTTACAGGTAGGATCTTCTGCTTCTATACTTATTATAAAAGTCAAAGCTATTTGTCTGTGATCGATTTTCTCAAAATCTACTATCAGGCTTTTGTGCGGTCTTTAATAAAAAGTAGGCAATTCTTCCGGAAGGTTTATATTAATAGTGCATTGCGGTTTTATGTAAATTGTGTAGATCACGGGGTTGTAAAAACTTTGTGACGCACTGATTGCCATGCCGGTGAAGCTGCAGGCACAGCTAGTCATAATATAAAGTCTCCCAAAATCTGTCTGTTTGTGGCTGTGTGATCGATTTTCTTAAAATCTACTGATCGGATTTTTGTAAGGTTTTTCTAAAAGGTAGTGCAATTCTTTCGCAAGATTTAGATTAAGGACATTAAGGTTATATGTTAATTGTTTAAAGAAATCTCGTAGTTGTAAAAATACTCGCCTTCTTCGAGCTTTAGTCGCGTGCGCCCCTTAAACTAATAGAGACACACTAAAGTAATGTACCATAGAGATGTAGATCTACAAAGATATTAGAAAAAAGTCCGCGACAGCTTCTTCATTCTTTGTATATAACAATATACAAAGAAAGTCTTGTTATTGTCCCAAGTAAAAAGCATCCTTCTGTTTAGAGAGAAATGTTTGAGCTTAGACCAAGCTGTTCTGATATGGAGCAGCGTGGTGGGTTTCTAAAGGTAATTTTTATATCGTAACGCGTATGACGAATTGTTTTTATCAATCAAACATGTAAGCTTTAAAAGAAAAGAAGTTAGATTTAGAAGGTAAAGTTTAGAAGTGCGTAATCAGGGTTTGACCTGTAAAACCTTCTTAATAAATCTTTTGTAAACTATACTATTAAAAAACTACAAGTTAATAGATAAACGGCTGGCCTACAGTTCAAGGATTGTTGACGTGTGAGAGAACTAAAATAATTGGCCTGAATTTGCTGAATGATGACTAACCGTAGATTTTTATCAGAGGATCATTCGTTTTATCTCAACGAATGGAAAACGTCATCCAATTCTGCACGACTTTTTCCACGAATCAATTACGGAAGATCGGATAACGAAGTTTTAGATATCGATATATTTTTGTCCGAAGTGACCTCTTGACCTGGCTGTGAATGTGACATAGTTATGAAATGGAAAGGATTAATATGAATGTAAACAATATACGTTAAGATAGAGTTGTCAGAGCTGAACAGTGAGACCACGAAACTTTTACATGGGTTTAAGCTTCGGGCAAGGAATAATAAGTTTTCTATACAAAGTTGTAGGCCTAAATTCTATTTACAAATTGGCCTAATTAATATTTACTAATTTCTCATGCCCTTACTTAGAATGGAAATTCTAAGTTGGGTCGGCACAACAGGTTATAAACATATTGTTACATGATGTGGCCTAGTTATTTTATGTCGACCCACCGTAGAGTAAAAATCCGGCTGAATAGAATTGACAACCCTCATTTTTTTACCGAGATGTCGTAAAAGGCGACTAAGGTAAGTTTACCCACCGTGTGGTATCCGGTTGAGTAGAATAGACCACCCTCTTTCTTACCGAGGTGTCGTAAAATATGACTAAGGTAAGTTGACGTAAGGCAAGGCCACTTGGAGTGGGATATGGCCAGGAGGATGTAGATGTGTCTAGGTATTTTACTACCGGTCGGATGCCTAACGTCAACTAACGCTAGACGCCTTTTACGACATCTCGGCAAGAAATGAGGATGGTCTATTCTACTCAGCCAGATATCACACGGCAAATAAACCTAATTAATATTAATTATTTGCTCTAATTGATATCTATAATACGTTTTTCTGTAAACGAAATTTTATTTGTTGGATATAATTTTATTTGGATTGCGTGGCATAGAGGGCTATTAATAGAAAAGCAGTAACTATATATATCTAGAACAATTTTTGACATATTACCTGCCAGCCTGCTACGTATGTCATCTAATTTATCAAATTATGTTTAGGAATTTAAATTATATTAATTCTTTCTGTCTTTAACATCATTCGTTATTGTTTTTCAGATTCGACAATTACTCCGCGAATGTCATGGTAGACGGTAAACCCATTAATCTGGGGCTGTGGGATACGGCCGGGCAGGAAGACTATGACAGACTCCGGCCTCTCTCGTACCCTCAAACGGATGTCTTCCTTATATGCTTCTCACTTGTCAACCCCGCTTCGTTCGAGAACGTCCGCGCAAAGGTATAAACGTCTTTTTTTAATATATAAAGTTTTTAAAGAATTGCAGGCTCTCGAACTGATCAAACAGTCTGATGATGAAGGATCATCTTGGTCCTTGTAGTAATATGGGTATAGGATTCTATAATAAAATTCCGCAATCAATTTTAGCTTTGACATTACAGCAGTTTAAAAAAACTGTTAAAGAGAGACTGATACAAAAAGCCTACTATACTATTGAGGATTACTTAGATAATAAGAAGGCGTGGACGTAGCCATTCTTCGACCCTGTACACAAGATAGTAATGACTAAATGTAACCAGCGACAAGAATTATATTTTTAAAAGAGCAACCGCCGAGTAACTTGGTAGGAACAGCTTTCCGAACCAGCAGTAGAGTTGACGATACAAAAGCACTTCTTTACGAGTTTATTTGAATAAAGAATAATTTTAATAGCTGAAGTGGGTTTTATTTGAATTATAAATCATCCTAAATATGAGGATTCTCCCCCATCTTAC
Source organism: Morpho helenor (assembly GCA_029227775.1). Classification (NCBI taxonomy): domain Eukaryota; kingdom Metazoa; phylum Arthropoda; class Insecta; order Lepidoptera; family Nymphalidae; genus Morpho; species Morpho helenor. The sequence goes on along the minus strand of JARGCU010000019.1, from coordinate 3,830,220 downwards.
CGAGATGTCGTAAAAGGCGACTATGTTAAGTCAACCCGCTGTGTGGTATCCGGCTCAGTAGAATATACCAACCTAATTTCTTATCAAGGTGTCGTAAAAAGCGATAAAGGTAAGCTGACGTCAGGCAGGCGGCCAGTCGTAAATTGGGAAAAGGGCAGGCGAATGATGATGATCCATTAAGGTTTTGTCAAACACATCCACTACAAACCATAACGAATAGATAATCTGAGTTTGGAGTTATTTTAGTTACACGCACGCACGCACGCACGTACGGACGCACGCACGCACGGACACACGCACGCACGCACTCACTCACACACACGCACACGCACACACACACACACACTCACCACTCACTCACTTAAGTACGTTCTCTTATAGAACTTTCGTTTAGTAACCTAATATCAGATCCACTTGTATTGGCAACAAGCATTGTTCGAACACTTACCTGTCTAACTTATATTGCTTTTGTTCTTCAGTGGTTTCCCGAAGTGAGGCATCACTGCCCATCAACGCCTATGATCCTGGTCGGCACCAAGCTCGACCTCCGCGAAGACAAGGACACCATCGAGAAGCTGAAGGACAAAAAACTTACGCCCATAATTTATACATCAGTAAGTTCTCTTACCCTCACCAATGAGTTTTCTAGTCACCAATGAGTTTTATAGTCACCAATGAGTTTAAAGAGTCTAGTAAAACTTATGTGTCTAATTGATAATTGCAATTTATCACACGCTTTTCGGTGAAGGAAAACATCTTGAGGAAACTTGGATATCTTTTGAGAATTCTGGGGATATGTGTAACCTACCAATCCGCATTGGAGCAACGTAGTAGGTCTTAGCTCCAATTCTTCTCTCCAAAAACGGAGAGAAGAGGCCTATGCCCAGCAGTGGGATAGTAAAAGGCCGTTACTTAAGTTCTCTTATGTATGGATAGATGTATGACTAAGGAAAGGCCGTAAGAAATATGGATGGATTGTGTGAAAAATGATATGCATATCAAAGGAGTGGCACCAGAGTTGACGAATGATAGAGGAGAATGGAAGAAGAAGATGTATTGTGCCGACCCCAGTTAGAGTGGGATAATGGTAAGAGAGTGATGATGATAAGTTCTCTTATCATGACTGTTGAATATACGCCAGAGGTTTCATAAATAACGGATATAATCGGATGGCTTCCAATCAAGCTGGACTAGAGATAAACTAGAGATTGCATCTTGGGTCGCAAAGATTACTGACTGGCCCGTTGGCGCAGTGGGTAGTGATCTTGCCTTCAGATCAGTGGGTCGCGGGTTCGATTCCCGCCGAGTGCCGACATTTTCTATAAACATTTTGTTGGTTCTGGTAAAATGTTTTCATTACTTTTGTACTTAATTCAATTAATTATAAAGTACCTGGGTGAACGAGCCTTCTTCGGTAATTTTTAAAGTTATGTAAAAAAAAATTAAAAATAAAATTGAAAAGAAAAATTAAAAAATAACAGGGCAGATCGATCCTAGGTATTTTCACCTCTCTAGACCGCCCGTTCCCCATAATGAACCATCATGACTTTACGTTTGACAGCGAAAAATTGTGATTGTATTCAACGTAAATTTAAAAAAAAAATTTAAGCCCGAAAACAGGGATAAAACGACATTTTTTTAAATAAAACTTATCTAGATCGATTTTTCTCCCCCAAAACCCCCTACATGGTGAATTTCAGGAAAATCGTTGGTGCCGTTTCTGAGATTCTGAAAATATATATATACAGAGTGGTACCGACGATACGACAGTAAATAACTTCACTGCTCACTTGGAAGTAATACATTACTTTGGTATAATTCAATGTATATAAATATAGAATTTAAGAAAAATATATATTCTAACAAACTAAATACGTTTAAATTGCGAAACACGCTCATTCATTAGGGTTCACTCACCTTGTAGTGTGCGCGCACGGCGCTCGGTGTAGATATGACGATCGCCGCGAAGATCAAACGGACCGGTGAAATACAAAGGTCGCGGCGCGGTGACCGCAAGGCCAAGGTCAAGGCCATTTTTACATTTCTGATACAGAGGAGTATAATATTGTTTATAGGGTTTATTTTTGTATGGCATGCTGCCAGGGGTCATTGATCCATAGACATCATGATGTTTAATTTCAAAATGAAAAGTACTTCATTGAGTTAACTGATTTTTTTTATGTAGGCTGCTAAGGTGCGTAGCTATCTAGGATTAAAATTAATGTTGTATCGTCGGTACCACTCTGTATATACATACAAGATTAAGATTAGATACATTTAAATATTAAAGATAAGCTATTATGGAAGTACCGCCTAATTGTATAAATTAACAATATGTTATATGAAATAGTAATAATAAGTGAAAGAGAATATGCTAATTACTGGAATGTCGTAACAATTTTAACTTTTCTTTTCAGGGCCTAGGCATGTCGAAGGAAATCGGTGCCGTTAAATATCTAGAATGTTCTGCGCTTACCCAAAAGGGTTTGAAAACGGTATTCGACGAGGCAATCCGCGCGGTCCTCTGCCCCGTTCAACCCGTTAAGGTAAAGCGAAAGTGTTTGATACTGTAAGGGTTGACACGCGTCAAGGTATGTACTAATGATACTATGTATGTATAATGTACTAATATTTTCTTTAAAAAGATTAAAATTGTTAATAAAAAAAGTTGTGATAGCCAAGGGGTGCGACTGTGACCAATAAGTTTTTCTATTAAAACTTGTGTTTAATTGACAATTGTAATTCACCACACGCTTTTCGATGAAGAAAACATTCAACATTGAGGAATTCTGCATATTCCTAGATCATTCATCATAGACTGGCGCAGTGGGTAGTGACCCTGCCTTCAGCGCCGCGGGTCGCGGGTTCGATTCCCGCCGAGGGCCCACATTTTCTATAAATGAATTTGTTGGCCTTTGAGCCTGGGTGTATATTTGTATTTAAGTATGTATTTAAAATATATATATGTATATATTTACCAGTTGTCTGTCTACCATAACACAAGTATTAAGTTACTTACTTTGGGGACGGACGACCGTGTGTGTAAGTGTTCCATATATTTATATTTATTATTTATATATTCTGGCGCTTTCTGGTACCTCCAATCCTCCTCTCCAAAAATGAAGAGAGGATACCTATTGCCCAGCAGTGGTATTCTAACAGGCCGTTAATTTACTTTTCGGTGAAGGAAAACATTATGAGGAAACCTGCATATCTCCAGACAATTCTGGAGATATGTGTAACCTACCAATCCACATTGGAGCAGCGTGGTAGATCGTAGCTCCAATCCTTTTGATTCCAAAGAGCTCCAAAAAACGGACAGGGGAGACCTACTTTACTTATATAAAAAAAAAATAGTGAAAGTATTTATCATCTTATAATAAAACACTAGCTTTTTTAATAGTTCCTATCGTGATGTTATAGATGGTATTGAAATAAATATTAAAATGTATCGAACTCAAGGAGAAACAATTTTGAATTAGGCCACTTTAATAGTAAGCGTGCGAGTAAAAACACGTGAAGACCATGTCTGTTTCTATGGGTTCAAACCCCGGGCATGAGCCAATGAGTTGATGAGACTAAGTGCTTAATAAATTGCAATTTACACAACCCTTGGGTGAAAGAAAACATCGTTCAGAAACATGCATTGTCTTTGGAGAATTTCTGGGATATATGGGACAAGACTTCTCCAGAAAAAAAGGAAAGAAGGGCCTTTGCATAACTGCGATAAGTAACATGCCGTTACTTTTTTTTCCAGATAGTATAGAATGGTCAACGCCAGTGTAAACAGCCTAGCTATCTTTAATAGAGCACACCAAAACGATCCGTCTTCTATCGTACCAACAGAGTGCAATCAAATGCATACAATAGAATTTTAATTCTTACCTGTTAATACGCATCATTTATATGTCACGTGGGTTGGTGTGTGTGAGCTCTGTATTGTAAACGCTTTTGTATAATCTGTGAAATGACACTGACACTTGACGTTTTGTCTATGGCTGAGTGACATCTTTTGTATAATAAGGGAACATGTCGGTTTTTTTATTGAGTATATTTCATATTTGGGTGCTTTTTTCTAATGCGGTTTTATTATTGAATACATTCCTACATTGTTGCTTGAACACCTTTGCGCCGCCATTTTGTTTGGCATCATCGGCGATACAGATTAAAAATATCACTAAACACGGTGCGTTGGTGTTTTGACGTGGAATTGTTGAAATTTTGTGTTAGACAGAGATTATATTTTTCGATTTATTATTGCTTTTATTTTTTTTTGTTCCCAATCGTTGTATTTCATTATAGATGTCTGTAAGTACATACGCAGTATTCGCTAAAAATGTTATAACTTTCGCATATTGGCGTGTATTAAAATGTTTTCCAATGCGAAATCATATGTATGCTATAATTTTACGTTAAAATAGGTTAAGACTTTTTTTAATTCTAGTAATCTGATAAAACATTTCAAACTAACGTTTTAATATTGTTTTTTTAATGAAATAATAGGCACAAAGTAGCGGTAAAATTGATTGTTGCCAATATTTGATGTGTTTTATGTTATTTAGGCTTTACGCGTTTCACATGAAATCTTGAGCGATATAGCGAGCACACTTGAAATGCGTTGATACATATCGAAGCTTGCTACAAAACTGTCCAATGCAATTTAATATATTTGTTATGATGATATATACTTGCATTGATGATTGATTTGAGATCTATCTAGCTATAGTAGTATCTATTTAGGTATTTTGCTTGTCTATAACAGTGTTTCCCACCGTGGGAACCATTCTCCTCAGGGGGGTAATTTGAAATGGACTCTACAAGAGTTTATTAATTAAACCTTTCGATCCGCGCCATTTAAATTCAATGTTAGATTTTGGTGCCAAATTAAACGAAACAAAAGAAAATTGTTAAATAATTATTATGTATAATTTTATTTCTACATCATTTGAGTTACTTACGTGTTTTACAATTTTTTAATGTTAAAAATTTAGGTATGTTATATAGGAGGATATAAGAATTGTAGAAAGGCTCTAAAGTGGGGCATGGCACCAAAAAAAGTTGGAAGAATGGTGTACAAGGAGTTTGTTTAGGTTGAAGCCGCGGTGTTCCAACTTAAACCATTGGTCCTTGTAAAACGGCTTGTAACTAACGTTAATATTGCCTTGTCATTCTGGTTTCTCTAAATGGTTCTAATAGCTCATTTCCGTTTGCTTGTCTTTTATGTGATGTATGATCCTTTACGTTATTTACACCCTGATTAACACTACCATAACGTTATTATTTGATCATTATCTGTTAATAATTCTCAATCATTCTCAATCACTTTATCTCTAGAGTTTGTCTATGTCTTGATTAAATTTTTGAAGCCCACATAGCAAGAACTCTATTAGCCTAGCAACTTTAAGGATTCCTGGTGCAATCGCTAGTGACAGAACAGATTTAGTTTTGGTATAATACTTTAGGCGATCATAGTTGGTACTCTACCAGTAAGCGAAAATCACCAAATAATTTAACAGGCATTTATTGACCAAGTGAATACTGGATGGGCTTATAACAATTAATAAGCCATATTTCCTGATAGAAGATAATACTCCCAATACTTTACGATTACCCTCCAAAAAAATCAAAAGTTATTTGAAATCACTTTCTGTAAAGACTGCTTGGCGTTGGCTTCTTTTTATAATCTTTCCGGTATTTTTTTTTTGTCTTTAATCAATCAATGTCCAAAGTATTATCATCAAACAAGCAATAGAAATAATCAATAAAGGTGACTGTGAAATGCCGCACAATTATTAATTTAAGCATCACCGACCAATTTAGGACTTTTCTATTTGGTCGCTTAGTCCTTGGGAGGCATTTTTCATTATAAAAATGTGATAATGGGTTTAGGCTTTAATTAACTCGTCATGGCCTTTTTATTGTTTTACGCCTAAATAAAATTGTTGTCTCCGGACACATGTACTGAAATTTTTAATTGCTTTTAAATGTTAGGTATAAGTTAATTACTGTCTAAATCCACTCCTAAAATAAGTAAATGTTAGTACACGTAAAAATGCTAAGGGGTGTGCAATTGTTGTTGCTTGTATTTCGATATTGATGCCATAGACAATTTTTTATTTTTTAAATATGAAAATGGAATTTGAGCCTCTTCGTTTTGTGAAAGCATAAACAATTGCACAAAATAGGTACATAGTGGTAAGGTTTTAATGTATTGTTCAGATGCAAATATTTAGAAGAAACAGCATGTAAATAACGGTAATTTTAGAATTAAACTAAAATGTAAGTTATCGCGCCATCTACTATGGTGTTGCATTTTTATATATAGACAAAATATCATAGGGCGCTTCGATCATTTTTGTATAAGTTATAAATGTATTTGCAATCATCAGTAATGGGATTATTACTTTCAATTTATCATAAATTTTATTACCTGTGCGCTAACTAGTACCTATCTCAATAACGTATATTTTATTAAGTCCTGAAATTAGTAAAACATATTTTTGTATGGACATTTCAAAAAATATATGGAACAGTTCTTAAACTTTCTCTATAAAATGTCGCACTTGTAATGCAACCGCAAATGAAAAAAATATTATCAAAATCAATATAAAATGTATATGAAATAAGGATATTGTGTCAGATATATTAAACGAGCTATATTTATCTCACAAGCGTCGTTATTTACCAATCGAAAAAATATACGACTACCTTTGGTTTCGAAAAGAATCTAGCAAATGCAATAAATAGAAGCAGAATTATTTCAGCTGTCGTTAGATGTAGACGTGCGCAATTTTATGATTAGTAGAAACATAACTGTAATAAATTTAATATACTGCGTTTAATTCGACAAAAACTTAACGATATATCGTGCAATTGGGTGAGGTTTTTTTAAAGAATTAGTTGTAATTTAATTTTTTAATTTTCAATTCGCCTACTGCGAAGATTATGATGCAGTTATATCGTTCAACTTCTAAAGTACATCGTAACTATATAATATTCAAAATATATAAACGTCTATTACTCGACCAATATAGTTTCAATTATTTAAGGGAAATATACGCTATTATAATATTTCGTAAATATTTTACAGTGTTTTATTTCTTTTACAATTTTAAAAATGTTTTTATGAAATTTTTGTATCAACGCATGTTCGACAAAATCCTTTTGAATCGTCATAAAGTTTCTCATAGTCTCAATCGCGGAAAAGTGCTCTTACCGCGAAGAACCATTTAAAAATTGTTTTTTGAATTATTAACAACCAATTGTATAATTATATATATTGTGTAATTATATATTTAGTATAATACAACATACAATGAAAATTTTTAAAACGTATTTGTTTTTGGTTTAAGTTCTTTTAATACAATTTTATATTCATATAAGATATGTTTATACAAATATGAAAATAATAAAGGTATTTTAAAAATATTTATATAATTACAAAAATGTTATCATTTAATAAATATGTGGGTTAAAGGCCGTTCAAAAATTGTAGCTTATATTGATCCTTGACGATTCAAAAGTGCTTGAAAGAGCTTATTTGAATGAAGATTATTTTGAATTTGAATTTTGAAAAAAAAAAACAAAAAGATACGTTATAATTTTTGGATATTTTTTAAATTCAAATATTTAAACTTTAAATTCTATAAGTTTAATTAAAAAATGTGCGTTGATTCAAAAAGGTATTTTGATTTCAAATAAAACGTAAACAAAAATCGTCTAAGTCTACCCATAGAGCATTGTAACACACTTAAAACCTTCAAGCATAGAACATATTACGTCAGTCGTTAGATATAAATTAAAAAACAAAAATAATCTCTGACCTTATTGAACTGATATAATTATTATTCGTATTTAGAACGATGTTTTTACCAATAAATGCGTCATATGACATTGTCTTAGGCCAATTTTGCTTACGTTTTAAAACATTAAAAATCTAATCTAGGTTTAGGCCTACCCAAGACTTATTGTATAGTTAAAAGCTTAGTAAGTTAGCGCATATACATTTTAGTCGAAATTGTTTCCACTATTGTCTATTGTATCAGACGGAACATTTATTGGTGTCAGCTTTTGTTGTTGTTACTAATCAATTTTGTAACCAAGCAGTTGTTACGTCTGCCAAACTTTTTATCTCTCGACATCATATTCCTCGTTATTGAAGGTCGTGACCCTAAAAATATTAGTATTCTAATATTTGATTAACATAGAATCTATTGCTATGTTTAAGAAACTTTCTGCCGCTTTCCATCCTCTGTCAGTCCGTTTTATAGATATTTACTTGTATAACACTATATGTTCTCAAAATAATTTATAGAATTAGGCGTTACTTAGCGGAGATCCATAATACAAAAGTAATAATATTTTTTTTTGTTATAATCCACGATGAAGTAAAATAGAAAATATATATAATGCTAAATGTAGAGAGGGCAATCCGTTTTCATACCTGATATATGCAGGATTCGTAAAAACACATGCACAAACCTCCACCACCGCCACCACAATACACAAGCACTACACACTTTCACTATCACAAACTCAACGATCGTTTCGCCCGTAAATTTTTTTCGAACAAAACGTATTAACAATGAAGTTGTTACGTCATAAAACTGAGATAGGTTACGTCTGTATTTTAGAATAGTTCTGTAGTTTCCTAATAGCAATAAGACGTATATATAATTGCTAATAAGAGCTATATTTTGGGCTATGCCGCTCTTCAGATATCGTGATTAGGTTTGGCAGACGTAACAATATATTTCATGTCTCCGCTTTTCATAAAGGCTTGTACAGTTAATTTTATACGAAACGTATTTGTATTGTAACGCGCCGAACATAATTCGATGGATGAACGCTGTTATGTACTTCTTCCAAATATTGTGACGCCTCTGAATAATTCGAAATATATTTATATTAACTGTTCAGATGTTTGTTTTATTTAAATGCTTTTTACCAATTTTTACCAGTAACATAGGATAGACTTAAAAACAATGGTATGGTATATATATATATGTATCAGATATTTGAGATCAATAATTTAAATTTATCCTTTCAGCTTCACACAACACTGTGGTTTAATAATGTAAAATTGAAAATGTTTAAAAGATTGACCGCCGAGTTTCTTTCTGATTCTTCTCGGTAAGAGCAACATTCCGAACCAGCTGTAGCTTCATTAATCATATTAATCCTTGACGATTCAAAAGTGCTTGAAAGAGCTTATTTGAATAAAGATATTTTGATTTGATTATTTCATGTTAATTTTAATTAATTTTAAAGAAAAATATACAGCTTCAATATTTATCTAAAATAATGAATCCTTCACAAAGTTCAATTATGTTTTCCGTTCATATAAACTTTTCGGAGTCAACTACTAACTTATCTGCTGAAGAATATTTACAAATACTTTCTTCGTATACTATTTATTAATTGTTGAATCCTTTTCATTTTTGTGGGCGGATGTGAGTCTAGTGTATTGAAACATAAATATAGGCTAGACTCACATCTATTCCCGTCACCTGTCCGGTGGTGGGTCTGGCGAACGGTCTAGGGGGGAGTGCAAGTCGTGTAGATCCCCTAGGCAAGGCTGGCAAGTTATCCTTCACGTGGTTGCTGCCTGTTATTGGTCTGGTTCATTCTGAAACAGACGTAACTAAAACTGCCAGCCACAACTCTATCCATGTATCCTTAACCTTATCCTTCCCCGTGTTCTTATCCCAAGAAAATGGTAAATAAAAGTTATGAAAGCGGATACTTCAAATATACTACCCCAGGAGGGTACCAGTTGTACTGGAGAATCCCTCCCTAAGGCCGTGTCTTTAACGAACGATCAAGCCACGGCTTTAGGCTGCCCTTCGTATTCTGGGGAGGGCAAAGCTCCGCCTGCATTACATACCAAGAATAATCGTAAGAAAAAGAAACTAAGTGGCGCCGAGAAAAGAAAGATGGCGTTATTCAAACGGAATACTGAACATTATTGTCAAACAACGCCTAAACAAAGAAAGAAACCCTCAATTTTTCATCATCTAAATAGAGCCAAAGTACAGCCCCAGATTTGGCGTCCTTTATCACCAGTAAAGATGGCAATAATAACTAATAAGTTTCCGAACGTAGTGATCACTCAAAAGATGGTTTGTGATATACAAGGAATCTTTATTAAAATGTTACACGAATCGCCAGGTCCGTTACCCCTGATCGATATGAGTAATGTTATGGATGGGGCTCTACATGTAATGTGCGATGGGCGAATAGCTGCCGATTTTCTCAAGAAGCTGGACGGCATTGTTGTACAAGGGATCACACTTAAGGTTATAGAAGCTGCAGATTTTCCAAAACCCGTAAAGATGGCATGGAAAATGAAACACGATGGTCCAATTGACACTGTGAAGAGTCTTGCTCGCCTAAAGCTATTAAATCCACAGTTGGAAACTGACGAGTGGCATGTGGTAGATACTTGTGAAGATGGTAAACAGGTCCGTCATATCGTTGTTATGAATAGAGCATCGGCAGATGTGATAAAAGCGGCGAACTACGAGCTGAAGGATGGGATCGGAATAAGCTACTTCAAGGTTTTGGTTGGTTCTAGAAAGAAGATCAATACAGTCCCAATAGATATGGAGGTAGCTTCAGAAACAGGGACTATTACGCAGTTAGTGGCTGAGGCAAGTCAGATTGATCGTGTAATAAATGATCAATCTTCTGTGGAAAAGTAGCCTGATACGCTGATGAAACTAGAAACGATGAATATATCTAACACGGAACGCTTACCAAAACCATAGGTGATATATAAAGGATCCCATAATTTGACAAAAAAGTAAATAGACACTACAAAAGTATATTGATCTTTATTAAGATGTGTGCGAATGTAAGATTTGCTATTTGTTTTAAGTGCATTGTAAATATTTTTCATTTTGGCTTAAGTAAAAATTATATCACATTGGTAAGAGCAAAATTGTATAACGAGCAGAAAGTAAAATAATACTAAAATACCACACAATAACGAAAAATGTTTAGTGTAAAAAATGTTACGTAAATTTTTGCAAGCACTTTTTTTGTACACATTTACAAGGGCATGCACACAAGCGCTTTCTTACAGAATTAACTAAACCATGCAAAATCGTCAGTGTATGGACGCCCAATTCATATTTTTTTATTATCTAAATATTACCTGTTACAAAATTGAAGAATTAATTGCAATTGCAGCAATTTACAATATGTGATATCTTATTAAAAAATCTATTATTACTTCATCAATAAAAATACAGTGAATAAGATAAGACTATAGAATTTATATTTTATAAGCGCAAGCCTGCGTGTACTGTTTTTATTAGTTAAAGCGTTTAGAAATAAATTACAAAAATACAAAGGAGTGGAAAATTTATATACTTGTAGAAAAATAAGGTTAAGTACACTTGATAAATATTGGCCAACCAGTGAACTGCTAGACTAAATGTCGTATGCTTATCGGCCTATAAGTTCTACCCGCGACTTCGCGTCAACTGAATCCTTAAAATACTTGTTTATAAAATAAGGCGTTACTTTGCGGAGGTCCATAATACAAAACTAATGAAAATATTATTTTGCTATAATCCGCGATAAATCTATAATAAAAAAATTAAATTTATCGCGGATTATAGCAAAATAATATTTTCATTAGTTTTGCCTTAAAATACTCTCAATTATATACTACAACCGGTCCGGTCACTCGTTGCTGTGGCTCGTCTGGTTTGGATTTCCTCTCGAAACAAGACTATAATTTATAGTACAAACAAAATGCAGTGGTCGCCACCAAATTACATAATTATACGCTGAGTCAATCTAAAGATTGATTAAAAATTTCATTTAAATCGGTGCAGCCATTTCAGTGTTTATAAAGAACGTACTTATTTTCTGTTTTGTAAATATAAATGTGTTTTTTCGTTTCCCGAACATAAAACGGGAATTCTGTACTTTATATAGCCATTACATAAGCTTCAATTGTACTCAATTTAATAAACATTTTAATCTACATGAATATTGTAATTGGTCAAATATGGACGTCTTTTGAGATAACAAGCTTAAAACATTCAATTGCTGATACTTGACATTACTTTGATCGTCCTATAAATAAGTTATAAATTAATTTTATAACACTACAAGACACATGGTGCAGATATAGATAAACATCTATAGGAATTTCATTCAAAATAAAATCATGAAAACAAAATTCGTTTTGCAAACATTCATTACTTAGAAAGTAAAAACTTGTTTCTACTTCAATGCCAAGATCTTGAGACTTGAATTCAATTATCATAAATAAGGTACGTAGTTTCCGCATAATTTAATGTAGGGCGTATAGTTCCAGTCAGTTGTTAATGTCAGTACTTTGTAAATTATTGGACCACGCAAGTATCCAGCTACGCGTTAAGTGCATATGCACCGGATAACCTGTTATTACAATAATAATGGCTTAAATCATACCTGATAAAAATATTTTAGAATAGCCAGATCGTTAAAACATAAAATAGGTACATTTGGTTAATGACCTATTAGTAGAACCTTTATAATAAACCAATTCATTATCTTTAATTATTCTGCATTGTACTTGTTTTACGTATATTGCAAAATATGTCATACAATTAATTATTTATTATGGTTATACAAAGTGTTTATATAATTAAGTAATTAATGTGTACAAAAACTGGTTTAAATAAATTTTGGTTTCTCGCAGAAAAGCAGTTTCATTTTTAATTCGAATTTTAAGTTGCGGTATGTTTTTCCTAAATAACCCATTTCTCTAACCCAAAAGGACAAAATGACGTCTACCGCAATTATCCAGAGTATAATTTCAATCTACAATTGATACTTGATCACAATCTATCGGGTAAAGGAATTTATGCAGAAACAGTTTACTTGAGAAGGTATATCAGCAATCCATTTCAACCATCAAAATCTTATCGTTTGGCTTCACTTGATTATAAATAAATAAGGATGGCCAAAGTTTAGCATTTAAATCAGTAATTGACCCATTTGAATATCATACCTACGACTCAACAGATACGAATTTCGACCATGGTCAAGGGTGAAAACGACTGATTCCTATTATATTTCGACATCTCTAAATGATTAGGTAAATATCTCTGTGTGTCTACAAACTAGATGTTAATGTATAGAAACCGGCTATACTTACGTGTTATTTTATCGGATGAGCCCGACTAGTTTCTTTCGGTTTCTATACATTAATTATGAATTCCACTCGCGATAAATATTAAAAAATTAAAAATTAAATATTAAAAATTATAAAGTGTCCAGTGCGTTCTTGAGGAAGACCGCCCAGCATGGGGGATCTTTGATATTAACTCATTCCAAAGTACATTGTAAAGAACGAAATGATATTGTCGGTCTTTCTGTTGAACGTACCATTGAACTGTCTTGTGTGGAGTTAGAGCGCTATATTATAGTTTCTGTGTACCGCCCACCCTCCAGTGATTATATATTATTTGAGAGCGTCATGGAGGAAGTTCTTAAGAAGATCTCTAAATCTTCAAAACAAGTTTTAATATGTGGAGACTTTAATGTTGACATCTTAGTGGATACCTGTAATCGTTGTAGGTTACTTAATTTATTTCAATGTTTTGATATGATCAATGTATTTAACGAACCTACCAGGATAACTGCAACTTCGGCTACCGGTGTTGATAATATTTTTACTAACTACAGTTGTAATATCTTAGAAAAATCTATAATAAATCGCTTAAAGTCTGACCATAGTGGGCAAATTATATCTGTCCCTAACTATATGCAGGAAAAAAATGATTATATCAAGTACAGGCCTTTCACTTCGAATAAAATAAAGCGATTTCAATCAAAAATATCATCAAAGATATTGCAATTCGACAAAAGTCGCGGTAGCTCAGATGAACTTTTTAATGCCCTCTTTGGAATGATTGGTTGTGAGTTTAATAAGACTTTTAATATTATAGAAAAAAAAGTGTTCAAAAATCTTAGGTTTAGCGAATGGGCCACTAATGGCATCTATAAGAGTAGGAATAAGTTATTTGATCTGTATGCAGAAAAACAATATAATCAGTCCCCCACTTTTCTTGAATATGTAAAAAAATATTCAAAAACGTTTAGAAGTGTCTGCACACAGGCCAAATCTCTTCATATTAAGAGTAAAATAATTAATTCCAAAAATAAAATAAAAACAACCTGGAATGTTATTGGAAATGAAACAGGTAGACGTAAAATGCAAAATTCTTCCATAGAGCTTAAAATTGGGAATGAACTTATTAATTCTGATACAGCAGTAGCTAGTGCTTTTGAGCATTTCTTTCAGAATATACCCATTTCTATCACTGGCTCAATAAATTCATCCCCAATGGAAGCTTTTAATGTTTTGAAGGACAGCGTCACGGAGTGCAGTGTTAATTTTAACTTTGAACACATTTCCCCATACGATATCGTCAAAACTTTTAAAACATTAAATATTAAAAAAACAACTGATCTGTGGGGAATGTCCGTAAAATTAATTAATAATATTATTGATATTATCGCCCCGATTATGGCCAAGATCTTTAACAAATCTGTAGACACAGGGATATTTCCCAATTTAATGAAACATAGTAAATTGATCCCACTTTTTAAGTCCGGTGATAAGAGCGACCCTCAGAACTATAGACCCATTTCGGTCTTGCCAACTCTAAGCAAGATTTTTGAGAAAATCATTTTAAAGCAGCTGCTCCAGCATTTTAATTTAAATAATTTACTTCATCCTGAGCAGTATGGGTTTACTAAGGGTCGGTCTACAACGGATGCGGGTGTGAAGTTGTTGAAGCATGTCTACGATGCGTGGGAGAACTCACAAAATGCCATAGGGGTATTTTGTGACTTGTCCAAAGCATTTGATTGCGTTCAACACGAAATTTTATTGCTAAAGCTTGGCTATTATGGCATTAAAGACAATGCACTTCGTCTCGTTGCATCGTATCTTCACAGCCGGATTCAAAGAGTGTGCATTAATGATGTGCAGTCATCCGGAACGGCCTTAGTTATGGGTGTGCCTCAAGGATCAATCCTTGGTCCGTTTCTGTTTTTAGTTTATATAAATGATTTGCCATATTTTATTCATAATATTTGCGATATTGTACTGTTTGCGGATGATACATCATTAATTTTTAAAGTAAATAGGCATGACAATAATATTGACGAAGTAAACAGGGGTTTATCGCAAGTAGCTCATTGGTTCAGGCTAAATAACTTGGTACTGAACTCGAATAAAACTAAATGTATTGAATTTGCATTACCTAATGCTGCAAAAACAGCAAATAGACTCTCTTTAAATAATGTACCACTAAAAACAGAAAATTCAACTGTATTTTTGGGAGTATCCTTGGATACAAAACTCCAATGGAGCACACACATAACAACTCTTGCAGGGAAACTGAGTTCAGCGGCCTACGCTGTTCGAAAGATAAGACAATTCACAGACGTCGAAACAGCAAAACTTGTTTATTTTGCCTACTTCCATAGCATTATGTCTTATGGAATATTGCTATGGGGTAAATGCGCGGATAGTGAAAAAATTTTTGTTTTACAAAAAAGAGCTGTACGTGGCATTTATAATTTAAGACCGCGTGATTCCCTGCGAGAGAAGTTTAAGGAAACAGGTATTCTTACATTTGCTTCACAGTATATTTTAAGCAATTTAATTTATGTACATAAAAATATAAAAAATTATAAAACGATAGGTGATGTATACAATAGACAAAGCAGGAACCGACATAAGCTTGCGGTTCCTGCTTTGCACCTTGCAAAAGTGCGTAACTCGTTTGTGGGTTTTGGTATAAGATTCTATAATAAAATTCCGCAATCAATTTCAGCACTGCCATTACAGCAGTTTAAAAACACTGTTAAAAAGAGGCTGATACAGAAAGCCTACTATACTCTTGAGGATTATTTGGAAGATAAGAATGTGTGGATATAGCTCTCTTTGAACCTGTACAAGACAGTAACGACTTAATGTAAATAATATTAAGAATTATATTTTTTTTTTTAAAAGAGCAACCGCCGAGTTTCTTGCTGGCTCTTCTCGGTAGGAACAGCTTTCCGAACCAGCAGTAGAGTTGACGATTCAAAAGCACTTGTTTACAAGTTTATTTGAATAAAGAATATTTTGAATTTGAATTTGAATTTGAATTTGATAGCTTAAATTCAAAAACTAGATGTTAATAAAATATTAAAAACAATAATCTAAAATATTAAAATAGGCGACTAAGGCAAGTCGACCCGCCGTGTGGTATCCGGTTCAGTAGAATAGACCACCCTCTTTCTTACGGAGGTGTCGTAAACTGCGACTAGGTCTCATGATAACATGTTTTTAACATATTGTGCCCACTTAGATTGGAGTAAGGAGGATGATCACTACAAAAAATTAAAAAACGATTTTTTTTGCTTGGTAGAGCTAAATCTGTTCTTATAAATGAATTTATAGATTTCAAACAATAACTGACATTAAGACCAACGCAATACTCTTTTATTTATCTCAAAGATCGTAAAATCTTAAAGCGAATCAGCAAAATAGAAAGGGCTCTTATTAAAATGGACACACTACTGATATTGTTAATCACGGAACAAGTGGCTTTGTCCATCAGTCGTTAGTGTTGCGCTGCCAGTGAGCAGTCCACTGCGCAAATTATACAAATCAATCAAGTGCCAATTTATTTTCGAACTAATATATTATATGCAAGATGTCCAAAGTTCTGTTGAGTCGTGAATTGCCGGATATCGAGGTCAGTATGTGGCAATATATTTAACGATGTTATGTTTATTTGTTTATACAAAGTATTTTACATGGTCAGTAGAAAACTGTTAATATTTGTGTTTTCTGTAAGTTAGTACTTTGTCTATTATAAGTATTATTCATCATCCTCCTGCCCTTATCCCACTCTAAGTGGGGTCGGCACATGTTATAAATAGTTGTTACATGATTTGGCTGCGATTTTACGACCGGCCGCCTGCCTGACGTCAACTTACCTTAGTCGTACTTTACGACACCTCGGTAAGAAAGAGGGTGGTCTATTCTACTAAACCGGATACCACACGGTAGGTCAACTTACCTTAGTCGCCTTTTACGACACCTCGGTAAGAAATGAGGTTGGTCTATTCTACTCAGCCGGATACCACACATATTATAAGTATTATTGTGTTAAGATATTTACTGTTAATTTTTGTGTTTTCTGTAAGATAGTACGTCGTCTATTGGCAATTCAGAATATTCCTTGTGCTAAAATATTTAATGTCAGGAATTGATATATTGATCAGGACTTGACTAAAACTTGACAACTTGTCAAGACTTGCCGTATTGTGTCAGGACTTAACGTATAGTGTCAGGACTGTGCTATTATTTAAAATAATAAATAAGAATAATAATAATTCAACCACCAGAGTTGTCCCCAAACATTTGCATCATGGTATTCGTGTTTTAAAGCTCCCTAAAATTAAATTTATGACAATACAAAAAGCTGCCACACTAAATACTTGTAGAATAGTTAGAAATTTCTTGCAATTATCTTCAGATGGAGACGTTTTATGTACTAACACCAACCAAACCTCAGTATTTACCACCAAACCAAACCTTAGTATGTTGTACCCGTAAATACTTATTTTTACAAGGTCTAATCGGAGACGCAGTTAATTAAAGAAAAATAATAATAATAAAAAGTTTATTTCGCACCACAATAAATAAAATTAAGCAATTTAATTATTTATACAATAAATTATGGGTGTGGATTGCTGGTGCCTATGGTAGGTAAAAAGCCCGTACAGGTCACCAGGTCTCCACCCCTCGAATGTGCTACAATTAACTAAAACTTAAATAAACAGAGCAAATTAACAGCATACCTATGATGCGTGTTGTATGTGATGTGTGGAATAAATATTGTGGTATAACTTGGCGTTTCCTAACCAATACTCGAGATATCCTGACAGGACTGTTGTGTCGTAGGAGGACTTGTTGTATCGGGTCAAGACTTGACATATCTTGACAGGATTAGGGCCTGACGAGATTTACTTAAGCTACGTTATGATATAGTAATATACAAACATAACATAATACAAGTTATAC
Source organism: Morpho helenor (assembly GCA_029227775.1). Taxonomy (NCBI): domain Eukaryota; kingdom Metazoa; phylum Arthropoda; class Insecta; order Lepidoptera; family Nymphalidae; genus Morpho; species Morpho helenor. The sequence goes on along the minus strand of JARGCU010000019.1, from coordinate 3,812,126 downwards.
GATTAACGGCTGTTATTTCTTCTTAATTTATGCCCGTTAATTAAGAGTTGTAATTTATAATAATAGGGATACCAATTGCCTATATCGGGCTCTCGAAGTATTTTTAGTTACTAATTTAAGGCTTATTATTATCAAGATTTATAATAATTTAAAAAGTATAATATCATGACGTTCGGGAAAGCTTAGAATATAACGAATATTCAATCGCTTACAATACACTAAAAAAATATAATATGTCTGTGTATTAGTGTGTACTTATTTGTATGTATGTTTGTTATAATACACCACCTACCTACATTTATATTAGAACTTTCCTAATCCAAAGGTTGTTTGGAAGAAATCGCTACGTAGCGATAAGACCGTCTCTTGTACTTTAAAAATATTTACTTTTAGTGATTGTATTGTGTATACTATAACTTTGTGGTGTACAATAAAGTATATAAATAAATAGAAAAATAAAATAAAAAAATAATTTTTAATATGTCCTCCATTGAAGTTTAAACGACTTTACCAAAATTATAGGTAGGTACTTTAAATTCGAGTGCAATGAGTTTTTTGATGTTTAAATGTCTAGATGTTTGCTAAACTATTACCAATTTGGTTGATAACTTTCATTCCAAAGTTGGCCTGGAGATTTCTTGGCAGAAACAATATTATACGCTATATTTTTATACAAGCAAGAAAAAAAATGATAAAAATAATCATGTTGAAAACAATTGAGTAAACCCGTGGATAAACGTAATATACAACACTCTTGACACTATTTTTAAAACGGGTCATATAAAAGATACTTGTTGATAAAAATATGTTTATCACAGCCTTGTCAATAGCAGCTAGCATTTTCAATGTGATAACTGAGAAGGTATTTGCAAGTTTTAAGTGCAAAAACTGCATCTCTACATTTAGGTATATGTAAGTATCTTATGTGAGGTATATTAGCCGTGTGGTATCCAGCTGAGTAGAATAGACCATCCTCATTTTTTACCGAGGTGTCGTAAGAGGCGACTAAGATAAGTCGACCCGCCGTGTGGTATCTGGCTAAGTAGAATAGACCACCCTCATTTCTTACTGAGGTGTCGTCAAAGTCGACTAAGGTAAGCCGACCCGCGCTGTGACCCGCGCCGGCTATTTCTTGCCGAGGTGACGTGAAAGGCGACTAATTTAAGTTGACCCACCGTGTGGTATGCGGTTGAGTAGAGGTGTCATAAAATATGACTAAGGTAAGTTGACTTCTGGCAGGTGCCCGCTCGTAAAAAACATGGCCAAATCATGTGACAACATGTTTATAACATCAATTAATCTTATTTGTAGGATATATTAATATGACAGCAGTAATAGATAACAATAAATAGGTATCATTGTATAATACTGTTTATAGCGTTATCAATCAGAAACTCGTAATAAAAAGATTATCAACAGACCTTTAGTTTATACTCGAACGAGATAGCAAATATTTTTCTTAATTAAGCTCATATTTAAGACGTATTTAATTAGGCATTACGGTTAGGTTATGAATTTTTTTATAACATAAACTTTTATCATAGATTGCGCGTGTACTTGCATAAAATACATAAGCCTGTAGTGTAGCGAAGTGGAAAAATAATCGATTATTTTTTCAAATTAAATAAATTTTTTCAATATTTTTTTGGTTACCAAAAGGCTACATTACGGTTTTAATGTTTTCACGCGGGCGGAGCCGCTGGCGATTGCTAGTAAATAACTAATTACTATTGAGCAAATATCGTGATGAATATTAAATGTTTAGATATAGGTGTAACTATTTAATAAGTTATCCAAAGGTAATATGTTTGATATAATGTACAATTCCGAAACAATGTTTAAAAAATCCCTTCTAAAACTTTTAACTGAAACCTAGTTAACATAATTTGTGTTATTGTCACCTTTTTCTACCTTATATGAATGTTTGTTATTATTGTAAATGTTGTAGCCATCTTTAATTAAAATAGCATTTAGTTTCTATTTTTAATGTATCATGTATGTTGATGTAATGTATATATTGTTGATGGCCTAATAAAATAATAAAAAAAATGTATAAATAAATAAATTTATATAATAATAATATAAATATTATCCCATATATTTTATTTATCTATCATAATATTCCAGAATTTGCTAAAATTAAATCCGAAGATCAAGCCGTATAGTAACTTAGTACCATCAGCACAGACTAAAAAGAATAAACAGCATTGGAAAAGGAATGCTGATAGAAAATGTGGTGTAAGTATCAATCTCTTTCTTTTTATATATAACTTCCTTTTTCCCTTTGTATTTCTCATCACTTGATGTCGAATGAAATATTGCTCTTCAAGGAAAATTATTCGTCAAGCTAGCGTTAAGTCGATGTTGCTTGGATTGTCCATCGTCCATCGTTTGACCATCCATTCTATACATTGTTGATCGTCCATCCACTGCAGTAATAGGTCTAGAAACACCATTTTCCGATGTAAAATCGACACTTCAACGCCTTGAGTATATATAATAGTATTATAATTTAAATTATGATCAATTTTTATTACGTTGCTACGTATTGTGTATTGTGTTTTTACGTTTAAAAACATAACACACACATAGTTAATAAACGAGCGCTTAACTGCTAACTTACGGTGGTGATAACTCGATCTTGCTAGGTTTATTTTACTGTACATTTAAGTTTTAAACTACTAAAATATAAATAGAATACAAAAGTGTATTTTGCCGTAATTTGCACAATTGTAATACTCGTAGCTCAGTTGGGAACGGGCACACTAAACAAGTGAAAATACTCAGGATCAAATCCCAAATATCACCAGCCCTAACTTTTTTATTATGGCATTTATTTATATCTTTTAATAAAAATAACGAGCAAGGCTCGATCACCCAGGCACTGTAATTTTATTAAAGACCATAATCAAAAGCGTACATATTAGCAATTAACAATGTCTTATATGATTAAGGCTTTCCATGATTTCAAATCAAATCAAAGCAAAATAATCTTTATTCAAATAAGCTCTTTCAAGTACTTTTGAATCGTCAAGAATCAATATGATTAATGAAACTACAACTGGTTCGGAATGTTGCTCTTACCGAGAAGAACCAGAAAGAAACTCGGCGGTCAATCTTTTAAACATTTTCAATTTTACATTATTAAACCGCAGTCCTTTATGAAGCTGAAATGATTTTGAAATCCAGGCTTTTTTGTCATCCAAATAATCTTAAATTTTGTAATATGCTTTGTTTGATACTAATAGTGATCGATTTCCGTTTCGCAGTCGTGTCCAACACTGGAGAAAAATTTCGACGACATCAAGCACACGACTCTGTCTGAACGCGGTGCGTTAAAGGAGGCTGCGAGATGTCTCAAGTGCGCAGATGCACCATGTCAAAAGTCTTGTCCAACGCAGATAGACGTCAAGAGTTTCATCACTAGCATTGCGAATAAGGTTTGTTACAGCATTTTTATAATCATTTTCCTGCCCTTATGCCACTCTATGTGGGTTCGGCCACAACATGTTATAAACATGTCGTCACATGATTTGGCTAGGTATTTCCAACCGCCTGCCTGACGTCAACTTACCTTAGTCGCCTTTCGCAACACCTCGGTAAGAAAGAGGTCTATTCAACTCAACCGGATACCTCACGGCGGATCAACTTGCCTTAGTCGCCTTTTATAACACCGCGGTAAGAATGATGGTGGTCTATTCTATTCAGCCGGATACCACCAATACGTTTTATTATTACAATATACTTATAAAATAAAACATTGTTTTTGCAATATCTGAAGTCTTCAAAAACTTCTATCGTTATGTATGCATTTGAAATTATACATGAATTTCATTGGTCAGTAGGGATTTATTATGATATTTGTCATAGCATTTGCTCTTTCATTTATTCACTACTACTCAGCCCAATAACACACGGCTTTGTTACAGCTTTTTTTTATATCCACTTTAATAATTAAAATGTGACAGTATCTTATACTATATAAAAATTAATGTTTGTATGTATATATACTCCGAAACGTCTGGGCCAAATTTAATGAAATTTACTCATTGCAATTTCTTTTAGAACTACTATGGTGCGGCAAAAGTTATCTTGTCAGACAATCCCCTGGGTCTCACGTGTGGTATGGTTTGTCCCACTAGTGATTTATGCGTTGGTGGCTGTAATTTGCATGCGAGTGAAGAAGGTGCCATTAATATTGGGGGATTACAGCATTTTGCTGTTGACGTGAGTATTATTTCTTGTTCTTCGTCACGTCATGTCACGTCATTTAGACGTCCATTGCTAGACTTGTCTATTCAATGGATTTTCATACCACACGATCTTGTACCACTAGAATCCAATGGCACCCCGCGCCCTTTTTGAGATCATCAGAGCACCTCATAGAGGGTCTACCGACGCTGCCTTCAAGATTTGATTTTTCAAGATTTGATTTTAATTAATTTAATACTCTTACGAATTTTTCCAAAAGTAGTAGTTGTCATTATAAATTAGCTAGCGACTGTTTTCGCTGATAAGTTGATAATAGATGACGCTTTCAAATGTCATCCTATTCCTGTAGTATTAACAGGATTTCTATAGCCTATATGTTACCCCGATGTATAAAGAATAATTGTACCAAATTTTATCAATATTGGTTCAACGCGATTCTCCGCGAAAGAGTAACAAACATACATCCATACTCACAAACTATCGCATTTATAATATTAGTAGGATATTTTATGCATATAGATGAGTAAAAATGTGACATTTTTCGGTGATTATTAAGAAAGATACAATATGATACGGCAAGTTGTTGTACCTTGAATTTCACCGTTTGTGGTGTTAAATATTCAAAAGGTAAAACTAGACCTAAGTTCTTATACTGAATATTTGCAGATATTTATGAAAATGGGCATTCCGCAAACTTTGGACCCGAATACAAAACCGTTACCTAAAGGTGGAGATCAGAAGATCGCACTGATCGGCGGTGGACCTGCCAGCCTTAGCTGTGCTTGTTTTTTGGCTCGCCTCGGCTATAAGAATATCACTGTATACGAAAAGGAAAACTATCTTGGAGGTCTAAGGTATAATTATATCATCATAACTATATTAAACTTTTCTTCTCATTCTCAAATGAGAATAGAAAAAATATTCAATAGATCAAATGATCTATTAAATATTTTTTCTATCAGGTGTTCTCCTTATTTTTACCATTTTTTTAACGCCATATCTTGTCTTAAAGCTCTACGCTTCGAAATTAATGCCCTAGTTAAATGCGTGCAAGTTATTTTGAGGATCTATACGACTCAAGTAATATATGTTGTTCCAATTAACGCATTCATTTTACATAGAATTATACAAATTATTTTAATAATTATTATAGTTAATAATATAGAATTACCAACACCCTTATATGGAATTAGGGTTCCTGAAGGGGTAATTTGAATTGAGTGTTCACCAATTAATCAACATATATTCAAGTATGTTTGTTTAATGTAAACAAACTTTTTGTGCAATTCCTGATAAACAGGGCTGATTTTTAAGAAATAAACAAATTGATTTTTAACAAATTTGCAGTTCATCTGAAATTCCTCAATATCGTCTACCGTATGACGTTGTGCAGTACGAAATAGATCTGATTAAAGATCTTGGCGTCAAATTTATTACTGGGAGAAAACTTTCAACAAAGGACATAACTGTCGATGTGAGTACATATTTCTACTAAATAGACAAGTATAATAGATTAAGTGAACCTATTTCGAACCTTGTCAATATATTTTGCAACTACTCGTGTTAGCAAAATTACTACTTTGAAATTTCTGTCTTCTTTATCTTTTTGTGCCTTTCCAACTACCGAAGATTAGCCGTCAGTGCTCGGTATTCTTAGCTTTCTATAGCGAGGCAAAAAGCTAGGCAGCACTTGGGACTCTATTCCACTCTCCGTGATCGCATGAGTTTCTTGGAACGCATATATCATATTTTAGATTTGTTCATGTTTAATTTTAAAGCGGGAGTTCTATCTATCTATCTAATTGCGGGGACGCCCGTCGTTGCAGGACGGATGGTCAGCTCCTATTCTGGACTATTCCACCCATTTCCCCATCCAAAGTCCACCCATTCACCCATTACAAAGTGGAAGTTTATGGAATATATAAATCGATGCAGTAACTATTATGTAAAATAACTATTTTTAGCGACTCCTTCAAGATGAAAACGATGCAGTTTTTCTTGGTATTGGTCTCCCAGAACCCAAGATTATACCAATTTTCAAAGAACTAACATCAGACATGGGATTCTACACTAGCAAAGATTTCCTACCACTTGTATCAAATGGCAGTAAAAAAGGTACGACTATTTCTTTCCAATTTAAACAATCATTTTAATATAAATGTTATCCGTTATGTGGAAATCATGGCAGGCTAGACCTAAGACTCCTTTGATCTACGACTGCCAAGAAGGAACAATAACAAATTTTTTTCCAACCTTTAAAATAAATCTAGTCGACATTACATTATAGCCTATCGCACATTTAATTTAACTTTACGACTTTAAATCAAATCAAAATAATCTTTATTCAAATAAGTTCTTTCGAGCACTTTAGAATCGTCAAGGATCAATATGATTAATGAAGCTACAACTGGTTCGAAATGTTGCTTTTCAGAAAGAAACTCGGCGGTCAATCTTTTAAACGTTTTCAATTTTACTTTGTTCAACCGCAGTCTCATAATTTATTTATTTAGTACAGGCTCCGGCATGCAATTATTTATGATGGACCAAAAAAATTTTTCTATTTTGTCATATATTATAATGGTTTTTCGACTGGCCCGTTGGAGCAGTGTGTAGTGACCCTGCCTTCAGCTCCGCTGGTCGCGAGAATCGAACCCGCGACCAATTTCTATAAATGAATTTGTTGGTCTTTGAGCTTGGGTGTATATTTGTATTTAAGTATATATTTAAAAAATATATAAGTATATATTCTCCAGTTGTCTGTCATCCATAACATAAATATTAAGTTACTTACTTTGGGGACGGCAGGGCGTGTGTGTAAGTGTCCCATATATTTATTTTTTTACAGGAATGTGTGCCTGTAAAACTGTTTTACCTGAGTTGTACGGCAATGTGATAGTGCTGGGTGCTGGGGACACTGCCTTCGATTGCGCTACTTCAGCTTTGCGTTGTGGAGCGAGACGAGTCTATGTGGTCTTCCGAAAAGGTTTCACTAATATCAGAGCGGTGCCTGAAGAAGTGAGTCTTGTGCCTTTTCATCCTTTTAACTATTTCTATATCGATTTCTCTTTAATGTATGAGTTCATTTAGTATCTATCTTAAGGTCGAGGACTGCTTTTAGAAGACAAATAATAAAGATAACCCGATTTTTAGGTGGACCTAGCTAAAGACGAGAAATGTGAGTTCATGCCATTTATGTCTCCGCAAGAAGTTGTTGTACGTGATGGAAAGGTATTGTTTGAACATTTTTAAGAGTACTCGTAAATGTAAATACTAAAATTGTATATTTTATTTAATTTAAAAAAAGAATATATAATAAGGCATTTATTATATATATAGTATTATTATTTATTATATAGTTAGCTGACAGCAGTGAAGTAGGATTGAATCTATCCTTTTATGTATTTCAGATTGTTGCTTTAAAAATGTGTCGAACCGAACAGTTAGATGACGGTGAATGGGTAGAAGACCTCGAACAAATTTTACAGTTAAAAGCTAATTTCATTATATCGGCGTTCGGTTCAGGACTATATAATAGCGATGGTGAGTGATATTATGAAAATAACTAAATAAAATGAAGGGGCAAATCAACCATGACAATATCGTGATAAATCCTTAATAACCAATGAAAATCATGTATAATTGAAGATCCACACATGTCATACATAACAATGACAGGTTTTTATGACTTCATATATTGTAAAAGCAATATTTAACTTTATAAGAATATTATAATAAAATGCAGAGTGCAATATATTATAATAAATACATTTGAAATGCAACAGGAATATGTATATTCTAATAAAAACGTATTTATCTCGCTATTTATTTTATCCTGTTCTGTATTACGCAGAACAATAGAAAATAGTATAAGTCCTTCACCCCTCCTACAGTCTACTAAACTACCAACCAGCGACCTAGGTCCACGGACCAAATTCCTTAGAATTAGGGAACATTTCACTCAGAGGTAATAAATCCTTCAAGCCGGATTAAACATGATTTTACTTTTTCAGTGAAAGAAGCAATGTCAGATGTGAAACTTAACCGTTGGGGCTTACCGGAAGTGGATAGTGTAACGATGCAGAGTGTTAGTAACCGGAAAGTATTCGTTGGTGGTGATTTAGCGGGAGTCGCTGAAACCACTGTGGAGTCCGTAAACGATGGCAAATCGGCAGCTTGGTATATGCATTGCTATTTACAAGTAAGCTTATATAACATTTTCTTCTATTCAGAGTAACAAGTATGCTGAATTAATTTTTTGATAATATTTGGTAATTATTAATATCAGATAATTAATTCCCGTTTTACCTCGGAGAACTGAAAAACAAATAGTACGTCATTAATAATATTTAGTAATAATAGTGTAAATTAATAATATATTACGGTTTTATGTAGTGTGTTGACAAGGTCGCTCGCGGTTGTAAAAATACTCACTTCCTGAAAGCTTAAGCCACGTGCGCCGCGTAAACCAGCAGAGGTACACAAAAATGATGTACTACAAAACTGTAAATCCATAAAAATACTACAAATAAGGTCTCAACAGCATGTCTCTATCTCTTATAGTTAACTCACAATATCTAATTTTATGTTCAAGATTTCAATCATACACCGATTTTCACGTGGAAAAAACCGCTACTAGCAGCTATTTGTATTTATAAGTTTAAGTTTTGCTCTTTCAGGGCATTCCATACAGCTCTCCGGTGGAATTACCAAAGTTCCACTGTCCGATAGATGACGTAGATCTCTCAGTGGAAGTCTGCGGCATAAAGTTTGAGAATCCGTTCGGTTTGGCTAGCGCTCCGCCAACCACGAGTTCAGCCATGATACGTCGTGCCTTCGAACAAGGCTGGGGCTTTGCTGTCACAAAAACTTTTGGTCTCGATAAGGTAAGAACCTGTTACTTTTTACTTTTATTGTCTATGATACGCTCATATCTTATTTTGTAGTTTTTTTTAAATCTTGTAGGACCTAGTTACAAACGTGTCCCCACGTATAGTTCGTGGTGTAACATCAGGAGAGAACTTTGGCCCAGGACAAGGCTCTTTTCTGAATATAGAGCTTATATCGGAGAAATGTGAGGCGTACTGGTGTCAGAGCATAACGGAGCTAAAGCGAGATTTTCCCAATAAGGTAGGAATTAACGAAATCCCCAGTTAACGAAAGTAATTCTAATATTAAAAGGAACATCAGATTTCAATCATATTTGTAAGGGTACATTTAGATGAAATATATTCGGAGGAACCCTTTTAGCCTAGTAACAGCAGTGTTACTAAGCTGAAAGGGTTCGTAAGAGGTTAGTGTTTGGGACGTACACCTGAGGCTGTCATCATCGTCCTGCCCTTATCCCACTCTAAGTGGGGTCGGAACAACATGTTATAAACATGTTGTCACATGATTTGGCTACGTATTTTACGACCGGCCGCCTGCCTGACATCAACTTACCATTGTCGCCTTTCACGACACCTCGGTAAGAAGTGAGGTTGGTCTATTCTACTCAGCCGGATACCACACGGCGGGTCGACTTACCTTAGTCGTCTTTTACGACACCTCGGTATGGAATGAGGGTGGTACTATTCTATTCAGCCGGATACCACACGAAGTTCAGCAAATGTAAATGACGTAATGACGTAAATATAATAGGTTTTAATGACAAGTAGCGTAAAGGAATGATCGTGTTAATAAAAGATCGTCCAATAAATGATCTCAATTTAAGCTACTCATTGCGTTATTGCTACTTAACAATCAAAATATTTGATAGTATGGCCATACGCTGTCGCAACGATTCTACAATGACCCAAAATATAGTCATAAAAATTGACATTTACTTCTGTATTAAGACTCAATAAGTTTTCTTGAAGATTGTGTCGCATAAATTCACGTTACCCTGTGATCTATCTGTACCCGTCTAATTTTCTACTGGAAGTCTAACCCTACTATTTTTAGTTGGAGTTAACTATTCCAATATCATGGAATTGTATTTTGCATAGTTTATTTATCGAAAGCGTCACTCATCATTAATCTAGCGTCACATTGAATTTGGTCGTCTAAAAATTATTATTTGGCATTGCTTTTTAAATTTATGTCGTATATATATGTCTATCGTAAATAATATTACGATTATGATTTAGGTGGTTATAGCATCGATAATGTGCTCATACGACGAAGACGATTGGACAGGGCTGGCGCAAAGGGCAGAAGCTTCTGGAGCTGATGCCTTGGAGCTCAACCTTTCCTGTCCTCACGGCATGGGCGAGTCTGGAATGGGGCTTGCTTGTGGCCAGGTATGTTTTGAAAATTTAAATAAAATGTTATAACTTATAGCTTTAGTGACAATGGTATGATAGAAGAGTAAAGGAGAAGCTGGTTCACTCCCTAAGTTTGCTCTTGTGACTATATCACTTGAATTAATGCTCTACAAATACTCTATCTTCTGAATTGCCATTCTTACACAGGATCCTGTATTGGTGAAGGGGATATCACAGTGGGTTCGTAAGGCCGTAAAGATTCCCTTCTTCGTAAAACTCACTCCAAATATCACTGACATCGTCAGCATAGCTATGGCGGCATATGAAGGTATGAAATTTTTTAACAACTGGAATTAATCTAATTGAAAACAGCTATATAATCATAGCATCTTGACCTGTTTTTATTTAACAAACAGGATCTACATCAATTTAATTGTTGAAGAAATCTGTAGTATATATTTTTCTATTTTTTTCAATTTTTTTTAATCATTGCAGGTGGAGCAAGTGGGGTGTCAGCAATCAACACGGTATCGGGTTTGATGTCAGTCAGGCCAGATGCGACACCATGGCCGAAAGTTGGTAAGAGATCTTACCTTACCTTAGTGTCATACTAATACTAACAACGCGACGGTTTGTCTGTCTATCTATATATCTGTCTACCATTGTATTTATTAACTTTCGCAGCTTACATGCTAGACGAATAGTTATAAACTTTGGCCCACTTAAAGCTTATGCAATGGCGTAAAATATAAAGTATACAAATAGATATTAGTCCTGTTTTTCTTTTGGGAACTGGGGAATAAACATTTTATTATAGAAGGTAGAGTTAAACGATTCAATTGAAGCGAAGTCACGAGTACGGCACGTATTATTAAAAAAACTGTACTCGCGACTTTGCTACAATTTAAGTGCTACTATCCGCATTTATGTGCAAGTTATATACAATTTCCCGAAAGAGAAACCAGAATTTGTTTTATCCTATATGTCTGGTATGTTTGCCAAATTTCATCATCATCTTCCGAATATATAGGAATAGCATCCTACGCATTTGTAGGATGGTATTTCCATATATTCCCACTTAGAGTGAGATAAGGCCAGGGCCCTCTAAGTGGGTCGGCACAACATACTGTGACATAATTTGGCTTCGTATTTTACGACCGGCCGCCTACCTGAGGTTACCTTATCTTAGTCGCTTCCTACGACACCTCGATAAAAAATGAGGGTGGTCTATTCTACTCAGCCGGCTAGCACAAGGCGGCTCGACTTACCTATTATTCTATTTCTACAATGTTTGTACGGATTGCAGGTTGTGAGAAAAGTACAACGTATGGTGGAGTTTCGGGCAACGCGACCCGTCCTATGGGCTTACGGGCGGTTTCGGCTATCGGTAACAAACTGCCCGGCTTCCCAGTGCTGGGCATCGGTGGGATCGATTCCGCTGACTCCGCTTTACAGTTCATTATGTGCGGAGCGCCGGTTGTTCAGGTTGGTGAGATGGTCCCATATTTTTAAAGGCAAGCATAAACTGAAATCTGACAGTGAATTTTGAACGTGAATTTTATATATGACTGGCCCGATGGCGCAGGTGCCTGTGATCCTCCCTTTGGGCTCGGAAATCGCCGAGGGATAACATTTCTAATGACAATTTGTACGTTCTTTGAGTCTGGATGTATTAATGAATTTAATTAAAATTATTTATGTATATTTTTACCGGTTGTCTATCACTCATAACAAGCATTCGGTTACTTATTTTGGGAACGGGCGACCGCTGTGTAATTGGTGCAACACAACACAATTACAACGAATTATTTTGGGTATAATAAATATAGGGCGTGCTCACTTCCTATTAAGTCCAACCAAAGCTTATAATTTTCTTATGGTAACTTGTATGTTAACCCATATAAGTATGACCTTAGATACTATTTATATCCAAACAATCAAGACAATCATGATTTGGTAGTCATAAATTTTTCAACAGATTTGCAGCGCAGTCCAAAACCAAGATTTCACCCTTATCGATGACTACATAACAGGCCTGAAAGCTTTATTATACCTACGGTCACTTGGACTAGAAAGCTGGACCGGTCAGTCGCCGCCTACCACCAAACACCAAAAGGGAAAACCGGTTCAAACACTGCTTGATGAAGATGGCAAGGTAGATTCTTCAGTTTTATCATACTGTCATGGTATTAGCTTAAATTTACGACCTCTTATTGTCCAACTACTGGGCAAGCAGATCTCCTCTCTCTGTTTTTTATAAAGATTGAATGAATATTTATGAAGTTTGATATAAAGATTGGAGCTTGAACACATCCCGCCGTACCAATGCGGATTGGTAGGTTACACTTGTGTAACCTAGATCAACCTAGTTAGGCTAGTTGAATCAATCCGCATTGAAGCATGGGCAAATAGGTATATATCCGGTTTCGAGGACCATATATTACCGAATTTATTATTAAATTTCAAAACTGGGAAACAGTAAGTAGCACCAGCTTTATACTATTTCACTGCCAGGCAAAGGCTGAATGTGGATTATTTCACATGTCACCAGAATTATCTAGAGATATATAGGTTTCCTTGTGATGTTTTCCTTCAACGAAAAACGAAAATATCAATTATACACTGTCCATTATATTAACCATCTTTTGACAGATTGACGATTTACATATTTAGTGATGTCCTAAAGATTCTCGTATGCGATACCATTCCGATTATAGTACCTACTATCATTAATCGAATTACGTACCTAAGTAATTCGATTAATGATAACCTACGTAAACTAATAACAGATATAGAAATCAACATTTTGATTTAATATTGCCTTAGTTTTTTGAAAATAAATGTTAATCCGTATATATATATATACACATACTTATATGTTTTAATAGAAAAACTTATTGGCCTGCCCGAGGTTTGAACCCGTGTAATTCTCGAGCTGTCATCACCGCCGGGCTATCAGATCTTACCTAGTAATATTATGCAGTCCCGGATACAAGATGGCTTGATCTGTAAATAGTTATTTAAAAGGCAATGCCTATATACCGCCTTTTTATAATCTCTGAACGCCTAATGTTCTTTTCAGTTGTACAATTAATTTTAGTCTTTATACTCTACGTGAATACCAAATTTTCTTAGTAGAAATCTTATTTTTAAAATCTTACCTCTTTATAATGTTATACTTAAAATTTACCAGTTTTCTATCATTTTTGTCGGGTTAAATTAAACACTGACAACCTAATCAGTGCAATATTTTGATTGCAATTTTTTTTTAAATTCTTGTTTTGTAGGTGTTGGCGCATTTTGGACCGTACAACAAGAGACGTGAAGAGATACTCCACAGTATAAGACTAAAGACGTCTTTGTTAGACAAAAATGATTGTATAAAGAAGAATGGGTATACCACGATTAATGGATATTCCACGGTGCCTAAGATACAAGACATTGTTGGCGAAGCTCTACCGAGAGTGGGCGCTTATAAGAGCTTGGATAACAAAAAACAAGTAGTAGCGCTTATTAACGACGTGAGTTGATTCAATTTATCTGAATATAAAAAAGAAAATTTAGAAATGAATAATTAATTTCGAAATAAATTTGATTAAGAAATACAAAATGAAAAAATTTCGAAATTTTTTAAAAAAATATATATATTTAAAACATAATTAAATTGTTGCCATATTAATAAATAAATAAATTGACTTTAATTTGATATATTAGTCAAAGACTTTGATATCTATTTGTGAACTGGACTAATAATTAATGACTAATAACAAATTAAACGTCAAGTTAGTAAAGATGATCGATTTCATTCGTTTTGAAATTAATATTTTTAACGAACCTACTTGTCACAATTTTAGTGTTAGTGTTACTTTATAAAAAAAAGTTAGATGCTTAAATTAATTTTTCGTCGCATAAAAGTTTATGTTTACAATATTATGACCTATAGTATATTATTATGTAAAGTATATTATGTTTATTTTTTTTATAGGACATGTGCATAAATTGCGGGAAATGCTACATGGCTTGCGCAGACTCAGGATACCAGGCCATTGAGTACGTTGTTTTTTTTAATTTCTTATACGGCTTGGGAATGTCACGTATAACGTTCGGTCAAAAAAGTTTTCTCGTATATTTTGTATTTTAAACATATTTTATAATGCCAATAATTAGTTTATAAGAAGTTGTCATTAACGTCCATGGCACAGTAGTTAGTATGCTCTCTTATTACTAGAGATCCTGTGATGGAACACATAAACAGGTTTACTCGCTCCAAGATTGTACGTTTAATTCTTAGAAAGTATTTTTACTTACCATTAGGTATAATACAGTCAAGCGCAAACCTGTTATTTTTTTAATGTGTAGGTACATATGCTACGCAAAAATATGTTGCGTGCTTAATCTTTGATTCTTCATCTTTGATACTACTATCATTCATGATAGTCTAGGGCAGTGATTCGCAACCACTGCGCCGCCGCACTTTCGTGTACCGCCAAATTGCAAAAGTGTGCCGCCAAATTTTGCAAATATATAATAATGATAATATTATTAAATTATATCATTTAAAAAGAAAAATATTTTTATTATTAGCTTATAATTAATCCCTTAATAAACGTTTAGTTATTACTGTGGTATATATTAGTTTATTTCGTATTTAAAATTCTTGTCATAAACTATTTATGCAGTGTGTTGTAGTAAGTAAATAATTTTTATCTTTTTCTTTGTGTGCCGCCAAATTTGAAATCGTTAAATATGTGCCGCAACAAAAAAGGTTGAGAATCACTAGTCTAGGGAGTGTCTATGGAACGATACTTTTTATTAATCTAAGAATGGTCCAGAAATCATTTATATATCTATGATGTAGGCCCAACAGCAGATCTTTTACATTTTATTTATAATGTATATTCACTACATATATGTCTTCACTTTTTTCCGTAGATTTGACCCTGAGACCCACATTCCGAGTGTGACGGATGACTGTACCGGATGCACATTGTGTCTGTCCGTGTGTCCCATCATAGACTGCATAACGTAAGTTATATAGAAATAGAAGTTTCTTGAAAAATTATTATTCAGACTTCTATGGCACTAAAAATGCCTTATTTTTTACTATAAATATTTTATTAAAATAAACTAGCTCTTTACGTTACGTTATGGGTGCGCTTGGGGTATGTTAACATAATACTCCGGGCTAAAAAGTTTGGAGGTTTATTTTTAATAACCCAATGAGTTATGTTTCCAAATTATCACAAAGTCAACATTTTTTCTCTCATTGCTATCTCATTAAAAAAATATTTAGAAAAATGGCACGTTGATGCGCAAAGATTCGCCTACTCCGATACCTATTATATAAAGCGTTAACTTACATGCGTATATCGCTTTTTTATAAAGCATATGAAGAGAATAACGAATCTATTAAAAACAAAGCTTTTGGGTAAGCTTACCAAACTCATCTCCAGTGCAAACTGGCAGGTTACAAATAACCCAGAAATTCTGACTCCCACGGTTTTATACTTTCTACCACGACGTTAAGTTTTTTTAGGCACTTGGATGATGAATGATCACTTGGTCAGGATCCGTGAAATTGTTTAAAAATTACAAAACAGATGTTTTTGTTAATAATTAGTATTGGTTTAAATTGAAACTGTCATGACTAGTATTCATAGTTGATGTATTGATGTTGATGGGCACTTATTCATGAGCTCTTTACACGACGTTAATAACCGGTTTCTATACATTAACTATAATTAGTATAGTCCTTTCATATATCCATCATCATTCATGTATGTATCATCAGTCATTTCAAACATAGATACACGATACTTTGCGTTTTTGTGATAAGAAATACTGTAATAAGGTCGTTGTTATGAATATGTTTTTTAAGGTTTTCTATATATTTAAATATTTTGTGTAGAATGGTGCCTAAGAAAATACCACACATAATCAAGAGAGGTCTACATTATGAAGTGCATCCTGTCTCACCGTTGGACGGAGTTTGCCAGTAGAAAATGCTAAAAAAAAATACTATAGCAGTACAAAAATATATTAAAAAATTTATAAATATAATACTTTATTAATACGAGATTCTTTTATTTCAACTGTTAATAATTTTGTTGTATATATCCTTTGCATCTATCCTAGCTTTGTGCCATAAGTAAACCCAATCATTCTTTGGATTGATTCGCAATGTTAAAGCGGAAATGGGTTTAGGACAATTATAGTGGCTAATATTTACAACATTCTCCTTCAATGTCAATGTTTTCCTTTTATGAAGCTTATCACATATTAAGCATTCAAATTTTCTAGCTACTTTTAATGAGTCAATTTGGTATGGTCTTTGTTTAAATTCCTCTATCAATTTAATATTAGTTATTTCTTCTTTGGTCTTATGCGTTAAATACTCTTCATATAAACTATCGTTGTTTAATAACGTCTTAATGTATTCACTCATAATTTCTGGTGTTGGATGATCTTCTAGAACGATGGCAGATTTGTTATTTGGAAACCAATCTTTAATAGAAGGAGATCCAAAATAAATTGGAATACTACCAACTTTAATGGCCCGCCAAAACTTCTCTGTTACATAATCTTCGCAAATTCCATTCTCTAATGATAATACAAACTTGTATCGGGCAATAAAATGAAGTAATTCATTATCATTCAAATGGTTTAAGTAATCATCTGTAAGCTTTTGAGGCAAAACCTTGTTTTTTAGACAAGCACCATAGGAATCAACTGGAATGAATTTCATTAATTCTTTCACATATATATCTCTTTCTGTGGCAGTTTCACAATCAGTTTGCAGATACATTACAGGTGCTATATGCTTTAAATAGTCATTTTTAATTACTGTTGGAACAAAAAATTCCAAACTCGTTATATCAGACCATGATTCTAAATACTGTAAAGGGAACGGAATGTCACTGTATCTGCTAAAAGTGGCTGAATAATTGAACACACTGAGTGTCTGTTCGTGCAATAATTCTTGAACATTTCTCGGTGACTCCTCATGGTATAACCCCCATATAATTTCTCTTGGTTTCCTAGGTAATGGCAAGTCATCAAAATTGATGTTACTTGCATAAAATAAATACGCTTCAACTTTGTAAACATCAGGGTCTCTATCACTGTAGACTTCACATTTGAGGTTTTCACAAGTAATTGTTTCAGATGTACTAGGAAATCCTGTAGTCCACCAAAATATTACAGGGTTGTCAGTATGTACACTTACTTTATCTTCAATATTGATCCATATCCATATGTACCAGGAAATAGAAAACAGTGCACAGATCGAAAATATTTTGTATCGTAATCTCAATAATCTTCTACAAATGTGTACTAATACTTTATAAACACAATGCATAATAAACTTAACAATCTTAATTACTTTAGTATTACATTTAAATATGCACATCATACATAGCATTTGCCACAGATTTATCACAGGATGTTGATATGACGTACTATTCTCGCATTGTTCTCAACATAAACAATATAACATAAAAATAGTATATTTAAACTAAATAGCTGTTACATTCACAGTGTAAAGCCTCTCTCCTTTTGCATATAATAGCCATCCAAACAGAATGCAATCATCAAATCAATATAGAACAATCCATATATCGCTCCAACAATTTTACCAACAATGAAAAGATTCACAAATGCTATGACTGTTAATATAAATTCTATGATAATGTAGTAAAACTCAGCCTCATATTGGACCTGATCGACGACATATAGCACCATTATGTATATAGACAGCATAAGAGTAGGCGCTGCAACCAAGCATTGCCAATGATCCACTGGTTCCACAATGTGAGGAATTATATTGAGAAGGAGTGCCACTACCTAGAATTAAGATTTATCCACTTGAAGTATGTTCATAGAGTATAAAACAATCTCTTGTTAATCATGTAGGCGATTGTTAATATTCTTGCAACTTAGATTATGAATATACAATAATAAGATCGCTTTGCGATTTTGGTCGTGGAGTCTATCTCCTGATGATGCTTCGGTTGCGGGGCGAAACGATTGTTGAGTTTGTGATAGTGAATTTATGGAGTGCTTGTGTATTGTAGTGGCGGTGGTGGAGGTTTGTGCATATGTTTTTGTACAAATCCTTCATGTATCAGTTATGAAAACGGATTGTCCACTCTACATTTAGCATTATATATATTTTCTAATTTACTTCATTGCAGATTATAGCAAAATAATTTTATTATTACTTTTGAATTATGGATCTCCGCAAAGTAACGCCTAATTCTACAAATTATTCAATAATAAGATATTAATTATATTCAAAGACTTTATTTTAAATTTCAAATGTCTTCACCAAAAATAATACATCCCCTCTCTTTAATAACATAATACTGGTCAATACACAGTGCTACAAGGAGATGGCAATAGAAAAGGCCATATAGTGCACTACTGGGCTCAGTTTTTAAAAGAACTATAACAAATGCAGCAATATTTAAAATTATTTGTATCAAGAGGTATAGTTGTTCAGCCAAGTTATGCATTTGATCCACTAGGTAGAGTATGATGAACATGACAGACATGATGAGCGTGGGTGCCACAGCAAGGCAGTGCATAATGCCAGCATCTTTCAATACAAATGGTATAACCATAAGGAGCAACGACATTACCTAAAAGGAAATGTGTTCCATCATTTTTTTAGTGTGGTGATTATTTTAATATTCTATTTTGTTAAAATATGATTGGGTTCTTCTTATATTAGCTTTTTTTCGAAGGAATAAAATAATATTACAAGGTTCAATTAGAGCTGTGTGGTATTAGATCTTTACCTATAGCTTAATTGATAAAAAAATTTTTTAAAAAAATCTGAGAGGCTGTGGACTGATTTTAACCAATTACAAACTTAAAGATTATAAAATTACTTGCACGTGATGGAGGCAATTATTTATAGTATTTCGTATATTAATCGCTAATAAATTCTATAAACGTAAGCAAACTGAGGTTGTTACCTAAAATTTATATTTATATTCTGGTAAATTTTATATAAAAAAAATTGTTAGGTTGCAATAATTTAGCAATAAACTAAATGGTATATAAACTTATAAAGTTTTTGTACATATAAATATAATTTAAATTTACTTGTTGGTTGTTGTCAAATTTCAATGAACAATCAATGTCAAACTCAAAAGGTCATTTATCTCGCACCTAATTGAAAGAATCGTTCTAAAACTTCTAATAAAAACAAATATAGCTGTTACTTATGGAAGTAAATCAAACACATTTATGGTAATGAATAAGATTATTATTAAAATGTTATTCGTAAAACAACTATACATATATTAAGCACAGCTAAACGTGCAACCTCTTTCATTTGCAATTAAAAATAGGTCAAGAAATAGCGCTGTTAACAAGGCGAAATAAAAAACACCATATATTAACCACAACCAAACCCTTACAAGGTTCAATAAAAAACACTGAATAAAAGCTCCGAACGTAAATAGAATTTGAAAAAATAAGTACATTTTCTCCATAAACAATGGTACTTTTCTCCGTAAATACAATATTATAAATAAAAATGATATAACTAATGTGGGGCCCGTTGATATGCAGTACATATGGCCTTGCGGTTTAGGAATGGCCATCGGGAGCAGGGTAATTACAAGTGAGATTACCTACAAATAATAATTTGGAGACTAATAAAATAGTAAAATATATGCATATTTTTTATATAAAACTGTTTTAGCTTATCTCTTCACTACTGAGATATCTACGATGCACTCTGATGTGCAAACGCGTAAACAGAATTACTTAATATTTTTCTGGTTCCACGCAACATCGTACTGAAACATCGCATTCGCTATCTTTATTAATTTACGGAACCCAAACTTAAGCCATCCTTTTGAAAAAAATTGACCAATTCCAATAAATTGAACTTCGAATATAAAATGTGCGAAAACTTATCACTGTCCTAATAATTACTGAAAATTAAAAGCTACTTGAATTTTAAACTTACATACTTAGTTACTTAAACTGTTAGTTACTTACAAATTCAACTAATTTCATCATAAAAATATTATATCTTATTAATTCACTCCATTTTTTATCGACTGGCACAGAGTCTGTAATTATAAATATAAGTATATTAAATGCATCTTATGTACATAATCAAAGCAAAATAATTTTTATTCAAACAAGCTTTTACAAGAACTTTTCAATCGTTAAGGATCAATAAGATTTTCGCCCTGTGGTATCCGGCGGAATAGAATAGTACCAACCTCATTTCTTACCGAGGTGTCGTAAAAGGCGACTAAGGTAAGTTGACCCATCGTGTGGTATCCGGTTTAGTAGAATAGACCACCCTCTTTCTTACCGAGGTGTCGTAAAATACGACAATGGTAAGTTGACGTCAGGCAGGCGGCCGGTCGTAAAATACGTAGCCAAATCATGTGACAACATGTTTATAACATGTTGTACCAACCCCACTTAGAGTGGGATAAGGGCAGGAAGATGATAATGAAGGATCAATAAGATTTATGAAACTACCACTAGGTCAGATCTTGGCTCTTACTGAGAAGAACCAGCGGCCAATCTTTTAAACATTTTTAATCAACGTACAACTGTCACAGTCCTGAATGAAGCTGGAAGATGCATTTTTACCATTTATATAGTCTTCAATTGTGTAACTTTATGTATAAATACATTCCTTAAACTTAATTTAAACATCTAGGCAAGTCTAGTATGAATAATAATAAAAAAATTATATGGGTTCGTTCAATAGAATATTTACCATTTATGATCATATCAGACATTTTGCTAGTTTGATAATAACTTTTTAATCTAGAAACTATTTTAGATCAATTCAACATTTTGTACAAATAAACTCGCATGTTTATTTATCCCTTCAAAATATTTCAATTCAAATTAATATTTTTGTGAATATAAACTTCTCTCAAAAAAGTTTGGCAGATAAATGCCAAGTATGACTCATGTAGCAAATAATCTTCTTTATTTTTTCTGAGCCAGTGTATAATTTAGCTCCTTTAGATTGTTAGGTATTCGTTTTTTTAACTAGATTACTGGAATAACTTATATAATAGATTATGCTTAAAAAAACATATAATTAATTACTTAATTTATACTTTCCTGTTTGTACTTTATATTTTCAATATATTATAATAGTTACTACTACGAGAGTTTTATTGTTGGGAGGTCGCAAATTTCAGCTCTTTATTATTGAAGAATATGTCAAGAGCTGTGATCGGAATATTACCCAAAATTCATAAAACGTATATGCTTAGATCATATTTCATAAAACAATACATACAAAGAAAAATATTACTATTCCTTTCGGGAGATTACGATTATGAAAATAGTGAAAATAGTTAAAACTCTGAGACACGTCTGATAGGAGTCTATTAGTCGATGGTAGTCCATGCTTTTCGTCTGTGATTAATCGAATGTCAATCAAATGAATAGATTTCCTTGAAAAGTGTTTAATGCTTAGTAATATAATTAAGATAATGTTTGGTATAGTAATAAATATATAAATCACACAACATGGAAGAAGAGGATCCTGTTGTTCAAGAGGTAATTTTAGAAGTTTACAAGCTTACAACGTGTCTTATAAATGAGGTTATGTTTATATGCAAAAAGATTGAGAAATATATTTAAAAAATTGTCTTTTTTTAAAACTAGATACCGGTATATTTATCTCAAGCATTAGCGAAACACTTGTACATATATCAATACCCAGTAAGGCCCGCTAACCGAGATTGGAAAGATGTAAGAGTGACTAATGCCTCTGTTAAACCAAAGAACAAGCTTGTTAGGATGGAAATTGGCTTAGACACATATAGCGAAAAATACTGTCCATCCAAGGGCGAACAAATTGCTCTTAACACAGATGGACCACAGGTATGAGAAAAACACAATAATTTAAAAACAAAGTTTTTTGTAAAACAACACTATAATACATATAATAGTTTCACGTTTTTATATGTTCTTGAAGTATTTTTATTTTTAACTTACAGTTTTTGTAGAGCCAACCTCAGTTGTATTTTATTAATCACTTTTGATTAATACTATAATTTCTATTAACAGTGTCTTGTACTTTGTTGTTGGACTGTCTGTGTAAAATTAAATATTTTATTTATACAAAATGAAGTAAATGAAGAAACACATAAAACAAAATTTTCATTTTACTCAATTTTAATTATTTTGGATATAGCTAGGTTTGATTATAACTCCCTCATATATGTTGCATAAATTTATGGTGATGTAAAGTAAATTTCAATTTAATTTAAGGAATCAAGATACTTAAAAGACAAAGAACGGGAAAGATCACAATATTTTCGTAATGACATCATGGACAAAATAGTATATGAGAGCAGCAACCCTTGTGTTGAAACGCAGCATTATGCTGTTGCTGTACTGCAAGATAAGGAAATGCATTGCACACCTATACAAGGTTTGTTTGTTAATTTAAGACTATAACACTATTTTGGTGAAAGAAAGAAGGAATGCAGGTGAAAGGCAAACTTGACCGTCTAAATATCTATATACAGTATTAATTCTATTTATCAGGAGTTAGGTTGTTTCTTTAGTTTTATACAGTTACTAATGGCCTGCCCCTGCTTCGCACGGGTATAAAATAAATAGCCCATGTCACTCATTGAAAAAAAAAAAGAATTAAAATTGATCCAGTACTTTTAATTTATTCATTACTGCCCATGGCCCGCATGCGTTAAATTTGGAGTAAAACAATTCCCCTCTCCCTATACCATAAGGATTTCTAACTATTTTTGGAATATCTAAATTCATATACTACATTTTTACTTCTTTTTTTTTTTACATTTTTCACTATGTATTATTACAATTTTTACTTTTACAATTAATTATAGAATGTCTTTATATAAACCATTCACAGCTTTCTTGTTGTTACACAATACAAAAAATGTTTTCTAGTTTAATTTGTCGCTCTTTCAACAGTAACCTCTAAAGGTTAAAGGTCTTGAAAGAGCGACAAACTTGTACGCTCGTACGTATCGCTGCTAAATTCGAAGTGCTATAAAATTGAAATAGTGAAGCGATACTTTGGTCTTTAATTTTTAAGCTATAAAGTGCATAATTGTATGTTAAATTTTTAAATTCCTAGGTATAGTACAGCTGAGGCCTTCCTATTCCTATTATGATAAGCAAGACAAACGGAAAGCTGATAAGGCGAAGGCTGAAAATTCTGATGAGGAGGATAAAGAACCTGAAGCCAAACAGGTTTGGGACAAAACACATGATAGAATTATTTTAATATATTACAACTTTTATAATAAATCTATAAAGATTCATTATAAAATTACAGTATAATCTCAATAATACGGCCAAACTGCCAAGGATATTATAATTCTCCGTAAAATGCGAGAAAATGTTTTTAAGTAGAGGCTGCAAGTTGCACAAAAGCAGACCTCAATCAAGGCTTATTTTAAAACTATATAATTACATATGTACATGTTAATTTAATATCATCATCCTCCTGCCCTTATCCCACTCTAAGTGGGGTCGGCACAACATGTTATAAACACGCTGTCACATGATTTGGCTGCGTTTTTACGACCGGCTGCCTGCCTGACGTCAACTTACCTTAGTCGCCTTTTACAACACCTCGGTAAGAAATGAGGGTGGTATTCTATTCAGCCGGATACCACACGGCGTAAATAGCCTATAGCCTATGTAATGTTTAAATTAAACTAAATATTTTGTACTGATTACATAGTCTGTACAAAGCGGGTCAAAATTGAGTTCAAACTACTCAATAACATACAAATAAACATAAACACAGGTTTTGTATTTGGTAAATTATTTTTAGGTGACTGTGAAGTTTGCCCGAGTCGAAACAGATGTGGCCAAGAAAGCTCGAGAGAAGTCTTATGAAACAGTGTCACAGCGTATTGCCAACGAACCCTGGTATGACGTCTTGTGGAAACACTCTGACACGGATCATGCTGATGTGAGTATTTTTATTTATTTCTTTCTTTTTATACATATATTTAGAAAAGAGAAAGAAAAAATTAAAAAAAGCACATGTATAAAGGCGGACTTATCCCTAAAAGGGATATCTTCCAGTCAACCTTTAAGTAATAGAAGGAAGAAGAGCAAGAATTAGAGTAGAAAGAGAGTACGAGTCATATAGTAGATAGTACATTTGTCTATCCTATTATCTACATCAGAGATGAGCAACACGCGGCCTTCGGGTCACTAGCAGCTAGTGAAACAACCTTTAAACAATTTAAGCGGCCCGTCAAACATTTCTAAAATTATATTTTATTTTGTAGACTTTCTCCCATTATTATGTTAAGAAAAATAATATAATAAAATAATAGTACATCATTCTCCTGCCCTTATCCCACTCTAAGTGGGGTCGGCACAACATGTTACAAACATGTTGTCATATGATTTGGCTACGTATTTTACGATCGGCCGCCTGCCTGACGTCAACTTACCTTAGTCGTATTTTACGACTCCTCGGTAAGAAAGAGGGTGGTCTATTTTACTCAACCGGATACCACACGGCGGGTCGACTTACCTTAGTCGCCTTTTACGACACCTCCGTAAGAAATGAGGTTGGTCTATTCTACTCAGCCGGATACCACACGGTGGGTCAACTTAACTTAGTCGCCTTTTACGACACCTCGGTAAGAAATGAGGGTGGTACTATTCTATTCAGCCGGATACCACACGGCGTATAATAAAATGGTAGTACATATTATTAAAAACAACTATTAAAATTGATTTTCTTGCCCGCATGGTTATAAAATGTGGAAACAGGACGACCTCTGTTGCGCTCTCTGTCGCACTTACGGGTCTTACGGCAGGCATTGTGACGTACAACTAACGTGTTGATTTTTTCTAGATCTTTAAAATTAAAATGTTACTACATTATTAATAATTATTCGATCTTGAGGTCGAATATTAATTCCATAATAATATTGCAATTCATAAATGCGTCTATTTCAACTTATCTATACTAATAAAACTGAAGACTACCAACTACTAGACTGATTTGAAAAAATTCTTTGAGTGTAAGATCACTTAGCTATAGGCTATATAACATCATGCTAAGATGCAAAAGGAGACGAGCTTTATGTTGAAAATTTCAATTCGAAAAAAAATTGTGACACTGATTTCCATACAGGATTTCCATAATGTTAAAATTCAGCAACATCCAAAATATGTCAAATGATTAATTTTAGCATTACTTAGATTTTTTCTAATAGCGAATTACGAGTATATCAAAATAATACTTTTGTATTACGGACTTCCACAAAGTAACCCTAGTTCTATAAATTAGTATTAGTGTTATATTATGAGATTTTATTATATATTATGATTACAATTTACAAAAAGTACTGGCTCGTTGACGCAGTTGGTAGTGACCCTGCCTTCAGCTCGCAGGTCGTAGGTTCGATTCCCACCGAGGGCCAACATTTTCTAACAAAAAATTGTTGGTTCTTCGAGCCTGGGTGTATATTTGTATTAAGGTTTGAATTTAAAATTATATAAGTATATATTCACCAGTTGTCTGTCACCCATAACACAAATATTAAGTTACTTACTTTGGGGACGGACGACCGTGTGTGTAAGTGCTCCATATATTTATTTATTAATTTTTTGGCAGTTGGAGCGTCTAAAACTGTTCAGTTCTACATCATTAGATGGCTCCGCTCTTACGTTGATGCCCTCTGAATATATACGAGTGTTAGTACCACCGTCCAACGATGAGGCAGAGATGACGAATGTCAAAAGGTTATCGTTACAAGAACAGATAAAGGAAATACTCATTAATGGTAAGTAGGTATGGGAAAAAATAATCGATAGTCGATGTAATATTTGATTCTAATCGATTATTTATTAATTACCCTCTTTTTTGTTATAACGTATGAGTTGTTAAATGAAACCAATGTAGCTAAACTATACATTTTAATCAAATTTCGCAAACAGTGCATCTGTTATTTTTTATTCAGTTTTGTCCATTTTGTTTTAAATTTTTTTTAATTGATTTATTTTAATGGTTCAAAATCGATAATTTATTAATCGATTTTTTTCCACACCAAGTCACATCCGTAATGGTTTTTTGGTATTTCGAGTCTGGTTGTATGTATATATTTATTTAAAATTATATAATCATCCTCCTGCCCTTATCCCACTCGAATTGGAGTCGGCACAACTTGTTACAAACATGTTGTCACATGATTTGGCTACGTATTTACCTTAGTTGTATTTTACGTCACCTCGGCAAGAGATGAGGGTGGTCTATTCTCTACAGCCGGACATCACACGGCGGTTATTTAAAATTATATAAGTATATAATTTTAGTATACTAATATTTATCAGTTGTCTGTCACCAATAACACTAGTACTAGGTTACTTTTGGGACATATGATCATGTCTGTAAGTGTCCCATATATTTATTTATTTTAAGGTATCTTGAAATAAGTAGTAAAGATTGGGTACATATATTTTTTAATATGTTATCCGGCTTCTAGGACCATATATTGCCAAGTTTATTATTCTTAAAAACGAGGTAAAAGTAGTACTAACCTTTTACTACAGCACTGCGGGTAAAATATTCTTTTTTAAGAGAAAGATTGAAGCCAAGACCCACATCATAGTGCTCCAATAATATACATATCCTAATAGATTTTCCAAAAAATCTATATACATATAATAAAATTGTTGAGATGTCAAATCTCTGTGCGTTTGTTCCCGATAATCTCAAAAACCGCCAATCTGGTTTGGACGCTGTTTTTATTAATGTGTAGTAGAAAGTTTCACTTAACATATAGGGTATATTATATTACAATCGGTCAGCAAATAAAAAAGATATGACAATTTTAAGTTGAAAGGTCGTATACTATGATACTGGTACTTGCATACTGTAATTTCGTGGCTATCGGAGCATTTTTGTTATAAGTGTAATTAATATATCTTTAAATGAAGCGCTGCAAAGCGGGTTTGACATACTAGTTAATAATAATTTTCAGCTAAACTGATGACGTTTAACGAGCTTCGCAACTTATTGCGTTCTGAAGAAGGTTCTGTGGTTGACCCCGTGCTGCTGACGGCTTTGGGAGGTGCTGCTTGTTGCGTTAGAGGTCTTTGGGCACCACGTTCCCAAGACCTGTATATAAGAGCAGCTCCTGCACCACCAAGACTAATGTGTGCTGCTAGAGATCACGTGGTGAGTACCCTGGCTGAACGTTCATCATCCTCCTACCCTTATCCCACTCTAAGTGGGGTCGGCACAACATGATATAAACATGTTGTTACATGATTTGGCCGCGTGTTTATTTTAGTAATGAATTTGTTAGTTTTTGAGCCTGGGTGTATATTTGTATTTAAGTATGTATTTAAAAATTATATAAGTATATATTCACCAGTTGTCTGTCACCCATAACACAAGTATTAAGTTACTTACTTTGGGGACGGACGACCGTGTGTGTGTGTCCCATATATTTAAAAAAAACTTGTTGCGTCTTTCTAAGAGGTGCACTGTCTTATCGCTCGGCTAGCATAACTTTATTTTGAAAATAAATTATTGATTTAAAAAAAAAATAGTTAAATTTTTTTTTAATAAAGCTGTTTTTTAATAAACTTTTTATTCGCTTAAAAGCATTATCCAGTTTAGAGGATCATGTATTTTTTAATAACAGAATCCAAGTTTTCTTTTCAGCTATATTTGTTCACACAACATTCTTACGTCGATCGGCGCAAAATCGCCGCAGCCGTACGCCTTCCGCCCCAGGAAGTATTACAAATATTACGTTCCGTCGCTAAGTTCAACTCTAGAACCGGTTGGGAGCTCCTATTACCACCGGATACGGGTTTCGAAGCGAAATACCCGGAAGTGGTACAACGGCAGAACCTGTACTGGGAGGCACGACAGCGGCAGTTCAACGAGATGCTGATCGGCGAAAATGCGCCAAAACGCCAGAGGAAGAAGTCTCAAAGGGACTCAGTGAGTTCGGACACAATGATGAGTCCGAAGCCGCGAAACAATAGTGTCAGTGAGGAAGATAGTGATAGGAAACGGCATAAGAATAAATCTACTTCCGGTAGTGGTAAACGGACTAGAAATGTTAGCTCTAGTAGTGTTACTGATGGGACGTGATCCTAGTGTTTAGATAGGTTATCAAATTGTATTGCAAACATATTATTATATATAGTAGGGGAGCCATAGACAAGAGTGTGAGCAGTGTTGCCAACTTTAGTAAACTAAAAAATAGCAGTTCACTAATAAAAGAAATATATGGGACATAGTAAGTAAAAATTGCTGGGCGTATCTTGGACTGAGCACCGGACCAATGTATTGTGTATGTACTCAAAAATATGGGAGTGACCACCAGGGTCTCAACTACCTGTCTCCGTAGAGTCCTAGAGTTCTTCGGACATATTGCTAGGAAGACTAGAGACAACCTGGAGAGGTTGGTGATCACTGGTTCGGTTGAAGGGAAAATAGGCAGAGGCCCAGGCAGCCAGAAGCTCGTCTTTTTCTAATCACACTGATTAGAAAAAGACGAGTATATCTTATCTTCTCTTATTATGTTGGACTTAAAACAGACAGATAATAAATCTTTATAGTCTGTATTGTCGATGGACACTTTAGGCTCCCTTACTCTAGTATAATAAATATGTCTGCAAATTAAATATTTATGGAATATTGCGAGGCGAGTACATTATTTCTTGTAATCCTATTTAGTCTAATAATAATAAATAAAATCATCAAAACGATCTGCAATAAAATATAATAAAACAAAACGTCAATTCCTCAATCATAGACAATCACTATAGACAATCATCACAGACAAAAAATTGTTTTATTTTAAATGGAATGACGGATTCAGTTATATTCTATTCCATTCTATTCTATTCGAGGATTGCAATTATACGCTTAAGAACTCTTAGAGTATTTTATATTTATCAGTTAAGTGTGTAAAGTCCAGTTAAGTTTTAAATAAATGCAAAAATACTTTAATCAAATGTACAAGTAGATCATTTAATTTAAATGAATGGAAATCACAAGGTTTTATTTAATAAATGTTGTTTTGTCCCTATTTTCAGGCATTCAAAAATGATTTAAAATGACATTGAATATAAAACACTATTTTTGCCATAACTTGTCAATTCAGCGTAGCTTATTCAAGGAATGGGTGGTCTAGAGAAATGAAAATACCTAGGATCGAGCCCCACCTACCCAATAATTTTTTTCTTTTTTTTTTTGAAGTTTTTTTTTTAATTCTGTAAAAGATTACCGAACAAAAGTTTATGTGTCAGGGCTAATTAGCTAATAAAATTAAAGCTTAATACCTAGGGTCACAGATCAAGATATAAAAAAATGAAAAAAAAAAATTAAAAAAAGGGTTGGTGATATCTGGATTCGATCCGGGAAATCTGAATTTCAAGCCCGCTTATTCCCAATTGAGCTACCATGACTTTGTGAATGACAGCGTAATTTAACCTTTGTTTTCTAATAATATTGCATCAGTTTTTCAGTGCCTGAAACAGTATTAAAATGACATTTTTTATAGAAAACCTAGTTAAATCGATTTAACGCTGCCGAAACCCCATACATATTTATTTGTATGAAAATCGTTGGTGCCGTTTTCGTTTTTAGATTATATACAAGATTAGCTCATTTAAAGATTAAACTGGGTTAACATATACGGTGAAATATCATCGTAAAGTGTTTTATCCACAATATAAAACACTTTTTACGCTATTGATGATGATACTTAATCGCTTAAGTTGGCACGAAGTAAATTTTGGGTACCATTGCATTTAATTTTTTAATGTCCTTTTAAAAGATAGTCCTACCTGTCATGACTTACGGTGCCGAAACGTGGACACTAACAGTTAAGGCGGTCCACAAGCTGAAAGTCGCTCAGCGGGCTATGGAAAGAGCTATGCTCGGGGTTTCTCTGAGGGATCGTATTCGCAACGAAGTAATCCGTCAGAGAACTAAGGTCACCGACATAGCTCAGCGCATAAGCAAGCTGAAGTGGCAATGGGCCGGCCATATCTGTCGCAGAACCGATGACCGTTGGGGTAGACGTGTTCTGGAGTGGAGACCGCGAATTGGTAAACGTAGTGTAGGACACCCTGAGACTCGATGGAGTGACGATATACGTAGGACGGCGGGCAGTGGATGGAGGCAGAAAGCCCAGGATCGGGCTAAGTGGCGTATAATTGGGGAGGCCTATGTCCAGCAGTGGACGAAAGTGGGCTGATGGTGATAAAAGATAGTCCTTTCGGCATGTATGTAGATCATTGATATAAGAATGTCTCTAAGACGCGTCATTTGATGAATGCATTCGCAAACTGTGATTTCACAATCCATAGTTACTTATCACACAATTGTATGAATTATGTAAATATGTTATTATTTTTTAAATAAATCTTGTATTGGAATTTTATTTTGTAGTTTGATTTACCCAGTAGTGTCAACTTACCTAATAGCGTATATGGACGTATAGTAAAAAAAAGTAAGTAGCGGCCTATTACTATCCCACTGCTGAGAATAGGCCTCTTCTCTCCGTTTTTGGAGAGGTTTGGAGCTAAGATCTACCACGCTGCTCCAATGCGGATTGGTAGGTTACACATATCTCCAGAATTCTCTAGAGATATGCAGGTTTCCTCACGATGTTTTCCTTCACCGAAAAGCGTGTGATAAATTGCAAATATCAATTAGACACATAAGTTTTACTAGAAAACTCATTGGTGCCTCCCCGGGGTTTGAACCCTAGGCCTCCTCGAAAGAGGCGCACGGTGATACCGCTGGGCTACCACAGCTTCGACATACAGTGGTAGCGATTAAATAAATGAATTACATATCGTTTATTATAATTTTGTTACATGTTTCTAATATAACCTCCTTCATAGATTTTGGTCATTAATATGAAAAAACATTGTGGCCGTCATTATGTCATTGAGTTGTTGAGAAAGAGTAAATGAGTCAAAGATTACAATGTACATAATGAAATGAGTGGACTTTGAAAAATTGCTTTTTATTATTGCATTGCATAATGTAAAAGAGAAATATCGTTGTTTGTTATAATTTAATTGAGATCTAGCTTTGTTAGTAATGGTTGACTGACCTGTTGTTTTAAAACAGGAGAAAAAATAACACTATAGTTTTGTCTCCCTCGTACCTGTTTAATACCGTATTAAGTTTTTAGGCCAAGGTTAGAAAGGTTATTAGGTTACGGTCATTGATTCTATAAATCGTGTTTATTTTTTCAAAACATAAAATATATCCCGTGATAAAATACGTCACTGAATTAACTGTTTTTTTCATGTAGGGTGTTGAGGTATGTAGGTACCTAAAATTAAAGTGAATATCGTATGATCGGTACCACCTGTATATGTACATGTATGGCTTACAATGATATACTGAACTTTCTTGGTATGCATATATATTTACTATGATACCGTGAATAAATAGCAATTACAAAAAAAAATCAAAAAGATATTTTAATTTTTTTAAATATCTCCTGTGCTTTTGTTAAAACTATGTGTTAAAAAAAACGTGTTTTGCAGAATACACATTTGAAAGTTTTAAGGGTCTGTACACTTTTCGGTTGTATTTAAAATTTAATATTTTAGAACATTAATTGCGAATTGATATATTTTCATAATTATGATTCGTGAAATAGATGTGTAGTGTCTATAAACTAATATTGTATGAATATAGCACAGGCTCAAACACTCACTAACAAGTAACAATATGTCACTTCACGAATCACGACCACTCTCACCAAGGGCTCTCGTGTTACTATCGTGGTGCATCCTGAGACCGTGTATGTACCTTTGGACTAGTGTGAGTTAGTGTGACTATGTTCATGTATGTATTACATATATGTGTCTTGTATATAAATGTACAAAGTACGTTACACACGTCTCAACCCGCATACACTACAAGATGATCAAATATCACATTAACACGTAGTTGCAAAAAGTAATATACAGAAACTCAAAGTCTCTTGAAATATGAAACCATATCTTATCGTAATGATTCGATTTTTTCGGTGTTTTATAAATATTATAATTATTATAAATATAAAAAATGGCTGTTAATAATAATAACCATTAAGTTTTCAAATCACAACGGCATAATAGTTAAAATATGATTTTTTGTTTAACGGGCAGGGTATATAAAATAATAGAAAAATAAATTTTCTAAAATGTTTAATTATAACATGATTAGCTGCTAATACAACAACAATGAAGGTTCCTCAACTCATTAGCGATACATTAAGCAATATATTTAATAGTTTGATATTTACTACTACAATTTATGTCTTGGAACTTTGTACTATTTAAACTTTACGTAATCAGTAAAATAGTAATTATTAATAATAACTGTTAACAGTAATCAGCGCTTTGTATTAAGAAAGAATAAATAGACCTATTATATATAGACTAAATATAAAATCTATACTAGGTAATAATATATAAAGCTGAAGAGTTTATTTGTTTGATTTATTGATTGTTTGAACGCGCTAATCTCAGGAACTACTGGACTGATTTGAAAAATTCTTTGAGTGTAAGATAGTCCAATTACCGCGTAAGCTATATATATAACATCACGCTAAGATGAATAGGAGAGGTGCAGCCATAAAAAATTATGCGAAAACGGCAAAATTTAAAGCTTTCCTTGCGTGCACTAAGTAAACGGTGAACGTTATTCAAAAATCATGTAATACAAAATCGTTCTCTAGAAGTTCTAAATAAAAGTCCGCGACAGCATATGTCTAGCTTATAGGGTTAAACCAATTTAACCACTTTTATGGTTAATCTTATTCTGTATTACGGTTTTAATCTTTCCACGCGGGCGGAGCCGCTGAAGGTTGCTAGTAATATATATAAAGCTGAAGAGTTTGTTTGAACGCGCTAATCTCAAGAACTACTGGACTGATTTGAAAAATTCTTTGCGTGTTAGATAGTCCATTTATCGCGGCTATAGACTATATAACATAACGCTATGATGTACAGGAGAGGGGCAGCAATAAAAAATATTGCGAAAACGGCAAAAATTTAAAGCTTTCCTTGCGTTTGCTAAGTAAACGTTGAATGTTATTCAAAAATCCCTTATAAATAACTTACGACAACTAATTTTATGTTCAAAATTTCGATTCGGGAAAATATTTATGACACACTGATTTTACGTTCGGATGAAAATAATGTTTTGTGCTTTTCTGGTAAATAGCTATAAGCGTCGCGATTGATCTTTTGATGAAGTTTCGGCTACCCGCATTCTATTTAAAATAACCTAACATATCGCAAAAGAGCTTTACAAACGTTTCGGAAATATAATTACTATATATAGAAGAAATAAATAATATCAATATTTATCATGATTAAAAAAATATAAGTTTTTTTGCTACAATCAGTGATAAGAGACTTCACTCCATCTCCTGATGATTGGTTTGCAGGGCGAAGAGATTGTTGTAAATGTGGTAGTGAATGTGTGCTGTGCTAGTGTAGTATGGTTTGCAGTGCATAAGTTTTACGAATACTGCATGGATGAGTTGTAAAAACGGATATATTGTACTTTTAACATTACTTAGATTTTCTATAGTCGGGATTAGATTGCTATCTATAATCATAGCAAAATAATTTATGATTTCTTGTACTATTTCAAATAGTGTCACAATAAATAATGAAATTATTAATCCATAAAATAACAATCATATTATTTAAAACAAGAAATAACCATAAAAATATTTACAAATCAATAATGTTATTAATAATTAATAAGTAAATATAATATCATTTCATTAAATTTATTTAGTAACGAAGAAAAATTTAATAATATTTTTCTACCCTCTTTCTTACCGAAATGTCGTAAATGGCGACTAAGGTTAGTTGATGTCAGTTTCCTAACTGACATAAACTTACCTTAGGAGCGGCCGGTCGTAAAATACGTAGCCAAATCATGTGACAACTTGTTTAAAACATGTTTTGCCGACCCTACTTAGAGTGGGGCAGGAATATTTTGATTGCAATATCTTTGTAAGAACTTAATTTTTTATAAAAATTTAATATGAAAAACAATTACATACGAAGTATAATTAATAATATCTTATGTTATATATTTATACGCTTATCTTACAATAATTAACAGTTCAAAACCTTTAACGCAAACATAATATTAACTTAAAAGGTGCATTTATAATATATTACTTGTTAAAGAATATAATATTACGGTGTAAGACTGTAAAATAGTAAGTACAATTTTACGACGCCAGGCGGTCAAAGTTCCTACGTTAAGGGATTAATGCCACCTTTTATTGGTTAAATTTAAAATATCTTAAACCTACGTTTAGTTAAGTTTTTTTGTA
Source organism: Morpho helenor (assembly GCA_029227775.1). Lineage (NCBI taxonomy): Eukaryota > Metazoa > Arthropoda > Insecta > Lepidoptera > Nymphalidae > Morpho > Morpho helenor. Next base: position 3,777,313 of record JARGCU010000019.1, on the reverse strand, counting down.
CTAAAAGCTAATATGTTTTACGAATGACTTATTAAGCGGAAATAGTTGGAAACAGTACTAGCATTAAGTAACTAAGTAATATCTATGAAATATATCGTAAATCACTTCTATATTGTGTAAGTTATTCAGAACCATTAAAAATATTTTATTAATATGCAAAATTAAACGATATCAGAAAGGGAGACTGTAGAATGTGGATATCGAATTAGAAAAAAAAGTATCACTTTGTTTTACAATATATTCTGGACTTGCTATAAAGGGAGTTTAACGGCCTGTTTCACAAGTTGATAAAGTGTCGGATAGTTAACCGACAAATAAACTATGTAGATAAATGTCTCTAAAAAGAGACTCTAAAAAGTGAAAAATAAAAAAAATATCGCGGCTATTTTGAAATAGGTGTTTGCTATCCAGCAGATAAACAAAATAACAGCCACATGATCTATCTGTTAACTTATTAAGTGCTGATTAAGCCTATCTGAAACCTGAGAAACGCAAAGTTCCGAGATAAGTGTCAGATATGTTCTGAATAAGCTATCTGACACTTTCTTGGTAACTTGTGAAACAAGCCCTAAAATAACCATTAAAATGAGACTGATGTAGAAAGCCTTCTAAATTATTGAGGATTACACAATGAATGAAAAGAATCATATTTTGAAAATCAATCGTCGAGTTTCTTGCTGTTTTTTCTCGATAGGAGCAATTTTGCGAACCAGCAGAATAGTTGACGATTTAAAAACAAACTTTTTTACAAGTTTACTTGAAAAAAATTTTTTATTTGATTGATTGGTTCACATATAATCGAAACTAGTATACAAGAGGTAATTTAGTTAATATGTTATTACATTATAAACTTAACTCAATTAACTCCAAATGTATACGATTTTAGAGTTCCATGTGTTCTAGAAGGCATTTTTATTATACAAAAAGTGTAAGGATTAGTAAAGAACTTTGGTTACGAAAACTAAGGCTAAACTTAATCCAATGATACCCTTAACTTTGGTAGCTGAGTTACAGAAGTCCAGGTTGCAGTTGTCAGCGATGAGGCCGAAGCGGTTCTTAACAAAAGTCCAATTGCAAAGGCCAGCCCTACAGTCTTCTAAGTACATCGGTCTTTCATTCTCCAAGAATAGGACTTGATATGGATCATTGATTAGGAATTTACTGTCTGGTATGCACCTGGAAATAAGTTCTTAGTAAGAGCTTTGTAAGAGTATAGAGTAATGGTTTAGCTTTTTAGATTTATCAAAAGCCTTTGATTATATTAATCATCCTTAAACTTCAATCACTTTTAGTGATAAGACCGCCCTTACATTTTTATATGTTCTAATTTTTCTTGTTTATGTTTATTTTTTACTTGGTGTGCCATAAAGAGTTAATCATTCATTTATTCAATCGTTGGATACGAAACTATTATATATATAGTACCACGTTTCAGCTTTTAGGTTTATCAAAATCATTAGATTTTATTTATAATAACAAATAAAGTTGAATTGTTACTATCCTTAGTTAAAATTGACTTATTCTGTTTCAATTGGATGTTATAAAGATTCTATGTAATTTAATGATTCTATTTAATGTATAGAATCTAGCTATACGTCTTATTTTATCGGGTGAGTCCGACTAGTTTCAGGAGAAAACAATAACATTATAGTTTTGTCTCCTTCGCACTTGTTTAGTTTCACGGTCAAGGTCAATGCATTACATACGAAAATAAATGGAAGGGTACGGTCATTTACCCTTTTATATCGTGTATCTTTTATATCGTGTAAAATGATTCCTGTGACTAAATTACTAAATAAGCTGAAATTTTTATATAGTCTGGTAAGGTCTATAGTTATTGTCCTGGAATTAAAATTGATGTCGTATGGTCGGTACCATTATGTATAATTGAGAGTATTTAAACTTTCAAATTGACACGAATGAAATCGCGGGTACTGTTTGTAAAGAATTTGTATTTAATTAGTTAAAACATTTCTACCCGTAACTACGCCGTGTTGTATTCGGCTAAATAGAATAGTACCACTCTCATTTCTTACCGAGGTGTCGTAAAAGGCGATTAAGGTAAGATGGCATACCGTGTGGTATCCGGTTTAGTAGAATAAACCACACTCTTTATTACCATGGTGTTGTATAATACGACTTAGGTAAGTCGATATCAGTCAGGCGGCAAAATCGCTGTCGTTTTTACTGCCGTTAGATTAAGTTTTAGATTTAAATAACAATGGCCGCCATTGAAAACCAGCGTTGAGGTAATCCTCAACTTAAGCTGAATGGTGGTCCATTTCGTAACGTCACATTTTGTATAATTGTCTTATTTTTTACTGTTATCTACTTTAAAAAAAAGTAAGTAAGTAGCGGCCTCTTACTATCCCACTGCTGAGAATAGGCCTCTTCTCTCCGTTTTTGGAGAGAAGGGTTGGAGTTAAGACCTACCACGCTGCTCCAATGCGGACTTAGTAGGTTACACATATCTCCAGAATTCTCTAGAGATATGCAGGTGTCCTCACGACTTTGTCCTTCACCAAAAAGCGTGTGATAAATTGCAATTATCAATTAGACACATAAGTTTTAACACAAAAACTCATTGGTGTCTGCCCGGGTTTGACCCATGACCTCCTCGAAAGAGTGGCATGGTGTTACCGCTGGGCTCCCACAACTTACAGCTTGTTATCTAATTTACTGTTAAATCATCTTCCTGTCCTTATCCCACTCTAAGTGGGGTCGGCACAACATGTTATAAACATGTTGTCACATGATTTAGCTGCGTTTTTCTACCGGCCGCCTGCCTGACGTCAACTTACCTCTGTCGCATTTTACTACACCTCGGTAAGAAAGAGGGTTATCTATTCTACTAAACCGGATACCACACGGTGGGTCAACTTACCTTAGTCGCCTTTTACGACACCTCGGTAAAATGAGGGTGGTACTATTCTATTCAGCCGGGTACCACACGGCGTATATACTTTACTGTTACGTTATTAATAAATGGTTTTTTGATTTGATTTTTTTGTATTTGTAAAGAAACATACTTGTAAAGGATAGCGCCGAGGTTAGCGTTAAAGGGCGTCATAGATGAGGTACTCCACTTGCGACTCTGAGCTACAGTACTATGGTAGTTGTCTCCAGTGAGAGGGGCGGCATCTTTACGAGCTCCTAATGCTTGGAGCGTGAGGAGCAGCATTGGAGCTTCAGTGAAATGGATCACCGCCCGAGGTTGCTGAGGGGTATCTATAAAAAGAAAGATTTTATGTTAAAGATGTGACCTTAAAAATAGATAACAAAATCAAAGAGATTTCTCCGGTATATAAATGACAAAGTTATAAAGTTATAGTGCTATCAATAATTCAATTTACATATAAGAGGTTTGTCCGGTATATAAATGACAAAGTTATAAAGTTATAGTGCTATCATTTATTAATATTGCATATAAGAGATTTTTCCGGTATATATGTGAAGTTATAAAGTTATAGTGCTATCATTTATTAGCATATAAGAGATTTTTCCGGTATATATGTGAAGTTATAAAGTTATAGTGCTATCATTTATTAGCATATAAGGGATTTGTCCGCTATATAGGTGACAAAATTATAAAGTTATAGTGCTATGATTTCTTAAAATTGCATATAAGAGATTTTTCCGGTATATATGTGAAGTTATAAAGTTATAGTGCTATCATTTATTAGCATATAAGATATTTGTCCGATATATAAGTGAAGTTATAAAGTTATAGTGCTATTATTTATTAAAATTGCATATAACAAATTTGTCCGGTATATAAGCGACAAAGTTATAAAGTTATTGTACTATCATTTATTAAAATTGCATATAAGAGATTTGTCCGGTATGTAAGTGACAAAGTATAAAATTATAATGCTATCATTTATTATAAAAGTTGCATATTTACAAAGCACTAGTGTAGTAAAGCAGTATACTTTTAATCCGGAAAAACCGTTGATCAGCTAAACCGAATAATCACTGGTGAAATTATTTGCAAATGCTTAATTTATAATTTAATATCTGGGTGACCTAGCTTCGCTCGGTAATTTTTTACAAAAAAATAAAAAACTTAAAAAAAAGAAAAAACAATTAATTAGTTCGGGATCGATCCTTGGCATTCACATTTCTCGAGGCTGCCCGTTACCCGAATAAGCTACGCCGTCTTGACAGTTAATGGCGAAAATTCAATTCAATATAAATGTTAGTGTTATTTAATGCCCAAAAACAGGGATAAAACAATTTTTTTGTTTACATAAAACCTAGCTAGATCAATCTTTCTCCTCCAAAACCTCCTACATGCTGAATTTCAGGAAAATCGTTGGAGCCGTTTCCGAGATTCGGAAAATATATATATATACAAGATTAACTCATTTAAATATTAAAGATTAATTTAAGTGTATCCGAACACATTACCCATTTTTTATATTATTTTGTACGTGTATCCGATTTTGCTCTAAGATTGGGGAATTCCCTACAATATATTCGTAACATTAAATCAACCAATCACCTATTTTACCTGTATGAAATATATCCTTACCTTTTTCCACGTGGGTCTTGAAGAAGTCCATCATATCTTTAACACCGGTGCATCCTACTTTCTGGTTCTGGAACGATCCGTAACCGTATTTGTAATATGTCTTCAAATCGTCCGTGTATTCGAGACGCTTGAGGTCCTCCTTCGTAAAGACCTGGAAGGAAATTAAATATCGAAGGTAGCAAATTATTTATAGAAGTAGGCGTTACTTTGCGGAGATCCATAATATAAAAGTAATAATCCATAATAAAATTATTTTGCTATAATCCGAAATAAAGTAAAATAGAAAAGAAATATAATGCTAAATGTATCACCTAAAGATGTTCAGGATGGATTTCGATGAGATTTTATTGTCCTACACATTGCATAATCAACATTCTCCTGCCCTTACCACTCTAAGTGGGTTCGGCATATTAAAAACATGTTATTACATGATTTGGCAAGGTATTTTACGATAGGCTGCCTGCCTGACGTCAACTTATCTTTGTCGCCTTTAACGACACCTCGGTAAGATATGAGGGTGGTCTATTCTATTCAGCCAGAAACCACAAGGCGGATCAGCTTACCATAGTCGCCTTTTACAACACCTCAGTAAGTAATAAGGGTGGTATATTCTACTCAGCCGGGTACCACACGGCGGGTCGACTTTCCTTAGCCGCTTTTTGTGACGCCTCGGTAAGAAAGAGGGTAGTCTATTCTACTCAACCTGATACCATACGGTTATTGCATTGCATAAAATTGCATTGAAATTAATGAATAAATACAAGCACATCAAGTGCGATACGATAAAGATGAAAGTATCTTACTTACCGCACACCAAGGCGAGATCTGTGCAATATCCCAGGCCTTATTGTATCTGCACATTTCATACATGTCCTGCACAACCGTCCTCTCGATGTCGTAGTTAAAACCGAGGCGCCGCGAGATGTTGCTTATCATCTGTGAAAAATGGATCATCATCCTCTTACCCTGATCCCACTTATAAACATGTTGCAACATGTTCCACATCCACATACATGAAAATGACTTACATCTTTAGTACGAAGGCTTGCTCGGTAATTTTTTAATAGATACAAAAAAATGCAATAAAAAAAAAGAAAAAAAAAGCGCCGGATGTGGGAATCGAGCCTAGGTTTTTAGGTTTATTTGACTTACATCTTTATACTCTTGCTTCGACATGAAAGTGGCCAGTTGGGATAGGGTCTCTTCGTTTTCTTCTACGTTAGTGTTCCACGATGGGCAGAATTTATAAGGCTGCAAAACAATAATAATAATAATATATTGAAATAAACATAATTTTTAAATAAAATTGCAATGGGGTAAAGTTCGTAAAATAGTGGCAGCGTTACCCTTTGTATGGCCAAACTTATTCGTTGGCCAAGGTAGCTGCCAGCTCTCGGGTCTCCGGTACGCTCTACGAGCCTTCTAGATGGATCGTTGAAGAAGGTATAAGCATCCGGGTTCCATGGACCTAAGGTCTCTACACCAAAAGGCACAAAAATGAAGCTTCTATCTATGTCTTCATATATACGCCTCTTGCCATATTCTGCACTGCTAGCTGCTGCTCCCGCTATAGTAGAGATCCCTTGTATATGTGATGCAGCTAACGTCTCTACGCATGTAGCATCCCAAACAAGTGACTTCCGCAGTTTCCAAAGCATGAGGGCAAAAATTACATTCGATTTAATATCTATGGTTTTCATTATTAAATGATTGGTTTTATCTTGTTTCCGAAAATATTTTTTTATATCCTATACTAGCTGTGCCTGTAGCTAAGTACAGTAAATCACAAAGTCTCTCACAAAGTTTATATATTTATTTGCATTAAAATATGTTACATATTTGTCCATTTAGGGCGTTGCAAAATATTGTACACACGTCTAACATTATACAAAATTTTAATTTTATCAAGTCAATGTTTAGTGCTGTGATGGCCTAGCGGTGCGACTGTGTGAATCTCTAGAGACGATCATGGGTTCAAACCCGGGCAGACACCAATGAGTTTTTCTAATAAAACTTATGTGTCTAATTGATAATTGCAATTTATCACACGCTTTTCGGTGAAGGAAAACATCGTGAGGAAACCTGCATATCTCTAGAGAATTCTGGAGATATGTGTAACCTACCAATCCGCATTGGAGCAGCGTGGTAGGTCTTAGCTCCAATCGTTCTCTCCAATAACGAAGAGAAGAGGCCTATGCCCAGCAGTGGGATAGTAACAGGCCGCTACTTACTTTACTTACAAGTCAATGTTTATATAATCAACAATTTCAATTTATTAAATGCAATTGGATTTAGTAGGAAAAATAGCATTTAATTATATTAATAATGTAGCAATTTTAATAAAATACAAATGTCACACTGAAATTATTATATGTCAATTAATTTATACGTCTTATTATCTACTATATTTAATTATTTAAAAAAATCTGATAAGTTATAATAACTATTTTGTGCCAGCCATCCTTTTAAGTTTGCTTTGAAGCCTTAATATTGTTTTGATGTTTTATAATATTCGGCAATTAATTATATATTTTATTCTATTCTATTCTATTCTATATATTCTACTCAGCCAGATACCACACAGCGGGTCAACATACGTTAGTCACCTATTACGACACCTTGGTAAGAAATGAGGGTAGTCTATTCTACTCATCCGAATATTACACAATATTCATAATTAGTATGGATGTACTTAACAAAACAATATTCTAATTACATACCCGAAGTAATTTCTCGTCGCTCTCTTTAGATATGTCGAAGTTGTCAGCTTGAGACCTGAACAAGCCTTCGGTAAAGGCACGGAATGTAGTGCTGGACCGTTGATCATTTACGTACTTGAACTGTAATCAAATTGTAAAATCAAGTCATTAATCAAGTAACTATACAAATCGCGAAATAAGTCGTTGCAAGCTATATCGGGTACATGTAATATCAGTGTGGTGTGTAAGACTTTATGTGGATTGTGCATTAAGTGAGGGTAGAAAAAGAAAATATTAACTGTAGCACGGTAACAAAGACGACGCGGCGCTCTAGTCAGTTTATTTATTTATTTATTAAGAAGACAATCAAATAAAAACATAAACCAAAAAAGTCTTCACAGAAAAGAAAAAACAATTTTAAACAAGAGTTGTTGATAGAACTTGGGTTTTGCGGTTCAAGTGAGGGTAGAAAAAGAATTACAGTCATTCGTTTTCACGGAACCGAAACGCGACACTTCAATCGGTTCGTAGCTACGGTGGATGCAACGTTGCTGAAATGCATATATAACCTTACCTTATATAAAGGTAACTAGATTTTATCGTGATGCGACCCGTTTATTTTATATCAATGAGTATGCATTGCGATAGTTTCAAATCTACTATAAATTAATGATTATTATTATATTCTTTAATATCCTCTATTCCTCATACCGAAATAATTATAATCTGTCTGCTTAGTGCCAGTTTTTTTAACCTACTCGATCGTTTTAGCGTAACGCAATTTGTATGGCGAACAGCGTTCACTAGATGTCGCTATAAACGTCGTATTTATAATATTACCTCAAATATTATCTATATTTGAGGTAATATTATAAAAAAACTTAGGACCAACTTAGGTCCAAAAACTTAGGACGCCAAAGGAATGAAATTTTATTTTTTCGACTTTTTCTCCGATGTTTACAGAATAAAAAAACTGTTTTTATATCGTCATTTACAAATTATATGTATTAATTTTTAAGTTCTACTAACTGCTTTACTTACTAACTGCTAACTTAGCCTCAATGCTAATTAATCCACATTCTTCATTGAAATAGTTGTTAGTTAATTAATCAGTTAAACAAAATTCATTCAAATCAAAATTTATTCCAATACGTTTTTTCAAACAGTTTCTAGTCGTCAAGAATTAATTAAATTCTAAAGTTGCCATTGCTTCTGAATTTTGATCTTACCGAGAAGAACCAGCAAGCAACGGTCAATCTTTTAAACTTTCTTAATTAAGTTAAAGCGTGGTGTCTTAGCTCTGTGATAGCCCAGCGGTAACACCGTGCGATTCTTTCTCGGTAAGAGCACCTTTCCGAACCAGTGGTAGCTTCATTGTAATTTGACGATTCAAAAGTGCTTGTAAAGGCCAATTTTAATAAAGAATTATTTGAATTTGAATTTGAATCTTTCGAGGAGGTCACGGGTTTAAACCCCGGGTAACCAATGAGTTTTTATATTAAAAACTTATGTGTTTAATTGATAATTGCAATTTATCACACGCTTTTCGGTTAAGGAAAACATCGTGAGGAAATCTGCAGAATTCTGGGGATATGTGTAACCTACCAATCCGCATTGAAGCAGCGTGGTAGGTCTTAGCTCCAATCCTTCTCTCCAAAAACGGAGAGAGGAGGCCTATGGCCAGCAGTGGGATAGTGGTGTCGTTTCTTACCAGATAATCATGGACATTATCAGTCAACAGTCCAGGAAACCTCTGTTTCCAAGCTTGTGCGAGCTGCTGAGTGGAGATATAACCATCGCTTGTTAGATCGCCGGCAAACGATATGTTCTGTCGAGGATTCCATTCCCATCGTTCAAGCAGATTTAGGTCTGCCATACACATACGGAGCTGAAAGGAACGCAATGTATTTAGTATGGAATAGAATAGAATACACTTTATTGCACATAACAGTACATGAAATTAGCAAAAAAAGTATTAGTACAATAGGCAGCCTTATCGCTAAAACGATCTCTTCCAGGTAACTTTAGGATAGAGATAAAGGAGAGAGGTGTACAAAATAATTAAGTTCTAAATATTTACTATACTAAAACTAACTAATAAATAAAAAATAATTGAACAAATTTATAAGTAAAGGCTATATGACGAAAAAAATTGAGAAAATATACTAATATATAACGTGATTTCAATCAGGAAGAGTTTGAATAGTATTGTTTAACATTTTCTTTAAACAGAAAGATTAGCGGATTTTCTAATATATACAGGAAGTGAGTTCCACAAAAGGATGACCTTAACTGTAAAAGAATTTCCGTAGAAGGTGGAGTGAGAAAGAATTTTTAGTTTTAAATTGTGTTCAGAATGAAGAGAAAAAGAATGTTTCCTTTAGAAATATAAATTGTTCTTTTAGGTAAAGAGGGGTAGATGGATTAAACAGAATAGCATATAGAAGATGAAGAATATGAGTATTCCTGTGAAGGCGGATAGGGTGCCACTTGAGCTTAGAGCGAAACTGAGAGACATGGTCATATTTGCGTAAAAAAAATATGAACCATTTAGTATGTATAGTATTGTCACTAGTCATGATAATAAATGAAAACCAAACCTATTGATTTTAGTTTAGATAGAGTCCTGTCCCGGTCGTAGGCGGAGGCAAAAAAAGAACTCAGTCTTTTGTCTTTGGTAAGTAACACTCGTAAGTAATTAGTTCTAGGTTTTAATGCTATACTTTTGTACAAATGAGTTGTAATAAAATCGTTAATTAGTTAGTTTTTTATGTAATATTATTAAGTAGTTTTAAGTAAATTCTAATTTTATGCAAAATCTTAAAGGACTCGATTCCAGGATGTTAATAAAAATTATAAAAAGGTTCTAGATACGACTTGGTAGATTCCAAATTTGAATTGACTTAGGAATATTTTTTTTGTTTTCTTTAGTTATCACTACATATTATAAAACAAAGTCGCATATATCCTATGTACGCATAAAACTTTAAAACTACGCAACTGATTTTGATGCGGTTTTTTTTTAATAGATAGAGTGATTCCAGAGGAAGGTTTGTACGTATAATAACATTCAATACGGAGTAGAGAAATACTGTAATTTTTGAGGTTCCTGTAAATAATTACATTTTTTTCCGCTTACATTGCAAACGCAGGCTAAACCCTACGAGATTTATCAAAATGATGTACTAAGTATTTGTACACCTTGAAAAGGTCTACAGAAAAGTCCGCGATGGTATATGTCTATCTCTTATGGATAACCCACAATAGCATTTTTTGTCATTTACTTTTTACGAACAATAATGCCTTATGTTTAAAGCAATTTTTATACAATACAGCATTAATCCTTATCCAATTAAGTACCTTAAATAAATTGTTGATTTAATATAGATCAATATGACCGTTTACAGCATGTAATTTAAGTGAACATTTTCGGAGATATTACAGATTTAAAATGCCGTGAGGACACCGCGCTTCACCCTATAGCACTTCGAATCTTTTAAGAGTTTGTTTAAAGACATTCTGTAATTAATTGTAAAAATAAAATACATAGGTAAAATGTAAAAGTAAATAAGTAAAAATGTACTATATGAGTTTAGATATTCCAAAGATAGCAGGAAATCGTCTTGGTATAGGGAGAGGAAATTGTTTTTCTCCAAATTTAACGCTTGCGGGCCACGGGCAGTAATGAATAAATCAAAACTACTGGATCAATTTTAATCATTTTTTTTACACTGACTGACATGGGATATATATTTTATACCCGTGGGAAGCAGGGGCAGGCCGCTAGTATTTTCATAAACCATTCTTGATCGATATGGTGATTTTTAACAATGGCTACTATAAACTCCTATTAACATCGTTACAACCTTCGTATATTTCCATAACCAATAGCTATGATGACGTGTGATCGCATGGCATACTTATTGCTTAGGGTTACCATATTGACCTAGGTTCTCGTCGAACACTACGATGGATATAGGACTTTATTTTTTTATTTGTTTCATTTTAGGGAAACAAACAATGGTTCTATTACTATATAAATATTTAAATGTAAATGTTTATATACATTAATATACACATATGCATTCATATATATATATATATATACACATACATATATCTATAGGGTACCGGGGCGTTAAACACACACGTATTGTCCAATAAAAACTACAAAACAATTTGCTACGTAATTTAATCGAATCGTTACAATTTACACGCGTCTTATCAATCTAGTCGCTCGCGACGGTGTGGCAGAGACGGCCCGCTGCATCGGCTGCATCTATGGGCTGCATTCTGTTCGGCTCGGGAATAATAACCGGCCGCGAGGATTGTATATATAAAAATCGCCGACGGCTGGCCGCGTGTATGTTGACATATATTTTATTACAATTTTTTTTTTTTTTTTTATTATTATTTACAATAAATTGCGCTACATCACCCCCCCCTAGAGACCGTCCTACGGGCGATAAAAATCGGGAATCTTAACCCTACGTCCTGATTTAGTTGTTTTAGGTTTATGGTGTTCATGGTTGGGATGATCGTTTGGTATGTTTGGATGAATGTGTGGTGATTTTGTATGAGGTGTATTTGCGTGAGGAATGTTCGTGTGAGGTCGGTTTGTATGAGTTGTGTTTGCTTGTGTTACATCTGGGTCATAAATTAGATAGGCTGGTTTTAACCTATCGATTGATACAGACACTTCTTTGCCGTGATATATGATTTTGAAAACCTTTTCACCTCGTTCCAAAACCTCATGAGGACCAGAATATGCTGGTTTAAGGGAACCTACGATACTGTCATCGCGAAGAAAAACGTGCGATGTTGAGGCGAGCTGCCTAAAAATGAATGTTGGGCGTTTTCCACCATGCTGATTGGTGGGTGACGGCTGGAGATCCTTAACAAACTTGCGCAGCTGTGAGACGTAATCGGTAGTATCGGAGACGAAATTTTCTATAGGTTCGAACATATCACCTGGCAATCGGAGAGGTTCCCCATATAGTAGCTCAGCCGAAGATGTTTTAAGGTCTTCCTTTATTGCGCTTCGGATGCCTAATAAAACAAGCGGTAATGCGTCCACCCAAGAACTACTGTTGTGGCACACAATAGCTGCTTTCAGCTGTCTGTGGAACCTCTCGATTAAACCATTACATTGAGGATGGTAAGCCGTAGTTCTGCGATGCTGAAAACCTATAAGTTTCGACAGGCTTTTAAATAATGAAGACTCGAATTGTCTGCCGCGGTCAGTAATAATATCAGTTGGACATCCAAAGCGTGAGACCCAGCCGTGCAGTAATGCCTTAGCCACAGTCTCTGCTGTAATATCAGCCAACGGTATTGCCTCAGGCCACCGCGTGAAGCGATCTATAGCCGTGAGACAATATCGATATCCTTGCGAATAAGGGAGTGGGCCGATCAAGTCGATGTGAATAAAGGAAAATCTAGCCTTTGGCAGCTTGAACGAACCTAAAGGAGCAGACACATGCCTCGTGACTTTCGATCGCTGGCATTCAAGGCATTTGCGTACCCATTCGCGACAGTCTCTTTTCACGCCTGGCCAAACATACCGGTCTGATACAAGCGTAGCAGTTGCATTGGCACCAGGATGACTTAATGAATGCAGATTGTTGATGATTTGGTGGCGCAGCTGTATGGGAATAAAAGGTCTCAGTTTGCCGTCTCTCTCGTCACAACATAACGCTCCTTGAAGACCTGTTAGTGCAATCATTTTGAGGCGTAGAGATGTGCTACCGGTCAAGAGTGTCTTCATTTCGCTGTCCACCGCTTGAGCTTCGACTAACATCTGAAGGTCGACAGGCTGCGCTAAAGCGTCGATACGGGACAAAGTATCAGCTACGACATTGTCGTTACCTGAGATGTGCCTGATATCTGTGGTGAACTGCGAAATGAAGTCCAGGTGACGAAACTGCCTCGGAGAACAGTTGTTTTTATGCGAGTTGAAAGCAAAAGTCAAAGGCTTATGGTCTGTATAGACCGTGAAAACTCTGGCTTCCAACATGTGGCGAAAATGCCTGACACTCTCATAAATGGCGAGAAGTTCTCTATCGTAAGGAGAGTATTTCTGTTGAGTAAGGCTGAGCTTACGAGAGAAAAAAGCAAGCGGTTCCCAAGAATTCTCTTTTAATTGCTGCAGAGCGCTTCCGATTGCTTTATCAGATGCATCGGTAACTAAAGCAAGCTTGGCGATCTCGTTGCTGACGCTGGCGGTATTGCTCGTCGAAGCCTCGGCGACGTTGCTGGGTGCGACGATGTCGTGGACCCTGTCTGCGAGGTCAGCCAGCTGCTCCAATGTAAGCGTGGGTTGTGATGCCACCACCGTTTGGATGTTGTTGGGTAAACGTTGGCTCCAGATAGATTTTACGAAATCAGCTGGGACAGACGGACCGGCAAGGTCCTGTAAATGTCGCAGGAACTGTGAAGGTTTGCGGTCGCCTAACTCTTCATGGGTTAACAGCTGTTTCACCTTCTTCTCATGTGACGCCGAAAGTCGGCGTATAAGCTCAGTTTTTATTTTTGCATACTTGTGGCGTTCTGGAGGATTTATAACTAAATCTTTGATGGCTTTCGCGTGCACGATATCTAAATTGGATAGCACAAGTGTATATTTTGTCGCGTCGTCTTTTATGCCGTATGATTCGAATTGGCTTTCCAACAGCGCAAACCATATTTCCACCTCATCTGGCGTAAATTTTGGCACCCTCACCTTATGTCTCCTGGTATCTACTGGCTCCGTCTCATCGCTTCTTCCAGCCATCGGTGATGGGCGTGCCTTCCTCGCTGGTCGCGAAGTCACATTTTTCGCGCTGGGAAGTGATTCGCTACTGCTATTATCACTCATCGTCTCGTAAATACTGTTTATAAATCGTGTTTTATCGGTGTCACCACTTTATAGGGTACCGGGGCGTTAAACACACACGTATTGTCCAATAAAAACTACAAAACAATTTGCTACGTAATTTAATCGAATCGTTACAATTTACACGCGTCTTATCAATCTAGTCGCTCGCGACGGTGTGGCAGAGACGGCCCGCTGCATCGGCTGCATTCTGTTCGGCTCGGGAATAATAACCGGCCGCGAGGATTGTATATATAAAAATCGCCGACGGCTGGCCGCGTGTATGTTGACATATATTTTATTACAATTTTTTTTTTTTTTTTATTATTATTTACAATAAATTGCGCTACATATCCATACATCAATAAAGTTTTTCTTATTTTATTTTTGAAAGAAAATATATTATCGTTGTATATATCAATGTCGTGAAATGCATTACAGTATTTCCAGCAGGTCGTCAGTACACCACGCACTCTGCCGTCCATTCTAACAACCACTCTACCGTCGTTGCGTTTTCCAGTGCAGGGTTGTCTTTCGTTTAGGTTCAAAGGAAACTATCGATTATCTTAGGGGTATATCCGCTAAGACTATAAAAGACCATAGTTTAAAGTGATTTTATATTTTTTTTAAAGTGACTTTGTATTTAACTGTAAAGAATATTTAATTTTTATTTGTTGTTCTTTATATTTAAAGTGACTTTATCAATGTCTGCCCATACGAAGTCATAACAATGTCAATTATTAGTTTTTTCGGGAGGCGGGACAGGGAACTTAATAAAGTGGACAGTCTCCACATATTTGAACGAATGGCAATCCTAATATTGCTTATAAACCTACTTGAGATTCCATGTGTGGTAAAAGAACCGGTTACGTAATACGCATAATTCGTAGTATAACCGCATCTCGGTATGGGCGTGTTTGCGCGCTTTGCGATTGCAAAAGTATATATAAAAATTTATGGTATTCAGATCACATGGGTTCTACACGTATATCGATAAGGTGAACTGGTTTATATGGGACTTTCACTGGAGTATAATGTCCACTCTTTTAAATACAATTTTCTCAAGGGTTTTCCACGCTGTACTAGCTGGTTATTCTTAAATAATTTTCCTTTCAGCTAGTGTGACCATCAGATAGGAGCCACTGCAAAATCTTGAAGTTCTAACGTGCATTGTATCTTTGGAATGTGTGGTTTTTTATACAGCAAATATAATATGAAGTTAGTAGTAGTATAAAATAGACCACCCACATCTTACCGAGGCGTCGTAAAAGGCGACTAAGGTAAGTCGAAGGTGTGTGGTATCCGGCTGAGTAGTATAGACCACTCTCTATCTTACCGAGGTGTCGTAAAGTACGATTAAGGTAAGTTGACGTTAGGCCGGTGCCGGTTGATGGCGGCCGGTCGTAAAATACGTAGCTAAATCATATGACATGTTTATTACATGTTGTGCCGACCCCACTTAGAGTGGGATAAGAGCAGGAGGATGATGCTGATGGACTATATTATGGTGCTGTGATAGCTCAGGGGTGAGATCGTGCGACTTGCGAGGGTTCATGATACTCAACTTACATTAGAATTTCTAATATTGCCATTCTTGTAATTAATGACGATGTTGTTCTTCAAAATGACCAATTTCTGCAGGTCAGGTAATTCATCGGCTTCTGGATTGTGGGACCCGTGACGATTGAGCAACCAAATTGCTGCTGGTTGACAACCTGTAAAGATATACCATAATATATAACGCACTTAATTCCCATGATATAGACATCTTCCATGACCCTCTATTGAAATATAAAAATAAACTTGCTCGCCTGCTTTAAGTTGTTAAGTTTAAGTAATGGTTTTTGTCAAAAATTTCTGTAAGTATAAGTATAATTTGTCTCCTTTTCTTAATATAAATAATTTTGTACCTAACTTCTTACGATAAAGCTGTAAAGCTGTAATAATTTGTCTCCTTTTATTAATATAAATAGTTTTGTACCTAACTTCTTACGATAAAGCTGTACTCTCCTTAAAAAGTGTTTACCTAAAACTTGCCTAATGAAAAGTGTAATAATAAGTATGTGTAAATGCTATTGGCTTGGCTAATAAATAAATAAATAAATAAATATGTATTTGTTTTTAAAAGCTTTGAATTTGAGCCACTTTCCGAGATCCAGTTGAGCTCAAATTCTATATACTGGTGCATTTTCGACAACAATGCATGTTTATGATACGCTTGACCTGATGTTGCTGCTAGAATGACTTCATAGGAGAGAACTGCTCAACGGTTAACAGTAGGGACATGAAATGTTATTAAAAACATTTTTAAAAGCATTTTAACATGATTTAAAGTTAACATGATTTAAATTTAAAGAAGGAAAGTTAGGATTACTGGATTATAGTGAAAAAGTCATAGGTAATTAATAAAATAAAGCATTTCATAGAGGAAATAAATTGTATGTAATATTAAATTAACATGTACATATGTGATTGCATAGTTTTAAAATAGTTCTTAATTGAGGTCTGCTTTTGTGCAACGCAGTCCTTGCTTAAAAACCTTTTCTCGCAGTTTGCGTAGAATTATAATATCTTTGGCGATATGCTGTTTTCTTCTGCCGGACTATTGGGCGTGATCTATTGCCGGATTAGTGAGATTATTCTGTATATTAATAACACGCTTTCCAGCGAAAGAAAATATCGTAAGGAAACCTGCATATCTCTAAAGATTTCTGGGGATATGTGTAATCTATTAATCTGCATTAGAGCAGCGTGGTTGGTCTTAGCTGCAACCCTTGTGTCCAAAAATGGAAGGAGGCCTATGCCTATGATAGTGGGATAGTAATAGGCTTAATTTAGTGTTTATCTTGAACGTCAGAAGTGAGTACCTCTTGGGTATAGCGGATATAGTTATAGAAATTGTCATTAACAAAACTCTCGGCCTAAGCCAGGTCCATTATTGGGTATAGCGGATATAGTGATAGAAATTGTCATTAACAAAACTCGGCATAAGCTAGTCCCATAATTTGAGGTTGAATATAAACGGCCTGACCTCACCGCTCTGCCTAATAACACTAATAAATGTTCACCATGAACATTATAATGACCATTATCTGTTTCCTGATACTCCCGAATTCATTAATTAGACTCACCTAATTTAGTTCACCTTGAATTTCTTATAGCCATTGTAGCCAACTCGAGTAGGTTAAAAAAGCCTCGCAATTAGCACACGTAGATTTTGGAAAATCGATCACATAGACTTTGTTTTATAATATGTACCTATGTGTATGTGTGGTATATAAGCTTTAACTGTGCGAAATTTCACCAATATTAGTCCAGCGGATTAGCCGTGAAAAAATAAATGACGGACCGACAGAATTTCAACTGAATATCTATGGAATAAAACTGTACCAATAGGGTGCCTGACCACGTGTAATAATTAGGTCACAGGTGCACGGTGACGTTGTTGGTCTATTATATAGGTAAGGTTAATATATACATACTAGCTGATCCGGCAAACGTTGTTTTTCCATATAAATAGTCATATGGCAAGGTCACTACCAACTGCGCCAATGGGCCAGTCAAATTAACTAATGCTGTCCTAACAGCTTTGACATTGTCACCGGCGAGAATGAGCGAGCGCAGAAGCTTCGCCGGGAATAAATAAAAGACCGATTGTTTAAAGTTATCCGATTTGTTTTAAATGTGCAAATAAGTGAGGTAGTAAATTATAGTTTTTCGTTATTTTTCCTTTCTTTTTCTCTAACTACCCCTATTTCACTTCTTGTCCTTTTCCTTCTTTTACTCTAAGGTTGACTGGGAGAGATCCTTTTTAGGGATAAGACCGCCTTTGTACATGTGCTACTTTACTTTTTCTTTCTCTATATGTATGTACTATAAAGAAATAAATAAGACCGAATGCTATTCGCACTGGTAACTTCTTGAACGTCGCCTTAAGAAAGTCTTTTGTGAGACCGAATCTCTGCTTAAAGCGGCACGTTTTGGAAGAAGTTTGCATTATAATAACCGCTGGGCGCCTTGCTTGATACAAGCAAGCTACGGTATTAAAGTAATAGAGTTGATATACGAAATCTTTTTTTTTAATTTCCTCTGGGACTATTATTTCAAAATAAAAACCAGCCTCGTTTTTGTAGGTTTAGACCAAAGTCGAAGAAAATAATTGTTCAAATACGTTAAGCAGTCAGCGTCAAAAACAAGTAAAAACTATACTCACTCCCACCTTTCTTTCTTTAGAATATCAGGATAATTGAATGTATTCTGGTGTATATAGTAAAGTAACGGCCTTATTCTATCCCACTGCTGGACGTAGGCATCCTTTCTTCGTTTTTGGAGAGAAGAGTTAAATCAAGGGCTTACCACGCTGCTCCACTGTGGATTGGTAGGTTACACATATCCTCAGAATTCTTTACAGATATGCAGGTTTCCTCACTTTACCTGATAGTTTTTTTTTGGATTATTGAACTAGATTGCAACTAGATTGTCGGCTGTAATCTTCAATGTAGATAAATATCACCCACGACCTGTAATCGGTGTTAACTTAATGCGGCATCGTACTGCAAATTAAGTCCGTGGGAAATAAGTGGATAAACCTGAAGATGATAGGACATAATTACGCGTCTGAGGAATGCTTTATTCGATTATAAGGTCCAGTGCAACGGTAAAACCTCTCTATTTAGCAGGAATGGAGAAATAATCTAATGGCCGTGTGGTATCCGGCTGAGTAGAATAGACCACCCTCATTACTTACCTAGGTGTCGTAAGAGGGGATTAAGGTAAGGTGACCCACCGTGTGGTAGCCGGTTGAGTAGAATAGACCACCTACTTTTTTACCCAGGTGTCGTGAAAGGTGACTAAAGTAAGTTGACCCGCCGTTTGTTATCCTGCTGAGTAGAAAAGATAACCCTTTTGTTACCGGTGTCTTAAAAGGCGAGGTAAGTTGACGTCGGCAGACGGCCGGTTGTAAAATACGTACCCAAATCACATCACAACTTGGTTAAAACATGTGCCGGGCCCATTTAGATTGCGATAAGGGCAGGAGAATGATGGAGAAATAATCTAATAAATAAAAAATTAAGCTTCAACTTTGGGCAGGTTCAGAGCGGGGCGCAGGCGACTCGCTTGAGACCATCGTATGCCCAACGGGGTTTATCAAATACCCACCTTATAAAGTCCCCGAGGCGGTCGATGCATCTGGTTCTGTGCATCGTCTAGCGAAAGGAGGGGCCACTTTTAGAGAGACCCTGACCCAGACAATCAGCAATCAAAATCGAGTAAATCGTTTAGATGTAAATCTAAGCGTGAAGAATGGTATGATTGAAGACATATAATTGCATATCGAGGAAAACAGAAATTATACTGTTTGTTAGCGGCTATGCATGTTTACATTGTGTACCGCGTTACACAATGGAAAATACGCACATATTGAAGGTTGCAGAAGTATAAAATGTAATTTATGTGTCAGAAGGTGGGTATGAAATTTTATGAGCTGTTGTCTATTTACGTTGTTTCTATTCTTATATCATTGGTCGTGATATGTACGAAGCATGGTGCGGTATAAACAACGTCAAACAAACATATCGTACAAACGCAGATTTTAGCAAAATAGTTCTAGCGAGCAATACCCGCCGTGTGGTATCCGGCTGAGTAGAATAGACCAACCTCATTTCTTCCCGAGGTGTCGTAAAAGGCGACTAAGGTAAGTTGACCCACCGTGTGGTACCCGGTTCAGTAGAATAGACCACCCTCTTCTTATCGAGGTGTCGTAAAATACGACTAAGGTAAGATGACGTCAGGCAGGCGGCCGGTCGCAAAAACGCTGCCAAATCATGTGACAGCATGTTTATAACATGTTGTGCTGACCACACATAGAGTGGGATAAGCGTAGGACGATGAGTTCTAGCGAGCAATAATAATTCCAATACTGAAATCGTATAAACGGATTTTTGCAAGAACAAACTAAATTGTTGATAATCAAAGGAGTATAAATTACACTATAATATGACTCAACAAGACCTATATTGCATTATTCACTTAGTATGACAAATTAAAGCTTAATTGATTCGACATCTTACAATTATAGACTTTGATTTGTTGTTTTACTCAAAGGTTTTAGCAGTCTACTTATTTAATCTTTGAATAATCTTGACTGTAGCGCATTCGTGAATATGCTGGTTTATTCATGGGTCTTAGTTAAGTTCTCGGTATTCTCTTAATTTCCATTTTCAAAATCGTCTCTGGTTGTCTCTGAGAGGTCGCTTGGGGTTGTCAAGGAAGCCTTGAGGGCAAATCTGACCGTCTAACCAATAAATATTCCTGTAAGTTGTAACATAGGAACCGTATTGAGGTTTCACCCTTCTACGGTTCGTCTTTCAATCGTTGATTTTGTTGATACTATTAAGGAAAAAATTTATAACTATTTCTTAAAATTATAGTCAGGTGCTAAACTACAATTAATAAAAAAAAACAAAGTTAACTCATAAAGCTGCAGCCAGTATTCATCGTGGTGTTACCACTCAATAATATTCTCCCCATTTGTATAGTATAAGTTACTCTTTAAAAGAAAAATATTTGCGTTATAGTAATAAAGACTTCCCATCTCATCAATTCTGTTTATATTTCCCATGCGCATTGCGTTCAAGGTTAAATTATCTGTGTGTCATCAAACGCCAAGGTAAACAATGATCATGTTTGGAATCATAGATTATTTTTTCTAGAACCAAATATAATGAGGCACTTTCTCGTGACAGGCCTATATAATATTGTGTAACAAAGTCACTTATCAACCCTCAAACACTAATTTTTTGCCATATATTACAGTTTTTACGACATGTCTATGGAATTCCATAGGTATATAACGATATTGTCTATAGAACTCTATATAATTAGTAAGATATTTATGCAAACCAAAAATACATTAATTAGGCAGAGATCTCTGACTCAGGGAGAAGATATCCTTTGTACACTTTTTTTTAATAAATCACTAGCTTTTACCCGCAACTTTGTTTGCGTGGACTGTTTTCGCATGATAGGTTGATAATTGATAGCGCTTTTTAATATCATCCTGTTCCTGTTGAATTAACTGGATTTCTATATTCATTTCTATAGCCTATATGTTATTTCGGTGTATAAGGAATAATTGTGCCAAATTTCATTGATATAGGTTTAGCGGATCCGCCGTGAAATGGTTACAAACTAACATCCATACTCACAAACTTTCTTATTTGTAATATAAGTATTGCATGTATTACTTAAGTTATATAACTTGTACATTTTTGTTGTAAATGAATACAGACTAGTCAGCGCTGTACAGCGTACAGCGGGTAGTCAGCGCTGTTAATAATCTAATGTTATTCTCGATATATTTTTAAAAATAAATTAAAAACGTGCAAAGTAAGCTATATAAAATTATATGAACATTAGAAATACTGTGATTCTCGTGTGTGAGTGTTATTAAAACTATTAAAGCGTGATAAGCAATGTAAAAAGACAATTGTCATAACTGACTTCACAAACAATGCAAACGATTGTATGCTTGTATGGCATGGTATTAAAAAGTTTTTCTTATTAGTTTCAAAGGACTTATTAGGACAGAATACGAGACTGTAATAATTTTAAAAAAAATCATGTGAAATTATATATTATCTACAGTAGCTCAGTATCAAATTATGAAATCAAGTGAACATAATGATTAAACTTTTCAAAGATATAAATTAATATAAACTTTATAAAAACAAAACTAACTATTCTGAGAGACAAATTTATTTGTTTTTGTTTATTTATTTATTTTTATTTTATCTATCAACAATTAATGATTGGAAAATGTTATAGAATTACTAGGAACTAAGAAACATTATCTATTTATGTTCCCTGCGAAGAATACTATAATATTTTTATTAAATGAATTAAGTAAATGACAGTATACAAAGGAAATTTAGATAAATAAAACATTAGAGTTCAAGATGTCTACAAAATCAAAACGCAGAACTAGTTGTTCGAAATGCATGCAAGTAATAAAAAATAAGGAATTCTTGCAGTGCTTTGATTGTAAAAATATTTTTGATCTAAAATGTGCAAGTATCACATTAAAAAGATATGGTGCTATTGCAACGGAACAAAAAATGAAATGGAAGTGTCACCAATGTAGGAATACTCAAACAGATGAGGTTAATTATAAAAATGTAACAACATCGAAAACAAAAAGTGAAAATATAAAACAGACTAAGTTAAAAGCTATAAAATCTCACAACCGATCATTAGAAAACATAACATGTAGTTCTTTAGAAGACCTGCACTATTCGACTTTGAAAGATGTTAGCACATGTAGCTTACCAGATCTTTCCGTAACAGAAAACTCTCAAGTTTTAGAACTCAAACAAGAAATAACTGCATTAACTTGCCAATTGGAAAGTGCTCATGATGAAATTGAAAAACTTAATTTGGAAATATTAGAACTAAAAAGGTCAAAGACAGAAAATGAAAAACATTTAAAATTTTATAAAACGATATTAAATGAAGGGACAACTTCTAATAACTCTACACCTATAAGATCAAAAAAAAGGAAATCAAAAATGACACCTCAAACCAAAACACCTCATTTTAATATTGAAAAAGGAAGCTCAACACCAATAAAGAAGAAAATTGTAACTAGTAAAGCAACAGAAAATAAAAAATATAATACATTAAATTTAAGTAACAGTCCGAGACAAAATAATCCTAGAAAAATTTATATTGTAGGAAGTCAACAATGTAAAAATTTATCGACATCACTTATGGAATCTAGAATTAATAATCCATATGAAAAATATACAGTTGAATCGTTTATTAAACCTGGTGCTTCGACTGAAAATATCCTCAAATCATGTAAATTGTATTCTTTCTCGTGTAATGATAAATTAATATTAAGTGTTGGCGAAAATGATTGCGATCCATCAATGATCTCATCTGAATTATATACTATGATTAAATCTCTACCAAATCTTAATATAATAGTAATTAGTGTTAAAAGTAATAGGTATCTCCATGAAAAAAAACTAAATGACATGTTACAATTAATTTGCAATAAATTTCCTAACTGTTCTTTTTTAAATGTGAATGAGAATACTTATCAAAACAACACTTCATACCTATGTTACAAAATAAACCTAATGGTAGATCAAATAGATTTTAACAACTTATTTTTAAATTTTAAAAATGTACAAAGGCTTAGAGGTAATAAATTTAATAGTGATGAAATAACTAATAAAAACTTAAAATTAACTTGTTTTACATTTAAAAAAGGGACTATACCTTATTATTTTCGACAAATTTCAAATCGTAACAAAGCAAGAGAGAACAATATTATTTTGGCACAAGACTTGCCAAAAAAAGGAACTATTCCTTTCTACTTTAAAAAGGTCTTTGTTAATGATAAGGAAACTAAAAACGCAACTTTTTTTCGAGCCCCAAATAAATGATACTACATCCATGTTCAGAGTATTGCATCAAAATGTTGCCGGATTTTTATCTAAAAAACATTTTTTGGAAATTATGATCGAGGAGTTATCAAGTATTACCAAAATAAACATTTTATGTTTCACAGAGACTTTTATTCCATTAGGCCATGAAAATAATTTGTATATGAATGGCTACTTGATGGCGTCACATTACTCGAGAATAACCAGAAGGGGTGGTGTTTGTATCTTCACTGCTCAAGGAATAGGGACGAAAAATCTGGATTACTTAGAAAGTTTAAGTGAGCCTGAAAGTTTTGAATGTTGTGGAGTAGACATATTGGATATGGACTTATTAGTGATCTGTGTTTATCGTACACCAAATTCAGATGTAAACATATTTTTTGATAAGATTAGAACACTACTTAATAAATTATGTAAAAAAAATAAAAAAATTATCGTAGCAGGTGACCTAAACATAAATACATTGCATAGTAATAAAATATCTGAAGAGCTCCAAAACTTAGTACAAAATTTTAATCTTACATTACACATAAAGGAACCAACTAGAAAAAAGGCTTGCATTGATCATATTATAAGTAATATTGATGGAGCTATAGGCACAACACTTAACTATGATATTTCGGATCACAACACAGCACAAATGTTGAGCTTTGAAAACACTACATTTCTAAAAAAGAACTTAGTGACGAGTACTTTTAAACGAAATTATAGCAAGCACAATATTAATAAATTTAAAGAACTTTTGAAACAAGTGTCATGGACTGAAGTGTACGAAGAAAAAAATCTTAATAAGGCATTCAATAAATTTCAGTCATTTCTTTTATTATTATATGAAATATGCTTTCCTAAAATTAAAGTAAAACATATTCAGGGTGGCGGAAAAACAAATTGGATTACGAAGGGTATTCGGAAAAGTTGTAGAAAAAAGAGAACTTTAAGATATTTACTTTACAAAGAAAAAAACCTATCAAATAAGAATAAATATAATACATACGTAAGAATATTAAAGAAATGTATCACTACTGCACAAAAAATAAGTAACACAAAGTATATAACAAATAGTAAACATTTATGCCAGGCTTCTTGGAACGTGATAAAAACTGAAGCGAATAGAAATAACCAGAGTAATTACATAGAATCTGCAATAATAAATAACAAAGAAGTCTCAAATCCTATTGAAATAGCAAATGCTTATAATGAATTTCTAATTAATCTGTCCAATAAAAGCAATTTTATTTTACCAGTATGCAATAAAGATCGTAAAATAAATCTAATTAAGACAGCGTCAAGTATTTTTATCAAACCTATTTTGGAAAATGAAATGGCACTACACATACAATCTTTAAGAAACACTAAAGCAGTAGGTTATGATGAAATCTCCACTCACATTATTAAAACATGCAAAGATGAATTAGTATCAGTCTTAACTTATTTGGTTAATTTATCGTTTGAAAGTGGTGAATTTCCAGAAGACCTAAAATATTCTTTAATAAAGCCATTACACAAAACAGGTGATAAAAAAAACCTAAACAACTATCGCCCAATAACATTGATATCAGTTTTATCAAAAATTTTCGAGAAGGCAATGAGTGAAAGAATGACAAGTTTTTTCTTAAAAAATAATGTTATTAGTAAACAACAATACGGATTTCAAAGGAATAAATCGACTACTTTGGCAGCTTTTCAGCTAATTAATAGAGCAGTAGAAAATATTGATCTTAATAACCCTACGTGTGTTGTATTCTTTGATATGAGCAAAGCTTTTGATTTTGTATGCCATAGAACTTTATTGCATAAATTAGAAATAAACGGCGTTAGAGGGCTGACATTAAAATGGATAGAATCTTATCTGAGTAATCGTAAACAGTGCGTAGAAGTTAATACCGTTAAAAGTGGTACAGTAATAGGGCAAAGGTCTAAGTTTCGAAATAATAGATGTGGAGTTCCCCAAGGCAGCATCCTAGGACCTTTATTATTTTTAATATATATCAATGATCTTCCAAACGTGACAAAAAATGATTGTTATTTATTTGCAGATGACGTTTCCGTAATAATAACATGTAAAGATAAATTTAAAGTAGCCAAATATGAAACTGATATTAACTTAGAAATAGCTACTATTATTAATTGGTTAGAAAATAATAACTTGCAAGTGAATATTAAAAAAACCTTCTACATGCAATTTTCTTTGAGGAACCAATTAAACAAATCAAATCTTTCAATACAATATAGAGACTTACCTATCGAAGAAACACAGAAACTTAAATTTTTAGGAATAATTTTGGATGAAAATCTTAATTGGAAGGAGCACATTTTAATGGTCTGTTTAAAATTAAATAGATTTGTATATGTGTTATATAAATTACGTAAAACGGCTTTGCCGCATATGGTTGTAAAGGCTTATCATGGATACGTTGATTCGATACTTCGTTATGGACTTATCCTATGGGGTAATTCGAATCAAATGATTAAAGCATTTAAAGCTCAAAAAAGATGCATAAGGGCTATGGAAGGGGTGTCATTTACTGAGCATTGCAAACCGTTATTTCAAAGATTGCGTATATTACCACTTCCTAGTCTCTATATATTTGAAATTTGTATGTTTGTAAAGCGACATAATCATTTATTTACCAAAGCACGCGAAATTTATCCAAGATGCACGAGAAATCGCAACAGATTAGTTTTCACTCATAGACCAAAACACGAATTTTACAAACAAAATAGTTATGCAATGTGTGTCAAAATATTTAATAAGTTACCTCTTAGCCTAATTGAATTACCACTCAGACAATTTAGAAAAGAACTTTTTATATGGTTGCTTGATAAATGTTTTTATACAGTACAAGAGTTTTTAGAATAAAAAATACTTTTATATTTTTAATAAGTAATTTAATACTAAAAATACATACATATATTTATAATTATATAATTAATTGATTCTTAAATTTATTGTTAAAAATTTGCATGTCAATTCTGGCTAAACATGTTCTGAAATTATATATTAACATCTGTAATTCATGTTTAAAGCAAATAAATGATTATTATTATATTATACTATATAAATTATTTTGGGAGTATTTCTTAGTCATATATTATAATATTTTGTAAATAACGACAGATAAAATATTTATATTTAAAAACACATACAAGCGGATTATAAATAAAAATGTTTATACTACGATGCAATGTGTGATCTTTACGTGATTGAATGAATATTTCTATAAGGAAATCGTGAGATCATGATCTTAACTAACTAATCGTTTGGCTGTCATGACTATTGGCATTTTATAATATGGAAATATTTTCTAGAAAAAATATTTATAAAATATATTTGTACGGGCTGCTACTACCCAGTACAGTCTTTGGTATATAGATTGATATTAAAATTTAATTGATATTAAATTGATAAACTGAGACATTTAATTGATAGCTTTATCTTTATCTTTAAGATATAAATGAGATAATATTGTATGTATATACATATATATTTAGATTTCGGAATCTCAGAAACGGAGGAAGTTATTGGGAGGAAAAATCGATCTAGCTAGGTTTTATTTTAAAAAAAATTCGTTTTATTCTTGTTTTTGGGCATTAAAAAAATTACAAAAATTTGCATTGAATATATGAATCACTATTTTTGCCCAAAACTGTCAAGTTAGCATAGTTTTAGCAGGGGAACGGGTGGTCTCTAGAAATAAAAATACCTAGGATCGAGCCTCACTTACCCAATTAATTATTTTTTTTAACTTTTTTTTATTTTGTAAAAAATTACCGAGCAAGGCTCGGTCAACCGGATATTAAATTTAAATGATAATTTATTAATAGAAATTTGAAAGCTTTATTGATACTAAATTTGATAATGATTGAATTTGATTATTCGTCCTGTTTTAAATATATTTTCTGCACTTTAAGTTCTCTTATTCCAACAATTATTGTGAGTGCATGGGACTATTACCAGAAAGTTGTTCCTTTAAAGCTCGGGCAGTACAATAAATTTTAATCAACGAGAACGTGCTAATTACACACATCTGTAATTAATAGGGCTTTAATGATATTTACAATCATTTAAGCGTACCTGCTAATTGGAATTGGATTAATGTGATGGGTTTAAGCTCTAATCCTTCACTGTTATAAGTAACGACGTCTTTTACCTTCTTAACTTAATTATATCTTATTCTTATTCTTTAACACTTGTATATATGTATAATATGTATTATGTATGTATGTACATGATTATGTATATTATATAAACTAAACACAATTTTCCTTAATTATTTTAGTCTACAATAAAATTAGAAAACTAATTTTGAATGTCCTTGTATTAAAATTTCTTAGCTTTGTATGATTTAGTTTTTCCTGTTTATACTTTGTCAACTGTAATGCTCATGTTATCACTATCTGTAATTGACGATACATTTACCTAAAAACTGTCTATATTAATAATGAGTTTATTTAATGTGTATGATGTATTTGTCGTTGATGGTCTTACAAAAAAAAAAATAATAAAGGACACAAGTTTTTTCCGTTGTGTTGGTGAACAATTCCGTAAAATCATAGCACTGAAATGGTAGGCTAAGGCGATTGGATGACAATCTCTTACCGCAAAAACTTCTCCAAATCTAGGTTACGACAATATGCAAACCGTTATAGGACCGCCAAATGGCTCAAATAATGTTTACAGATACAAATATCAAAAAGTACAAATAGGTATTTTCTCTTTTCACAAAAGTAAAGTCGTTTTCGATAAAGGAATTATTTTGCATTTAAAAGGTAACTAAACATCGTAATTGTTCTGTCTTTATCCTACTCTAAGTGGGGTCGGCACAACATATTAAACATGTCACATAATTTGGTTAGTTAATTTACCTTAATCGTATTTTACGATATCTCGGTAAGAAAGAGGGTGGTGTAGTCTACTCAACCGGATATCACACAGTGTGTCAACTTACCTTCGTCGCCTTTTACGACACCGGTAAGAAATGAGGGTGGTCTATTCTACTCAACCGAATACCACACGGCGACTTAACATTTGCGTTTCTCAATCACGCTAAAATGTTCAACGATTTCGACTAAAATTCTGCAGGGAAATAACAAAAAATAAAATCAAGCGCATTGCTCAGTGAAGCGAGCTAGTAACTGTTAATCTATATAAAAAATAGTATCAAAATAGTAGTAAAGCAGTAGTATAAAAAAAGTAAATTTTATAGAGTCCGGACGGACCGATTTAAAAAAAAATTCTGACAATTTTTATATTGACCCAGCGGATAATCCTAGTTTGGTGGCGATAAAAGCTTTTTTTCTTTAACTGTCTTTAAAGTACCGCTAATCGATGCATCGCGAGCAACAGATGCATCGACCGCCTCGGAGACCTTTTTCACATGGGCGTCCGATAAACCCGGTTGCGAAAGCCCATAGGTCCTCGTTAGGGCGGCATACGACGGACTTCGGTGAGTCGTCGTCTGAGGAAGGTTTAGGTTAATAGATCATTACGGTTTTACAAATTGAAGTAGGAAAAACTTTTGACACACTGGTTGCCCCGTGGGCGAAGCCGCTGACCCAACTAGTCTATCCTTATTATAAAACAAAGTCCTCAAAAGCTGTCTGTCTGTATGTGATTTTCTTAAAATCTACCCAACGGATTTTTGGACGGGTTTTACTAAAAGTTACTGCAATTCTTGCGGAAGGTTTAGGTTAATAGTAAATTACGGTTTTATTTAAATTTAGTCGAAGAGGTCGCGGGTAAAAAAAACTTGCGTACTAGGAGCTTCCTACAGAAAAGTCCGCGACAGCATGTCTATATCTCTTATGATTAACCAGCATGTATATTCGTATCTCTTATTAACTCAGAATAACTACTTTTGTGTTTTTTGTGCACAACTAGTATATTATAAATTAAGCTCGGAAAAGCGGGCTGCGTGATAAAATAATAAAGTGTAAAATTACTCACCATGTACATCGTGAATTCGGTTCAAGGGGACGTCCTGATTGGCGAAGGTATATGCGGTCTTCGTGCCGAACAGTAGGTACGGTTCTTGATCAGCGGACCTGCAGGTTTCCTCCTGACCATTCACGATAATCGTAAAGCAGAGTGCTATCAGCAAAGGTAATATCATCTTCAGGCTGTAAAACATTTGTTGGGAGAGATTTACTTATGCCCCCAGAAGCATTACAGTCTCGAACGATGCTATTGTACAAGACACCCTTTTATAGATGCATTTACTTGTTATTTTAAGTGACGGTAGATGAAACAAACGTCTTAAGATATAATCGGCTAATTGTACAGTATAGTGGGATCGCACGCGCTTTTCGGCGCTTTTTCTTTCGGGAACAGGATAAATACATATAGTGCATGATTAAGGGAACGTGAACGCTGAAAATGGCGCGTACAAAGTCATGGGCACAACTATTAGTTTATAAAGATAATAATATGGAAAAATGAACGTTCGTCTGTACGTCTGTAGACTCGGAAACGGCTGAATCGATTTTAATTAAATTTTTAGCTCATCTTTAGAATGCAAACCCAGCGGATGTTCCTGTAAAGTTAGATGGCGATCGGAGCATTTTATTAAAACTCTTGCTTTCTGCTTCGATGGGAATTCGAAACCAGACAGAGCGACAGCAACGCGTGGCTGGATTGTTTGTATACAATAAAAAAATAACCTTTTTCTTTCAGGAGCAAGGGAAAAACATATAGTGCATGATTGAGGGTATGTAAACGCTAAAAATGGCGCGTACAAAATCGTAGGTATGACTAGTATTTTACAATAATAATATTTAATTAAAAAATATATAAAGCCCTCGATAGTAAAAATTGTTGGTAAGAATTGATAAAATAAATAGTTTGTCAAATTGAGTCACCATGTTACACAAAGTCAATTTAGAAAATGATGGTTCGTAAATAAAGCCAAACCTAAATCTCATTCATTATGTTGTCGACGCTATCGCTTAACCTGAGTCAAGCCTACCTATAAAGCTATTGTTTGCTTTTTTACTGTTCGTAGCTACTAGTAGAACATGGATTTTTACTCAACTTTATCGTACCAATTTGAAATTAAGTCTGCAATTTATTTTTTTTACTAGCACGGTTTAGTTTACTAGCAATTTGGGTTACAAATTACTAGTAAACTTTTTAAACCTCCTTGTGTTAGGTCAAATACTTGTGTTCACGTCGGTAGCATAATGGCTGGGATTCGAACCCTCGACCTCTCGATTGCAAGTCCGTTACCCTAACCATTCCGCTACCGCTGCTTAATTAGTGAGTATCAATTTGATTTCGATGTGTTAAGTGTGTTGTGGCTTGTTAAAATTTCATTTTGTGACACAGCTCAGTGAGAAACGTCTTTTTTCTTTATAGAAATTTAAATTTTTATAAGAAAAAAAATCATGGGACAATTACACACACGATCGTTAGTCCGTAAAGTAACTTAATACTTGTGTTATGGGACACAGACAACGGATAAATATATATAAAATTGCAAAAAAAAAACACTTAAAAAATCAATAAAATTGTTTTTTATAAATGTTTGTATTTTTTTATAAATATTTTGTCGCAGAATCAGTGCAACCTGCGCCACGTAACTAGTAAAATAAAAAAAAATAATACAAGGTTTTTTTTTTACTATAATTACAATCTATTACAGATAATAAAATTAGCAAATTAGTCAGTTTTCGATAATGTCAAACCTAAATGTCTATAATGCATCCTGCGAACGAAACGATAAAAAAAATTAAAACATTCTTTAACATCCAACTACTAGGTTCTTTCTAAGGTCGTGTTTCCGTAGTTATGTCTACACAGGTGTAAAGTAAAACAATATGAATTGAAATGGTCGTTTTAACTAACATGAATAAATTAACAATACGTTTACCGCATATTTAACTGATTACACTTACTTTAAGTACGCGTAGGTTAATGTAGTATGGTTTTTGGAATTTTTAAAACGGCCATTTTTTTACTCAATTTTAATTGGAACTTATTTATTTAGTAGATGTAATCAAATAGTGACTTTAAATTTACAATGTAATTGAAGTATAAAAATAAACCGAAGCATATGCAGTTATGTTTCATTTTCTTTTTTTTCAATGTCGAAAATATACATATATCAGAAACAACTTTTATTAAAAAAATAATTTGAAATGTATTAATAAGTAATAAATAAATCCTTTAGTGTCCAAAACATATAGCAGTAGATAGGTTAAGTAAAATAAATTTTCAGGTAATTTTTTAATTATATATTAAACTATTCTTATATATATTTTTAATATACTATAAAAAAATATATTTTAGATATATTTGTTTTATAAGTTCAGATCGATCATGGAGTAGTTACGGGCTGCAGTTTAAACTTCGTAACTATTTAAGAAATGAATCACTCAAAACAATTAGAATGTATTTTGTTCACCTAGATATGACAGACCGATCCACTTTCTCCTCTTATCACCCAATGTGATTTTTGGTTCATGAATAAACAACATAAATCTCTACCGATCATTCTTCAAAGAAAAATACGGAAGTAAACAGTAAGTGCATCATTTTTAGTTAACAATGAAGGTTAATAAAAATTAATCATTTTTACTCTATACTTATTTTTTTGGGTATTTCTACAAAAATTATTACCTACTCCACAAACTAGCTACACAATAATCAGTTTATGTTGTAGGTTTTAGTTAAATATAAGGTAATAGAGTGGCACATAATGGGATCTAACAAAATAGATATAAGGAAAATCCAAAATAAAACTTTAGATAAATTTGTTTTCTTCCATCACATAAGTAAATCCAAAACAAGTGCGTCACAGAAAGATTTAATTATTATCACTGGGAATTAAAATAATAAATTACACAATTTACTAAACTCCACATTTAGTGTTAAAAATTAAAGTGAACACGTTAAAATACCTGTTTCGCGGGAACAGAATATTAATTTTTACTCTGTAGTTAGCGATTCGCGGGTAACGCGGCGTCCCAGATGCAATATAGCGAACGGACTGGCTCGCGAACAAAATGAAACAGGCTTTAGCGGTAGGTACGAGTTAGTAGGTACGCATGTGGTAGTGTACTACAAATGCCGGGCGTTCACAAAAAATGAATTGACAACACCAATAGCTGTTGTAATGAATGAAGTACATTATGACGGTACTCGCTGCGACGAGAAAAAATGCAAGCGCTCACAATGTCATCAGTCATTTGAAATATTGTCTGAAACTAAAATAAAATAATATCCAAACTTGACTTTAAAACTTTAAATATTGTTCGAAATTTAAAAATTGTATTTTTAACGTAGGTAGCTACAGTGTATCATATAAACAGCTAATTGTTTTAAAATCTACTGATCTACTGTTGAATGCTACGAATTCTAAAAAGGTTTTTCTATTTAATTTTACATTTTGTTTTCCTTTTCATATTACTACAAAAATGTGTGAAAATCCTAATATATACCAGATCCTTTCGTTGTAAATTTTTAGACCTTTTCTGACCCCTTAATGTTTCACAGATAAATAATTTTTCAAAACTCAAAGAGTTTTCTCATAATTTAAATTGCAATAAATCAAATAAATAAAAAATATTTTCATGCTTTTAAGTCTCGATCTAAAGAAGCTATAGAATCTTAGTGCTGTTTTAACTTTTTTAAGGAGCGGAAAAAAATGGAAGTAATTTCCTTAAAAAAAGTCCTATAGACTTTTTCCAGTTTACATGCGATCCAAGCCCGATAAAACTGGCTGTAATACGTGTAAAATTACAACATAATTATAAATTAACTGTTATTACAGTTTTTTATCGTCCGTTTTAACGATTACCTGTGGGATTACATCATATTACCGGGAGGAAAATAATGTATGAGGTAATGAATAAACTTAGATAGCTACTAACGCACTTACTGGGGCAGACATCTTTAACTACGAACCTCAGATAAAATACACTTTCATGATTTATATTAATAATTGATGATTGATTGATGATTCATATTAATTAATAATTGTTTTATAGAAACGACTTGATTTTTTCATTAGATCCAGTCATTAAAACGAATCATATGTATTTTTTTTAACTTTTTTTTTAACGTTAACAATAAATTAACTTTTTAAAATGAAAATGAAAATAATTTATTGATATAAAATTTCATAATACACTAATAGCAAGAGCCCCTGCACTAGGCGGTAACCCGTATTGCTGGGTGCCCCGCTCATCCACCAACACAAGTAAATTCATTAATAAACTTATAATAATAAATGGATAAATAAGCTTAACATTAAATTACATGATTTCTTTTTATTTTTTATATATACTCCAATACATATTAGCTATGTTTGCGGTTCGCACTCGTGGAAGTAAGTGTGAAGTTTTCTTCCTTTTTTTTCGAATTGACTATCTGCTGTTAGCCCTTACGGCTTTTACAGCGTCACCGGGCGGGTCGCAAGTTTTCTTCCGTAAATCCCGCGTTCGCATATCCCGGTGACGCTGTAAAAGCTAGCAGCATATAGCCAAAAAAAATAGTATAAAGCATGGCAAGAACGTCGGTAGTATTAGAGCGATTGTTTTTAGTCACTGTGGTCATATCAGCAAAATCATCGAAGAAAATGACGTAAGCCGTCCGGTCTATTTTCTGCATAATTATCTGTGACATGAAACTAGAAGAAAAATCATGGACTGGTTTTGGAAACTATAGACACAATTTTAATAATTTATAGAATTTGGCGTTACTTTGTGGAGATCCATAATATAAAAGTAATAATAAAATTATTTTGCTATAATCCGCGATGAAGTCGCTTTTGCGAATCCGCGGATTTTAGAAAAATAATTTTATTATTACTTTTATTTTATAAATTTATATTATAATTAATAATATAATAATTATAAATAGATTGTTAAATAAATAAGCTAATAGCTACATCTCTCGTTTTAAATATTTTGCAGAATATTGCTAGATCACAGGATACGTATTATTAAAAAGAATGCAAGTAGAAATTTAAGTGATATGAACATTGACGTTTTCTATGCAATCAGAACGTCTTAGCTTCTAGAAGAATAAGTAAGATATTCTTATTCTTTTTTCAAATTCAAAAAGATCATTATTCGAGTAATCATGGAAACTAGTCTTTTTGAATCCTTAACTCTACTGCTACTTTGGGAAAACGCTTCTACCAAGTGGTCTTTTCAAAATATATTTCTTATAAATAGTTACATTTGATATTTTGCTTAAAATAAAATAAAAAATGCCATTGTTTATTGTGGCATCTATCATTATGTTTTCTAAAATGTTTTTAAGTTTAAAAATTTAAACTTAAAAATATTTTACGTGTTCCGTTTGTAATTTTATCTACCGTAATCTTTTTCTGAAAAAAGTAAGAATAAAAAACCGGCTTTTTCGCTCTAGATACGTCCTTTTTTAACTTGATCGCACTTTTTTTAATTCTGCTCACGACTGAGTTGTTAAACTGAGAAAATTCTAATTGACGTCTGACGCGGCAACGCGACGCGACGTGATGAAATGCATCTGCTAAACTCCACAAACACCGCGACCTCGTTAGCATTCTTTGAGATTATAGAAAGTGGGACACCATAAGCTCATTGTTCAACAAAACTTTTCTAAGCGTTACACAGAACGTTTTAATTACTTAGATAAAGGTGTTTATGTTACTGTGTTGTGCGATAAGTTTGTTGGGCAACTGTAGTTTCCACTAACTCGAATAATTATATATATGCTTGAATATAATATGCTTGACTAGCTTTTAGTTATATTGTGGGTCTTCTCCCTTAGCCTTGTTTAGGCTGCTGGGGGCTTCGGGCCTCGAGGTTTGACCTCTTTACCCGGGCTTGTCCTCTCGGGCGATCATTATCGCCCGGGTAATTACTTCGACCTTTAAGGTCGGGAGTCCGCTTTTTAGGCGGACGCCTTATGTTCGGAGGAGGTCCCTCGGCAGAGGTAGTCGTGGTCCTCTGACGGTCCTTGTTGTACCGGTGCTACATGTGGAGGTGCACGCACACACTGTTGTCCGCAGAACGTTCGCGTGGACTGTTGTCGTGTAGGTCGATAATAGATGGCGCTTTTCAATGTCATCCTATTCCTGTAGAATTAACAGGATTTCTATAACCTTGATGTTATTCCGGTGTACAAGGAATAATTGTGCCAAATTTCATCGATATTGGTTCAGCGGATTCGCCGTGAAAGAGTAACAAACATACATCCATACTCACAAACTGTCGCTTTTATAATATTAGTAAGATTGTATCTTCATGTATTTTTACTGTAGATATCTCGATATAAACATACTGAGGCATGTTACTACTTTATTTTTATAGACTTCTTTTTGAATCCGCTGTTTCTAAATTACTGCGTAGCAAAGGTTTTTGGCGAGATGGATAGGAGCTTAAAATCACGCTGCGTCTATGGAGATTGGTAGGTTACACATATAATAACAGAAAACAGTGTATCTATCTATCTGTCTAATTTCGGGGACGCCTGTCTGTGCAGGGCGGGTAGTCAGCTCCTATTCCGGTCTATTCCACCCATTTCCCCATGTTGGGATAGGGGTTTTACTGCTGTCCCGACAGTGTCACCTGCTCTAATCTACCCGTAGCTTTTACGAACCTGATAATATCCCTGAAGGAGATATTTGTCAGATCCTCAACTTCAATTTCATCCTTACCTAGTATCTCCCATCTTACCAGCGAGTACATAGGGCACTCAGCCATAATTTGAAGACTAAGCAGTGTAGGAAAAGGGTATTCTTAAATTTGCTTCACGGTATATTTTAGCTGTTTAATTTTTGTGCATAAAAAATATACAGAATTTAAAAAAAAATGGCGATGTATATGCGCCTTGCAAAAGTACGTAAGTCGTTTATGGGTATGAGTCAACACAGTGGTTTACAAACACTGTTAAAAGGAAGCTGAAACAGAAATCCTATTCTGCCTATATTATTGAGGATTAGTTAGATGATAAGAATACGTGGATGTAGTGAGCTAGTCTTCGACCCTATACAGCACAATAATGACTAAATGTAACTAGTAATAAGAATTATATTTTGAAAAGAACCGGAACCGCCGAGTTTCTTGCTAGCTCTTCTTAGTAGGAACAGCTTTCCGAACCCACAGTAGAGTTGACAATTCAAAAGCACTTCTTTACAAGTTTATTTAAATAGAGAATATTTTTAATTTCTATTCTAATTTTAAAATATGCAAAATTGTAAAAACGATTTTTTCGTCACAAAGTTCGTTACATAGGTTCGCTTTGTAATAACTGCTTATAAAGGAATATCTAACAATAACACGACCGTTGTATTCAGGATTGCCAATTTGTTTGCAGTATCTCACATATAATAAAGCTTTATAATAAAAACAAAGTTTTGATTTTAAAAGATTAGAATATCTTTCAGAATATTGTTTTATTTATTGGTACTTTTACTTTTTTGTCGTGTCTTAAAGCGCTAATTACCTGAATTACTCTTGTTTATTTACGTATGATTGTTTTAAGTTGTTATTGTTTGTATGTATATTTCAGTAAGTATTCAATTTTTTTTATAAGTTTATAAACGGCCTGAAATCAAGTCCTTAAAGGACTGTAATTATCCATAGTAATATTAAAAAAATAACGTATTTACCTACAAAGCAATATAAAAATAACAAAAAATTTAACATAGTCATATCATAAATGCGAAAGTCTATCTATTACGCTTTCAGGACTAATCTGCTGAATCAATATGATAAAATTTGGCACAATTTTAATCATCAAAATTACATCGAAGTTACATATACCGTTACCGTACCGTACCGAAAAACCGTTATTGTAAAATATTAACACTACTTTGCATTTTCACCCTTACTGCACATTACAGTTAAAAGTAGAATGTAGAATGGTTATCTACCTTGTTATAAACGAAATTTTTATTTCTTTGGCACCATGGATTATCTCGAAACTTAAATTCGTCATTACTCTAGCTTTAGACAAAAATATTCAAACCTCTTATACTCTCTTTCAATTTTTTATCTTTAGGATATTCGACAACCCTAGTTGTATGCATCTGGCGAGCATTTTCAATTTTCATGTTCAGTGACCCGCGAGATACATACGAGTAAGGCCACCTCTATTATGGACGTATTCGTTTTTGTAATGATTTGTTGGATTTGCTGTTCTCCAACACTATATTCCTATAATAATGTTACTAAACTATTTGTATTTTATGAAAAGAATAAAACTGAAAACAGTTTTATTCTTTTCATAAAAAAATGCAAAAGTAAAATCAAAGCAAACTTTCATTCGCTATTCGCGGGCTAGCTGCTAATGACAGCGGCTGTCATCTCCCACGTCAAAATGGCGCGAACGGCTCTGGCAAGATGTTAGATGTGACGTCATGGCTTGCTTGCTTGCATGTAATAGCGACAAGGCGGCGTTATTATGTACAATAAGTTTAAATATATTAAATGGTGTAGCGTCGGGCAGATGTTTTAAATTCATCAGAATTTGCTATGAATGACTATTAATTTATTCTATAGAGACAAACTGAAAATACAACATCATCGTGTCATAATACGTATGATTGATAACTTTTAATTTATCAATCATACGACAATACAGAAATTAAAAACGATAAATGCAAAATGTGTATAATTTTATTTTGTGACACAATTCAACACAATTCTTCGAATTTGCAACGGCTTGTCATTTAAACTGACGCGTCAGCGTTTACCATGGATGATAACATAGCAATGACATAATAATTTTTTTGTCTTTGTCTCAAAGTTTTATTATTATACTGCGTCCATCATATTATCAGTCTTTTGACAGCTCACGCTCATTAAGTTTTGTATTGCTTACGTACAAATATCATACAAATAATATTTGTACTTTATGGATGGGTACCGCCCACTTAGTGATGTCACACATAATGGTTACTACGATTATGCCACAGATTAAAAATAATCGGTAGAAATCGATGTTACGAGTATTAAAAGACATTTAATAACATTATATAAAGTTTTACTTTCTTCTTAGTTAATACATGAATACAAATAAAACAATCAGGATATTTTAATTTATTTTATTAGCACGAGTCGTCGGAATGATAATCAACACTAGACTCCTCCGATGAGGAGTCTTCAGTAGCAGTTATTATTAGCTCTTGTGTAAATAATATATTATCAAACGCAATATCACGTTCCCAATCAGAGAATATTACTCTTTTAGTTCTTTCCACCACACTTGCCCAGTTCTCGGCCGTTACGTGGGTGCAAGCATTTTTTAGCAATTGCAACATTTTATTCGCTGTGAATGGGGGGCTTGTATTGCATCTCGCAGCATGCCCTTTTACTTGTGCCCATATAAGTTCTATTGCGTTGTACTGGCAGTGGTATGGAGGAATCCGAAGAACAGTATGGCCATATTCTGCTGCCATTTCATTGATTACATAGCGTTTTGCTCTCTTTTTGGTTTTTAATATTTTTATTAATTCAACTTTTAACATTGAGTCGTCCACATTTTCTCCATTGTCCCGAAGCCAATTAATTATTTCATGCTTTTTATTAGCCTGTGTTGGCATTTTGTCAATTTGACGGGAGTGGTAGGGCGCATTATCAATAAAAATTATTGATGGTTCTTCCAATGAAATGAGCATTTTTTTGAACCACTCTTCATACACATTTGCATTCATCTCTTCGTGGTAGTCATTTGATTTCTTCGATTTAAATGCCATTCGATTTAAATTTCATATCTGTGCGTTCCATTAATAATTTTCTTTTATTTAACTTTTTATATGAAAAGCCAATTGTGTTCAAAACTTTGACCAAAGAAGATTTTTCACCATGAAATAGACCACTTCTTTTCAAAGAAACAATAAGTTTTCTCAAAGTTGGAATTTCTTTTCTCAAGTAGTAATCATATACATGACGACGAATAGCGTCAGCGTCAAAGTCATCAACAGCTGTCACCTTATGAGCCCGGCGCTTTCTTTTTGGTGTAGATGGTTTGTTTTGCTCCAAGCCGCTCCTGCCGTAGGCATCAGTAGTGGTTTTAGTCACAGTTGATAGACTGATCCCCAACGCGGCTGCAACACGGTTTCGGACTTGCGTGATAGGTATAAGAGGTCCGCCATTTTGATTTTCTTGCTCAAAATACTCATGAAGTTTTAACACTAACTGTCTCGATTGTGCTTTCAACACACGTCCTTTCGGCATTTTCACGATCAATTAATATAAGTTTCACAAAAGTTTTTCCGAGGAATAAAGCTACTTAACTCAAGGTGTAACAGATGCGAGAGAACACTCAGCGAACGTAAATGCGTGTGACTATCACGGGCGTTTCGTTGAGAGTGACAGATCACGTCAAAATGGCGGCCGAGCGGAAGGTCTGTTGATGTTGCCAGTTGATGTATAATATATTTTTTATGATTATAATAAATACACACGGATTAACATTTATTTTCAAAAAAGTAAGGCAATATTAAATCAAAATGTTGATTTCTATATCTGTTATTAGTTTACGTAGGTTATCATTAATCGAATTACTTAGGTACGTAATTCGATTAATGATAGTAGGTACTATAATCGGAATGGTATCGCATACGAGAGTCTTTAGGACATCACTAAATATGTAAATCGTCATTCTGTCAAAAGATGGTTAACATAGATTATTAACTATAAAATAGATGGTTGAGATTCATACATTGGCGAAGCCTATTTTCGGTGGTATGGGGGGCTGCAGAGTAGCACTATAGCTACTTACATTCTCATTCATAAAAAACTATCTGCCTCTCACCCGTTTCATTCATAAAAACGGATTTAGTCTCAGCTCTGACTCTTTCTCACATATGGAGTAGTAATATATATAACGTATGACGTAAAATCGTAGTAAAATTAGTGATGTACTTGGTGCGCTAAAACCGTAACTAGTGATGTCAAAGTTTTATCGATTCGTATTTTACTCTTACCGATTATTTGGATAACCGGTTTTCCTGTAACATATTAATAATGATTTTTAGATTTTAATAAAACAAAATATTTAAGGAAATTCTTTAATAGACTTTTACTGTAATAAAAAAATTTATATTCAACAGCCGTTTTACATTTCTATGTGCATCATTTTTCTTAAAAAAAAAGTTTTTTCCTAAACACGCTAAAAGTGCAACTTCAAAAATGATTACTATTTTTAAATAGGAAACAGAATCGGCGATCATGTATCTTGAAAATATAGGAATTGTAATTTAAATTATTATATATAATATTATTATTAAATATAATTAATTATAAGTATTCACTCGAAAACAAATTTACAAGATTAGTATTTGAAACAATAGATGCTTTCGTTTTTACCGTTTTAGTATTTAGGAAAAAACATTATACTTAAAAGGAGTATACTTGATGGTAAATTATAAATATTAGTCTTTTTTAGATATATTGGTAGTATTTTTATAGAATATTAGTGGTTTTTATCTCTAAGTATAATATTTTCCATCAAACCAGTTAACACTTCGGATTTATACATATAAAGTAAGAATTAAATTGTGAAATTTTGCCATAATTAATGTGCCAATTGATACCAAGCTTTTCGATGAAAGAGAACATCATGAGGAACTATACTCCATGGGTTAAGTATTTAACTAAATGTAAACATGTCAAAACAGGTAGTTTATAGTAGGCATTATCTGCCTACTATAAAGTACCTTTTTTATTACAACACATTATACTAACATTTAATATAATTTTTAATTCTTTTAAAGAATTTAAAATTATTGATAGTATTCGCACCACTTTATTATGGCGTGATTGCTATCAATAATTTTTACAAACTTTGAAACAATAAATAAGAATTATAAAATGTTTAAAGAAAACGATGGATAATATTAAATACACTAAATTACTTCACATTTAAGTATCACAGAGTGAAGCTCGTAGAATATTGATATTATGTTGCGTTGGTTAATCCAATTACCATTTTAGGTAGTTTACTTGGCTAATTTGTATCTGCTGAATTTTATTAAATTATATATTGCTGTTTTGCTATACTAAAGGTATAAATATTTAATTTTAGAAAATACCAATCAATTTATGAAAATTACATTTATAAATATTAGAGATATTCTTTTGACAACTGCAGTTGAATCCCAATTTTTTCATTTGTTAATAATATTATTGTTATGACATATTTGTCACTCCTGAATCACATGGTTTTGTTTGTTTACATCTTGTTATGTTTCTATACTTATGGAGTATATATAGTAAAATAATAAAAATTTTGAATCAATTTTTAAATGTTAATAATAGTAATATTAGTTAGTTACTTTTGCCTCATGTATCATAGTTCTATAACTTTACTTGCGATAAAATTTTCCATTTCCATTATCGTTTTCCAAGTATCTGCAGTACTGTGAATTCTCCTTAATTGATACACCGTTGTCTAACTCGCATTATGATTACGATTATGCAAAAAACTTTTAACAAATCATATTTATGATTAATGCAAGTTAACCTGGAATTATAGTTTTTTAAGTTATATACATTTTTGACTAATTAACACTTTACATGCCATATAATGCCATTCCAAAGATATAAGTTTTTGTGATGGATAATATAATTTTAACTAGATCAAATCTTTCAGTTTTATTAGACAATAGCGTAATTATAAAAATTTCACAATTTAAATAATCCTGTTTTGAAAATATATTACTCCCAGGATTGCTCAGGTTTTTAGTTTTGCTACACAAGTAAAAACACGTGTTTTGAATAGGAATAAATGGTGTTAATGTTAAAATACACAATTTTTAGCAGCAATACAGGCAGAACTCATATTTCATTATAAGCCCGTCGTTTAAGCAAACTAACAATTAAACTAGCAACTAAGCAATTGTTATTCATTTTCCTGAGTAATGAAAATTTTAAACCCATTCATCTCAAAATATAAGTTTTTGAGTTGTACCGCTATTGCTGCACATGACCGATATATCAATATACTGAACCGGTAATATGATATGGCTTGGGTCTAGAAAATATTTCTGATAGAATACAAGGTACTATAACTATCAAACAATAATATTAACCAATCATGTTTTAAACAATGAAACCAAATTATGATCCGTTCTAGTGTGCTAGAACCCCCCCCCCCCTTATCCAAGGATTTGAGAAAAAATCCATTGGGTCCTAGTTAAGAAGTTTCAAACTTCATAATGTTTGTCAATTATACTAATATGAATACTATTTTGAAGACACAACCTTCTCTTGAGTCCTCTAGCATTGAAGCGGACTTTTAAAGCCTTATTCCAAAATTCCGAATGGTTCAGGCGGCAAAATAAATTGTTAGTGAATAAAAGCATTCGCGCTGTGAAAATGTTATTACTAATGTCAATAAATGAGGCTAAATAATTATGATTCGACTGAAGCTCTTCATATATGTTCATCTGCATCATCGGGCTCGTGGACACTTCCCGGCGGAAGAGTTCGCAGCATATTTAACCTGTAATAAATAAGTTATTCTTTAATAATGTATAGATAGAACATTAGTTTGCAAAGGTAGTCTTACAGACAATCTTGGCATTGATATCCCCTGAGTAGAATAGACCACCCTCATTTCTTACCGAGGTGTCGCGAAAACCGATTAAGGTAAGTTGACGTCGGGCAGGCGACCGGTCGTAAGATACCAAATCATGTGATAACATGTTTAAAACATGTTGTGCCTACCCCATTTAGAGTGGGATAAGGGTAGGAGAATGATGCATTGACAAATAACAGAGATTTTAAATTATAAAAATATATTTTTAGCTTCTACTGGTCTTAAATAGTGTCTGGAAAATATTTTTTTCGTGTCTATAACTTTGTCTACAG
Organism: Morpho helenor; assembly: GCA_029227775.1. NCBI lineage: Eukaryota > Metazoa > Arthropoda > Insecta > Lepidoptera > Nymphalidae > Morpho > Morpho helenor. The sequence goes on along the minus strand of JARGCU010000019.1, from coordinate 3,733,966 downwards.
TTATATTTTAAGTATAGAATAGAGACTATAATTATAAATTTTGTTTTTTTTATAATAAAATATAAGGGGTATCTGTGACAATCTTTGTGTTATGTTAAATATCTTTGATTTTGTACTGTTAGCAGTACCAGGCTAAAAATATTATGCTTTCCAAATACTGTATTGTATGTGACAAAGTTCCAATGATCATCACTAATATGTCTTTTAAGCTATTCTTATATCACACACTTTTTTGCATCACTATAATAGAGTTAGCCCATTAGACATATAAGCTTCAGTTTTAATAGAAAGTGAAATGGACAGACTGACATACTTTACATCGAATATTTACTTGCCTTCATCTAGTCAAATCAATTGACCTAATCATGTGCTTCATCCCATAAAGCATCAACAGCATATAGCCCTTAGACGTCATCCCAATGAGTACTCTCTTTGGCTATGACCAGGTTCATCTGAAAATTATTGCAAATACATTTTAATAAATATGGAACAAGCTATGGATAGCTCAGCGGTGAGGCCGTTCGACTCTGTAAAGACGATCATGGGTTTATACCCCGCGCAGGCACATGTCTAATTGACAATTGCAATTTATGACACGCTTTTCGGTGAAGGAAAATATGGTAAGGAAATCCGCATACTTCTAGCGAATTCTAGGGATATGCGTAACCTACCAATCCGCATTGGAGCAACGCGATGGTAGGTCTTTGCTACAATACTTCTCTCCAAAAAACGGATAGAGGAAGCTTATGGTTCCCACTGCTGGGGTGGATAACAGGCCGTTACTTTAAACATACACATGCCAATTTTTGTGTTTACAAACAAAAATGATTTATATTTGAAACATTTTAACTCACTTGAAGAATATCAGCCATTGTATCAGATATTAATGAATTCATTGCAACAACAGTAGCAGTGCCTTGACCAGACACAGTTACTCAAACAAAAAATATAGTTGAAATGTGCATAACTAAATGGGATAGTATGTTAAAGTATCTTGAACAAATAACTTTCTGTTATATAATTAAAGTATGTCCGTAATCCATATTGTCTGTCGCAGAAAGAATAAAAACTATTCAGAAATAACCACCTAAAACATAGAATATAACTGATATTGGGTATGACATATGATATACAACACTTCAATAAAGCATACACAATAAATATTACTATAGAAGGAAAAGTTTTATTTTTATTATTTTAGTTTTATTTTTACTTATATTTTAAAATTAAAAAATAAAACTTCCCTATATTATCACAGTTCAATAAAAACACTAAGGATATACTATAATGCTATATGCTTCGAGGTCCCTGCTTTAATAAATGTATATATAAATTGAAAAACACTAGCTTAAATTGTACTATATATTATAGAAAAAGAATATAGCACGAAAAATACTATATTTTTATCGCTAATTGCAATTGTCGTGCTTTTTTTAATTAACTGTGAATGGAACGAACCCGCAGCCCTGCATAGGGAATGTAGGAACGAAACTCATTCATGTATTTACGGGGCTTAGTTAGTTAGTAGCTCTAACTCCGTGTCATTATCCAGCGAAAAGTAATAAAAAATAATCATGGAAAAATAAATAATGATTGAAAATAGATGTGTCCTATTTTTTTTCCTGAATTTCCTAAAAGTACTATATTTTTTTGATTTAAAAAGAAAAATAGTATTTTTCTTCAAAAAAAAGGTGGCAACCGTAATCGCGCCCTTTTTGATTAAATAGGGGCAACACTGTGCCGTTATTGTTTCCGGTGGAGTCTTACTATATATACCGATAAAACGTTTCAGTGACATTCAGTCCTTGTTCGTCCTTCAAGAGAAGTGCATCTCGGAACGGGAATTGTGGTATTCCTATTATATCGTGTTATTGTATATAGTGTGCGTTAACAAGAAGTTTATGGAATTGTCTAATTTTAATTAAAAATCATTTGTTGGTTTATATATTTTTGCGTAAGTAAAAAGTGATTACAGTTATATATTACGTATAACGAACGTTTCAGGTGAGTCAGTACGTTTCAATTTTCTTCGTATTAAATAGTGCAAAAGTATAGTTTATTTGTTATTAAGTTTTGGATAACTACTCACATTTTATCCGAGAATGTTTGTTGAAATTCAAACATTTGAGTTGTTGAGTTTGTGATAGTGAATGTATATAGTGCTTGTGTATGGTGGTGGCGGTGGTGGAGGTTTGTGCATGTGTTTTTTACGAATCCTGCATGTATCAGGTATGATAACCAATTGTCCAATCTACATTTAGCATTATATACATTTTCTATTTTACTTCATCGCCGATTATAGCAAAATAATTTTATTATTACTTTTGCATAATTACTCTGTTTTAATCATAGCTTAGGTAAATATAGACATTGTAATCTTTAATATTTAATGACTAGCAGCGTAAAGCTGCAGGGCTTTTTCTTCTCATTTAACAGTATGGTTGAGGTGGACACTGCAGTGTTCTTTCTTCCCATACTGTGTAGGCGTTTTGTTGGTAATGTTTGTTTTCTGTATCGTCAAACATTAGCTTCAAAAGCGCGCTACTTTGTAAGACGTTTTATTAACGGGCTAGCCATTATAAAGGTGTCGTACTGATTTCTGAAATTGCGCAGTTTTGGTAATTCGTACGTCATTAATTTTTACATTTTTTTTTGTAATGGTTATGTGTTGCGGTTGGCAAAGAGCCGGTATTTGGCACCTGCAATACATGTAAAACCTTAATTCTTTTCCCAGTCGCTTTTGGCTACTGATGTTTGAGTGCACGCTTACATCTGTGGCTGAAATTACGGGAATCTAACTTAGCTTCATAAATTCAGACTTCACTTGAGTATTAGTTACCTCAAATGCATTTTCTCAAATTACAGAGGTCCTGGTGGTTGACGCTACTGTTCGGCCTGGCGCTGTTCGAGCGTTCGAGGCGACGGCGGAGCGACAGCAGCTGCGGCATAGCCGGACGGGCCGGCCTGGGGTGAGGGGCGGCGGCACGTCTCCATTGGCAGCAGCGAGGCCAGACCAGCGTAGCTCGTGGAGTCACGAGGCCAGCTGTCGGACTGCCCTCCTGTAAAATTAATCCATTAATTTTATTCAATCCATTAATTTTTACATTTTTTTTTGTAATGGTAATGTGTTGCGGTTGGCAAAGAGCCGGTATTTGGCACCTGCAATACATGTAAAACCTTAATTCTTTTCCCAGTCGCTTTTGGCTACTGATGTTTGAGTGCACGCTTACATCTGTGGCTGAAATTACGGGAATCTAACTTAGCTTCATAAATTCAGACTTCACTTGAGTATTAGTTACCTCAAATGCATTTTCTCAAATTACAGAGATCCTGGTGGTTGACGCTACTGTTCGGCCTGGCGCTGTTCGAGCGCTCGAGGCGCCGGCGGAGCGACAGCAGCTGCGGCATAGCCGGATGGGCCGGCCTGGGGTGAGGGGCGGCGGCACGTCTCCATTGGCGGCAGCGAGGCCAGACCAGCGTAGCTCGTGGAGTCACGAGGCCAGCTGTCGGACTGCCCTCCTGTAAAATTAATCCATTAATTTCATTCAATCCATTAATTTTTACATTTTTTTTTTGTAATGGTAATGTGTTGCGGTTGGCAAAGAGCCGGTATTTGGCACCTGCAATACATGTAAAACCTTAATTCTTTTCCCAGTCGCTTTTGGCTACTGATGTTTGAGTGCACGCTTACATCTGTGGCTGAAATTACGGGAATCTAACTTAGCTTCATGAATTCAGACTTCACTTGAGTATTAGTTACCTCAAATGCATTTTCTCAAATTACAGAGGTTCTGGTGGTTGACGCTACTGTTCGGCCTGGCGCTGTTCGAGCGCTCGAGGCGACGGCGGAGCGACAGCAGCTGCGGCATAGCCGGACGGGCCGGCCTGGGGTGAGGGGCGGCGGCACGTCTCCATTGGCGGCAGCGAGGCCAGACCAGCGTAGCTCGTGGAGTCACGAGGCCAGCTGTCGGACTGCCCTCCTGTAAAATTAATCCATTAATTTCATTCAATCCATTAATTTTTACATTTTTTTTTTGTAATGGTAATGTGTTGCGGTTGGCAAAGAGCCGGTATTTGGCACCTGCAATACATGTAAAACCTTAATTCTTTTCCCAGTCGCTTTTGGCTACTGATGTTTGAGTGCACGCTTACATCTGTGGCTGAAATTACGGGAATCTAACTTAGCTTCATAAATTCAGACTTCACTTGAGTATTAGTTACCTCAAATGCATTTTCTCAAATTACAGAGGTCCTGGTGGTTGACGCTACTGTTCGGCCTAGCGCTGTTCGAGCGCTCGAGGCGACGGCGGAGCGACAGCAGCTGCGGCATAGCCGGACGGGCCGGCCTGGGGTGAGGGGCGGCGGCACGTCTCCATTGGCAGCAGCGAGGCCAGACCAGCGTAGCTCGTGGAGTCACGAGGCCAGCTATCGGACTGCCCTCCTGTAAAATTAATCCATTAATTTCATTCAATCCATTAATTTTTACATTTTTTTTTTGTAATGGTTATGTGTTGCGGTTGGCAAAGAGCCGGTATTTGGCACCTGCAATACATGTAAAACCTTAATTCTTTTCCCAGTCGCTTTTGGCTACTGATGTTTGAGTGCACGCTTACATCTGTGGCTGAAATTACGGGAATCTAACTTAGCTTCATGAATTCAGACTTCACTTGAGTATTAGTTACCTCAAATGCATTTTCTCAAATTACAGAGGTTCTGGTGGTTGACGCTACCTTTCGGCCTGGCGCTGTTCGAGCGCTCGAGGCGACGGCGGAGCGACAGCAGCTGCGGCATAGCCGGACGGGCCGGCCTGGGGTGAGGGGCGGCGGCACGTCTCCATTGGCGGCAGCGAGGCCAGACCAGCGTAGCTCGTGGAGTCACGAGGCCAGCTGTCGGACTGCCCTCCTGTAAAATTAATCCATTAATTTCATTCAATCCATTAATTTTTACATTTTTTTTTTGTAATGGTAATGTGTTGCGGTTGGCAAAGAGCCGGTATTTGGCACCTGCAATACATGTAAAACCTTAATTCTTTTCCCAGTCGCTTTTGGCTACTGATGTTTGAGTGCACGCTTACATCTGTGGCTGAAATTACGGGAATCTAACTTAGCTTCATGAATTCAGACTTCACTTGAGTATTAGTTACCTCAAATGCATTTTCTCAAATTACAGAGGTTCTGGTGGTTGACGCTACTGTTCGGCCTGGCGCTGTTCGAGCGCTCGAGGCGACGGCGGAGCGACAGCAGCTGCGGCATAGCCGGACGGGCCGGCCTGGGGTGAGGGGCGGCGGCACGTCTCCATTGGCGGCAGCGAGGCCAGACCAGCGTAGCTCGTGGAGTCACGAGGCCAGCTGTCGGACTGCCCTCCTGTAAAATTAATCCATTAATTTCATTCAATCCATTAATTTTTACATTTTTTTTTTGTAATGGTAATGTGTTGCGGTTGGCAAAGAGCCGGTATTTGGCACCTGCAATACATGTAAAACCTTAATTCTTTTCCCAGTCGCTTTTGGCTACTGATGTTTGAGTGCACGCTTACATCTGTGGCTGAAATTACGGGAATCTAACTTAGCTTCATAAATTCAGACTTCACTTGAGTATTAGTTACCTCAAATGCATTTTCTCAAATTACAGAGGTCCTGGTGGTTGACGCTACTGTTCGGCCTAGCGCTGTTCGAGCGCTCGAGGCGACGGCGGAGCGACAGCAGCTGCGGCATAGCCGGACGGGCCGGCCTGGGGTGAGGGGCGGCGGCACGTCTCCATTGGCAGCAGCGAGGCCAGACCAGCGTAGCTCGTGGAGTCACGAGGCCAGCTGTCGGACTGCCCTCCTGTAAAATTAATCCATTAATTTCATTCAAGCCATTAATTTTTACATTTTTTTTTGTAATGGTTATGTGTTGCGGTTGGCAAAGAGCCGGTATTTGGCACCTGCAATACATGTAAAACCTTAATTCTTTTCCCAGTCGCTTTAGGCTACTGATGTTTGAGTGCACGCTTACATCTGTGGCTGAAATTACGGGAATCTAACTTAGCTTCATAAATTCAGACTTCACTTGAGTATTAGTTACCTTCCTTTAGTTGCACTTAGTCTAGTGCTATTACATCTCTGAAAATAATTTTAAAAAATTAAAAAAATTAAAAATTGTTACTATTCAAATAGAACCTCTTATGAACAAGGTTGTATTTGAATCTATATGAATAGTTGTTCTATAATATAAAAAAAATGTTGTCTGTGTCATTATGCATTGATTTGTTAAGAAAGAGTAAATGGGTTCACTTTTAGAAAAATTGCTTTTAATTATTGCATAAGTATGAAGGAGAAATATTGTTTGTTATTTAATTTCTGTTAGATATAAACAGTTGCACATTTTAAGTGATTTATAAATTACATAAATATTTACTTTCAGTTTTATAGACCAGTTTTTTAATATTGCTGTTATTCTTTCATTCATTACACATACTATTATATCTTTTATTAGCACTGTAAATGTAAAGATATCTCAAATCATAACTATAAATAACATCATGTGACAATCATATTAAAATAAAAAATTACTCTTAATCTTGGATCTGAGGATTCTTGAATCTGCAATTAATCAATCAATCGTTTAATCACTCGTAAATTTAAATTTTGCTTTTGCTTTTTAATTAAAAATCAACAATAGTGTTATATAAAGCAATATACCCTATATTGCTTTATACAGAATAAACTTGCTCTCTTTTGCTATTTACTCCCTTTTCATCCGAGTCTCATTATAAAAAACTTGACAATCATTTTTAAAGTTCTAATATAATACAATGAAGTATACAACTTCAATTAAAAAGTACTTCTAAAAAAAATATTAAGTAGACCATTTAAGTTATGTCCAAATTATTCATAACTAAGATAGATACACACTTATGATCAATTAGAACAACTTCTAAAAAACTTTCACTTTAATGTTCCATTATTAATCATTTATTGCACTAAAAGACACTAGAAGCTATATAAAATCGCAAGACATATCCTTAATATAATAATGAATATAGCTAATTCATCAATCGAAATTATATATCATAATTTTTATATAACGATAACTAAGTCAAATATGAAATAAAAATTATACTGCATGTTAAAGGTTTTAGGCTATCCATGCAAGGTTAGGTTATTATATTTAGATGTGAGAATGTAAATTTTAAGAAAGCTCTTACTATTATTGAGATGCACAAAATTCATTAAAACTCAACACTTACATTTATATAATGATTAAGTAAATCCTCTTCTTATTGTTTTATAACTGCACGTTTCTTCGTTGTTATATTTCTCATTTTAAGAAATATCTCAACAGCTACTGGTGAAATAAGACTTGATACATTTAATTTGCTTCTAGTGATATTTGTTTCAAGAATTTTGCTAACTAAATTAAAACAAAATTATACATTTTAGTAAAAATTAAAGTACTAGAACTTTACAACGGGAAATTTAAAAATTTAATACACCGCCTATTCATTGATAAAATCAACTTGTTATATGATAGACAGTCAAAATGAGAATGAGTGCGTAAAAATATGTATGTAGGAGTGGAGCGAGATGCAGCTGAGACTATTTTCATACGATTCATTCATAAATACGTACATGTGCAAGAGGGATGCGAGATAACATGTGTTGGCGCCTGTAGTAAAACCGCCCTGATGGTTAATATAATGGACAGTGTATATACTGTAATAACTAAATGAATGAAAAAAAAACTATATAGTAATTACTATTCTGTTATAATCATAGTAGAGTTCACATAATAAAAACTATGTGTAATAAACAATAGTATACTAATATCTAAAAAGGACATCATATTTATATTGTCCAGTTATTAATATTTTAGTTACCTATTACGCAAACTACCATTCGCTTAATGCTTATTGTGATTATTCGAATGATATATTAACGCATAGATTTTTAATCTATGAATATTTTTAACAAACGTCGCTGTTCAAGTCTATGGTTCAATTCACTAATGGCGAGTGTTCCGGTGTCGTACGTTATAACGTCAAAATGGCAAAGAAAAAAGGCGACGAAAAAGTGAATCAAGCACCTCATAGTGATAATGAGGAGCAGAATTTTGACGAGGAGCCAAACTTTGATGATCCGGAAGGATTTGTCGACGACATCACTGATGAGGGTGGGTATTTTAAACGTTGAGGTTGTCCCGGCCATATGCGTTACCTACGATTTAATAAGAATTGTTTTTTGGTGCTGAAATGTTTGTAATGCGATAACAATGAAAAGTTTATTAAATTTTTTAAACTTTGGGTGTTTATAGTTTTGTGTTATCTTAGTGATAAATACAAAATATACTAAAATTCCTAACCTCACTTTGACGTTGCAGAACTGTTGGCAGACGTTTTAGAGTCAAAGCCAAAAGAGTCGGACGGTTATGAAAATGTTGTCGTCGTGGATGGGTGCCCGCAGGTCGGACCCGAACGTCTGGAGAAACTCCAGAGCGTAATAAATAAGATTTTTAGCAAGTTTGGTAAAATTGTCAACGAATATTACCCTACGATTGAGACTGGGGTCACTACAGGGTATATATTCTTGGAGTACAGCAATCCACAGAACGCCGCCGAGGCTGTAGCGGCCACTAATAATTGTAAATTAGATAAGCAACATACATTTTTAGTGAATCTATTTACTGATTTTAAAAAGTGAGTATTATATTTTTCTTAATGTATCTTTTTAATTGTAAATCATATGTATTGTATATAAACCATTTTAAAGGGTTCTTTGTTACTATACATACATTTCTATGTAATTCATTTTAAGTAGCATATGTTTGCTAGTAAAATCTTTAAAACATTGTTTTTAAGCTTCCTAGATAAGAATATTATTATCAAGGAATTATATTTATTATAAAAGATTTATTAGTGTAATACAAATTTTTAAAAATGTTAATAGAAGCTTCTGCAATTTTAGTCATGTCATATAAATGTTAACCATTAATTATGTACTACATGTTTTCACTATGTGGTATCCGGTTAAGTAGAATAGACTACCCTCTTTCTTACTGAGATGTCGTAAAATACGACAAAGGTAAGTTGACGTTAGGTAGGCGGCCGGTCATAAAACTCAAAATCATGTGACAGCATGTTTAAAATATGTTGTGCCGACCCCACTTAAATGGGATAAGGACAGGAAGATGATATGTACCTACTACATATTTTATTATTCCCAAAGGAACAATTCATCTGTTTTTTTGCCATATTCAATTAACTGGTTAGCTATGTATATAATAATGTTTTTTTTTAATTCAGATATTCAGATATACCTAAAGAATGGGAACCACCCGCACCACAGCCGTTCAAGGTTCAGTCAGACCTCCAGTGGTACCTTATGGACCCTGATGCGTATGACCAGTTTCTTGTTGGTATTGGGACTGGAGTTGCTCTACAAGTCTGGCAAAATGCTTTGCCTGAGCCCATTGTATTACAGGAGAGACCGGTAATTATTGATTATAAATATAAATAATAAATCCTGAGTGGTATCCGGCTGAGTAGAATAGACCACCCTTTTTCTTACCGAGGTGTTGTAAAAGGCGACTGTGGTGAGTCTACCAGCCGTGTAGTATCTAGTTGAGTAGAATAGACCACCCTCATTTTTTACTGAGGTGTCGTAAAATGATAGAAGGTAAGTCGACCCCCATTTGGTATCTGGCTGAGTAGAATAGACTGCTAAGTTAAGTCTACCAGCTGTGTTGTATTTGGCTGAGTAGAATAGACCACCCTCTTTCTTATCGAAGTGATGTAAAATATGACTACGAATAAGCTGACGTCAGACAGGCTGCTGGTCGTAAAATACGTAGCCAAATCATGTGACAGCATGATTATAACATGTTGTGCCGACCCCACTTAGATTGGGATAAGGGCAGGAAGTTACACTTTCTCAATTGCCATAGTGCTTTATACTTAACACTTATTTTATCCTTAAAATTGGTAGTATTTATATATTATGATATATCTATTTACAGAACTGGACTGAGACATATGCAGTTTGGTCTCCCCTCGGCACATATCTTGCTACATTCCATTGGCGGGGAGTAGCATTGTGGGCTGGTCCAAAGTTCAGTCAATTTCAAAAGTTCTACCATCCTGAGGCCAGATTTATATCATTTTCGCCATGTGAAAATTATATTGTAACTTTTTCACCTAGTAGCGATAGAGGGGATGATAAGAAACTTATTATTTGGGATATTAGGTAAGTCAATACAGCATTATAATAAAATTAATTTTGTACTAGTAAAAAGGAAAGTATAAGCTGTGATAGCCCAGCGGTGCGACCGTGTGAGTCTCTGGAGATGATCATGGGTTCAAACCCGGGCAGACACCAATGAGTTTCTCTATTAAAACTTATGTGTCTAAGAGTTTCTCTATTAAAACTTATGTGTCTAAGAGTTTCTCTATTAAAACTTATCTGTCTAATGTGCAATTTATCACACGCTTATCGGTGAAGGAAAACACTGTGAGGAAACCTGCATATCTCTAGAGAATACTCTAGGGATATGTGTAACCTACCAATCTGCATTGGAGCATCTTGGTAGGTCTTAGCTCCAACCCTTCTCTCCAAAAACCGAGAGAGGAGGCCTATGCCCAGTAGTGGGATAGTAACTGTTACTTTAAAAAAGAAAGTCACTAGTCATTATTGCTGCTTTCTTTTTGAAAAGAAAATCACTATACTGCGTCCATCATATTATCAGTCTTTTGACAGCTCACGCTCATTAAGTTTTGTATTGCTTACGTACAAATATCATACAAATAATATTTGTACTTTATGGATGGGTACCGCCCACTTAGTGATGTCACACATAATGGGTTACTACGATTATGCCACAGATTAAAAATAATCGGTAGAAATCGATGTTACGAGTATTAAAAGACATTTAATAACATTATATAAAGTTTTACTTTCTTCTTAGTTAATACATGAATACAAATAAAACAATCAGGATATTTTAATTTATTTTATTAGCACGAGTCGTCGGAATGATAATCAACACTAGACTCCTCCGATGAGGAGTCTTCAGTAGCAGTTATTATTAGCTCTTGTGTAGATAATATATTATCAAACGCAATATCACGTTCCCAATCAGAGAATATTACTCTTTTAGTTCTTTCCACCACACTTGCCCAGTTCTCGGCCGTTACGTGGGTGCAAGCATTTTTTAGCAATTGCAACATTTTATTCGCTGTGAATGGGGGGCTTGTATTGCATCTCGCAGCATGCCCTTTTACTTGTGCCCATATAAGTTCTATTGCGTTGTACTGGCAGTGGTATGGAGGAATCCGAAGAACAGTATGGCCATATTCTGCTGCCATTTCATTGATTACATAGCGTTTTGCTCTCTTTTTGGTTTTTAATATTTTTATTAATTCAACTTTTAACATTGAGTCGTCCACATTTTCTCCATTGTCCCGAAGCCAATTAATTATTTCATGCTTTTTATTAGCCTGTGTTGGCATTTTGTCAATTTGACGGGAGTGGTAGGGCGCATTATCAATAAAAATTATTGATGGTTCTTCCAATGAAATGAGCATTTTTTTGAACCACTCTTCATACACATTTGCATTCATCTCTTCGTGGTAGTCATTTGATTTCTTCGATTTAAATGCCAACAGTGCGTCTTGTACAAATCCTTTTGCTGTACCTGCATGGCAAATGATTAGGCGCTCACCATTTCCCATTGGTACTGAGGAAGTGGAATCAGCAGTATCATCAGTCCAGAAACGAGATAGTGTGTGGTTAGCGTTGAGCCATGTTTCATCCGTGAAAACAATATTTGCCCAATCTTGTATTTTCTTTGCCTCTCTTAAAAAATCACAACGTGCTATAGCTATATCTGTGCGTTCCATTAATAATTTTCTTTTATTTAACTTTTTATATGAAAAGCCAATTGTGTTCAAAACTTTGACCAAAGAAGATTTTTCACCATGAAATAGACCACTTCTTTTCAAAGAAACAATAAGTTTTCTCAAAGTTGGAATTTCTTTTCTCAAGTAGTAATCTAGTTTACGTAGGTTATCATTAATCGAATTACTTAGGTACGTAATTCGATTAATGATAGTAGGTACTATAATCGGAATGGTATCGCATACGAGAATCTTTAGGACATCACTATCGTCAATCTGTCAAAAGATGGTTAATATAATGGACAGTGTATAGATACAAACTTATTTGCCTTTTATAATCATGGAGTAATTATTATGATGATAAATTTTCATATATCAATAAGGCACATGTTTAATTTGGGTTGCCTCAAAGCATAAGGCTATATTATATTTACATATTCATATGAAAATTTTTATATAGTGATGTTCCCTATTTTCTATTACTTGTGATCATTTTATACTTGAAAAGTTTTAAAATACATATGTATATAAATATAAATGACTGGCATGTTGGCGCAGTGGGTAGTGACCCTGCTTTCGGTTCCGCGGGTTGCGGGTTCGATACCGCCGAGGGCCAACATTTTCTATAAATGAATTTGTTGGTATTGGAGCCTGGGTGTATATTTGTATTTAAGTATGTATTTAAAAAATATATAAGTATATATTCACCAGTTCTCTGTCACCCATAACACAAGTATTAAGATACTTACTTTGGGGACGGACGACTGTGTGTGTAAATGTCCCATATATTATAATTATTATAAATCTATATTTAAATATAGCTATATAATAATTAGCACTTTTGTGTATCGTGGAATTTTTTTACAGGACAGGTCAAGAGAAGCGTAGTTTTCCACCTCCAGATGAGTATGTAACATGGCCGATTTTCCGTTGGAGTAAAGATGACCGGTTCTTTGCTAGACTCGGAGCTGATGTGCTCTCTGTGTATGAGACACCAAGCTTTGGCCTTCTAGATAAAAAATCTATTAAAATCCCGGGCATTAGGTATGTAAGATTTTTTTTATTATAACAAATAAATATATTCACATATTATTCACAAACTTATCAAATACCAACAAAAAAATTTTAGAATGTTGAAATTTAAAAAATAAAAATCTTTATATGATATTAATTATCATTTGTTTTCATATCATCTGATTTCTTGAATAATTTATTTTCCATCACTACATATTATAAAACAAAGTCCATATTTCCGTATGTACGCATAAAACTTTAAAACTACGCAACAGATTTTGATGCGGTTTTTTTTAATAGATAGAGTGATTCCAGAGGAAGGTTTGTACGTATAATAACATTCAATACGAAGTAGAGAAATAATGTAATTTTTGAGGTTTCTGTAAATAATTACATTTTTTTCCGCTTACATTGCAAACGCAGGCTAAACCCTACGAGATTTATCAAAATGATGTACTAAGTATTTGTACACCATGAAAAGGCCTACAGAAAAGTCCGCGATAGTATATGTCTGTCTCTTATGGATAACCCACAATCGCAGTTTTTGTCATTCACTTTTTACGAAAAATGATGCCTTATGTTCAAAGCAATTTTTATATAATACAGCATTAATCCTTATCCAATTAAGAACCTTAAATATATTGTTTATTTAATATTGATCAATATGACTCTTTACAGCATGTAATTTAAATAAACAGTTTCGAAGATATTACAGATTTAAAATGCAGGGGCCGCGCCGCGAACCTATAAATAGCGCGTCCGAGGTCGCGGTTCGACTCTCGGCGATGCTTCCGCGCTCGCCCGTCTTATCGGTGACGCTGTCAAAGCCATTAGGGCTAACAGCATTAGTCAAATTCGAAAAAAAAAAACGCGGTTCGCCCTTTAACCATTTGAATTTAGCAGCGATCGGACGCATTTATGATCGGAGCTCTCTAGCGAGGAAAATAACAATCACTACGTATTATAAAACAAAGTCCATATTTCCCTATGTATGCATAAAACTTTAAAACTACGCAACAGATTTTGATGCGGTTTTTTTTAATAGATAGAGTGATTCCAGAGGAAGGTTTGTACGTATAATAACATTCAATACGGAGTAGAGAAATACTGTAATTTTTGAGGTTTCTGTAAATAATTACATTTTTTTCCGCTTACATTGCAAACGCAGGCTAAACCCTACGAGATTTATCAAAATAATGTACTAAGTATTTGTACATATTGAAAAGGTCTACAGAAAAGTTCGCGATGGTATATGTCTATCGCTTATGGATAACCCACTAAAGCATTTTTTGTCGTTTACTTTTTACGAAAAATAATGCCTTATTTTTGAAGCAATTCTTATACAATACAGCATTAATCCTTATCCAATTGAGTACCTTAAATAAATTGTTGATTTAATATAGATCAATATTGCCGTTTACAGCATGTAATTTAAGTGAACATTTTCGGAGATATTACAGATTTAAAATGCCGTGAGGAGGCCGCGCTTCGCCCTATAACACTTCGACTTTAGCAGCGATGTCGCTCTTTCAAGAGTTTCTTTAAAGACATTCTGTAATTAATTGTAAAAATAAAATACATAGGGAAAATGTAAAAGTAAATAAGCAAAAATGTACTATATGAATTTAGATATTCCAAAGATAGCAGGAAATCTTCTTGGTATAGGGAAAGGAAATTGTTTTTCTCCAAATTTAACGCTTGCGGGCCATGGGCGATAATGAATAAATCAAACTACTGGATCGATTTTAATCACTTTTTTTACACTGACTGACATGGTATATATATTTTATACCCGTGCGAAGCAGGGGCAGGCCGCTAGTTTATGAATAAAGTGACATTAATTATTTGCTCCAACTTCAATAAAAATTTGTTTATTCCTTCTTCCTCAAAAAAACTTTTTTACTCTATAATTTACGAGATTATTAAGATTGCAATTAAAGCTTTGATTGGGCCCAATTCCATTTATATGGGTCCAGCAATTTGCGTGAAAATGTAACAAATAGACTGAAAGGGAGAGAAAGATAACTGCATATTGATATACATCATCATCATCTTCCTGCCCTTATCCCACTCTAACGGGGGTCGGCACAACATGTTATATGCTGCCTGCCTGACATCAACTTACCTCAGTCGTATTTTACGACACCGCGGTAAGAAAGAGGGTGGTCTATTCTACTAAACCAGATACCACACGGTGGGTCAACTTACCTTAGTCGCCTTTTACTACACCTCGGTAAGAAATGAGGTTGGTCTATTCTACTCAGCCGGATACCACACGGCGGTCGACTTACCCTAGTCGCCTTTTACGACACCTCGGTAAGAAATGAGGTTGGTCTATTTTACTCAGCCGGATACCACACGGCGGGTCGACTTTCCTTAGTCGCCTTTTAGGACACCTCGGTTAGAAATGAGGGTGGTACTATTCTATTCAGCTGGATACCACACTGCACAACTGCATATTGATAATATTATTATCAATGTTCAAGTCTATATATTTTTCTAGTTCAGTATATATCATAGTGATTTCATCCTCAGAGATTTCTGCTGGTCACCATCTGACAATATACTAGCATATTGGGTGGCGGAGGACAAAGATGTACCAGCGCGAGTAACACTGCTAGAACTCCCGAACCGCACAGAAATACGCTCAAAGAATCTCTTCTCTGTCGCTGACTGTAAAATACACTGGCAAAAGAGCGGTGATTACCTATGCGTTAAAGTTGATCGTTATTCAAAAGTGAAGAAAGACAAAAACGATATAAAATATTCAGGAATGTATTACAATTTTGAAATATTCCATATGAGAGAGAAGGAGATTCCAGTCGACTCTGTAGAAATCAAGGAGCCTATTCAAGCGTTTGCTTGGGAACCTATTGGATCTAAATTCGCAATCATCCATGGGGATACTGCGAACATTTGTATTAGTTTTTACCAAGTGAACACTGGGCAGGCTCCAACTTTGCTGAAGAAGTTTGAACGAACACCATTTAATCATTTGTTCTGGTCTCCGATGGGACAGTTTATTGTTTTAGCAAATCTCGGACTAACTGGTGGTGCTTTAGAGTTTTTGGACACTAATGATTTCACTATTATGAATGTGTCTGATCATTATCAGGTTAGTGAACTGTATTATGTTTATGCATATATTTTTAAAACGATATAATAATTTTAGTTTTGACATTTGAGCATTAGCATAAAAGTAGAACTAATTTATTAATTTTGTTATAAAATAAACATTACATACAAAATTCGATTTTGTAAGCTTTGTATATTATTGATTTTCTCAAAATCTACTGAATGGATATGTTTACAGTTTATACTTGAAAGATTCTTCTTAAGAATTCTTCCAGAAGTTAAGGCTATTACATTACAGTTTAATGTACATTATGTTGAGAAGGTCGCGCTGTTGTAAAAAAACTTGCTTGCTAAGTGCTTTACTCGCGTGCGCCGATAAACCAGCAGAGATGTACTGAATTAATGTATGAGAGAATTATAGATCTACAAAAATACTTTGAAAAAGTCAACAACAGCATGTCTCTATCTCTTATAGTTAACTCACAATAACTACTTTAATGTTTAAAATTTCAATTAGGGAAAACTTTGTAACACACCGATTTCCACTCGAGCAAAGCTCTGGGTATAGCTAGTTTATTATATTAAAATTGGAAACTGTTTTTAGATGTCAGGTATTGAGTGGGATCCAACTGGAAGGTATGTGGTGACCGGCGTGTCGTCTCTCAAATGCAAGATGGACTGTGGTTACTATCTATGGTCATTCCAGGGAAAGATTCTAAGGAGGTGAGTAAATCATACCATTCATATAAGTATCTATTTATCTATCTTCCATCTATCTATCTAAATATCTATCTATCTATCATCTATCTATCTATCTAGATAGATAGATAGAACTAATCAATAAAATAAATAACTAAAAAATATTTAATATAATAAATATAAAAACCTACAACCAAACATATATTTATTAAATTAAACATAGAAGTAAAAATTTTAAGATCACTTCAGTGTTGCGTTTTGTATCTATGTTTATGTTTTCAAAAAGTTTAATCAAATGTAGGTAATTGCAGAAAATAATTATTTTAATGCCCAGTGAGTTTAGTTTTAAGTTATTATCTCATGTAAGTGAATTGTTATTCTTAATGAGAAATAAAGATATCTCAAACCTCAAGATAGATATTCGATTCGTGATTTTTTCAAAATAATTTACATTAAACTGTAATGTACTAGTTACCTTAACTTCTGGAAGAATTGTTAAGAACAATATTTAAGTAAAAACCATACACATATCCATTCAAAGATTTGGAGAAAATCAATAATATACAGATCTATCTATCTATCTAGATAGATAGATAGAAAATTAGATATAGATAGATTTTTTTTTTAATTTATTATACAATACAATAAGACAATATATAAACAAATATAAAAACACACCTTTCGAAAACCACGCAGGGTTTATATGAAGGTGTGGAGTTCGCATTATTTTTCTATTCTATGTCTATTATATTTTGTTACATATACATTTTGTTTTTTCCATAGCTTTTGAAACTTTATTAAATAATTAGTTAAATATAATTAAAGTTAACATGCAAGTTTACAAGAGTTTAAATAGAAACAGTTATTTGTATTAAAACTCTTGCACACCTGCATGTTACCCCTAAATTCATCCAGTCAATACAGTCAAACAATATGCTTTATATCATTAGTTTTAAGTAAATATCTTTTAAACTTCCTAATAAATACATTCCTTTTTAAAGATTTATCTTGTAATAGATGCCGCCTGCCTGACGTCAACTTACCTTAGTCGTATTTTACGACACCTCGGTAAGAAATGAGGGTGGTCTATTCTACTAAACCGGATACCACACGGTGGGTCAACTTACCTTAATCGCCTTTTAAGACACTTCGGTAAGAAATGTGGATCATCTATTCTACTCAGCCGGATCTTAATAACTAAACTACTTTTATATTTAAAAATTAAAAACTTCTAGAAAAGTTTTGTGACACTGATTTTGACGAGGGCGAAGCCGCTGGCATAGATGTTAAAATATTAACTTTAATATGAAAATATTAGTTATCTAGCCGTGTGATATCCGGCTGAGTAGAATAGTACCACCCTCATTTCTTACCGAGGTGTCGTAAAATACGACTAAGGTAAGTTGACGTCAGGCAGGCGGCAGGTCGTTAAAACGCCGCCAAATCATGTGACAGTATAACATATGCCGACCCCACTTAGAGTGGGAAAAGGGCAGGAGGATATAATAATTACAAGACGTAGAAAAAGTCTTATTTTATACATCCATGCAATGTAATCTTGCAGAGTGATGAAGGAGGGCTTCGCTCAGTTCTTGTGGAGACCACGACCGCCCACGCTGCTCTCTGAAAAGCAACAGAAGGAAATCAAGAAGAATCTTAAGAAATACTATTCACAGTTTGAGTCTAAGGACCGCATGCGCAGCAGCAAGGCCAGCAAGGTAAAATGTACATAAATAAATAGGGAAATTAAATTAGGGAAATAGGGAAATTGTCTTCCTCCAAAGTAAATTTATATTTATATATAGTTAAACTAACAAACGTGAAATATAGTAGCATACAATTAATGATCCATAACCAATGTTTAATGCTATATAATATATAATAAAAACGACATTTTAACTTTATAATTATTCAATAAATAAGAAGCATTTTTCTCAAAAGTCAACCCATTTATTTGCTTCCAACAACTTCACACAATGACGGCGATAATGTTTTTTTATATTATTGAATGATTATATGAAGGAGGTGGTATTTGAAGCTTTAAACATGTAATAATATATTGGAACTTTAAATTTTCAGAATAAAGAATTAACATGTTGTTACTAAATATTATCTGTTGTCTGAAATTCGATAAGTCAAAAGGGACTCTTATAACAATATTTGACTATTGTATATGAGGTTAATTCAGAAGTTAGTGTTACAGTTACTTGCACATGCAGTTAAACATACAATATATTTTACACATAATTTATAAATTTAAACTAGATATAAAAATATGATGACCCTTTGTTAACCCATGGTATTTCTTGTCACCTTATAGGAGCTGGTGGCTAAGCGAACGGAGCAAATGAAGAAACATGTGGAATATCGTGAGATGAAGTCGCAAGAGTGGGCCGAACAGAAGCCGCGTCGTCTCGAACTGAGAAACTGTAAGTATTTACTACATGTGTCTATGAAAAATTTAACAAAGCCTCTTCTTATCGAACTGAGTGTTCATAGAGTAGGCGAGCTATAGATATATAGTCTGTGAGTGTGAGTGTCCAACAAATAATAAGATAGGGAAGATGATAATCACATCTAAGGTGGCCATGTGTGAGTTTTTTTAAGCTAGTCGATCGCGTTAGCGTTACGCCAATTTGTATAACGTTACAACAGCGACATCTAGTGACCGTTATTCCCGCGTCATACAAATTCGCGTACGCAAACGCGATCGCGAAAAACTCGCACTAAGCACTTATTGAAAACTTTTATCTTTGGAAAAATGTTACTTAGTCCAAGGGTTGGAGCTTCGGCCTATGTGAATAGAAGGTTACACATATGCCAGGAATTCTACAGAGATTTATAGATTTCCTCACTACATTAGGGGTGAATAATTTTGTAATACATGATTTTTGAATAACTATTACCGTTTACTCAGCGTACGCAAGGAAAGCATTGAATTTTGCTGTTTTCGTAAGACATATCTTTTATTGCTGCTTCTGTCCTATTTATCTTAGAGTGATGTTATATAGCCTATAGCCTTCCTCGATAAATGAACTATCTTACACTGAAAGAATTTTTCAAATCAGTCCAGTAGTTCCTGAGATTAGCGCGTTCAAACAAACAAAGAAACAAACAAACTCTTCAGCTTAATATATTATTAGAGATTAACTCATCATCATCTTCCTGCCCTTATCCCACTACAAGCGGGGTCGGCACAACATGTTGTCACATGATTTGGCTATGTATTTTACGACCGGCCGCCTGCCTGACATCAACTTATCATCGTATTTTACGATACCTCGCTAAGAAAGAGGGTGGTCTATTCTACTTAACCGGATACCACACGGTGGGTCAACTTACCTTAGTCGCCTTCTCCGACACCTCGATAAGAAATGAGAGTGGTCTATTGTACTCACAGATACCACACGGCGGGTCGACTTACCTTAGTCGCCTTTAACGACCTCGGTAAGAAATGAGGTTGGTCTATTCTACTTAACCGGATACCACAGGGTGGGTCAATAGGTAACTCATTGAAATATTAAAGATATCATTGGTAGTATTACAGTTTGGTGAATATGTCTGTTTTAAGTAATTTTTAAATTTAAGTAATTTTTATTTACTTTTATCTAATTTTATTTACTTACAGATGTAATCTTTATATTATTTTATTTCCTTACAGATGTAATCTTTATATTATTTTATTTCCTTACAGATGTAATCTTTATATTATTTTATTTAATTTTATTTCCTTACAGATGTAGATACGGACGGTCTAGATACCGATACGTCGGTGTCAGTGGAGGAAGTTGTAGAATTCTTTGTCAAAGAGGAACAAACGGTCATCGAGTAGTCGCCATACTTCCTCACGTTTAGAGGTCGGAATCAAACCCCGGCCTCCGCAAATCGGTCCAAGAAAGAATTTGACCAGAAAGTGCAACATTTTAACAAACCTACATAATTTTTCTTGTATCAATATATAGTCACAAACACGATATTTCAATATGCGCAGTGTAATATTTCGGTTGGTATACGCAATAGGTAATGTTTATAGAAATCATATTAAATTGATATGTTTCAAACGGACAATGGCCTTTTAATACCTTGTAATATATTTTATAATTTTATATATTGTGTATGTATTTACAAAATAAAGTTTGCAGATGAATTACTGGGTGTTTTGAAGTGATATTTTCGAGAGCCTTAAAATATGTCGCTTAGTATTGAAGTGACGTAATTCAAAAAAGTTTTGTAAATTCCAATCTTATTTATATGTAACAACGCCGCCTTGCCGTTACTGCAAGCAAGCAAGCCATGACGTCACATCTTGCCACAGCCTTTCGCGCCATTTTGACGTGGGAGATGTGACAGCCGCTGTCATTAGCAGCTAGCCCGCGGATAGCGGATGAGAGTTTGCTTTGATTTCATTTTAGCATTTTTTATAAAAAGAATAAAACTGATTTAGAATACTTCTTTTATTAATACAAGTAGTTTAGTTACATATATTATAAATGCGAAAGTTTGTGATGGATGTATGTTTGTTACGCTTTCACGGCGAATCCGCTGAATCAATATCACTACATTTATTACAATTATTCCTTATACATCGGAATAATATATGCTATAAAATACTACTATAAAACATTATGCTAAGATGAATAGGAGAGGAGCAGCAATATAACATAGTACGACGACGGCAAAATTTAAAGCTTTCCTTGTATGCGCTAAGTAAACGGTGAAAGTTATTCAAAAATCATGTACTACAAAATTGTTCCCCTCTAAAAGTTCTAATTAAAATTCCGCGACAGCATATCTCTAGCTTTGAAGGTTAACCCAATTTAACCACTTTTATGGTAATCAAAATTCTATATTACGGTTTTAATCTTTTCACGCGGAGCCGCTGCCTAAAACTAGTGGCTTTATAAGCGTAACACATTATATTTCACATTCAAATATTATAAATGTTGATATCATTGTCTGGATACAAAAATTTGCGTTTGTTCCCGTTAATCTCAGAAACTGCAGATCAGATTTGGACGCTGATTTCACTAATATATAGTAAAAAGCCTCACTTAACATATAGGGTATTTTTCATATCCATTAAAAAAAATTTGGCCATTTTATGTGCATTTTTTAGTTTTTCACCATTGCTATTAGAGTTCGTCTAAACAAGGTATAATATCGTTCGTGAAGTAACGGTTACTATGCCACTGCTGGGCATAGATCTTGCTTTAAATAAATGATTAAATATATATACATACCCAGACTCAAAAAACCAACAAATATATAGACAAAGTTGGCTCTCGACATGTATTGAACAGGGAGCTAAAGGTAGGGTTCGGATCAGTCTAAAATCTATATCTATCTAGTCTACACGCTATCGCTACGTCACGTCACGCTTCACCCCAAGTAAACAGGTTCACAATATAAAGTTGAATATAAAGTTGTTTGCGTGACAACATGACGTCATTTATAGTACACGTGTAGGGGGAATGCCGTTACACGAAGGATACAGAAATAATGTACTTTCTTTATATGACACGACACCTTAGTTTGAAAAAGGTGAAATTCGAGGAACTACAACAAATCATTTTATAGTCATGCCATATCTCTATTTGTAGGAAGATTTGAATATATTTTAAAGGCACGAAAAATTTGTGGCCACGCCGCAATCTATTGCGACTCGGCAAGACACACGCTATAACCCCCCATACACACATTACCACAGCACACGACACGTTAGCTTAGCTCAGGACATAGAT
Organism: Morpho helenor; assembly: GCA_029227775.1. NCBI lineage: Eukaryota > Metazoa > Arthropoda > Insecta > Lepidoptera > Nymphalidae > Morpho > Morpho helenor. Next base: position 3,711,567 of record JARGCU010000019.1, on the reverse strand, counting down.
TTTATCGGACGCTCGCTGGAGTGAGGTCCCCGAAGAGGTCTATGCGCGCGGTGCTCTCGGTGCATCGATTAACGGAGGGAGGGGCCACTGTTAGAGAGGTCCCGACCCGGAGGTGGCGCACTCTGGGGTGCGCGGCTGCTGAGCGGCTGCTGGTGGGGATGGGGGTAATGTGTACAACGGTACTCTGTCCCCGCCGCCAGCAGCGTGGTGGAGCACTGTCAGGTTTTTAATCGGTGCGAGTCCGACATAACGCTGCTCGTCCCTGTCGGGCGGTAATGACCCATAATGGGTTTTGCTGACATAAAAAAAAAGGTCAGGACCTAGATATCAGCATCTAATAGTCACTCGATTCTCGGCAAGAGTCGGGCTCTGTGACAACCAACTGAAAAGAGTACAAGATTCGAGTGCATAAAAGGTTAGTTGATGCAACTGTGCATTCGTTATCCCAGAATCTCATATTGTAGTGCAGTACCTGGGTGATCGAGCTTCGCTCGGTATTTTTTTAGCATGATATAAAAAATATATTTAAAAAGAATTAAAAAAAAAGAAGGCGCCGACGACAAGTGGGATTCGAAGCCGGGTTTGAATATTTCCGTCCCGCCCGTTACCCACCTTACGTTTGACAGTTACAAAAATCCTTTGCTTTCAATTCTACATTTTATCATATTTTTAATGCCCAATTATAGGGATAAAACTATTTTTTAAAAAAAGCCCAGCTAGATCGTTTATTCTCCTCCAAAACCCTACATGCTGAATTTCAGGGAAATCGTTGAAGCCGTTTCCTAGATTCAAAAAATATATTTTAGACATACATACAATATTAACTCATTTAAATATTAAAGGTTTTCTATGGCCTAGAATAATCAAGGGAGCCAAAACACGCACAAATGTCATATTGACGGCGAAAATGTTTTTTCTTTAGTGACGTTGTTGTTGTTATTTAGAGACGTTGCTGTTGTTATTTAGAGACGTTGTTGTTGTTGTTATTTAAAGACGTTTTTGTTGTTTAGAGATGTTATTTTTTATTTAGAGTTGACGAATGATAGGACAAAATGGAAGACATTTATGGGTCATCACCGCCCGAAGGGGACGAGCGGCGGGTATGTCGGACTCGCACCGACTGAAAACCTGACAGTGCTCCACCACGCTGCTGGTGGCGGGGACAGGGTACCGTTGGACACATTACCCCCATCCCCGCCAGCAGCAACTCAGAATCCCAGAGTGCACCACCTCTGGGTCGGGGCCTCTCTAAAAGTGGCCCCTCCCTCCGCTAATCGATGCATCGGGAGCACCAGATGCATCGAACGCCTCGGGGACTTTTTCAGATGGGCGTCTGATAAACCCCATACGAGACGCCCAGAGGTCCCCTTTAGGGCGGCATACGACGGGCTTGGGCGAGTCGTCTGCGCCCCGCTCGCCTGCGGCGGATCGAATCCAAGGACTTGACTCCCGGATCCGCCCCACCGCCTCCTTCTGCGAGATTACGTCCTCGCAGATTGTAATCTATCACACGTTTTTCGATGAAGGAAAACATCGTGAGGAGACTATATAGACTGTGGCCCTTTGGAGCAGTGGGTAGTGCCTTCAGCTCCGCGGGTCGCGGGTAGGCCATCGCTGCCCACGATCTCTCTCTGTCCACCATGGCACGAACCACGGTGGGCGAAAGAGAAAAACATGTGTCGACCAAACTTAAGAGTGGGATAAGAAGAAGAAAATGATGAGATCTTTGTAACAAGGTGCTATGTATAATTTATCGTTGAAGTTATATTAACAGTTCCTTACACCGGTATTACAGTGCGCCCTGTCCAACACGCTATGCAGCTTTCTCGCGTGCCGCTAATGTCTTATGCAGACAACTTGCGCAGTCATGACCTCTGCCTTTTCCTATTTCTAGCAAGATTACATAATACGCTCATAATATATAGGTATGTTTCTAACTAACAATCTATCCTAATACTAGCTGTGCCCTCGGCTTCGCTTGGAAATTAGTGTGTCATGAATTTGTGTTTCAGTCAATTAACATAAACCGTCGTGTACTAGTAACCTAAGCTGTGATAGCCCACGCCCAGCAATTATATTTTTAAAAGAGCAACCGCCGAGTTTCTTGCTGGCTCTTCTCGGTAGGAACGGCTTTCCGAACCAGCGGTAGAGTTGACGATTCAAAAGCACTTGTTTACAAGTTTATTTAAATAAAGAATATTTTGAATTTAAATTTGAATGTCTCCACGCGGGCGGAGCCGCTGGCGATTGCTAGTCTGTTATAACAAAATATATTATTCGCAACGAGCAATTAAATACAGATTTTAAACTGGGAATTATTGCAACAGGCGGGAGGGCGGTTACAGCCGTGTGACACTACTGTCAAGTGTCAAGTTCAGGGATTAATGTGTCAAGGGATAAACGCTTAGAATCTCTATAGCGGACATAAATTTAGCCGTAATACTAACATAGAGTTATAAATACTAGGGGAGCTATAGGCCTGTAAGTGATAGTGACACAATATAATATACTAGCAATCGCCAATGGCTCCGCCCGCGTGGAAAGATTAAAACCGTAATATAGTGTGTACTGCATCGTCAGCTAATATTGGATGTCGGTGACTGTGAATTTGTAATTTGTTAGGCAGTCGCTAATAAATATGCAAATTTGTAAAACGTATTGTTATAAATATATGTCCATCTGCATTACTTTGACTTCGCTACACAATAGAGAAGTCTACAACTAAAGTTCCTATTCATTTTAGCGTGTAAGATAGTGTAAGATAGTCCATTGAGGAAGGCTATGGCTTATATAACATCACGCTAAGATGAATAGGAGAGGAGCAGCAATAAATATAGTATGAAAACGGCAAAATTTAAAGCTTTTCTTGCGTGCGCTGAGTAAACGATGATAGTTATTAAAAAATCATGTGTTACAAAATTGTCCCCCTCTAAAAGTTATAAATAAAAGTCTGCGACACTATGTCTAGCTTTTAAGGTTAACCCACTATAACCATTTTTATGGTTATCCAAACGGTTTAATCTATCCACGCGGGCAGACCCGCTGGCGATTGCTAGTATAATATATACTGAAAGGGAAGATGAAACTCGTATACATTATCTTATTTATTTATTTATATATAAGACTCACCAACGACATGAACACAGTTGCAATTGCACAGTTACATATTTATACTACTACTAATATATAAATCTGAAGAGTTTGTTTATTTGATTGTTTGAACGCGCTAATCTCAGGAACTACTGGAACAATTTGAAAATTCTTTCAGTGTAAGATAGTCCATTTATCAAGGAAGGCTATAAACTATATAACGTCATGCAAAATGAATAGGTCGACTCGCCGTGTCGTTTTCGGATGAGTAGAATAAGCCACGCTCGTTTCTCACCGAGGTGTCGTAAAATACGAATTTGGGATTTGACGTCAGTTATGTCACCACATGTTTATAACATGTTGTGCCGACCCCACTTAGAGTGGGATAAGGGCAGGGGAATGATGAATGATTGTCCGAACCTTATTCGATTATAATATCGTTCATCTTAATATTCAGTAACAAAATGTACGTTTTTGTATTTGTATGTAGTGTCATTTTTGTAGCTGAAAATAAATAATTTTACCTTGTTTGTCTCAAGAAGAATAATCTCGCTTTTTATATGATATAAATTCAACCGCACGTGGACAAGTCTTATACTGTGACGTAATACTATGTTCCTCAAAGTGAGCGATAATCCCACCTTGTGGGTTCTAGATATTAACAGAAGCTTTAATATTAAGCTTAAGAGATAGGGAATTTTCTTCCAAGAAAATTAACACCTGTTTAACCTATTTCATATAATATATAAATTTATTATACCTTTTTTACATAGCTTGTAATCAATCTAGATGTAACGAGTTTTTGTTGGTGAACGCGTTTCGCTTTGAAGCTTTAGATCCTTGAAATTTGTTGTATGTAGTCACGAAAGTTATATGTTTTATAATAATATTATTGATTTAAGGTCAAAATGTTGGGCATCTTTGCAGTAAATAAGAAAGAGAAGAGATACTAACTTTACTGTCCTCAGTAAAACAAAAAACACAGGGCAACTTAAATTATTGTATATTAAAATTTACTTGTCTTATGATAAAGTATTGGAAAAGTCTGGAAGATCTTCCAGAAAACTCTTTCCGTCACGCAGCTCGTGTTCCATAAACTCCATCATGAGTATTAATTGCAAAAGAGATAGCTCTTTGAAAATGATAATCTAAGGGCCTGCTATGCAAGTTACCAATAAACTGTCAGTAAGCTTATTCGGAACATATCTGACACACATCTCGATATTTTGCGTTTCTCAGGTTTCTGATAGGCTTATTCAGCACTAAAAGTCCCTAATAAGTTAACAGGTAGATCATGTGGCTGTTATTTAGTTTATCTGCTGGATAGCAAATACCTATTTCAAAATGGCCGTGATTTTTTTTTATTTTTCACTTTTTAGAGACATTTATCTGCTACTTAGTTTATTTGTCGGTTAACTATCCGACACTTTATCAGTAAATTGTGAAACAGGCCCTAAGTCTCTTAGTGAAGTAGAAGATAATAGGAAGTAAAATAAAAAGAAATCGTTCCTCAAAGTGGTCATAGACAAAATAAATCTGGAAACCTGTGCTCCATATACGTGATCGAACATAGGAACGAAACGTTTAATATTTCATATGTGGTAAGTGCTTGTATTGTCGGATTTAAAATTTTAATAAGATCGTTTGCTGTTTTACTTACAGTCACAGATTAAATTGTTCAGATGGCCAAGTTTGTTTAAGGTTTCTCACAAGGCTTCTAGTTAACTTAGTTAAGGTCGCATAGTGATATAAGTAACTTCAATTTTATTAGCCGCTTTAACGAGGAACTCTGGGCGTTCCGAATGGGAATTCGGTCGCCCAGTAGAAGTAAGTCCCCAAGGCGATCTATGCATCTGGTGCTGCAGATGCATCGATTAGCAAAGGACCCTCCATTGCTTAGAGAGGCTCCGACCCAGAAGTGGTCTCCAGGATACATAGCTTTTGCTAGCCTCGGCTATGTTATGTATTTATATAAGTTTGTATTCAGTTATTTATATTTAAGAGGAATGTGCAATAACCAGACAAGTCGTCAAGGATTAAGTATATGAAGAAACAAATTGTTAAAACTTTAATGTATTTGAATAAATAAATCAAAATAAAATGTGCATAATGTATAATGTAACCCCCGCCATTTGTAGCATAATGAAGCATTATTGGGTTTTTTTTAAAGCGTTTTATCGTGATATTGAATAATATGATTAGGTCTTAAATTTTGCATATGCATTTAATGAGAGCAATACAATTGAACGTTTCTGATGTATTTGTTTGTGATGCATAGTTTAATTGTTGAACTACAAACGTAATCTCTTAAATCAAATCAAAATAATCTTTATTCGAATAAGCTCTTTCAATCACTTTTGAATCGTCTAGGACCAATATGATTAATAAAGGTACAACTGGTTCGGAATGTTGCTCTTATCGAGAAGAACCAGCAAGAAACTCGGGGGAATTGCTTTATGCCAATCTATTCTCAGCTACTGCTTATCTGCCTGGGGTGGTGCGGCCAAAAGTCATTTCATAACTATTGAGCGCGCTCAAAGAGCAGTACTCAAAGTGTGTTGTTATAAGCCTCGTTTATTCCCAACTGATCAACTCTATGACTACTGTCAAGTCCTTACAGTCAGACAGCTATATGTATTGGCCACTGCTCTAAGACAGCATACCATAACCCATTATAATCAGGAAAATAAGCGTCGTAACCACCTATTGGCTTTATCAACACAACTGAAAACCGCGTTTAGTCACAGATTTTTCATTTTCCTAGGTCCCTATCTCTATAATAAATTACATAAAATCCTGTCCTTATATAGTCTAAATAGATTTAAATACAAATTAACTTTGGGAAATTGGCTTCAAAATCAATCCTATGCTGTTACGGAAGGTCTATTAGAAGTGGTCGTATAAGTAATAAAGATGCACTAACACACACACGCACTCAAAAACACAAGCACACACACACACATACACACAAACACATATACATACACACACACACATACACACACACTCACATTCTCTCTCACACTCTTACACGCAAATTTTTACCACATGCATGTATTGTCTTTTCCACGTACCACATACAACACACAGCATAAGCTGTATTTCGCTCTGTTTATTTTAGTTTAAGTTAATGTTTTAATTGTAGCACATTTCGAGGGGTGGAGGCCTGGTGACCTGTAATACGGGTTTTTTACCTACCATAGGCACCAGCAATCCACAACCATAAATTCTTGTAAAATTAATTAATTTGATTAAGTTTATTTTATTATTTTTTTGTATGGTTTGTGGTGCGAAATAAACGTTTTTATTATTATTATTTTTGTTTATCCTTTTTCTTCTCTCGTTGGACGAGGGTTATAAGAATTTTACGGGCTTTTGGCCAAGCAAAAATCTATAAGAAATATAAATATATATATATTTTTCCTAATTTAATGAAAGAAATTTCCGAACAATACGACAGGTATTTAAAATTACTGCCTTTTGTAGTTTTATGTAAATGGTTCTGGGTATGTTGAGTTTATCAAGACTGGTGAAGAGAGTATAAGGTATTACGCCTGTGGTGGATAGTGTTATTGGAATAGTCCGAACTGCTTCAGCCTTCCATTGCATTTTAAGCTCTATTGCTAGATCGGTGTACTTTGTGATTTTATCAGTGTATGTAGTACTGAGATTGTGTGTGTTAGGAATTGCGATGTCTATGAGGTAAATTATTTTATTGTGTTTATCATGTAGAGTGATGTCTGGTCTATTGCAATGTATAGTTTTGTCAGTAATTATAGTCCTGTCCCAATAAAGTTTGTATGTAGCAGAGTCGTGTATAATTTCAGGTTTGTATTTGTAATATGGTATTTTCTCTTCTATGAATTTGTATTTGTGGGCTAGATACTGGTGGATGATAGCAGCAACTTGGTCATGGCGGTGTTTGTAATCGGTTTGTGTTATAGCTCTACATGCACCAGTAATATGTTGGATTGTTTCAGAATTACTCTGACAATGGCGACAGAGGTCTGACTGTAGAGTGGGGTCGCGAATTATATGTTTCCTATAATTCCGTGTGTCGACTATTTGATCCTGTATGGCTAGCATAAATCCTTCAGTTTCTGGAAAAAGGTCACCGAACTTGAGCCATGCGTTCGACGCTATTTTGTCGACATTAGGGTCTAGCAAGTCACGGCGATGTCTTCCATGTAAAGGTTTCTGCAGCCATGTGTTAAGTTTTTGGGAGTCTGTCGTAAGGCATTCGTTCTTTTGAGTGTTGTGATTGTTTAAATTCAATGGTGTATATTTTAAATCAGCTTTAACGATTGCTGTGTGAAGTTGTGTATTTTGAGCCTGTTCATGGAAAAATTTACGTAAAGTTGTGATTTGCCTATTGTGTAAATTATGTATGTCTATAATGCCTCTTCCTCCTTCTATATTCGCTAGTGTAAGTCTTTCAAAACATGCTCGCGGATGATGTTTGCGGTATTTTGTCATGTGGGTATTTATCATGCGCTGTAGGTTAGTAAGATTTGTTTTTGACCATTTTATTATACCAAAAGAGTAGGTTAAAATAGGAATCGCATACGTATTAACGGCTTTTATGGTATTTTTCGCATTAAGTTGTGTGTTAAATATTTTATGTAATCTAGCTTTAAATTTTTGTTGTATACTTGATCTTGTTTGTTTCTGATGAATCTGCCTAGATTGTTGGTACCCTAGGTATTTGTAGCCACTGTCTATATCCAGTGCATTAATTTGTTCATGATTATTGAGTTGATATGAATTTTTTTCCACTCTGCCATTCTTAATTGACAGTATTTTACATTTGTCTACGCCAAATGCCATATGTATATCTGAGGAGAATGATTGTGTAATGTCTGCAAGATGTTGTATTTCAGTCAAATTGCTTCCATATAGTTTAATATCATCCATATACATTAAGTGCGAAAGTTTATAGTGATTGTTTCCATATGTGATGTTAAAACCGTTTGCACTATTATTCAATAAATCAGAAAGCGGGTTTAAAGCAAGGCAGAACCAGAGTGGGCTCAAGGAATCGCCTTGGAAAATACCTCTACGAATAGGTATAGATTCCGTTTCCAAAAAAGTATCTCCTACCCTACACTTAAGAACTGTTTTCCATTTAGTCATGGTGTTTCTTAAAAATTGTGTTATTATGGGGTGAATTTTGTAGTGTTTAAGAATGTATATAAGCCAAGTGTGAGGTACTGAGTCGAATGCTTTTTGATAATCGATATACATCGTGTATATGTCTCGTTTTTTTGAAAGTGCCTGTTTGGAAACTATTGCATCAATACTGAGTTGTTCTTTACATCCTTGACTGTATCGTCTACATCCCTTTTGTTGTTCAGCTAATATTTTGTTGGTATTAATGTGTTTGAAGATGAGTTCGTTTATGCATGAAGTGATAATCTTGTATATGTTCTGCAAACAGGTGATCGGTCGATATTTAGCAGGATTTTTAGTATCAGTTTTGTCCTTAGGCAACATGTAAGTGGTGCCCAAAGTAACATATTCCGGCATGATTTCAGGCGTTTTGATGAAATTGTTAATGTGGTTAAGTATAACTGGATGTAAATATGTAAATTTCTTGTACCAGTAATTATGTATGTTATCTGAACCCGTTGCTTTCCAATTGTGAAGTTTACCTATTACATATTGGAGTGTTTCTATGTTTAATTTATTAAATTCCATGTCAGGTATGTCTTTAATTTTTTGTTTGTCGTTATCAATCCATTCAGGGTGTGTGTGTTCTTTAGGCACAGCCCAGATATCAGACCAAAACTCCTTCAAGGTCGCAGGTTCAGGACCTTCCGTAGCGTCATTACTATCCTGATGTTCACTAAGAGATCTGTAAAAAAGCTTTTCATTGTTGCTGAACATTGAATTCTGATTTTTTCTCCGTGTAGTTAGTTTATAGCGTCGGAGACGGCTTGCAAGAGCACTTAATTTTTGTTTCAGTGTATCCAAAAAGTGTGATAAGCTAGTGTTTTCACCTTCATGTTGTGTGTGTATTTTATATTTCGTTTTTATTTCTTCTATTTTCTTTGTCAATTTATTACTTCTGTTGCCTTTTATAAATTCAGAAAGTCTACCAATGTTTGCTCTGATATCTTCCACACGACTTTCTAAACGTTTTTGCCAATACGGGATTTTATTTCTGGAAGTACAGTTTTTGTTTTGTGTAATTTTATTGTTTTTAACCTTACCCCCATTATAAATTACAGCAGTATATGCTGCACAATAAATTGCTGTTTGTGTCTCATCAAAGCTCGATTGTAAAGTGATGTGTTTAGGTAGTATGCTATTATTAATGAATTGTGTTATTTTAGCAAACTTTTTAGATGGTTTTTGTCTAGGTAAAGAAGGACGTGAAGTCGGTTCAGTAGCTTTAAATGATCCTATAGCTTTTTCATACGATTCTTCTATTTCGAGTTGTACTTCTAGTGGCAAATTAATATCACATTCTACGTGGGATACTCTATTTGACTCTACTGATGTATTTGTGTTCGCTTGCGTAAATTTTGTGGGCAGTTCATTTCCTGTGAGTTCTTCATTTGTAGAATTTAAATTATGTGGTAAATTGTCCAAAACATTATGAGATGTAGTATTTATATTAGTAAGAGCAGATTCTTCTATATTATGTTCATTATTACCATTCAATTCAATAGAGATTTCATGGCGTATTTGTAGTAACCTTTCGTCTGAAATTAATTTATTATTCGTTATTACACGTCGTTGATCCGCAATTCGTTGCTCAGAAATGTGCGTCAGGTGTGGGTACTTGTCAATAAAAGCGGAGTGTAATGGTTTTCTGTAAGCAGTTTTGTTCACGTTCAATAGAGTAATCTTATAATAGGCACGCATAATTGTTTCATTCATCGCATTTGACCACCTCATCCTTTGGCTTGTACTTTGTGTGTCACTTGTTTGGGATATGACTTGTTCATTTGTCGAGTGTTGTAACTTAGACTCGGCCTCTCTTCGTATTTCCGTTATTTGGTCAGGAGACAATAATTGTTTGTTTATAATAGCTCTGCGTTGGTCGCCAACCCGTTGTCGGCTAACCTGCACGTCTGGGTATTGTTCGGAAAACCTTTTGTGTAATTCTCCTAAGTATGATCTAGTGTCGGTTTCCATTGTAGTTAATATAAAATATTCGCGCAAAATATAGGTATTCATATCAATTGTCCACTTAATGCGCGTACGAGTTTTAGCTTTGGCGGGTGCAGGTATATTGGCATTTGCCTCCTGCACAACATCCTCAACTGGCGATGAAGTTCTTAGATCTAAGTCCATGTTACTTGCATTGGTCGTCTGACAGTTAATCGATCCCGCCCGGAGATTCATCTCGCCCCTAGTCACAGAAGATTTCTGCCTACTGTCATCGGCTCCTCCCCTGGAACTGCCGGGCACTTGGGGACAACGTAAAGATTTACTATTCATTTTTGGTTTTTTCGACATATGTTAACTCACGACGCGAGTCTAAAACGTGTGAGCATGCAGTAAGCTATCTAACTAAGCCTGTGGACGCCGCCGTTGGTTGCTATACTCGCTAGCTACTCTTCCGCCGCCGCCCGGATAACCCATATCCTGCATTGATACTGGGTGTCCCACTCATTAAGACATTTTGTCCGAGAGCCTTAAAGTAGCCTTCAAGATACACCGTCGCCTTTCTTCATCCTCGTCCATCCTTTCTATACTATTCCTTACTCAACTTACCCAAATCCCCCCCTTTCCCGTCTCCCTTTGTTCCCCTGTCTCTTTTACCCCCTTCCCTCTTCCACCTTATCCCTAACTTATAACACCCCCTCCCCGTTCCCTTTTTCAAACTCTATCCCTTACATCCGTTCCCCCTCCACGTTCCCAACACCCCCCCAACCCCGTTCCCCGTCCCCCCCCCCTTCAGAGCCACGTTAGCCGCACCAGTAATTTCTCAATTGCGTTGTCCGCCCCCTACGTGATCAGGTGTTCGATCAGGACGTGTGGTTGTTTTAGGGGGCTTATTATTATTATTATTATAATCTTGTAAAAAAAATTATTGCAATTTGATTGATGGTTACAAGATAAACATTGCAGCTGGAGCTGACTGCATAGTGAATAATATAGTAGATCAGCTTATTATAAGGTAGGAGCTTAAATTTCTAAGCTTTGAACAACTATTACACTATGCTATAACTATTACTTGGTGACGTAAAAGTATGCCAAGAAGCAAATAACGGCTGATTCAAACATGGTAAAATATCCGATGGATATCCGGAGGGCTCTTGAGGGAATAGAGGCTTCGTTTAAAGTAAGTAAGCCAAAGTGAAATGAATATGAAAACGATCTAAGTACATTGTATTAGCGGTGATCCGTAGGGCTTTCACCTTTGATTACATCGCGTGTGTGTTTAAGATATCGCTATTTCTATTTTTTATATTTTTCTTGCAAAGGAGTGAAACGAAATCTATACTATATAAAGCTGAAGAGTTTGTTTGTTTGATTTTTTGAACGCGCTAATCTCATGAACTACTGGATCGATTTCAAAAAATTCTTTCAGTGTCACATAGTCCATTTATCGAGGAAGGCTATAGGCTATATAACATCACGCTAAGATGAATAGGAGAGGAGCAGCAATAAAAAATAAAACGAAAACGGCTTTCCTTGCGTGCGCTGAATAAACAGTAATAGTTATTCAAACATCCTGTAATACAAATTGTTCTCTTCTAAAAGTTCTATATCATAAAAGTCCGCGACAGCATATTTGTAGCTTTTAAGTTTGACGATATATCAGCGTATGTCTAGCTTTTAAACATTAAAACCATTTTTATGGTTATCAAAAGACTATATTACGGTTTAATCTTTTCACGCGGGCCTTGGCGATTGCTAGTAGCTTATAATCATATATCATAAAGTAAGTACAGTATTTTTGGAGTTGATATTTTTGTATAGTTATTATAACTATACATAAGCTATATATACTAGTGGCTCACGAGTCTGAATCCATAATATTCTAGTAAAGGTCCCAAATTTCAATTTTATATACGTCGCCCCGTCGCTTTCACAAAAAATTACTCATCTATGAAAAATAAATATGACATTGATCAATGTTAATTGCTGACAAAAATAAAACGCATATAGCATGTGAAAATAATTGTATATCCTGTGCTATTATTTTATAAAAATTGTGCAAAATTCTTAATTGAAATCCAGTGGATGGAAACGGGGTTCGTTAATTCGAACCAACCAACCATTAATGCGATAGGCAGAATAAAATTGTATAGATAATGTAGTCATTGAACAAAATTGTGCTCGCGGAAACGGTCAGACGTTTTCATTATGCGGCCACATTGAAATTCAAATTCAAGACTTTACGTCTGACGGTTGATATATTTGTAGCGGCTTGAACGCTACAGTCGTTTGTTAGGTAATACAAAGGGTATTTACTGAAATGCGGATTATAGCAAAATAATTTTATTATAACTTTTGTCCTACTAATATTGTACGCCATGTGGTAATCGGCGGTATAACGCAAAGCACTACGCGTTTATTGATATATACAGGGTGGACCAAAAGTGCGTTTACTTTCAAATGACGATTATAAAGAAACTAGTTATGTGAGATAAAAACTGTAAATGTATTAATAATAATACATTTATACAAAACGGGGTTTTTAAAAAAAATAAAAAATAACTTCATCCATATGTGATCATTGACTATTTTGACACTGCTGCAACCTAGAGCGGAAATTTTCAATGACGGCCTCACAAGTATTTCGTGAAATGTTTTGCATTTCCTCTCTAACTTTAATTCATCAAGGAAACTAGTTTGCTGTGGAAAACTTTACTTTTAAGGTCTTTACTTAAGTAAGAAGTCCATTGGGAATAAGATTCGGACTACGAAACGTCCAGTTAATGTCCTCATTTGGATAACACTTTTTGTCCACAAATAACTTGAACAGCACTTAACGAGGTGTCGTAAAAGGCGACTCAGGTAAGTCGACCATCATGTGGTATTCGGCTAAGTAGAATAGACCACCGTTATTTCTTACCAAGTTGTCGCAAAATACGACTAAGTTAATTTGACGTCAGACAGGCGGCCGGTCGTGAAATACGTGGCCAAATCATGTGTCAACATGGTTATTAAATGTTGTGCCGACCCCACTTAGAGTGGGATAAGTGAAGGACGATGATAATAATCCTTCTACAAGTCCTTCTTTTATAATCAACTGCATCGACAGGGTCCTTTGCTATGGATTACTTACTATGGTTATAGGCCTCTACGATATCTTTAATATTTCAAAATTCAACATGTAGGGGGTTTTGAGGGAGAAAAATCGATCTAGATTAGTTTTATTAAAAAAAAAATGTCGTTTTATCCCTGTTTTCAGGCTCTAATTTTTTTTTAATTTACGTTTGAATACAGTCACAATTTTACATTGTCAAACGTAAAGTCATGGTAGTTTATTTGGGGAACGGACGGTCTAGAGAGGTGAGAATACCTATACACTGTCCATTATATTAACCATCTTTTGACAGATTGACGATTTACATATTTAGTGATGTCCTAAAGATTCTCGTATGCGATACCATTCCGATTATAGTACCTACTATCATTAATCGAATTACGTACCTAAGTAATTCGATTAATGATAACCTACGTAAACTAATAACAGATATAGAAATCAACATTTTGATTTAATATTGCCTTAGTTTTTTGAAAATAAATGTTAATCCGTGTGTATTTATTATAATCATAAAAAATATATTATACATCAACTGGCAACATCAACAGACCTTCCGCTCGGCCGCCATTTTGACGTGATCTGTCACTCTCAACGAAACGCCCGTGATAGTCACACGCATTTACGTTCGCTGAGTGTTCTCTCGCATCTGTTACACCTTGAGTTAAGTAGCTTTATTCCTCGGAAAAACTTTTGTGAAACTTATATTAATTGATCGTGAAAATGCCGAAAGGACGTGTGTTGAAAGCACAATCGAGACAGTTAGTGTTAAAACTTCCTGAGTATTTTGAGCAAGAAAATCAAAATGGCGGACCTCTTATACCTATCACGCAAGTCCGAAACCGTGTTGCAGCCGCGTTGGGGATCAGTCTATCAACTGTGACTAAAATCACTACTGATGCCTACGGCAGGAGCGGCTTGGAGCAAAACAAACCATCTACACCAAAAAGAAAGCGCCGGGCTCATAAGGTGACAGCTGTTGATGACTTTGACGCTGACGCTATTCGTCGTCATGTATATGATTACTACTTGAGAAAAGAAATTCCAACTTTGAGAAAACTTATTGTTTCTTTGAAAAGAAGTGGTCTATTTCATGGTGAAAAATCTTCTTTGGTCAAAGTTTTGAACACAATTGGCTTTTCATATAAAAAGTTAAATAAAAGAAAATTATTAATGGAACGCACAGATATAGTTGTGATTTTTTAAGAGAGGCAAAGAAAATACAAGATTGGGCAAATATTGTTTTCACGGATGAAACATGGCTCAACGCTAACCACACACTATCTCGTTTCTGGACTGATGATACTGCTGATTCCACTTCCTCAGTACCAATGGGAAAAGGTGAGCGCCTAATCATTTGCCATGCAGGTACAGCAAAAGGATTTGTACAAGACGCACTGTTGGCATTTAAATCGAAGAAATCAAATGACTACCACGAAGAGATGAATGCAAATGTGTATGAAGAGTGGTTCAAAAAAATGCTCATTTCATTGGAAGAACCATCAATAATTTTTATTGATAATGCGCCCTACCACTCCCGTCAAATTGACAAAATGCCAACACAGGCTAATAAAAAGCATGAAATAATTAATTGGCTTCGGGACAATGGAGAAAATGTGGAGAAAATGTCGACTCAATGTTAAAAGTTGAATTAATAAAAATATTAAAAACCAAAAAGAGAGCAAAACGCTATGTAATCAATGAAATGGCAGCAGAATATGGCCATACTGTTCTTCGGATTCCTCCATACCACTGCCAGTACAACGCAATAGAACTTATATGGGCACAAGTAAAAGGGCATGCTGCGAGATGCAATACAAGCCCCCCATTCACAGCGAATAAAATGTTGCAATTGCTAAAAAATGCTTGCACCCACGTAACGACCGAGAACTGGGCAAGTGTGGTGGAAAGAACTAAAAGAGTAATATTCTCTGATTGGGAACGTGATATTGCGTTTGATAATATATTATCTACACAAGAGCTAATAATAACTGCTACTGAAGACTCCTCATCGGAGGAGTCTAGTGTTGATTATCATTCCGACGACTCGTGCTAATAAAATAAATTAAAATATCCTGATTGTTTTATTTGTATTCATGTATTAATTAAGAAGAAAGTAAAACTTTATATAATGTTATTAAATGTCTTTTAATACTCGTAACATCGATTTCTACCGATTATTTTTAATCTGTGGCATAATCGTAGTAACCATTATGTGTGACATCACTAAGTGGGCGGTACCCATCCATAAAGTACAAATATTATTTGTATGATATTTGTACGTAAGCAATACAAAACTTAATGAGCGTGAGCTGTCAAAAGACTGATAATATGATGGACGCAGTATAGGATCGAGCCCCACCTGGCCTATTATTTTTAAATTTTTGTTTTCAATTTTTTTTAAATTTTTTTTACATCATTTTAAAAATTACCACCCACTTAGTACTAGTTAGTAAAGTCACCAAGGTGCTTTCTGGACATGGTTGTTTCGGGTGGTATCTGTGGAAGGTGGCCCAGCGCGAAGCGACTGGTGAGTGCCACGAGTGCGGCGCCGACTTTGACACGGCGCTGCACACGCTCGCAGACTGTCCAGCTTGGGCGGTTCAGCGGGCGGAACTCGTGGCACAGGTGGGGCACGATCTCTCCCTGCCCACTGTGGTTCGCGCCATGGTGGACAGGGAGCGATCGTGGGCAGCGATGGCCTCCTTCTGCGAGGACGTTATCTCGCGGAAGGAGGCGGCGGGGCGGATCCAGGAAGTCGAGTCCTTGGATCCAATCGAGCGGGGCGCAGGCGACTCGCCGAAGTCCGTCGCATGCCGCCCTAACGGGGACCTCCGAGCGATCCGAACGGGGTTTATCGGACGCTCGCTGGAGTTAGGTCCCCGAGGCGTTCGATGCATCTGGTGCTCCCGATGCATCTTCCAGCGGAGGGAGGGGCCACTTTGAGAGAGGCCCCGACCCAGAGGTGGCGCACTCTGGCCTACAGAGTTGCTGCTGGCGGGGATGGGGGGCAATATCGTCATGGGTACCCTATCCCCGCCACCAGCAGCGTAGTGGAGCACACAGGTTATTTTAGTCGGTGCGAGTCCGACATAACCGCCGCCTGTCCCCGTCGGGCGGCGGTACCCATAAGGGGTTTTTTCCTGTTTAAAAAAAAAAAAAAAGTCACCAAGGTACTAGTTCTATATTTGCAGTGAAATATACCAATTTTATTCTGATATCCAGAGAGTAAACGCCGAAACCGATTTAGAAAAATGTCCCGCGGGACACGGCATAGTAAATCTAATATGGCAAAATTTTCCTAACCGACCTTTCTTTCTGCCATTTTTTTTCTTGATAAGGGTATCAAAAAAGGGATTCGCAAGTAATTGTATACGTGAAAGTGAAAAAAAGAAAGTGGATAGCTTACAACATACGTATAAATTTATATAGTACATTTTCTTGATATTTAAAGTAGAATCTTGCAAACACTTTCTCTTCTGTACTGTGTGTTATTCCACCCAACAGCACCTCCCTACTTAATAAAATATAAACAACCGGGTCACATAGTGATAACCTCGACTTACCTTTGTATAAGGTTTGACGTTTCGGCAGAGTTGCATCCACCGTGGTCACGAACTGACTGGAGCGCCGCGGCGTCTTCGTTCCCGAGTACTACAGTCATTATTTTCTTCATCCACCCTCACTTGAACCGCACAATCCACATAACGTCCTTGCACACCACACCTTATACAAAGGTAACTCGAGCTTATCGCGATGCGACCCAGTTGTTTATATTTTAATTAGTATGAATTGCGAAAGTTTAAAATCTACCCTCCCTACTTAAAATATAAATTCGAGTTAATACAATATGATCCGCTTGGAGGCTAAACCTCGTATTGCCTTCCCACAAGACATCCTTTTTTGGACGCTCCTTTAATGTCAGAGCGGTCCAACTGTGGAATACTTTACCACTAGCTATAAGGGAAGCTAAATCTTTATGCAGTTTTAAAAGAATGCTTAAAAGCTACTATCTGTCACTATCTGCTTAGAACGACCTTGCTTAATCCTGATGTATATATTTTTATGTATTTATGTTTATATGTATCTGATATATATTTGTATTAATTATGGTATATGTTTAAAGTTTTATATATGAATATTTATAATATTTGTATATATTTGTCTTGCACACCTTCTTTCCTTGAGTTGTGAAGTTGTCTAGCCCAAAGGTTGCCTGGAAGAGATCGCTTGTTAGCGATAAGGCCGCCTCATTGTGTCCCTGAGTTTATATTGTGATTTTGTTATTTAGTACTATAGTAAATTTTGTGGAGTACAATAAAGAGTATTCTATTCTATTCTATTTTATTCTAGAATCGGCCAATTTATTTTAGTATAGAAAGGGTGAGCTTGAACAAAAAAAGCTCCTGTTAGAAATGAAATCGTAAATTTCAGCTAGAGTTTCCGTGATGGACGCTTCGGTCATTTCTTTATATTGATATGGGTATCAAGTAAATGGGATATTCGAGTGAGTGTAATAATAAGAAATGGCAAAAATTCAACAAAATTAAAACTGTAGACCAACAACTTGGAATCCAGTGTTTAATAAAAGTACCTAGGTAACCGAGCCTTGCGCGGCTTTTTTTTTAAAGATTTTATATCTTTTAAAAACAATAAAGCGCCAGGTGACATGCGGGAATCGAACCTAGGTTTGATTTTTTTTTGGGTCGCGCGTTACCATTACACAGCTTTTCATTAGACAGCTAAAAGTTTCAGTTACTTTATCCTATTTTAGAGGTTTTATAGTGCCCAAAAACAGCAACAAAACGAGATTTAAAAAAAAATTAAAGCTAGTTAGATCAATTTTCCCCCCCCCCAAAACCCCCTACATGCTGAATTTCAGGAAAATCGTAGAGCCGTTTCCAATATTCCGAAAATATACACACACAGACAAATATATATATATAACTCATTTAAAATTAAAGATATTTCTTAAATAGTCGCATCAAAATAAATTTACACACTGTTACCGCTATATACCTCTTTCCCTATCATACATATAGTTCCGTCCTTCTCGCTTACTTACAATCACCGCCGCTCGCCGCCGCGAGAGGGCGACACTCGACTTCTGAAAAACGTTCGGGGCGAACACGCGCTCGCGCACTAATTAACGCAATTATTTTAATTAGTTTAATTTTGGTGATTAATTAGTGTATTATTAGTGATAAGTGTTGTGGAGTGCCAGAAACTGCCTGCCGATCTCCCGGAACACCAGGTAAGCCTCCTCTTCATTCCGCTCCTTAAATTATAGTTTTTCATCGCCGCCATTTTTTCCTTTACCATTCCCTTTAATACAGTCCACTTTCCATATTATATTTCTCATCCCGTTTCTTTCGGGATCCGGCGTCGCTTCACATACACTTTTGCAAGCATTAATAAATCGTTAATTATCAGTCAGATTGAGAATATAGCTGCTATTTGATAATGTAGCTGTAAATGAAAAGAACCGGCAAGAATGTCGACGGTTGATTTGTTTAACATTTTCCTTTGCATAATTAAGTAAAAGCTGTGATGGCCTAGCGGTGCCACCGTATGAATCTCTAGAGACGATCATGGGTTCAAACCCGGGCAGACACCAATGAGTTTTTCTATTAAAACTTATGAGTCTAATTGATAATTGCAATCCGCAATCCGCATTGAAGCAGCGTGGTAGGTCTTAGCTCCAACCCTTCTCTCCAAAAATGGAGAGAGGAGGCCTATGCCCAGCAGTGGGATAGTAACAGGCAGTTACTTACTACTTACTTACTTACTAATTATGTAAACTTAACGTAACTGAAAGGGATTTTCAAATACCATTTCAACTATGTTTAAAGTCTTAACTTGTCTTGTGTTTGTAAATATATTTAAAGTATAATGGGTATTCTTAAAATTTAACATTGACTGACATTTAATATGCAATCTATACTAGACAAGTCTACAGAGAGGTTTAAATTAAGTGTAAGAAATATGCTGATACGTAATATTAGAAAATTGGAGATTATTTGGATGATAAAAAAGCCTGGATTTGAAAATTCTTTGATCTTCATTCAAGATTGCAGTTTAATAATAATAAAATACATATATACTTAAACTAACTAGGTAAGGTTAATTGTTAGGTTTATTTTGTTTAGTGGTGTTTACTTATTTGTATTTTGTATTTGTATCGTGGTGTGAGGACAAATAAAGTTTTATCTATTCTATTCTAAAATTGCAAATGTTTAAATGATTGACCACTGAGTTTCTTGCTGGTTCTTCTCGGTAAGATAACCAGTTGTAGCTATTGATATATTGATCCTTGATGATTCAAAAGTGCTAGAAAGAGCTTATTTAAAGATTTTTTTAAATTTTGATTTTGATTTTAATAGATAGTTTCAACAAATGTGTTTTGTTATGCCTTTGCAGTAAGTGTTTTTAGGACAGATTTTGACTAAAGCTTAAGCTTGAGAATGTAATTTTTATTTTTTATTATGTAGTTTATGGTAAGCAAGGAGGGGTCATATACCCCCCCCTTTTCGCCTTTGCATATTTTTGCCGGAAAACCCTACGTAATATATACTACAAGTTCATCATACAAAGTATTGCAAGTAATAGTTTAACGAAGCTCGTTTCCCGATTAATCAAAAGTTTCTCGTCGTAAATATAGCCCGGTATAGTTACCTCCCAGCAGCTAAAAAACTGTGACTGAAGAATATACAAATATAGCGTCCTTTACTTCTCTCTATCAAGAATCATGATTGAACATTATCAAGTGTTCAACAATAAAACACTGTCGTAACCATAGTCTAGTCAAAATCATCATCCTCCTGCCCTTATCCCACTCTAAGTGGGGTCGGCACAACATGTTATAAACATGCTGTCACATGATTTGGCTGCGTTTTTACGACCGGCCGCCTGCCTGACGTCAACTTACCTCAGTCGTATTTTACGACACCTCGGTAAGAAAGAGGGTGGTCTATTCTACTAAACCGGATACCACACGGTGGGTCAACTTACCTTAGTCGCCTTTTACGACACCTCGGTAAGAAATGAGGTTGGTCTATTCTTCTCAGCCGGATACCACACGGCGGGTCGACTTACCTTAGTCGCCTTTTACGACACCTCGGTAAGAAATGAGGGTGGTACTATTCTATTCAGCCGGATACCACACGGCGTAAAAGTAATGAAAATATTATTTGGCTATAATCCACGATAAAAGAAAATATGTATATGTAATTGCTACATGTAGTATTATCCGTGCTCATACCTGATACATGCAGAATTTGTAAAAACTCATGCAGTACCCGCCACCAATAGCACTGCACGCATTCACCACCACAATCTCAACGGTTTTGCCTCGTAACCGAAGTATAGTCAGGAGATAGACTCCACGACAAAATCGCAAAATAACGCCTAATTATATAAATCATAGTCCAGTCATAACTACTCTCAATATAATATGCTTTTTTATAAAAAAAGTTTTAAATTAAATTCAAATCTTAAAGTGATTGCCTATTACGCAGCGATTTTTTAGTAATAAGAAGTTTTGTTTAATGTTACCATGGGCATTTCTGAAAGAAAATATTACATATGATTCGAGTGCTAAACATATCAAAGTTGATAGTGTAAAATTGGTAATAAAACTAAGACTACGAATGCTGAAAATTCACTGAATGAACGCGCATGAGCGTAGCGCCCGGCTTCGTCCATTCAACGCGCTCCCTTCAGTTTATCTGAAAAACTACCGATGTATGCACGACTTGCCCGCGCGAACCGTTCGAACTAATTTGAATTTATTCTATACGTATTCTGTGACAAATGTGAAGTGTGGGAACCCCGAATTTTGTTTTTCCGTGAAAAACTCTAGTTTTATTTTGCTGCCAGCTTCCGGTAAGTAATTAAAAAGTTAATTTTTTCATATTATATAATTTACTGTTATTTTATTTTAATTTAAACGCGCACTTTAATTAACTGTAAACATTAATATTATTTAATTTGTAATTTATAATTTTATTAAATTTCTTTGAATTTATCAACAATTTGAATACCATAAAAAATAAATATTGTCTGTATTTTGCAGCTGATTTTACTTACTAAGATTATTTGTTTATGGTTCGCTCTCTATTATTATAAAAAAATAACAGGGTTCACTTGTGCAAAGTTTGTCTCTTAGTATGTTTTTGATAATAATAAGAAGTGTTAATAAAAAGTAGAAATAATTATTGCTTTCTGGAGCTATATCTAGAACATATTCGGTTTTTTTTGCGATGATTAAATTAAATACTGATTCTAATTTTGGTAACGCGTAAAAAGAATTCTAGCAGATTATGATGAAAATGTTGACTAAGAGATTTGATGAAACATTGCATCTTTTCTCTTTCATTCAAAGAACTGTATTGTAACTGGTTAGTTATGAAAAGCATCATAACTTTTTAATCTGTTATTTCGATTACTAATTAATATCTGGGTAGCCGAGCCTTGCTCGGTAAATTTTTACAAAATAAATAAAAAGAAAAGTAAAAAAAAAAGAAAAATAATAGGTCCTAGGTATTTTCCTTTTCTAGAGACCACCCGTTTCCCGAATAAGCTACGCTGACTTGACAGTTAACGGCATAAAAATCCAATTCAATGTAAATTTTAGTATTTTTTAATGCTCAAAAACAGGGATAAAATGTTATTTTTTGTAATAGCTAGATCGATTTTTCTGCCCTAAAACCCCCTACATACTGAATTTCAGGAAAATCGTTGTAGCCGTTCCCGAGATTTCGAAAATATATACATACAAGATTAATTCACTTAAATTACTAATTATAATTATATATGCATGGAGACGGATGTATTAACTTGAATGCAACCGTATTTAAGTTTAAAACCACGTAAGACTTTCGTGCCTTAGGTTCATGAATAAAACATTGTGAACTATCTTCCTTTTTTTTCAAATAATGGCCGTCCGTTTTAGGACATAGGTCTTCTTCAAGGACTTCTAAAGATATGCGATCTGGCCATTTAGATTCAGCGGTTGTAAGCGGCCTTTTGTGACACAGTTTTTTTGTTCTATATATGTATTATTTATCAACGCCGTGTGGTATCCGGCTGAATAGAATAGTAAGTCGGTAAGAAAAGAGGGTGGCCTCTTTTCTTACCGAGGTGTCGTAAAAGACGACTAAGGTAAGTCAACCCGCCGTGTGGTACACGGCTGAGTAGAATAGACTACCCTCATTTCTTACCGAGGTGTCGTAAAAGGCGTCTAAGGTAAGTTGACCCACCGTCTGGTATCCGGTTAAGTAGAATAGACCATCCTCTTTCTTACCAAGGTGTCGTCAAATACAAAGGTAAGTTGATGTCAGGCAGGCAAGCACGCAAAATTTGTAGCCAAATCATGTGACAACACGTTGTATGATGCTTTGTGTAATAAACCGTTCAATATAAAACGAAGTCTTTACCCAGTAGTTAACTTAGTTAGCTAACAAAAATTTAATATACTTCGGGTGCGGAACCATAAATGCTAACTTAATATAGATTCAAATTGTTCGTAAAGTGTCTTGTAAATTAAATACATAGCGATACATCTCGGCGAGAGTGTCGCAGGTCCTCTTCGGAACAAATCTATTTTCATTAGAGCGACGCCTTGCCGTATTAACACTTTGCGATATAACTTACCCTTTTCTCCCTTCTCCCTTGGGTAAAGTCTATGTATCATTTTATTTCTAGTAACATTTTTTAATGGAAGCATTTAAAAAACCTTTGGTATGCGGCTGAGGAGAATAAATCAACCTCTTTTCTTGCCGAGGTGTCGAAAAAGGCGATTAAGGTAAGTTGATCCGCCGTTCGGTGTACGGTTGAGTAGAATAGACCAACCTTTTTTTTACCGAGGTGTCGTAAAAAGTTACTAAGGTAAGTTGACGTCAGGCAGGCGGTCGGTCGTAAAATACGTAGCCAAATCATGTGACAACATGTTTATAAAATGTTGTGCCGACTTCACTCTACTCCTACTGCGAGTAGGATATGGACAGGAGAATAATGAGAATAATTATAATTTATATTGTCTCCTATAAAATTACAGTTTTAGCAGTTGCCTGGAATAGCGATATAAAATAAATAAATTTACAAAAGTAACGGTCTGTTACTATCCCACAACTGGGCATAGGCCTCCGCTCTCCGTTTTTTGGAGAGAAGGATTGGAGCTAAGACCTACCACGCTGCTATAAATTGGGGATGGGTAGGTTATACATATCTCTATAATTCTCTAGATATATTCAGGCACAAATAAAAAAATAAACTTACTCGCACGCTCTATCTTGGGTTTAATATTCCTAATAGTAACAGTAAATATTTTGGCAGTAGTTTTTATCAAAACTTTCCTGTAAGTACTAGTAAAATATTTCTCTTTTTATCAGTACAAATAATTTTGTATCTAACTTCTTATGATAACAGTGTCTTATGATAACAGTGCCTTAAAAAGTTTTTTTACCTAGAACTTTCTTTACATTAAAGGCATTTTAAGGCATTTAAGGCATTACATGCTTAAATGGAGCTTATTATCACTAGATTACGTTTTAAGAACATTTAAAATTGTTTTTGTAAATAAAAATGAAAAAAATATATATAAAAATCGTTTCATAATCCTATAATACAAAAAAAAAAATTGAAAATTTATAGTAATAGTAAAAACTATGTTAACGGCTGTCTTGCAGGTTTCTTTACAGCTCATTTATTTTCATTAGTACGGCGTCTCATTAGGAGGCTGTTAATAATTGAGACATCTTCCTCTTTTATGTAATCATCGGCACTACATACTGTAAATTAGTTTAACTATGAACACTTTCCGGGAAGCGTGTCGTTGATTAAATCATATTTATCTATGATTTATAGAAATATCACTTTAATTTTAAACAATTCGTTTGAAATTTATTTTTATCAAGCATATTAATTATGAGCTATGATAGCTTTGTTTTCAAATTTATTTTCCAATACAGTTTATGATATATCTTTATTATTTTTATATTTATATGAGTTAATCTTGTTTATATAAATATCAATTTTCCTAAAATTCAGCATGCGAAGGTTCAGGAGGTTGGGGATTGGTTAAATCGATTTAGCTTAGGTTTTAATTATTTAAAAAAATGTTTTATTTTTTAAATATTATTAAGGACATAAAAAAAATACAAAAACTTAAATTGAATATATAAACACTATTATTGCCGAAAACTGTCAACTCAGCGTAGCTTATTCAGGGAACGGGTGGTCTCTAGAAATTAAAATACCTAGGATCGAGCCCCACCTACCCAGTTTTTTTTGTTTTTTGTTAAGTTTTTTTATTTTGTAAAAAAATACCTTTATTTAAATTAATTACTATTAATTACGGTTAACCAGGAACTTATAATAAACAAATTAACACACCTTTCGAAAACCACGCAGAGTTTATATGAAGATGTAGAAACCGCACTATTTTTCAATGGCTATCCATAACTATTAAGTTAAACATGTAAGTTTATAAGAATTTAATAACAAACAGCTATATAGAATATTTACGACAGCCTCTAAGAATAGTTTTTATATGTAAACGAATAAATAGGTCGGTATATAGTGTCCTGAAATTATCCTAACGTATAAAAATGAACAAAGATAAATTAGGAAAGTAAAGTTAGAAAATATTTTCCTTTCATCTGCGCAACTTTAAAAAGTTAAACTGGGGAATAAAATGAAAACATTTTTGTAGTCCTTTTTAGTCTTTAAGGAATTGTGTCGTTCAATTCTTAACTTAACAGGGTCATGATAAGTATGAGTTATTTGTAAAATAAATGTTAGTTTTACGTTCAAGATAAAAGAGACAGTCAATTAAGGCAATTGAAGTTAAATAAATAAATGCCGTATGGTATCCGGCTGAGTAGAATAGACCACCATCATTTCTTACTGAGGTCGTAAAAGGCGACTAAGGTAAGTCGACCCACCGTGTGGTATCCGGGTGTGCACAATAGACCACCCTAATTTCTTACCGAGATGTCGGAAAAGGCGACTAAGGTTAGTTGATCCACCGTGTGGTATCCGGTTTAGTAGAATAGATCACCCTCTTTCTTACCGAGGTGTCGTTAAATTCGACTCAGATAAGTTGAAGTCAGGCAAAAACAGCAAAAAACTAGCCAAATCATATAGTAACGTGTTTAGAACATGTTGCGCCGACCCCAATTAGAGTGGGAGGGCAGGAGGATGATGAAATTAAATAAATAAATTTTAGTTTGTAAACTTTAGGAATTTTGCGATTCGAATAATTAACACAAGGTTTTTTGAATACCCTCACAAAATGCTGAATTTAAAAAAAAATTGCGTATATGTTGATAAAGTTTCCCTCAAATAATTTAACAATAAAGAGTCGAGGTCCATAATACAAAAGTAATGAAAATATTCTTATGCTATAATATGCGATTAAAGAAATTATATGTAATGCTAAATGTAAAATGCACTATCCGTTCTCATACTTGATACATGCAGAATTTGTAAAAACTCAAACACTACCCTTACTACCTCAAACACTAGTATTAAGTATTTACTGCGGGGACGGACGACCGTGTGTGTAAGTATTCCATATATATATTTATATTAATTATTCAAGTAATTAAGTGCACATGAATAAAAACTGGAATTATGACGCTTTTTTTTGAGATAAAATGTTTTTGTGAAAATATCTACAGATAATAAACGGTAGTTGAATTGATGTACGGGTAAAAAATACAAGACTATACGAACGTTAAATAATATATATTGGAAATTTTATCGCTGGTTTTTACGCTCTACGCTACGAATCTATTTTCATAACGACTATCTTGTCATAATAGTAATAGTAAGTTATGGGAGACGCTTTTCTGCTATTATCAATAAATTGTGGGGAAATTTGTAGGATATATAAAGTAAAAGGAAATAGAAGAGCACTTCGTTATTCCACAGCTGCGTAACTAGTACCTTTATTTCTAACTTATATTAGCATGTGTGGTATCCGGCTGAATAGAATAGTACCACCCTCTTTTCTTACCGAGGTGTCGTAAAAGGCGACTAAGGTAAGTTGACCCACCGTGTGGTATCCGGTGAGTAAAATAGACCACCCTCTTTCTTACCGAGGAGTCGTAAAATACGACTACCTAAGGTAAGTTGACGTCAGGCAGGCGGCCGGTCGTAAAATACGTCGCCAAATCATATGAAAACATGTTTGTAACATGTTGTGCCGACCCCACTTAGAGTGGGATAAGGGCAGGAGGATGATGATGATTAGTATGTCTTAAGATAAGAGATGTATTACCCTTTTTGTGTTCAATTAAGAATACTGTATTGTATATATTGTATTGTGTGTATTGTATTGTAGTGTCGTAAAAGGCGACTAAGGTAAGTCTACCCACCGTGTGGTCTCCGGCTGAGCAGAATATACAACCCTTATTTTTACCGAGGTGTCGTAAAAGGCGATTAAGGTAAGTTAACCTATCGTGTGGTACCCGGCTGAGTAGAATAGACTACCCTTATTTTTTATCGAGATGTCGTAAAAGGCAACTAAGGTAAGTCGACCCACCGTGTGGTATCTGGCTGAGTAGAATAGAGTACCCTTATTTTTACCGAGGTGTCGTAAAAGGCGACTAAGGTAAGTCGACCCACCGTGTGGTATCCGGCTGAGTAGAATGGAGTACCCTTATTTTTACCGAGGTGTCGTAAAAGGCAACTAAGGTAAGTCGACCACAGTGTGCTATCCGGTCGAGTATAATAGACCACCCTCTTTCTTACCGAGGTGTAGTAAAATACAACTAAGGTAAATTGACTTTAGGCAGGCCGCCGGTCGCAATTACGTAGCCAAATCATGTGACAGCTTATAACATGTTGTGCCGACCCCACTTAGCGTCGAATAAGGGCAGAAGGATGATAAACATATTATAAAAACAACGAGATTCTCCTTTTATACTTATTCAATAAATAAAAAGCATTTTCCTCATAAGTCAACCCATTTACTCTTTATCAATAACTCAATATCACTTAATGACAGTGACAATCTTTTTTATATTAATGACCAACTATATGAAGGAGGACAACCTTCTTCATGTTTCAAATACAAATTTGAAACATGTTGTAACAATATATTTGACTGGCCCGTTGGCGCAGTGGGTAGTGATCCTGCCTTAAGCTCCACAGGTCGCAGGTTCGATTCCCGCCGAGGGCCAACATTTTCTATAAATGAATTTGTTGGTCTTTGAGCCTGGGTGTATATTTGTATTTAAGTATGTGTTTAAAAAATATATAAGTATATATTCACCAGTTGTCTGTCTACCATAACACAAGTATTAACTTACTTACTTTGGAGACGGACGACCGTGTGTGTAAGTGTCCCATATATTTATTTACTAGGAGTCCCGCCCCAGCTTCGCACGGGTATAAAGCATATAGCCTATGTCACTCAGTGAAAATCACAGTATTTCTCTACTCCATATTGAATTTTATTATTCATATAAACCTTCCACTTCAATCATTCTAAAAAAAACCGCCTCAAAATCTGTTGCGTAGTTTTATAGATTTAAGCAAACATAGAGATATAAGGACAGACAGAGAAAGCGACTTTGTTTTATACTATGTAGTAACTTTTATAGCTACTACTATTTTGATAATTGTCAAATTTTTACCATACTTACCAAAAGACAAAATTACGTTTAGCTGTCATTTATGTTTTGTTTTTCCATGTCCTAGTCGTTTTTGTTATACCACGATTTATAGTGACTTGACGGGATAAAATAAATGCGGTCGAACGGGATAAAAGGTATCCTATGTCCGTTTCCTGGTTCTAAGCAACCTCTACACCAATTTTCGGCCGAATTGGTTCATCCGTTCTTGAGTTATAAATAGTGTAACTTAGACCAACTTTCTTTTATATTATTTATTTATTTCCAAATCATAGTAAATCCTTAGGGAATGTTGGAGATTTCACCCAAAAAAGGCAGTATTTAACCGATATTGCTTATCAATAGTGCTGATGTACCAAAATGTCTGAAAGGCTTTAGGTTGATCGAGCAAACGTGACAAGTCCGATTACATCTGACCTCCGGTCCTTTTATTCCATTACCATCAACTGAATGGCACTCTATAGATTGGTTGGGTTACGTAATTTGAATGATTGATATCGCAGACCAGGGTTCATGACATCGTAGTCAGTATTTTTACGGTTCTGTAGCCATATGTCGATTATCGACAAGTAAACGCCATATGGAAGAACTCCTTATTAAGATGGAACGAGTCAGCCTCGAATTCGGATTAAAGATTAATCGCAGCAAAACCAAGGTAATGATTGTAGATCGTGCTAACTATAATTCGCCAGAGGTCACTGAAATTGCGAACTGTCAAGTAGTCCAATCGTACGTATACCTTGGAGCTTTAATTTCGAACAATGGCGGCTGCATAGATGAGATAAAGAGGCGTATGGCAATCACTAGGAATGCGATGGACAAAATGAAGAAAATATGGAGGAACAAAAATGTTACCAAAGCCACGAAGACCCGGCTAGTGCAAACTTTAATACTACCCATATTTCTATACGCTGCAGAAACGTGGACAGTGCGGGAAATTGAGAGGAAAAAGATAGATGCTCTAGAAATGTGGTGCTGGCGAAGAATGCTTGGGGTAAGATGGACTGAGAAACGAACAAACGTCTCGATACTCCAAGAGCTTGGCATCACGCAGCGTCTATTTTCGACAGTACAGTCCCGTATACTCTCGTTTTTCGGACACGTTTCAAGACGAGGCAGCCAATCCATAGAACGTCTCGTTGTCCAGGGAAAAGTGGAAGGCACAAGACCACGCGGAAGGTCACCCATGCGATGGACCGACCAGATCAAATCTGCTGTGGGCGGTCCAGTGCATGAGTGTACCCGAATGACCGAAAGCCGCAAAAAATGGCGAGAAATTGTGAAGCGCATAACAGCCGCTACAAAAACGGAAACTTGAAGGCGATCACGACCGCTCTGTCAAGAGCGCAACGATTGAGAAGAAGAAGTAGCCATATGTCAAATTGCAATGCTTATAATTTCAAACTACCCTTTTATTGGTCTATCAAAATGTAGATGGATTGGGGATTCATAAAAATATAGTAACTGGGTGACCGGTAATTTTTTAAAAGATATGAAATAAGGAAACTTCAAAAAATTGTATTTTCTTTACTACTGGGTATTTTCATTTTTAAATACCGCCCATTTCCGAAATACGCTACGCTGACTTGATAATTTACGGTAAAAATAGTCTTTTATATTCAATGTAAATTTTTTTATATATTGCACACACATCACATTACACAATGTATAGAAAGAAAGGAACTTAATTCAAGATATATAAGGCGGTCTTATTGCTAAAAGAAATCTCTACCAGACAACCTTTGGAGAAAGAAAAAATCGTAAAAATAAGATAGTTGCATCAACAAGAACAAGTATTTAAGCTATGAATTTAAGTACATAAAAATAAATATATATACATACATACATGTATCTTTAATATTTAAATGACTTAATCTTGTGTCTGTATATATATAAATCATGAAATCCAGCATGCAGTTTGGGAGAGAAAAATCGATCTAGCTAATTAAAAAAAATCGTTATATCCCTGTTTTTGGGCATAAACAATTATTAACATTTAAATTTGGTAATATATTCATATAAAACACTATTTTTGCCGAAAAGTGGCAAATCAGCGTAGCTTATTCGGGCAACGGGTGGTCTCTAGAAATGAAAATCTATCGATCGACTTCGGATCGAGCCCCACCTAACCAATTATTTTTTATTTTTTTTAAGTTTTTTTTTATTTTGCAAAAAAATTACCGAGCAAGGCTCGGTCAACCAGGTACTTTATATAAATGTATATACAAGTATATTAATTTTTTCTGAATCTCGGAAACGGTACTAACGATTTCAAGAAATTCAACATGCAGGGGATTTTGGGAGAGAAAATCGATCTAGCTAGGTTTTTTTTTAAATGTCGATTTATTCCTTTTAGGCAAAAAACTGCTAAAATAGGAATAGAAAACAAATGATATTTTAGCTGAAATTAGACAAATTGATAATATCTAAACGGTTAAATGATGGACTGAAATATTCACCGCCGTGTGGTATCCGGCTGAGTAGAACAGATCACCCTCATTTCTTACCGAGGTGTCATAAAAGGCGACTAAGGTAAGTTGACCCACCGTGTGGTATCCGGTTGAGTAAAATAGACCATCCTCTTTCTTACCGAGGAGTCGTAAAATACGACTAAGATAAGTTGAGGTCAGACAGGTGGCCGTTCGTAAAATACGTAGTCAAATCATGTGACAACATGTTGTAACATGTTGTGCCGACCCCACTTAGAGTGGGATAAGGGCAGGAGGATGATGATGATGGACTAAAATATTCAATGCAGTGCAATGAAAATGCAAATTTCTAGGTTTGTAGGTAAAAAATATTGTATCATAAGGTAATATTATGGTATTATTAGAAAAATCTTACATCACATGTATTAATCGCAGCTGCGGCAACTCGTAACTAATATGCTGCTCGTTAATTTGGCTAGACAGCAGTACACCTGTTCATAAAATCAAAACAGGAGCTCACTCATCAGTGTATTATTAGTACTTGCGACGTGTTGATTTTAGTTGCTTTATATATACTGGTAACTAGGTAATAACATGTAGTAGTTACCGTAATACATTTGTATTATATGTCACATGTCTGTCATGTGTAGGTTGACGGGAAGGAAAACAATATACCTTTCAAGACCAGAATTAATAGCCGCGGATTATCTTCATAAAGTTATTATACTAGAGTAAGAAAGCCAGCCTAAAATTTGACATATTTTTAATATTGAAATAAGTTATAATACCTTGTTGACTGAGCCTTGCTCGTTAATTTTTACAAAATAAAAAAAAAAACAGAAAAAAATAAAAAAATAATTATATAGTTGGGGATCGATCCTAGGTATTTACATTTCTCGAGACTGCCCGTTCCTCGAATAAGCTACGCTGACTTGACTGTTAATGGCAGAAATTCAAATCAATATAAATTTTTTATATTTTTTAATGCCCAAATCCCGGAAACGGCTCTAACGATTTTACTGAAATTCAACATGTAGGGGGTTTTGGGGATCTAATTAGGTTTTATTGTAAAAAAATCGTTTTATACCTGTTTTAAAAAAATAAAATTGAATATATAAAACACTATTTTTGCCGAAAACTGTCAAGTCAGAGTAGCTTATTCGGGTAGCGGGTGGTCGCGAGAAATGAAAATACTTAGGATCGAGCCCCACCTACCCAATTAATTATTTTTTCAACCAGGTGCTTAGATTTAATCAAGCAACCACTTATAACGTGGTACATACTATGGTATTATTATTCAAAACCATCCATTATTATATATATCCCTGTATTGATATTTGATAATCCGCACCTATGAAGTTAATTCGTAATTTTTAATATATTATTAATTACATAATTAGGTTAATTGAAAAATTATTATGTTCAGTAATCATTTAAATATAGCTTATACTCTAGGCTATATTCATTTTCAATACAAACAAGTAAACAAGCTGTGAATTGTTAACATTATGGCGTTTATTTGTTCGTATAATTGTTTTGTTTTATGTACTTTGGATTATTGATAAACTCGTAAAGCCTGGCTCAATTAGACAGCTATAAAATCTGAGGAAAAGAATTGATAACAATAATTCAATAGTAAATGTCAGGATATTTTTAGTAGGTACTAAAAGAAATCTGACATTTAGTTACAAGTAGTATAATATAATTAAATACTTACAACGCCGTGTAGTATCCGGCGCAATAGAATAATACCACCCTCATTTCTTACCGAGGTGTCGTAAAAGGCGACTAAGGTAAGTCGACCCGCCGTGTGGTGACCGGCTGAGTAGAATAGACCACCCTCATTTCTTACCGAGGTGTCGTAAAAGGCAACTAAGGTAAGTTGACCCAACGTGTGGTATCCGGTTAAGTAGAATAGACAACCCTCTTTCTTACCGAGGTGTCGTAAAATACGACTGAGGTAAGTTGATCCCAGACAGGCGGCCGGTCGTAAAATACGTAGCCAAATCATGCGACAACATGTTATAACATGTTGTTCCGACCCCACTTGGAGTGGGATAAGGGCAGAAAGATGATGAATATAATTAAATACTTACAGTTATAGTTTGGTTGTTGGATTGTTAGTGCCTGGCTGATCGAGCCTTGTTCGGTATTTTTTTTTAAAGATATGAATTAAATTATTGTTTTTATTTTTTAAATGCATAAAAAATAAAAAAAGATAGAAAGACGATATGTCGGACTCGATCTGGGGTATTTTCACTATTTTAGTCCGCTGATTCTCTACTGTGCTATTACATTTTTTTCATATGACAGAGAAATTAACCTTTCTATTTCTTATAATCTTGTAACAGTTTTTCAGTGCCTCAAAAACCCAGCCAGCTTAAAATGTGACATATCTAGTGTAACAAGTCTTGTTGGTTATCCTAAATAAATAAAAAAAACACAATAAGCGATAAAAAAGAGAAAGGAAAAGAAAAGAGATAAATGAGTTAATGTGAGAGAGGTGTGCCGTGTCGTGCCGTGACCAAGTAGTAAATGTCACGAAAAAACTAACAATGAACGTCTTTTGCGGTAAATGTTTGAGAACAAAAGGGTGACGTCAGTATCAGATTTCGTTGAATGGAACTTACCCTAAATGTACTTCGTCAAATAAAAGACAGAGGTCAAATAAGCAATGATTAAGATAAAAGGGCAACCTGATACACCTTATTTATTTAGGTAAGTATTTCTTTTAACACATATAGTTATAAAAGAGAAAGAAATAGTAAAAAAAGCACATGTATAAAGGCGGACTTATCCCTAAAAGGGATCTTTTCCAGGCAACCTTTGTGTAACAGAAGGAAATAGACAAGAATTGAAGAAGAAAGAGAATACGGGTAATATAGATAAAAATAATTTATCTATTTAATCTATTATTTAATTTTGGTAAAATAAATAGATAAAAAGATGCTACTAATATACCTTCACATAGATGTAAATGTAATATATCTATACTAAATATAAACCTGAAGAGCTTGATCTCAGGAACTAATGGACCGATTTGAAAAATTCTTTGCCTGTAAGATAGTGCATTTAAAATCTATAAAAATATATATATAAAAAAGCATACAAAAAACGGTTCAACACATTTGGAAAAAATCGGTCAAGGATCGGAAAAGATTTAGGTCATCGATTGAAATGTACTAAAAAGCGACCTTATACTTAATAATCAGTAAATAAACAACTACGGTCATAATAAAGGTACTCTTTTAAACACAATAGTTGAATGTTTACCCGGAAAGAGCTTTACACATGTTGAGGAACTAGGGCGTGTAAACTGAGCCTACAAAGGTCAAGTAATCGGATTGACGTTTGCTGTAAGCAACTCAACAATTCATAATAAACACATTAAATTCTATTTAAGGAGAGTGAAATTTCAACCAAAATATAGAATATATTTCAATTTCACCCAAAATATATGCTAAAAAACTTTTACGTTTTCATAATCAAATATCATGTTTCATAGACTAAAAGATCAATTTTTTGAATTTCGAATTGTCAATCTGCGGTTAAGTAAAGAATAAGAGTAATTATGGAAGCAGCTGCAGACTATTTATATAAATAAATGTCATATCAAAATTTAGCAATGTATTATTTACATATATTAATGTTATATCAAAGAAAAAGTGATTCAGATATCATATGGACACACATTTGCTGCTACCAAGTTACAGTTCTATAAAGCTAAAATTCATCCGAATCTACATTTTTTTTTTTTTTGAGTTTTTCGTCTATACGTTTCCCAACCTGTGGTCCGCGGACCCCCAGGGGTATATGTATGGGGGTGTCATCTCTGGACCATACATAAATCGCTCATTAAATGCAAAAGGACTGCAAAATGAAAAATCAGCAAACCAGTTTTATTAGAAAAATGTGACGATTTAAAAATAATAATTAAAAAATAAATACCTAATTCGTTTTTTGTAAGAAAGGTTATAGGCTATATAACATCACACTAAGATGAATAGGAGGGGAGCATCAATAAAAAATAGTACGAAAACGGCAAAATTTAAAGCTTTCCTTGCGTGCGCTGAGTAAACGGTAATAGTTTATTAAAAATCATGTATTACAAAATAGTTCCCCTCTAAAAGTTCTAAATAAAAGTCCGCGACAACATATATCTAGCTTTTAAGGTTAAAACCTTTAAAATCTTCCTACGCAGGTGGAGCCGCTGGCGATTGCTAGTATTTAGTAAAAATACTCTGAATCACGCATAGTCTTTAGTTCAGGTTAATGCTAGCTTTAGATAGTACAATCAATAATCTGTTTTTCGTTTGACATCAATATAAGCCCCGGCCTAAAATATGGCTTACATTAGTGTTACACATTCATTTTAGTTTGCCTTAAGTTCGTCCCACATACGTTAGTGTGATTTATCGCGAATTCGTATGCGAAGATTATCCAAATGATAATATATACACCAACACGTCACTTTGCATCGTAGTTATGTTCCAAAAAAATACAACGCAAAGTGAATTAAGATTTTCTGTAGCAATCTATGTAAAGATCGAAGATGGGTTCCAGGGCTACCAAAACAAACTACTTTCTGAAAAGGAATCTTTCAAGTAAAAAATAATAATATAACTCTGCCAATAAATAAATTGTCAAAATTTTTACCGTATTATTTTTTTGTAACCAGAAACACGTAAAAATATATATAAATTTATTATTCTCTTTTAAAGCTAAAAAAGCACATCACACTACATTACAACACACTAAGTAATTGAAACTGAACTCTAAAATTAGCAAAACAAAGTGACAATAAAACTGTATTAAAGTTGTGTTGATGTTTAGTTGCGTTATTTTCAAAGATGGGAATCCCCTAAACTAGTTACAAACTAAAGTGTAGCCATCTTAAAAAAAAATGAAAATTTAAAAATAAAAATAAAGAGTCGAACTCAAAACAACGGAACCTCAAAAATCTAACGGCACACAGTGAAAAAGAAAACTAATTAAGCAGCGACGCAACTTCGAAAAAACTAAAAACGAAACGACGGCAAAGTGGGATATTGGTGTATAGAAAATCGGACAATCGTTATTCATATAGGATTTTACATGTACTTTCGAATTCTGAAAATTATAATGAAGCTTCGAAAGTTTTGAGATAGCAACAGACTCATCGCACAAATTACTATAAACTTCATTCCTTCCTTCATAAATACAGGTAAAAAAAAATGTTGTCCATTCCATTTCACGGGTACGGTAAAATAGGTCATGGAGACTGACACCATTATTCTTCTTTGTCGAGAAACACAAAATACTTACAGGGGTTCCACCGCTCCACGCTTTTTCCCTTCATTTGCTATCGCTGCCTGAAATTTGTCTTTATTAACCTGACTTTGAAGACTTTCTAAGTTATGTAGGAGCTTTTTGTTTTATCCGGTATCTGATAAATAAACGATTATATATTACGGAAGAAGCTCGCCGATCCCACTTCTGATAACGGAAGAGGCTCGCCGCGATGATTTTTAAAAAGTGTGACGTCAGTATTGCCGACGTCACGAGCAGGGTTATGCCCCATAATTGGTGATCAATATAAACAGCGAAGATAATTTTGACAAACTTTTATTTCCAATAGTTCCGTACGCTACGGCGGTCCGAGACAGAATAACCTCTCGAGCTGGCGCGCGCTCGGCTTTTATAGAAAAACTGGGTGTGTCATTCGATTGAACAAACTACCCACCTTTTCAACTAAAACTATTCTTTACATACAAAGAAATGTTCTTAATTTTAAAATGAAATGTTTAAATTTATTACAATGTAACTTGTAAATATTAATTCTGAAGTCTGAACACGTGGTAAAAATATTAACCACGTGTTTTTATTTTAGTAATGAAGGTATTTATCGACAAATTAAACATCATAGTAACAATCTAAATCAAATGGCGTGATGTTGATATTCAAAGTACGGCTACCCGCCGACACGGCCATTCTGACAGGCGGCGCGTGCTCTGCGCCTGCCTGCATTGTGATGTGTGATGTCTGAAACAGGTAACAATTTCTTCTAAGATTGGTATCTGTAAGCAACTCATGTTGCTTATTTTAAAAGGATTATTGTTGTATGGACAGTACACAAAGACATCTCCAATGTACTGACTTATTTATTTAAGAATCTGTGGTGTATACGTGTCCAAATCATGGCTCCACAAGGCGTCCCTACGGTATCTCATGGTTCACTTGTGGATGCATCAAGGATCCGAGGTTAGCTCAAGGGTAACTCATGATTTGGCTCAGAGGTAACACTCTCCAGATATTTTATTCTCACAGGTAATTATCAAAGAGATGTATTTGTGAACTTTGGGAAAATAATAAAGAAATAAATAAAGAGGTTATTATTGTATGGACAGTACACAAAGACATCTCCAATGTACTGACTTATTTATTTAAGAATCTGTGGTGTATACGTGTCCAAATCATGGGCTCCACAAGGCGTCCCAACGGTATCTCATGGTTCACTTGTGGATGCATCAAGGATCCGAGGTTAGCTCAAGGGTAACACATGATTTGGCTCAGAGGTAACACTCTCCAGATATTTTATTCTCACAGGTAATTATCAAAGAGATGTATTTGTGAACTTTGGGAAATTAATAAAGAAATAAATTAATGTTAACTTGCCGGATTTTGTTGGTACGTCCGGCAGCACGGGTGATGATGAAGCGTCCACCATCATAGTGCTGCTCTGGGCTATACCAGGTGTCGTAGGTGGCACCAAAGCTGTAGAGGTCTTGGTCAGGATCGGAGCTTGTCCCGATCCCACTTCTGATTACGGAAGAAGCTCGCCGATCCCACTTCTGATAACGGAAGAGGCTCGCCGCGATGATTTTTAAAAAGTGTGACGTCAGTATTGCCGACGTCACGAGCAGGGTTATGCCCCATAATTGGTGATCAATATAAACAGCGAAGATAATTTTGACAAACTTTTATTTCCAATAGTTCCGTACGCTACGGCGGTCCGAGACAGAATAACCTCTCGAGCTGGCGCGCGCTCGGCTTTTATAGAAAAACTGGGTGTGTCATTCGATTGAACAAACTACCCACCTTTTCAACTAAAACTATTCTTTACATACAAAGAAATGTTCTTAATTTTAAAATGAAATGTTTAAATTTATTACAATGTAACTTGTAAATATTAATTCTGAAGTCTGAACACGTGGTAAAAATATTAACCACGTGTTTTTATTTTAGTAATGAAGGTATTTATCGACAAATTAAACATCATAGTAACAATCTAAATCAAATGGCGTGATGTTGATATTCAAAGTACGGCTACCCGCCGACATATATGAAGTAGGCGTCACTAAATGTAATAGTAAAGTAACGGTCTGTTACTATCGCACTGCTGGGCATAGGCCTCCTCTCTCCGTTTTTGGAGAAAGGGGTAGGACTAAGACCAACGACGCTGTTCCATTGCGGATTGGTAAGTTAAATATATACCCAGAATTCTCTAGAGTTATGCAGGTTTCCTCACGATGTTTTCTATCAACAAAAAGCGTGTGATAAATTGCAATTATCAGTTTGATACAAGTTTTTAACAGAAAACCTCATGGGCCTGCCTGGGGTTTGAACCCGTGACTTCCTTGAACGAGTCGCACTGTCTCACCGCTAGGCTATCTCTAGACAACTCTGGAGATATGTGTAACCTACCAATCCGCATTGGAGCAGCGTGGTAGGTCTTAACTCCAACCCTTCTCTCCAAAAACGGAGAGAAGAGGCCTATTCCCAGCAGTGGGAGAGTAACAGGCCGCTACTTACCTACTAGGGTTACAAAGAAAAAAATGTACTTTATTTCTTTATATCCGCAAGCTACGACGTCTTACAATACTATTTATTTATTTATTTATTTATGTACCATAAAAATGTTGGAAAAAAAACATAATTGGTAAAAAAAGTGTACAAAGGTCAACTTATCCCTATGACAGAGATCTCTGCCAGCTAACCTACGAGGTGAGACAATTTATATTAAAGAAAAAGGTACGCAAATATCAAACATTATGAATTAGAATTACCTACTAATAATTTCCTAATTTAACTGTATACTAATACTAATACTGTATATTTCTGTGGTTGTTTGAATATAAAATAATTTAACTAACTACAAAAAAGAATGTTGTTATGTTTTTTTCCAACATTTTTTATGGTACATAAATAAATAAATAAATAAATAAAAGAAATAAAAGAAACTTAAATAATTAATATTTTTATTACAAAATCAAACCTGATTATATAAGCTCAATATTGTCTCTTAATATTAGGTTTCACCATAGTTTTTGTTGATATTATGACTTCATTTGTCCGAGATATTTGAGAAAACACTTCCGAACTTCCGAACCCCTACTGCCCTATTTAATGATGGGAAAATAAAGAGAACTCGGACGCCGTGATTTCACTGATTGATAATTATTACTTTGGATACAGATCACTACAATTTGTATAATTTAATAATCATTAGACATATTTAAAAAATCTGTAAAGAAATATTAATAAATAAATAAATAAATATATGGGACACTAACACACACGGTCATCCGTCCCCAAAGTAAGTAACTTAATACTTGTGTTATGGTAGACAGACAACTGGTGAATATATACTTATATATTTTTTTAAATACATACTTAAATACAAATATACACCCAGGCTCAAAGACCGACAAATTCATTTTTAAAGAAAATGTTGGTCCTCGGCGGGAATCGAACCCGCGACCCGTGGAGCCGAAGGCAGGGTCACTACCCACTGCTCCAACGAGCCAGTCATATTACTTGTCAAATAATAATATTCTCAATAGTTTAGTTTACGTTTGGTTGAGGTTGATTAAGTCGGCGTTTGGAGGAGGCCATTATTATGAGAATAATTTTCCCAATAAGCATACCTCTAATATAAATGAAACACAAAATTCAATTGCTGTTTCTGTTATTCTTATAAATAAGGTTAATCGAATGTTTTCATGTATTAAGTTGATTGTTTCTCTTTTGCTTCTTTGGTTGAATAAGATTTTCTTGTAAAAAGGTTAACAATATGTTATATTTAATATTGTGTTAGGAAAATTGTATTTTCTTGAAAAAAGGTTTTAATATGCTATATTTAATTTTGATGTTGTATTTGGGATTCTGGGTGGTGGATTCCACAACAGAAGAGACCCAGAGGTAGACCCAGAAAGCGATGGATAGACTGCGTCGAGGAAGACCTCCGATGCATGGGAAGATTAACATCTTGGAGACGGGAGGCCAGGGACAGAGCGAAATGGAAAAGACTCGTTGAGGAGGCCAAGACCCACAAAGGGTTGTAGTGCCACAGGAAGTAAGAAGTAAGTGTTGTATTTGGGAAAAAATGTACTAGAGGTTATTTGTTGTGGGTGAGTTTGTTTGTATTGAATATAATTTAAGTTAACGGTAAGGTAATTTAAGGTAAAGCAAAGGGAGTATTAATGACACTTCATTATTTTTCATTTTCCTGCCCTTATCCCGCTGCAATTGGTGTCGACACAACATGTTTTAAACATGTTGTTACATGTTTGGCTAGTTATTTCACGACCGGCCGCCTGCCTGACGTCAACTTACTTTAATCGCCTCACCTACACCTTACACCTGGGTAATAGATGAGAGTGGTCTACTTTACTCAGCGGATACCATACGGTCGGTCAAATTACCTTGGTCGCTTTTTACGACACCTCGGTAAGAAATGAGGGTGGTTTATTCTACTCTGCCGTATACCACACGGCGGGAAAGTATTAATATCACGTATAGTTTAAAACAACTCGGTAAATTAGATAGTTAAGTAAGCATGAGTTTCAAGTATCCAGAGTGGAAAATTGCTTGAACAAGTTTACACATATTCTGCTTCGTAGAACGTGAACTATTAATCTGCATTATGTTATAGGTAAATTTAACTCGTGTGAAGTGTATAGCGGCAAACATTAGTCAAATACAATAATTAGTTTACGATTCACGATTCACTATAATGCAGTAATAGTAGTGGCTCTGTATTCCACACCAGGGTGATTATCATCTCACTTCTTTATAGAGACAGTTATTGCTTAGATTCAATTCAAATTCAATTTACAGAATTAGGAGCTACATTACTATAATTAAAAAAAAACATTATTAAGATAAGTTCACTAGTGATTTACCATGCACTAGTACCTGAACGTTTTGTATGAAATTTTAAATAAAAAGCGTTTCGTTTGTTGTAGCTAATAAAAAATAAATTTGTAATTACCTGTTGCCAACTATTAACAACTGCCGAAAGCTCAGAACTGTAGCCCATTGTTTAATATTTAAATTTTAATATTATTAATTAATATTTTTTATTAAACACATCAAACAAAACTTATTATTAAAAATTAATTAAAATTTCATACAAAAACGGTCAACTACTAAGTAAAAGTAGTATTTATTTTTGAATTTTGTCAATTATTACAATTAAGTACAGGTACCATAAATTTTGTTACTGTTTTAAAATATTTTGTGAATTAATTGTTTATTAAAGTTTACCCTAAGTTATTGCCATCGAAATATTATACCGCCCCCATTAAATTTTGTAATATAATATGTAAAATTAAAGAACATGATGACTGTTGTATTAAATAGAAATATATATAAATAGAAATTTTATATAATATAAATAGATTTTTTTTTCTATTTAATAGAAAAAATATACATACATAATAGATTAATTAATTCCAACAAGAAATTAAACGACCTGCGAAATATTTAATATAATCAACAGAAGATTTATTAAGGAATTTTCCAATTTCAAAAGAATTAAAATTAAAATAATTCTTTACTCTAATTGGCTTTGACAAGCACTCTTGAATAGTCAAATTACAATGTAGCTACGACTAGTTCGGAAATGTGCTCTTCCCGAGAAGAACCAGCAAGAAACTCGGTGGTCAATCTGATCAAAAAAACAATTCCAATAATATAAATTGCTCTATCAAAAATTTTAATTCAAAAATTATTATATAATCTAGTGCGAAGCTGGTCACAATTTAAGGATAAGATGAATAATGATAAAAATATCATTAACATAGTCTTTAATAGTATAATAAGCTTTACAAATAAGTCGTTACTATCTTTTTAGTTTAGCCTCTTCAATTTAAGTTTCCTAAGTTTACTTAAGTACTATACGAGATATACGTTTCAGCTTTTTGTCGACTAGGCGAAGTATTGGAATTCCCATTAGGACGTTGCTAAACGCTCTCCGGCCATTAAAAGCGCTCAAGAAATTCGGTTCATTCGAGAAATTCGGTTACGCCGAAATTGTTGAGAAGTTATCACGTTAGGGCATCAATTATTCCCAGGGGATGTAACTAAGAGAAAGTCCACTTCTTATTACACTCATAATGATGATAAAGATGTTAGGGTTTATTATGCGTAGTACGAAAGAGTTTAAAAAACCACAAAGTTTAATATATATTTACTACAGTTTGATTAGAAGTCGGCTTGAATATGGTTCAATAATTTGGTCTCCGTATTATAAATTACATATTAATCGGATTGAATCAGTTCAAAGGCGTTGTCTCCGTACGTTAAGTTGGCGTTGTGGCCTGTCCCGAATTCTTCGCGGCTTCACTGATAGAGCTACATACTTCAAAGTCATGCCTCTGCATTTAAGGCGAGATGTTTCTCTTATAACAACCCTGCACAAAATAATTCATGCAAGAATTTTTTTTTTTATATGGGACAATTACACACACGGTCATCCGTCCCCAAAGTAAGTAACTTAATACTTGTGTTATGGTAGACAGACAACTGGTGAATATATACTTACATATTTTTTAAATACATACTTA
This sequence comes from Morpho helenor, assembly GCA_029227775.1. Classification (NCBI taxonomy): domain Eukaryota; kingdom Metazoa; phylum Arthropoda; class Insecta; order Lepidoptera; family Nymphalidae; genus Morpho; species Morpho helenor. Next base: position 3,669,350 of record JARGCU010000019.1, on the reverse strand, counting down.
AATACAAATATACACCCAGGCTCAAAGACCAACAAATTCATATAAAGAAAATTTTTGCCCTCGGCGGGAATCGAACCCGCGACCCGTGGTGCTGAAGGCAGGGTCACTACCCACTGCTCCAACGGGCCAGTCAAACTCAAGTCAATTGACTGTTCTGCATTGCTAGCTGCTATAAGTGTTAATGTCCGTTATCGATGTAGGAAATCTGCGGTCTTTGCTTTGAATGTGTATCGAAACAACATATCTTTCTATAATCCCATAGAAAGAATGTGTAGGGTCTATAATGATCACAAAGAATCAGCTTAGCGATTCAGCGCGGAAACACTGCCAGCATTCTTGACCATTCCACGTGTTTCCAGGATTTGTATAGTCCTGGCTTGTAAGTAATTTAAGAGAGACATAACTTGTACATTAAAAAAAATAGATAAAATAATTTTCTCACTAATTTCTATGAGAAATGAATAAGAGAGAGTCAATTTCTTGTCACACTCATAATAAAAATAATTTTTGTTATCAAAATTAAGACAAAATAATTTTCTCACTAAAGTGCCTAGAGGTAGGCCTTAAAAGAGATGGTTGGATTATGTGAGGTATAACATGGATATAAAAGGAGTGGCGCCAGTGGTGAGTTGACAAATGATAGGAAAGAATGGAATAGAAAAACATGTTGTGCCGACCCCACTTAGAGTGGGATAAGGTCAGGAACATATATAATTTTCTTGCTAATTCTTCCATTCTTGGATATAAAGCATAAATTATTTCAAATAATCCTAACAAAATTGTCATGACGGGGAAAATAGATAGATAGGTCAAAGTAGGTAAATAGACAGATAGAACACAACAAAGCGAGTTGAGATCGATTATTGCACCGTCAAAGAGAATATCGATTTGGAGAATTGGGAATATCGATTAATGTTCTACGCCAGAGCTTACCAACGTAGAGCCCACGCCCAACAAGGGGCAATTTGATTGTTAAGGAAGGGGGGCAATTTGAAAATGGACTCGACATGAGTGTGATCTAAAAGGTGCACAGGTTTTTGCGAATGGTGCATGTATTAGGTATGAGAACGGAATACCTATCATTTAAGTTTTTTTAAGTTAACATTAAAATTGTTATATTTTTAAGTTATGTATATTACATAGGGGGGCACAAGAATTTTAGAAAGACTTAGGTAGGGCATGCCACAAATAAGGTTTGCAGATAATGCTCTACGCTCTAAGATCTCTACTATCAAACACTAGGCACTAGGCACTAGTAACCAAGAATACAAGCTAGGCTTAGTTTGGTTGCTAGTGGTGACTTTTAGAATGTAATCTAGATAATAAGCTTTTGTTAAATAGTGTTTACCAAAACTGTTTTGAGCAAATAAATAATTACTACTTATACTAAAAAGACAAACAAACAAAACTCTTCAGCTTTATATATTAATATAGATAGATTTATTTCCAACATCTCTATTTATTCTCTATTTATCGGTTGAGACAATTATCATAATCAATGGGATTGAGTCTATTTAGGTTATATGGAATAGTTCACTTCCGTTACTATAATGCGATACGTAGCACTATTAATTATATCGTAGCGCCTACGAGAACTTGCTACAGCAAAGGCTACAGATTACCGAACGCTACGCAAATCAAACTCTCGCTTAGAAATTGAGTAGGCGAAACAATACTTAGGGCCTGTTTCACAAGTTACCGATAAAGTGTCGGATAGTTAACCGACAAATAAACTAAGTAGCAGATAAAAGAGAAAAAGTCTCGAAAAGAGACTCTAAAAGTGAAAAATTTTAGAAAACTAAAATCGCCGCCATTTTGAAATACGTATTTGCTATCCGGCGCATAAACAAAATAACAACCACATGATCTACCTATTAACTTATTAGGTACTTTAAGTGGTGAATAAGCTTATCAGAAACCTGAGAAGAGGCAAAATTCCAAAATATGTGATAGAGGAGCATAATAAATAAATTTATAAATGTTTGTATTATGAAATGCGGCAAAGTAATGTCTAACTCTATAAATTATTGCAATAAATAACATTTTTTTTAGAAAGCATGAGACGTCTGTAACGCGGCATTTGTGGGGCTTTCAAATTTGACATTTGTTTCACGTACGCCCTACGCAAATTCGCAAACCCAAATCGTTTTAACCTTTTTTAAATCCTACACGACACTAACCAAAGCCCAGATTGAACCGGTGGTTTTGCTAAATTGAGGTTCCTTGTACCGCTAGCGATTTCTATAAATCTATTACGAACTTGTGGTTGAAACACTTTCATATTGTTGTTTTCCCAAACCTGCATCGTTCATCCGAATTGGAAAATTCCATAATCAAAATTGGAGACTAGATGCCAATTTAAAGCCGCCCTTTTACTTTGACTTTAGATAAAGTAAAGTAACAGCTTATTACTATCACACTGCTGGACATAGGTCTCCATTCTCAGTTTCTGGAGAGAAGGGTTGGATGTAAGACCCACCACACTGCCCCAAAGCGGAATGGTAGATTACACATATCCCCAGAATTTTCTAGATATATGAAGTTTCCCTAACGATGTTTTGTTTCACCGAAAAGATTGTGATAAGTTGTCAAATAAGACACATAATTTTTAAAAGGTAAACTAATTGGTGCCTACCCGGGATTTGAACTCGTGACCCACTTAAAAGATTCGCATGGTCTTACCACTGGGCTATTACAGCTTATTTTTATTTATATTGACTTAAAGTAGAATACTCCCTATTGTACCCAATAAAAAGTAGCAGAATAAAATACAAAATAAATACTCATCATCCTCCTGCACTCTCCCACTCTAAGCGGGGTTGTCACAACATGTTATAGACTTGTTGTCACATGATTCGGCTACGTATTTTACGACCGACCGCCTGCCTAACGTAAACTTACCTTAGTCGTATTTTACGACACCTTGGTAAGAACGAGTGTGGTCTATTCTACTAAACCGTATTCCACACGGTGAGTCAATTTACCTGTAAAATCGTAATTTTTTGGGCCTTAACTTAACTTTTTTTAACGGAATTAATGTAAGGCTTACTTTATAATTCCCAAACGACTTGCAATAACCTTGGTGTGTGTTTAGAAATCCAAGGTCATTTTTTACTGGGAGTAATTTTTCAAAGTAACCTTAGACAAATGAAACCATAAAAGAGATGGAAATTTTTTGTTGGAAATCTCCTGTGTAAAATAATTTATGATTTTTATTATTATGAAGTAAACTTTATACTCGAAGGTCACAATGGGCGACCCCAGTTTTGCTAGTATATCGTAGTAGTAGTGTTTTATAATAACGTAAACAGCAACATTTTTAATCAGTGTTTTAATTTATTGTTGCTAGCAACACTTCATAATTCCCTCTCATCCAGGAGTATAAAAGTGGTCAGGTCAAGAACAGACACCTCTTTTACTAGGGAATTGTAGATCTACAAATATACTACAAAAAGTCCGCGACAGCATCTCGCTATATCTCACGGTTGACTCACAATAACTACTATTTATCATCATCCACCTGGCCATATCCCACTCTAAGTGGGGTCGGCACATAAACATGTTGTCACATGATGTGACTACGTATTTTATGACCGGCCGCCTGCCTGACGCCATCTTACCTTAGTCATATTTTACGATACCTCTGTAAGAAAAAGGGTGCTCTATTCTACTCAACCGGATACCACATTGTGGTCCACTTACCTTATTCGCCTTTTACGACACATCGGCAACAAATGAGGTTGATCTATTCTATTCAGCCGGATACCATACGGCTTCTTTCATGTTCTAAATTTCAATTAAATATAATAATTTTTAAGCCGCAAGCACAAGTACTACTTCCTGCTAATAATATAAATGCGAAAGTTTGTAAGTATGAATGTATGTTTGTTACTCTTTTACGGCGAATACGCTGAGCCAATATCGATGAAATTAAGAACAATTTATTAAATTATTATCCGTTTTAACACCTCGGTTAATTGCCTCTTCAGGTGACAAAAGGGCTGGCTTCTTTTTCGCACAAAAAATCAGTTAAGCGATTCAGCGCGGAAACGCTGCCAGCATTCTTGGTGCCATTCCACGTGGGTATAATTTGTATAGTTTTAGCGTGTAAGTTATTTAAGATAGATATAACTGTACATTTTTGCTGTAAACAAAAAAAACTGCACAATTATTTCTGATACACCGGAATAACATATAGGCTATAGAAATCCTGTTAATTCAGGAATAGGATGACATTGAAAAGCTTCATCTATTATCGACCTATCACACAACAGTCCACGCGAACAAAGTTGCGGGTAAAAGCTAGTTACAATATAAACTAGCAAATTTGATTCAATCAACGCTCACTGTGGCTCGGTAAAACAGAACTTGTTTTGCTGTACAAAGTTGTTCCAATCAAGACTGTTTCTAGCCAGAGACGATAAACTTGTTACAGATTGTTTGTTTGCAAAACATTTCATACAAACAGTACAATATGACAAATTTAATAATCGTGGCAGATTTGCGTAGAAATTTAGGTTTACTATTCTGTACTGTAATTCGTTTTTTGACGTGACAACGTCTTAAATTAGGTTGCGGCTTGGAGTCACTCATGAAAAAGTGTAACGCCCGCTCACGTCTGTTACGATGAGTCACCGAACGAAAAAGAGGCCCACCGGACTGGCGAATTCAAATTCAAATTCAAATTCAAAATATTCTTTATTCAAATAAACTTGTAAACAAGTGCTTTTGAATCGTCAACTCTACCGCTGGTTCGGAAAGCTGTTCCTACCGAGAAGAGCCAGCAAGAAACTCGGTGGTTGCTTTTTTAAAAATATAATTCTTAATACTATTCACATTAAGTCGTTACTGTCTTGTACAGGTTCAAAGAGAGCTATATCCACACATTCTTATCTTCCAAATAATCTTCAAGAGTATAGTAGGCTTTCTGTATCAGCCTCTTTTTAACAGTGTTTTTAAACTGATGTAATGGCAAAGCTGAAATTGATTGCGGAATTTTATTATAGAATCTTATACCAAAACCCACAAACGAATTACGTACTTTTGCAAGGCGCAAAGCAGGAGCCGCAAGCTTATGTCGGTTCCTGCTTTGTCTATTGTATACATCACCTATCGTTTCATAATTCTTTATATTTTATATGTACATAAATTAGATTGCTTAAAATATACTGTAAAGCAAATGTAAGAATACCTGTTTCCCTAAACTTCTCTCGCAGGGAATCACGCGGTCTTAAATTATAAACACCACGTATAGCTCTTTTTTGTAAAACAAAAATTTTTTCACTATCCGCGCATTTACCCCATAGCAATATTCCATAAGACATAATGCTTTGGAAGTAGGCAAAATAAACAAGTTATGAATGCCTTGCGTCTCTCTCCCACTCAAACATGATTGGTCCGCCGCGAGCGCAGCACTAGAGAATTGATTAGTGCATTCAATTCCTTGTTCCTATTGTGCAACTTAATAATATTCATATTAATACATATTCTACTGAGAAAAAGACGTTGTCACGTAAAATCTTTGCCCGTAAAACCGACTTTACAGGCAACCGTTGTTTTTTTATCTAATAAGTATCTACGATAAATCACAATACTTACTAGATTAGAATAGAGCACTCTCATTTCTTAATGAGGTGTCATAAAAGAAGATTACTTAAGGTAAGTTTACTCGCCGTGTAGTATCTGGCAGAGTAGAATAGAGCGCCCTCATTTATTACCTGTGTGAAAGGTGACTAAGATAAATTAACTCGCCGTGTGGTATCCGGCTGAGTAGAATACACCAACCTTTTTCTTACTGGTGTGTCGTAAAAGGCGACTATGTTAACTTGGAAAGCTGTGTGGTATCCGGCTGAGTAGAATATACAACCCTCATTTTTTACCTAGGTGTAAAAGGCGACTAAGGTAATATGATACATCGTGCGGTATCCGGCTGAGTAGAATAGACCACCCTCATTTCTTACCAAGGTTTAAAAGGTGAGTAAGGTAAGTTGACTACCTGAGCGGTAGCCGGTTGAATAGATTCGACCACCTTCATTATTTACCGAGGTGTCTTAAAAGGCGACTAAGATTAGTTGACATCAGGTAGGCGGCTGGTCGTAAAATAACTAGTCAAAACATGTAACAACATGTTTGAACTTGAGCCGGCCCAACTTGGAGTAGGATTAAGCCTGCCTTTATCCCTGACTTTATAGAATGATGATATATTACAAAACTTGAAAAAAGATATGAAAAATTACATGTCTATATTTTGATAATTACTTTGCAATCAACTTTAATATAATGTATTAGTTACTACAAAACGTTATATAAACAGTTTATATATGGCGCTATATAACCAAATGTTAATATATCATCCTATCCAAAGAATAAAGTCACATGTCTCATGTATAAGCATTGGAAATGCGACTTTTCTATTCGGATAGAACGGTATATACCTTTTATTCATAAAAAGGTACGAAACCAAACAGTAGCATCTAGAATCAAACGCGACAAACTCTGATAAAAACCTCTTTTTATAGCAACTCTTTGGAAGTTTTTTCGTTAAGGCTCTTTAGAAATGTTACTAACAAGTAACTACGACCACTGGTATTTTTAAGACCTTAAGTTTATTTAAGGTAGACTTAAGTTTACGTAAGAAAGGTAAGGTTTGGCGGTTGTTCCTAAAAGGCTCTAATATATAATGTGGCTTTAAACTCTTATAGTATATAGATTTTACCCGCGACTTCGTTCGCGTTGACTGTTGTCGTGTGATAGGTCGATAATAGATGCGCTTTTCAATGTCATCTTATTCCTGTAGAGTTGACTGGATTTCTATAGCCTATATGTTATTCCGGTGTATAAGAAATAATTGTGCTAAATTTCATCAATATTGGTTCAGCGGATTCGCCGTAAAAGAGTAACAAAAGTACATCAATAATCATAAACTTTCGCATTTATAATATTAGTAGGATTTTTTTCATAGAATAGACCTCAAGGTAAGTTGACGTCAGGCAGCCGGTCATAAAATACCATGTCGTGTTGTGCAGACTCCACTTAGAGTGTGATAAGGGCAGGCGAATGATGATGACTACATTTTTCCCATAATTAAGGGAACGATATGATGAACATGAGTTTTAACTGAAATAGTTAAATTTCAAAAGCGGTGCAAATTAAAATGTTGCATTTAAAATTGTTTAAGTTGCTTACGTAGTTAATTAATGAAAGTGAATTACTCTAGTTGTTTAAAGTTAATTCTTGGGAAATTAAAGTTAACTTGATCTTAGCGGTAACGAAGGACGATCGTTAGCGATGTTCCCATTGTTTTAGTGTATTTTAAGTGTTTGATGTATCTTTGAAGAATATAATAAAACTAAACTAAAAGTAATAAACCTTTTAGAATGTTCTTTTTTGTATATGTGACCCGTAAATTAAACTAAAATAAATAATTTATTATTTAACTCGTGAAGCTGAAGCTGTGATAGCACAGCGGTTACCGTGCCACTTTAGGGATGATCATGGGTTCAAACCATTGATATACAAACCCTGTATATCAATGGTTCAAACCCCAGCAGGCACCAATGAGTTTTTGTATTAATACTTGTGTGTTTAATTGATAATTTCAATTTGTCACACGCTATTCGGTCAAGGAAAACATCGTGAGGAAACCTGCATATCTCTTGAGATTTCTAGGGATATGTGTAACCTACCAATCCGCATTGGAGCAGCGTGGTAGGTTAGCTCCAATTCTTCTCTCCAAAACAGAGGAGGCCTATGCTCACAATGAAATAGTAATTAGGCCGTTACTTAACTCATGATCTACCTATATATGAAGTCTAAAAAATTAAAGTCAAAAGTTAAAAGTAAAAAATTAAAAAAAAGTCTAAAAAGTCTTTTTATGGAACTTGAGGTCTTTTATCATATTTTTTTACCACAATTGACGACATGTAATCTGCAAAGAAAATTTTTGTCCTTTATCAATTTAATACTAGAGTCATAACCTTTTATCGAGTTTTTATTGTGCTCTTCGAGGTGTCATTGTGTTAAATAGCTTCGCGAAATTTTTCTTCTGTTCGAGAAGTTTGATGTTAAAATTTACTATGAATTTCCGCTTTGCCATATGGATAATACATAACTATTTATCATTGCGGTTTAATAAAATTCAGATTCGAAGAATTTGCGACAATGTTTTTTACTATTTTAACTTAGGACTCAAAAAAAACTTAATTAAAAATTAAAATAATCTTTTTTCACATAAGCTTTCTCAATCACTTTTGAATTGTCAAGGATCAATATGATTAATGAAAGACTGGTTCAAAATGTTGCTCTTACCGAGAATCAACAAGAACCTCAGCGGTTAATCTTTTAAACATTTTCAATTTACATTATTAAACCACAGTCTTATATGAAAGAGTTTTAAAATTCAAGCATTTATAACTTTCATTACATGAAAATATATAATCAAAAAGAGGTATAAACTTTGCTAGGAAATGCGCTCTGAAATACAAATGTTATGTCATTTGTTTTATAAAAGTTAAAGTATTAGAACTAAATCTTTAATATTTAAATGAGTTAATCTTGTATCTGTATTTATATAAATATATTTTCTGAATCTCGGAAACGGCTCCAATGATTTACCTGAAATTCAGCATGTAGGGGGGTTTGGGGGAGAGAAATCGATCTAGTCAGGTTTTATTTAAAAAAAAATAGTTTTAAGCCTGTTTTTGGGCATTAAAAAAATTTTAAAATGTAGAATTGAAAGCAAAGGATTTTTTAAATGATTTGTTTAATGTTTACCACCCGCGTTCGAATCCCAAATTTCAACGGCGCTTCTTTCTTTTTTTTTCAAATATATTTTTTTATAACTATTAAAAAATTACTCTGACACCCTGGCATTTTATAAGAAAAATGATTCATTTTCAGTTTTGATAGTTAAAAATACTTAAATGATATCCTTAGACCGATTCAATCGTTATTCTTGCAGTATTGTGGGCTTGAGCTCTAATCGTTCTTTAGAAAAGGAAAAAGATGTCCTTAGTCCAGAAGTGGGATAGAAGCAGGAGTGTTTTTTACTTTGTTATGCAAAAGAGTTCTTTTAAGTAAGAAAAGAATTAGAACGGTTTAACTAATGCTTTTTACCTAACAATAACGTAAACATGTTTTTTTTAATCGGCTCATTATCTTAGAATCTTAGAAGTATCCGTTAAAAACGGGTTTGTAAAGGGATAAATTGCGAAATACAATGTTTTTATAAAAGCCTTTGAAATGTTATCATTGATTCATAAGTAAAAGATTTTCCGTTGGTTTTGGGTATTATTTTAGTTTATGAATTCTTTTTTATCGACAGTATGCTACTTCTATTTCGAATTGATCTTGTGAACAATTTACTGAACAAATCGAACTAAATTTGTTATTAGGTGACTTCCGTTTTGATCTGTGCTGTGAGGAAAATAGTAGTATTTCAATTTTTTAATAATAATTTGGAATAATTTGGTATCGTTATTTGGGGGTGTTAATATTTTACATATTTGTATTGCAAAAGCATTTCAAATAGGAAGTATATTTAGACGAAATAGCTTGTGCAGTAGCAACTTAATGTTTCTTGAAATTATAATGTCCTCTACATTGGCATAAACTTGAAGTAGCGTTGTTTTTAACATTTTTTTTTTACGTACAATTGTAGTTTTCTTCTTAGCGATTTCTTCGAAAATGTAACTACGAAATATGTAAATTCGTGTATCGCGTTCTGAAGGGACAAAGGCTTTGTTATACTAATAATGAGACGCACTTCCGTTTGAACAACATTTCAACAAAAAAAACTCGGGTATCGAGACCAGTAAGCTTTTAAGTTGATTGCTATTTTGTGTAAGATAAATTTGTGTAGCAGCTGTTTTAACGACGATTTAGATAACAACGATATCAAAACAAATCAAAATACTCTTTATTCAAATAAGCTCTTTCAAGCACTTGTGAATCTTCAAGGATCAATATGATTAATGAAGCTACAACTGGTTCGGAATGTTGCTCTTACCGAGATGAACCAGAAAGAAACTCGACGGCCAATCTTTTAAACATTTTCAATTTTATAAATATATATAGGTAGGTGTAAATACGTAACCTCGGTAAGAAATCAGGATGGTCCATTTTGTTTAGCCGGATACCACACGGCGGGTCAACTTACCTTAGTCGCCTTTTAGGACACCTCGGTTAGAAATCAGGATGGTCCCTTTTGCTTAGCCGGATACTACACGACGGGTCAACTTACCTTAGTCGCCTTTGATTACACCTCGGCTAGAAATGAGTGTGATCTATTCTGCTTAGCCGGATACCACACGGCGGGTCAATTTACTTTAGCCGGATTTTACAACACCTCGGTAAGAAATGAGGGTGGTCTATTCTATTCAGCCGGATACGGGCTTAAGTTGTACTAACTAATTAAGGTATTTGAAGGCATGAAATATTTCTAGTATTAATTTAAAATCTGAACCATAATCTTGTTAGATGGTTTTATAGTGGGCTGAATAGAAGTAATTAATGAGTTTCATATTTATAGTAACTTAAGAAACTATTTATCAACGGACAACTTGTCTTGTACTTTTAACTATAGCTATTTATGTATTTTCGTTGAAGTAGTATTGTTTATGACATAAAAGTAATTCATAAGTAATAATAGTATTATATTTAAAAGTTTTGTAAAGCAAATCCTGTTTCGTATGTTTTAAATGTTACCGACTAGAAAATATTTGTCTTAAGTAATTATATGTATAAAAACAAACGATTTTTTCCTTTATACAATAATAAAAAACTTATGCAATAATAAAAAACAATTTTCCCAAAATCATCTCAATTACTGTTTCGATACATGTCAATTACACAATGACAGCTACAATGTTTTTTTTATATACCAACTATATTAGGGAGGTTGTATCTGAAACATCTTGTAACATACCTAATATTTTAGTATCTTTATTGGTCTATTTATTTAACTAAATTAATTTATACATTCAATAGTTAAATTTATATAAATTTAAATAATTACTTTTATCTATATTGCATCTTTTTTTGGCTAAAGTGTGCAAATATTAATCTTTGTCTATAGTTATTCTTTTTCTTTTTTTTTATATTACTCGTATTTCACTTCTTGTCCTTTTCCTCCTGTTACTCAAAGGTTACCTGGAAGAGATCCCTTTTAGGTGTATATCCGCCTTTCTACATGTGCTATTTTCCTTTTTTCTTCTCTTTTCAAACAATATGTTTATACAATAAAGAAATAAATTAATTAAACAAAACTTTTTTGGATTATATAATTATGTGAAGAATGCAGTCTTTAGAAGTTAATGTGAAATGTAATTAGGAATTGCGCGCAGGCTGAAATTTTAATTGGGTCAAATTCCTTATAAATAGTAATTTTATTGTGGCCTTAAATAGTACAAATTTTTCACATATAGAAGGTTAAATACCTCTTAAACAAATATTTGATTCATTGCGCTTAGTATTATTTTACACAGAAAAATACGGAAAGATTTACAAAGAACTTTTTTGTCTGTCACTAGCAATCGCCAGCGGCTCCGCCCCCGTGGAAAGATTAAAACCTTAATATAGTATTTTGATAACCATAAAAATGATTAAAGCCTTAAAAGCTAGACATATGCTGTCGCCGACTTTTATTAAGAACTTTTAGAGGGGAACAATTTTGTAATACATGATTTTTGAAGAACTATTATTACCGTTAATAAACCCGTTATTCCGTTAGTAAACGGAAATCAATGTAAATTGAAATTTCAATTCAATACTAAAATGAAAAGGTCGACCCACCGTGTCGTATCCGGATGAGTAGAATAAGCCACACTCGTTTCTTACCGAGGAAAGCTTTAACTTTTGCCGCTTTCGTACTATTTTTTATTGCTGTTCCTCTCCTATTTATCTTAGCGTGATGCTATATAGTCTATAGGCTTCCTCGATAAATGGACTATTTTACAATGGAAATTTTTTATAATCGGTCCAGTAGTTTCTGAGATTGGCGCGTTCAAACAATCAATCAATCAAACAAACTCTTCAGCTTTATATATTAGCATAGATTGTGTAGTAAAACACGAAAAAACAACAATGATATGAATTTTCATCTATTTTTACTTTGATTTATCTCGTATAGCTAAATTAATGCAGCCACGAGGAGCTGGCGGATCTGTTGTTATAATTAACAATATCTGAAGAGAATAAAGAGCTTGGGTAGAGCAAATAAACAAAGATAAAACTTCAAAGTACGATCGTCGAGCGAACAATACAAAGGTAACCCCAGTAATTATTTCACAGATTCAGGTTCTCTGCACGATATACACTTTAATTATAGAGGACTAGCTTTTACCCGCAACTTCGTTCGCGTAGACTATTGTCGTGATAGGTTGGTAATAGATGGCGCTTTTTAATGTAATCTTATTACTGTAGAATTAACAAGGATTTCTACAGCCTATTAAAATTTACTAAATTGATTCTGGTATGGTTTTTTGTTAAAAGATACTCAACTCTTGAGGAAGGTCAAGGTTTATATTTCATTACAAAAGAACCCTCGCGGCGATGGGATTTGTGCAGATTTTTTTTTGTGACGTATTTTTCTGGGCGAAGCCGCTAGCACATAAAAGATATAAAAAATACAATTAAAAAAAAGAAAGAAACCACCGTTTGTGAGAATCGAATCTAGGTTTCGAACCTTTTTTGGTCCGCGCGTTACTATTAGGCTGTCACAGTTTTGCGTTTGACAGTTCAAATTATCTCTGTTTTTGGGCATTCAAAAATACTAAAATTTATATTGATTTGAATTTTTGCCATTGACTGTCAATTCAGCTTAGCTTATTCAGTGAACGGGCAGTTTCATTATGTATACTGTAATCTTTGACGGGCAGTCTCGAGAAATAAAAATACCTAGGATCGATCCCCTCACAAATTTTTTTTTAAAGTTTTTTATTTTGTAAAAAATTACCGAGCAAGGCACAGTTAACCAGCTACTTTATATATATACATACAAGATTAACTCGTTTAAATATTAAAGATAATCAAAAGTAATATGAGTCAAAGAACTGTCGTACATACTCTTTTAGGTAACATGTTTGATATTACTTACTCACATGAAATTCTAGTCTGCCTAGTGGCCGTTATTACCAAAGTTTTCTGTACTTATCCCGTAAGTATTGTTAGACTTTGTGTTACATTCAATTTCATCGATTACAGAATAGATTCGTCTGTACCAATCCGCTAAAGTACATATAAACCGAGTCGGTAAATTGTAGAGGATGTGAATATATCGGAATTGAAATTGTTATGCAAACTGGTATAGCTGCAGAGTAATAGTTAAAGTAATATGTGTATACGAAATGGGAAGTGTAAGCTTTCAATAATTTATTTCCTTAGATTTAGGTCTGATGAGATGTTTCGGTTTTATCGGGTTATTTTGTATTTGTAATACAAAAGAGAAAGCTGTGGTAGCCCAGCGGTAACACCGTGCGACTCTTTCGAGGAGGTCACAGGTTCAAACCCGGGCGGACACCAATGAGTCTTTCTGTTAAAACTTATGTGTCTAATTGATAATTGCCGAAAAGCGTGTGGTAAATTACCACACGCTTTTCGGTGAAGGAAAACATCGTGAGGAAACCTGCATATCTTTAGAGAATTCTGGAGATATGTGTAACCTACCAATCCACATTGGAGCAGCGTGGTAGGTCTTAGCTCCAAACCTTCTCTCCAAAAACGGAGAGAAGAGGCCTATTCTCAGCAGTGGGATAGTAATAGGCCGCTACTTACTTTTACTTTTTATACAAAAGAGCTATACGTGGCATTTACAAACAAAGTCCGCGCGATTCCCTGCGAGAGAAGTTTTAGAAAATAGGTATTCTTACATTTTTAGCAATTTAATTTCTGTTGAATATACATAAAGATAAAAAGCTTGGCGATGTATATAATAGGCAGAGTAGGAAACGACATAAGCTTGCGGCTCCAGCTTTGCCTTGCAAAAGTACGTAAGTCATTTGTAAATATTATCATCATGTCATAATAAAATTCCGCAATCAATTTTAGCTTTGCCATTACAGCAGTTTAAAAACGCTATTAATATAAGGATAATACAGAAAGCCTACTGTACTATTGGGGATTAGTTAGATGATAAGAATGCGTGTACGTCGCCACTCTTCGACCCTGTACAAGACAGTAATAACTAAATGTAACTAGAAATGAGAATTATATTTTTAAAAGAGCAACCGCCGAGTTTCTTGCTGGCCCTTCTCGGTACGAACAGCTTACCAAACCAGCAGTAGAATGACGATTCAACAGCACGGAAACGGCTTCAACGATTTTCCTGAAATTCAGCATGTAGGGGGTTTTGGGGGAGAAAAATCGATCTAGCTAGATTTTACGTGAAAAAATCTGTTTTTGGGCATTAATAAATACTAAAATTTATATTGAATTAAATTAAACACTATTATTGCCATAAACTGTCAAGTCAGCGTAGCTTATTCGGGGAACGGGCAGTCTCGAGAAATCTAAGTACCTGGGATTGATCCCCAACTAATTATATATTTTTTTTAAGTTTCTTTTTTTTAATTTTGTAAAAAATTACCGAGCAAGGTCTACCAGGTACTTCAACTTAATATGATCTTGGCAACCCCGTCTAAAGTAACAATGTAGCATTGCTATTTATTGTTACGACGAACATGATTCTCTAAACGAGGTAGTTTTACACCTTGTTAATATTTTATAAGTATATTAAAACGGATAATGGGCTACAGAAAACCTTGACTTTCGAATAAAAAGAAAAATGTCATCCTCCTTCCCTCTTCCCATTCTAAGTGGGGTCGGCATAACATGTTATAAACATATTGTCACATGATTTGGCCTCTTATTTTAGGACCGGCTTCCTGACGTCAGCTTACCTTAGTCGTATTTTACGACACCTCGGTAAGAAATGAGGGTGGTCTATTCTACTCACCCGGATGCCACACGGCATTTATAAAAATAAATAAAAAGGAAAATATATTTTTTCTATTTACCTATGTACATATGAGAAAAAGATCTCTTTAATCTTGCATCCACAATTTGGGTAAGCGCGGACGAAATTAAACATACTTGGTTAAATAAACACCGTAAATGACCAGTTTCCAAACAATATAAGCCAGAGCATCTAATAATCATATTAAGTCAACGTTAAAAACTTAGAACACAATATTAATTTACAATGTTAATTTTTCGTATCATAAACACGAACCTTATGTTTTTATTATAAAAAATAATATAAGCTTATGATTTTAGTGTAGTCTCAAGTTCTTAGTAATCGGTTCCAGGAATATCTTGTTACATGTCCTTTTATTACATATTCTTGAACTTCTCGGCGTATGCAAGTTTTGTTTGACTTATTTATTTAATTTTTAAAATATAGAAAACGATCGTGCTAAAACTGTACATGCTAAGAAATATTTTGGGATATAAACCTACCAATTTGTATTGACCAGCGTGGTGTATGCTGCATTACTTTCATTTCAAGAATTGCAAAATGATTTATTGCATTCCGGGCTGTAATAGATTAACATTTTGTATTTAAATTTTAATGGTAATCATGGTTACACTTATAATCCAAAAAAAATATAAACAAAGTTCAAAGGTACCTAATGCGTACGTTGTGAACAATTTAATAATGCATATGACATCAAAATGCTTTTCTGTTAAAATGTAAATCATGTTAGTTCTGGAAATTTACGTACTTTAAGTATAATTTTATGTCAAATCTAATTTGAGTGAGGTGTGAGTCAGCCATTAAAAAATCTCTACCAAATTTCTAAGACTCATATAGTCCCCGTTTTTAGTCGTATTTACATAAACAAGTAGTTACTATATGTCAATTAAAATTTAAAAATTTTAATTAACAATTTTATGACATTCAGCTTAGCGCATCGCGGGTTCGTTTTCCGCCAAGAGCCAACATTTTCTAAAATACAATTTGTTGGTTCTTTAAGTCTGCCACTGCGCCCAAGGGCCAGTCAACACAATAAACAATACAATAAACAATACAATAAAATACAAGCTTATTCAAAATTTATTGATGTAAAATGTGTAGTATTTTAGCCCACGTCAATATATTCATTTCAATTCTGACGAAGGCATAGGTATAATTGTAATAACAAACAAAAGTAGAAAGTTTGTAATAAATCTTAAAGCCTATTAATAAATTTAAAATTTTGTAGACTTTTAATTGCTTCTAAAATAGCCTTGAGCCTTATAATTTGAATATTCAAACAATAATTTATTGAGATATTGTTGCCCTGTGGTATCCGGCAGACTAGAATAGACCACCCTCATTTCTAACCGGGTGACGTAAAAGGCGACTAAGATAAGACGACCCGCTGTGTGGTATTCGGCTAAGTAGAATGACCACCTTCATTTCTTACCGAGGTGTCTTTAAAGGCGATTAAGGTAAGTTGACCCATCGTGCGGTGTCCGGTTGAGTAGAATAGACCATCCTCTTTCTTACCGAGGTGTCATTTGGTGCCGACCCCACTTAGGGTGGGATAAGGGCAGGTGGATGATGAAATTATTTCGATATTGAAACAACAAAAAAAAATGTTTTAAACCCTATTACTTACTGGTTCTTACTCTCACATTGGGTAACTTTATTTGTATGTATTATGTGTTTCTTTCTTTTTACAAAAATACTACAAAAAAGTCGGCGTTAACATGTATATATCTTATGGTGAAGTCGCAATACCTACTTTTATCGTCAAAATTTCAATGAAATACACTAATACATCACTACATAGTATAAAACAAAATCGCATTCTTTGTTTGTCCATATATCCCTATGTATGCATAAAACTTTAAAACTACGCAACAGATTTTGATGCGGTTTTTTTTAATAGATAGAGTGATTCAAGAGGAAGGTTTGTATGTATAATAACATTCAATACGGAATAAAGAAATACTGTAATTTTTGAGGTTTCTGTAAATAATTACATTTTTATCGTAAAGTAAAAATGTACTATATGAATTTAGATATTCCAAAGATAGCAGGAAATCTTCTTGGTATAGGGAGAGGAAATTATTTTTCTCCAAATTTAACGCTTGCGGGCCACGGGCAGTAATGAATAAATCAAAACTACTGGATTGATTTTAATCATTTTTTTTACACTGAGTGAAATGGGATATTTATTTTATACCCGTGCGAAGCAGGGGTAGGCCGCTAGTCTATCTATATAATAAAGTAGAAAAAGAGACTCTTTTACGCTTTAATAACCTACAGAAATAATTTATACGCTTTCTGGTTATCTTGTTGGGTAAAATTTAACATAACTTTTAATTTTGCAATACCGAAGTTGAATATACTCGTAACTATTAAAAAAATGTTTCTTTCATATAATCGAAAATATTTTATCAAATTTCGTGTACTTTATTATACTCGCGCCTTACGTTAGACAAAAATAACAATGTAATTAAATTATAAGAGATATTTTTCGAAAGAACAACTACCAAATTTCTTGCGGGAATTTCTTTGTAAAAGAATTCTCTATCAATTTTCCGAACCAACGGTAAATTACTTGACGTTTTGAAAGTAATTTGTAAAAGTGAAAACGTAAACTAACTTGTACCTTAATATAAATTAATCTTCGAATAATTATGTCTTATGTGAATATATAATACGTAACACGCATTAATTTTTAATAATAAGGTTATTTTCAGTGCCATAATTAAGGATTACTTATGTTTATAACATGTTGTGGCTTTTATATGATAAAGAAACCTTTGCTGCTATAACTCAACGATGCGCTGCAATGTTTTTGAGGTCTGACAACACTAATTTTTTAAATAGTATTCTTTTGGCGTTGGCAATATCATATCTATCTTTAATATTTAAATGAGTTAATCCTGTATGTATATATATATGTATATTTTCGGAATCTCGGAAACGGCGCCAATGATTTTCCTGAAATTCAGCATGCAGGAGGTTTTGGGGGGAAAAATCGGTGTAGCTAGGGTTTATTTTAAAAAATCCCTGTTTTTAGGCATTAAAAAAAAAAACAAAAAATTTACATTGAATATAGACAACACTACTTTTGCCTAAAACTGTAAAGTCAGCGTAGCTTATTCGGGGAATGAATGGTCTCTTGAAATGGAAATACCTAGGATCGAGCCCCACCTACCCAATTTTTTTTTCTTGTCTTTCGAAGTTTTTTTTATTTTATAAAAATTTACTGAGCAAGTCTCGGCCAATCAGGTACTAATTAATAACACCAGGTACTAATTAATTAATTAATAATAATTAAATTTCGATTATGTCATCGTGTGTCTAATATCTTGTGGACAATGACGCAGATAATCAAAATAACCCCGCGTTAGTGTGACACGGTTCAGTGAACTGTCATTGTGTAACGCCTTACCAGTGAATGCTGGTGTTAAGGCGATCTGACATGTGGATAATAGGTTCGGCACAAGAGGTATACATTAGATAATGTTAAGGGTGAATTGAAATAGGTAACATAATTTCTTTATTCACAATGTATAATAAGATCGCAGTCAAGTGGAAATTTGTCTATTGGGGATGGCAGTAGTCTGATATCATCTCTTTAGTTTTTTATACCGGATGTACTGACAACGCGATAATCACGTGACCGATAGAAAGGGCGTTTGTGACTGCTATAAATGATCGAGCTTGACAAATCGGCGTAACGCTAACGCGATTGAAATTTAAATAATTAAAGTTGTTATTGTGAGTTAATCATAAGAGATAAAAACATGCTGTAGCATTTTTATAGAGCTACATTTCTTTAGTAAATTATTTTAGTATAACTCTATTGGTTTACGCGGCGCACGCGAAGAAAGCTCCCAGCTTTTTTTACAACCGATAACCAAAACCTTTCGGAAGATTTGCATTAGCTTTTATTAAAGACCGTACAAAAATCCGAACAGTAGATATTGAGAAAATCGGTCCTAAATATAGAGATAGCTTTTGGGGACTTTGTTTTATAATATGTATAGATTAATACTGAAGGTTCGATTTAAAATAATAATTGACAGTAAAAGGCGTCCTATTACAATAAGACGAATCGTAACTGTAAAAAAATCTCTATCTACTGAGATTTATTTTCTAAAATCTAATTTTAGATAAGAGGCAGTGAAGTAACACCCTGTTAATGGACCACTTCTGAGTGAAGGTTTCCTCTTTCATTAAATAGCTTACGTCATACTAATTCAATAAGCTTTTGTCAATTTTACATATCTAAATGTGTACTTATCCTTTTCATCGGCTACTGTTATTTTTCCTTCACGCCGTGTGGTATCCGGCTGAATAGAATAGAACCACCATCATTTCTTACCGAGGTTTCGTAAAATACGACAGAGGTATGTTGACGTCAGGCAGGCGGCCGGTCGTAAAAACGTAGCCAAATCATGTGACAGCATGTTTATAACATGTTTTGCCGACCACGCTTAGAGTGGGATAAGGGCAGAAAGATGATGATTGTTATTTTTCCTTCGTTTTTATTGTGTTACTAGCTTTTACCCGCGACTTCATTCGCGTGAATTGTTGTCGCGTGATAGGTTGATAATAGATGGCGCTTTTTAGTATCATCCTATTCCTGTAGAATTAACAGGATTTCTATAGCCTATATGATATTCCGGTGTATAAGGAGTAATTGTGCCAAATTTCATCGATATTGGTTCAGCGTATTTGCCGTGAAAGAGTAAAAAACATACATCCATTCTCACAAACTTTCGCATTTATAATATCAGTTAGATAAATACTAGCTACTCGCAAATTAGTTTGCGTGTTCTTCAGTGTTGAGGTAAATAGTACCTTGTGGCCTTTTATAGCCAAATATTGGTATACCACAATATCATGGGTGAAAGGGGCGAGTACAGAAGCATCATTAAGAGTATGAAATGTAGAAAGTAGATTGTCCAAGTTATACTAGCGTCAGGGACGTCGTTCCATGACGACTTATCTACCGGCTTAGGGTGACGTGCAGTAGAGGGCTGGTTATATGGCTGTCATTAGACATCACATCGTTGGGAGTGACATTGTGAGATAGTTTATCTATAGAAACCGGCTATACTCATGTCTTATTCTATCGGGTTTTTTTTAATTGTCAGGAAAACCCATTATGGGTCATCACCACCCGACGGGGACGGGCGGTGGGTATGTTGGACTCACACCGACTAAAAACCTGAAAGTGCTACACCACGTTGCTGTTAGCGGTGACAGGGTACCTATAAAACATTGCCCCCATCCCCGCCAGCAAAAACTCGAGCCAATCCGGGGCAGTTATTCATGAGCTCATTACAAGACGTTATCGCGGCGGGAACTTAAGAAGAATAAGACATGGTTATACCCGGTTTCTATATACTAACTACAAGTATTACTCACGAACGTTCAAATTTAATCATTTACATGTATGTCAGTAGTATGAAAAAAAGCTGTGATGGCCTAGCGGTGCGGCCGTGTGAATCTCTAGAGACGATCATGGGTTCAAACCCGGGCAGACACCAATGAGTTTTTCTATTAAAACTTATGTGTCTAATTGATAATTGCAATTTATCACACGCTTTTCGGTGAAGGAAAACATCGTGAGGAAACCTGCATATCTCTAGAGAATCCTGGAGGTATGTGTAACCTACCAATCCGCATTGGAGCAGCGTGGTAGGTCTTAGCTCCAATCCTTCTCTCTTATAACGGAGAGAAGAGGCCTATGCCCAGCAGTGGGATAGTAACAGGCAGTTACTTACTACTTACAGTAGTATGATATGTGGGGTAAGCAAACGTATTATTTTTCAAAGATACGAAATATATCAAGCTTTTCTGAGTAAAGTAAATAGAAAAAGAAATAGGTAGTAAGGTTACGTCCTAAATATTATATATCGTCTCCGAAAATGAAATGGGTCAAGCGTCTTTAGGCCTAGCTCTTTTCTTTTGTGGCGTCGTAGGAGAAAAAAAGCTAAATGAGTCGAAAGTGGCAAATTACCGGAGATGAGAGCGATATTCTGCTTATATCTCAAGAGTGATCGTCAGTTTTATTAAAGTTGCTTTATGAAGTAGTTGGTTTAATAAGTCTCATATGAAATGTTATAAATTTTTTGATTTGTTTATTTCAATTACCTGGATGACCTTGCTCGGTAATTTTTGGAAAATATAAAATAATGCAATAAAAAATAAAAAAAAAACGCTGGGTGACATGTGGGAATCGATACCAGGTTTTGAACTTCATTGGTTAGAGCTTTACTATTAGGCTGTCACAGCTTTGCATTTGACAGCTCAAATATCTATCGCTTTCTGTTCCTTTTTTTTAGTGCCGGAACAGGGATAAAACGAGTTTTTTTTAAATAAAACCTAGCTAAAACATTTTCAGGAAAATCATTGGAGCCGTTTCTGAGATTCCGAAAATATATTTATATATATACATACAAGATTAACTCATTTGAATATTAGAGATTGTTATGTTAAGTTTTGTGTGACATATACATATTGTATAAAAGTCCCTTACCTATATAAAGAGAGAAAAAAGAAAAAATATTTTTGCGAAATTTCTACTGTTCTCTAACATTATACATATGGTAATAAACGATGAATATACTGTTTCTATATTTCCTAATATTGCACTATAAATAAAAATAATAACATTTCGCCGTACGGTATCCGGCTGAGTAGAAAAGACCACCCTTTTTTCTTACCGAGATGTAAAAGGCGACTAAGGTAAGTTGACGTCAGGCAGGCCGGTCGTTAAATACGTAGCCTAACAACATGTTTAAAACATGTCGTGCCGGCCCCACTTAGAGTGGGATAAGGGCAAGAGAATGATGATCAAAATAATAACATTACTACTATAACAAAGGTTAGGACTATAAGATATAGCTTTGCGGAAATGCATAATACAAAATTAATATTATGATATTTTTCTGTAATCCGCCATTAATTGAATAATCGATCAAAGTGTTAATTGCAGATTCAAGGAAATTTATATTGTTATTACTTAACTAGATTTATTTTAGACTGAATTCGGCAAAATACATTAATGTGAATGAGACTTATTATCTGTCTCTCTTTATGATGTGTGATTAGAAGAATGAAAGAATTGTGATTAAAAGAAAAATAGTATTTTTCTTTTTAAATCAAAAAAATATAGTACTTTTAGGAAATTCAGAAAAAAAATTAGTACACATCTATTTTTAATAATTATTTATTTTCCATGATTATTTATTATTACTTTTCGCTGGACAATGACAAAGGAGTTAGAGTTACTAACTAACTAAGCCCCGTAAAAACATGAATGAGTTTCATTCAAACATTCCCTATGCAGTGCTGCGGGTGCGTTCCATTTGATTTAAAAAAGCGCGACATTAAATTAGCGATAAAAATATAGTATTTTTCGTCCTATATTATTTTTCTATAATATATAGTACAATTGACTAAAATATAGTACGATACTATATAATATAGTACGGGTTGCAACCCTAGATTAGACAGAAATAAGTATATGATTACATCTTCCCTCTCTTTTTATTTGTTGCGACACTCTCATTTACAATCCAGCCTCTGACTTTCCTGCTCGATTATTATAATTCTACGGACTAGTTGCCAATTTAGTGAAATTAATTATTCATTCAAGGTCATAGTTTTCCTTTCAGATTGAATAGTTTTTTTTTAAATATTCCATTAAACAAAATTCCATTGTAATGTTTGTCCCCAAACTCAATAAGAGTAGAATTAGTCATCGAAATGTTTCAATTAATTTAATAAAATAAAATTTTACTATAAAAAAAATTGTTGACATCAGTGACCGTGGAAGTAATATTTACATAGAGCTTTATTATAAACTGTCACCAACGTTCTAATTTCAAATTGCAGCGATGGCGCTAAAGACGTTGTTGACACACTTTACGTCGTTTCTGAAGTATCTATAAAAGTTATGTGCTAGTGATTACCCACGACTTTGTTAGCGTTCTGTTCATAAAAATATGCAGATAATCCCTTTTAATATTTTCTTAAATCATTTAAAGAAGTATAATTTTTTTTATATAATTTTATTAACAACCTAGAATCAAGTCTTTTCATTAATATACAATAAAAAAATTAAGTATTAATTCCTGGAAGTCCAAAGAAAAATTATGAAAGTATTTTTTTACAAGAAGAGCATCTTAATTTATAATTTTATTTAAATTTGTAAAATTGAAATTAGAACGTTAAGATAGTTTGTGGTTCACTGATTTTCTTTTATGTATTATTTTACTGTCTAATAATAATAACTTAGCTTTAGAAAATTTACTTATACATAGGTTTTTATTTCTATTAAATAAAATATACAACAATAAACACAATTTTCCGCAAGATATATATTTTTTTATGCATTATGGTGATGAATAAATATCCTATTATAAATTTACGGACATTAATTTACTAATATGGTAACACTAAATACGATGTAGGCGGCTTATATATTATTATTGTGTGAGAAAAATATGATGCGTGAATGTTAAGAACATTTAGGTACATTCTATTTATAAATATATAAAGTTATATAAATATATAATTAATATGTTAAGGTTGAATTTATTTCCGTTTTTACAATTTTATATGTTTTTTTCATAAATATGAGCTGTCATTTGATTATTTTACGACTGTACATAACATTTTAGTAGTCGTTGTGGTCGACTTTTATAGATTCATGGTTAATATACACGGGTACTGTTATATTTAGAGGTTTTGTCATACTGTATTATAAAATTCGTCCAAATATCTACACATATAAAACAACTATAGACAAGGTTAATAAATTATGTTGAAAAAATTCAGATTAGAGAATTTTTTTAATAATATTCGCCAGAAAATGTATTTATTGAAATTGAGATAAAATAAATATAAAATTAGCATTTTTTTTGCAAAGGCATTAACACTTACGAGCTTTATTTACAAGCTTGTCTAAAAAAAATCCAAATTATATTCGTCAATAGTAGGTATTGAAATAAAGGTAAGTTTAATATAAAACTAGCACTCTTTTTTGCAGATATTTATGCCTGCGGTTCAAACTCTTTTTTATTCAAACTTACGAACTTAATTAAAAATTATCCAGTTTTTCGGTGAAATATAACAGAATGAGTATACTTGCCTATACCTAGAGACTTTATGACGTATGGGTAAATAGCCAAGCAGCAGTGGGCTAACCTGATGTCAGACAAATATTGAAGAATATTTCATTAAGAAAGGTTTTTACGCAGCTGTGAGATACGTATACAAATGTGTTTATCCGATAATATAACTGAACTAACCAGTGGCTAATATAATAAGATCACACTGTTAGTTTTCTAGTCTGTGGCGTAATTGAACACAGAATAAAATCGGGTCGAGTGTTCTTAAGGCACTAGGGCTTGTCTTGAGTGAAAGCTGTAGATAATATAAAAGAAAATAAATGACGTAAGAATCAAACCTTTTTTGTTATTTGACAAAATTTACTTAAATACTTTAGACTTAAACATATTTTGGATCTAACAGCATTTATTCATATTAAACACTTTCATGTACAAAAACAATTAAGATATAAAATAACAATAAAAATATCAAAAAAATTAAAATATTAATTTTGGTAGATTAGGACTATGTTTGGTTTAAAAAATAAAACTTTTTTTCACAACAACTAACACTTCCAGTGTTTATTGAAGTTTTATAGTAGAGTAGGTTTTAGAGGACCCATGGCTTATTTTTATTTGTAGAAAAGTCCAAAAATTTTACAATACATGGAATAGACTAAAATGTTACCAGATTTTAGCATTTATTTTATATTATTACACTGTGGTATTTATTCGTAACAAGATAATTTAGAATTATACTGATCACTACACAATTGTATCTATTTTTTTCCACTGTTTTCTGCGTTGCACTGAGAGTCATTAAAATTCGTAAAAGCTGCAGTAACTTCAACTTTCTGCTATGAACTTTGCACTATAAATTCTGTCATTTATTTTTAAGGAACTTCAATTTTCTATTTGATGTCAAAAATTTTGTATTGAAACCTTTAAATATATACGCTACTCTTAGATATTATCTGTTATTAATTTTGAAAATTATAGTTTTAAATGAGCTACGAATGTGTCCAGCGGTGAGACCGTACAACTCTTTTGCAAGTGTCACGGGTTCAAATTCCAGGCAGGCGTAATGAGTTTTCTGCTAAACCAATATAAAACTAACAATTTGAAACTTCTGCTTACTTCAAGATTGCAATTATTCGCTGTTCGTTGAAGGAAAAACAAACATCGTGAGGAAACCTTTAGCAGTGGGTAAATAACAGGCCATTACTCCTACGACCATATTAAAGCTAAAATCATAATTCATTAATAAATATATTATAATGACAGTGAAAAATATAAATATAAGCCTGCTTAACACTAGTAAGGACACTGTTGTGACATCATTAATTTCAAAGATATAAGAAAACTTTCTAGTACGCCGTGTGGTATCCGGCTGAATAGAATAGTACCACTCTCATTTCTTACCGAGGTGTCGTAAAAGGCGACTAAGGTAAGTCGACCCGCCGTGTGGTATCCGGCTGAGTAGAATAGACAAACCTCATTTCTTATCGAGGTGTCGTAAAAGGCGACTAAGGTAAGTTGACCCACCGTGTGGTATCCGGTTTAGTAGAATAGACCACCCTCTTTCTTATCGAGGTGTCATAAAATACGACAGAGGTAAGACGTCAGGCAGGCGGCCGGTCGTAAAAACGCAGCCAAATCATGTGACAGCATATTTATAACATGTTGTGCCGACCCCACTTAGAGTGGGATAAGGGCAGGAAGATGAAGATGATGATGTTATATTTTGTAAATACACGACAAAAATCATCAAGAACGTGGTAAATAGCAATATAAAACTTTCCTTTGATATCGAAAAAAAAATATCCGCCGCGAATTTCGCATGCAAATACGATAGGCCATTTCGATGCTCTTTGAATTATTTTCTTTCTTTTATTCCTGTGTGTACTGAGCAAATATTCATTTGTTTTGATCTTTACAAATTGTACAAGTGTACAAGTGTGTAGAGTGGGATAAGGGCAGGAAGATCATGAAGAAAACTTTCTAGTATCTTACAGTAGTTTATTTCTAATATAAGACGGTACAGTATCTGTTATACTCAGAATAATAGCGTGTAGCCTGAACTGAGCTAGGAATTCCCATAATCTCTTTTATCGTACGCTACCACGCTACTGAGTTCATCATGCATATTTTTACTGGCCATAAATATTTTAATATGTTTGGATTAAATAACCACTAAATATTTTCAACGGATTTTTATGGCGTATTTTATCTATAGTAAGTAAGTAAGTAACGGCCTGTTACTATCCCACTGCTGGGCCTCCTCTCTCCATTTTTGGAGAGAAGGGTTGGAGCTAAGACCTACCACGCTGCTCCAATGCGGATTGGTAGGTTACACATATCCCCGGAATTCTCTAGAGATATGCAGGTTTCCTCACGATGTTTTCCTTCACCGAAAAGCGTGTGATAAATTGCAATTATCAATTAGACACATAAGTTTTAATAGAAAAACTCATTGGTGTCTGCCCGGGTTTGAACCCATGATCGTCTCTAGAGATTCACACGGTCGCACCGCTAGGCCATCACATCACATTTTATCTATACTAATATATAAAGCTGAACAGTTTGTTTGTTTGTTTGTTTGTTTGTTTGTTTGTATGTTTGTCGTGAGGAATCATTAATGCGACTATTATAGTATTAGAATGTTTAACCGCCCATTCTACATAGGGATTGTGGTTGTTCCAAGTCCCTTGTCGCTATTTTATAATAATAATTCTTTATTGAACACAAAAAGGGTAATTGTTACATCTCCTCTTATCTTAAGACATGCTAATATAATCTATATTAACATATAAAGCTGAAGAGTTTGTTTCATTGATTGTTTGAACGCGCTAATCTCAGGAACTACTGGACTGATTAGAAAATTCTTTAAGTTTAAGATAGTCCATTTATCGAGGAAGGCTATAGGCTATATTTTAGATGGATAGGAGAGGAGCAGCAATAAAAAATATTATGAGAACGGCAAAATTTAGAACTTTCCTTGCGTGCGCTGAGTAAACGGTGATAGTTATTAAAAATCATGTACTACAAAATTGTTCTCCTCTAAAAGTTCTAAATAAAAGCCCGCGACAGCATATGTCTAGCTTTTAGGGTTAACCCAATTTCGCCACTTTTATGGTTATCAAAATTCTTTATTGTGTTAGTTTATATTTGTTTTAATAAGCTAAATTGGCGCACTTAGGCTACTGGCGCACCATACTGCAACGATTTACGTGTACTCTAATCAAATTGTATAATTTGTTCTTTAATCTTATCTTTAATATATGTATATACTAGCGGCCTGCCCCTGCTTCGCACGGGTATAAAATATATATCCCATGTCAGTCAGTGTAAAAAAAATTATTAAAATCGATCCAGTAGTTTTCATTTATTCATTACAGCCCGTGGCCCGCAAGCGTTAAATTTGGAGAAAAACAATTTCCTTTCCCTATACCAAGAAGATTTCCTGCTATATCTAATATCTAAATTAATATACTACATATTTTCATTTTTCCCCTATGTATTTTATTTTTAAAATTAATTACAGAATGTCCTTATATACTACATTCACAGCTTTCTTGTCATTAAACAAACTCTTAAAACAATGACATATAGCTGTTAAATGCGAAGTGCTATAGGGCGTAGCGCGGCCTCCTCACGGCATTTTAAATCTGTAATATCTCCGTAAATGTTCACTTAAATTACATGCTGTAAACGGCCATATTGATCTATATTAAATCAACAATTTATTTAAGGTACTTAATTGGATAAGGATTAATGCTGTAGTGTATAAAAATTGCTTCAAAAATAAGGCATTATTTTTCGTAAAAAGTAAATGGCAAAAAATGCTATTGTGGGTTATCCATAAGAGATAGACATATACCATCGCGGACTTTTGTGTAGACCTTTTCAAGGTGTACAAATACTTAGTACATCATTTTGATAAATCTCGTAGGGTTTAGCCTGCGTTTGCAATGTAAGCGGAAAAAAATGTTATTATTTACAGAAACTTCAAAAATTACAGTATTTCTCTACTCCGTATTGAATGTTATTAGACATGTAAACCTTCCTCTACAATCACTCTATCTATTTAAAAAAAACCGCATCAAAATCTGTTGCATAGTTTTAAAGATTGAAGCATACATAGGGATATACGGACATAGGGACAGACAGAGAATGCGACTTTGTTTTATACTATCTAGTGATATTATTTATTTTTACAATTGATTAGACAATGTCTTTACATACAACATTCATAGCTTTCTCATCATTAGACAATATAAACTTGAAAGAAGGACATTTAGTTGCGCCTCCGGTCGCTGCTAAATTCGAAGTGCTTATAGGTCGAAGCGCGGCCTCCTCGCGGGATTTTAAATCTGTAATATCTCCGAAAATGTTCACTTAAATTACATGCTGTAAACAGCCATATTGATCTATATTAAATCAACAATTTATTTAAGGTACTTAATTGGATAAGGATTAATGCTGTATTGTATAAAAATTGCTTCAAAAATAAGGCATTATTTTTCGTAAAAAGTAAATGACAAAAAATGCTATTGTGGGTTATCCATAAGAGATAGACATACACCATCGCGGACTTTTCTGTAGACCTTTTCAAGGTGTACAAATACTTAGTACATCATTATGTTAAATCTCGTAGGGTTTAGCCTGCGTTTGCAATGTAAGCGGAAAAAAATGTAATTATTTACAGAAACTTCAAAAATTACAGTATTTCTCTACTCCATATTGAATGTTATTAGACATGTAAACCTTCCTCTACAATCACTCTATCTATTAAAAAAACCGCATCAAAATCTGTTGCATAGTTTTAAAGATTGAAGCATACATAGGGATATACGGACATACGGAGAGACAGAGAATGCAACTTTGTTTTATACTATGTAGTGATATTATTTATTTTTACAATTGATTAGACAATGTCTTTACATACAACATTCATAGCTTTCTTATCATTAGACAATATAAACTTGAAAGAAGGACAATTAGTTGCGCCTCCGGTCGCTGCTAAATTCGAAATGCTTATAGGTCGAAGCGCGGCCTCCTCGCGGGATTTTAAATCTGTAATATCTCCGAAAATGTTCACTTAAATTACATGCTGTAAACGGCAATATTGATCTATATTAAATCAACAATTTATTTAAGGTACCTAATTGGATAAGGATTAATGCTGTATTGTATAAAAATTGCTTTGAACATAAGGCATCATTTTTCGTAAAAAGTAAATGAAAAAAACTGCTATTGTGGGTTATCCATAAGAGATAGACATATACCATCGCGGACTTTTCTGTAGACCTTTTCATGGTTTACAAATACTTAGTACATCATTTTGATATATCTCGTAGGGTTTAGCCTGCGTTTGCAATGTAAGCGGAAAAAAATGTAATTATTTACAGAAACCTCAAAAATTACAGTATTTCTCTACTTCGTATTGAATGTTATTATACGTACAAACCTTCCTTTTGAATCACTCTATCTATTAAAAAAAACCGCATCAAAATCGGTTGCGTAGTTTTAAAGTTTTGTGCGTACATACGAAATATGTGACTTTGTTTTATAATATGTAGTGATACATATATTTCTGAATTTTGGAAACGGCTCCAACGATTTTCATAAAATTCAGCATATAAGGTTTTTTTGGGGGTAAAATCGATCTAGGTAGGTTTCATTTAAAAAAAAATTGTTTCAACCCTGATTTCGGGCATTGACAACACTGCTAAAATTGAAACAGATCGATTGTGAAACTTAAATTTTGATGTCATTTATCAAGTATATATTTTGTCCAGTGTAATATATCTTGCTACTGGGTTCAAGTGAGCGAATACGCGGGCAGAACCTAGTGTTTCACGTGTTTCATTAAAAGATTCCCGTGGAGTTATAAGGGTTGCACAATCGCTCCAGACACATTGATATATCGTTCTAGTAATTAATGACTAGGCGTATTGTGGCGTCGTGCGGCTTCTTTACTCGGATTTAATTAAAGCCTTCCCGATTATCTTTTATCTTAGAATAACGTTATTAATTTTACGTTATTATTTTAATTCCGTACAAGCACTTTATCACCATACTCCTGCATAGAGAGACAAGGTTTATTTATCTTACTTATTTCTTTCTTTCTTTTTATAAAAGAGAAAGAAAAAGTTATAAAGCACATGTATAAAGGCGGACTTATCCCTAAAAGAGATTTTCTACCAACCTTTGAGTAACAGAAGGAAAAGGTAAATAAATTATGTTCAAAAAATTCTGATTAGAGAATTTTTTTTCAAAATAATATTCGTTAGTAAAATGAAAAAATTAGTAAAATGCATTGAAATTGTGATAAAATAAATATAAAACTAGTATTCCTGCTCTACTCTAAGTGGGGTCGGCACAACATGTTATAAACATGATGTTACATGATTTACGTAGTTTAAGACCGGCTGCATCCTTGACGTCAACTTACCCTAGTCGTATTTGGCAACACCTCGGTAAGAAAGAGGGTGGTCTATTGTACTCAACCGCTTAACCACACGGTGGATCGACTTACCTTAGTCGCATTTTATGATACCTCGGTAAAAAATGAGGGTTGTCTTTTCTACTATATATACCAACAAGCATTACGTTTTCAATAATTGATTGTATATTAATTAAAACCTTAACAAAAACAGAGAAACTCGTATGTCCTGGAAAATGGTAGGTCTCGGCGGGAACCGAACCCGTGCTCCGCGAAGCGGAAGGTTACGGCCAACTGCGCCAACGTGACATTAAACTAATTCTGTACAGACTTTCATAATAACACAAGTGTAACATTTTGCTAAATTATGTTTCGTTTAATTAATGTCGTTAATTATCGCTGTACCGGAAGTCGTTTAGCACCAATTCGTTATAAAGAGACGTTACTACAACGTAGCGGAAATGATTTTACAGTGTTAACATTTTCACGTCAAACTTTACATCATAAATCTTTACTCGTATTAATAAAGCGAAAGTTAGTTTATTTATCTGTTCTAGTGTTTTTGAGTTTGTGTGAGGAATTTTTATTACAAAATACTAATTATAAAAAGGTGACTATGGTAAGTTGATCCGCGGTGTGGTATCCGGTTGAGTGGAATAGACCACCTTCAGGGTCGTACGTGTCGTAAAAGGCGACTAAGATAAGTTGGCAACAGGAACGCGGCCGATCGTAAAATACCTAGCCATCGATTCCAGGTGTCTCCAGTATATTTTCCCTTTCATGTCAAGTTTGAAAAATATAATTTAACTTTACCAAAAAATACAGCGCAAAATACGAAATACGGCAAATAGTGGCCCACCACTGAGGTCGATATTCAATTCTTTAACTTCCGTTAAAAATGTAATCACTTTGTTTATAGTAATACACGTTTGAAATGAAAAAAAATAATACTAGTAATTGATAATAGTACTTTGCTGGTTAGTTTGATCAACAAAGTCCTCCATAAAAATTGAAAATGAATTTATCTACTCTGATACTAAAATACAAATATCATAAAACTGAAACCAAAATTCCTAAAAAGTTTAATTACGATACAGGTCTTGTATGGACACCTGTATCATAATATAACTTTTTAATCATAACGATACACTTTATACAACCTCCAGCTGGACCAAGGAGATTCATTGAAACCCTTTTTTAAAGGTAGAAGCTTAAAAAAACGGTTTCAATAAACGAGTCCGCGGCGACGCAACACGCATGCGCAAACGATTTTTGCGCTTTGGCGCTAACATTTGACATTTAAAAAATCTTTTCAATATTTAAACAATGTTTGGGTTTTATTAATACTGTTTTACGTATTATAGTATGAGAGTAGATAAAGTAGCGTATGACACATAACTTGGTCTTATAACACTCGTGTGATACTATAAAAAAATTCGTGTTATAAGAACCCTTATTATGCAACATTATCATTTGACTGGCTCGTTGGAGCAGTGGGTAGTGACCCTGCCTTCGTCGGTCTTTGAGCCTGGGTGTATATTTGTATTTAAGTATGTATTTAAAAAATATATTCACCAGTTGTCTGTCTACCATAACACAAGTATTAAGATACTTACTTTGGGGACGGACGACCGTGTGTGTAAGTGTCCCATATATTTATTTTATTTTATTTATCATAATCTACTATTATATTTTTAAATTACAATGTAATAATTATAAATAAAAGTCAGATATATCGTTTTGTATTTCACTTCATTAATTTGTAAAGTTGTGTCCGATAAATAAACGTAAACAATTGATTTCATGTAATTATTAATTGTCACTCGAACATTAATTGCAAACAGAAGCATTCGGTTACATAGGTTTAATTAGAGACTGGAAAATTAATCCACAAGTTACACGAGGCTTAAATATATTAAAACTTGCAACGTACTAATGAACAGAATGGTTAATTAATTATTTGGGGCTGTTCAAAGAGTTCACTAAGAACATGCTGATGTTTGCGAATTCATTAGCATACTAACATGTTTCAACGTGTTTGTTGACGACAGTATGTGTAATACTTAATGACAATCGCTTGTATTTATACATTGTATTTTTATATAACAGTGATATAGAATGTAAATAGATTGATGTGAGGCATGTCCGCTGTGACAACTCTTATACCGAGTTGTCGTAAAAGGTGACTAAGATAAGTTGATCCACCGTGTGGTTTCCGGTTAGAATAGACCACCTTATTTTTTACCGAAGTGTCCTAATAGGCGATTAACGTAAGTTGACCTGCCGTGTGTAATCTGTCAGAGTAGAATAGACCACTTTTATTTCTTACCGAAGTGTCGTATAAGGCGACTAAGGTAAATTGACCTGCCGTGTGCTATCCGGCTGAGTAGAATAGACCACCCTCATTTCTTACAGAGGTGTCGTAAAAGGTGACTAAGATAAGTTGACGTCATGCAGGCTGGTCGTAAAAGAACTAGTCAAAACATGTAGCAACATGTGCCGACCCCACTTAGAGTGGGATATGGGCAGGAGGATGATGAGTATCCTTGAAAACGCGTCATATCGGTCGCCGCTTTGATATTATTAAATGTTAATAAATTACTCATTGCGAGTTAAATCGCCACTTACAGGTGAATACTTAGCTGGATGTTTGCGTCAAAGCTTTATCGGTTAATTAGAAGATAGTGATGCAGTGAACAGAAACACGATACCGAATAATTACGAGATAAAGCTGCATCCCAATTACGTTTATCTTTTAACATTATACTACTACAAAAGTAATAATAAAATTATTTTGCTATAATCCGCGATGAAGTAAAATAGAAAATATATATAATGCTAAATGTAGAGTGGACAATCGGTTATCATACCTGATACATGCAGGAGTCGTAAAAAACACATGCACAAACCTCCACCACCGCCACCACGATACACAAGCACTATATACGTTCACTATCACAAACTCAACAATCGTTTCGCCCCGCAACCGAAGCGTCTTCAGGAGATAGACTCCACGACCAAAATCGCAAAGCATTTGCTTTGCGATTTTGGTATCAGGTATGATATATTTCATGTATCAGGTATGATAACCGATTGTCCACTCTACATTTAGCATTATATATATTTTATATTTTACTTCATCGCGGATTATAGCAAAATAATTTTATTATTACTTTTGTATTATGGATCTCCGCAAAGTAACGCCTAATTCTATAAATTATTATACTACTAGCTGTGCAATCTTCGCCGTTTTCGCAATATTTTCCATTGCGGCTCCTCTACTATACATCTTATCGTGATGTTATATAGTCTATAGCCTTCCTCGATAAAACTATCTTACGCTCAAAGAATTTTTCAAATCAATCCAGTGGTTCCTGAGATTAGCGTGTTCAAATAATGAAACAAACAAACGCTTCAGCTTGATATATTAGTATAGATATAGATTCAATTTATATAGTACAGGATCATATTTAGCAAACGCACCTGAGAGTTCATTTATTTTTTTTTAATTCATTCAGTTTTTTAAAGGTTTTATTCAACTTGCCGTGTAAAAGTGAAATTTGAGCCTTTACCCAATGCATGTTTATGATAAGCATGACCTCCTACTGCTTCCAACATTGACTCCAGACAAGGGAACTCCTTAACTGTTAATAGTAGGGTCATGAAATTTTGTCAAGAGCTTTATAAAAAGCTTTTTTTCAACTTGACTTGTTTTGTTTTTAGCGGCATGGTTAAAGCTGTAATGTAATAAAGAGGGTCACGCGTTCAAACACTGGGCAAGCACCAATTAATTCTATTAAAAGTTATGCGTGTAATTGATAATTGCAATTTATCACATGCTTTTCAGTTAAGAAAAACATCGTTAAGAAACCTGCTGCTCTGGAGAATTCTGGGGGTATGTTTACACATAAAGATTACCCTACTATGTCCAATGTATTAAAATGGTTGCTTGGAAGAGATCGAAGTCTTAGCGATAAGGCCGCCAATTGTACAATTTTTTTTCTGTTAATGTTATTTGATTTCTTTCTTTTTATTTCTTTTAGAATTAGTAGTAGTGTTATTATTATTGTGCAATAAAGAATTCATTCATTCATTCATTCCTCCTACCGCATTGGAGCAGCGTGGTAGGTATTAGCTCCAACCTTTCTCTCCAGAAACAAAAAGAGGAAGCTAAGCCCAGCAGTGGGATGGTAACAAGCCTTTACTTTTATACGTGCCAGAATTCCCGGGCTAGCAGTAAAATTTAAACAAATAAGTAATTAAGAACGAAATTGCGTTTTAATACTACAAATTGCTATCGGATTACGCCATTCCATTCGCATAGTGTTGCACACAAATCGCATTAATTACGCTAGAACAGGATCATTTTGGTGTTTCATATACATAATTACAATCTGACACCAAATTCTGTTTTGCAAATTTAGAATTTTGTATAATTTCCATAGAGTTTTTAAAATGGTAATTGAAGAATAAATATGAGTGTACGCAAAATTCCATAATTTTAGAAAAAATATCATATCTTTTCACAAGACATTTTGAATATTTATTCCTTAATGTAATCTTTATTTAAATGAGCTCTGTCAGGCACTTTAGAATCGTCAAAGATCAATATGATTAATGATACAACTGGTTAGGATGTTCCTCTCACCGAGAAGAACCAGCAAGAAAATCGGCAGTCAATCTTTTAGTTTCATCCGGTATTCGACTCCATGTCCACCACCGATTTTTATCGTCGATATAATCTATATGATTATATAATAATATGCAGATCGTTCTGGTCCAATATTACGTATCCTGAATCAAACTTTTCCCGACACTTGTAGAGCAAACTATTGCAGTATGATAGACAGAAGTAGCCTGACCAAATATACAACTTTAAACAACTGAACTATTGTATATTAATACTAAGTACCTGGGTAACCGGGACTTGCTCCGTAATTTTTTTAATTATATAAAAAGGTATAAAAAAATTCTAATTGAAAAAAAATAGGTGAGGTGGGGTATTTTCACCTCTCTAGATCTAGATCGTCCGTTCCCCAAATTAGCTATCGTAACTTGATTTAATAGCGAAAATTGTCTTTCAAATTCAAAATAAATTTTTTGAATTTACCGAAGACAGGGATATAACTACATTTTTTTAAATGAAACCTAACTAGATTTTTCTCCCCCAAACTCCCTACATGCTGAATTTCATGAGCAGTTTTTACGCTCTATATTATAACGCAAGGCTACACCTGCCTTGATTTTAAACTTCCGGTTACTTGAAACGCTTGAGATAATTTATGAAATTAACTCATTCATTTCATTTCATTTAACCAGTGAAATATTAAGAAACGCTTCGAATTATATCCGTAATTAAGAAACCTTCTCGACAAGCATTTAAATTATAAAAGGCCATTTATTCTGAAACATTAATTTGAATTTTAGGTTTTAAATTTCAATTACTGCTGTATTTGAGTAAATGCTCAAACTGGAATTATTTGTAGTTTATATAGCTTTTACAGTGCGAAATTACAAGTAAATAAAACAAAAGTAACCGAAACAATATTTTGGCTCTTCTCAGTAGGAACAACTTTCCGAACTATCAGTAGAGTCGACAATTCAAATGCACTTGTTTACAAGTTTACTTAAATAGAGAATAACTTGAATTTGGAATATCATATACATATAGTATGCGTAGCAAAATTCCCGTAAATTTTGTCACGCCTTTTTAATAAAAAACAATATGTATTCAGTTTAAAAATTACTTTACACACATTAATTTTTAAATATAATTATAAACTTAACGACTGGCAGTTCTCAAGACTCATTAATTTATCATAACTTTCTCTTAAAATATGATCCTGTTGGATGCCTATGAAGCTTTTAGAATCTAGACATAACAAAGGTAACAACGTAAACAAATTATCTACTTGTTATCCGTAATGAAAAGAAAATTATCGATACCACTCTTCAAAGGCTAAGCTAAACTACTATGAAATTCTATCCTGGAGTTTGTGCTAACATAATTAATAACTTTATTACAACTCTATTTCTATTCATTAGTGTCAAAGCTATAACGACCATTATGAAATGGCCATTTTGAATATCAATATCAATTTTGTATTCCTTAGTTACTACTAAGGAATACAAAATTGATATTAAGCTCAACAAAATTATATGAATTCGGGTTTCCAAGGTAAAGTTATGTTTAATATTTTATATTATCTACTTGTACCTATACCACTTAACTTTCCCAATACTCTTAGGGCTGTTGGAAGAGATCGCTTATAGCGATAAGCTTTCCTATGTATATCTTGTTTTTAATTTAATTTTTGTATATTAATTGTTGGTACATAAATAAATAAATAAAGTAACACGGCTCGTATTGAACGTGAGCGCGCGACCGAGCCTTGTTCGGTAATTATAAAAGATATAAACAAGGTAAATCTTAAAAAAAATATCGGGCAGGTGGAGCTCGATTATGACGTCTTATCCGCTCATTATCCGCTGAACTATGACTACTTTATAATTGACAGCTAAAATATCATTTGCAGTGTGTTCTAAATTATAGAATTTTTTCAGTTCCCGAAAACAGGGGTACAAAAAAACATTTATTATAAACAAGTAATCGTCAACGGCTCCGCCAGCGTAGAAAAATTATAACCGTAATAGTCTTTTAATAAACATAAAAATGGTTAAAGTGGGTTAACCTTAAAAGCTAGACATGTGCTGTCGCGGACTTTTATTTAGAACTTTTAGAGGGGAACAATTTTGTAATAGATGATTTTTGAATAACTGTTACCGTTTACTCAGCGCACGCAAGGAAAGGTATAAATTTTCCGTTTTCGTATTATTTTTTATTGCTGCTCCTCTCCTATTTCAGCGTAAAGTTATATAGCCTATAGCCTTCCTCAATA
The DNA here is from genome assembly GCA_029227775.1 of Morpho helenor. NCBI lineage: Eukaryota > Metazoa > Arthropoda > Insecta > Lepidoptera > Nymphalidae > Morpho > Morpho helenor. Next base: position 3,631,940 of record JARGCU010000019.1, on the reverse strand, counting down.
AATGGGCTATCTTATACTGAGAGAATTTTTCAAATCGGTCCAGTAGTACCTGAGATTAGCGCGTTCAAACAATCAAACAAACAAATTCTTCAGCTTTATATTTTAGTGTAGATGAAACCTAGCTGCATCTCTACGATAGTTTTGCCTCGTCACCAAAGCATCATCAGGACAAACCGCATAGCGCTGTATCGCCCAAGTAAGCAGCATTATATACAAAAACTTCAACCCCACCATTTTGCCTCCAAACACGTGTAATAATTACAAATCGTTTAATTCCCATTATACCAATCATTGAAACTCTATTAAACGTTTCGGTTGAAAAGAGAATGAAAAAAATTGTTCCTTCCTTACCGTTCGTGATTGAGTCAAACAGACCTCTCTTTTCTTTTTTGCTAATGAAAGCTGACTAATCGATCTAAAAGTACATCGGCAACGCAAATGGTTCTATGGCTATACATTTTGTATTTTGTGATATACATAAACATATTATTTTCACCGACGCTTCATTGTTTTTTTACATTGTATTTCCTTCCATCATCATGATTCTCCTGCCCTTATCTCACTCTAAGTGGGGTCGGAACAGCATATTTTAAAGATACTTTTACATGTTTTGGCTAGTTATTTTACGACCTCCCTAACGTCAACTTACCATAGTCGCCTATTACGACACCTCGGTAAGAAATGAGGGTGGTCTATTCTTCTCAGCCGGATACGGTGGACATTCTGTTTTCTTTATTTACTACTAAATTAGCAGACTCTCAGAGTAATAAAAGCTTCTTCTCTCATATAAGAGGGATATGAAATTAGCATAGCATGACATGGCAAAAAAAATCTGTTGATTTTACTATATATATATATATATATATATATATTTATATATTTATATATATATATATATATATATATATATATATATATATATATATATATATATATATATAAATTTAAATTAAGTTAGACATTGTCTGTTATTCATATTTATGCCTGTAATAGACTTAGATACGAACCTTAGTTTTTAATGATTGTTGGACAAACTTGTATGTAAGTAGTTGGCGTAATAAATAAATAAATGGCTCATTGCATGTTAATAAAATAAAAGTATTAATGCATTTTATTGTCCCACTGCTAGGCCTTTCATTTGGATTCGAGTTTAAGCTTACCACGTTATTTTAATACTAACTTGTTATAACAAGTCGTAGAATTCTAGTTACCATTATAAGTAAGTAACGGCCTGTTACTATCCCACTGCTGGGCATAGGCCTCCTCTCTCCATTTTTGGAGAGAAGGGTTGGAGCTAAGACCTACCACGCTGCTCCAATGCGGATTGGTAGGTTACACATATCCCTAGGATTCTCTAGAGATATGCAGGTTTCCTCACGATGTTTTCCTTCACCGAAAAGCGTGTGATAAATTGCAATTATCAATTAGACACATAAGTTTTAATAGAAAAACTCATTGGTGTCTGCCCGGGTTTGAACCCATGTTCGTCTCTAGAGATTCACACGGTCGCACCGCTAGGCCATCACAGCTAGTTACAGTTACCATTATGTACTGCAATTAATTTACTCATTATCCGACAATTCTGATTTAATTTTAATTCTTAACCCGCCTCGTACAGAATAAATTAACCTTTCTCAAATAACTTTAATTCTAAACTTGCTTTGTGCAGTAGAAAATAATTATCCATTGTTATTAGACCAGCTATAATTCCTTTATATTCTCGTGTTCTTTATTTTCATCATAAATTAATTATTTGATAGTTTACGGTCATTTACTAATAATGCTTAAAGCTACATATGTTTGAGATAGATACATATTTAAATATATTTTTTAATCCTATTTTATAAAGTTTATTATTTATTGGTGTCGGGGGTTTGAACCCATTATCATCTTTTGAGAGTCATTAAAACATTTTTCGCAAAGACAATAAATAATCATGTGTTATATTTTGTAACCGCTGTGTGGTATCCGGCTGAATAGAATAGTACCATACATTTCTTACCGAGGTGTCGTAAAAGGCGACTAAGGTAAGTTGACCCACCGTGTGGTATCCGGTTTAGTAGAATAGACCACCCTCTTTCTTACCGAGGTGTCGTAAAATACGACTGAGGTAAGTTGACGTCAGGCAGGCGACCGGTCGTAAAAACGCAGCCAAATCATGTGACAGCATATTTATAACATGTGCCGACCCCACTTAGAGTGGGATAAGGGCAGGAAGATGAAGATGATGATGTTATATTTTGTAAATACACGACAAAAATCATTAAGAGCGTGGTAAATAGCAATATAAAACTTCCCTTTGATATCGAAAAAAAAATATCCGCCGTGAATTTCGCATGCAAATACGATAGGCCATTTCGATGCTCTTTGAATTATTTTCTTTCTTTTATACCTGTGTGTACTGAGCAAATATTCATTTGTTTTGATCTTTACAAATTGTACAATGGCAAAATAAGTAACTTTCAGTGTAACGAATTATGTCTGCTGGGCTGAAGAGAATGAAAGTCAAGGATGATGTTAATATAAACAAACTTGTTTCAGCTTGTGACTTTCGTTAATACTTCAATATTGAGATTAGACAAAAGATACCAAATTATCTCTACAAAGATCTTATCAATCTGCTATCCTAAACGCAAGCGGCCAGTCGTAAAATATCTAACGAAATCATGTGACAACATGTTTATAATATGTTTAAAATATGTTGTGCCGACCCCACTTAAAGTAGAATAATGGCAGGAAGATGATGAGTAAGCATTAGTAATATTAAGTCGCTAGTAGTTCTGGTCATCCGCCTTTATAGGACTCTGTCCAGCCTAAGTCCAGAAAGCCTACTATACTCTTGAGGATTACTTAGAAGATAAGAATGTGTGGATATAGCTTTCTTTGAACCTGTAGAAGACAGTAACGACTAAATGTAAATAGTATTAAGAATTATATTTTTAAAAAGAGCAACCGCCGACTTTTTTGCTGGCTCTTCTCGGTAGGAACATCTTTCCGAACTAGCAGTAGAGTTGACGATTCAAAAGCACTCGTTTACAAGTTGCTTGAATAAAGAATATTTTGAATTTGAATTTGAATATGTCTCCTACTTTCAATTATTAACACCTTCTATGCTGCTATCTTCTATCCATAAAGTCTTCATCAATTTGGTAAATTCTCATTTTAGATAAAATATCCATACTAATATTAAAAATGCGAAAGTGTTTTATCTATCTGTTTTGTATTGTAAACAGTTTTGAAATTAAGAAAAATATTTCGTGTTTATAATATGAATATCTTTACATATTATAAAACAAAGTCATATAAACTTTCTGTCTGTATGTGGTCGATTTTCTCAAAATCTACTGACTTTGTACGATTATTACTACAAAAGCAAGATTTACGTTATTAGAAAATTACATTAAAATTCCTAATTTGCGCGGGAAAACTTTGATACACTAATTTTCATGTGGCCGCAAGTGCATTTTATTATAATAAAAATAATTAATTAAAATACATTGTTATTATTTCATTGTTATTTTGCACTCACATAAAGCGCCGAACGTATTCATAAAAAGGCTGCTTTGTTACTGACCGTATATTAATTAAAATGTCACAGTGCTTTTCAATATTTTGATAGTTTTTTAAAGTTTATGGAAAGTAATTATTATATAGCCTTTCTGGTAGACTGACTAATTCGCAGACATATATATCCTCCTGCCCTTATCCCACTCAAAGTGGGGTCGGCACGACATGTTATAAACATGCTGTAACATGTTTTGGCTGCGTTTTTACGACCGTCAACTTACCTCAGTCGTATTTTACGACACCTCGGTAAAAAAGAGGGTGGTCTATTCTACTAAACCGGATACCACACGGTGGGTCAACTTACCTTAGTCGCCTTTTACGCCACCTAGGTAAGAAATGAGGTTGGTCTTTTCTACTCAGCCGGATACCACACGGCGGGTCGACTTACCTTAGTCGCCTTTTACGACACCTCGGTAAGAAATGAGGGTGGTAGTATTCTATTCAGCCGGATACCACACGGCGTACTAATACGCAGACATATAATAATGATTTAGAACTTTCGTATAGTTTTTTTAAGTGTTTTGACTTCAATCCGTTATTATTATATTTTTTATTTCATAAAATGTACCCTGTTAAAGAGAAAGCAAATGAGAGTGTCTATCTTTGTGTGAGTGTGTATATATCTATTTCTTTTTTATATGTGATTTCGATACGATATATACGAGTGTAGCAATGGTATAGCTTTGTGCATGTATTTTTATGAATCCTGCATTTATCAGGTATGAAAACGGATTGACCGCTACATTTAGCATTACAAATATATATTTATATTTACAAGGAGCTGTGATAGCCTAGCGGTAACACCGTGCGACTCTTTCGAGGAGGTCACGAGTTTGAACCCGGGCAGACACCAATGAGTTTTTCTGTTAAAACTTATGTTTCTAATCGATAATTGCAATTTATCACACGCTTTTCGGTGAAAGAAAACATCGTGAGGAAACCTTCATATCTCTAGAGAATTCTGGAGATATGTGTTACCTACCAAACCGCATTGCTTAGCTTAGCTCCAATCCTTCTCTCGAAAACGTAGAGAGAAGGCCTATTCCCAGCAGTGGGAGAGTAATAGGCCGCTAATATATATTTTTATTAACTTTATCGCGGATTATAGCAGAATAATTTATATTATTCCTTTTGTATTATGGATCTCCGCAAAGTAACGCCTAATTCTATAAATTATTAAAAAAAATAATATAACAAAAATAGTAACGAAAGTCCTAGAAAAAGGGAAAAAATGTAGTGCTCTATAAATCTCTATAAAAGTTGACACAAGTAAAAGTAATTTACTTGACAACTTGAGCAAATATTAGCACGCCATATGTTCTCTTTGGGATTTTCTGCAAAAAATATTGTAAAAGTTTGTAAATATCGTAAGCATATAAAACTGTATGGTTAAAGAAAACTTGATAAAAGTCATAGCATACGTAATCTTGACTTTTCTGAGTAAAAGTCTGCGCCCTACCTGACATGCGTGTTAATATTTGGAATTAGGTTTATTTAGAAGGACCGGGTCTCGTAGACTCACGTCACGTACGCCGCGGCATAAAGTTAGGAAGATAACCATGTTGGGATTTCGTATGCGCGACATACTCTGAGTGTTTAGTACGGATATTATGAAGAAATTTAACCGTAACATGAATAACTAAAGTTGTGGGTTGATTATCTTTCTTATATATAAAAATGTTTGTATGTCTCACCATCATCATCCTCTTGCCCTTATCCCACTCTAAGTGGGCTTGGCACAACATATTTTAAGCATATTATAACTAACAACTAGGTAACTAACTTAGTTACCTAGTTGCCTTTTACGATACCGCGGTAAGAACGAGGATGGTTTATACTACTCGGCTGGATACCACACGGTGGGCCAACTAACCTTAGTCCACTTTTACGACACCTCGTTTAGGAATGAGGTTGGTCTATTCTGCTCAGCCGGAGACCACGACTTACTTTAGTCGCCTTTTACTACACCTCGGTAAGAAAGGGTAGTCTATTTTAAAAAGCCGGATATCACACGGCGGGTCAACTTTTCTAAGTCGCCTTTTACGACACCTCAGTAAGAAAGAGGGTGGTCTATTCTACTCAGCCGGATGCCACACGGTGGGTCAACTTTTCCAAGTTGCCTTTTACGACAGCTCGGTAAGAAAGAGGGTGGTCTATTCTACTCAGCCAGATACCACACGATGGATCAACTTACTTTAATCGCCTTTTACGACACCTCGGTAAAAAGGGTAGTCTATTTTAATAAGCCGGATAACACACGGCGGGTCAACTTTTATAAGTCGCCTTTTACGACAGCTCGGTAAGAAAGAGGGTGGTCTTTTCTACTCAGCCGATAAAACACGGCGGGTCAATTTACGTTAGTCGCCTTTAACGACACTACGGTAAGAAAGAGGGTGGTCTATTCTACTCAGCTGGAAACCACACGGTGGGTCAACTTAACTTAGTCGGCTTTTACGACACCTTGATAAGGGAGAGGGTAGTCTATTTTGATCGGCTGGATACCACACGACGAATTTGGAATCATTTTTATTCTTTTGAATTTGATTCCATCATTTGATCTACTAAGCCTTCCCTATTTCACGGCGCTATGATTAAAAGTGGCCTGTCATAAAAAATGATGAATGCTCCCTATATCTACTACAGCAAATCGACCCCATGTAAATTACCTTCACGAATATTTGATGCCGAAACTGAATATTCTGAGGTGCGACAGGTTTTTGTTAGTTCTTTTTATATCCAAGCGTCTGCAAAAATATTTATATTGTGAAATTTTGGTCTGGATTGAGATATTTTTCGGGCTAGCCATTTTTATTAATTCACGTTTCTATTTTCTAGTACCTGATTGACCGAGTGTCTATTCATTAAGGGTTTTGCCAATAATCACCACGCTTGGCATGCGGGTTGTTGATCGCAGTGCTGACCCTTTCGCACCGACAACGCTGCTGCCCGCTGTCGGTCTGTTAGATTTAAGTCAGCTTGGGAATGGTTATACCGCCATTGGTCGGTCGCCAGAGCCTCGTCGGTTTATTTGCAGGGTGTACCACGTGCAGGTGAGGTTGATATTTGAGGAAACTGACTGGTACGAGTTTCCCCCTCACACCCCTCAAAAAGGTCGCGGGGAGCCGCTGGATCCAAGCGGCACAAAATCGTGGATTGTGGCGATCCCTTAAGGAGACTTATGTTCAGCAGTGGACGTCCACCGGTTGAGAAAGAAGAAAAGAAGAAGAAGAAGATTGACCGAGCTTTGCTCGGTAATTTTTCATAAATTAAAAAAAAGAAACAAATTGTTGGGTAGGTGGGGCTCGATCCTAGGTATTTTATATAAAAATTTAATAGTCAAAATTTTTTTTTTATACCCAAAAACAGGGATAAGACGATTTAAAAAAAAAATAAAACATAACTAGATCGATTTTTCTCCCCCAAAACCCCTTATATGCTCAATTTCTGGAAAATCGTTGGAGCCGCTTCCGAGATTCAGAACTTATTTCTCTTATTGCAATATAGGCTAAGTTTGTAAAATTGATCATAATGGCCTTCGCCTCGTTTCTCTGTGATTGGACAATTATGGAGATTAAACCTACGCTTTTGCTCCACTGCGGAATGATAAGTAGAAAATTTGATTAGTGACCTCTAATGTAACTATAAACACACGCCGTGTGGTATCCAGTTGAGGAGAATAGACCTTTCTTACCGAGGTGTTGTAAAATACAACCAAAGTTGAGGTCAGTCAGGCGGCTAGTCGAAAAAAATACGTAGCCAAATCGTTTGACAACATGTTTATAGCATGTTGTGCCAACCCCACTTAGAGTGGGATAAGCGCAGGAGGATATACAATTCTGATATATACACATTCGCTATTTTTAGTTTTCCCAATTTTTAATTAGATATTTTCTTTGCAACAATTTTTAAGTTTCATTCTTAAGTAGCTGTTACCCGCCGTGGTTAAAATAGTATAAAAAGTAAAGTAACGTACCATTACAATCCCACTGCTGGGCATAGGCCTCCTCACTCCGTTTTTGAGAGGAGGGATGGAGCTAAGATCTACCACGCTGCTCCAATGTGGTTTGGTAGGTTACACATATCTCTAGAATTCGCTAGCAATTTTGTTGGATCAAACGTACCTAGTAATAAGAATTATATTTTGAAAAGAGCAATCGCCGAGTTTCTTACTGGCTCTTCTTGGTAGGAACAGCTTTCCGAATAAGCTGTAGAGTCGACGATTTAAAAGCACATGTTAACAAGTTTACTTGAATAAAGAATAATTTGAATTAAAGAAAATTAATTACATTTCGAATATTTAAACAGTAGAAACATGCACGAGCGAGTATAATTTTTTTTATAAGTATATCGAGATTATATTATACAGAGCACTGAATCTTTTTTTTTTAATTCCATACTTTTTTATGAAATTTCTAGTGAATAGTATAATTTACTTGGAAGTCCCGTTTAATTGGGTTCATTGACCTGGTGCAAATTAGCGCAATTTATAGGTCGCTTATTAGATGCGAACTCGAGCGATAATTATAAAAATTGTTCAAACTGACGGCGTAATTATGACTTGCCGTTTAATATCGACATTCAATTAGTACCTGGTTGACCGTAATTTCAGGAATTTTTTACACAATAAAAAAATAATAGGGTAGGTGGGGCGCGATCCTAGGTATTTTCATTTCTCGCGACCACCCGTTCCCCGAATAAGCTACGCTGACTTGACATTAACGGCAAAAAGAGTGTGTTATACATTCAATGTAAATTTTAGTATTTTTTATTGCCCAAAAACAGGGATAAAACGATTTTTTTTAATAAAACCTAGCTAGATCCTAGATTTTTCTCCCCTAAAACTTGTTAAAATTGTTGTTTATTTGTACTTGATTAAAAACCGTATTAGCCCCAAATTATTTATATACATATGTAACTCATATCAAACCACTTATATTAGGAAAACAAATTGCAATAAACCAAATAGATTCATATACCTAATGTAAAAGCTTACGAATAAATGATTGAATATTTTTATATTTGACATTGTAACGAATCCTACGAGAGAAAAAACTGTCATAACTAGGGCAACCAGGTACAAAATTACATTGTCAAGATCTATTAAAATTATAATTTTTAATATAAAATTTAGACAATTAATTTAGATATTTCTTTTATCCATTACAGTAAATATGATAATCTTTAACATAAAGTCATTCTATATACTATTGTTAGAAATTAAGTCTAAGTTTAATTTAAAATGAATAATTAAATCATAAACGAATGGGTTTAGGGAATCACGCCGGGCACCTTACTGTGCACCAATATATTTCGTTACCATATTCAACGACAGAATGATTCTACCAGTTGGGCACAATAATCCACTTAAGAAGAACTGGCAAGAAACTCAGTGGTCGCTCTTATCACGAATAGCATCTATTTGAGGTTAGATTCTAATAACACGAAATACAAAAGAGGTCTCCAAAACACATCTACCACCTACGAATGCTGCACGCTAAAAGAGAGCGAATGACGTCAGCCATTGTGTTATATGGGCTGTCACAGCTTAGAGATCTGGATTCCTAACACTATATACTTCTAAACTATGTGTAACAACAATACTATATTTGTAATGAAAAATGTGGCATTAATTAATGGACCTCCTGAATAAAGCTCCAAAACATCTAAAAAAGTAACTGGAGCCAAACGGCAGATTTCATCAAGTGGGGAGTTGTTAAAAGGCATTATACATGTATAAGATAAAGAAAAAAAAGTATAAGATATGCCGTTTGATGCAAGCATTTAAAAAATAATAATAATAATGCTCTTTATAAATAAAATCAGAATAGACACAGATGTTTTTCGTGAGTATTATTAGATAATACCATTAATATAGTAATTTTATAAGATGTCGAATTTTTATATTGTCCTAAAACTTGAGAGAACGTGGACATCTTACTCGCAATCATACCTTTTGGAATTGACTTCGAAACAAGCTATCCCACGAGGGTGGTAAATTTACCCACAAGTAAAACGTGTTCAAAAGTTAGAAACGAAATAAAATATATGAACGGATAGTTCGATATTCTTTTGTTTTTCTGATCTTTTCTTCTGTACAAATTGGACATTATTTATTTATTTCTTTTTATACATATAGAAAAAGTAAAAAAGCACATGTATAAAGCCGGACTTATCAATAAAAAAGCTGTGGTAGCCCAGCGGAAACACCGTGCGACTCTTTCGAGGAGGTCATGGGTTCAAACCCGGGCAGATACCAATGAGTTTTCCTGTTAAAACTTATGTGTCTAATTGTTCATTGCAATTTATCACACGCTTTTCGGTGAAGGAAAACATCGTGATGAAACCTGCATATCTCTAGAGAATTCTGGAGATAGGTATGTGTAACCTACCAATCCGCATTGGAGCTACGTGGTAGGTCTTAGCTCCAACCCTTCTCTCCGAAAACGGAGAGAAGAGGCCTATTCTCAGCAGTGGGATAGTAACGGGCCGCTACTTACTTATCCATAAAAGGGATCTCTTCCAGTCAACGTTTGAGTAACAGAAGGAAAAGGACAAGAAGTGAAGAAGAAAGAGAATACGGGTATAATAGAGAAAAAGAAAAAAATTATATAAATATAACTATTTTATCTATTAATTAATTAATTTGTTTTCGTAAAATAAATAGATGAAAAGATGCTACTAATATTACTTAAGACAAATATTTTCTAGTCTGTAACTTAAATACCGAAAGGAAATTGCGGATTGATGCTGGTTAATCATTCCACAGCTTAACACATTGAAAGCTATATTCCGTAGGTTTAGGTACTTAACTAAATGTAAACACACAAAACCATATGACTCAGGTGTGCTAAACATTTTATTACAATAATATGATTTACAAATAAAGAAATTGAAAAGAAACTGCACGTCATAATAATTTCTTTAATGTAATATTTCTTTTATAAAATCAAATGTTTATGCTTTTGATACTAAAAGCATAAATATTTGATTTCTATTCACCCGGATATAACATGCTATAAATGTCTTTTATTATCTATAAATGTAAAATATATTTTTTAATCTATAGTATAATATTTAAAATTTGTATGTATGTTTGTAATGTTTTCACACAAAAACTAGTGAACCGATTTCAAAAATTCTTTCACTGTTGGAAAGCTGCATATTTACTGTGCAACATAGGCTATATTACATTTGAAAAAAAAAGGATCCATTATAAAAATGTAATAAGGTGTAAAATTATAAAAACTACGCGGGTGAAACTCTGGGATATTACTAGTAGAACAATAAAATGAAATGAACGTCTAAATTCAAATCGATCTAAAACTAGATTTCACTAAATGAACTTCTGTGTGCGGATTATCTCAAAATCCATAGACAGTTAACTTTTGAACATAACATCATTAAGGACGTCACGTACGGTCGTTTAAGTTCTAAACTGAAGCTAGGTTGGAAGTTAAAAGCTAAGTTTAGTGAAGTTTACTTTACGTGTCTGAAATTCAGTTCAGCGGTGTAGACGAGTTCGCATATTACTAGGTAAACTGAATCGGTAGATTAAGAAGAGTTAAACATATGTTAATAGTCTGTGATAGCCCAGTGGTGAGACTGTGTGAGATTTGCGAAGAGTCAGGGTTTCAAACCCCGGGCAGGCACCAATGAGTTAATCTTATAAAACTTATGTGTCTAATTGATTTGCAATTTATCACACGCTTTTCGGGGAAGGAATACATCGTTAGGACACTTGCATATCTCTAAAGAATTCGGGGAATATGTGTAACCTACCAATCCGCATTGGAGCAGCCTTCTTTCTGTTTTTGGAGAGAAGGGTTGGAGCTAAGACCTACCGCACTGCTCCAATGCGGATTGCTAGGTTATACATATCCCCAAATTTCTCTAAAAATATGTAGGTTTCCTCAGGATGTTCTCGTTGACCGGAAACCGTGTGATAAATTACAATCATCAATTAGATACATAAGTTAGCCGTGTCTTATCCGGCTAAGTAGAATAGTACCACCCTCATTTCTTACAGAGGTGTCGTAAAAGGCGACTAAGGTAAGTTGACCCAACGTGTGGTATCCGGTTTAGTAGAATAGACCACCCTTCTTCTTACCGAGGTGTAAAAACGCAGCCAAATCATGTTACAACATGTTTATAACATGTTGTGCCGACCCCACTTAATATATAATTAGATACTTAAGTTTTAATATAAAAACTTATTAGCGTCTGCCCGGGATTTGAACTCGTGACCACGAAAGAGTCGTACCGTCTCACCGCTAAGCTATCACAGCTTGTACACAGAATGTGTAAAGACCAACGGATAGTATTTCAAATATAAGTAACGGGAGAGAAGCAATAAATACAGAGTCGAAGTTCCGATCTGGCATTGACAAAAAACCTTAAAGGGCTTGCCCGGTTTTGCAATTACTTTCCTTGATATATTGGCGGCCGGCGGTATGCAAGTGTGAATGTTTCTATTTGTACATATACGGATTGGGAATGCTCACCTTTTACGTGTAGGGGTTTCCTATCTAATTTTGAATATTATGTCAGGAGTTTTACGTGCGTTATTTCGCTTTTGTCAATGATTAGAAATAGACTAATCTACCGGGTTAAAATATACAGGATATTAATGATAACAATGGCCTCTTCACTCATATGGCAGTGACCCTACCTTCAGCTTTTGGGCTCACGGGTTCGACTGCCCAAAAAAAAATTTTTTTAGATCTTATATTCCATATTTTTAAATTCCGATCTTCAAGTTGGGCTATATTTATGTATTAAACTATTCATATTATACACGTCTGTCAACTGTAACAAGTATTTGGCTTACTTTGGGGACGGACGACCTTGTGTGTAATTGGTCCATATATTTATACAAAAATATATAAAAAATCCTAAAGTACGTATGACGTTTCTGGGTTTGGGTATAAGATTATATAATAAAATTTCGCAATCAATTTTACAGCAATGTGAACTCTGTTGAAAAGAGGCTGATACAGAAAGCACTGTTGAGAATTACTTAGATGAAGATCATTAAGAATGCATGGATATACTCGTAGTACAACTCTACGACCCTGTATAAGACAGTAATGACTAAATGTAACTAGTAATAGGAATTATACTTTAAAAAAGAGCAACCACCGAGTTTCTTGTAGGCAGTTCTCGGTAGGAACAGTTTTCGAACCAGCAGTAGAGTTGACGATTCAAAAGCACTTGTTTACAAGTTTTGTATGTAACGTATATAATGGATTAAAGTAGTGTTTCTTGGTTTACAAAATATATAAAAAAATTACAATTATGCTTCATGAATAGTTGAATATGAATGCTGCGGTAATATTTTCCGCTGCTTTGCTTTTAAGAATAATACCGTTTAATGAGATTCAAGTCAAAGGCAAAGCTTTCATCGAGATAAAGAAAACTATAAAAGAACTAAAACAACAATTACCTACGTTTTTAATAAAAGTTCTCAACTCGAAATCGTGAATAATAAATTGAATAATGGAGCTATTTTAGATGATAAATTTTCAGGTAATATAAGAATTTATTTAATACCAAAGTATCGCAGTATAGGAGTATATTAATGATACTCCATGATATTATCCTCCAATTTAGGGAATAATGATAATAATGAGAGGTTATTGAGGTTTAATTTCGAGAAGGTATCTAATTATTTTGTACTTTACGATGAATATAACAATGATTATGAGGAAATCTGCGTATCTCTGGAAAACTTGATACATATAATCCACCAATGTACTTTGAAGAAGCCTTCTCTTCTTTGTCAACCGATGGACGTCTACTGCTGGACACAAGTATCTTCATGGGATTTCCACACCACACGATCTTGTGCATCTTGAATCAAGTTGCTTGTCGCGACGATATTGACGTCGTCACTCCATCTCGTAACGGCTCTATCGACACTGCATATTGATGTACGGGGTCGCCATTACAACACCTTGAGACGCTGAGTTTTATCGGTGAATCTGGTTCTTCTAGGGATCTCCTCATCTGAATGGATGTCGGATACTCTGAGCATAGCTCGCTCCACCGCTTGCATCGAATTTCGCCTTTTTATGAGGCCCATAGTAAGCGACGACGTTTCGGATTCATATGTCGTGAGAAGGAGAAGGAAAAAGTATGCTATGAAGAAGCCTGCTATGTCGTAATGCAATCTTTCTCTCCAAAGAAGGAAGAAGGCATTTGTGTGGAGTGGACTAGATATTTAATAGAACCTGGCTATACTCATGTCTCATTTTATCAGGTGAGCTTGACTGCTTTCAAGCCCATACATGCATGCCCATGCATTGTCTAGCGGAGGGCGAAGGACCACTTTTAGAGAGGCCCCGATTCGGAGGTGGCGCACTCTGGCGTTCAGAGTTGCTGCTGGCAGGGATGGGTGCAATGTGTTCAACGGTACCCTGTCCCCGCCACGAGCATTGTGATATGCATAGGTTGAATTACAATACAAAATTGCGCTTGACAGATATCCTGTGCTTTCCAAAAAGTAACTGCTGATAGGTGACGGTGTAAAAGCAATCACTTTCGTTTGGAACGGATGGGCGTATTGCGAGCTTTGGGCAGCTCGTTCAAAAAGAGTGAATAAAAACCAGAAACTAGAATCCAAGCAATCGAAAATAGATTGCAAAAAAGGCAACCACTGGTGCTATAGAATTTGTGTCACACGCTTCAATAAACATTACAAGGGTAGCTATCTGGTATCTGGACTAAATTGGAAAAAACTAGACTCATAGAGAATTGTAAAAATCGTAATGTAGAATGATTTCAGTCTCAATAATTTAGGAATAGTTAAAAAAATATATAAGTACGGGTAGATCTAAAACTGAAATCTCACATTCATGTCGCTATCACATAAATTTAAATTGTTCTAAGATAACCAACTCATTCACATTGGTGAATTGTAGTAGGTCTAAGTTTCAACCCTATTTTCTAAATGGGAATAGGAGGGATAGGAGGGCATTTACCCAGCAAAAGGATTCTACCTAGAGGTATTTTCCCGTCCTTTTATCATCTTAAAATTGAATAAAATAAGGTGTTTGAAATTGCTTTAGTATCCAAACTTAAAATAACAAAATTGCGTTTGATTGCTCTTTATTTGCGTCCGAACGGAGAAATGAACTAATAATTTTATGTGAAAGTAAAATGAATCCTCCTATCCCAAAGCTGGGCGTAGGAATTTTCTCTCCTATTAGGGAAAATGGTTCGAACTTAGCTTACCGCGCTGGGTAAGCTAAGTTCGAACTAATTGCTAAACTTGAACTAAAAGCTAATTGGTAGGTCAAACATATCCCACCTTCTTGGGATATGTTTGACCTACCAATGTCGATTGGTAGGTCAAACATATCCCAAGAATTCTCTAGAGATATTTTTCTGGTGTCCACGCGTTCTTTTTCTTCACCAAGAATTGTGTAATAAATTACTTATTGGTGCCTGCCTGGGGTTCGAAACTGGGACCCCGTCGAAAGATTCACGCGGCCATACTCTTCGTCTATCACAACTTAACGTTACCCATTATAAAAAAAACAAATGAGCCCATATCTACCAATTTTCAAATTCCTAGGAGTAAATTGCCAACATTAAAACAATTATACTAAATTAGAGATAAATTGCCAGGAATTAATCACGTTTCACCCTCGTCGTATGAACAATTGAAAATTAATGATTGCATCACATAATCGTCAATTCGATCATTGAATTTAATTTGAATGGCGATATTATTGCCAATTTCCATTGTTTATTATCTAAGCCATGATATGTGTCTAATTGATAATTGCAACATTTTTGGTGACGGAAACATTGTGAGGAAACCAGCATATTTCTGAGAATTCCGGGGATATGTGTAACCTACATCCACAGTTGAACAGCGTGGTTGATATCTCCAACCCTTTTTTGCAACAATGGAGAGAGAGACCTATGGTCAACTTTGGAATAGTAAAAAAGGCCGTTACTATGGATATATGTCTGACTTAGTTTCTATTCTATACACGGTCTTGCCGTTTGAATATCTCAGTATGGGTTTTTAGGGAATAGAATGGCAAACGAGCATGCG
Organism: Morpho helenor; assembly: GCA_029227775.1. Taxonomy (NCBI): domain Eukaryota; kingdom Metazoa; phylum Arthropoda; class Insecta; order Lepidoptera; family Nymphalidae; genus Morpho; species Morpho helenor. The sequence continues at coordinate 3,616,309 of JARGCU010000019.1, read as the reverse complement.
GTTCACTTCAAGTAATCACTGTTGCCCACGAGCTTCCGTACAGCATGTATGTTGCTGACCTTTAAAAACACCTTTTTGATAGGGATATATACAACGTACCAATCCGCATTGGAGCAGCGTGGTAGACCTTAGCTCCAATCCTTCTCTCCAAGAACGGAGAGAGAAGGCCTATGCCCAACTGTGAAATGGTAATAGTTATAAACCTTTTTTTACCGCTATTCTTGGATAGTTTTAATTAGCCCAACAATAAGATAGTAATAGGCTGTTACTTTTACAATGCGGTTATGGAATTCAGCAGAGAGAATCATGGTCTAGAGTGAGAGTAAGTTGAATATGATAGGTTGAGGAGTAAAAGGTGATAATAGCGCTATCGTATGTCACCAAATGGGCTTAAAATAAAAATTCTAGTAAAATGCGAAGTAAAGAATTTTTATAGAGCACGAAGTCGCTTGCGTCACATCCTATCAAGTTGCCATTAAGTGCTTTCACGCTCGATAACAAGTGCAATGCTGCATAAATTTTCTGGAACTTTCGATACCCTGACAAGATAAAAGTTTCTAACGATATTTTCTTTACTATTGCAAAATCATTGTCTTTGAACACGGTTACTTTAAATGTGTTTTTAGATGTTTTTTTTATTTTACTTTATCTCAAATATTTAAATGAGTTAATCTTGTATATATATTTTCTGAATCTCGGAAACGGCTCCAACGATTTTATCTGTTTAATTATATATATGTTATATTTATTTTTATTTATTTATTTATTCTCTTTATTTTTAACACCACTTAATTAATACAAACAAAAAGTAGAAGAAAAAAAAAACAAATACAATACAAATAAAAACCATTACTATTACAAAAAAAAATATATATATATTAGTCCATAGATATACATATGCATAGATAATATATTTATGGACTAATCTAACTACATAACTAAAAGTAATTAATAAGGGTATAATAATAGATAACTACATAGGTGTGGTGTTAAAAAAGGATGCCACTCAGATACGTTGAGGCTCCTGTCCTTCCCCACAAGGAACCTGCCAATCAACTGACAAGGCAACTCGCGCGAGATGGCCGAGCCACAACTCTGATTTTCAGTAACACCCTAGGAGTAGGACTTTGCGAGGAATCAGTATAGGCAACGTTTGTTATATATAAATAGACAAAGAGATATTGTAAAAAAAGCATATGTGAAATACATAAATATATAATAGAAACATAATTTAAACAATAGTATTAAAAGTAAAACTAAAGTTATGTGCAATATAATAAAAATTCTGTATGAGCAAATCTATCTGTATCAATATGATTAAGAAAGGTTGCAATATTCGATCTACATGATAGACGGGCATAACGAGCAAAAAAAAAAAAAAATTTGTTGAAGAAGTTTAAGAAAAGTAAAATAAAAATAATAAAAATTAAAGTTTCTTAAATCTGTTTTATATTATATGTTTAAGTATGTTTTTTTTTTATATTATATGTTTAAGTATGTAGGAGGTTTTGGGGGGAAAAATCAATCTAGCTATGTAAGCTAAGCTAAGCTAAGCTAAAAATGTCTATTTACCCCTGTTTTCGGGTACTGAAAAATGCTAAAATGTAGATGTTGAATCTAAATGATATTTTTAGCCGTGAAAATTATTGTTAGCCTAACGGTAACGAGCGGCCTGAAAAAGTTCAAAAGTGAAACTTATTGTTGTGATAGCCTAACGGTACGAGCAAACCGAAAAAGTTAAAAAACTGGGATCAATTCCAACACGTCAGCGAGCATTTCTTTAATTTTTTTATATTTTTTTTATCTTTTAATAGAATTACCGAGCAAGGCTCAGTCAGGTACTTATAGAATGATTTACCACGAACCACAAACAATTTACGTACGACAAAACGACTATCGCAGCGAAGACATTATAACATATTAAGATTCAGGACAATGGCTAGAAAAAAACTAAAACCAAACAAGTGAGATTTTATATCGACGTTAACCCACTTGTATTATATATTATTTGCATAATACGACCTTGTACGAGCCAGGGTGATGTCACTCTCATTAGAGAGATGCTATAGACGATGCTGATGCCATCCTCAATTTCCCAGAGATGGGCTCATAAATTTCTTTTAATAAACTGCATTTATTGCTATTACTTTAGAACTAGTGTTTATGCGCGATTCCGCTCATGTTTATGAAAATTTTTAAATTTCAATTTCTAATGATTCCCTATTCAAGTAAACTTGTAAACAAGTGCTTTTAAATCGTCAGCTCTGCTTGCTGTTCCTATCGAAAAGAGCCAGCAAAAAGCACAACAATTGCTCTTTACAAAATATGTCTTATAACTAGTTACATTTATTCATTAATATCTTGTACAGTGTCGAAGAGTATATCCACGCATTCTTACAATCTAAGTAGGCCTCAACAAGTAGGCTTTCTGTATCTGCCTCGTTTTAACAGCGTTTTTAAACTACTGTAATGGCAAAGCTAAAATTGTTTTATTTGATTATTCAATAAAGGACTGTGAATTAACTCTACTCGTATATTTGAGTTGTTAGAAAACTTTGTGATTTAGATAAAATTTTCGTCCATCACACTTAACAGTTGCAAAGCGCGATAAAATATGGTTGGTTCTATAAGTTACTTAATAAAACTTATTATTTTTGAGAAAATTATAAGTTATAAGTTTTGGGTCTTTTAACCAAGGTTAAACTTAATATTTAAATTTATTATTTTTAAATAACTATAAGTTTTGGGTCTTGTAACCAAAGTTAAACAGAATGGCTAACCTTGAATATTTTTAAATAACTAAACGTTTTGACTCTTTTAGCCAAAATTAAATATAATACTTACTTTACACAACTGCTATATTCATAGATAGAATTTAGCGGAATTTAAAAACATAAAACAAGTCATCGCCAACTGTTTGATATATCACGTCACAGGTGTCGCAAATTCTCAAAACTGAAGTAAAAGGTAAAATGGCGCAAACTTTGCCACTTCGAGACCGGAATTTCATTTGATTCTACGATTCGAATACATTGTTTGGGAATGTCTGAAATACTTACGCATTATATTGTAGGTAAAATGTAACATTTAAAATTGCAGTAATTTCGATTTTTTTAAAAGTTCTTTTTCACTTATATAAATACTTTATATAAACTTAAAGAAACTGAGACGTGACGCTCTTACATTATACAAAGCGTATGTATATACGACTTCGTTTGGATCAACTTAAGTGTTAAAATACCATTTTTTCAATAAAATTATAGTATTAGCAGTTGCGTCATTGTTATTCTGGAACAGCGATATATAAAATATGCATTTGTATTTTGAAAGCCGTGTGGTATCCGGCTGAGTACAACAGACCACCCTCATTTCTTACTGAGGTGTCGTAAAAGGTGACTATGGTATGTTGACTCGCCGTGTGGTATCCAGCTGAGTAGAATAGACCACCCTCATTTCTTACAAGATGTTGTAGAAGGCGGCTAATGTAAATGGACGTCAGGTAGGCGGCCGGACGTAAAATACCTAGCCATATCGTGTGACAACATGTTTATAACATGTGTATAACATGTTGTGCCGACCCCACTTAGAGTGAGGTAAGGGCAGGAGGATGATGATTTGGAATTGATTACAGGCTGAGTAAATATAAAAGGAAATAGAGGGTATAAAAAAATCTCGTTATTCGTTCGTTCAATTGTTCGTTAAGTTGCATCAGTATAAATCGCTTATATCTTTCGCTGTATCTTTCTTTGACCCCGACAGTGACCTCGAAACGTCATAATTCCCAGAACACATCCATCTGAGTGGATTGTTCTCGAGATAAACCGCTTACAGCAAATGGTAGCCGTGATCCTAGTTGAGAACTATTATTTCCAGCTGACGTTGGAACAACTATATTCATCTTGGACTGTGAACAATATACGAAACAGAGCGCCGTCATCATTTCACTGTATGACGTGTTAAATGTGATCAGTCTTTAGCGAGTGTGAATTATTCTTTTTGAGATTAGTACTAAAAATTCGTTGGTTACTACTTCGACGTACTATTTATTTATTTAGTAAGATATGCCAACAGTATTATTAACATACATTTTTGTTTTCTACATGTAAGAAATACAGCTTTAATCTGTAATATTTCATATTATTATTATTTTATCTTTAATATTTAAATGAGTTAATCTTGTCTGTATATATATTTTTGGAATCTCGGAAACGGCTCTAACGATTTTCCTGAATCAGCATGTAGAAGGTTTTGGGGAAAAAACGATATAGCTAGGTTTTATATAAAAAAAATTGTTTTTATCCCTGTTTTTGGGCATGAAAAATACTAACATTTAAATTTAATATAAAACACTATTTTTGCCGTAAATTCTCAAGTCAGCATAACTTATTCGGGGAACGGGCGGTCTCGAAAAATGAAAATACCTAGGATCGAGCCCCATCTACCTAATATTTTTTTCTTTTTCTTTGAAAAAAATTACCTCGTTCGACTGGTTTGTTAAGTGTGAACAGTCCTTAATGTTAGTCAGTCATTCTTTTTAGGATTAGCACTAAAAGTTATTTACTTTGGGGGACTATGTTAATCTACTCAAGTTTAAACGATATTCCGATAATAGTAAATATGAGAATGTACTCAATACTTTTGACACCACATTCTTTTAGCATCATAAAAATCAAGCGATACTTACTTAGTATCGAAAGTTTTTAGTATATTTTGCTTACTTCCATAGCTTTATGTCCTATGGAATATTGCTAAAAAAATTTGTATTAAAAAAGAGGCATACACACAATTGCATCTACAATTATAACAAACTCATAGAACAAAAACATAAATTATAACAACTCTTCATATTGTTTTATGCAAATGTGATAATGTCGATGTGATCATAAATAATTATAATAATACTCCGCGCGTGTGGTATCCAGCTAAGACGTGTTAACGCACAATATATACAATAACACGATATAATGGGATACCACAATTCCCACTAGGAGATACACTTCTCTTGAATAACGAACAAAGACTGAAAGTCACTGAAACGTTTTATCAAGAGGAAGACTCAACCGGAAACAACACGTCACAGTGTTGGTACCATTTTAATCAAAAAGGGCGCGATACTCTTGTTTCATGACTGTATTGCTATTAAATACAAAGCGGAAGCCAATGGCGAAAACAGACGAATAGACCAACCTCATTTCTTATCGAGGTATCGTTAAAAGCGACTAAGGTAAGTTGACTCGCCGTGTATTATCCGACTGAGTAGTTTAGACCACCCACATTTCTTACCGAGGTGTCGTAAAAGGCCACTAAGGTAAGTTGACCTGCCGTGTGGTATCCGGCTGAGCTCAACACCAACCTTATTTCTTATCGATGTGTCGTAAAAAGCAACTAAGGTTCAACGATGTCAGGAAGGTGGACAGTCGTAAAATAACTAGCCAAAACATGTAATAACATGTTAAAAATATGTTGGACGACCACGGGATAAGGGCAGCAGAATGATGATGAAATCAATTATTATATTTTACGATTACAACCTTAGTTCTACACTATTATATTAACATACCTAAATCCCCGAGGAATTCGTTAACAAATGTCATCTGGCGCTCTTTAAACAAGGAATCAGTTACGGGAATTGAATAATATTAATGTCATTGATTACGAAGGTTAGATAATTCAGGAGATAACCGTGTTTGATAAAACGTCAGTTCAAATAGGGTCACGTCGGATTCTGAGGGGCTATTTCCCCGAGCGGTTCGTGTAGAATGAACAACTATGTAAGTTGCTTACATAAATTTGATATAGTTTATATAACTGTAAAACGATATCATCAGCCTCCTGCCCTTATCCCATTCTAAGTGGGGTCGGCACGTTACGACCGGCCACCTGCTGTCGTCAAAGTTGACGACAGCAGGTGGCCGGTAGGGTAAGTACCCTAGGTAGGGTAGGGTAAGTACCCTAGTAGGGTAGGGTATGTACCCTAGTCGTATTTTACGACACCTCGGTAAGAAAGAGGGTGGTCTATTCTACTAAACCGGATACGACACGGTGGGTCAACTTACCTTAGTCGCCTTTTACGACACCTCGGTAAGAAACGAGGTTGGTCTATTTTACGCAGCCGGATACCACACGGCGGGTCGACTTACCTTAGTCGCCTTTTACGACACCTAGGTAAGAAAAGAGGGTGGTACATTTTTAAATGTACCACCCTCTTTTCTTACCTAGGTGTAAATTTAACCCATTTCCCGGTGTTCGATTGAGCTGACGTTTTACATACTGGTCCCGATGACAAAGCATGTTTATGATAAGCATGACCTGATTCTGGTAGAATTGGCCCCAAACGTGGGAAATCATTGACGGTTAACAGCAGGGATATGAAATTTTGTCAAAAGCTTTTCTTTATTAAAAGCTTTTATTATATTCAACTTATTTTGTCGACAACATTAACAATGTTATGCAATAAACATTAACACTCTGTTAATATAAAATAACGTATGCCATTAAATTGCACGCAGCAAACCTATTATACAAGAAACATTCGACAAAACAAGGAGCTTCAGCAACTAAGTAAGGTCATAAATCGTCCGGGAACTACTTTGTTGTTACACATATTTTTTTACTGGAAGCGTTTTAAATTTAACTTGCAACATTTAAAGTGAGATAAGACAAAGGAGGTAGAATACGGAAAAATGACTGTAAAAATTCTCCGGTGAATTCATTCAGATAATTGAATTCCGTTCGACATTTAAAAGCGGACAGCAAATTCAATGGTTCAGTGTTGCTATCATCGTGATAATCGCCGTAATTATGTACGCCGTGTGGTATCCGGCTGAGTAGAATAGACCAACCTCATTACTTACCGAGGTGTCGTAAAAGGCAGACTACGGTAAGTTAAGACAAATAAGCGCTTACTAATTCAAGTTGTATAACGTACGAAATTAAATTTTATGGTAATCGAGAGTCAATAAACCGATATTTTAGGATAGTCGTAAAATTATATTCGTCTAGAATTCCAGGACATCAACGGTAACAATAAAGTCTAACTAGTGACTAACCAATAACTGAAAAAATAGCCGCGATATTTTTTCCATATGAAAAACAGGATTTTACTATTAAGTAAGTAGCGGCATGTTACTCTCCCACTGCTAGAAAGAAGCCTCTTCTCTCCGTTTTTGGAGAGAAGGATTGGAGCTTTGACCTACCACGTTGCTCCAATGCGGATTGGTAGGTTACACATATCTCCAGAATTCTCTAGAGATATGCAGGTTTCCTAAAGATGTTTTCCTTCACCGAAAAGCGTGTGATAAATTGCAATATCAATTAGACACAAGATTTAACAGAAAAACTCATTGGTGTCTGCCCGGGTTTGAACTTTGAACCCGTGAGACTAAAGATTCGCACGGTGTTATCGCTGGGCTATCACAGCTTTTTTTACTATTAATATTTTAGTAAATGTTAGTATAATATAACTGTGATAGCCCAGCGTGCGATAGAGACCGTGTTACACTCTTGAGATCATGGCTTCAATTCCCGGAGAAACATCCATGAGTTTTTCTGATGAAACTTATGTGTCTAATTGATACCGCAACTTTTCACACACTTTTTAGTAAAGGAAAACATCGTGAGAAAACCTGCATATCTCTAGAATTCTAGAGATATATGTACCCTACCAATCCGCATCGGAGCAGCGTGGTAGGTCATAGCTCCAATCCTTCTCTTCAATAGTAGCAGGCTGTTACTATAACCAAAAACTATTGATGGAAGAAATCTAATTGGGATAATTCAATTTGAAATCTTATTGATATTGTATAGCTTTTTGTGCTTAAAGTCGTCTGGCGGTATGTTTTAAGTATCAATTTCGATGTCTAGACGTATCGTTGGTTAATCTTTGATAATTTTCCACAATCAATGTCGTTAGAAATGTACACTTATTTTTCAACATGAAAGTCGAAAGTGGAGGTTAATGAATTTATTTCCATGGCAACACTAGGATGTGATTGAATTAAATCATTACCTTCAAATTCAAATTAATGTGTGAACGTAATCGCACATTTGTCCACTTTTTCCCGTGTGGTATCCGGGTGAGTAGAATAGACCACTCTCATTTCTAACCAAGGTGTCGTAAAAGACGACTAAGGTAGTTGACCTGCCGTGTGATATCCGGCTGAATAGAATAGACCATCCTTATTTCTAACCGAGGTGTCGTAAAAGGCGACCAAGATAAGTTGACGTCAGGAACACCCGGTCGTAAAATAAGTAACCGAAACATGTAACAACATGTTTTAAGCATGTTGTTCCGACCCCATATATAGAGTGGGATAAGGGCAGGAGGATGATTGATGAATTTAACAGTTTGGAATCATCAAATCTCTTTCGATGTTATTTTCAATGTTCTATTATACTAGTCTCTGTTTTCAGCAGCGAACTTTGAAGTAAATGTGGTCAGCTTTAATAAATAATATTATTGTTGCTTAAGCCTTTCTTAAGTCTTCAAAAGAAAAATCTATCTTATCCTTAGTCTTACGTAGGCAAAACTTTTGTATTACAGATCCTCATGTAATTAAGTCTATTATAGTCTACCCTACCGAGATAAACGTAGGAGTGTGGCTAATCCAAGCTCAGTCGAGCCGATAATCCGGGTCAGAACTCTATTGTGTTTATAAGAAAACTTTATAAAGCCACGCACAATTAAAACTAAGATAAAGTAGAAACAGTTTGAGCTGTCTAAGCGGCCGGTTGTGTGTAAAAGTACTGACTTTTCTTGTAGAAGAAAATTCTTCAAGAAGTTAAGTAAGTAAAAGTAAGTAGCGGTCTGTTACTCTCCCGCTGCTGGGAATAGGCCTCTTCTCTCCGTTTTTGGAGAGAAGGGTTGGAGCTAAGACCTACCACGCTGCTCCAACGCGGATTGGTAGGTTACACATATCTCCAGAATTCTCTAGAGATATGCAGGTTTCCTAAAGATGTTTTCCTTCACCGAAAAGCGTGTGATAAATTGCAATATCAGTTAGACACAAGATTTAACAGAAACCCGTGAGACTAAAGAGTCGCACGGTGTTATCGCTGGGCTATCACAGCTCTCAAGAAGTTAACTGGTTAGTAATTATTATTTTCGAAAAAGATGCCATGGTGAAAACATGTGACTAGGTCTCTCTCTCGATCTCTCTAACTCTATCTCTCTCTATCTAACTCCTCACTATATTTACAAGTGTGAGTTTCATTATTGAGATTACTGGATATCGTGTGCAGCTGATAAATACTGAACGCACACTGAAAGTTTCTTCTATGTCTTTCTTTCTCACTCATTATCTTTTATTGTCTAAGAAAAGTGTGTGAAAATTGAGATTGCTGCAAACGAGTACCGTGCGAGTTTGTTAGCGTAATCTCGATATTTTAAATTTGGAATACTTTATGTAAATAAAATAATAAAATAAAAATAAAATTAAAATTAAAAAAAAAAAAATAAAAATAAAAAGCCTTTTATTTCTTGCTAAATGTACAAAATATGCAAATAATTTAAAACAATATATAAGAAAGTTACATAAATAATAATTAATAGTTAAAAAGTATAATTCTATAAAAGTTCCTTATAGTGTGTTGTGCAATAAAAAAAAATAACTTTATGTATCAGTTATTTTTTTTAATAATATTGTAGAACAGCAAAAATGGGTTTGTTTCCACGAGATCAAATCTTTATTTTTGTTATATTTTGTAATAGTAACTGTCCAAACTGAAGACGTCGGCTGTATATAAGTTCCTTCTAGAAATTTTGCATTACACAGCTTCATATACACTCTCTAAGACAATAATACATTCTCTAATACGTTCTTATAGAGAGAAGTGACTTTGAGAATGTATCTCAACTTAGTAGGCAAAACTAATAAAAACGTGACTCCTTCGTGTCACCAGTTTAAATGTCGTAGGGCTCTGCTGTATATGGATCATCATAAGTCATGAATAACCAAAGCCATATTAGCTTTCACAACGCGCTCTATTTTCTCTATTCTCATTTGGCTATTTTGGCTGAAGTATATCTTTTTTTCGTAAATCTTAAGACGATGGTAATAAAATTTACTATATTTATACTTTTGCGCCAATTTAAGTGTTTAAGTATCCTTAATAATGCGAATGCTTTCCGGTTCCTGATAGAAAAAAGGAAATTTTCCGATCCTGTATGTTGCCCCAGTATATAAGCTTCAAATCGTCCAAATTTCATCAATATCGCTCCAACTGATTAGCCTTGAAAGAGTAACAAACAGAGAGACGGAAAGTCTTTTTATTATATGTTTATAATATATATTTATAATACAGTGTAGATCAGATCAGAACAATATTACCTTTGGTAATTGACTCACGTTGATCTCGCTTAACTGAAACAATCATTAAGTAAGCCACGCAATATTAACCTAACCTCGATGTGAGTTATATCTTAATTAAATCTATGATATGGTTATTTAAGATATCTTAATCCGAGATGATACACGGTGATAATCTTGGGTAAAGGTAAATTCACTGATAATACTGAATTTCGGTAAATAGTTTATGTACATATGATTATAAGATACCATCCCACCGTGTGGTATCCGGTTAAATAGAAAAGACCACCTTCTTTCTTACACAGGTGTCGTAAAATACGACTAAGGTAAGTTGATGTCAGGCAAGCGGCCGATCGTAAAATACGTAGCCAAATCATGTGACATCATGTTTATAACATGTTGTGCCACACTTAGAGTGGATTAAGGGCAGGAAGATGACGATTATAAGATAGCATTATCCTCCTGCTCTTACCCCACTCTAAGTGGGGTCGGCACGAAATTTTTTAAACAAGTTGTTATATGTATTGACTACTTATTTTACGACCTGCCTGACATCAACTTTCCTTAGTCGCCTTACACGTCACGTCAGTTAGAAATGAGGTTGGTCTATTCTAGTCTACCGGATACCACGCGGCGGGTCAAGTTACCTAAGTTGCCTTTTACGACACCCTGGGTAAGAAATGAGGATGGTCTATTCTACTCAGCCGGATATCACACGGCGGGTCATCTTACTTTAATCGCCCTTAACGTCACCTCAGTAAGAAATGATGGTGGATTCTACTCTGCCGGATACCACGCGGCAGGTCAACTTAACTTATTCGCCTTTTACGACACCTCGGTAGCAAATGAGGGTGGTTTATTCTACTCAGCTGGATACCACAAAGCGGTATAAAAAGATACACGTAAGTTTAAAAAGGTGACAATTTCGGGAACAAATGAAGCCATTTTCAAATATTGGAAAATGGACGAGATGGACGTATATTTTGACTTGCCTCAGATTTAGTTTTTAAGTAATTGATTGTTAAATAAAACTGGTTTTTCTATTTTTGTCATATAATAAGTAGACTTGATACAGAAACTGATACAGAAAGCCTACTATACTCTTGAAGATTATTTGGAAGATAAGAATGTGTGGATATAGCTCTCTTTGAACCTGTACAAAACAGTAACGACTTAATGTAAATAGGATTAAGAATTATATTTTTTAAAAGAACAACCGCCGAGTTTCTTGCTGGCTCTTCTCGGTAGGAACAGCTTTCCGAACCAGCAGTCGAGTTGACGATTCAAAAGCACTTGTTTACAAGTTTATTTGAATAAAGAATATTTTGAATTTGAATTTGAAAAAGAATATGCTTTAACTTTATATTTTAATTATCTGTAATTTCGTTAGAAACCTACCAATCAATCACGTTATTAAATCTTCACTAAAGTGCCCTCTTCCCTTTCTATCCGTTCGCTCCAATATTACGAGATAACTAATAATCAATTCAATCATAACGTCGTCCGTCGTTTCAACCCTAATTAAACTTTGTAATCCTTTCAAAAGTTATCCGGTCACGTAGAAACAGAACCCAAATCGATGTACAAGAGACATCATTACAGTATAGGTGATACGTGCCTTATTGATGTTAGAAATTTTGTAATTCTTTATAGAGGATAAGTTGTACTTGCAAAAGTAATGAGAATATTATTTTGCTATAATCCGCGATAAAAGAAAATATATGTAATGCTAAATGTGGAGTGTACTATTCGTTCTCATACCTGATACATGCAGAATTTGTAACAACTCATGCACTACTCGACACCGATGACACAACAATAGACAAGCACTGCACACATTCATCACCACAATCTTAACTATTGTTTCGCCCCGTAACCGAAGCATCATCAGGAGATAGACTCCATGACAAAATCGCAAAGCAAAATAATATTCGATGGTCTTGGTATTCGCTTCTAAATAAAATTCTGCAATCCTAGAGTCTACAGAAAGGTTTAAATTATGTATAAGAGATGTATAGAAATCATATATATATATATATATATATATATATATATATATATATATATATATATATATATATATATATATATATATATATATATATATATATATATATATATATAAATAAAGCATATATAGAAGCTTATACACAAAATTGAAGATTATCTGAGTGATAAAAATGCCTCGGTTTGAAAATCCTTTTCTTAAGCTTTTCTAAGCTTCATCTTTTTCTAAGCTTCATATTGATCGAATAGAATAGACCACCCACATTTCTTGTAAGGTAAGGTGTTGTAAAAGGCGACTAAGGTAAGCTAACCCGTGTATGGTATCCGGCTGAGTAGAATGTACCACCAACTTTCTTACCGAGGTGTTGTTAAAGGCGTCTAAGGTAAGTTGAAGTCAGGCAGGCGGTTATAGCAGTAGCATAGTAAATAAATAAAATAAATTTCGTATTGTTCAAAATAAGAATTGCCAAGACAGGAATCCGGTTCAAAGGACCAACGTATCTTTTTTAGTAATATACATATTTGTTTTAATAAAATTAGTTTAACGTACGGTTTGAGCTATAATGAGTTATCATCATCATCATCTTCTTCCTGCCCTTATCCCACTCTAAGTGGGGTCGGCACAACATGTTATAAACATGCTGTCACATGATTTAGCTGCGTTTTTACGACCGGCCGCCTGACTGACGTCAACTTACCTCAGTCATATTTTACGATACCTCGGTAACAAATGAGGGTGGTCTATTCTACTCAGCCGGATACCACACGGCGGGTCGAGTTACCTTAGTCGCCTTTTACGACACCTCGGTAAGAAATGAGGGTGGAACTATTCTACTTAGCCGTATACCACACGGCTATACCATCCAAGTTCAAGTGTAAGTTACGAAATAGAAACATTTTTATTTATATCTTTTAAGCGTGGGTAAGTGTAACTGCTCAATCAATCAAATGGTTATCACGGTTTGTTAGATCATTTTAGACTGCTGTCAGCAAGAATATTTATGAGCTTAAATCTCCTACCGTTCCTTTCCGTTTTTTTATAAACTACCTCGCTTATTTGCTTGGATTTGGAGATTACCGAAATTTTGGTCGTAAGAGGAAGAAAATAAACTTTTACCGCAAAAACACGTAATCTGATGTCAACCAAAAGCTGTAATCAATCAAGAGTTTGTTTAATGGCGTTAAATATTTTTTCAATTTTGTCACCTAAGTTATCAGGAAGACCACTTACTTACTTAGACTAGAGAAACGATTGATGCCGTTTTCTCCGTTCAGTAATCCGCGCTTACTAAGAGAATTTTTGTAATGCTAAGTGTATGAAGCAGGCAACATTCACATACCTTATACATGCAGGACAAGTCACCACACGTATCATAAAATACCGCCAATACCAACACTCCACACAAGCACTACACACACTCACTGCTACGATACATATGATCGTTTCGCCCCAAAACCGAAGCATTACCAGGGAAATAGGCTCCACTCCACAATGCATTACGACAAAATCGTAATGTAATGCGGAATTCCATAGCACAAAAGTTATAGGTAATAGAATTATTTTGGTTTAATTCGAGTTTGTTAAAAAAATCTATGTAATGCTAAGTGTAGGAAGTAAAACTGTTCTAAACCTTACATGCAGGATAAGTTACAGCAGGTATAACAAGACACTACCAACAGCATATCACAAAAGCATTACATACATTCACAGAGACAGTCTCAACGATAGTTTAGCCCCGTAACCAAAGCATCGTCAGGAGATAGGCTCCACGACAAAATCGCAAAGACAAAATCCAATTTTGTAATGAAGTCTATCTTAATATTGTCTTTAGATATAATTATAATGTATATGGGGTTTTTCTTAAAAGAATTTGCTTTATCTTTCTTTTCTTTCTTTCTTTCCCGCACTATGTGATACATCACATACATACATCACAAAGAAAGATAAAGCAAATTCTTGTGTGTGTTTGTAAACCATAACAGAAATATTGAATAGAAAGAACATTTTATACGTCTCATATTAGATTAATGCATCCGCGTGTGAGCTATGGGCGTTAGTTTCCGCAGTCATTTATACGCACCTCTTACCATAAAACCCGTAATAAAAGCACTAGTCAGGTTCGAAATTTTACGACTTCATATTTGGTTGGAAATGAACTATTACGTGAGGTTGACTATCGTTCGACATATCTCGTTATGGGAGATACATTCACGTGAAACTATTACGAAATTTACTAGAACATCTCTTGGAGCACAAATCTATGCTAGTTTTTTACAGAAAGGGGAATGAGTTCCTTGTTTGCTATGACATCTAGATTAGTATTTAGTTATACACGCAATTTCTTATTGTAAATTATAACGTCTAGTTAAAAAAGCTTTTAATATTATACAATTTCATGTACCTAATGTTGAGCAGTTCGCTCGTCTAATTATTATCTACTCGTATCGAATATAAATATCGTATATCGAAATTAAGATATATATTGTTAGGAATCCAGATTTCTAAGCTGTCACAGCCTATATATAAGGTAAAAGCTGACGTCATTTGTTCTTTTTTAGCGCGCAGCATTCGTAGGTGGTAGATGTGTTTTGGAGACCTCTTTTGTATTTCGTGTTATTAGAAGCTAACCTCAAATAATCGCTATTCGTGATAAGAGCGACCACTGAGTTTCTTACCAGTTCTTCTCAAGTGGATTAGTGTTCCGAACTGGTGGTAGAATCATTCTATCGTTGGATTTTGTAATGAAATGTGTTGGTGAACAGTGGTGCCCGGCGTGATTCCCTAAACGCATTGGTTTATGTTTCTATTATTCATTTTAAATTGAATTTAGACTTAATTTCTAACAATATAATATAATCTGAATTTCGAAAATGGCTCCAACGATTCTCATGTAGGGGTTTCGTGGGCGATAAATCCATCTAAATGTTGTTTTATTCCTACTTTCCGACACGGAAAAACTGCTATGTTATTTCTAAAGTCGTAATAGCTCAGTGGGGTAATCCGGGCAAATTAATAATTTATTGTTTAAGCATAAACCTCTGTGCTTTTTATAAGTAAGTGTTAAGTAACGTTAGTAAATTGTGAAATTAAAAAAAAACTTTTACCTATCTTAATGCATTTATAATTTCACGGTATCAAACGCACCCAGATGATAACATCTTGGTAGAAAATTGGACGTCACAAAAATATATTACATACGCGGGTTAGTCTTATTATTTCAAAGCTTTATGTATAACGGCATAATGTGCTGCGGTTGGAATTTCATACCGAAGAAAATTCATGAGAATTTTTCTACGGTTATTTGAAAGAAGTATTTTGCAGTTCATCTTGTTAATGGTATAAAGTGAAAAAAGGTGTGACTATGTTATGATAGCTCCTTTACAGTGAATGGTGGATCAAGAAACATAGTATAAGTTCGTGGATGTTTTAAACTTCCTTTTAAAACTAATAGAATCATCATCCTCCTGCCCTTATCCCACTCTACGTGGGGTCGGCACGCTGTCACATGATTTGGCTGCGTTTTTACGACCGGCCGCCTGACGACAACTTACCTCAGTCTTATTGTACAACACTTCGGCAAGAAAGAGGGTGGTCTATTCTACTAAACCGGATACCACACGGTGGGTCAACTTACCTTAGTCGCCTTTTACGACACCTCGGTAAGAAATGAGGGTGGTACTATTCTATTCAGCCGGATACCACACGGCGGTATCGGGTTTTTAAAACTAATAGAATATGTTACAATATATGCATATATATGCATGATAATATGTTATTACAATAAAATACTGCTAGACATTCTAGAACTGCCTTAGTGTGGTATTTGGGACATTTTATTTATTCGAAAACGCTTCTATTGATTTTCAAGAAACTTAGTAATATATGGGATTTCGGGGGCGAAAAATCGGTCTAGCTAGGTTTCATTTAAAAATAACCGTTTTATCCCTGCTTTCAGGCACTGAAGAACTGTTACAATGTCATTAGGAAACTAAGGCTATTTACGCTGTCATTTGCAAAGTAATAGCTCAGGAACGATCATAAAAAGTGTAATACTCTAGATGAAGTCCCACATATAACCATCCCTCTTTTTCTTTTTCTTTTCATATTGCATCTTTTTTATAGTTAATACTAGAATTCCCAACAGTAACTTAGACCAACTTTCTTTTATATATATAGATTTATTCAATAAATAAAAACATTTTCCCAGAATCAACCCATTTACTCTTTCTCAACAACTAAATGACACATATGACAGCCACAATGCTTTTTCATATTAATGACCAACTCTAAGAAGGAGGTTGTATTAAAAACATGTTATAACACTATTATTTTGATAACTGTCAAATTTTTTCCATACTAAATTAAAGACAAAATTACGTTTAGCTGTCATTTATGTTTTGTTATTCCACTGAAATTTGCGTTTTATTATTTTACTGTCATAGTCGTTTTTGTTATACCACGTTTTATAGCGACTTGACGGGATAAAATAAATGCGGTCGAACGGGATAAAAAGTATCCTATGTCCGTCTCCTGGTTTTAAGCAACCTCTCCACCAATTTTCAGCCGAATTGGTTCTTCCGTTCTTGAGTTATAAATAGTGTAACTTAGACCAACTTTCTTTTATATATATAGATATAGAACCGCCTATACTTACGTCTTATTCTATCGGGTTAACCCGACTAGTTATCGCGACGTTATAACGTGTAAAGAGCTCATAAATAAGTGCCCTGGATGGGTTCGAAATTAGTCGGGCTAACCCGTTAGAATAAGACGTGAGTATAGCCGATTCTATACATTAACTATGAATACTACTCACGATAGTTTAAATTAAAAAAAAATATTTTATATCTTCAAATAAATAACGAGCAAAGTTCGTTCACACAGGTACTGTCGGCACATTTAATCTACGTATATAAGTGAATTACAATTATTTTTTTCTTGTTGCAGGTATCCGATTAGTGCCCGAAAAAAACGGAGTGAACAGTAAAAGAGACTTTGGTAACGATAATCGAAATAAGTGATTAATTAAAGGAGTTTAAAATAATTATGCGGTTATTGTGCTGTTAGAATCTGTGACTTAATACGTTGAAATATTTGACGTCACCACGAGGACCACGACAAAGCAACGATGGCTCGGCCTGAAGTTGTGCGATGAACCAGGCGACGAAGAAGAAGGAATGGACGAGCCTAGTGCGACGAAGCGGCCGTCCGTGCTAACGATAGACCGGGCCGCGTTCCTTCTTCTAAGAGTTAAGAGAGCGTTCAAGAAAAAGCGACAACAGAGGAAGGAAAAACAGTAAGTATTGTGATAATTTTTTTATAACAAAGTATGAATGAACAGTAATTGTTTATGAGATTTAACACTTACGGAAATTTAAATAATTTTGTAACTATGGGTTTCATAAGAAAGCTCAGAGTTCAGGTGGTGATGGAGCTATATTTGGAGTATCTCTACGTGATCAAATCAGAAATGAGGAGACACGTAGAAGAACCAAAGTCACCGATATAGCTCAGCGAATTGCGAAAATCGAGCCCATAGTACGGATAACCGATGGGTGTTTTTTTCCTCTTTTTGGTGGACCTCTGTCATGGTATTTTTCTCCACTAGCGAGAAACGCCGAACTTGTATTGAAACTGGCTACAGGTTAGGGGTGACGGCTCTCGCTATTGGATACGTCTACCGCCACCCGGCCTGTGCTTTGGGGATGGGAAAACCCTTTTACGCTGTAGGGAATGGGTGTTGGAATGGCGACGCAGCACCGGAAAACGCAGTATCTGTAAACCCGCCTATGTTATGGACTGACGACCTCAAAAAGGTCGCGGGGAGCCGCTGGATTTAAGCGACACAAGATCGTATGTGGAGATCCCATGATACCATGTCCAGCAATGGATGTCCTTCGATTTATCATAGCAGAAGAAGGAGGATACATGAAACTACATTATACAAATATTTTAAAGATGTTAAATTTTAAATATTGACATCTAAGATATCATGACATACAATACAATCTGTTTCTATTATTTTCTTAAATGTTTTATAAACTCCGAGGTAACATCTGGTATTCATCTGTTCAAATTTTGTTTCTCAACACGATAATATAACTTTATGATGATGAGACTCCTTGACATTCAGTTCACGTACCAACTTTACGTAATCCTTATTGTTCTACCAAATTAACTTGTCTTCGAAGAAAATTGTGCGGGCGTATTACCACTTTACATTCGCTGTTGTATTTTATTAATGGCGTAGAAATAAAGCACGGATGGATTTGTTTTATTTGTTATTATAATGTACAAGTGGTCCGGCCATGTATTGCTTAATCTGGTTTTGATTTCCACTCTAGATAAAACTGTCTTTGATAATTAAAATATTACTTCAATCTCCACTAAACTTACAGCATTATCCGCTGAGTCAATCTAAAGATTGTCTGAAAATTTCATTACAATCGGTCTTACCGTTTCGGAGTCGATGGAACAAATGACATTAGACTAATTCCAAATAAAAAAAATGTTAATGTTAATAATATTATTGAGTTATAATACTGATTTATATCCGTACCGATTAATTATGTATGATATATGTAATTTAACCAATGAATTAAAACTGCAAAAATATATTTTGCATGAGGAACGTTCAGCACTTGAATACAAGAGTAAAAAAAACAAAAGAATCGAGCAATTTGGAATGAAAAAATAATAAATTTTAATGTTGTTGAAGTTTTACAAGGCTAGACTCAAAATACGAGCGATTTTGTACAAGATAACAATGACGAAATGTAACTAGTTAAATGGGATATATTTTGAAAAACAATCGCTGCGTTTGTTGTTGCCTCTTCGTGGACGGAGAATTTTTTTGCACTAGCTTTTGAGTTTATCCTAAAGGACGTGTTTTGAGTAAAGAATGATTATGAATTGCATTTGAGTGCGAAATAAAAATCAATTTTCCCTTCAAGTTTTGTATTAATACAAAGGTTTATATAACAGTATTTAAATGTTTATCAACCATAGTGGTATATTCCTCTGTCTTTTTAGTAACTTGTTTATTATTTTCCTGTAAATTCAAATCCTTTTTTACTGAAGAGGGGTTTGGCGGAAGAAAATTTAACGTCTTAAACTCATTTTTTATCTCTTTATCACCAACAATTTTTATGTTATCTTTATTGCTTTCGACCTTCTTTTTAGTAGAAAAGTCAAATTTTTTTGGAACACCTCTTTTATTAGGAAAGAAAAAGATTTCTACAGCTTTTGGTTTAATTGATGCGGTTGGTAAAGTCGGTCTGTTCGTTAAAGTGTCAAGAAGATATGGTAGAAACGAGAATGAGTTAGAATTCTGTGGATTAGCTATGATTTGGTTGTGTCTAGGACCCAATTCCAATAATATGTCATCTTTCACATTTTCATGCGAATCACAACATAATGGAGAAGATGTTGGTTCTTTGAAAGAGAATAAGTCGTTTCCAGATAAAATCCTGTTTAGTAGCTCCCCTGGATAATTTTGTGCGGGGTCCTTTAGGTATGGTAAGTTTGAACAAGGACATGGTTCATCTATTATAGTCTGCAGTTTTGGTGAAAAGAACGAACCAGATCCATGGCTTGTAGCAATTAATTCTGATTTCGGTGGCAAGTCTATAAAAAATAAGTATTGTTAAAATAATTAGTTCACAATTGGTAGTTTTTACGCCGAGATCTTAGAGCATGGTGCCACCGTGTTGTGTCCGGCTGAAAAGAATAGGTCACCCTTTTTTCTTACCGAGGTGTCGTAAAAGGTGACTAAGGTAAGTTGACCCTACGAGTGGTATGCGGCTGTACTGAGCCGGTTACCTCTCGTTTATAACATGTGTCGACATTTATAACATGTGTCGACTCCACTTAGAGTGGGATAAGGGCAGGAGTATGATGATATTAGAGCATGGTGGGGACACTTTAATTTCAAAAACAGAGAGCGCTTATGTCCTGCATTGAAATAATAACAAGACACTTTTCAAAAATATATAAAGTGTGAAAATTACCTTGCGGATGTGCATTGAAATTAAAAGATATGTCCATTTTTCCAAGGTTTACTAAGGAGTTAGTTACAAAAGGCATAGTCTTCAAAGTCTTGCCAACGTCTCGAGCGGAAACAGTCAAGGCGACCAGAGCCGTTATGTAAGCATAGATAAACATGATGACCTTGAAAACATATATAACCTTCAAATAAAAAATTAATTATATATTTATGTCATAAACCTTTAAAATAATACCCAAAAAATTTAAATTAGCATTCAGCATTAGCAACCGACTTCGCTGGGTTTAATTTAAAAATATCAGTAATAATAAAATCTGTCATTGAAAGTTTTAAAAAAAGTGCTCAGATCGCCTCCAAACTTGACAGAAACATCCGCTGGGTCATTCTAAAGATTATGCGAAAATTTCATTCAAATCGGTACAGCTTCGCAGTCTATACGGGAGATACTACCAAACATTCATTTTTATATATAAAAAGATAATTTAAACCTTAATACGGACTGGAATTAAGACACAAGGAAAACAACTTCATATTTGACAATCAAAAGAACACCTACAAAAATATTAGACATATCAACATAAATACTGCGTCGTAATTTATAGAATTAGGCGTTAATTTTCAGAATTCCATATACATATTTTGGCTATAATCCATGATTAGAGAAAATCTATGTAATACTAAGTAAGTAGAGTATTACTAGTATTCGAGTTCATACCTTATGCATGCATGATTTATAAAAAGACATTTGATTTGGATATAATACATTTTAGTATGCGAACTCGATTAATGGAATCGATAAAAAAAGTTTCAAGACGAAAAGTTACTGCAAAATTTAAAATTAAAGACTAACCGTTTAACTCAGGCTTCGCCTGCGGGGTACAAGGGCGTGGAGGCAGATCAATAGCGGGGACTGAGGTAGATGCGAGCAGCGAGTGCCTGTAGTGTGATTGTATATCACACTACAGGCAGAGGTAAAAAAAAACAAAACAATCGGTGAACGCCCACACCTACGTCAGTCCTCATTCTAGCCCTACCTTTACGCCGTTGTACCCTGAAGGGAAAGTCTGAGTTAAACGGTTAGCCTATACTTAAAGTATGCAATTAACGTTACGTATTACTGAAATTTATTTACCGTAGTGCATTAAGCACGATAAGGTATAAACTAAACGTCGTGTTAACATTGAAACTTAGTGAACTTAATTTGCGCTAATCCGTAAATTTCCTTGAAATCTTTGTAAAGTTTGTTTAAACAAAATTTTCGAAAGACCATTAAAAGTGAGAATTCTCTTCAATTAAATCTACTTAAAAAGTTTTAATACCTTCCTTGAAAAGTTAAAACTCGCTGAGTCGCTCAACACAATCAATAGAAATAAAGATTATATTGCTGGTCTGGTAAAATCAAATTCGTGCCATTTCGCAACATCGATTTCGGTGTTTATTGGATTTACGTTTTATGGTCAGGCTTGGGTAATAGATTTGAAACAAATTAAGAATAAAACAAAAATAAGGATAATTAGGCGTTACTTTGCGGAGATCTAAGTAAATAAGCTGTGATGACCTAGCGGTGCGACCGTGTGAATCTCTAGAGACGATCATGGGTTCAAACCCGGGCAGACACCAATGAGTTTTTCTATTAAAAAAAAAACTTATGTGTCTAATTGATAATTGCAATTTATCACACGCTTTTCGGTGAAGGAAAACATCGTGAGGAAACCTGCATATCTCTAGAGAATTCTGGAGATATGTGTAACCTACCAATCCGCATTGGAGCAGCTTGGGTAGGTCTTAGCTCCAATCCTTCTCTCCAATAACGGAGAGAAGAGGCCTATGCCCAGCAGTGGGATAGTAACAGGCCGCTACTTACTTGCGGAGATCCATATTACAAAAGTAATAATAAAATTATTTTGCTATAATACGCGATGAAGTAAAATAGAAAATATATATAATGCTAAATGTAGAATGGACAATCGGTTTTCATACCTGATACATGCAGGATTCGTAAAAACACATACACAAGCACTACATACGTTCACTATCACAAAAATAAGGATTAAATTATTATGCTATAATCAACGTTTATTAATATTATTAGATCATTTTTTAGAAGTTTTATATAATGGTAAATGTAGGTAATGGCGCTGTTTAGTTTCATCCTATTCCTGTAGCATCAACAGGATTTCTATAGCTTATATGTTATTCCGGTGTATAAGGAAAAATTGTGCCAATTGACATCAATAATGTTCCAGCGGATTCGCCGTGAAAGAGTAACAAACATACATCCATACTCACAAACTTTTGCATTTATAGTAGGATAGGATTATCATATAAAGTATTATTTCCGACGATTATGTATGACTTATGTAAGAAAATTATCTGTTCTTATTATATTTTATTATTCGAAAGACTGATCTCAGGTGGCCTTAGATAATACCGTAATATGTCGTAAAGAGCCAACCGCTTGTGTCCCATCTGTTCTTAGTCGTACATCTTACACTAAGCAGTCGAAGAGCTATCTCTCTTTAGCTGAATTTCTTCTTTTCTCAGGTATTTAAATGGTTGAGTAATAGATTTTTCATATATATAATGTTGTGTTATCGCACGAATCATAGGAGACTTAGGAATATATCACATCGACTGATGTTTAATAATTAATAGTCAATATTTAATATTACTTATTTATTATGTATATTCGCAAAGTGTTATAGTCTGCTGTGTTGTATCCGGCTGAATAGAATGGTACCACCCTCTTTTCTTAGCGAGATGTCGTAAAAGGCGACTAAGGTAAGTCGACCCGCCGTGTGATATCCGGCTGAGTAGACTAGATCACCCTCATGTCTTACCGAGGTGTCGTAAAAGGCGACTAAGGTAAGTTATAGTAAGTAACTATTTAAATAAATTGATATGTTTTTGTATGAATCAGATTCCCAATTCACACAAACATATCAATTATATACCATAACAACTAAGATTGATGTCTGTTACTCTAAATTTATACGTCGATGATTGCAGCACAAGCAGCCGTAACGTTGTTACGAGCCATCG
Organism: Morpho helenor; assembly: GCA_029227775.1. NCBI lineage: Eukaryota > Metazoa > Arthropoda > Insecta > Lepidoptera > Nymphalidae > Morpho > Morpho helenor. The sequence continues at coordinate 3,592,947 of JARGCU010000019.1, read as the reverse complement.
GAGATAAGTGCATCATTGCGTCCATTACATGCAGACAGGCGAGGCAGACTAAGTTGAATGCTCTGGCGTGAAGGGCAATAATCTGTCAGAACACCTTTGTAAACATAAATTTAATACATACTCTTTACTATCAGCGATGATCGTACATCGTGTGATCGTCTATTAGTGTTACGATCGTTGTGCGAATGTCCATAAGATCATCCATATTATTATACGATATATAGGATCATAAGTATCTCCCAGCAATTCCCTTTGATGAGCGTCCGAAAAACCAACAATCCGGGTTGTAAGCGATCGATGGCGTAGATTATTATTGGAGTGTATTGCCTTACCATACCGAGTATTCTTTCTACACGATCGCGATAGACCTTAATCATTTTTAATCGCCGATTACGCCGAGGAGCTATGATAATGAAGATCAATGAGGAGTCTTAGTCTACTACTACTAGGGCTGAGATCGATACGCCACTGCACATGCTTGAGGATTCTCCAGCTTGGGTAGTTCGGCGGGGGTGTGGAGTAGAGAGGTGGTTCGCACCATGGTGGACAAGAAGAGATCGTGGGCTGATATGGCCTACTTTTGCGAGAATCTAATCTTTTAGAGAGTGGTCAAAAGATTCCAGGAAGTTCTTGGATCCGATCCACTCCAATAAAGCGGGCCGCGGAAAACTCTCCGAAGCCCATCATATACTGCCCTAACGGGGTATTTGGCCGTTCCGAACGAGGTTTATCGGACGCCCACCTGAAAAGTTACCTACTGCTGTCGATGCATCTGGTGCTCCCGATGCATCTATCAGCGGTGGGAGAGGCCACTTTTAGAGAGGCCTTGATTCAGACGTAGCATACTCGGGTTCAGAGTTGCTGCTGGTAGGGATTAGGCTAATGTGTACAAAGAAACCCTGTTACCGCCACCAGCAGCGTTGTGGAGCACTTGGGCTGTTTTAGTCAATGCAAGTCTGACATACCCGCCGTTCGTCTCCATCCCAAAAGGAGTGTTTTGTAATAAAATAAAAAAAAGAATACAAATGACTCTATCTTGTGATTTGTATAAAATTTAATCGAGTGACATATTAAGACCAGTTAATCATAAGTACCATTAACATTCATGTCCTTAATAAAGGTTTCATACTTTACTTTAATTATAAAATAAATCATAAGAAGCACACAAAAGCCGTTTAATACTTAAGAACCTTTTTATTAGTAAATATAAAAGCTCAAGAGGACCGTACTTGAGCGATAATTTTTTACAATTCAGCAAAAATTCCCTTTCGCCGTTTATCCGTATTTGTAGCCTACAAGATTTTAGTGTTACTCGTGTTTCAGCAATAAAGTTCATTTAAATTGTATTTATTTATAAACGTCGATTTCTGTAGCTCGTAAAACCGCTGATGTGTACAGTCTTATTGCCTTCAGTCGGGAACAGTAAAACGCACGAATGCCACTCGCATATTCGACACTCGCTATTTTGGTATGTTATTAACAATCGAACACTAAGAGTATTTAGTATTAGTTTTACCGTCACATTCGATTTTACGTTTTCTGGGCGAAGGCCTTCTCTCTCAGTTTCTCACTTCAGTTCTTTCCAAGCCTTTCCAGTTCTTTTTGGAGAGAAGGGTTGGAGCCAAGACTTACCACGCTACTCCAAAGCGGATTAGTAGGTTACACATAGCCCTAGAATTCTCTAGAGATATGCAGGTTTCCTCACGATGTTTTCCTTCACCAAAAAGCGTGTGATAAATTGCAATTAACAATTAGACACATAAGTTTTAATATGAAAACTCATCGGTGCCTGTCCGGGGCTTAAAACTCGTTACTATCGATTTAGAAAAATAATCGATTTTTATAAGAAGCTATTTTTTTTAAATAATAGATTTTAATAATCGATCTTTTTACATTCAATTCGTGTTTTTAATCGATTATATTAATTATCCTCTTTTTTTTTACTCTTTTTTCTTGTTTTTTAAGATTACATATGCATTTTTGGATTAAACCAATGTAGCCACACAACACATTTAAATCGAATTTTACAAACAGCCCGACTGTTGTTATTCATTAGTAGTTGTCTACTTTAATTAGCCTTTGTTCTAATTAATTAGTAATATTAAAAGACGCAACTTTTTAAATATTCAGAAAATAATCAATTGTTATTAATCGATTATTTTGATACGAATGGATCGATTCGATTAGTTATAACTAAATGTATCTAGTAATAGGAATAATACTTTTTAAAAGAGCAACCGCCGAGTTTCTTGCTGGCTCTTCTAGGTAGGAACAGCTTTCCGAACCACCAGTAGAATTGACGATTCAAAAGCACTTATTTATACGTTTACATCAATGAAGAATATTGAATTTGTATTTGAATGTAAGTAGTTAGTAGTAGTAGTTTTTTTACCTTTAGTTTGAAAATTTTAATTTGCTTTGTATATTTCAGTTTTTATAAAACTGATCGTAACTGGTGAACAAAAAAGAAAAATTTAAAACAGACTAACAAAGAGTGTTTGTTTTTACAAAATTCATATGTTATATTTCGTTTAATAGCTTCATTGAGTTTGCCTAAATCCGCACAACTTGGCCGTACCAATGGCAAAGGTAAATTCGTTTAAAATGCAAATCAAATTGAATTTGCTAAACGTCTTAACAATGTTCAGAATACAAATAGCGTTAAGGAAGCAGATTTTCTTATACTGCTTTCTATTACTTTTTTTAAACCAGTTTACTGAGCTCTAAAATGACTATAACTTTGGAGCTATAAATCGATTTGAAATGAAAGATTTTACTAAAAGTTGCAGACGTAATATAGACAAAGTTCTTCTTGTCCGCAAAAATTGTCTTCAGACGCGATTAATAGCTGTTTTTATAGCAAAATCGTATCACTAAGTAATCTATTGTTAAAGTTCGATAATTTGATGAAAAGTTGCTGTGTAGGACCACTGATGTCATTATTTTTAATTCGTCCAGCGTATTTTTATTCTATATCGCACATAAATCAGATATCTTGATCCAGAAACTTATAACTCGATCCAATGCCAAATACAATCTTTAAGAAATTTATATAAGTAAGGATACTATGACAGCACTGAATCGATAGCCGAATATAAACAAAGTTTTATTTCAATATGCTACAACAGTAATATTTAAAGATAATGCATATCTCTCATTATTTGTTGCGCCTCTCTTACTTGCAGGTCAGGCCGAGTCAGTTTTCTATTTGAAACAAAATATAAATTTGATTAAAAAACAAATTAAGTTAAAAATGCTTTTAAAAAGCTTTTAACAAATTTCATTCCTTACTGTTAATCGTGGAGCAGTTTCTTTGTCTGGAGCCAATCCTAGCAGCAGCATTAGGTCATGCTTATCATAAACATGCATTGTCATTAATTGTAAAAAAATTATCTTGAAAGATTCCACCTTCACATACATACATTGCAAGTTCAATAAAAGCTTTAATAATAATGCCAACTCTTTTTATATATATTTATATCTAAAAACTCGCTTTCCGTTTTGGCTGGAATTCGCGTATATGCATTAAGAATATGCGTCTCATTTGACGCTAAAATTTAAATTGTTAAAGGCATAACATAAATTTTCATTTAGATAGCAAAGGCAACAAGTTTCTTTTTATCTTACCATAATAATAACGTCTTATTACTTCCACACACATTTTAAAATATTAGTTTGTACACTGCTACTGATTTGATATAGGTTGATTGCTTGGAAAAGATAGCTGTTTATAGATAAGGTAGTTTTTGGCAAAATAATTGTTCTGGCACTGCTACTAGCATTATGATTTTTATAAACTTACTCGTACTTATTGGAACTGACTTCTTTCGCGTCAATTAAAGTGTTTAAATACTCTTAATAATGTATTATGTGTTTTTTCTTGTTCCTATAGGAAAAACGGGATTTTTTTTCTTATAGGTTAGACGGGTATAAGCTTTGATCGCTCTAAATTTTTGAAAATGAAAAACGTAACATACTCTTATTTATCTTCTATTTACAATTAGTATGGACTTCTACCCTTATGTATTCTGTTTTAGATACTGATTGACATTATATTTGGTGATGGAATACCAAATAGCACTAGTAGCACGCAAACATCTGCAAAAGCAATTTTAGATCTAAAACGGAGAAACGATTTGGTCGATGAAGCGTTTTTGGAACAAAAAGACATTCTGTTAGATATGGTAATTTTGTAAAAAGAATTTCTATTTTAACAATAATTAAAACTTTGTCAACGGAAATTAAGGATTATAAGGGATCGGGCCACAGCTGTGGACATAATGGGCTGAGTCAAGTTTGTCAATAATTTTATCTCAAATTGTAATGAAGTTCAAAATCTTGTATCCAAGAAAGCTAAAAAATATTGCTCCATTTATTTAATACAAGATTTTTAAGATCTTTATTTTTATTAAGTAAAGTCTTATAGAGCCTTATAATTCTTTACTCATCAGTTTAAAGAAGTGTTATTCTGAGTGTCTATGATGGATTATTAGACATTTATAGAGAAACCAGAGTCACTAATACACCTTAATGAGTTGCGAATACGAGTTTGCAATAAATGGGGCATAGTTCGAAGAATTGGAGTCTAGTGTTGGTAGACCCTTTATTATCAACGAGCTAAAAAAGAAATAAAAGCCGTCGAGTTGATTTAAGTAAAACAAGACCGTAAATTATTGAAATTTCTTCAAGTGACCTCATGTTTCATCTTGATCCAAAACAATCAGTTAAGAATTCAGTTGGGACTTCTTTTTATGTTCGTATTCTGGATCTCTTAGTTAAATTACTATACCATTGTGAATTCTGTATTTGCGTAAATTGTTTCCTTAAATTACAATTCATGCATTCATTAATTTACTTTTCAAATTTAAAGTTGCAAGTATCTTATGTATTTAATAGAAACTTCCTACATCATTGATAAGAACCTTTTTATATTCATGAATAAAAAAAATTTGATGTATTCTAATTCAAAATCGAAATTTTTTCTTTATATCGTTATATACATAATATAAAACTTGAAACCAAGCAGGCGGTCGATTGTAAAATACCTAGCCAAATCATGTAACTGCATGTTTATAACATGTTGTGCTAACCCCACTTACGGTGGAATAAGGGCAGGATGATCATGACCTTATATATATCTTGTTGAATACTTTCGGATTATAGCGGGGTGGTAAATACTTGTAAAGGTTTGTAATGAAACATTGTTACAGCTGGAAGCTAAGTTAAAAGAAGTACGAGACAAAAAGAAGAAGAAAACTGATCGAGTTGAAAATAATAGCGTAGTTGCGGAGTCCATTAAATGTGATTTACTGCCCAGCGACGTAGATTTAAAGTTGCAGGCCAGCGGTATAATAGCAGTTGGCGAAACAGATGTGCAACTAAAATTTGGTGATCTAGGTAAATTTATATAACTGTACTTTAGGCGGATTTATACTGGCGTTTTCATTGTAAGTGAATTTTTTACATTATTTTTTTAAAATCGATAACAACAGTTTACGAAAAAACAAATAAAATAGACATTTTTGAACTGATATAATTCTCAAAGTATGACCAAATGTTCGCTATGCAAAATTAATTTTAAGTTATAAAGAATATATTGAAGGAAAATTGGAGCACAATTTTTTACAGAATGATATGTTTACTAATATGACATTTCAATTTCAATTTTTTAATAAAAAAACAATAAGGAAGATTAACACAAAATAAAATTATAAAATTCTTCCTTTTTCGAAGAAGTTAACTTGACTTAAAATATAATATGTTATTACGCATATAATTCGAAACGAGTATATACGCGTTGCACTTATTATACAAAAAATGAGAAAAGGTATGATGGTATGGATGTATAATGGGGAGGGATGAAAGTCATGTGATCATGTGAGTGTTAAATATGGAAGTGGATGGATATGTGACTAGAGAAAGGATGAAACAAATATGGATTTTGTGAAGTATGATATGCATATAAAGCGAGTAGCGCCAGAGTTGACGAATGATTGGAGGAATAGAAATGAAATACATGTTGTGCAGACACCACTTTAGTGGAATAACGGCATGAAAAAGGTTGAATTCAATAAAATATTTTTTCTAGGTAACAGTAATTTAAATCTAAACGCATCAGGTATTTCTAATGTTGGCAAAACTAGTTTGAAACTAGGAATTGGTGATGGTACTGTAAATATTCCTGGTTTGAACAATTTATTTTTGGGTGAGTTAAAAAGTAGGTTTCATTTATATTTGTTGCTTTACGTCGATAGGGGGTGTAAGGGGGAGACTCGTCCCAATCAGTCTCTTCAATTGCCAACCTCACCTGCACGTGGTGCACCCTGCATATTAACCAACGAGGCTCTGGCGACCGACCAATGGCGGTATAACCATTCACATAGCTGACCCAAAATAAACCAGACCGACAGTGGGCAGCAGCACTGTTGGTGCGACACGGTCAGCACTGCGATCACCAACCCGCATGCCAAGCGTAGTGATTACCGGTAATACCTTCATGGCATTACAAAATAAACCACAGCCCCTAGTCCCCGGCAACAATTGAGCGTAACAGAGGCTCAAAAGTGTTCGCAAGAGATCTGTCTATTGGGCAGAGGCAGTTGACGCGCTTGAAGACCGATACTGGCAGTATCATTTCAACTCGACCGGAGATTTTGAGAGAGGTTGAGAGGTTCTATGGGCAGTTATACACCCCAACACAGCAGCCTGTGGTCAGTTTGGCAAAAGACCCAAGAGCCAAGCTGACCCGACACTATACCGAAGATATCCCGGACGTCAGCCTATACGAGATTAGTATGGCTCTCAAACAACTCAAGAACAACAAGGCACCAGGTGATGACGGAATCACAACAGAACTCCTGAAGGCGGGTGGCAAACCGATACTTCAAGTCCTTCAGCGATTATTCAATTCCGTCATTCACGAAGGCACTACGCCGGAAGCCTGGCACAGGAGCGTGGTGGCTCTTTTCTTCAAGAAGGGTGATAACACCTTATTGAAGAATTACAGACCCATCGCGTTGCTGAGTCAGGTTTATAAGTTGTTTTCGAGAGTCGTTACGAATCGTCTCGCTCGTAGGTTCGACGACTTCCAGCCTCCCGAACAAGCCGGTTTCCGAAAAGGCTATAGTACCATAGACCACATATTCACGCTGCGGCAGGTTATACAGAAGACCGAGGAGTATAACCAGCCACTTTGCTTGGCGTTTGTGGACTATGAGAAGGCCTTTGATTCGGTGGAAACATGGGCTGTGTTAAGATCGCTTCAGAGATGCCGAATCGACTATCGGTACGTCCAAGTGTTGAAGTGTTTGTATGAAAATGCCACAATGTCTGTCCGTATCCAAGACAGAACTATGAGACCAATCCAAATGCGGCGAGGTGTGCGACAGGGAGATGTCATCTCCCCCAAGCTGTTTACCGCTGCATTGGAGGACGTCTTTAAGCTTTTGGATTGGAACGGATATGGCATCAACATTAACGGCGAGTACATCACTCACCTTCGATTTGCCGACGACATAGTTGTTATGGCAGAGTCTCTGGACGATCTTAACACAATGCTCGATGACCTCAGCAGAGTATCTCAACAGGTGGGCCTTAAAATGAACATGAGTAATGTAACAGTCTCATCCCTACATTCGAGTTTAAAAATAAATAATTATTAAAATTTCAATATTTTAGAAAAATCTATAAGTATAAAAATAAATGTTTGTTTGTCACGCAGTAATGTTTTTCGCATCTATAATTGATGCTCTATTCATAAAATATCAAATTCAGAAAAGTATAATTTTCGTCATATTGACCGAATGTCACGTTATCCGCCGTACTACAGTATGGAGAGAGCGGGCGGAGCGCAGAGCGCAGAAGTGATCTGTTAGGTCGCTTATGAAATGTTGTTATAATGATATTGTAGATGTGTACTGGGGCGATACAAGATATTAATTGAGTTTTAACTCGACTATTTTTAATAATAATTAATAATAAATACACATCTAGGCCCGCTCTCGTATAATGGTACAAGATGCAAGATCGTGCCGATCTTTGGAAAGGCTGTGAATGTGACTTGACCATTAAGAGTGTAGCGATGGTTACATCGCTTAGCTCACCTCGAACGATTAAAGTGTCAGAATGATACTTGGTAAAGGCAACTTTGCTGAGTAGTGGTTGGCACTCTACCGAACATGCTCTGGCGGGTACTGGTGGGAGACTTGAGGTTTAGGCCGGCAGTGATTTCGGTCATTGCTGTGTGCCTGGCCCAAAAGACTACACTAGGCTGCATCTTATTAGGGTTGGACATAGGCCCGTAGTTAACTTCGGTTGCTGCGGCGTGCCTTTATTCGGCCTTGGTTTGACGCAACCAGAGTTACTTTGGGCGTGTGCCTTTGTGATACGGGTTTAGTTGGGCCGGTGGTGATTTCGGTCGTTGCCGTGTGCCTTGCTCGACCTTTGGACGCATAGGCCGCTTGAAGTAGTGCCGGTACAGTGGTGGCTGAAATGTTATTGTTTGACGAACGGACATCTAAACGTTGTTCGTAGTCTTTCAATAGTGACGGTACCACAGCTGAATGTTGCTGGGCGTTGCGGAAGTTAACTTTATGTTGCTGAAGTGATACGCCGCGGCAGTGATGGATCGCTATGGACTCTGTTCATAGTAGCGGATGGGTGTGGTGTTTCGTCCTTTTCAGGACGTCCCCTTAGCTTAGTTAATGATACCACGAATGACCATTATAGCATGGCATTATTGCATAAGAGCCGCTGGTCGGGTCTTTGTTAATAAGACTGCGGACTAGCTTTAGACAGTGTGGCCTGCATTTCCCTTATCTTCACATATACATATACATCTTACGTGGCTTGCCGCGTTAAACATAAATTACCTTTTGTTGTATGAGGTGGCGTGTTGAGCTTGGCGCATACCGTAAGCGAGTGCACTATGTGTGACTCCATTATATGGTATTGGGTGAATAGGGGGTGATTGGCATTCATGTAATGCTCTGCAATATACATCTTCCACTTCGGTGGACACACATTATCCACTTCGGTGGACACACACCTATATGGTGTATATATTATAACTAATCAAGTTGCTTTGCAACATGTTTGCCATCTCGATGGGTTTCCACTTTGTGGACTTTATACGTATTATACGTATTATACTGTATGTGGTTTTTACCATAGAACGCACCGTTACGACGTGTGCAGGCGACATGCGCCTTACTGAATATAAGAATTGGTAATTTATTATCAAAGTTGACCAGGCCTTGTGCCTTTGGCTAATGCCATATTTTATAGCTCCGGCTATTTATTATATGGGCTTCGGTCCTCTATTATACACCCAGGCACTCATGCCTAATATGTCAACTGTGGTTTTGTTGACTCCCGACAATAATGGGTTTATCCCATAATCATACGCCGCAGGCGCACTATAAACAGGTACCCCTTGGGGGGGGGGCTCATATCCTATGGACGGAGCTCACCGTTGGTAGCGGGTGCGGAGCTACTGACTATCACTCTCTTTTTATATTTTTCCAAATCGGAAGAATATAATGGATGGGAGAGAGATACCACATTGATTAAACTTCTCTACGGAGTTGTTTAAGGGTTAGGTATTTAGATCGAGTGAGTGATCTTTCTGTTGGCTATAACATATCCCATAAAGTAACATAAGACATTCGCGAGACATTCAATTATCTGAATGTCTCGCATTTTTTTATCAAATTTTATAGTAACCCGTTCATGTATTGACCATATAAGAATCTGTTCGTGTAACAAATATATATCTGTTGGACATATAAAGTCTGTTCATGTAGGGTACATGTAAAATCTTTTCTTGTATTAGATAAATATATAACCTGTTCGTGAATCGTACACTATATTCAATAATTTATATTAATTTATGCCTGCTTTACGCCTCTAAACTGATGACAAACAACTATTTATATTATAACAAATGATATTTGATAATGAACCTCTCTGTTGAGCGGAGTGATATAAACTACGAATGTGGAGTCTGACGGCTCGTTCATATATTAAAGAATATGATATATTGAAATATTATTATAAAACGATAATGTGATTATTATCACATTATTTTATTCTATTTAAGGTTTTATTTGACTCCTTTAGGTTGACGGACACATAGCCTCTGACGCTCTAAAAGAATTTGAGTTATTACAAATCACAACGTAGTACGGGTCCTAGTCACTTAGACGAATCATGTGCCAATATATATTAAGAGTGCTAGCGCCTTCGGCGCGTTTTTATGTATTACGCTGTTGGAGTGCGAGCGCTCTAGCGGTGGTTAAGTATTATAAATTATATTTTATAGACGAGTAAGGAGGAGTCAGTTACAATTTGGTGCCGTGACCAGGATGGTCAATACGGCTTGTGTAAAGTTATTAAGTAGGCGAAAGCCTACAATTTGTTGTCCGTGAAATGGAGAGAGACTGACGAGGCTTATGTGTCCATTACAACTAATAAATCTTTGAGGTCTGGGGGTTGTGGAGTCCGGGGGTTGACCATTTCTAATCATATCAATGAACGAGGTATAGATAAATATGAATCAAATAGGGAACAAAAACAAATAAAGTTAAATTCAAAATGGCAGGACTAGTAGGCAGTCATCAGTAGTCTGGGGGTTGTAGATAGTTCGAATTTACAAAATCGTAGAAATATAAAAGAAATCGAATGGTCTTAAATGCGGGGGGTTGACATATAAACAGATTAAGTGCAAAATTCACATTTGAACTAATTGTTGAAAAGATTAATAAAATAAATATATGGAGTTTGGCAAATCAGAGATTCTAAATAACATTAAATTTAATATTCAATTTCAAAAGTAAGCATATGCTGTAAGTGTTTCCTATTGTAAATTCTATTCCGATAGGACTTCATAGAATTTAGGGGGTTGAATGTAACAGTCTCATCCCTACATTCGAGTTTAAAAATAAATAATTATTAAAATTTCAATATTTTAGAAAAATCTATAAGTATAAAAATAAATGTTTGTTTGTCACGCAGTAATGTTTTTCGCATCTATAATTGATGCTCTATTCATAAAATATCAAATTCAGAAAAGTATAATTTTCGTCATATTGACCGAATGTCACGTTATCCGCCGTACTACAGTATGGAGAGAGCGGGCGGAGCGCAGAGCGCAGAAGTGATCTGTTAGGTCGCTTATGAAATGTTGTTATAATGATATTGTAGATGTGTACTGGGGCGATACAAGATATTAATTGAGTTTTAACTCGACTATTTTTAATAATAATTAATAATAAATACACATCTAGGCCCGCTCTCGTATAATGGTACAAGATGCAAGATCGTGCCGATCTTTGGAAAGGCTGTGAATGTGACTTGACCATTAAGAGTGTAGCGATGGTTACATCGCTTAGCTCACCTCGAACGATTAAAGTGTCAGAATGATACTTGGTAAAGGCAACTTTGCTGAGTAGTGGTTGGCACTCTACCGAACATGCTCTGGCGGGTACTGGTGGGAGACTTGAGGTTTAGGCCGGCAGTGATTTCGGTCATTGCTGTGTGCCTGGCCCAAAAGACTACACTAGGCTGCATCTTATTAGGGTTGGACATAGGCCCGTAGTTAACTTCGGTTGCTGCGGCGTGCCTTTATTCGGCCTTGGTTTGACGCAACCAGAGTTACTTTGGGCGTGTGCCTTTGTGATACGGGTTTAGTTGGGCCGGTGGTGATTTCGGTCGTTGCCGTGTGCCTTGCTCGACCTTTGGACGCATAGGCCGCTTGAAGTAGTGCCGGTACAGTGGTGGCTGAAATGTTATTGTTTGACGAACGGACATCTAAACGTTGTTCGTAGTCTTTCAATAGTGACGGTACCACAGCTGAATGTTGCTGGGCGTTGCGGAAGTTAACTTTATGTTGCTGAAGTGATACGCCGCGGCAGTGATGGATCGCTATGGACTCTGTTCATAGTAGCGGATGGGTGTGGTGTTTCGTCCTTTTCAGGACGTCCCCTTAGCTTAGTTAATGATACCACGAATGACCATTATAGCATGGCATTATTGCATAAGAGCCGCTGGTCGGGTCTTTGTTAATAAGACTGCGGACTAGCTTTAGACAGTGTGGCCTGCATTTCCCTTATCTTCACATATACATATACATCTTACGTGGCTTGCCGCGTTAAACATAAATTACCTTTTGTTGTATGAGGTGGCGTGTTGAGCTTGGCGCATACCGTAAGCGAGTGCACTATGTGTGACTCCATTATATGGTATTGGGTGAATAGGGGGTGATTGGCATTCATGTAATGCTCTGCAATATACATCTTCCACTTCGGTGGACACACATTATCCACTTCGGTGGACACACACCTATATGGTGTATATATTATAACTAATCAAGTTGCTTTGCAACATGTTTGCCATCTCGATGGGTTTCCACTTTGTGGACTTTATACGTATTATACGTATTATACTGTATGTGGTTTTTACCATAGAACGCACCGTTACGACGTGTGCAGGCGACATGCGCCTTACTGAATATAAGAATTGGTAATTTATTATCAAAGTTGACCAGGCCTTGTGCCTTTGGCTAATGCCATATTTTATAGCTCCGGCTATTTATTATATGGGCTTCGGTCCTCTATTATACACCCAGGCACTCATGCCTAATATGTCAACTGTGGTTTTGTTGACTCCCGACAATAATGGGTTTATCCCATAATCATACGCCGCAGGCGCACTATAAACAGGTACCCCTTGGGGGGGGGGCTCATATCCTATGGACGGAGCTCACCGTTGGTAGCGGGTGCGGAGCTACTGACTATCACTCTCTTTTTATATTTTTCCAAATCGGAAGAATATAATGGATGGGAGAGAGATACCACATTGATTAAACTTCTCTACGGAGTTGTTTAAGGGTTAGGTATTTAGATCGAGTGAGTGATCTTTCTGTTGGCTATAACATATCCCATAAAGTAACATAAGACATTCGCGAGACATTCAATTATCTGAATGTCTCGCATTTTTTTATCAAATTTTATAGTAACCCGTTCATGTATTGACCATATAAGAATCTGTTCGTGTAACAAATATATATCTGTTGGACATATAAAGTCTGTTCATGTAGGGTACATGTAAAATCTTTTCTTGTATTAGATAAATATATAACCTGTTCGTGAATCGTACACTATATTCAATAATTTATATTAATTTATGCCTGCTTTACGCCTCTAAACTGATGACAAACAACTATTTATATTATAACAAATGATATTTGATAATGAACCTCTCTGTTGAGCGGAGTGATATAAACTACGAATGTGGAGTCTGACGGCTCGTTCATATATTAAAGAATATGATATATTGAAATATTATTATAAAACGATAATGTGATTATTATCACATTATTTTATTCTATTTAAGGTTTTATTTGACTCCTTTAGGTTGACGGACACATAGCCTCTGACGCTCTAAAAGAATTTGAGTTATTACAAATCACAACGTAGTACGGGTCCTAGTCACTTAGACGAATCATGTGCCAATATATATTAAGAGTGCTAGCGCCTTCGGCGCGTTTTTATGTATTACGCTGTTGGAGTGCGAGCGCTCTAGCGGTGGTTAAGTATTATAAATTATATTTTATAGACGAGTAAGGAGGAGTCAGTTACAGTAAGACGAAAGTCATGTCAAACTCTCATGTTGCGCTCCACCCGATCATCGTTGAGAACTCTGCACTCGAAATTGTTGACGAGTATATATACCTGGGACATACGGTCCGGCTAGGTAGGTCCAATTTCGAGAAAGAGATCAGTCGCCGAATCCAACTCGGATGGGCAGCGTTTGGGAAGCTACGCGAGATCTTTTCGTCCAATATTCCTCAGTGTCTGAAGACTAAAGTCTTCGAACAGTGCGTGTTGCCAGTGATGACCTATGGCTCTGAATCTTGGTCGCTGACTATGGGCCTCATAAGAAAGCTCAGAGTCGCTCAGCGGGCGATGGAGCGAGCTATGCTCGGAGTTTCTCTACGTGATCAAATCAGAAATGAGGAGATCCGTAGAAGAACCAGAGTCACCGACGTAGCTCAGCGTGTCGCGAGGCTGAAGTGGCGATGGGCGGGGCACATAGTGCGTAGAACCGATGGGCGTTGGGGTCTCAAGGTGCTGGAATGGCGACCCCGCACCGGAAAACGCAGTGTCGGCAGACCCCCCACGAGATGGACTGACGATCTCAAAAAGGTCGCGGGGAGCCGCTGGGTCCAAGCGGCACAAGATCGTGTCTGGTGGAGATCCCATGAAGAGACCTATGTCCAGCAGTGGACGTCCATCGGTTGATGAAGAAGAAGAAGAAGACGTCGATAGAGTTATTTTAGAAAGTTTTTATGTTTTTTAGTTTCTGTTTATTGGATATCTTAAATTGATATATTACCTTTAATATGTTATTGTAACACATAATATTGAGTAACATATAATTTAAAAAATCCGTTTATATGTCAGGAAAAGGAAAAAATACATATTGCATTACTGACGGTACTTAAATGCTCAACTTGATGCAAACGAGTTTGCAGGTACTTCTAATACTTAATACGAGTACATAACAAAATATAATCAGTTTGTACTCGATGTAAACTCTGTAGTATATTTATTATATTATGAATAAGGTGTTTTATTACAAAGGCTTTAGATGTAAATCCAAAACACTTTAGAATTAGACCTTATTATATTTAATTATCTAGATAACTTTGATAAGCAAGGAGCCTCTCTCAAATATCTTAATGCAAAATTTACATTAAATATTTCGCTATCTCATGTCTCTTGAGTATAAAGTTCAACTTACTTAAATAATTATTTATCATGTAAAATTTTACTACTATAAAAGATTTTATCTACGCAGTTTCAATTACGTTAAGCTAAATTAAATTTCTAGGTTCAACATTTCTCCGTGGGCCGTGTGAAAAACTAAATACAGCAGAACTTAAAAGTGAACATAAAAATGATAAAGTCGATGCAAATTTTGATGATACATCATATCGAAAAAATCTATTGTCCAATAATTCACTTAATGATAATAAGACTAATATGGTTTCTGCAACTAGTGTTAAACCAGCAACTGTAGTATCTATTTTGCAAAGTATTAATACCCAAATAAATCCAGTAACAAATGAAGGCAACACTCAGAATGTTCCTGCTGTGTAATAAGCTATGTCTTCAATTAAGGATTTCAATCAGCTTACTTAATTTAATATAGATTTTGTTTTGTAGATCAGATAAAAAAACTTTCATAAATAAAATTTTATAGCACAAAGCCTCTGAAAACATATAATAAAAGAGTTGTTTATAATTCATCAGTTGTTCTTAGTGTTAGTCCGCTCTTAATTATTTACATTGCCGCACATATTAGGTGAACTCTTGAACAAATCATCACATTTGGTTCGTTTAAGTTGTCTTTCTCAAGCTTAATGGAATAATTCGCAAAATTAGTTTTCATGTAATGTAACTTGCTATAACATCAAGCTACTTATTTTGCAAATTAAGGTTTCTGTGTTAGTTTCTACTTACATTAATTGTCTTCAACCTTACTACAGTCACGTTATTTTGAAAATGTATTAGGTTTATTCTGCATTTATTTCACAGTCAATAATAAATTTGATCTACAGGTTTACAACAAGCTACTATACTCGTATATTTATTATCGATAATTAATTAGCTGTGTTATAAATTTAGATGATATGGTTAGGCTTATTACAAATTTTTAATATTCTTGTTGATACATTGAACATGATGACTGGCCCGTTGGCGCAGTGGGTAGTGATCCTCCTCAGTGGGTCGCTGGTTCGATTCCCACCGAGAGCCAACATTTTTCTATAAATCAATATGTTTGTCTTCTGGGTGTATATTTGTATTTAAGTCTGTATTTAAAAATTATATATAATTATATATGTATATATTCACCAGTTGTCTCACTCACTCACCCATAACACAAGTATTAAGTTACTTACTTTGGGGACGGACGACCGTGTGTGTAAGTGTCCCATATATTTATATTTATTTAAATATATTTATATCTAAGGAACCTTCCGTCATAAATTATTGTAAGATTTGGTATTGTAAGTAATATTGTTTTGTACGTAAGTCTGTAAAACAAATTCTAAGTTGTCATCTATGATTTTGTACTTTTGTACATGTCTACATATCACAAACAGTAATTTTTTGATGTATATGTAATGGAAATATTTAAGAAAATCTAATTTAATAAAATAAACAAAGTGATAAATTTTTAAAATCTTACTCTAGAATATTTGTGGTGCAAACAAACAAAATGAGACCCACAATTAACTTCTAAGCCTTTTTCGGGGATGGAGTGATTTAAATGCAAAGCTTTTCGTTAGGTAAAATTAATTGAATGTAGAAATAACAATACGGGTTCTGTAGAATTTATTTCGTAAGATTTAAAAATCATAAATAACATTTCAACTTTTCTAGAGGAAATAATTGTATTGTATTTTTAAAAGGATTCAATATAAAGGTAAAATGAAAGTGAAAAATATACCTAGATTGTTAGTATATAATATTACCCATTTGGATGATTTCTTTCACCGAAAAGCGATGTGATTGCAAATTTCAATTTAGATAAGTTTTAATAGAAAAACTCATGGGTGTCTGCCCGAAGATTGAAGCAGTGACCCCCTAGAAAGAATCACAAAGTCACTCCGTTCGGCTATCATGTATTGATGATCTTTTTTTTATACTATGTATTGATGTGAAATATTATGCCGTGTGGTATCCGCCTGAGTTGAATAGACCACCTTATTTCTTACCGAGGTGTCGTAAAACACGACTAAGTTAAGTTAACGTGAAAGGCGGCTGGTCGTAAAAAACCTAACCAAATCATGTGACAACATGTTTATAACATCGTGCCGACCCCACTTGAGATGCGAATATATTGATGTCAAATATTGTTATTTTTTAAATAATACCCACACAATATTAGTTTTAAAGTTTCTGTTGCAGGCTCCTTTATCTTAGAAGCGAGCAATTTTCTTCCTCCAAACGGAAGCTAGAATGACATATATATGTTGTTTACTTCAAGTTACTTGGACGTTTCATTGCGCACTTTAAAATACTTTTTGTTCTAACAATGTAGTTCAACTTTAGGGACGAAAATGGATGTGAAATACTTTAGCAGTTTCAAACATTGTACTCTTTATTTGCTTCGAAATATAAGAGTAATTTACGAAAATCGAAAAGCTTATAAAGTTACTATACACAGAGGCATAGACAGGCCAGTAAATGCTAGTGTCCAATAAATAATAAGAGTGGGAAGATGACCCATACTTTTTTTTTATTTTATTGTGTATAGATGAGCGCTTGACTGTAATCATGCCTGATGGTAAGCAATGATACAGTCTAAGATGGAACGGCTTTTGGTCTTGTTTGCGCTTGTATGAATTGAAATACAAGTTGTTTTAATAGTTTTATTTTAGATAGTAATGTACAAAGTATTAGCGTTGAGGTTAAGAAAAAATATAATATATAATGACAGATGGCCGCATGACATTTTGACGCGAGTCGAGCGTCCTTTTCCGCCCTCCCCCCACACCTCAGGCGTTTCAAATATTGGCGCCTTCATCCTCCCCCGCGCTCGATGACCTGGGGGTTATCGAGGAAGTTTCTTCACCCACTTCCATATGAGTTTCCTTTGGCAGAGGGCAGACTCCTCTAACAGCTCGACGAATAATTCCCTTGGATGTTCGTACATCTAACACCCTTGTGATGCCATCTGGTCCTGGATAAAGCTTATGAACTCGTCCCATACGCCATTTTAGGGGGGGCGTATGAGGGTCCTTAATAACGATGAGATCCCCCTCCAAAATCTTCCCAGTGTTGATCCTCCACTTTTGTCTTTGTTGGAGTTCTGTTAAATACTCCATACTCCATCGTTGCCAAAATTGTTGTCTCATTTTTTCCATATGGTTGTATCTTGATAAATTGTTGGACTTCAAATCAAGAAGTATCGGTGACGGAAACGAAGTCAATGGTCTTCCGATTAAGAAATGCCCGGGAGTCAGAGGTTCAAAGTCATTAGGATCAGACGAAAGAGGAGTTATTGGACGGGAATTTAGGACTGCCTCAATTTGTGCAAACAGTGTGGATAACTCTTCAAAAGTAAGATGCGTATTACTAAGCACCCTAGTTAAATGAAACTTGGCGGACTTAACCCCACTCTCCCAAATTCCTCCGAAGTGTGGTGAAAAAGCCGGCGAGAACTTGAAGGCTATTCCTTCATCTATTGTAAAAGAAGATATATCATAACAACTTGACTTTAAAAAATTACCAATTTCGTTATTCGCGCCAACAAAGTTTGTCCCGTTATCGCAATAGATCTCACAAGGCTTGCCTCTGCGCGCTATGAATCGTCTTAAACATAAAATAAATACGTCTGAAGTGAGATCGCTTGCAACCTCTAAATGAAGTGCCTTGGTAGAGAAACAGACAAATAGGCATAAATAACATTTTGTTATCTTACAACCACGACCTTTTCGATCTGTTATAAGGAAAGGTCCAGCAAAGTCAGTACCAGTAACGTAAAACAGAAGATTTGGAGTGACCCTAGGAGCGGGTAAGTTCCCCATTATTGGTTGAATAGACTTTGCCTTCATTATTTTGCATATTTTGCAACCATTAACAGTGCTTCTTGCTAAAATTCTACCTTTTGTAGGCCAAAACCTATCTCGTAAACTTGCTAATAATAATTGAGGCCCACAATGAAGCAACCTTAAATGCTCGTGATTAAATAACAATTTTGTAAATTTGTGATTAGATTTTAATAATGCTTGATGTTTTTTCCAATAATTTTCAGATGACCCCTGTAGCCGGCCACCCACGCGTAGTAGACCATCTTTACCAAGAAAAGGACTGAGAGAAAGAATAGTTGTTTTTAAAGGTAAGTTGCGATTATTTACTAGTAATTTTATTTCCTCTGGAAATGATTCCATTTGAGCCTGCTTTATCAAATATTGCATCGATAAATCAAGCTCATCTAGAGTCAACCTTCCAGATGCCTTAGATGTAGGATTCCTGAGGTTATTTACATATCTCATGACGTAAGCCACTACCCTTTGAATTTTATTTAGATTTGAATATTTATTCCAATCTACTAAGTTAAGTGTAGTGGACACCTTATTTTTTTGTAGACTTGTAGGAGATATGTCAATATCCTCAGAAGTACTTGTAGGTTTAGTGTTTGTGGATTCATGTGAAGTTAGGGCTGTATTAGTTTGCGTATTAATACACTTATTTGTCGGGCTAAATGTACCCTTAACTTCAGGAAGGACATCAACTGCTTGAATCATCTGTGGCCATTGGGAGCTATCATTTCTTAAAAAAGAGGGACCCTGCCACCAAAGAGTTAATTTACTTAACTGATGAGGATCTACTCCTCTGGACGCTATATCTGCAGGATTTAAATGTCCTGGAACATGTCTCCAAGAGCTCGAGGGAGATATTTCCTGAATTTCACCTACACGATTACAAACAAAAGTTTTTAGGTTTCGCGGTTCTGCTTGTAACCACCCAAGCACCACAGATGAATCTGTCCAATTATACACACGGTCAATTTTGGACCTTAGTGAAGATGAAACCTTTAAGCTTAATCTAGCAGCTAACAAAGCTCCTAATAATTCTAAGCGAGGTATGGAAGTTGGCTTTAGCGGAGCCACTTTAGATTTTGCACAAATAAGACGTGTAAGTATTCCATTATGGTGTTTATCCGTTGATCGCAAATAAACACACGCCGCATATGCATCTTGGGATGCATCTGAAAACGAATGTAGTTCAATATTAAATCTTTCTTTAGCCAACACGCATCTTGGAATTTCTATCATGGTAAGAAATTTTAAATTGGATAAGAATTCCAACCATTTTCGTTCTAATATTTTTGGAATTTGATCATCCCAATCCAATTTCGTTAGCCACAATCTTTGTAGTATGATTTTTGGTGTTATGGTTATTGCACTTAGTAAGCCTAATGGATCAAAAATCTTTGCGGAATTAGATAAAATTGTACGCTTTGTAACTATAGTCCTTTCCTCTTCTTTGACGATAACAGAAAATTTTAAATTATCACTCTTTGGTTCCCACTTTAAGCCTAATACACTAGACTGTGACGTTACGTCTAAATCTTTAGAACTAAATAAACTAGTATGAATAGCTTCAGGAGCATTAGTTCTAAATTTGCGAAGAGGTAAACATGCCGAATTCAATGTTGTTATTACATGTTCACAAACATAACGTAAATTATCTAGACTGTCACTTCCTGATAGAAAATCATCCATATAGAAGTCCTTTTTTATGATCTTTGAAATTTGTTCATCTTTACAGTCTATACCTAATTGCAATAAACATCGTGTGCTCAAAAATGGGGCCGAAGCGGTACCGTAAGTAACCGTGTTAAGACGTAATGTTTTAAAATTATCAGTTTCAGTTTCACGCCACAGTATTAATTGTAGATATCGTTGTTTAGGATCAATCAAAATTTGTCTGTACATTTTCTCCACATCCGCCGTAACTACGTACTGATGTTGACGAAAACGAAGTAAGATGGATTGTAAATCGTCTTGAACTATAGGACCGATGCACTGTATATCATTTAATGACTTACCAGTACTAGTTGCTGCAGATGCGTCGAAAACTACACGCAATTTAGTCGTTTCGCTTTGTTCCTTTAGAATAGCATGATGTGGCAAATAGTTACCTAATTCATTTAAAGGAATTTCAGTTAAATGACCTAAACGCTCATATTCATTAATGAATTCTGTGTACCCCTTTCTAAGATATGGATTTCTAGACATCTTACGTTCCAAATTAAGAAATCTTTTTAATGAAATATGATAAGAGTCCCCTAAAAGATCTGACGACTCCTTAAGAGGTATTTGAACACAGAACCTGCCGTCACTGTCACGTGTTGTGGTTTTATTAAATAACTCTTCACAATATTTTTCTTCAGAAGAAAAAACTTTATGTGGTGGCACATTTTTTAATTCCTCCAATTCCCAAAACTTTGCTAATTGTTCTCTTACTTCAACACTAAAATGACACTGTAATTTAGTTGTCATTTTATTGCTGGCCATAGGGCCTGCAATAACCCATCCTAGTTGTGTTTCACGCATAATTGGTTGATTTCGTCCTAGCTTAATTTGACCAGATCCTATTAATTCCCAAAATATATCACATCCGAGAAGAAGATCAATCTCGGCGGATTTATAAAATAAAGGATCAGCTAATTGAATACCAAACGGAATATTGAACTGTGATTTTATTTCCATATTTGGAAGTTTGTCTGTTATGTTCGGCACAACATAACACTTAACTTGTAAATTGTAGGAATTATGTAATGATTTTATTTTTAAGTTGCAGTTCATTAATAGAAAATGTTGTATTGTTTAGACCGCACACATATAGATTGTTTTTTGTTGTATTGTAGTAACCAATTTTATGTTTTGCACTTTCAGTGATAAAAGATGATTGGCTACCACTGTCTAGTAGGGCTCTCAAAGTAAAGCTATTGCCATTGTTTGTGACCTCAACCAATGCAGTAGAAAGAAGTACTTGGTTTGAAGCCACAGCAGACATGGTAACTGATGAATTAGTTATCACCTGTTCCTGAGAACCTGAATTAGTAGCAGGTAAGTCTAAACATTCAGTTTTATTTGTAGTAAGTAAGTAAGTAAGTAACGGCCTGTTACTATCCCACTGCTGGGCATAGGCCTCCTCTCTCCGTTGCTGGAGAGAAGGGTTGGAGCTAAGACCTACCACGCTGCTCCAATGCGGATTGGTAGGTTACACATATCCCCGGAATTCTCTACAGATATGCAGGTTTCCTCACGATGTTTTCCTTCACCGAAAAGCGTGTGATAAATTGCAATTATCAATTAGACACATAAGTTTTAATAGAAAAACTCATTGGTGTCTGCCCGGGTTTGAACCCATGATCGTCTCTAGAGATTCACACGGTCGCACCGCTAGGCCATCACAGCTTATTTGTAGTAGATGCATGTAAAGTAGTATGTAAAGTAGTATGTTCAGTATCTTGATCTATTTGTTTGTGAAGTAATGTATTGTGTTTTTTCTTACAGATACGGCAGCCACCGAGACGACAAAAATATGCCTGGTGACCACCACGGAGACAATTGCCACATACTTTCCATTGTTGAACCTTAAGGTTACGTTCATTAATTGGTAAGGATTTAAACTTGAAGCACTCATATAACCTATGATCTTTCTTACAGGCAAGACACGGACTACTGGGACTGTTGATCTGAACATCCGAAGGAGATGAGGCAATAAATGTTTTTGATCTATTTAAACTTTGACGTTTTTCTTGCCTATCATATGATCTACCTGCACTCATAGTTTCTAGTACATCTGCTCTGTGACGAAGAAAATTATAAAAATCCTCTAAAGTAACAGAGTCCTTATCACTCCTAAATTCCTCCCACCTTCGTGCGGTACCAGTGTCCAACTTTGCTGAAGCTATATAAATAATCAATGTATCCCACTTGTCAGTAGGTTCACCTAATATATTTAAAGATTTTAAATTTTTTATCAAGATGTCAATCATATAACGTAGCCCCTTATCTGACTCTCTAACCATAGGTTCTAATGAGAATAAACTTTTGAGATGCTGATTAATTAATAGCCGTTTGTTATCGAATCTCTCACAAAGTGATGACCATGCGATGGGGTAGTTATCAGAAGACAGTAATAGACTTTATCACAGCACTAGCAGGGCCTTCAAGATATGATTTTAAATAATGGAATTTACTAATAAAATCTATATTTTTATTGTCATGTATAAGAGATACATATGTATCTCTAAACTCAAGCCATTTAGTCAAATTTCCATCAAAAGAAGGAAGCTTCAACGGAGGAAGTTTGATATTAGAAACAGCATGTGAATTACTATAGCTTGAAGCTTCTTCCTTTTGGGTACAATCTGATTTCCAACTATCTATTACTTCCTGCGCCTGAGCAACAAGAAAGTAGAATTTATTTTCTGTTATTTCCCTCTCTTTCATTTGTTTTTCCTGTTCATCTAGCTGTAATTCCAATTTAGATTGCACTTCATCAAATTGGTCAAACAGATCTTGTACTTTTCCTAATCTTAAGGTTAACTCATTAATTTTTATTTTGTTTAAAGTTTTCTCCTCTAAAAATGCATTTAAGTAGTTCTCAAATAAAGTTAATCGGCCTCTCAAAGTAGCTCTTGTTTGAATTAATTCCTTTTGTGACATTGTTGCATTAGAAACTAATAAATGAAAAATAGATTCAAAACATACCTACATTACTACATACATTATTATTAAAATAAATTTCATACATTACTATTAACCTTTATTTTTGTATTGTTTCCTAAGAATAAGCATTTCTTCTAATCTTCTTGTAGTCTTTAAATTAGTAATGGTTTGGCTTATCTGACTCCAAATAAGTATTCACTGTCGACACAAATAAAGGGAGGGATTGATACAAATAAAGGAACGGGCTTACTTGTATCTGCAGGCTCGTATACCAATCTTCTCCTTTGTTTGAAGAGTTTGTGTTTTTTAGATCAAATGAGATCAGCGCATCACGTCGGCGGTCTCCAAAATGGTCTTGTTTGCGCTTGTATGAATTGAAATACAAGTTGTTTTAATAGTTTTATTTTAGATAGTAATGTACAAAGTATTAGCGTTGAGGTTAAGAAAAAATATAATATATAATGACAGATGGCCGCATGACATTTTGACGCGAGTCGAGCGTCCTTTTCCGCCCTCCCCCCACACCTCAGGCGTTTCAAATATTGGCGCCTTCAGCTTTTCTAAAATGAAACGTGCTTGCCTAAGATGGAACGTGCTTGCCTAAAGATGGAACGTGCTTGCCTAAAGATGGAACGCGCTTACCTAAGATGGAACGTGCTTGCCTAAAGATGGAACGTGCCTGCCTAAGATGGAACGTGGTTGCCTAAGATGGAACGTGCTTGCCTAAAGATGGAACGCGCTTGCCTAAGATGGAACGCGCTTGCCTATCTTTGTCTAATAACACATAAAAAAGAGAGACAGAAGGTGCGTGTTATTTGCTTTTTAGTTTTGTTCGATGAACACAAATCAAATAAAAATAATCCTCATTCAAATAAGCTCTTTCAAGCACTTTTGAATCGTCACAAATCAATATTATTAATGAAGCTACAACTGGTTCGGAATGTTGCTCTTACCGAGAAAAACTAGAAAGAAACTCGGCGGTCAATATTTTAATAATTTTCAATTTTACATTACCGCAATCTTGTATAAAGCTGATATTTTAAATTCAGGCATTTTTAGCATCCAAATAATCTTCAATTTTGTCATATGCTTTACGTAGAAGTCTATCTCTTACATTTAATTGAAACCTTTCTATAGACTGGTGTAGATTGCGGAATTTTATTGTAGAAAGGAATACCGATACCAACGAATGAATTGGTAATACATAATACTGTGGAAATAAACAAATCGCGCTGTCTCAATATCAATTAGATGTCTTAAATTTTAGGCTAGCTCACTTATTTTATGTTTAATAAGTCTATAAAATAGCTACGGGCATGGTACAGTTATATGTTGCAAATCTTACAGAAAATATCGAAGTAATTTTACAGAAATCATGTGGAATAATAGTTCAATGTATCAAGAAACAAAGGATTTACAAATGCAAGATACATCGAATACTATTTTCTGAATTCTACAATAAGATATCATAACAGTTAAATCCTTTTACTGAGTCTCTACTGATCCAAGGTTTTCTTTCCTTCGAGAAAAGAATATAAAGATTACACCCACCGCATCACTCCAATGCGGATTTGTAAATATATATTATAAATTCTGTGCACATGTTTTATCTCAATTTGTCCTTTAACTCTACACACATAATAAACTTTCAATATCTATTCAATGTAATAAACTCATACATAGGCATTTTCTTGAAAAAGAAATCTTTTCTTAACTGATATAAATATACAAATGCATCTTCAATTATAGTGTAGAAAAGTTAATTAATGCGTGCGCATACTTGAGGTATTTGTAATAGTATTTTTTTTACATCATCATCATTCTCCTGCCCTTATCCCACTCTAAGTAGAGTCTGTACAACGGTCGTAAAATATCTAGCCAAAAAATGTTGTTACATGTTTTGGCTAGTTATTTTACGACCGGCTGTGTGCCTGACGTCCACTTCCCTTAGTCGCCTTTTACGACACCTCGGTGAGAAATGAGGGTGGTCTATACTACTCAGGCAGATAGTATTTTTTATATTAAAAAATCAATTCTATTCAGTAATGTTGAATTCTACATGAGTCACGTTCAATATAAGTCCAAAAAGTGATTGTTTCATTTTAATTTTAAGACAACCTTGTGTTAAAGTATTTTATTTTATTGAACTTATTTATTTATTAAAAGGCCATCAACAATATACACACTATGTAGCTGCATAAAAAAACTGTGATATTATTTTAAACTAAGTGCTATATTAATTATAGATGGCAACGGTATGTGTAATTTGACAACAATTATTTTGCCATTTCATATAAATACGCATTTGTTTTATGCAATGATAAAAATACAATGAACAATAATCTATAATCTACTTTAAAAATATTTATCATGAGGATTGGTGAAGTAGGAGACCTAAGGAAGTTTTTTTTTCTATTTATAACGGTTTTTTTCTATTTATGGTCTACAGTGCTGCTGCTGCAGCGGCGGCGGCGGCGGAAGCGATGGTTGGCCGTCGAGTGCCACCACCTTTGCTGCGCTCAAGGACTTTACCCGCTATAATCGCACCTGGCTTCTCCATACTCCATGCTCAAATAGATCCACAGCGTACAGCCGGTAAGTTCTTAAAGATATATTTTTATTTGTTTATGTATTATTAAAGGGACTCCAACAAAGGTACACACAAAAGTCCCGTAATAACTATTCTAACAAATTGACTTAATTGTATCCCCAATTATAAGAGAACACAACATGCTTAATTAATATTATTACAATAGTACAAACTTACATAAAAAAACATATAATCATGACTTTTAAATACAGATAAGAAAAACAAAAGTAAAACTTATATGAAAAATTAAAACACACACAACAAATGAAAATAATCAAGGAAATAAGAAATGAATTGTTCGAAATGAAAATCGCGAAAGCACCAGGATTACATAAATGAGCGAATTTCATAGAAGAAATAGTATTACATGGGACTTTTAGGTGTCAATGTAATGGATAAAGCAAGTGCCTCTTCCCTCCGTTTTTGGAGAGAAGGATTGGAGCTAAGGCCTACCACGCTGCTCCCATGTGGATTGGTAGGTTACACATATCCCTACAATTCTCTAAAGATATGCAGGTTACCTCATGATGTTTTCGTGCATTGAAAAGCGTGTGATATTGCAATTATTAATTAGACATATAAGTTTAACAGAAACACCTTTGAACCTAGGATCATCCGAAACAGTCACACGGTGTCACCGTTGGCTCTTACAGAAGCTGTAAGTAACTGTATTCTTCAGAATTCTTTCAAAATTTTTGCAGTGTTAATAGGAGTCGCATTAGATGTCGAGCATAACTGCTGCTGATATTCGGTAGATATAAGCCTTTATTTAATCATAAGCTTTTGGTCAAGTTATTGAACAGTTGCACTTAATTATTGTGTTTGTTGAAGCAATAGTGTATTATAGCTTAACAATAAATTACAAATGAAGTCATCGGTTGCTGCGTTCGATAAAGCAAACATATCGTAAAATTTATGGCTTTAATAGAGTTGCGGCAGTTAAAATTTATAATGTTAGACATTGTTATATATAGTTTTGTTCGTTGCACATAAGCATACGATTTTAATATATTTTGTACTTAAAAGAATGATATATTACCTTGGATAATAATAGTTTATGGTTACCGTATAGTATCCGGCTGAGTAGAATAGACCACCTTCATTTCTTACTGAGTTGTTGTAAAAGGCGACTAAGGTAAGTTGACCCGCCGTGTGGTATCCGTCTGACTAGAATAGACTACCCTTGATTTCTTACCAAGGTGTCGCACAAGGCGCCTGTTATATTGGCCCACCAAATGGTATCCAGTTGTGGAATAGACCACCCTCTTTCTTACCGGGGTGTTGTAAAATGCGACTAAGGTTATTTAACGTCGTAAAATACGTAGCCAAATCATATGATGATGTTTTTCGTTGTTTTTTATTTTTTTTGTTTTAAAGCGTGTTGTTTAATTTTTATAAAATCTATTTATTTTTAAATTTAAGCTATCTTGAGTGGTATTCATAATTAATGTATAGAAACCGGCTATACTCACGTGTTATTTTATCGGATGAGCCCGACTAGTTTCAAGCCCGTTCCCGCCGCGATAACGCCGCGTAAAGAGCTCATGAATAAGAGCCCCGTATGGGCTTGAAACTAGTCGGGCTCATCCGATGAAATAACACGTGAGTATAGCCGGTTTCTATACATTAATCTATTTATTTTTTATTAATGTAATTCAAGCACTTGTTTACATTTGTAAGACTGAATTCCAACAATTCTCTGAGATTAGGATGTTTTATTTTATTGTGTACTAGCGGCGTACCCTGCTTCGCACAGGTATAAAATATATAGCCTATGTCACTCAGTGAAAAAAATGATCAAAATCGATTGTGGGTTATCCATAAGAGATAGACATATGTATACCGTCGCGGACTTTTCTGTAGACCTTTTCAAGGTGAACAAATACTTAGTACATCATCTCGTAGGGTTTAGCCTGCGTTTGCAATGTAAGCGGAAAAAATGTAATTATTTACGATACCTATTTATTAGAAACCGATATTTATTATTTCAGTATTTCTCTACTCCATATTGAATGGTATTACACATATAAACCTTCCTCTTGAATCACTCTATCTATTAAAAAAAACCGCATCAAAATCTGTTGCGTAGTTTTAAAGATTTAAGCATACATAGGGATATAGGGACAAACAAAGAATGTGACTTTGTTTTATACTATGTAGTGATAATCCCTATAGCATGATTCAGTATTCACGCGCGATGGCTTATTATTAGCGTATTTCATGTATAACTTTGGTGTTTCTATACCGATTTCAATGATTCTTTTTTTATACAATGGTTAATACTATTCACTTTTTTATTTAGGGATGACTGAGAGTGATATAAACGTAGGAGTAGACAAATATAACCAGAAAGCTTCGAACTGCTAAGCTATTGGGAGTTACACGTGTTATTGTGAGTCAACCATAAAAGATAGACATATGCTGTCGTGGGATATTTTTTACATAATTTTAAGGAGAACATTTCCGTCATACATGATTTCTGTGTAGCTTTAACCATCACGGTTGCACACACGACGGAAGCTTAAAAAACGGAGTAACTTCTCCCGTTTTCCCGACATTTCCCTTCACTGCACTGCTCCTATTGATTGTAGCATGATGAAAAGTATACTATAACCAGCCCAGGAGTATGAAAAAAAATTGTACCGAGTTTCGTTAAAATCCGTCGAGTAGTTTTTGTTTCTATAACGGTTATACAGACAGACAGACAGACAGACAGACAGACAGACAGACAGACAGACAGACAGACAGACAGACAGACAGACAGACAGACAAAAATTTTACTGATTGCATTTTTCGCATCAGTATCGATCCCTAATCACCCCCTGATAGTTATTTTGGAAATATATTTCAGTTACAGAATTGACCTTTCTACAGATTTATTATAAGTATAGATAGATATAGATTTACCAGTATTGAACGCGTGTTGTCTTAATGTGCGCGGGGTTTTATGCGTTTTATATTAACACTTGGACGCTGAAAGACCACTTTACAACTTTTTCATAGAAGTGTTTACCTTGTTTGCGTCATAAAAGCATTTACGAGGAAAATCCCGTGGAGGAAAAATGATACCGCATTTACTTGTAATAAAATTATAGTTAAAATTTTCATCGTGTCATTCTATTTCAATAACTATTTTTTTACCATATATTAGGGATTGGACAGTGCTGCCAATTAATGTATTATTAGTTCTAGTGTGCGTTTTCGAACAGCAAAGAAGGCGGGAAACATTTTGAGAAGTGAAGTTCTGGGTGTTTTAAAAGTTAGTTTTCGTGGGACCCTGGACGGAAAAACAGTGAATGCAGTCTGTATATACTTAAATATTATTTCATTATTTCTCTTAAGCTAACACATACGTTATATGTAGATAGATCTGATTACCTGCGACTTTGTCCGCGTCATTTTTAGTGTTCAATTGGAAGTATATTGTTTTTATAGTAAAGAAAATGGTTATATAATCCTCATCATCTTCCTGCCCTTATCCCACTCTAAGTGGGGTCGGCACAACATGTTATAAACATGCTGTCACATGATTTGGCTGCGTTTTTACGACCGGCCGCCTGCCTGACGTCAACTTACCTCTGTCGTATTTTACGACACCTCGGTAAGAAAGAGGGTGGTCTATTCTACTAAACCGGATACCACACGGTGGGTCAACTTACCTTAGTCGCCTTTTACGACACCTCGGTAAGAAATGAGGTTGGTCTATTCTACTCAGCCGGATACCACACGGCGGGTCGACTTACCTTAGTCGCCTTTTACGACACCTCGGTAAGAAATGAGGGTGGTACTATTCTATTCAGCCGGATACCACACGGCGTGGTTATATAATCCTATATGTTAAAAAATCCTCTTATTCTTTCGGGAATAGAGAAAAAAAGGCGAAATTTAAAGCCCTCCTTGCGAGCGCTAAGTAAATGGTGAAAGTTATGTAAAAATCATGTATTACAAATAATTTATAAGGCAAAACGACGTTGGCCCGGTCAGCCAGTTTAATACGAGTATATACAGCAAACAAATTTATTGAAATGAATTTGAAGGCAATATTGCGTGATAAATGAGCAATCTCGTATAGTTTTGAAAGACACATTTCAGTAAATCCACTTCAACCGTAAAGATTTATATGGTGGTTTTGAACGACTTCAAACTTGCCTTCGCGTGCTATTAAGCCATTTAGCTTGATGGTATTTAGAGGGCGAGCCTAGAACACACGCGATGCACGGATGTACTTAGATACATGATAAACACCACTGTACGATATAATAGAAATATTGTCAGTTTTTTTTATTTACAACAAAAATATACAAGTTTTTTTTTTATATATATGGGACACTTACACACACGGTCGTCCGTCCCCAAAGTAAGTAACTTAATACTTGTGTTATGGTAGACAGACAACTGGTGAATATATACTTATATAATTGTTAAATACATACTTAAATACAAATATACACTCAGGCTCAAGGACCAACAAATTCATTTATAGAAAATGTTGGCCCTCGGCGGGAATCGAACCCGCGACCCGCGGAGCTGAAGGCAGGGTCACTACCCACTGCTCCAACGAGCCAGTTATATCTATCTTAAATTACTTGCACGCTAGGACTAAATTATGCCCACATGGAATGGTCCCAAGAATGCTGGCAGCGTTTCCGCGTTGAATCGCTAAACTGATTCTTTGTGAGAAAAAGGAGCCGATAAAACGAATATTTTTTTTTTTGCACTTTGACTCCATGGCCCTAGGGTCTCAACTGCAAACGGCACAAATATTTATGTCAAATATATTATATTGTCAAAGTATAACGAATACCAATTGATGGATATTTAATTTTCCATATTAAAAATATCAAAATTCTAGTCGAAAAATATTTTTCTATAACAAACCAACTGTTACTTAGTTACGACTCTTTCGAGGACGTCACGGGTTAAAACTCGGAACACCAATGAGTTTTTCTGTTAAAACTTATGTGTCTAATTGATAATTGCAATTTATCACACGCTTTTCGGTAAAGGAAAACATCGTGAGGAAACCTGCATATCTCTAGAGAATTCTCGAGATATGTGTAACCTACCATTCCCCACTGGAGCAGCGTGGTAGGTCTTAGCTCCAAACCTTCTCTCCAAAAACGTAGAGAAGAGGCCTATTCTCAGCAGTGGGATAGTAACAGGCCGCTACTTAAGCCTTAAGAGCTACATTGTACATAAGGCTTTTAGCCCTAATTTTAATTTCTTACTTATGCTCTTAATTATGTGATAAAGGAGTATAGTATCTGTTTAATGTAGCCCCATTTGGTAGCAAGTAAAGTTTCATATTCGTCGTTTATTATAATAAAGGATAAATGTTTTGAGGCATTAGTTAAAATAATTAAGGAAGCGGACCGTCGTCATTCCAAGTTAATATTACTTTAATCAGTTTGATAATTTCAGCCTTAAGTGCTCTGAGGTTATCCCGTCAACTTGAAAATATAATATTCAAAGTTAGGAAATTTTAACCAATAAGTACTAAACACGTTATATGTGGTTAATGTATAGAACCGGCTATACTCACGTCTTATTCTATCTGGTTAGCCCGACTAGTTTCGAACCCATCCGGGGCTCTTATTCATGAGCTCTATATGCGGCATTAATGCTCGTGGGTGGCGGGGGTGCGGGGGGACGTGAGTATAGCCGGTTCTATACATTAACTATGAATACTACTCATGACGTTATATGTGTTTTAATAAAAACTACATATTTTTTTAAGTGCAGTATAAAGTTGTTTCAATCGCCAGCTTTATTCGACCAGAAGTAACCCAAACACACACACACACGCACACACACACACACACACACACACACACACACACAGACGCACACACACGAGACCCACCTGCCCAACTATTTTTTCCATTTTTTTTATATCTTTTAAAAAAAATTCCGAGCAAGGTTTAGTCACCCAGGTTCTACAAATTTAAAAATGTTAACAATTGCAAAAACTAATTATGATCTATTTAACGATATAGGCGTCAATTATTAAACAGCCGAAAATCGATTATTAACAATCAATTTCGATTTAATCGACTTTTTACAAATCGATATATTTTGAGGTGGAAAAAATTGATTATTTTGTCATTTAATTTTTTCCAGTCACATCTCTAATTCCTCAAACAATTCCTTTTTAACAGTTTATGAAGTATAAAATTAAGAATGCCGCGTGGTCGGTGTTGAAAGTTGATCGTTGGAATTTTCAGGTTAAATTTCATTAAAAAGTTTTCTTTATTTTTTAAGCCTCTAAGCACCTGTTGTTTTTGAATATCGATTTTTTAAAGTGTTACAGAACTACCCTATCTAATGTCATCATGATCAATCAATCAATGTAAATAGCATGATCTTAAAATGAAACGTCAAAAGGGTTTTGTACAATGAAATGATCACAATGTGCAGCATGTTAAAGGGTTAATTATTTTAATATTGTAGAAATTAAGCTTAAATTTAAGGAAATAAATGTAAATGGAATTAGAAGCGAAAAATGTATCGAAAATAACTGTATAGTTAAGTATATAATATTGTACTAAGTAATAATGAAACAGATAAAATACGCCTCTGACCCCCATCTTTAATATTTAAATGAGTTATATATTCGGAATCTCAAAAACGGCTCCTACGATTTTCCTGAAATTCAGCACGTAGAGGGTTTTGGAGGAGAAAAATCGATCTAGCTAGGATTCATATATACATATAAAAAAAATCGTTTTATCCCTATTTTTGGGCATTATAAATACTAAAATTTATATTGAATTGAATTTTTGCCATTAGCTGTCAAGTCAGTGTAGCTTATTCGGGAAACGGGTGGTTGCGAGGAATGAAAATATCTAAGATCGAGCCCCACCTATCCTATTACTTTTTCTTTTTTTATTTTGAAAAAAATACCGAGCAAGGCTCGGTCACCCAGATATTAATTCCTCTATAAGAGTTAATTAAACACAAAGTCCTAATTGACTTTAATAATATAATGGTTTCTTATTTCTTAGAGCAAATTTTAAATTTTACCAACCAATAAACATGACCCGGAAGTTGACTGCAGGTGTGTGTAATTTACATATTTCACCGTCCCCATAATCCGTTGCGAGTGTCGTATCATTAAAATTCAAGCTTACGTTTAGCTTATGTAAATAGGCTGCGGCTTACTTACCGCCGTCAGAAATGTAACGTTGCGACACTTTTCACTTTAGGTAACGAAAGAAAAATATCAACTGTGATTAAATTACATCATACTCCTTTTTTTTATACAGGAAAAAAACCCCTTATGGGTACCGCCACCCAACTGGGACAGGCGGTGATTATGTCGGACTCGCACCGACTAAAACGACCTGTGTGCTCCTCCACGCTGCTGATGGCAAGGACAGGGTATCGTTGTACACATTGCCCCCATCCCCGCCGACAGCAGCTCTGATCCCAGAGAACACCTCCTCCGGGTAGGGACCCGTCGAAAGAAAAGCCCCTCTCCGCTAACCGGTGCATCGGGAGCACCAGATGCACCGACCGCCTCGGGGACCTGTAAGCCAGACGTCCGATATACCCCGTTCGGTACGTCCGAAGGTCCCCTGACAGGGTGGTAGACGATGGACTTAGGCAAGTTGCTACCACCTGGACTCGCCAGCAGCAGATTGGATCCAGAACAAAAGTTCCTGGAACTGCTCCACCCCCCCTCCCACTCCACCCCCCCTAAATTACATCATTCTCCTGTCCTTATCACACTCTAAATGGATTCGGCACAACATGTTATAAACATGTTGTCACGTGATTTGGCTAGGTATTTTACGACCGGCCGCCTTTCTAAAAGTCAGCTTACTTTAGTCGTCTTTCCGACATTTTTAATTCTATTCAGCCGGATACCACAAGGCTGTGTGATTAAATAACAAAAGTAATAATAAAAATATTAGGGGGACCGGAAAGTAATGTCGTTTTCTTACATTAAATTCAAAATAATATATTTTGATAGGTCTTTATTGCTAATCAAAAATATTATCACCCTCGTTATCAGCAACCTTTTGCCATCTAGTGTGCAAATTTTGTAATCCCGGATTGATAAAAATTAATTGATTTTTGAGAAAAATATCTTGAGGTGGCATTTTGGACATCATCCAAATTTTAATTTTTTTTCAACTAAGAAAATGATGCAGCGATCGGAATAAATGGAAATTCATAGGTACCATATGGGGCGAATATTTTGTGTGAGGCAGTACCTCCCACCCTAATTCATTATTTTTTTAGGGGTGGCCGCCGTACACAGTTTGATCTTGCATTGTCCTGTTGCAGGATGACTCCCTTTCTGTTGACAATCGCTCGATACTTTGCCATTAAAAATTGGTTCACGCGATCTAATTGTTCACAATAAAGATCTGTATTAAAAGTTTCTCCTGGTTTTAGGACTTCAGAGTGGACAATTCCGCGAATATTCCACCAAACACATAGGGGCGCTTTTTTGGGAAGTAAACCCGGTTTCGAAGAACTTCTTGGTGATTCATTTAAAAATAACCACTGCCTTTTCCGTTTTGGATTATCATATACGACCCATTTTTTGTCTCCAGTGAACAAATGATCAAAAAACGGTTCTCTTTAGTGCCGTTGAAGCAATGCGTAGCATGCAATGGATCGGTTGACTTTCTTTTCTTTAGACAGATTATGAGGGACCCAAACAGATGCACTGGTTACTTTCCCAATCTGCTGTAAATTTTCCTGAGTAGTTGGCCAAGGTTGGTTAAGTGTCTTTGATAGTTCCTTGATTGTTAGACATGGATTTGCTTCCACTTCTGCCCTTGGCATGTCGTTAAATAATGATGTTGGTCTTCGTGATTGATAGGAGTCCGAAACATTGCAATTACCAGATCTGAACTTGGAATACCATCTTTGACTTTTGCGAACGTCTAATGCACTTGAATAAATATCGCAAATGTTTTTGGTAGCAACTGTTGCGTTAATATCCTCGCGAAACTCAAAAAGCATACAATGCCGGATATGTTCTTCTGGTATTTAGCTGGCCATTTTTTCTTCAAATTACAAATATAAAAGTTTAATATTGAATTATTCAGAAGTAAACAAGTCACAATAACCTTAACATAACTTAGGCACCGCTTTGCAATACACAGTGAGTTGAAAAATGACGACCGAATATCGACATTCACAAAAACGACATTACTTTCCGGTCCACCTTACTTTGCTATAATCCGCGATAAAATAAATAGAAAATATATATAAGTAATGCTAAATGTAGAGTGGACTATCCGTTTTCATAGCCGATACATCTACAATTCGTAAAAACGCATGCACATACCTTCACCACCGCCTCTACAATGCACAAGCACTATACACGTTCACTATCACAAACTAAACTTGAGACTATCTCCTATTGATGCTTCGGTTGCGGGGCGAAACGATTGCTATATGGATCTCCACAAAATAACGTCTAATTCTATAAATTATGTTGCGATTAAATTTCTGTTTATAACATCTACATTTAAAAAATTAAATGCATTTTCAATATACATCTATTTAAAATAATTACGGAACCTTTCACTTCGAGAAACTTTAGAAAATCTTTCATTGAATTTCCGGGAGATATCAAAATTCAATATTCGCAAGTTTCAAATGTATTTTTGATGAGTTTTCCGGTAGTGCGACGGAAGAGTTGCAAAGTTGAATCGGAATTTTATTTCATTTTATATTTCAAACGGTATGCCCGGTATATCTTCGAGATATTAAAAAAATGTTTTAAAATATTACTTCTTTCTTTACCGCAGTTTTATTGCTACATTGTGTACTACGGTAATAATTGTTATAACTTAACTCGATTAAACTAATGTACCTGGGTGACTGAGCTATGCTTCGTATTTTTTTAAAAAGATATAAGAAAATGCAATTAAAAAAAAAAGAGCACCGGATCACATGTGGGAATCGATCCCAGTTCAGAACTTTTTT
Organism: Morpho helenor; assembly: GCA_029227775.1. Classification (NCBI taxonomy): domain Eukaryota; kingdom Metazoa; phylum Arthropoda; class Insecta; order Lepidoptera; family Nymphalidae; genus Morpho; species Morpho helenor. The sequence continues at coordinate 3,557,146 of JARGCU010000019.1, read as the reverse complement.
GGTTCGCGCTTTACCTTTAGACTAAAACTGCTTTGCATTTGACAGCTTAAATTATGAGTGAGTGTTCAAAAACAGGGATAAAACGAGCTTTTTTTTTAATAAAACTTAGCTAGAACAATTTTTCTCCCCAAAACCCATGCTAAATACGTGACGTAACATTTTCAAACTGGTCACATGACATCATGCAATACTGATTGTAATTACTAATACTAATTCTAATACAAAATTTAAGTTATTCAAAAGCTACAATTTACAATTTTTCTTGAATAAAGAATATTTTGAATTGAATACGTATGTTATATGGGAGAGGCATAACAATTCTAGAAAAGCTAAGGTGGGGCATGGTTCAAAAAAGGTTGAGAGACACTACTTCAGAGATATTCTTCCTTTGTGATTGAAATCACTATTCTACTTTTTAAGATGTGATTATAATCAAGGTTAATCACAGGATAAGAAAAAAATATATTAAACAAAAACAAATAATAAAAAGTGACGCTTCTTATAAATATGAAAAGTCAGTAAGAATACAATATAAAGAAAAGAAAATTCCATTTCTGTATCATGAATACGAGATCACTTTTATTGTCGCTATTATGTACTGAATTCTTTTCGACGTCAATCGTAGGAACCCTTTCATATTCAGTAATATTGAATAAACCGAAATCATGTAAAATAACATGTAGAAAGTTTATCTTCTACGTAAAGTAACGGCATGTTACTATCCAAATGCTGGGCATAGGTCTACGTTTGTTGAAAGAAGGGTTGGAGCTAAGACCTACCACGCTGCTCCAATATGGATTGGTAGGTTACACATACCCTCCAGAATTCTCTAGAGATATGCAGGTTTCCTTTACCTAAAAGCGTGTGATGAATTACATTTATTAATTAGACATAAGTTTTATAGTAAAACTCATTGTTGACTGCACAGGATTTGAACCCGTGACCCTCTTGAAAGAGTCGCGCGGTTTCATCGGTTGGTTATCACAAATTTCTCTTCTATTATTTAAGCATACAAAAGTTATTATAGAATCTTTTTGCTAAATTCCGCGTTTGTTAAGTTAATCTATGTAATGTTATGTGTAGGAAGCAGACAACGTTCACATACCTTATACATGCAGGATAAGTTACCAAACGTATCAAAATGTGAATAAGGATAAACAAAAAGGAAAAAAGGAAGAAAGTTACGGGGCGAAACGATCGTAGAGATTGTCGTAGTGAATGTGTGCAGTGCTTGTGTGATGTTTTATTGGTGGTGGCGTTTTGTGATTCGTGTGGTGATTGGTCCTGCATGTATAAGGTATGTGAACGTTGCCTACTTACACTTATCGTTCTCTTAAAAAACGAGGAAATAATTCTATCATAAATTCGGTACTATGGAATTCCGCAAAGGAACGCGAGGAAAGGAAAATATTACTTATTATGCACGAGGGATAAAATAAATGATCATTTTAACAGTCATTTACTTTGTATCAATATTTTGAGATATTATGACATACCCGCTATAGTTCCTTTTGTTGTTTCGGTTAACGATCTACGAACGAAGAGCCTGGACCAATATCGCAAAAGGCTTTAGCGTAATTGTTGTATCAAAGATAGGATACAGAAGGCAGTGTAGCTTGGAATTAAACGTATCGTGAGATAAATGCTTTAGCTTGGGGATTAAGCTTGTAGTAATGCTCCTTGTAAGAAGCCATTTATATTTTAAATACAAATGTTTGTTCGCGTATTTTTATATACATTTCTTTAATATAATGTAAATTTATACGGCAATCAATGAGTCATATAATTTACTAGCAATCGCCATAAAAATGATTAAAGTGTTAACCTTAAAAGCTAGACATATGCTGTCGCGGACGTTTATTTAGAGCTTTTAGAGGGGAACAATTTTGTAATACATGATTTTTTAATATTATAACTTTTACCGTTTACTTAGCGCCGTTTCACCGTTTACTCTTATTCATCTTAGCGTGATGTTATATATCTATATCCTTCCTCGATAAATACACTATCTTACACTGAAAGAATTTATCAAATCGGTTCAGTAGTTCCTGAGATTATCGCGATCAAACAAACACTCTTCAGCTTTATATATTAGTATAGATTTGATTAAAACTAATAATATCATTAGACAATAAAAATCGAATTTTTAAACGCTTTTTGGCTTTTTCCATTTTCATGTACGAAGAGAAATCAAAAGAATAAGATAAACAGCTTTTGACTGAGAACCGAACAGACCCTTAAAATATTACCGCTGACATGAGTTTTAAGTTTAAGACTGAATATGTAATCCCAGCGTTTGTACCTACATTACAATATAGTTAAAAGATCGAATACTATATTTTCCCGCGTCTTCGTCCCTGATAAAATCAATCATTCATTCTCCTGCCCTTATACCAATACTCTGACTGATGACAGCTCAACACGTTATAAACATGTCATATGATTTGGTTAGGTATTTTACGACCGGCCACCTGCCTGACGTCGCATTTTACGACACCTCGGTAAGAAATGCGGGTGGTCTATTCTACTCAGCCAGATACCACACGGCGGGTCGACTTACCTTAGTCGCCTTTTACGACCCCTCGATATGAAATGCGTGTGGTCTATTCTACTCAGTCGGATACAACACGGCTTATGTTTATAGATAGAACATGTAACTTTTTTCTTTGGATGTGGCGAATCTTTTATATTTAAATGAGTTAATCTTCAATGTACATACATAAATATATTGTCCGAATCTTGGAAAACGGCTCCAACGTTTTTCATGAAATTGAATGTTTATGAAATTTATGTTAAATCCAAAAGACAATTTTCCCTATCAAACGTAAAGACATGATAGCTTATTAGGGGAACAGGCGGTGTAAAGAGGTGGAAATACCTAGGTTCGAACCCACCTGCCCAACTATTTTATGATTTTTTTTTATTTTAATTTTTTTTCGGTCGGTCAATCGGTTAGATAGTTTAGCCAAACTATAGCATTTTTAGAAGCCTCGTCAAATAATATATAGGAAGATATTTCAGGAACCTTATCTAAATTACTCAGCGAAGAAGGTCTTGAAATGTCTTATTCTATCAATGAGTTTATTAGGATTGATGACTTCGCCATTAAGGGCACTCAATCACCCGACCTCAGTGTTGGTTTAGGACTTATTCATTAGTAAGTATAGGGTATTTAATTAGATTTTTTTATAGACCTTAGACGTGACAGTACGCTTGAGTAATTAATATTAAAAGATTTTCTTTCGTTTGGTTGGTCGGATACTGTATAATTAAGATATTTTTGTAAAACATGGATGTTATAGATTTCTTTGTCTTACTAGCCTATACACGCGACTTCGTTCGCGTGGACTGTTGTCGTGTCGTCGATATTAGATGGCGCATTTCACTGTCATCCTGTTCATATAGAATTAACAGGATTCCTATAGCCTATATGTTATTTTTTTTTTTTTTTTTTATTTGAGATCAAGTACAGAATGTTATTAAAAGTAATTTTACGAGTTCAATTAATTGTTGAGCTTAACATGATAACACTCCAAGACATGATCTTAGCATGCAGTATTAAATAAAAGCTACTCGAACGGATTTCACAAAAAAAAGGCGCATTTCACTGTCATCCTATTCCTATAGAATTACCAGGATTCCTATAGCCTATATGTTACCCGGTGTATAAGGAATAATTGTGCCAAATTTCATCGATATTGATTCAGCGGATTCGCCGTGAAAGAGTAACAAACATACATCTACTCACATTCACAAAACTTTCGCATTTATATTATTAGTAGGATGAGATGAGTGTCCTAGAAAATTGGCTAATCTAGATAAAAATAATGATGAAAAATTAAAGTTACTTAGTTTTGTATCAATGCCATGTATATATTATAGCTATTGATTCAATATAAATTCCATCCAATTTATGTTTTTGAAGAGTAAGTAAGTAACGGCCTGTTACTATCCCACTGCTGGGCATAGGCCTCCTCTCTCCGTTTTTGGAGAGAAGGATTGGTGCTAAGACCTACCACGTTGCCCCAGTGCAGATTGGTAGGTTTCACATATCTCTAGAATTCTCTAGAGATATGCAAGTTTCCTCACGATGTTTTCCTTCACCGAAAAGCGTGTGATAAATTGCAATTATCAATTAGACACATAAGTTTTTAATAGAAAAACTCATTGGTGTCTGCCCGGGTTTGAAGCCATGATCGTCTTTAGAGATTCACACGGTCGCACCGCTGGGCTATCACAGCTTTTTTGAAGAGTAGTTAAATTCAAGCAGCTAACACAACGGCCAATATTATTTATAGTTGAAACAAAATCGCAACGTTTCAGTAATGAAGCCGTCAAGGTAATTTCCAGAGAGCGCATAAAATAATACAAGGCTCATGAACCGGTTTAATTGTCTTGAAAATATAGCCGTCGAGTGCAAATACTGCAAAAAACACTGGATCACCGCCAGCCACTAATGCTTGAAAATAGCCCGATATTTATTTAACACGATGAGACATTATTTTGGATTTAGTTAGGAGAATTTAATAGATATTTACTTTTGACGTGACAACGTCTTAAATTAGGTTGCGGCTTGGAGTCACTCATGAAAAAGTGTAACGCCCGCTCACGTCTGTTACGATGAGTCACCGAACGAAAGAGAGGCCCGCCGGACTGGCGAATGCCTTGCGTCTCTCTCCTACTCCAATCCATCACATTTAAAAAGACGTTGTCACGTAAAATCTTTGCCCGTAAAACCGACTTTACAGGCAACAGTTTTTTTTTGGGATCGGAAGTAAACGGTGTTGGTACAATAATAAGTTATTATTAATAGCAACAAAACAACCAGTGACCATCTAACTGAGTGAAGGCCTCTTGTAGAATATGGATCTAACATGTTATTTAAAACTTAAATGTTTAAAATTATTTCAATGTGTGCACCAAAAGAAAGTTTTTAATGTCAAATCCATGACATTCTTTTACGAGGAAACGTTAAAAACCTTAACCTACGAGTTTATATTATCATCATAACAAAGTATAAAATACAGTCCCCCACCGCTTCTCACAAACTAAAACTAAAGAACTTATGAAACCTAGGCTCAGCATTCTAGCTTTTAGTTTCGGCTAGCTCATATAGTTCCATAACATTCAAAGATCATTTATGGGTTTTAGGTCAAGGTTTAGGTTATATATCTTTATAATAGAATTCCACAATCTATTTTGGACTTGCCTTTACACAAATTTAAAATATCTCTTAAAAATACACTAGATAACAAAGCTTATTGTACAATTGCAGATTATGGAAATGATAAGAAAGCTTGGATTTGAATTGCAATCAGAACTACGTGTACCTAGACAAAATAATATTATTAATTTTGTTGTGCAAAAATATTTTTGAAGAGAGTAGTGTAGGTGCATTGTAATTTATACGACTATTAAGTTATTATAAAAGTATAACAAAAGAATATTTTAATATGGCTTGAATTGTAAAAAAATTTCTAATTGTATTGTATTTGTATTATGGATCTCCGCAAAGTAACGCCTAATTCCTTTAATGAATTCATTAATTGACGATTGAGGTAAATTAGCGAATATATTCGTTGTCGTACATCATGAATCAAATATTTATAACAAACAAGCAATTTCAATACACGTGGATTTTACAAAACGACGAACTTTTGTCGTAATTTACATTCATATATCAATGTCAGCGTACATGTGAGACAATAAAGTTTATTCGTGATCGATTTCAGTTCACAAAAAAAACTCATTGAATTCAGTGTCTCGAATTCTGAATGTAACAACGTTCAAGGTTAAAATATGTACATAACTTGAAAAATCACGATTTAATACAGGATTTTTTTTAAATTCATATGCATAGATTGGATAGTTTCTTCAAAGAATAACATGAAATATAATCTAGTATTTCTTGGATACTTTAGTTTTCAGCAAACTATCTAGTGTTGGTATATGAAGGCTTTTGACAGAACAAAGTATGAAAAAGTAGATTTTAAACTTTCGCGATTCATACTGATTATTATATAAACATACGGGTCACATCGCGTTATAATCGATTACCTTTGTATAAGGTTCTACGTTTCGGCAGAGTTGCATCCACCGTGGTCACGAACTGACTCTGAAAGTATGAAAAAGTTTCATCATTCTCCTACCCTCATCCCTCTAAGTGGAGTCGGCTCAACATGTTGTTACATGATTCGGATAGGTATTTTACGACCAGCCTGACGTCAACTTTTTTTTTGTCAGGAAAACCCATTATGGGTCATCACCGCCCGACGGGGACGAGCGGTATGTTGGACTCGCACCGTCTAAAAACCTGAAAGTGCTATCACCGCGCTGCTGGTGGCGGGGACAGGGTACCGTTGTACACATTGCCCCCATTCCCGCCAGCAGCAACTCTGACCCAGAGTGCGCCAACTCTGGGTCGGGGCCTCTCTAAACCGTGGTCCCTCTCTCCGCTAATCGATGCATGGGGAGCACCAGATGCATCGCCCGCCTAGGGGACCTTATCAGATGAGCGTCCGATAAACCCCGTTCGAGACGCCCGGAGGTCCCCGTTAGGGCAGCAGGCGGCCAACTATACGTTGGGATTACGACATAATAAACATAACCGGAGTAACATGGTCTAGAACAGCCCAAAATAGGGAAAATAGAAGGACATGAAGGAGGCCTTAGCCCAATTATGGGCGTCCAAAATATAAATAAAGAAAAAAAGAATGACGAATTTATCTAAACAGAATAGAACATAGTTTATAAGGAAATATTGTAATACCAACTAATTAGAACTTGACATTATTTTTTTTGGAATAAAACGCTTTTTAATATTATTATTAGCTCTAAGCGAACTATCTAGTTATGGTATATTGTTTCTTTGGACAGTACAAATTAAGAAAAAAGCTTCATTATTCTTTTGAACTCATCCCACTCTAAGTGGCGTCGGCACAACATGTTGTCACATGATTTGCTTACGTATTTTACAACCTGCCGCGTGCCTGACGTCAACTTACCTTAGTCGTATTTAACGACACCTCGGAAAGAGTGTGGTCTATTCTACTCAGCCGGATACCACACGGCCAAGAGACTATAAACAATGAACCTCAAAATATGTATTTGAATATTGTAATTAGAATGGGATAATAAATTGGGATTGCGAAGCCGTTGGACCCTTAGAACCTGTCATCCCCATACAAACATATAAATATGGGTTAAGTGTCAAGAGCGGCCTTTACGAATAACTTTTTGAGTTTGTTAATGCTAATAAATTGAAAATAAGCTTTTTAAGTTATTATTTTGTTATGAAATTCAGGAAATAATAACTAAATAATTTGTTCAAAGTAATAATAAAATTATCATGCTATAATCCGCGATGAAGTAAAATAGAAAACATATATAATGTCAAATGGAGAGTGGACAATCCGTTTACATATCTGATACGTGCAGGATTCACAAGCACAACACTACACAGGCACTACATACGTTCACTATCACAAACTCAAGAATCGTTTTTCCCCGCAACCGTAGCATCATCAGGATTTTATTATTTTACTATTCTTCTATTTTACTTCATCGCAGATTATGGAAAAACAATTTTATTATTACTTTTGTATTATGGATCTCTGCAAAGTAACGCCTTATTCTATAAATTAATAATAATTTGTTGTTTAGTATGACAGGTAGAGAAAAATATCCATGGTAACTGAGTTAACAGAAGAATTCAGGTAATATTACCGTCGTTCACGAGAGTTTGCTTCTGACAGGGTTATTTTCGCTTCGCACGTTTCTCTGATAAAGACATAAATTTATTTTAGACGCTTATAATTCTTATACTTATTGCTTTCCTTTAACAGTATAATTTAAATAATTTTATCTACACGTAAATTAATTTTAATTAATGTTCTTAAAGTAACTTAAATGTGGTATTTGGCTGGGTAGAATAGACTACCCTCATTTCTTACCGAGGTATCGTAAAAGGCGACTAAGGCAAGTTGAGCCGCCGTATGATAACTCGACAAATGACAGCAAATTTAAGCTTTACAATCTATTTTTATTTTACTTTTTTAATGCCCGAGAACAGTGATAAAACAACATTGTTTTCAAATAAAACCTAGCTAGATCGATTTCCCAAAAAACCCCCTACATGTTGAATTTCATGAAAATCGTTTGAGCCGGTTCCAAAATTCAGAAAATATATATACCTATACAAGATTAACTCATTTAAATATTAAAGACAAAAATAAATTTACTAACTATATTTGGAAAGACAAGTAATAAAGACACGTTAATATAAAGGCTGTGATTATGTAAATTTTACATAATAAATTGATCTGAGCAATGTATTCCCCTTTTTATTCATTTTCTATTTGAGCATAATTTATGTTTTATGTGTAAATATATTCTAGCTCCTAACACGATAGAAGTCGTGAAGCAATATTTTATTTGGTACAAAGAAAATACGATTTACGCACCTTTCACTTGATCTACGCACCCTTACTGAATTTATGAAAATATCTTCGTATTTATGTACGCATTAACAAACCCAGTGACTTCGTCTGCGTGAATTTACTTAAAATTAAAAAATTGTTACTGTCCAACCATCCAAGAATCTTTATACCAAAAAGCCGCAAGCTTATGTCAGTTCTATTATATACATCGCCAACTTTTTTTAAGTATGTATATTATAACAATGCACAAAAATTAAACTGCTAAAAATATTGTATACGCAAAGGTTACATATCATATTGTTAATGATGATATTTTAAGCATTAAAAAAGTAGAGAGTTTTATATTAAACTTTATGTAACTGCAACGTTTATAATGAACAGCGCGAACGATTTATTATATAAAGAAAAAAAAGCCCCAAAAAGCTGCGATAGACCAGGCAGACCATAAGACTCTTTCAAGGAGGTCACGAGTTCAAACCCGGACAGGCAGCAATGACTTTCTGTTAAAATTTTTGTCTCTAACTGCAATTTATGACACGCTTTTCAGTGAAGGAAAACGTCGTGAGGAAACCTGCGTACCTCCAGATATGAGAATTTATCAATCCGCATTGGAACAGCATGGTAGGTCTTAGCTCCATCCCTTTCTTCAAAAATGGATAGAGGAAGCCTATGGCCACCAGAAATTCTGCGCCCTAGATTCCATATTTGTCACCCTTCGCATCTTTTTGCGGTATCCGGTGGCACCTGTTTGTTATTTTATTTGAACCCTAGTATTACAAAGATATATTATGAAAATAAAAATCCATAAAATTAACAACCTTTTTATCTTTAATAACTAAATATATAAAAAAAAATCGTTAATCCCTGTTTTTGGGCATTAAAAAATACTAAAATTTATATTGATTTGAATTTTTGCCATAAACTGTCGAGTCAGCGTAGTTTATTCGGTAAACGGGCAGTCTAGAGAAATGTAAGTACCTAGTATCGATCCCCAAGTACATAATTATTTATTTCCCTTTACATATATTTTTTTTTTATTTTGTAAAAAATTACCGACTTTTGCTCGGTTACTTGCTAAACCAGGTACTCGATAATTAATACTTCCACTTTCCACTTTCTTACGTAAGAATGTAAATATAGGAAAAAAAAGTTATACGCCCAACGACGCGTGTACAATTACTTTTATTTATAGTCTGGGCTGAGAGGCGATTTATCTCTCGGGCTAGAGCCAATGAACCACATCGTATCGTAGTCCTGATATTGCGTGCGTTTCCATTCTATTAGAACGTGACGTTATTAGAGCGTTTCTTTTCCATATAAAACTAACTATTTTATGTGAAATGGCATGATGGACGAAGGTTGAAACTAAGATAATTGATAATAAGAAATGAATATTTTATTATTATTCATTTATTTATTTTCTAGGGAAACAAACAGTACATAGTAAAACTTAATAGGTAGTAAAAATGTATAGATCATTGACCAATAAAGTTTCCACTATTTTATAAATCATAAAAGCTAAAAGACAGACAATAATAAAAATTTCAAAATAATAGTAGAAACAAAAAACGAAAATATATAAGGTAAGGGCACTAGTAATTGGCCGTTTTGTGTAAAATTTTAAATAATAAGCGTTTTGTTTGTTGTAACTAATAAAAAGTATAAATAAATAATATTAAATTTTAAATATTAAACAATGGGCTACAGTTCTGATTCTGAGCTTTTGGGCAGTTGTTAATAGATGGCAACAGGTAATTACAAATTTATTTTTTATTAGCTACAATAAACAAAATGCTTATTATTTAAAATTTCATACAAAACGGTCAACTACTAGTACGTGGTCAGTTACTAGTGGCTCTTAATTGAAAGTCTGAATATTTGCCCATTATTGTGTATATGCGAAAAGAGTTCGTAATTTTTATGTCATAGAGTTCAAATTGCTTGACGCTAATTCTCTGAAACATTAACGTTGGTCACAGCCAATTAATTTTGTCATAGATTGAAGAAGGTTGTATTTTGCAATTGTCCCAAAAATTACTCTATGGAGTTGCTCAAAGTCTCACAATTTCCATAAATTATGTACATTTTCCTCTATATATAGGAAAGCCCCTCACCCTAACTTTTAACGCTACGTGAAATCTATATATATTTTTTATTTTAAATAATTATTAATTCTATCGTAATTTCATGTTATGTATATTATTATCTCAGATTCGTCGAGTATCGCTATGCTATGTGTTATCCGGCTGAGTAGAAGAGACCGCCCTCATTTCTTACCGAGTTGTCGTAAAAGACGACTAAGGTAAGTTGACCCACTGTGTGGTATCTGGTTGAGTAGAATCGACCACCCTCATTTCTTACCGAGGCATCGTAAACGACGAGTAAGGTAAATCCACCCGCCATGTGGAATGCGGCTGTATAGAATAGATCACCGTCATTTAACCGAGGCGTCGTAAAAGGTGACTAAGGTAAGTTGACCCGCCGTGTGGTATCCGGTTGAGTAGAATTGACCGTCATCTTTCTTACTGTAAAATACGAGTAAGCCGGTCGTTAAATACGCAGCCAAATAATGTGACAAGATGTAGTACCGACCCCACTTAGAGTGGGATAAAGGCAGGAAGATGATGATTCGTAAATTATCGCTACAGTACAATGGAATAAGTTCCCTTTCATAAAATTCCAAATAAAAATGTCGACTCCTCTGTGCGGTTGATTGGAATTTTCTTTATTACAGAATTTATTTGACTGTGCCTTGCTGGGAAACGTGTTGGATTTCGCGACTCCCTTTTTGAATATAGAATTTTCAGAATATTTTGAAATGTTTTATCATCCTTTCATTTGCCATATGTTTATAAATAATAATCGTGGCTTACCATATGTGTTAAATAATATAAGTATTAGTATATAATATCGCATAAAAACTTGCAACGAAACTTAGTTCAGCGGCGTACGGTGTTCGATAGATAAGACAGTTTACAGACGTCGAAACAGCAAAACTTGTTTATTTTGATCTTTTTGAAGCCACCTTTGTTTATCTATACTAATATATAAAGCTGAAGAGTTGGTTTGTTTGAAGATGCTAATCTCAGGGACTACTGGACCGATTTGAAAAATTATTTGAGTGTAAAAATAGTATATTTATCAAGAAAGGCTATAGACTCTATATACTCGTAACATCACGCTACAATGAATAGGAAAGGAGCAGCAATAAAATATATTGCGGAAACGGCAAAATTTTTAGCTTTCCATGCGTGCGCTATGTAAACGGTGAAGTATTATTCAAAAATCTATTATAATTAACTCACGATAACTACTGTTATGTTTATAATTTCAATTCGGAAACAAATTTTTGGCATACTGATTTCCAAGCTGCTGGCACAGCTACTAAATTAGGTATAAAGTCACAAAACAAAACGAACTGTATCCTTGATCTACAGTGTCAGAAGCCCAATAGACCGATCTTAGAACTATATGAGTTAGGAACTAACTTGGGCTGAAACATTCTATCGAACTTCGCAGTACCAATCCGGAATCCTATTACTTACTTTATACTTGTTTGTAACGCCAAAATACAAGATAGGACTAAAACTACCATTTCAGCCTTTCTAGATATAGATAGATATAGAAAATAACTCTAAAAAATAAATCATACCAAAATAATAACTTTGGCCTTTATTCCACTCTAATTTAGGTTGGCACAAGTCATTAATGTTGTCACATGATTTGCCTAGGTTTTTTACGACCTGCTTGACGAAAAGTTACCTTAGTCACCTTTTATGATACCTCGGTAATGAGGATGGTCTATTCTACTTAGCTGGATACCACACGGCAGGTCAACTTACCTTAGTCGTCTTTTACGACACAACGTAAGAAATGCGGAAAGTCTATTCTATTCAGGCGGATACTACACGGCATTAACAAAAAGATCAATTAAAATTAATTGAATCTCATACATAATATTTAATAGTTATTAGAATGTTTTATCAATTCATCTTTAAACTTTAATTTATTTGAAACCATTGCTGTTAGGGTTTATTATTCCAATGTGAAAGATTAATGACTAGAAGCTAATATTATTACAAAGTGGATTGTTCTAAAGTTAAATATTCAAAGCTTAAATTTCAATTATTCGCTCAACAAATAAAGATTTATCATTTAGATAAAGCCAAAAGATTTAAGCGCTCTCACTAGAACGGTCGACTTCACGTGTTCTGCTTCAAATAACATAGTCATTAAGATCGAAGAAAATCAGGGAATTTATTTGAGAATGGAAGAAAAATAACAGGAATAGGGATAATGTGGGAATGTGGACGAAACACGAGCCCTTTGTAATTACTGCGGGAGTATTTGATTTCATTCTTCACTTTTATAAATGTTTTTGCCTTATTCTGTATAAAGGTATTTATTAGGCGCTACTTTACGGAGATTCATAACGCCGTGTGGTATCCGGCCGAATAGAATAGTACCACCCTCTTTTCTTACCGAGGTGTCGTAAAAGGCGACTAAGGTAAGACGACCCGCCGTGTGGTATCCGGCTGAGTAGAATAGACCACCCTCATTTCTTACCGAGGTGTCGTAAAAGGCGACTAAGGAAAGTTGACCCACCGTGTGGTATCCGGTTTAGTAGAATAGACCACCCTCTCTTACCGAGGTGTCGTAAAATACGACTAAGGTAAGTTGATGTCAGGCAGGCGGCCGGTCGTAAAAACGCAGCCAAATCATATGACAACATGTTTATAACATGTTGTGCCGACCCCACTTAGAGTGGGATAAGGGAAGGAGGATACATACTTTACGGAGATTCATAATATAAAAGTACTGACAATATTATTTTTAATTACGCACTACTTTGCGTTTTTGTTTACCGAAGCTACAAATAAGTGTAATTTCTTGGGTTTTTCGTATTATAATAATTTTCATGGACTGTAAAAATAGATTTGTAGTGAGTGATATGGGTAGCGGTTATAACTTATTGGAAAAACGACTCTGAACTTCAAGTTTCATGTAATAATATTGTTAATATTTGTTTTGGTCTAAGTTTAAACGCACATCGTGTAAAAAACGTACTAAAGCATAGAGTGTAATATATTTTAAAATATGCGCGTTTAGTTTAATTTAGTTTATATCAGCGTTTAGAGGTTTTAAAAGGTATTATAAAGCGCCTAAATCTGATGTAAATATTATTATCATTAGTATGCAGAAACTCCAGGCATCCTAAAATGAGTTTTTCTATTTTAACTTACATATGTGCGTTATTGCTATTTGCAATCTGTCCCACGTTTTTCGAAGAAGGTAAACAAAAGATAAAAATGTATATATGTATGTAATCTACGACAAAATCGCAAAGATAGTGAAACAATCATTGAGATTATCGTAGTGAATGTTGTGTTTGTGTAACAGATGAACAGTCAGCACACACATTAAGAGACAGACAGACAGATAGACCAATAGACTAAAGTTAACGCAAACAAAGTTGCAGATAAACCTAGTAATAAAAGTAAAGTAAGTAAGTAAGTAATGCGGATTGGTAGGTTACACATATCCCCAGAATACTAAAGAGATATGATAACTACAATATTCAATCAGACATTAGTTTTTTTAACAGAAAGACTCATTGGCGTCTGCAGATTCAATTTGCGACTCTCTTGAAACAGTCGCACAGTTTCACCCCTAGGCTAAGCTTCTATTTACTAGAAGCGAAATAACTGATATATGTTATGTACGTGTTCGAGAACAAGGGTCGTAAATAATTACTAGAGAAGTGTTATATTTGATCTATCGCCTTTATTAATGACCTTCATATTTCAGACCTTCCAACGATTAACGGATTATCGGGATAGAAACAATGATTACGTTCGGCGAAAATTACATTAGCGTTAGGAACAGAAAATAATAATAGCGTTTAGAAAAGAAAAATAGAGATAATTTTTTATGGATAAGAATAGAATGAATATGTCCTGTGGTATCCGTCTGAGTAGAATAGACCACCGTTATTACATAAGCTCTTTTAAGCATTTTTGAATCGTCACATTTGAAGCTACAACTGCTTCGGAATGTTGCTCTTATCGAGAAGAACCAGCAAGAAACTCAGAGGTCAATCTTTTAAATATCTTCAGTCTTGTATGAAGCTGGAAGGCAAATCCAGGCATTTTTGTCGTCTAAATAATCTTCAACTGTGTGATGTGCTTTACATATAAGCATTTCTCTTACACTTAATTTAAACCTATCTGTAGACTGGTCTAGTATGGATTGCGGAATTATATTGTAGAAGCAAATACAGAGACCATCGAATGAGTTGCTAACTCTACTGAGTCGCGACTCTACTGAGTGCTAAATGTAGAGTGGACAATCCGTTTCCATACCTGATACATGCAGGATTCGTAAAAACACATGCACAGATCTCCACCACCGACACAACAATACACAAGCACTACATACGTTCACTATCGCAAAGTCAACAATCGTTCACCCCGCAGCCGAAGCATCATCAGACTGCACGACAAAATCGTAAGGCCTTGCGGTTTGTGCATGTGTTTTTACGAATGCTGCATGTATCAGGTATGAAAACGGATTGTCCACTCTACATTGAGCATTATATATATTTTACTTCATCGCGGATTATAGAAAAACAATTTTACTATAACTTTTGTATTATGGATCTCCGCAAAGTAACGCCTAATTCTATAAAATATTTTTGCAATACGGCCCCGAGAAAAACAGGTTCACCAGGAATTTCTTTATTGGTAACCTTATATATGAAATATTCCGGTAGATTTGTCTGCCTTTCCTTTATTGGGTGTTCTCCACACGTTGGGTTTTATTATACCGCACGCTTAGTATTAAAATAACTCAATTCATGACGTACCGAACTATTAAAAAAGCTAGTGTTTTCTTTCCTTCCAATTTATAAGTCTCTTTAACACAATGAGTTTTATAGACGCTACGCTACGTTTTCTTGCATTTTGCCACAAAACAACTTTTTTGAATCAGGTCACTTTAATTACTAAGCTTGCGATACATTTAAAGACGTGTTCATATTTAAATTTAATATTTCGATTAATGCGTCTGAGCTAAAAACTAGACTGGCTAGTCGGTGCAGTTGGTCCTGCCTTTGACTCCGGGGTTCGTGGATTTTGATTCCCAACGAGGGTCAAAGTTTTCTTTAAAAAAAATGTTGATTTCTTCGAGTCTGGATGTATTTATGTTTTGTATTTCTTTAAAATTATATATGGATATATTTACGCGTTGTCTCTCTGTTTTTGGAGAGAAGGGGTGGTCTAAACCCACAAATCTGCCAGTGCGAATTGGTAGGTAACTCATATCCACAGAATTCTCTAAGGATACCCAGGTTTCCAACACAATTTTTCACAACTTTATAGAGGCCTTGACTCAGAGGTAGCGCACTCTGGGGTTCAGAGTTGCTACTGGCGAGGATTGGGGCAATGTGTCTAACGGTACCCTGTCACCGCCACCAGCAGTGTAGTGGAGCACTCATGTTGTTTTAATCGGTACGAGTCCGAAATACAACCACTCGTCCCCGTCAAGTGGCGACACATATAAGGGGATTTTACCTGATAAAAAAGAACTTCACAACTCTAGATCTACTTTATTTAACATGGTTTCATTTGTTTCAGATATAACCCAAAGCCAGATGCTTTGTCGCGGCGTCTCCACGCACAAAGTGAGCGGCTTACGTGCACACGCTCCCCGCATATCCTTCATCACCAAAGACGAGCCTGATCCTCATGAAATGCGACGTAAATCCGCTAGCAGCAGATTAGGGAACTCCCCTAGATCCAGCATTGCTAGCGATGACAGAGCTGATGGTCTCAGGTATGTGTCAGTAGATTTTAAATTTTTGCTATTCATACTTTTTATTATTCAAACATACGGGTCAGTCTTGCATCCTCCGTGGTCACGAGCTGACTGGACTCTGGAGCGCCGCAGCGTCTTCGTTCCCGAGTACTACATTCATTATTTTTGTCAACTACCCTCACTTGGATCTCACAAATTATATAAGGGCGCATGCACGCCACACTGATATTATCACGCAATATAGCTTGCAACCATTTTTTTCGTGAGTTATATTTGTTAATCACTGGATCTCAGTCGTGGGCAATCTGAAGCCTTCTTTCGTACTTACAGTAATTGATATGATTAAAGGTTAGTTTACGAACTTAAGAATCTCAGAGAAAAAATCTCTAATAGCCGATTATAGAAAAATAATTGTATAATTACTTTTGCGTTAGTCAACTTACTTTTGAAATATTAAAAATCCCTATTATTAGCCGACGTAACAGCCGAGTGGTGAGACCGTGCGTCTACAGACTGTAATCGTCTTTCAAACTCCATGCAGACACTAAAAAGTTTTCCTAATTACATGTGATATAGCCTTTTGTACTTACAATAATTTATAGCAATAAATGTTACTTTACAAAGTAAAGAATTTCAGAGAATAAAATCTCTAATAGCAGATTATAGAAAAATAATTTTATAATTACTTTTGCTTTAGTTAACTTACATTTGAAATATTAAAAATCGCTGTTATTAAACTCCAAGAATTTCGAAAAAGCATACTTTACGTATATCTTTTTGTTTGTATTATTTGTCATATATAGCTGTAATGTTTCCATGAAACCACAGCTGATGTAGAACATGCCAGAACACTGTAACGGTCACAGCAAACGATGGAAATGAGATCTTAGGGTAACTTTACGTCAAATATATTGCGGGACAAGTCCGAAAGTTAAACTAGTGTTGTATTAAGAAGTATTAGGTTTAAAAGAATTTACAAGCCTTTGTTTCACTATATATTGAAACAAAGGGTTCGTTCACAATTATAAGTGCTGGCTGAAATCTGAATAAAATTCAGAATACTTATTTATTGTTTTAGTTATATGTGAGATTTATAATCAATACATACTAAAGGTATTTTATATTTTCTAAATAAAAAAATATTTTTGTTCCCGCCGTGTGATGTCCGGCTGAGTAGAATAGACCACCCTCATTTCTTACCGAGGTGTCGTAAAAGGTGACTAAGGTAACGTAACTAGCCAAAACATGGAACAACATGATTAAAACATGTTGTGCCGACCCCCGTGTGGGATAAGGGCAAGAGAATTATGCTGATGATTTTTGTTACTTAAATTTTACACCACTTCCTGTATTATTTGCATTCTTTATTGCAATATTTTATATTATATTATATAATGTAATGAAAGATATTGACTAAATCGCCCTGACCTTGGAGTTAGTAACAGTCTGTTCGAATATCGATTTACAACAAGTTTTCTTTGACTTGATGAACCGCCTTTCACGTTTTCAGTTGTATTACGTTTTGTATACAAACATTTATATATTACATTTCTAAACGTCTCTGTAAACATTACATAGATTGTTAGAACTTAAATACACTCTCTTTTTAAATTTTTAAATTGTTTAGTTTTGTTAATGTAATTAAATTTTTATTAATTATGAACCATGAGAATAATTTACTATATTACACATTGCAAAGTGTCTTTATATTTCAATATCATGAAACTAAAATTAGTCAGTACATTAGGCAAGAGTATTAAATTTATTTTACTATCAAAGGAACAAGTAATACGTACATGTTAGTATTTCAGTAGTTATCATACTCAACGCTTTCTACTTGCAAATTCTATCAAAATAAACAAAAAATATTACAAAAATCATATTAATTACGAAATAGATTCAAATTCGAATTCAAATCGTCAACTCTACTGCTGGTTTGAAAAGCTGTTCCTAGCGATAAAAGCCAGCAATAATCTCGGAGGTTGCTCTTCTCAAAGAAAAATTCTTATAACTAGTTACATTTAGTCATTACTGTCTTGTACAGGGTTGAAGAGTAGCTATGTACACGCATTCTTAACATCTAAGTAGTTCTCAACAGAATAGTAAGCTTTCTGTATCGGCTTTTTTAAAAGTATTTCTAAACTGCTGTAATGGTAAAGCTAAAATTGATTGTCGAATTTTATTACAGAATCTTATACCCACAAACGACTTAAGTACTTTTACAAGGCAAAAAGAACGAGCCTCAAGCTTATATCGGTTCTTCTTTATCTATTGTATACGTCAATATTAGATCATTTATTTATATTTATTTATTTATTTTATTATGCCATCAACAATATATACATTAAAAACGTGTTTAAAAGATACATGGTACATTAAAAAATAGAAACTAAATGCTATATTAATTAAAGATTGCTACAACATTTACAATAATAACAAAATATCCATATCAATGTAGTAAAAGCAAAAGAAGAATATAAATAGCAAAAAGCAAAAATGGTAATAATAGCACGAATTATGTAAACTATGTAAAGTAGTTTACATAATTTCTATTATTGTAACCATTTTTACTTTTTCATATCATTGCATATCATATCATATCAAAAATAATGTAGCACAGTAACTATATCTATCAATATATATTAAATCCTGATTTATAATTTCAGAAAGTTGGATAACCTAGTTACCAGTTAACTTCAGTTAGCTCGTTTAAGCCCCAATTAGAATGCCGCCTGTCCCTGATGAGTTACAGTTGGATATAGTTATAAAGGCAACCTAGAGGAATGTATTAAATGTATCAGTATTTCAATTCATATTGTTAGAAATTAAGTCTAAATTCAACTTAAAATGATCATCATCATCATCGTCCTGCCCTTATCCCACTCTAAGTGGAGTCAGAACAACTCATCTCAAACATGTTGTTACTTGATTTGGCAAATTTTTTTATGAGCAGCCTGCCTGACGTCAACTTACTGTAGTCGCCTTTTAAGACACCTCGGTAAGCTAGAGGATAGTCTATTCTACTTAACTGGATACATGGCATGTCAACTAACCTTAGACACCTTTCACGACACCTCGGTAAGAAATGAGGGTGGTTCATTTTACTCAGCCGGATATCACACGGAGGGTCAACTTACCATAGTCGTCTTTTTTGACATTCCGGTAAGAATTGAGGATAATGAACTAAAAATAATATATACAAAATTAAAAATCGCGTAAAAATATTTTTATTAACCTATAAAATTCTTTAAATAACTTTAAAAGTTCCTAAAATAACAAAGCAGTAACTTAAACATTTCAGGAAAAGAAGAAATGTTTAAGTTACTGCATAATAAATAAACCGTTCAAAGCCAACAGGAAAGATGCTTTTACGGAAAGCTTTAAAATTTTGTTCAACTTTTATAGCCCACTAAAAGTCTAGCAATCTCAACTAAGGCAGTGTCACCTAAATCACTCTAAAAGCAGTAATGCTCTTTGATGCCGCCACTACAAAGCCTTGTCAAATTACTTATTTGTTAGGCAAATACGTACCGCGCTTGATTGGAAATATGGCCTCGGAAAATGAGGACAACTTACTTTAGTGTTCTTAGTGTAACACGATATGCTTTGAATGTCGTCTGTAATATGAGACAATGTGAGTCTCTTCGCGAAAATTTCAAGGAAATAGGCATATTTTTTCAAATTTAAACTATCGTGAGTAGTATTCATAGTTAATGTATAGAACCGGCTATACTCACGTCTTATTCTATTGGGTTAGCCCGACTAGTTTCAACTCTTTACACGATGTTATCGTGGCGAGAACTGTTCCCGTGTAAAGACAACATCATGTTACATCGTGTAAAGAGATCATGAATACGTGCCCCGGATTGGTTCGAGACTAGTCGGGCTAACCCGATAGAATAAGACGTGAGTATAGCCGGTTCTATTCATTAACTATGCAATAGACATACTTACAGTAGGGCCATATATGTAGTGATATCATTTCCGTACGGAAAAATATTCATATACGCCGTGTGGTATTCGGATGAATAGAATAGACCACCCTCATTTCTTACCGAGTTGTCGTAAAAGGCGACTAAGATAAGTCAAACCGCTGTGTGGTATCCGGCTGAGTAGAATAGACCACCCTCTTTTCTTACCGAGGTGTCGTAAAAGGCGACTAAGATAAGTTGACCCACCGTGTGGTATCCGGTTGAGTAGAATAGACCACCCTCCTTCTTACCGAGGTTTCGTAAAATATGACTTAGGTAAGTTGACGTCATGCAGGCGGACGGTCGTAAAATACAAAGCCAAATCACGTGACAGCATGTTTATAACATGCTGTGCCGACCCCTCTTAAAATGGGATAAGGGCAAGATGATGACGCAAAAATATTCATATATATTGCACAGAATTCGATGTATATCACACATATGCCAGAAGCCACAAAAAGCTTTTGATTTCTGCTTCACGACTCAGCAGAGCTAGTAAAATAATACTATGATGATAGTCATAGTCTGGTACTAAACTAGTCATCCCTGTCTATTTGCCATGTAAAATATTATTTTGTTCGTCTATAGCAGGTTAAATCGCCATTCGACTCGCCGAAGTCGGTCACGACTTCGTCGTCCCCGTAACGGGGACCTCCGAGCGGTTCGAACGAGGTTTATCGGACGCTCGCCGGAGTTAGGTCCCCGAAGCGGTCGATGCATCTGGTGCTCCCGATGCATCGATTAGCGGAGGGAGGGGCCACTGCTTAGAGAGGCCCTGACCCGGAGGTGGCGCACTCCGGTATACAGAGTTGCTGCTGGCGGGGATGGGGGCAATGTGTACAACGGTACCCTGTCCCCGCCACCAGCAGCGTGGTAGAGCACTGTCAGGTTTTTAGTCGGTGCGAGTCCAATAATACCCGCCGCTAGTCCCCGTCGGGCGGTGACGACCCATAATGGGTTTTTCTGAGATAAAAAAGTTAAATCGCCGTTGTCATTTCTTATATATACTCTCTACTATTTTTTTACACTAAGAACACAGGCCATAAATTATTAATGAGCTGTAAAATGGTATACTAGTATTAATAAGTTGAATTTATACTCAGAAAACTTGACTTTATCCCCAAAACGATTCACAGAATAAAAGCAATTACGATATTGTAAGTAGGTTTTAGGAGAGAGTATATGATTTTTTTTTTTTGTTATTTTGCTAGTTTCTATCAAAATTCAGAATAAGGGTAAGCGATGACGATTTTTGTTACATTTAAAATACAAGTTTCTTTTACAGAAAAATCAATGATTTGAGACGATTTTCAATCGTGTGTAGAGTTAACTGATCCTTATTACACAGATTTTAAATTTTAAATTAAAGATTATAAATTTAGTATGCCTTTATGCCCTAGAAAAAAAATATAACGTATATGTAACTTGTATCTGCAGTTATATTCCTTCCGTATTTGTAGCAAGTTGGCCTAAAACTATTTTTTCCAAAAATTTGCAATGATCTTAATTGCGATCTAAAAATACCTATAGACTTTTATGAGTTTTAATCGTTTAATACAAAAAAAAATACACATTGCCACTGAGCAAGAGCGAAAAAGAAATTAAACTGGTTTTCAATGAGCGAAGACATTCTAATTTTATTGAAGTAAAAACTTCTGAACTGAACTGTCACGCTGTAACGCTTGTTGGGATAAAAAAGGGCTCGAGTCGATTCGTTTTCATGAAGTAGTCGCATCTGTCGTGTGGTCTTAAACACGATGAGATATCATTGGAAAAACATTGTAAATAAAACATCGGACAAATAGATGAAGGTGGAAATACATGCTGAAAAGATTTCTAATCAAATATAAAACTCAGCAATTTAAAATAAGTATAGAAGTTAAAAACAATAAAGTAACTGGACATCAAATTTTATGATAGTATTCAACAAATAGATCAGAAAGATGAAAATCAGAAAGTTTCGATCAACTCAAATCTAAGCCCGATTTGATATGTAAATGGATGTTGGATGAAATCGCATCTCGTACATCCAGGACAAATCATGTTGATGGCCATTCACCCGACAGTCGTCCATTTATGTAATTTGAATTCCCAGTTTATGCTTCGGGCGCAATGTTTATCTGAATCACAATGAATTGACGCGCCCTAACTGCCAAATCAAAAATATTGGCTTGTAGGTTTTCAAATATAGGAAATTTCGAAATCCACACTTATTATAAACGCCGTACCCAGCTGAATAGAATAGTACCACCCTCATTTCTTAGCGCGGTGTCGCTAAAGGCGACTAAGCTAAGTCAACCCGCTTTGTGGTATCAGGCTGAGTAGAATAGACCACCCTCATTTATTACCGAGGTGTCGTAAAACGTGACTAAGTTGATCCACCGTGTGGCATCCGGTTAAGTAGAATAGACCACCCTATTTCTTGCCGTGGTGTCGTAAAATACGACTAAGGTAAGTTGATATCTGACAGGCGGCCGGTAGTAAAATACGTCGCCAAATCATGTAACAACATGTTTATAACATGTTATGCCGACCCCACTTAGAGTGGGATAAGATCAGGAAGAAGAGGAGTGCGAAATGAAGCATGTAAGTATAATTGGCACCAGTTTTTGAAAATTCTCAATAGTTAATCCTGATTTGAGGGTTTTGGACCTAAATTTTTTTTTGGGACTACTCATATAAGTGTATCAACGCCGTGTGGTATCCGGCTGAATAGAATAGTACCACCCTCTTTTCTTACCGAGGTGTCGTAAAAGGCGACTAAGGTAAGTCGACCCGCCGTTTGGTATCCGGCTGAGTAGAATAGACCAACCTCATTTCTTACCGAGGTGTCGTAAAAGGCGACTAAGGTAAGTTGACCCACCGTGTGGTATCCGGTTTAGTAGAATAGACCACCCTCATTCTTACCGAGGTGTCGTAAAATACGACAGAGGTAAGTTGACGTCAGGCAGGCGGCCGGTCGTAAAAACGCAGCCAAATCATGTAACAGCGTGTTTATAACATGTTGTGCCGACCCCACTTAGAGTGGGATAAGGGCAGGAGGATGATGACTCATATAAGTGTATCAAAACTTTAACAATTTGGTATGTAACGAAACGTTAAATAACAATACTTTACATGCAACTTTTAGAACCTTTAGGTGTGGAAAACTCTTTAATAATAAGTTTCTATTTAATTTAGTAACTAATAATAATTATTGAATTCTAAAAATAAGAATAAATACCGCGAATAGTCAATATTTCTTTCAGTTCTGTACTCTATGATCCTGAAAAACCTTCCCTTACTTTAGCATTAAGCCAGTTCTTAGAAATATTAAAGAAAAAATCGTCTTTAAGTTTCGGTTTATAATATACTCCCTTTGTATTTATTTCGTGGTATTAGATAAGATGCTTTCAAAAGTAAATTAACCTAAACTAAAGTATCTGATACAAAAAAGAAAACTGAAGAATTATTCGGAAATCCGACCGCACTTTAGGACCCTCAGCGAACTTTTTACCTCAGACCCTTATTAAATCCATTCCTGTTCTATAGATACTTGAATATCACTATTTTTCTTGTCTGGTGAGATTACAAGAGGTATTACGTAAGGAATTTAATGAAATAGTAGATTATTTATTTAATGAAGTTAAAAGGAAAATATAAAAGAATCAACTTTTCTTTGATTTATTGGACAGTGGCAGAGAGAAAGCTCTCATCATTCTCTTACCATTATCCCACCCTAAGTGGGATCGGCACGATATGTTTTCTTCTTCCATTCTCCTCTATCATTCGTCAACTCTGGTGCCACTCCTTTAATATGCATATCATTTTTCACACAATCCATACTTCTTTTTTTCGGCTTCCGTATGACTAGGGCATCCATCCACATTCATATTTAAAACTCTTCCGGAAAGCTCTGTCCGGTTTATTTTTTTATCTTTCGTTTTCTAATTTTGAATTCGAAATTTTAAATTAAAATTCATACGTAAACTTTTAGTACAGAAAGAGATTCACGAAAAAAACAGCTTACTTTTTACACAATGTTTTTACAAATTTAACCCGTTTCAATTGAAAAAAACAAATGTGCTGTGTATCCTGTCTAAAGTTTATTATCTTGTGAACCAATTTTTAAATAGGTTTGACAAAAAATTGTTTTAAAATTATTGTTATTTACAAAATAGTGTAAGTAATTTTGTTACATTACACAATTTACAAAATTACTTAGACTGTGTTAGTACATGTTTACATAAAATATAAATTTACATATTTACAAAATCGCGCTTTGTTCCACAAAACATTTTAGCACTAGTTAGTTGTAAAATTTACTTCAAGGAAGACAAAAACTAAAACAGTTAAGAAATTGTGGTCTGCCTGTATAAAGTCTACCAGCAATATCTACATCTAATATATTCAAATTTCCCTACCCTAATATTGAGAACGTCGCAAGCAACGTTTGTATCAATATTCAACCCTTATACTGGTTTTAAACGCAAACTCAGCCTTTTTTATTTTCGACTAAACATTTACCGATATATAACAGATACAATATATATGAACACAATAAAAGCCTTCTTTTATTACGGATTCTAGATAAAGACGAGTATTATACGAAAGCAATACGGTTGATTTGTTATTTAATAACATTTATGATACAAATCAATTTCATAAGAGGACAAAAGGTACATTTTTTTGAAGATTGGAACGTGTCTCAATAAAAATAAATCAGCTCTTAGTATGGTCTCTCTTTTTTCTTGCTCTTTTTGGAACAGTAAGATATTTATAACATTGAAATCTTCAGTTCTTATGTTCTGTAAATTATCTTTATTAAACTATAATGTACAAGTTATGACTATCATTACTTACACGCTGGGACTATACAAATCATGCCCACGTGAAATGGTCCCAAGAAGAGCTGGAAGAGTTTCCGCGTAGAATCGCTAAGCTGATTCTTTGTGCAAAAAAGGGGCCAGGACTTCTTGGCCCTAAGGTCTCAGCTGCAAACGGCACAAATATGTAACTCTCGATGAAAGATGCATACTTTCACCGCTTGGCGGATTCGGCCATTTTGTGCCTCAGCTCCAGGGCTTGACGCCGTTTCTTTAATTAATATAGGACGAGATTAGCGTATCAACGCATGTTGCGTCCCACATTAGGGCCTGTCCCCGTTCCCAAGGAACCAGCGTCAAGCCGTCTGGTCTCTTGTCATCATTGTGACTTATCCCCGAAGGCTTGAGAAGAGCAGGAATATCGATGTTGGCAAGAGCTCTTTTGATGGTAAATTAAATTTTCTATTATCAAATTATCTAGATATTTGAAGATTTCATTTCTCATGGATTTTGTACAGATTAAGAGCAGTTTTGTTTCGATGGGGAGAAAACTCGATCTAGCTAGGTTTCATTAAAAAAAAAATCGTTTTATCTATGTTTTCGGGCACTAAAAAAAAATGCTAAAATGTTGAATAGAAAGTAAAATAAATTTAGCTGTCAAAAGTAATGCTGTGATAGCCTAATGTTTAACGGGCAGATTCAAAAAGTTCAAATTCTGGGATCAAATCCCACATATCACTGGGGCTTTTTTTCTTTTTTTATTGTACTTTTTTGTATCTTTAAAAAAATTACTGAGCAAGGCTCGGTCACAAAGGTACTACTATAATATAAAGTGAAATAGCTAAAAAAACAGAATATCACTCAACTTTTGCCTTTATTGTGTATAACTCAATTATGAAGACTTCAAAACTTTCACGTTATGATAGATGACACTTCAAGGAGTTGTTCCCGACAATCAGCCTTGTGCACTTTATCAAGACTAACGAACGGTCCTGAGGGAAACTTTGAACTCAATTAATAACACAATATTTACGTAACTTCAGTTTTCAGAGGTTTTAAAAGGTTTCCATTATAACTATTAAATGAAACAAGAGTTGCTATAGTGTCTTGGTCTTTTTTTATTTTACTTGTTTTAGGTGTATATTATAATCGTCTAATTCTTTAAAAGTTGTCTCAGCAGATAGGAAACTGATATTTTTTAATAAGGATACATAAACTGTATGCCTATCCAATAAATAATCCTACGAATATTAAAAAGGTATAACAAAATTGATTAGATTTTCAAGAATTTTTCGTTCAGAAAGTTCTTTACCTGCAATGAGAATATAAATAGAATTGAAAAACCTCTGTTGTCGTCTCCAACAAAATTTCTATAGCTGTAAGTAACGGCCTGTTACTATCCCACTACTGGGCATAGGCCTCTTCTCTCCGATTTTTTTTTTTTTTGGAGAGAAGGATTGGAGCTAAGACCTACCACGCTGCTCCAACGCGGATTGGTAGGTTACACATATCTCCAGAATTTTCTAGAGATATGCAGGTTTCCTCACGATGTTTTCCTTCACCGAAAAGCGTGTGATAAATTGCAATTATCAATTAGACACATAAGTTTTATACTAGAAAACTCATTGGTGCCTGCCCGGGGTTTAAACCCTAGACCTCCTTGAAAGAGGCGCACGGTGTTACCGCTGGACTACCACAGCTTCTATCTTCTTCTTCTCTTATCAGCTTCTTCAGTCTATAGCTGACTATCTTATGAAACATTAACGTCTCGGCTGAATCCGATGTGCGCAGTAGTCTTTGAACTTGCAAACCCTTGATAAGGTTGTGACGGTCTTACATTCAATCATTATATACGTAGTTTAATTTTTACATTTATATTTATATATATGTTTTAAATTATTTTTCTTTTCGAAAATGTTGGCCGTCGGCGGAAATTGAGCCCGTGACCCACAGAGCTAAAGGCACGGTCACCATCGCATTGCCAGTTAATAATTAGTACCAGGTGTCAACCTTGCTTGGTAATTTTTTACAATATAAAAAAACGTACTTCAACAAAATAAATAAAAAATAATAGGGTAGTTAGGGATCGATCCTAGGTATTTTCCTACATTTCTCGAGACTGCCCGTTCCCCGAATAAGCTACGCTGACTTGACATTTCACGGCGAAAATTGTGTTGTATATATTCAATAAATTAAAAGTTAATTTTTGTTTTTTTTATGCCCTAAAACAGAGGACAATTTTTTTAAATAAAACATAGCCAGATCCATTCTTCTCCCATAAAACTCCCTACATGCTGTATTTCAGGAAAATCGTTGGAGCCGTTTCCGAGATTCCAAAAAAAAAGGTATGAGTTAATCTTTAACTTAACTCATTTATATATTAAAGATATAATTTATATCTGCGAACAGAATTATGTAACTTCGATCAACGTCATATTTACTTTATAAAAAAGTAAACCTAAAGAGATGTGAGGCTGTGAGAGAGCATTTCGAGTCTATTTTAGTACTACGGGGTCAAGGGCATCTTTTAATGGTACGCTTTCTTCTCGTTCGTGTGTATCTTAGTCATAACTCTAGCGTCATTTTATTTCCGTTGTGTTTTACAGAAGTTTTCTAATACAAGAAACTTTCAATTTCCTTTCTAAAAAAGAAATCTTTTTTCGTCTTCTAGTAACTACTACATTTAGTTTTTCCAAAATATTTATTATTTATTTATTAGGCCGGGTGGTTTCCGGCTGAATAGAATAGAATTTCTCATTTCTTACCGAGGTGTCGTAAAAGGCGACTAAAGTAAGTCGACCCGCCGTGTGATATTCGGCTGAGTAAAATAGACCAACCTCATTTCTTACCGAGGTGTCGTAAAAGGCGACTAAGGTTAGTTGACCCACCGTGTGTCATCCGGTTCAGTACAATAGACCACACTCTTTTTTACCGAGGTGTCGTAAAATACGACTAAGGTAAAATGATGTCAGACAGGCGGCCGGTCGTAAAATACTTAACCAAATCATGTGACAACATGTGTTGCCGACCCCATTTAGAGTGGGATAAGGGCAGGAAGATGATGATTTATTATTTATTTATTATCTTTATTGTAAATAAAAAACAATGAAAGTTGGGAAAGACCGCCATGTGGTATCCGGCTTAGTAGAATAGACAACACATTTTTTACTGAGTTGTAGTAAAAGGCGACTAAGTAAGTTGACGTCAGGCAGGCGGCCAGTCGTATAAGTACCTACCTAGTCAAATCATGTAACAACCTAGTTAATTTAATACATGTTGTGCCGACCTTACTTAGAGCGGGAAAAGGGCAGGAGAATAAGATGACAAGTTAGGAAAGAAAAAAAATATCAGATGTAAAAATACGGATTTATTACCCGGAACAAAAGATAAGTGAAATGGGTAATATAGAAAGAAAAGCGTATTACGTAGATTTTCTTACAGATATCATAAGAACTTAATTTCATCATTACCATTATTCTAAAACTGTATTCAAGAGATAAAAGGCAGTATAAACTCGATGTTTCTCGTTTAGAAAAATCGTTTACTATATCTTTTAATATATTTTATCGATGCTAGTCTAAGTAAAGTAGTATCTTTTGAGGGTGGTAACGAGTTTAATTCTTTAGCAAACTCCAGTGAGTTTCGTTAAAACTTATATTCTTAAATGGTATTTGTAATTTAATACACGATTTTCCGTAAAGAAAAACATCATGACAAAACCTGTATTCTGGGAATATGTGTAACCTTCCAAGTTGATCGGTCTAAAGCTACAACTCTTCTCTCGCAAAAGGAGAGAGAATTCTCAGCAGTGGGATAGTAACAATTCCGTTACTTTTATGTCAGCTATTGTTAGTTGTAGTTGGTTTGTATCCAACAAACCAACTACACTCACGTCTTATTCAATGGGTTGAGCCCGACTAGTTTTAAGCCCATATGGGGCCCTTATTCATGAGCTCCATATACGGCATTAATGCAGCTAGGACGTAAATATAGTCGGTTTCTATATATTAACTATGAATACCACTATTACTCCTAAACATTAACTGTGAATAACCACGAAAGTCTAAATTCAAAGCTGTTTATATAACTTTTTGAAAAGGAAAATTTTGTTCCAGAGTACCAACTCCTCGTGGTTCAGTATCAAGCACTGGAACGGGTTCTAGCGCTGGATCACGACTGGCCAGACTTCTTACTCAGGGGGTACGTGGAACCCCCGAGGAATCTGGTTCTGACACCCCACGACGGCTTAGCTGGGAAAGGTAAAATACATTTCACTGCTTAAATTTCTTTTATAGAATTAAGCGTTATTTTGCGGAGATCTATGATATAAAAGTAATACTACTTAAATACAAAATATATATAATGCTAAATGTTGAGTTGACTATCCGTTTTTAAATTCAGATTCAAATAATTCTTTATTCAAATTCGCTTGTACAAGCACTTTTGAATCGTCAAATTACCATGAAGCTACGACTGGTTCGAAAAGGTGCTAGCTAGGTTTTATTTAAAAAAAATCGTTTTATCCCAGTTTTTGGGAAACATTAAATACTAAAACTTACATTGAATATCAAACACTACTTTTGCCGTAAATTTTCAAGTCAAGCGTAGCGTATTCGGGAACGGGCGGTCTCTAGAAATAAAAATACCTAGGAACGCGCCCCACCTACCGAATTATATTTATCTTTTTTTTAAGATACTTTTTTATATCTTCCAATAAATTACACCACCCACCTACTAAGAATATAATATATTTTTTTAATAATTTGTAAATGTATACACAATTTACCCACCAACAAATCTGGGCCTTAGAAACAGAACGGATAAATTCTACAGAGCACAATTTCCGTGCCTTGATTGGAAGTGAACGAATATCGACGTCACGAATTTCAGCACAAGTATTGAATTACTTTTTGTTTGGCTTACATGGCGAAGTTAAATTTTCAGCGAACACTAATCCGAGATGAAAGTTAGGGAAATTCTGTGCTATTGGTCGCATCGGAAACTAAAAACTTTTATCCGCATCTCATTTTTTATACGTAATCTTTCCGAATACATGGATGTCGTTACATATTAAATAATGTACTGGATAGGTTAATCTGTAATTTTTTCACAATATTATTCTATGGTATCTGGTTGAGTAGAATAGGCCACCCTCTTTCTTACCAAGGTGTCGTACCAAATACGACTAAGATGAGTTGACTATGACATAAAAATACGAAAGGTCACAAAAAGCTTGTGATACATGTGTCGCGACTCAGCAGAGTTAGCTCATTCGATGGTCTCGGTATTGGTTTCTACAATAAAATTCCGCAATCAATACTACAGAAAGGTTTAAATTAAGTATAAGAAAAAAAAGATTTTGACAACATATTATTTTGATTTGATTTGATTTGACGTCAGGCAGGCGGCCGGTTGTAAAATACGTAGCCAAATCATGTGACAATATGTTTATAACATGTTGTGCCGACCCCACTTAGAGTAGGATAGTATTAAGTCTTTCTTTGCTCCAATACCTCTCTTTAAAAACGGAGAGATATCTATGCCCCGCAGTGGGATAGTAACAGACTTTAATTTACTTTACATGACATGGCATAGCTGTGGTAGCCCAGTGGTAACACCGTGCGACTCTTTCGAGGAGGTCACGGGTTCGAACCCGGGCAGACACCAATCAGTTTTTCTGTTAAAAACTAATGTGTCTAATTGATAATTGCAATTTATCACACGCTTTTCGGTGATGGAAATCATCGTGAGGAAACTGCATATCTCTAGAGAATTCTGGAACCTAATATGTGTAACCTAACCTACCAATCGTTGTAGGTCTTAGCTCCAATCCTTCTCTTCAAAAAAGAAAGATAGGACGCCTATGTCCAGTGGGATAGTAACAGATTTTAATTTACTTTATTTTACATGGCAACTCTAGAATAAACCATAAAATAACAAAGGCGTGTCAATTTAATTAAAAAGAAGTGTCGTTATTACGTAGAGCGTGCCACTCTACCTTGCAACTGTTCTTTTCAAGCATTTATATCTTGACCTCTATGTTACATCACAAAAAATTCACATATACATAAATAGAGATTGGTATACAAAAAGAACAGCTAGAAATGTCCACATTTTCTCAAGATGTGACCTGAATTTCTCAAAAATGCATGTTCCGTACGCCAGAAAATATCTAAAGTTTAAAGATATGTTTAAAAGGTTGTATAGTTTAAATTATTTTGATGAAAATGTAAGACTTTTGGTAACTAAAAGCTTTGTTTAAAAACATATTTTTAATATTCATATTATGCGACGAAATTAATATTTACTTTAATAATAATTATTTTTATTCAAATATGATTCAAGTTGAAAAACCAAAATAAATTTTATAATACAAAATATCTTAGTATTCCAAAAATTATAACAATTGTTAATTACAAATTCTTAATTTAAATATAACATATTTTTTTATTTAAACCAATACATACATACACAAAATTGTAATATAATCAAAAACAATTCTGTAAAATGTAATGTAAAATGTACCACGTGGATCTATATAGCATTTAAAATTTATATGGGACCATTAAAAAAACCACAGCGTATGTGAAATACCCGGCTTTATCGCTGGTAAAAACATAAACCATGCAAACCAAATTGGTAACTATGTGTGTAAATTTTGTTTTGATATATTGGTCGCAATGACCCAGTGGATTCTGTATACATTTTTTCATAATTTATATACAACTAGCTTTTACCCCCAATTTCGTTTTGCGTCGACTGTTGTTTCGTGATAGGTTGATAAATGGCGCTTTTCAATGTCATCCTATTCCTGTAGAATTAATTGGACTTCTATAGCATATGTTACTTCGGTGTATAAGAAATAATTTTGCGAAATCATCGATATTGGTTCAGCGGATTTGCCGTGAAAGAGTAACAAACATAGATCCATAATCACTAACTTTCGCATTTATATTAATAGTACTAGCTTGTGCCCATGATTTCATCTACATAGAGTTAGTAACTAGAAAAAAAAAGGATATGTGACTTATCAGTTCTTTCCATTACTGTAACGATTTTGTTATATTTTGGCATAGAAATGTTAGGCCGATCAAACGTATAATATTTATCTTTTAAGTATTAAAGTGGATATGTTGAACATATTATATTCTTTCATCAGCACTGACTACTAAACCGTGTGGTACCGGGCTGAGTAGAATAGACCAACCTCATTTCTTACCAAGGTGTTGAAAAGGCGACTAAGGTAAGTTGACTCGCCGTGTGGTATCCGGCTGAGTAGAAAAAACCACCCTCTTTCTTACTGAGGTGTCGTAAAAGACAACTAAGGTAAGATGTCACGCAGGCAGCCAGACATATATCACCTACCCAATTCATGTGACAACATATTTATAACATGTTGTGCCGACCTGACTTACAGATGGATAAGGGCAGGAGGATGAATGATGATATCATTAACTACTATTAGGTCATCAAATTATATCTAAAAGATGGTAGGAAACTACTGAATTTAAGTGACCCAAAACTACGAGTATATCACCATTTGAAGTGACCCCTTTCTAGCAGTTATAAGTGATAAGTTAGGCATAAGTCGCTAAGTTATAAGTTAAAAAAGAAATACAGCTCAAAAGTTTAGGAGCGGATATCCTAAAACTTAAAATGAAATAACACTTTCAGAACTAAAAGTTCTTAAACACGTTGAATGTTTAATTTTCTCCAAAGTTAGATGAAGTTTGACAGCCGTTAGCATATTCCCTGTAGGTGTTTGCTTTAATATCTAAAATATATTACCAATTAATGATTACATATTAATTTAATTTATTATGGGCTGGCTCCTTTTTCGCACAAAGAATCAGCTTAGCGATTCAGCGCGGAAACGCTGCCAGCATTCTTGAGATCATTCCACGCGGGCATGATATGTAGATGTATAGACCTAGCGTGTAAGTAATTTGAGATAGATATAACTTGTCCATTTTTGTTGTAAATAAATTAATATTTATAGTTTTCTCATTAAGTTGTAACATTTCAATTAATATTTAAGGTATGTTTTATTATTGATATATGCAATATATCACACGCTTTTCGGTGAAGGAAAACATCATGAGGCACCCTGCATATCTCTAAAGAATTCTAGGGATATGTGTAACCTACCAATATGCATTGGAGCAGAGAGCGAGGTTTAATCCTTCTCTCCAAAAATGGAGAGAGAAGACCTATGCCCAGCAGTGGGATAGTAATTGGCCGTTATTTTACCATTTTATTAGTATCTATACCCTCTGTTTGACGATGCAAAATAACTCATTATATCTCGTAATAAGGAACTCCGTAAAGTACAACCTGATTCTCTAAATCATCTAAGTCAAATTTAAAATTCAAATATTTTAAGCCTTCTCAGAAATTATTTTCCACAATTTAAAGTTCTGCTGCATTTCGTCTGTTTGTTTTAATTAAATTCGCGCTCAGGTTTGATTTAAGCTACACCTCGTACATAGTGATAAGTTTTACTTCAATTAAGATGCAAATGACAACAAAAGTTCCTGACGCAGCTTTATTCTGTTCCGGCGTTAAGTAAGAACCTAGGATAGTGTACAATAGTAGGATAGTGTAGTACAATAGAAGACAACTTTAAAATGGAGAACTTTAGAATGGGGTGATATTCTTACATTATTCTATTAATAGTAACTACCTGGGTGACCGTGAATTTTTAAAATGGTGTAAAAAATAATTAAAAATAAATTGAAATTAAAAAAAAATCCCTCGAAAAAATCAATTTTTCTTCCCCAAAATTCCCTACATGCTGAATTTCAGAAAAATCGTTTTTCCGACCGAGATTCCGAATATATATATATACAAACAAGATTAACTCATTTAAATATTAAAGATGTAACTCTAGACCTATACTAGACTAGTCTACAAAAAGATAAAAATTTAAAAAATTTATAAAATATTTTTTTTTAGTTTAAGAAATATGCTTAATGATAAAAATGCCTGCATTCGAAAATCCTTTCATCTTCATACAAGACTGTGGTTTAATAATGTCAAATTGAAAATGTCTAAAAGAATGACCGCCGAGTTTCTTTCTGGTTCTTTTCGGTAAGGGCAACATTCCGAACCAGTTGTAGTTTCATTAATCATATTAATGAAACATGAAATAACACTCCTACGTCGCATTTATACACGTTTGTTTTTTGTTGTTATATGTGTTTTTCAATTAATAACATTACTAACAAAACTTTACAGTATATTTTTGTTTCTCATATTTAATAGTGAGAGTTCGAAAACAAGCCAATTATATTTTGTATTTTAATTTGCTACATAGTACAGCTGTACAAATTAATTTAAAAAAGTACCCAATGAATGAATTCATTTATATAGAAGGATTTTCTGTGATTTATTACAACAAATACCACAAAATAACAATGTTTTTCATGAAATATTATGTCGGCGGATGGTATTGCCTTTCCTTTTTCAAATTCATAATAAATTTTACTACATTGCATACCGTTCAGAAATCGTTCAGGCAAAATATTTCGGTTCTTTTGTGCTTCGAATTTTAAATTATATTTTAATACTTTTTAACGTTTTAAAATAAAATTTCAAATATTTTTTAATTCTTTTTAATCTGCTGTACATAATGTCTACCTAATTTCGCTTCATAAACCCTGATTTAGCATCATAGAGTTATTATAGACAATTTAGACAAATTACATTAGACAAGCCATAGACACGCTTGTGCGTGCAAGGGTCCAATAAGTAACAAGAGAAGGAAGATAAGATCCATACTCATCTTTGTCTAATCATACATAAAAAATAAAGACAGATAGATGGACATATTTGAGGCTACTTCCCCTACTCTAAAATAATAATTCCAATCAGTATTAAGGTTTTTTCTTATCTTAACGGGTAACGCAGGAGAACTTTACTTAGTTTCTTTCTGATTATTAGATATTAGATGAGCCAATGATAAAATTCTCTTCTAAATTAGAAAGAATTATGTGATGTGTGCGTATTACAAGTGAAGCTGATGGATAGCGTCATCTAGCGTCCTATGAACACCGCCGAGTGCTCGGCATAAAGCGCAATAACAAATGGAGGTTTCGATGGCCACAGAATAACAAGCCATCTTGTGTGATATGTTTGCTTTAGGAGATGGTATTAAATACGAGTGAGGTAACAAACAATACAAGTTGGAACATAGTTTAGGGTTTCATTAATACTCACTTCTGGACCTTCCTTAACAGTATGTTATAAAATCAATATTCAAATCAAATTAAAAACATTTTATTAATAACGTCGTAGTTAAGAAGATAACGGTAAAAATAATAGCAAATGTACACAAATCTGTCGTTACGAATTGGAACAGGGAAGCTGAGGGAGCTTAAGTAGAGGTGTAACGCTGGTTTCTAATGGCGACCATTGTTATTTAAATATAAACCATATTTCAACAGTAAAAACGGCATATTCAGGCTAAGTTTTTCTATTGTTTCAGACGAGAGTCAGCAGGCCAGCTTCCCCGGTCATCTAGCATAGATTCAATGGTGGAAGCGGCGATATGTGCTCGCCACTCCGTCCCCAGTCCAACCACATTGCAGTTACCTCGAGCAGACCGGGCTTTGAGTCTAGTTTCACCAGCAGTAGGTCGAAGAGCCAAGAGTCAAAGAGGTCAGGCAGGTAAGTTAGCGTGTATTTTGCCGCGATAATGGTATTAAAACTCGAACCTTCTTAAGTCATTTGTAGCACAAACTATATATTTTTTAGTAAAATTAGCGAACCTTGGTCGCTAATTTTTTTAAACGATATAAAAAAAGATGAAACTTGAAAAAAAATGAAAAAATAATTGTCAGGTGGGTCTCGATCTAGGGCATTTTCACTTCTTTAGTCCGCCCGTTATATACTTAGCTATTACTGATATTAACATTGCGCTCCACTAAGCTATTAACTTTGAAAATGACAGCTAAAATATCATTTGCATTTTATTCTACATTTTAACATTTTTTCAGTGCCTGAACACGGTTTTTATTAATGAAACCTACGTAGATCGATTTCTCCAAAAAAATATGAATGAAAAATAAAGATATATTTCCTGCCGTGTGGTATCCGGCTGAGTAGAATAGACCACCCTCATTTCTTACCGAGGTGTCGTAAAAGGCGACTAAGGTAAGTTGACCCACCGTGTGGTATCCGGTAAAGTAGAATAGACCACCCTCTTTCTTACCAAGGTGTCGTAAAATACGACTAAGGTAAGTTGACGTCAGGCAGGCGGCCGTTCGTAAAAACGTAGCCAAATCATGTGACAACATGTTTATAACATGTGCCGACCCCACTTAGAGTGGAATAAGGGCAGGAGGCTGTAATATTTAGTCATGAAATATTAAAGATATATTGCGACGATTTAACCAACCAAATGGTATATATTGGTTCTAACCAAATCACAGATTTACGGCAGCGAAATCCTATTTTAAAAATGAAATTTTTAACAGTGTTCGAGAGCTGCTTGCAAAATATATCACGGAACAAACTGGGATAGCTTTCATTTCTTTGATATGTTAATGTGACGCCGCGTTGGTAGCGGTCTACTTTGATATTCTTGTTTAAATAAATCCGTATCCCTATTTTATATAAAATAGAAAATAGGGAAACAGACAGACTATCGCAATTATGAAATTATGAAATTTTTAGATTTTAAATTATTTATTTATAGGATAATAAAAAATAAACGAATGCGTTTAGGGAATCACGCCAGACACCTTACTGTGCACCAACACTTTTCACTACAAAATCCAACGACAGAATGATTGTACCACCAGTTGGGAACACTAATCCTCTTGAGAAGAACTGGCAAGAAACTCAGTGGTCGCTCCAATCACGAATAGCGATTATTTTAGGTTAGATTCTAATAACACGAAATACAAAAGAGGTCACCCAAACACGTCTACCTCCTACGAATGCCGCACGCCAAAAGAGAACGAATGTTTTTTTTCGGACTCTAACTAATGCTGTTAACACTAGAGGCTTTGACAGCGTCACCGAGAGAGTGGGCTAAGCACCGCCGGAGTGAAAAACTGGAGACTGAATGACATCAGCCGTTGTCTTATGTAGGATGTCATTCACGTCACCCTTATTTCTTACCGAGGTGTCTTAAAAGGCGACTAAGGTAAGTCGATACGCCGTAACGTATCCGGTTAAGTAGAATTCTTCTTGGTCGCTACACTCTTGGCAGAGCGGTCGTGGTCGTCAGTTCAGGGTTGGTGGCACGCTTCACAATTCGACGCCATTCTTTTCGGACGGCTGCCTTCCTGGTACATTTGTTAAGAGGGCAAGTTAACTTAACTTGCCCTCTTAACTTAACATAGACCACCGTATTTCCTACTGAGGTGCGTAAAAGACGACCAAGGTAAGTTGATGTCAGGCAGGCGGCCGGTTGTATGTGTTTGAAAACATTTTGAGCTGACCCCCACTTAGAGTCAGAAAACGGCAGGAGATTGAACAAGAAACTTAAAATTACAATGAATTTCCACTTTTTAAAAAAGAAATTCCTTACACAGCACAGATAATCAATACGATACGATTCAGCCAATAAACCACTTTAATGACACTATAACCATATAGAACAATGTAACGTTACTGTATATGCAAATGAACTGCTATAAAAAGGTTCCGCTAATTCGGTTAACAACGTTTTCATTCATTCGAAACAACCAAAACAATAAACACTTAATAGCTTATACAAACAATTGTTGGGCCAAGGTACAAATATTTGCATTCGACATTTGAATATTTGACTGAGCCACGGACAAACAATCCCTAACAGTCAGTTTATTCGGGGTCCTCTTTATAAATGCAAGATGGAAATGTTCGCTAGTTTGATGCATTAAAATCCATTGTTATTTTTAAAAGAGAATGTTCATTTTTATTTTATAAATAGCTGAACCTGGTTATGGCTCGTTGTGACTTCGTTTTTCGAATTTTCCCGCAAAAAAATCGTTTTATTTTTTTTAAATACGCTTGAACGCTTTAGCTCATCATATATCATGCGCACGGCCAAAATGTGGAATTCCCTCCCTGCATCTATCTTTCCGGACTCTTACGATCTACAAAATTTAAAAAAGAGTGAATAGGCACTATAGTGGCAAGCGCAGTCCACCTTAGGCTGCATGTTTCGCTTACCATTAGGCGAGATCGCAGCCCCGCGCTAGCGTTTCTTTGTTTAAAAAAAAATATAGAATTTCGCCGTTTTATATTCTAGCATGTTTCCATTAAACGTTAATAATATTTATAGTCATATTAAGTTATGTTAATACCAGAAAGTAAGTCATGTTAATACCAGAAAAACATTAACAATTTTTTAATGTATATGGGGTTTTTGTAACAAGCCCAACTTTGGCAGTATCCTTTTACTGCGCTATTTTAACATATCTTTCATGTATGTAAGTCAGGATTGGAGAGTAACAGAAGCTTCTGATAATTTCAAGACTACAGTCCACGCGAACGCAATTG
The DNA here is from genome assembly GCA_029227775.1 of Morpho helenor. Classification (NCBI taxonomy): domain Eukaryota; kingdom Metazoa; phylum Arthropoda; class Insecta; order Lepidoptera; family Nymphalidae; genus Morpho; species Morpho helenor. Next base: position 3,518,623 of record JARGCU010000019.1, on the reverse strand, counting down.
CGGGTAAAAGCTAGCTAATTGCATCGAAATTCGTCGTTATTGCTTCAATAGGTTATCTGTGAAAGCGTAACAAACAGAACAATTTTTCATTTATAATATTAGTTTGTTTTAACCTACATGTTAGCCAGGTATATACCCTTTAATTGCACCAAAATTTTATTAATATCTCTCTAGCGGCTTAGTTGTGAAAGCATGACCGACAGGAAGATTTTTATTTTCAGTATGGATATAATATGTTTGGCCAAAATTTTATACACATAATACACCCAGTCTTTTTTTTTTTTTATGAGATAAGGCTAGCGCCTGGCTACGATCTCGCCTGATGGAAAGCGAAAGATGTAGCCTAAGGTGGACTGCGCTTGCCAGTTAAGTGCCTATTCACTCTTTTTTTAAAGTTTTTTAAATCGTACGAGTCCGGAAAGATAGATGAAGGAAGGGAATTCCACGCCTTTGAAGTACGCATGAGGAAAGAAGAGCCGAACCGTTGGGTGCGAGTTTTCGCGGTATTTATAGTATACCGGTGGAGCCCTTCGCGGCGTCTGGTTGTTCGGTCATAGAATGGCGAGGAAGGGATCAGATCAAAAAGATCTGTAGCACACTCTCCGAAATATATCCTGTAAAAAACAGGAAGCGATGCGACTGCTTGTCTATGTTCTAGAGTAGTGAGCTTTCTTTGTGCTAGCTTACTATCGCCTATAATTCTTCTGGCCCGTCGATCCACAGAGTCAAGTGTCTGGAGTTGGTACTTAGCGGACCCATCCCAAAGATGACTACAGTACTCCATACAAGAACGGACCTGAGCCTTATATAAGGTTAAGATTTGTTCAGGTGTGAAGTACTGTTTCACTTTGTTTAGGATACCGAGCTTTTTTGCGGCAGTTTTAGCTTTTTTCTCAATGGATCGACCAAAATTCAGTGTGGGAGTAAGCTGCATGCCCAGAAGCTCTAGACTGTCAGTTAATTCCAGGGATATATTTCGGAAAGTAGGAGTAAGATAGAAAGCACTCCGTTTAGCGGTGAATAAACACGCCTGTGTTTTGTTGGGATTAAATTCAACTAAATTTGCGTATCCCCAATCGGATACTGACTTTAAAGTTGAATTCAATCGACCAACCATGGCCTCTCTCTGCTGGTCAATTTCGGCACTACTTGCTTTTGGGTTGGATATGTATCTCTCAACAACGGTACTGTCATCGGCATAACCTATGATACCAGGCTTAAATTCCACCTAATTTATTAAACCTATGATACCAGGTTTCGTAGAATAAAACCACAGTTCCATGAATCTTTGATCAGCGTTGCATTTATTTGCATTTTTGCATACGCTAGCAGTAGCTTACGTAATTGGCTTATGCAATTCTCAAGCAAACTTTTGTCTGTATCTACTTTCGTGGTAAAGGGTATTTTTATTTATGGCAGTCTTCGTTTTAACTTTATCTCTGCTATACTGCTTAGGATATAAATCTGTTAATAATTTGTAAGAATTAGGTGCTCTTAGAGTTTTTAGAGTAAGAAATCCTTTATAATCCGTTTTTATTTATATAATTTTTTCATATTTATATAATTTTTTCATAGTTAGTTATCAATTATTAAAATATAATGTCATCGTACATGTTTGAATTGCATGTTGTAAACCCTAAGCTTTTTTTATTTTAATATTTAATTTACACATAATTCTGTTGGCAGATCTAATAAAAATAAAATAAAATAAAAAATAAAATGTCTTATGGAATATTGTTATGGGGTAAATGCGTGGATATTGAAAAAGTTTTTGGATAACAAAAAAGAGCACATATGGCATTTACAATTTAAGTCCGCGTGATATCAATACAGGACCAGTAAAAATATATATTCTTACATTGATTTCACAGTATATTTTAAGTGCATTTTTGTACATTATAATAGACATATTACAAAAAAATTGGTGATGTATATAATTGACAAAGTAGGAACCGAAATAAGCTTGTCCCTGCTTTGCGCCTTTCTAAAGTACATAAGCCGTGTGTGTTTTTGGGTATATTACAATAAACATCCGCAATCAATTTTAGGTTTTCTCAGTAGGAACAGCTTTCCGAACCAGCAATAGAGTTGACGAGCCAAAAGCACTTGTTTACAAGTTTACTTGAATAAAGTATATTTTTAATTTGAAAATACTATTATTAAAATATGATATTCTATCATAACTATATAAGTAAAAATAAAATTTTAATAATACAAACAAAATATCTTAATCATGAAAATATGAAATGTAGTTATCTAGTCTTCATGATATCGGCTAAAATTAAAATTTCGCAATATCTGCGAATCAGATTTTAATCTACTTTTTTAATTAAAAGAGAGAGTATTTTTTATACTGGTTGTGCACAAAGATATCCGTCGTTTTAATTATGGTTCGTAAATATATTTTATGGCTATACGATAACTTGTTATGTACTGGAATATTAGCTTCATAAGCCAGAGTTGTCTGGTTTAGATTTCAAATGAAACCAAATTTATGGCGCCAATTTCTGTATCCAGTTGCCACCTTTCTGGCTAAGATGTACATCACAGTTAAACAGTGTCAAAAATACATCGGTGTATGTATCGGTAAATATACGTATATCTCACATCCTCGTGGGCCTAAGGTAAATACGTTAATTTGTTGACTTCAAACCAATAACAAAAAATAAGTAAAGTAACGGCTGTTACAATCCCACTGCTGGGCATAGGCCTCCTCTGTTCATTCCTGAAGAGGAGAGTTGGAGCTAAGACCTACAATGCTGCTCCAATGCGGATTGGTAGGTTGCACATATCCCCAGATTTCTCTAGATATACGCAGGTTTCGAAGCTGTGGTAGCCCAGCGGTAACACCGTGCGCCTCTTTCGAGGAGGTCTAGGGTTCAAATCCCGGGCAGGCACCAATGAGTTTTCTAGTAAAACTTATGTGTCTAATTGATAATTGCAATTTATCACATGCTTTTCGGTGAAGGAAAACATCGTGAGGAAACCTGCATATCTCTAGAGAATTCTGGAGATATGTGTAACCTACCAATCCGCATTGGAGCAGCGTGGTAGGTCTTAGCTCCAATCCTTCTCTCCAAAAAAAAAAAAAAAACGGAGAGAAGAGGCCTATTCTCAGCAGTGGGATAGTCACAGGCCGTTACTTACTTACTTACTTACGCAGGTTTCCTCACGATGTTTTTCTTCACCGAAAAGCGTGTGATAAATTGCGATTATCAATTAGACACAAGTTTTTAATAGAAAAACTCATTGATGTTGGCCCGGGATTCGAACCCGTGACCCCTTTTACATATGTTCTGTCTTAATTCAATTTTCGTTTATATACATCGTAATCCAAAACCATTTCCAAAAAAATATGATTAATTTTACTCAGTGGAAATCAGCTTAAATTCAAAACGCCTTCCTTTTTCTTATTTATTATTGTTACTAAGTGATTGCTATTATGATCATTTAAGGCGCGATATTAACAAACAAAAGCAGATATTCGCCGTGTGTTATCCGGCTGAATTGAATAGTACCACCCTCTTTTCTTACCGAGGTGTCGTAAAAGGCGACTAAGGTAAGTCGACCCGCCGTGTGGTATCCGGCTGAGTAAAATAGACCACCCTCATGTCTTACCGAGGTGTCGTAAAAGGCGACTAAGGTAAGTTGACTCACCGTGTGGTATCCGGTTAAGTAGAATAGACCACCCTCTTTCTTATCGAGGTGTCGTAAAATACGACTATGATAAGTTGACGTCAGGCAGGCGGGCGGTCTTAAAATACGTAGCCAAATCATGTGACAGCATGTTTATAACATGTTGTGCCGACCCCACTCAGAGTGGGATAAGGGCAGGAAGATGAAAAGCAGATCGTTCTTAACGACTTATTTTACTGATTAAATACGTGATCAAACGAGTTTTAAAGATGAATGTGCAAGGATATATTAAAAGGCATCCGAAAAAAGATGCATGTAAATTGTTTGAACAAAAAAAGCCCTAATCTAAACTACTGGACTGATTTGAAAAATTCTTTGAGTGTAAGATAGTCCGTTTATCGAGGAAGGCTATAGACTATATAACATTACACTAAGATGACCAGGAAAGGAGCAGCAATAAAAAATATTACGAAAACGGCAAAATTAAAAGCTTTCCTTGCGTGCGCTAAGTAAACGGTGTAAGTTATTCAAAAATCATGTACTACAAAATTATTCCCCCCAAAAAGTTTATCTTAATAAAAGTCCGCGACAGCATATGTCTAGCTTTTAAGTTAACCCACTTTTATAGTTATCAAATTAACATATTACGGTTTTAATATAAATATAAATTTTTAGTACATTTATAAAATTGTAATTATAATATCAAAATAAAACACAAGAAAGTAATTTATAGAATTAGGCGTTACTTTGCGGAGATCCATAATACAAAAGTAATAATTAAATTATTTTGCTATTATTTTTTTACACAAGTAAGTGCTAGAACTTCTTATATGCCTTATTCTGGCCCACTTTACATTGAAGGTAAAGTAATTTGCCTTTTGCGCTTCTTGTCTACGGCTTTTAAGTCTTCCTTTGTAATTACGTCTCAAATGCTGCTGAGTAATTGTTTTCAAGACTAGGTAGCTACATTTTATGGACTGTGTCCTTTAAAAAATTTAATTTGTGATATCTTTTATACTAAAGTTATAGAGGTTTAAATAATGTTTTTACGGGCACTATGCGTTTTGTAATGTATTTATTCTCGCGTTGGAGAATGGTAAATGATGCAGCGTGTATGTTACCAGAGAAATATGCAAGTAAAGTTAAAAAAGCTTTTAACTAAATTTCACGTCTCTACTGTTAACCGTTGAGGAGTTCCCTCGTCTGGAGCCGATCCTGGCCATCAGGTCATGCTTATCATAAATATGCGTCGTCTTTGGGACTGGAGCAGTATGTAAAACTTCTTAGCTTATTCGGGAACGGGTGGTCTCGAGAAATGAAAATACCAAGGATCGAGCCAATAATTTTTTTTTTAAAGTTTCTTTTTTATTTTGTAAAAAAATACCGAGCAAGGCTCGGTCACCTTGGTTTTCAAGTTAATAATGTTTTTAAAAAAAGCTTGCACTAATTTTTTTTTAATTAAATCGTTATGTTATCGACCTATTACTTAAAAGTTCGATACTGAATACGAAATAATATTATTATAATAATCTATTATATTCTATTTTGTATTATCCGCCGTGTGGTATCCGGCTGAATAGAATAGTACCACCCTCATTTCTTACCGAGGTGTCGTAACATACGACTGAGGTAAGTTGAGGTCAGGCAGGCGGCCGGGCGTAAAAACGCAGCCAAATCATGTGACAGCATGTTTATAACATGTTCTGCCGACCCCACTTAGAGTGGCATAAGGGCATGAGGATTATGATCGACCTATTATTTAAAACTTCGATACTAAATACGGCTAGAAAAAAATAGAGAAACAGAACTGAAGTCGCAGTTACTTTTACAGCCCTCTTTATTAAGTTAGATTTTTATCTCCACGCAATTCCTCGTGGGACGAGTGAAGCCGTTTCCTTTTTTTGCGAAAACAAACTTTCACCTAGAATTTCGTCCGTATTCAGTAGAAGTTTGCTATTTCTAATTCGATATTTGTTTAAATTTGAAATGATATATTTGGTACCGCTTTTGAAATGAATCCTGACGAAGTTGGATATGATCGTCAATTTAAATACTGAAATAACTCATTCATTCATGAGTGATGATTTTTATTCATAGAATAAAAATCATCACTCATAATAATGATTTTTTTCATTCAATATGATTTATTTGGCTGGATATTTTACGGCCGGGCGCCCGCCTAACGTCATCTTACCTTAGTCGCCCTTTGCAACGTTAGAAAGAGGTTGGTCTATTCCACTCAGCCGGATACTACGCGGGGGACGACTAATTTAAGTCGCCTTTTACGACATTGCTTCGATTCTTAGAATAAAAATATAAATAAATAATGCCTTAATTTGTAGAGGTCCATAATATATGATGATAATGATAATGTTTTTTTCGGACTTCAACACAATCTACGAAACAAACAATATTTGCTTACTGCATCCCACAACAAATATGGTGTGAAAAGTATAATTATTTGTTCGAAGCGCAGTTATACAATAATTTGCCACATTACAAAGAAAATTAATAATATTATTTTTTTCAAAAAATGCTATATTTCAGAAAAATAAATGATATCTATAATCTGCATTATCGCCCTCGTCTGTATTTATTATTTTAAGTTATCTTTATATTTTATAATAACTTAAGTAAATTCTATTTTATGTTAATAAATTGAGTGTGTAATATTTTAAGTATTATTAAGTGGTGCATGGGTCCAAGCAAAACGTTTAATTTTAATTCTCATATAAGTGAACAGCGTAGGTTTTTTTGAGAAATAAATTGTATTTAACCCTATTTTGCTATAATATTCGTTTCCCTTTCGAGTAGAAATATTTAACGTTTCTCACACTTTAATATTGACACTTTTGCCAGTGAAAACTAAAACTAGCTAGCAACTTCATTGGACTCGCAAATGGAGCAAATTGAGTTATCACTATAGCAATATGAACTTATTTCCGCTCAGTGGTCTCTGTCATAAGCGGTGGTGTGATGTTCATTTAATTCATTGTTTATTTAATTTTATTTTTTTTTGGAATTTACTCAAGGGTAGGGTTAGCGCTTAATACCACTACGCTGCTCCAATACGGATAGGTGAGATTTGGTAAGAAATTTGAAAATTGTGGTGCAAAGAAAACTTTAAGGACATAGAGAGATATATTTAAAGTAGTGTAGTTAGTAGATATATATATATATATATATATATATATATATATATATATATATATATATATATATATATATATATATATATATATATATATATATATATATATACATTTGATATTAATATTTATTGGTAATTATAAATTGAAGTAAGATACCTTTAAGATATAGAGAGATTGTTTAAGCATTAGCAAGAAAATAGTTTATTACAAAATATAAGTGGAGAACGTTTTTTGATTGTATTGAGGTCACCGTTCTGAGATCTTTTGACTTGTAGCACCTCCGTATAATTTTCGCCAGTAGCGCTTTGAAATCCAAGGTATACTAAAAGTGGTGTAGCAAAATTTAGACTACGAGTAAATTAATTTGTTTTAAAATCACATATATCTTTAATATTTAAATGAGTTAATCTTGTATGTATATGTGTATATATGTATATATTTTTTCGGAATCTCGGAAACGATTCTAACGATTTCCTGAAATTCAGCATGTAAGGGGTTTTGGGGGAGAAAAATCAGTTTAGCTAGGTTTTATGTAAAAAAATTCGTTTTATCCCTGTGTTTGGGCAATAAAAAATACTAAAATTTATATTGAATATAAAACACTATTTTTGCCGTTAACTGTCGAGTCTGCGTAGCTTATTCGGGGAACGGAAAGTCTCCAAAATGCCATGACATGTAAATACCTAGGATCGATCCCAACTACCCAATTATTATTTTTTTTTAGCTTCTTTTTTATTCTGTACAAAATTACCGGTCAACCAGGTACTATAATATAAGCTATATCATTTTTTACCTGTACCATGATCAAAACGATTCTTTTCTGAGGCTCTTTCAAATGTGGGAAATTTAGTTCTTATTCTTCCCTTCTTTATCAATTGATGGGCGTCCACTGCTGCACATAGGTCTCTTCATGGGATCTTCACACCACACGATTCTGTGTCGCTTGATTCCCTTTCTCCCCGCTTGGCTCCCCGCTTAACTCCCCGCGACTTTTTTGAGGTCGTCAGTCCATCTCTTAGGGAGTCCGGTGCGGGGTCGCCATTCCAACATTTTGAGATCCCAACGTCTATCAGTTAACTGAACTATGTATCCCTCCGATTGCAACTTCAGCGTCGCTCCACGCTGAGCTATATAGATTACTCTGGTTGTTCTACAGATCTCCACATTTCTAATTTGACTACGTGATCAAATAAGAAATGAGGAGATCCGAGAAATACTCCAAGCACCGTTCGCTCCATTGCCTGCCGAGCGACTCTGAGCCTACATATAAGGCCCATTTGTTAGAAACTTTGGAATAGGAAATTTTGTTAATTGTCACTATATGGCTCTCTTATCTCTCTTTTCCAAATCTCCGAACAACTGGATAAACCCATCACTATCAGTACTGTACTATATCAGTTGACAATTTGATTAAGAGTCACAATGTTCAGGTATGAGGGAACGATTGCGAAGAATGCCTCTATACTCTTATTTATTTGGATAGCCTGTTGTTGTTTCATAAAAAACTTACATACAAAAATGGAAACAAAAAAAAAAATAACATGTACAACTTGTCAAGGTGTCACGGCATGCGTCAAAAATTTAATAAACAATATAGGGTAAAGTGCCCAATTATTGACACTTTTAGAACGAGCGTATAAAACGAAATAAATATAAACGTTCCACAGTATTTCCAAATAACGATAAATTTAGGTAAATATAGACAACTATTTTAAGATGTTGCCAGTAAAATCAAATTCTAATTAGGATATTATTTGTTATTGAATTTATGATATTTATCGAATTGCAGTGGTTTACCCAAATATTGACACAGAATTCCCTATTATCGACATTTTAAATTCCAGTTTATTGACACCCTTCAGTTTTCATCAGTATTCAAAATACTGATGAAAACTAAGTAAAGCACGTAGAATAGGTACCTTATTTATGTATTAAAAGAAACGATTACATATCTAAAACAATTTCTTTATTTTCAATTCTAGTAATGATTTTTTTTTGTATTGGAAAATAATATGTTTTCTAAATAAAACTTTCACTAAATAATATTTTTTTTACTTCGTTGACTTTAGTTTAGTCTGTTTTTTTATGTTTGGCTTCTTTGCTTTCTTCTGGGTCTTATTTATATTTTTTTACTCGTTCATTTTCTCTCTCTCTTCTTTTCTTTGTCTTATCCCTTTATCTTTTTCTTCTTTAATTTTAATTGTTTGATATTCCGGTGCCTTCCATTTAGCTGAGGTTAAAACAAAAGGAGCTCTTTTGGAATTTTTGGTTCCTTTTTTGTGGCATCTTTAGTATTACAAGAATGTCTTGTAATTTAACAGGAGTACAAGTTAATAAAATTTTAGTAGAAAGTTGAATGGAAGGGTTTTCAGTATCTTCAAATGATTTTATTTTGTTGTAATCATGCTGTGGATCTGTTTTTAGCCCTATGTTCTCTCTTATATTTATCACATCGCATCGCACCGCTTTCACGCACTAGCTGCTGTGACTTCTTCAGGAGTCCGCAAACTAAGACTAGTGTGACGCTGCAAAAATAGCTTGAACCATTTTTCGCCGTTCGTGAATCTGCCAAGTATCTCGTCAATAAACACTAACATTGCTTATAACGTCATCTTTCCGTTTCGGAAAACCTTTTTTTGCAGCATACATTAATCCAGTCCCATCAAAATGTCCTTCTTCATCCTCGGTGAGTACTGCAGAAGGCCCTGGACGTGAATTATGCTGAGGGTTTTGTAGTCTATAAATTAATTTTGTACGGGGCACTTGAAAAGTTTTGGCTGCTAGCTTTCGACTCATATATTGTGTATTGCATCTAGGGCTTCACTTATATTATCTATCGAATATTTCTTCCTTTTCACTTTTTCCTTTTGCATATTTCTAGATGGGTTTCTAGGTTTCATGTTTCAATGCAATTCTGCAACATAAAATAATCTTAACGAAATTAATTTTAATGACCCATTTAGGCTGAACATTTATTGACATGGCAATATCCAATTATCGACACTAATGTCCATAACTGGTAATTCCAACTTGACACCAGTGTCAAAATTTGGAACAAAGTTCTATACAAGTTATATCAGTAGTTGCATGTGTTTATAAGTCTTAGAAATAGCAATTCAAAACTTTAACCATTCTGTAAAGTTAGTTTTACAAAATCCCAATTATTGACATGGATGTCAATATATTGGTATTCTTGTACTTTCAGTGAACCATATGTTGACACCATAAAAAAAAAACTCAATTACAACCAAATTTTTAAATAAATCTGATCGATTAGTTAACTTGGACTATAAACACCACAATAACACTGTAATCGATGTATTTCAGACTGAAAACAGAATGTTTTAACAATACTTGTAAGATACTTACCTTGTCAAATTTTTAAGAAAACGATAAATTAGCACTTAATTAATTATGTACACTTTTTCATTTAGCTGTTTAGTCATCATATTATTTTTATTGCAACTTAATGTTGCCAAAGTAAGAAATTATGATTTTATCTATAAAAATTAGTACAAATGCAACTATTTAGTGTTGTTATTTTCTTATTTTTGGAAGAAAATTGCTAGGGTGTCAATTAATTGGATAGGTGTCAAGAATAGGTTAGCTTACCCTACATAAAGAAATTGCACTAAAATTTAAGCAAATAACGTTAATAGGTAGAAAAAAACAATAATAATTACTGTGAACGAAACAAATAACCTCTCACTCTATTCTTAAAAGGTTTAGCGATCGCCCACCTAAAATAAATTATTTTATAAAATAAAAGACGTAATTATCCTTGCAGTACCGAGTTCTGAGCAAGCAAAACTATTATATAGAAGTTCGGATATGCTTCATATGTTAAAATAGGTATAATTAGGTTACAATGGGTCTGACATAAGAGGTTTAAAGACCCGATAAAAAAAGAATAAAAAAAGAATAAAAAAAGAATAAAAAAATAGACGTACAAATCTAATGCCATTATACTCATTAACAGGAGATCGTTAATTGACCGATACGAATTCCTACCTAACGAGACGTCAGACAAACTTTTTGCGTAGATCGATCTCTTCTTGTCAACATGTCACCACAAACTAACGAAAGCGACTGATTAATTTCGCCGAATAGTTTTTTTATGTCTAAACCGAGGTTATCTACATTGAGACATAGTAAGTAGGGGCCTGTTACTCTCCCACTGTTGGGAATAGGTCTCTTATCTTCGTTTTTGGAGGAGGTTTGGAGCTACAACCTACCACGCTGCTCCAATGCGGATTGGTAGGTTGTACATATCTCCAGAATTCTTTAGAGATATACAGGTTTCCTCACGATGATTTCCTTCGCCGAAAAGCGTGTGATAAATTGCAATTATCAATTAGACACATAAGTTTTACCAGGAAAACTCATTGGTGTATGCCCGGGTTTGAACCCGTGACCTTCGAAAAAGTCGCTCGGTGCTACCGCTGGGCTACCACAGCTCATACTGGGCTATCACAACTGAAACATAAGTGAGTCTTAAATCAATTTATTACAACAAGCAGTTATATTTACACCACCGTGTGGTATTCGACTGAGTAGAATAGACCACTCTCATTTCTTACCGAGGTGTCCTAAAAGGCGACTAAGGTAAGTTGACCCACCGTGTGGTATCCGGTTGAGTGTAATGGACTACGAAGTAGTATTTTAAAGGTGATAACAACTTTTAAATGAAGTTACGGAAGCTGAGAGATATGATTTAATAAATGTTATCTTATTGTTAAATTTAAAAAAAAATCACAGAGAAGATAACAAGAAAATTAAATACAAAAAAACATAAATACCACTCAAAGAGGGGTCGGCACCACATGTTGTCAAATGATTTGGCTACGTATTTTACGACCTGCCGCCTGCCTAACGTCAACTTACCTTAGTCGTATTTTAAGATACTTCGGTAAGGAAGAGGGTGGTCTATTCTACTCAGCCGTATACCACACGGTGGGTTGACTTACCTTAGTCGCCTTTTACTATACCTCTGTAATAAATTAGGGTGGTATATTCCACTCAGCCATACACCACACGGCGGATCCACTTACCTTAGTCGCCTTTTACAACACCTCAGTAAGAAATAAGTTTGGTCTATTCTACTCAACCAAATACCACACGGCATATATAAGTTAATGACTTTTTAATATACCTAAGTGCCCAAACAAGATGCACACATAACCAGTTCTACAAATTAACAGTTACATGCCGTTAGTTAAATTAATTCTGCTTAGGTATTTTATCCAGTTTCAATATTAGTGTCATCGGACATTCCTTCCAGATGTTTAATCATAAATGGTTTCGAAATCATTCTTTGGCTTGACTGACTCGGTTGGCAGTGACCCGGCATTCAGCTCTTTGGGTCGCGGGTTCGATTACTACCGAGTGCCAAATTTAAAAAAAAACAATTTGTCGCTTCCTTGATGGGTGTATCTTTATATTTAAATGAGTTAATCTTGTATATATATATATTTTCTGAATCTCGGAAACGGCTCCAACGATTTTCTTGAAATTCAGCATGTAGGAGGTTTTGGGGGAGAAAAATTGATCTAGCTAGGTTTTATGTAAAAAAAATAATGTTTTATCCCTGTTTTTGGGCATTAAAAAACACTAACATTTATATTGAATTGAATTTTCGCCATTATACACTGTCCATTATATTAACCATCTTTTGACAGATTGACGATAGTGATGTCCTAAAGATTCTCGTATGCGATACCATTCCGATTATAGTACCTACTATCATTAATCGAATTACGTACCTAAGTAATTCGATTAATGATAACCTACGTAAACTAGATTACTACTTGAGAAAAGAAATTCCAACTTTGAGAAAACTTATTGTTTCTTTGAAAAGAAGTGGTCTATTTCATGGTGAAAAATCTTCTTTGGTCAAAGTTTTGAACACAATTGGCTTTTCATATAAAAAGTTAAATAAAAGAAAATTATTAATGGAACGCACAGATATAGCTATAGCACGTTGTGATTTTTTAAGAGAGGCAAAGAAAATACAAGATTGGGCAAATATTGTTTTCACGGATGAAACATGGCTCAACGCTAACCACACACTATCTCGTTTCTGGACTGATGATACTGCTGATTCCACTTCCTCAGTACCAATGGGAAAAGGTGAGCGCCTAATCATTTGCCATGCAGGTACAGCAAAAGGATTTGTACAAGACGCACTGTTCGCATTTAAATCGAAGAAATCAAATGACTACCACGAAGAGATGAATGCAAATGTGTATGAAGAGTGGTTCAAAAAAATGCTCATTTCATTGGAAGAACCATCAATAATTTTTATTGATAATGCGCCCTACCACTCCCGTCAAATTGACAAAATGCCAACACAGGCTAATAAAAAGCATGAAATAATTAATTGGCTTCGGGACAATGGAGAAAATGTGGACGACTCAATGTTAAAAGTTGAATTAATAAAAATATTAAAAACCAAAAAGAGAGCAAAACGCTATGTAATCAATGAAATGGCAGCAGAATATGGCCATACTGTTCTTCGGATTCCTCCATACCACTGCCAGTACAACGCAATAGAACTTATATGGGCACAAGTAAAAGGGCATGCTGCGAGATGCAATACAAGCCCCCCATTCACAGCGAATAAAATGTTGCAATTGCTAAAAAATGCTTGTACCCACGTAACGGCCGAGAACTGGGCAAGTGTGGTGGAAAGAACTAAAAGAGTAATATTCTCTGATTGGGAACGTGATATTGCGTTTGATAATATATTATCTACACAAGAGCTAATAATAACTGCTACTGAAGACTCCTCATCGGAGGAGTCTAGTGTTGATTATCATTCCGACGACTCGTGCTAATAAAATAAATTAAAATATCCTGATTGTTTTATTTGTATTCATGTATTAACTAAGAAGAAAGTAAAACTTTATATAATGTTATTAAATGTCTTTTAATACTCGTAACATCGATTTCTACCGATTATTTTTAATCTGTGGCATAATCGTAGTAACCCATTATGTGTGACATCACTAAGTGGGCGGTACCCATCCATAAAGTACAAATATTATTTGTATGATATTTGTACGTAAGCAATACAAAACTTAATGAGCGTGAGCTGTCAAAAGACTGATAATATGATGGACGCAGTATAGCTGTCAAGTCGATCGATCCCCAACTAAATAATTGTTTTTTCTTTTTTTTTTAAGGTTTTTTTTGCAAAAAATTACCGAGCGAAGCTCGGTCACCCAGATATTATATATAATAAAAAGATTTATACAGCCAATATCATCATCATCATCCTGCTGTCCTTATCCCACTCTAAGTGGGATCGGCACAATATATGTTATAAACATGTTGTAACGTGATTTGGTTGCGTATTTAGTGACTGGCCACCTGCCTGACGTCAACTTAGGTTAATCGCCTTTTGCGACACCTTGGTAAGGAATGTGGGTGGTCTATTATACTCAGCCGGATGCGACTCGGCGGGTCGACTTACCTTAGTCGCCTTTTACGACACCTCGGTAAGAAATGCGAAAATATATATATATTTATTTATTTATTTAGGTATTTGAATCATTTTACTTGCTATAATCATTTTGATGTATACAAGTAAATGTAATAAAAATACACACGATTATAACCTACTGGAAATGAACACAACATGCAAGTATTATTAAACATAGATCACTTAAAGTAAATTACTCTTTTAAATTACTTACGAGTTACGCAAGCATTTACACAAATAAGTAATTGAAATAGTAGAATTGCAAATATAATAGTGAAATTGCAGTAAAAAACATCTCAGTTGTACGTTTTCTATAAATGCCTATATTAAAACGAAACAATTAAACCTTCTCTATGAAATACTATGCCGTATTTTTAAAAATTACGTAGATTCGTATTATATGTAACATTGAGTCACATTATTTATTAAGTATAAGGAGGGCTACAATAGCGGTCTAACAATTGAATGAACCAAACAAAAGGACTGAGCAAGTGAGCACTCGTACATTATAAGTAATCAGAACTAACCTATATATACAAACTGTTTATAATACGCTTGGGTCAATACTTAGTTATGCGTATAAGAGCTTTTAAGGCTTTACATCACCTATCTCTTTCACACTCATTGTAAAACAAACGTCATCTCACTCTAAATAACTCGGGCGACAGCTAGCGGTCAATTTTAGGATCATATGACAGTTGCCCGCACGCATGTCTTTGTATTGTTTAATCGAAGTGTTAATACTTGTTTTCGGTGATATTGTATTAAAACGAATATCTCGTAACAAAATAATGATTTAATATCTATGTACCGTGTACGGTATGGTGGTGTGTGTTAAATAAATATGTGTTTGTGTCAGTAAATGAATGTTCGCGGTGTTGACATTTCTGGTTTGTTGACTTGGAGCCCGAAGAACAGAATCAAGATAAAGCTGAAACGTACGTAATTTTGTTGTATTAATATGAGAAAATATTGTTTTACTTATATTTGTATGATACTTTGATAAATATAATGAAAACAATGAGGAAGAGCATCACTTAAAAGAAAATTAAGGAGTACAATACTTATGAATTTATTACAGTCGAACATTTTTAAACGTTAATAAGAGGGAATATTAAAAAATTAATATTTTTCCCTATTATTATCAAATTAATTTGCTTCTCACAAAAACTTGAGAATATAAAATTGAATAATGCGTTCAAGGTGTGAATTTAAATAAGTTTCAATTAGGTATATTAAATATATCCGTATTCAGTTAATTATTAAATTATTATTATTGTTATAGTATTATTATTCGATTTATTTATTACAGCTTTTTTTAATGTTAGACGTGTATGGGGCTAAGTAAAAATTGTTAGTAAATAAATGAAATTTTATCGTGTTTGTTTAATATTAAATTTAATTCTTTAATACGAGTATTGTATTTTTTATAAAAAATATTATTTTCGAAATTATATACATTATTATATTAGATAATGTTTTATTAGTTTTAAATATGTACCCTGATTTTTTTTCTAGTTTTAAACAATCAAATCAAACATTTTATTCGATATTTGTAGTTACGTACACTCTTTTGAACAAAAAGTCATTAATAATAGTATTAATAAAATTGAATTAAATATTATTGGAAGATAGTCCAGGCGTTTTAATCAATTATGTAATCGTCAAATTTATAATAACCCTTGCAATCTATCCCGTATAATGATTTTTTAATGTTTGATTTAAATTTCCCATGTGGCAATTCCTGAACTGTTGCGGGATTCTTATTTTAAAAACGTACACAATTTCCTAAGAATGACGATCTAGTCTTTTTGAGTCTAATCTTTCCGTCTCAATTTTGTTTTTATTACGCGTGTTTTTGTGACAGCGTTCGAAATTAGTCTTAAAACTATCCCTTTTTTCCATATCTAAACCTATTATAAAACCAAGTCCAATGTCAAGACCAAAGTCTCGAAAAAACGTCGGTCTGTATGTCATCGATTTTCGCAAAGTCTGCTGAACAGATTTATGTACGGTTTTTACTAAAAAAAATTACAATTCTTCCGGAAGGTTTAAGTCACTAGGACATTAGCGTTTTATGTCAATTTTGTTAAATTGTGTAAAAAAAACTCTGGGAAAAGGCTGAGGGGGGCTTTACTTGCGTGTGCCGCGTAAACCCGCAAAGATACACTAAAGTTATGTACTAGAGAATTGTAGATCTACAAAAATACTTCATAAAAGTGCGTGACAACATGTCTCTGTCTCTTATGGTTCTCATCTCTTATCTCAAAATTTCAATTTAGGAAAAAAATTGTGGCATACTGATTTCAACGCGGGCGAAGCCGCTGTCACAGCTAGTCATAAATAAATGAATAAGTAAGTAGCGGCCTGTTACTATCCCACTGCTGAGAATAGGCCTCTTCTCACCGTTTTTTGGAGAGAAGGATTGGAGCTAAGACCTACCACGCTGCTCCAAAGCGGATTGGTAGGTTACACATATCTCCAGAATTCTCTAGAGATATGCAGGTTTCCTCACGATGTTTTCCTTCACCGAAAAGCGTGTGATAAATTGCAATTATCAATTAAACACATAAGTTTAACAGAAAAGCTAATTGGTGTCTGCCCGGGTTTGAACCCATGATCGTCTCTAGAGATTCACAAATAAATCAATGCTAATAAATAAATAAGCTTCAATTTCGCCTGACACAAATCAAAGTATTCAATATTGGAGTAGACTATTGGAGGCAATTTATTTAATTGGTCGTCGCAGTTCTATTGATTGAGCTTTTTACGATGTCTCCAATCGACTTTTAAATGTAACTTCAATTAAGCTTTTATATAATGGATATATATTTTTTGATTGTTCTAAAGGTTCAAGACTTTACCTCTACTTTTTTTTAGGATATGAACCACCAATGCCCATCTTATGCCCTTATGTTTGTTACACTGTCACGGTTAATCCTCAAGAGCAATATTGATAAAATTTGGTACTATTATATCTTTAATATTTAAATGATTAAATCGATCTAGCTAGGTTTTATTTAAAAAAAAAAATATCCCTGTTTTTGGGCATTAAAAAATACTAAAATTTATATTCAATATAAGAAACTATTTTTTGCCAGTCAGCTTATTCGGGAAACGGGCAGTCTCGAGAAATGTAAAGACTATCTAATTATTTATCAATCGAAGGATCGATACCAACTACCTAATTATTTTTCTTTTTTTTATTTTGTAAAAAATTACCAGGTACTTTCCATATTTATATGACAAAGTCATAAATGTCAATATCTATGTATATATTTTTAAAAGTAAAAAAAATCGAGTATTTTCAGTTTTGTGGGTCAGTTTTAAGTATGAACCAATTTTGGGTAAAAGCCTACTAACTAAACGTTATAAAGTTACTCCGAATTTGAATGCAAATTTTGAAAATGAATCGTCTAATTTGAGATTTCGTAGTTAACAAGTTCAAAGTAACTTCGCTTGGTTCACAATCAGCTTTTGGCCGCAAAAATCTAGGTCACTGTAAGATATGATTTCCACAATTTCAGTGCACGTGCCGTCAACTGGTCTTGTGCAAGCTTAAATAAATGGAAGTGCGCTTTGATTTCCCTAATGACTAGTGTACAATTTATCCCTTGTAAATTTATTATGGTTAGGGTTATTTACAGGGTACCGTGTGGTATCCGGAGTACAATAGACCACCCTCATTTATTACCGAGGTGTCATAAAATGCGACAAAGGTAGTTGCCGTGTGCTATCCAGCTAAGTAGAATAGAAAACCCTCAAATCTTACCCAGATGTCGTAAAAGGCGACTAAGGTAAGTGCTTTGAGGTATCCGGCTGTTTGGAATAGACAACCCTCATTTCTTACCGAGGTGTCTTCAAGCACTTACTAAGGTAAGTGCTTGGTGGTATTCGACTGTTTAGAATAGACCATCCTCATTTCTTACCGAGATGTCGTTAAAGGCAAGTAAGGTAAATCGACCTGCCGTGTGGTATCCGGCTGAGTAAAATAGACTACCCTCTGTCTTACTGAGTTGCCGTGTGTGGTATCCGGCTGAATAACTGAGAAGAATAGACCACCCTCTTTCTTACCGAATTATTGTAAAAAACGATCAAGTTAATGCGACGCCAGGCAGGCGGCCGGTTGAAAATACCTAGCCGAATGTAACACCATGTTTGTAACATGTTGTGCCGACACCACTTAGAGTGGGATAAGGGCAGAAGAATAATGATGACATAAAAGACAGGTCACTGCTGCTTCACTGCCCAGATGTCCAGGAATATACTGTGAGCGCTTAATCTAAACATCATTTGTATGTACATTCAAATTCTAAAAAGGCGTCAATATACCACTTCTACGGTCACTGACGTGAAAATTTATAACATTACATAAGTCTATGATTGAATTGCAAATCGCATTCACACCTATCCATATGCATTCGGCTGTGATGCGAAACGAAAGTGGTTTCATATGATTAGTCTCATTTGCTCTAAGACTAATCGGTGAAATTATAAGTGATTTGATATGAGTGTTTTCATTTGTTCTTTCAAAATATATATAATAAAGCCTTTATGCCGAAAAGGCGACTAAGGTAAGTTGACCCACCGTGTGGGTATCCGGTTTAGTAGAACAGACCACCCTCTTTCTTACCGAGGAGTCGTAAAATACGACTGAGGTAAGTTGACGTCAGGCAGGCCGCCGGTCGTAAAAACGCAGCCAAATCATGTGACTGCATGTTTATAACATGTTGTGCCGACCCCACTTAGAGTGGGATAAGGGCAGGAAGATGATGATGTTATTATAAAGCCTTTAATAATTTTAAAACGCAATAATAGTTGAGTTTGAATCCGTTATTTGTGTTTGACAATTCCTCTTTTCACACTGAAAAGAAACATAATAAAATTTGCATATTTTTTAATTTAAGCTACTTTAGACATTTGAGCTGCTTGATTTAGTTCTCGCTCCGATAACGTCGTATAAAGAACTCATGAATAAGGGCTTCGGATGGGTTCGAAACTCGTCGGGCTAACCCAATAGAATAAGACTCGAGTACAGCGGGCTCTATACATAAACTAAGAATCTGCATATGTATAGATGATTTCTGAAATATACGTAATGTACCAGTCTGAATCGCAGCATCGTAGTGGTGTAATTCCATAGTTAGGCAGTAGTTTTTTACTGGCATTTTTACGTTCCCCCTAAGGCCTTTCCCTCCCCTTATCGATGCATCGAGAGCTGTTTACGTCCCCCCTACGGCCTCTCCTTCCGCTTAACGATGCATCGAGAACACCAGATGTATCGACTGCCTCCAAAGCCTACTCTAACAGGAAGTGCGATTCTCCTTTACGCAACATCAGGAGGTGCCCGTTAGGGTAGCATGCGACAAATTTCGGCGAGTCACCTGCGACCGGTTGCGCCAGCAGATCAGATCCAAAGTCTCGACTTTCCGGATTTCTAAACATTTTTATCGTTTCTTAAGCGTATAGTAACGTGCCCCTTATTTTAAGCTAACGCAGGCGAATTTATTCGTAGGTACATTAAAAACAGGAAGGAAAACATCGTGAGGAAACCTGCATATCTCTAGAGAATTCTGGAGATATGTGTAACCTACCAATCCGCATTGGAGCAGTGTGGTAGGTCTTAGTTCCAATCCTTTTCTCCAAAAAAACGGAGAGAAGAGGCCTATTCTCAGCGGTGGGATAGTAACAGGCCGCTACTTACCTTTACGTTTACAAAATGTGTAATCAAGATGAAATGCGATATAATATATTGTTAACTTCGCGAATTCATGTTTGAACTTGAGTCAATAATAATATATGAATTTGATATTTTGCCAGCGTTGAAATCCGCGTCTACCTGCAGTGGTGCGTCGCGCATTTTAAACAAATAGGTAATTCGAGGCCACACACCGAAGTATGATAAATCAGAAATCGTATATCAGAATAAATAAAGTAAAGTACAGGCTATTACTCTCCCACTGCTGGGAATCGGCCTCTTCTCTCCGTTTTTGGAGAGAAGGATTGGAGCTAAGAACTACCACACTGCTCCAATGCGGATTGGTAGGTTATACTCGATAATATCTCGAGAATTCTCTAGAGATATGCAGGTTTCCTCACGATGTTTTCCTTCACCGAAAAGCGTGTAGGTGTCTAATTGCAATTATCGATTAGAAACATAAGTTTTAACAGAAAAAGTCGTTGCTATCTGCACGGGTTTGAACTCATGACCTCCTCGAAAGAATCGCACGGTGTTACCGCTGGGCTATCACAGTTCAACAAACTAAGTTATATGTTACTTCACGAACTCCTCTATCTTCCAGAAAATCCCAACAATATCAGTTGAGCCGTTACAGAGAATGTACTATTAACATGTTTTAATAAAAACTGTACAAAAACCCGTTCAGTAGTTTTTAGAAAATCGATCACATACAGACAGATATGTATAACGTTTTGCATCTTACTAATAATTTCCATAGGGCAATTAAAATAATATTTGATACAGTACATAATACAAACTTTTTGCTCCTCCCTGTAATTTCGTGACAATAATTTTAATTCGAGGTCACAAATTGTTGGAGGAAATTAAAAAGCCCGCTTATAATTTCCTTGTTCTTGCGTATGAGATAATTGTAATTTTTTTTTAAAGGAAAAGATTACGAAGATTAAAGAAATCACAGAATTTGAACTTCCATAAAATACATTCATAGTAGAAAAATATATCCGGTTATCGTATAATACACATCGTGAAACTAGCAGTTTTTCTCATATGCTTCTAAATCTTAGACCCATTTTTCTTTTCTTTTTGTTTTTTTAAGAGTCAATTACTTGTTCATTCAGGTAGAAGTACAAACGCGTATTATTAGATACGAAGCGCGAAGTTATACAATTGATTAGGAGAGAATCATATGTTAGAATCAATTTTAAATATGATAGGAAACCAATAAAATAATTAACTAGTGATGGATGAATATTAAGTTAAATAAATATTTAAAAAGTTTCCATTACAGTATCTGTGTATACATTTATAAAATATATTTATCGTGTATGCACAATGCACTATTAAAACAGTATTTTATTTGTGACTTCGGTGGGTGGCATCACGGCGTTTCGTTTATTCGATTGTGGTTAATATCATATTCGTGGAAAGAAACAGTTAACAAAGTCGCTTTATTGACTAATGGGTGGTATCCGGATTTGAATTCTTGTTAGGTTGATTAAAAAACATTTATTTAAACTTTGGTTCAGATGAAAGATGTTGTGAGCTATTTAACAATCGATAAAACCGACCAATAAATATTCAATTTCTACCACGATAATCTAGTAGTCTCGTAAAATCTTGTCAATCAGTATTAAGAGGTCACATAAAATCTAGTTGATCCATTGTTTAAATTGCATTTATTAATCGTTATTTCACAGATTATGATTAAAAGTAAACATCAAGAATAAGTTAAGCAAAGTAAAGTAAATAATAAGGTAAGCAATTAAAAGATTTATTTATAGTACCTGGGTGACCGAGCCTAGCTCGGTAATTTTCAAAAGTTAAAGAAAAAAATAAAAATATAAATAAAAAAAAAAATTGGTCAGGTGGGGCTCGATCCGGAGTACTTTTTTCACTTCTTTAGTCCGCCTGTTACCATTAGGTTAACACAGCTTTGCATTTGACAGCTCACACACACACAGTTTGCACAGTTTTCGGGCACTGAAAAAATGATAAAATGTTGAATAGAAAGCAAATGATATTTTGCTTTCTATTCAAGATTTTATCATTTTTTCAGTGCCCGAAAACAAGGATAAAACAATGTTTCTTTTAAAATAATCCTAGCTAGAACGATTTTTATAGATCGATAGAGTGAAAATCTTTGAGGTGGTTTCCGAGATCCGGAAATATATATACAACTTTAAATTATTTAAATATTAAAGACAATTTAAATAGATTATAGTATAATAATTGCCTAAAGGAACAGGTAAAAGGTTACCGAAGCCGCATGGATTTATGTGGTGTTGAGATCTCTTGAAGAGATCTATGCCCAGTGGACGTCTGAATAGGAAGAATAATTTATAGAATAAGGCGTGACTTGTGGAATACCACAGTACAGAAAATATAATAGTTTGATTTGATTTCTATTGTCCACATACCTCATACATGACAGACCGGGAAGTGGTAAAATTTATCTTGCAAAATTCCAACTTCACTTACATAACAGGCAAGTTAAAAACCGTATGCTATATAGTATCTTCGAAAGAACATTTTTTTTAAAGAAGCTTTCTTATCATGTCTACTTATTTGCGACGTTTTATCTACTGGCGGTATTATTAAAAAAAACATTATCTTTTCTGTAGGTAAAAGATTTGCTAGAAATTCCGTCGTCAATTCAAAAGATTTGCTCCTTCGGCGAAACGCTTATTGTCTAGCGACCGTACAGAATAACGAGAAAAGCAAATCTTACAAGGGATATGTTTTAAGAACTGTAATTAGGGACAGGATTTTGTATTTCAATTTAATTCGTACGTGCCTTTTACTGTATACAATTATTGTTTACTTATGTTAGGAGATTACGTGCGCTACTTTTCTAACATGAAGCTGTGATAGCCCAGCGGTTAGAACGTGCGACTCTTTCGAGGGGTCACAGGTTGAAATTCGGGCAGGCACCAATGAGTTTTTCTATTAAAAATGTAAATTATATTGTATGAAATTATATATGTACGTCCATATTATTATACGATACATACAGTCATAACTATCATCCAGTGATTCCGTTTCCGTTTTTGGAAAACTGGGCGATCTTAACTTAGGCGATCGTAGGCGACCAGTGACGATTCAGATCATAGATGATTAGCGTGTACGTCGATTATGCCCTCTACACACTCTTGTTTTTATAATTGATACAGACACAGTCGCTGGCACAAGCTAGTGACAAATAAACATTTAATTGATGTATGTATTTAAAACGGGATTGTTATTAAAATCCATGTCCAATTTAGGTAAATTATATTATTTTTATTTGTACAATCATGTACCGAACAAAAGAATTAAAATATTGTACATTTAGGTCTTGTTAAACAAATAATACCCATAATATTAATGTTCATGTTTCATTAAGCCGTCCGAATCCGTTATCCGTTGTCCGTTGGTTAGAGGGTTACAATTATATTGTATTTTTCACATTATTTATTTAATTAAATTCAAATAATCTTTACAATATGTGCTATACAAAAGTATAATCATATTTGTTTTATCGACTCATCATCATCTTCCTGCCCTGATCCCACTCTAAGTGGGGTCGGCACAACATGTTATAAACATGTTGTCACATGATTTGGCTACGTATTTTACGACCGGCCGCCTGCCTGACGTCAACTTATCTTAGTCGTATTTTACGACACCTCGATAAGAATGAGGGTGGTCTATTCTACTTAACCGGATACCACACGGTGAGTCAACTTACCTTAGTCGCCTTTTACGACACCTCGGTAAGAAATGAGGGTGGTCTATTCTACTCAGCCGGATACCACACGGCGGATTTGTTTTATCGACTATAGACCAGAATGTTGAATATATATTTTTCTGTTTAATTCCCATATCTTATAATTATTTTACATAAAAATAAAGATAATAGAGTAAAGAAGTCATAAAAAATTGATTAATAAACAATTTACGATATAAATACATGAAATTAACAATTCACTGTTCATGTTTAGCAATGTGCATAAGAATATACATAATTATAAAAAGAATAGTTTTTTTATTTTATTTTATTTTATATAATCTACAGCTATTTACATTAAATATATATAAAAAATTTAATCTATTAATAAGGCCAAACTGATTATATAGTTTTACATAAAATAAATTTTGCTTAACAGAATTTACTACAGAAAGTACGAAAGCTGCAATAACGACGTGATGTGCGTGTTGTGTATTTTGTGTGTGTGTGTGTGTGTTTATGTGTGTGTGCGTGCGTGCGTGGGTGTATGTGTGTGCGTGTGTTTGTGTGACTATGTGTGTTTAATACTTTTTAATTTTATTGATGTTTGCGACTGTGTTCTATTAACTCACGTTTAAATTGTGCTTTGGATAAATGAAATATATCTATATTTGAATATTGCTTGTTGTATGATCGTGCTAGCCGTGGTACTATAGAATTTTGAGAATAATTGGTATGGCACCTGGGACCGCATTTTACCCGCAACTTCGTTCGCGTGGTCTCTAGTCATGGAGTTAACAGTAGCTTCTGTCACTCTCCAACCCTGCAAATATTTGTTAACTAATTAGGGACTTTAAGTGCTGAATAAGCCTATCAGAAACCTGAGAAACGCGAAATTCAGTAATATGTGTCAGATATGTTCCGAATAAGCAACTGACAGTTTATTAGCAACTTGCGATACAGGCCCTTAATCATTCAAAATTACTAGAAACAGTATACTTGTAGAAAGAATATTTTGAATTTGAATTTGAATATTATGCATTTCGTATCACGAAACATCGCCATCTAACTAGATCAATCTATTGCTTTCGTGTCAGTTTCAAGTTACACTGCTGACTTTGTAATATTTATGGCTCTGAGTGTTTGAATTTATTGCATTCCAACTTTAATTCACACGACTTTCAGGAGCACTGGCTGTTTGCTGTGAAAAGGTTATAAATTGACTTTGTTATGGGGAACGCTACGTTACAGTTTGTGAGAAATAAATATACATTTTAGTACAGGGAAATTTCGAACTTGTGTGTGTATGGACTCGATGTTACAATTTTGCAACAAACTGTTATAATATCGATACCCTAGCTATGTGCGACATAGTTAAATACGGTAAATGTACCGTGGCTATCACAGCCCTCTGTCATTATAGAGCGGTTCACGGGTTCAAATCCCGGGCAGGCACCAATGATTTTTTTTAGAAAAACTTGTGTCTAATTGATAATTGCCACTTATCACACGCTTTGCGGTAAAGGAAAACATCGTGAGGAAACCTGCATATCTCTAGACAATTTGATTTAAATGAAATCCGCATTGGAACAGCAAGGTAGGTCTTCTCCACGGTTTGTTCCAGATTATCACTAATATCAGACGATTATTATTGACTTCAGACTTTGTTTATAATAACATTCATTTTATTATTAATTAGTACCAAAAGTGTTGTTCTGAATAAATATTTGTTACATGTTGTCTAATATTAATAAACAGACCCTGTGTTTTAATAAAACACTACATCCCAATGCCGAAGATCTTCTAGTTTTATACTATACGGCTTTGTCACTTAAAGAAATAAGAAAAGAAATTATACACTTAAATGTTAGTCGCGAATCAATGTCAATATTAGTGAGAACTGCTGAGTATCTGAGTTTATTGCAAACAGAGAGACGACGCGGAGGACTTTGTTTTATATGTATAGATAAATCTGCTATAACTTCGCCATATTCAGGTGATGAATCTCAAGAATCATTCGATATTTGAACACATTTCTCAGTTGAGATGAAAGGTATACGTAACCATCATCTTTTTCTCATCATTCTCCTACCCCTATCTCACATCATTCTCCTACCCCTATGTCACTCAACAATGGGTTCAGTACAATATGTCCCTCAAATCACGTATCAAACCACATCTGTATTTTACACTCATTTTGTCACATGATTTCATACCTACTCATCATATGTCCATAAAGTAAGTAAGTAAGTAGCGGCCTGTTACCATCCCACTGCTGAGAATAGGCCACTTCTCTCCGTTTTTGGAGAGAAGGTTTGGAGCTAAGACCTACCACGCTGCTCCAATGCGGATTGGTAGATTACACATATCTCCATAATTCTCTAGAAATATGCAGGTTTCCTCACGATGTTTTCCTTCAACGAAAAGCGTGTAATAAATTGTGATTATCAATTAGACACATAAGTTTTAACAGAAAAACTCATTGGTGTCTTGGGTTTGAACCCGTGACCTTCTCGAAAGAGTCGCACGGTGTTACCGCTGGGCTACCACAGCTTATGTATATGTCCATACCATCTTGATATTGTACTGCTCGTCTTTTCAATGTCCTTTTTTATTAAATGTTTTAAACGTAAACATGTATGAAATAAAAACTAGAGCGTTTATTTTTATAATAATGAATATTATAATACGCGCGTGCTGCGTATATATATTATAAATTGGCTGCGCGCTGTTGCGAATTGTCCGTTATTCGACCCAAAAATCGCTTCATCCGGAGAAAGCGAACAATTTCGCTACACATACGGTGCCGTGACAGACATAACTCGATTTTGATCGGGTGTCACTACGTGATTGAAGTTTGTAGTATGTGACTATCGTAAACAGATAGACAGTCTTAATAAACAGTAACTTTCTCTCATACTCAAGTCAGATCAACCTACTGGAACTATCATTAAAGAAATTTTATGGTCTAGACAATTAAATCTCATACACACATAAAGTGTTTGCTCACATAGATTCCAGTTTTCTGTAGTTGATCGGACATTGCTTTGAGACTCAAAACAGAGTCATGAGGCATGAGACACTCAAAATAGAGTCATGAGATGCAGGAACATTGCCCCATGCGATGGTTTTTCGAGCCGTAAATATATAACTTATGGTCAAACAATTTATAATCACCACGTTTATTGAGGTCGTGAGTGAACCCCACCCAGGAACCAGCTTGTTTTCTATAATATAATATATGTATTATTGATATATATCACACCCTTTCCGGTGAAGTAACCAACTTGAGTAGACCGGGAACTGATGAATTCTTAGGGTATGTGTGACCTACCATTTTGTAATGGAGCAACGAGTTGGTTCTCAGCTTGAACTCTTGTCTCCAAAAGGATACGAGGCCTTTGCTCAGCAGAGGGATAGTAGAAGGTCATTACTTTGTAACGATTACAAGACAGGTCCTTGAGTAAACTATGACAAAGGACGAACAACTCTGCTACCCATTATCGTTCAATCCGACATTGGTTACTCATCAGAAACTCGTTAAATAGTCACTAGGAAGCACTATAAGACTGTATTAGCAATTAGAGTAACACATTCGTCTCCCAAAAACCACTTTACAAAAACCGAGAACATGCATGGGAAAATGGCCATATGTGAGACCACATGCTTTCCCCTTCTCGATATGGTTCGATAATCAACGACAGACGAATATGTTTTTAACTTTAACATTTAGCTAAAACCCTGCTTTCTAGTTGAATCGTAGTTATAAATAAAATTACATTTTAGTCTGATGAACGTAATGTAGTACCTATTTGGATATCGAAACAATATTAACCCGTTACAAGATTGCGATCGTGCTGGCTAAAGCTGGCTAGCTTCGGTGTTAGAATCCACGTCTCTCCCTCTTATACGTGACGTGATTGGTGGCATGATGTGACGGATGCGACTCATTAACTGACGGGTAGCGCCATAGCGCCATCTCTTGGTAGGTAGTTACACTGAATATTTTTTCATTGGAAAAAGTTTAGATAAATGAATGTCGTAACCTAAAAAACGTTTGCGAGGAAAACTCACGTAATTCTACTCATTTCTCCCCTGAGTGTTTCGCTATAAGATATCTACACTGCCGAAAAACAGATAACTTTTGGGTCAATTTCGGCCCAGGTTGGGGTTGTGGCTTCTGCGTTGGAATATGTCTACCGCCACCCACCTTTTATATGTTAGATTTATTGAAATAAGTAGATTTGGGTGTTTATTAATCGTGAATAAAATAATGGTAGGGTATAAAATTTGGCGTAAATACCCGAAGAATAAAGTTACATCTCCCATGTATCTTCTTTCTCAACCGATGGACATCCACTGATGGACATATGTCTCCTTAAAGGATCTCCACACACCAAGATTTTGTGCCACTTGGAACCAGCACTTCTTCGCGACCTTTTTAAGGTTTCCAGTCCACCTCGTTAGGGGTCTACCGACGCTGCGCTTTCCGGTGCGTTAGGACCCCAATGCCATTCGGTTCTATGTACTACGTGCCCCACCCATGTATAAACATAGAAAATGTGATTTTATTCTTCGGGCGATATTTTATAACAGTACCAAAGTCTATATTTGAACAATCAGCGCCAATTGCTTGATCAACTCTCCGAAGTGGTAGAGTGTAGGCGTCTAATGATAGTGTACGCTAACTGGCACTTCCTTTAAATTGTTCGTCAAAGTAAAATCAATCATAGATAATTTTACCTACTATCAATTGCGTGTAAGGAATGTATACAACAAAATATTAATTATAAATTACGTATCATGTGGTATCCTGCTGAGTAGGATGGACCACCCTCATTTCTTACAGAGTTGTTGTAAAAGGCGACTAAGATAAGTTGGCCCGTCGTGTGGTATCAGGCTGAGTAGAATAGACCACTCTCATTTCATACCGAGGTGTCGTAAACGGCGACAAAGGTAAGTTGACGTCAGGTAGGCGGCCGGTCGTAAAATACCTTGTCGAATCATATTACAACATGTTGTGCCGGCCTTACTTATATTGGGATAAGAGCAGGAGAATGATGTTGATATCAATTGCGTTATAATATGATAAATACATGTCAAACACATGTCACATACTTATAAAGTGACATAATCATCATCATCTTCCTGCCCTTATCCCACTCTAGGTGGGGTCGGCACAACATGTTATAAACATGCTGTCACATGATTTGGCTGCGTTTTTACGACCGGCCGCCTGCCTGACGTCAACTTACCTCTGTCGTATTTTACGACATCTCGGTAAGACAGAGGGTGGTCCATTCTACTAAACCGGATTCCACACTGTGGGTCAACTTACCTTAGTCGCCTTTTACAACACCTCAGTAAGAAATGAGGTTGGTATATTCTACTCAGCCGGATACCACACGGCGGAAAGTGACCTAATCATAGAGTTATTATATTTACAGTAGGTAAGTCAGCCTAAAAAGTGCCATATTACAATCAAGAGAATGCAAATGATGGTGTGTATCTATCTCTTTTTTTCTGTTTAATAAGACAAAGATAAAGTATATAAGTTTTTCTATATCTTTTCTTCGCTCTCTATCTATTTATCTTCTTATATTATCTTTCCTCTCATTTCTTATTGTGACGCATTCACTTATAAGCCTGCCTACGGCTCCCCTGCTCTAAGCATAAAAACTCTCATCATCATCTTCCTGCCCTTATCCCACTCTAAGTGGGGTCGGCACAACATGTTATAAACATGCTGTCACATGATTTGGCTGCGTTTTTACGACCGGCCGCCTGCCTGTCGTCAACTTACCTTAGTCGTATTTTACGACACCTCGGTAAGAAGGAGGGTGGTCTATTCTACTCAGCCGGATACCACACGGCGGGTCAACTTACCTTAGTCGCCTTTTACGACACCTCGGTAAGAAATGAGGGTGGTACTATTCTATTCAGCCGGATACCACTCGGCGTCTAAGCATAATAACTCTATGAACCTAATAAAAAATCTATTAATATTCAGCAAAATATCAAACGGTTTCAGTATCTCAGTATATTTCGTTATTTTGTAATGTATCACAATACACACAACAAAATGGAAATTGCTGCCAATTATCTGCTTTATAGATCTCTATCAATTGTGTTGTATTGGATAAGTTTTAACTTACGTTCTAAGACGGAAAGCCGAAAGCTATTAGCGCAGGTGTGCAGAATTTAGAATAAGTACTTATAGAGTGATTGTAATCTTCGACATTGCTTTATGGACATAAAAGATAAAGCTGCTTTGTGATAAAAAAATACATGGTTTTGTGACCAAAAAGCAAAGGAAAAATTCTTAAAGAACAAGATCGCATTTAAATTACGTCTTGATATAAAAAGAATACCTCTCACCCTATGATTTCGTGCATGTAAAGTTAAATAAGTAAAAAAAAGCATAGCGGTATAATAAATAGCACCTTGTAAATACTTTTAAATAATGTTAACGCACACTATATACAATAACACGATATATTAGGAATACCACTATTCCCGTTCCGAGATGCACTTCTCTTGAATGACGAACAAAGACTGACTGTAACTGAAACGTTTTATCAATAGGAAGATTGCACCGGAAACAATACGGTACAGTATTGCCACCATTTTAATCAAAAAGGGCGCGATACTCTTGTTTCATGACTTTGTTGCTATAAAATACAAAGCGGAAGTCAGTGGCGACAACAATAATAATCTCCTTCTTCAAAAAGTCTCTTAATAAGTGCATGATGCATCGCTCTGGAATTTCCGCAAGGATATGCAGGTCGTACATTTAATGATCTTAGTTGGTTTGGATAAATACCCTCTTTATTCTTGTATATATATATATCTCTCTCTCGCATCAACGAGTAGCCGTCCACACCTTTTTGAGGTCGTCTGTCCATTTGGGTATTCTTACTATTAGTACTGGGTATTCTTATTATATAGTAGTGGATATTCTTAGTATTATCGTGGTGGTATTCTTGTATAATTAAAAGAAATCTAAGTACCCATACATTTTGGGTTCTCCAGATTCAGAAGAAGCGAAATTTCAATCTGGTTAAAGGCATACGTCGTAAAAAAGTAAGGTTAGTTTTTACTTACTATGGGGGTGGCATTTCCCTTGCGAATAAACCCCTAAAAATTAAGATAAAAAAATCTAAAAACCCTTAATAAGAAACATAGTACATTACTGTAGGATATTATTGTAATATGTAGGCCGTTTGGTTTTATTCGTTAGGTTTATTCAATTAAAACAGTCAACGGTTAACAGCCTTTCATTTATGTTGCAATCACGTCTGTTAAATTGGTATTGTTAAATCTACAGTATAAGTTCTACGCTATTTTCTAATGTGAGCATTGATTCTAGTTAGGTTGAAGTCATTTATTGCCTGCAAAAAGACCTTTAAAAAACGAATTAAAAATTTATATGATGCCCTTAAAATGAATCATATTTTTCTTTCTTTCAAACCATGTGGATCAAAATCGCCTTGTCCTTTCTGACTTAGTCCATTATGAAGATGCCAATACTCTTAAACTCTTTACTCGCATCATAAAATACTTACTACGCCCCGTCATGTTACTTTCATTTGGAGTTGTGCCCATTTCTCATAAAAGTTTTACATTCAAACGTGCTTCTTGTTTTATCAATCTCAGATGGAATCAACAGAATAGAATAGAATTTATTTTCTACACACTTGAAAAATATTTAGTATTTTTAACTGGCCTGTTGGTGCAGTGGGCAGTGACCCTGCAGTCAGCTCCATGGGTTGCGGGTTCAATTCCCATCGACGGCTATCATTTTCTATAAAAAAATTGTTGGTAGTTCGAGCGTGGTTATGTATTTGAATTTAAGTATTATTTCAAAAAATTGGGGACGGACGACCATTTGTTTGTCCCATATATTTACTATTTATAAAAAGTAAAAAATATAACAACAACTTTATAAAGCCTTTTTACGTTGTGTAGTGGTGTGAAGAAAAAGAAATAGTGTAACCACTCAGACTAATAAGGACGGGGAGCCACTGAAAATCAGCGTAGGGGTGATTTTTAGCGGCTTTCCTATGGGTGACGTCAACAAACATAAGTATCCATAAAATTTCACACAATTATGTAAAACGGTTTACGATTTTGTCGTGGAGTCTATCTCTTGATGATGCTTCGGTTGCGGGGCGAAACGATTGTTGATTTTGTAATAGTGAACGTATTAGTGCTTCTGTAATGTGGTGGCGGAGACTTGTGCATGTGTTTTTACGAATCCTGCATGTATCAGGTATGAAAACGGAATGTCCTCTCTTAATTAAGCATTATATATATTTTCTATTTTACTTCATCGCGGATTATAGCAAAATAATTTTATTATTACTTTTGTATTATGCATCTCCGCAAAGTAACGCCTAATTCTATAATTTAAAGAATTATGTCTTAATAAATGTATAACAGTTATGGCATAACTTCTCTTTCATAAAATAATCAATGTATAAGCTACATCTTACTCCACACGTTAAATTGTTTTAAAAGCTTTTCGCGTTGTCATTTTTAGAATCCATTTATACAAAAAAAGAGAAAGTTAGATACTTTTAGCAAAGCAATATGACATTGAGTTGTTTATTCATATATTTATATACAACAGTTTTCTCCAAGTCTCTTCCAAGTTACGGATCCCTTTAACACTCATAAGCTTTGTAGGCACTACGCTACGCTATATTGCAATTAGCCACAAAACCAATTTTTTTAATTCCTCCTCTAGTCGATTTCCCCAATGCTGGGTCGTGATCAATCACGGAATCTTAGACTAATGAATGACCGTTTTCCATCTGCTGCGGTCCCCAGCTACACGAATGGCATCGAATACATTGGTTTCGAGCACTGTACAAAGTTGGTCGGTCCATCGCATTGAACTTCTTCCACGCGGTCTTTTGCCGTCTACCTTCCCGGTCACAATCACCTTCTCGAGGCTGTCGCCTGTTTTCCGTGCGATGTGACCAAAGAACTCAAAGATGCGGCGAAGGCAAACATTGAATAGACGTGGTCGTTTTTGTATTTGCAGTTGCTCTAGTATCGACTTATTATTACGGTGAGCCGTCCACGTTTTTGAATTAGGTCACTTTAATACTAAGCATGCGATATATACAATGTGAATGTGAAACGTCGTTTATATTTCACAGTCCGCCACTGTCTCATTAGCGAACAGCATCTGAGCGTGTCAAATAATGGACGCCGAATGTTGAATACAACAGTAAACGTGATATTTACGACGAATATAAAGTTGTATATAATAAAGTTTGTATTAACTAACGAAATAATGTTCCTTCCATTATTTTTACGACTTTAATATCTGTCCGTGTTTAATTAGTAATTTTATTAAACAATGCTTTGGCATGAGTACTTCGTTAGCTAAATAATTTGTTTTATAATACCTTCATCACTATGCGTAAAGCATAATTCTTCTCAATCACTGTACATATAGCGCCATCTATTATTGATTTGGTATATGAAAAATGTACGGGCTAACACGTACATTTGCAACATCAGCATTTATGCCATATTTTCAATATCGAATCCATTGTAAATCAGTACGATGTTAGCGGCCGCGCGTGCTTAACATATCAAATTTATATCAAAATCTATCATATAATCATTATCATTATTATAATAAAAAATAAATCTATCAATAGAGCGTCGCAATATATCAATTTATCAATCTATCAACCAAAGATTGTACAAGCTAGTAGCAGCCCGTACAAATTGAGAGGCTTAAAAAGAGATGGTTAGATTGTGCGAAGTATGACGTGCGTATAAAAGGAGAAGCGTCATTGATGAATGATAGGACAAAAAAGAAGCGAAAAACATGTTGGGCAGACCGGCCGGAGATCGACCCGGAGACGAGTTTCCTTTGCGCCGACTTAATCGTTTAAGTACCCTCAAATTTACACTGTTTATTGAAAGAAAAACGTTTATTTGTGTCCTAATGTTAACCAAGTGTATAAGTTTTAATTGTGCCAAAATTCATCAAATTTGTTTTTCTTTTTAATATTGATGTATCGGATTAACCGTGACCACGTAACATACAGACAGATTTTCCAATTTATATTTTATAACATTCGTATGATACAAAATGCATCAAGTCATCCTAAACATCTTCATTCTCCTGCCCTTATCCACTCTGATTGTGACACAACAATGTTTTAAACATGTTGTTACTTAATTTGACCAGTTAGTCATCTTACCTTAGTTGCCTTTTACGACACCTCAGTCAGAAATGAGGTTGGTATATTCTACTCAGCCGGATACCACACGGCATATCAAATTATTTTAAATAACGAATTAAATTCCTCCTTATGTTCGAGGGACGTTATAACCCCTATATTCCCAACACTGGGAAGCGTAGCGGAACATGGGACCTTTTATTTGATAGTCATGTGTTCTTAACTGCAGTTTTGCCTCCACGGTGTGCATTACCCATGACCGATTCCCTTAATTTAAAAAGTGTATTCAAACGCTTTTATATTCATAAATGTTTATAATACGCTTTCTTAATATTCGCAACTTTTAACATCATCCATTTAAAGCGCTTAAAAGTTTCGCTCACGAATATTTAATGAGGGCTGTATAAAATCAGTTTTATTAGCTCTTTAATGAATTCATTTATTTTGAAAGCAAAGTTAGTGGTTTTGTTACTCTTTAATCTGTCTAACTTTAACTTATTAGTATGTTTGGCGGCTTTAAGTACACTTTCACAGCCCTCACACTAAAGGACTACTTATTGCATGCATCATCATCGCCTTATATTGTCATTAAGAACCCTATTTAAGAACTATGTATCAGTAACTATTAGGATTGATAGATTGCTTACTAGCCATAAATAAGGCGACTTTTTTTGTCAGGAAAAAACCCCTTATGGGTCCCGCCGCCCGACATGGACAGGCGGCGGTTATGCCGGACTCGCACCGACTAAAACGAAATGTATGCTCCACCACGCTGCCGATGACAAGGCCAGAGTATCGTTGTACACATTGCCCCCATCCCCGCTGACAGCAGCTCCGATCCCAGAGAACACCTCCTCCGGATAGGACCTCCTCGGAAGAGAAGTCCCCCGCAGCTAACCGGTGCATCGAGAGCACCAGATGCACCGACCGTCTTGGGGACCTGTAAGCCAGACGTCCGATATACCTTGTTAGGAACGCTCGAAGGTCCCCTGACAGGGCGGCAGACGATGGGCTTGGGCAAGTCACTAAGGTATGTCGGACTTGTACCAACTAAGACACCTGAGTACTACACCACGCTGCTGGTGGCGAGGACAGGGTACCGTTGTACACATTGCCCCCCACCAGCAGCAACTCTGTACCCCAGAGTGCACCACCTGGGTTAGGGCTTCTCTAAAAGTGGATCCTCCCATCGCTAAACGATGCACCGAAAGCAAAAGATACAACGACCGCCTCGGGGACCTTATCAAATGGGCGTCCGATAAAAGAGCGACTGAGACCTAATACAACCCTAAAGCCGCTACTAGAGCTTCTGCTACTCTTCTTCTTCAACTCTCTACTTTCTGAATTTTGCACTTTCAGTGACGCTTCTGTATCGTCAGCTCTTGAAGAGACGCTGATGGCAGTTAAAAATATACGTCACTTAAAAAAAGATTGGTTATTACCAAAGTCTATCACCAAAAAAAACCAAATCAGTCGTTTCTTTTTAGATTTAGCCACTATCTTTAATATTCTTTAATATTTAAATAAGTTAATATTTGTGTCAATATGTGTGTGTCTGTGTGTGTGTATTTTCTGAATATCA
Source organism: Morpho helenor (assembly GCA_029227775.1). Classification (NCBI taxonomy): domain Eukaryota; kingdom Metazoa; phylum Arthropoda; class Insecta; order Lepidoptera; family Nymphalidae; genus Morpho; species Morpho helenor. The sequence goes on along the minus strand of JARGCU010000019.1, from coordinate 3,483,155 downwards.
GAAACTAATCTAGATCTAGATCTCTAAACGAAAATTGATCTAGTTGGGTTTATTATATAAAAAAATCTCGTTTTAGCCCTGTTTTCGGTCACTAAAAAAAATATTAAAATTGGAATAGAAAGCAAATGATATTTGAGCTGTCAAATGCAAAGTTGTGATAGTCTAATGGTAACGCGTAGACCAAAAAACTTCGAAACTCGGAATCGATTCCTACATGACACCCGGTGCTTTTTTTATTTTTTTACTTATTGCATTTTTTTATATCTTTTAAAAAACCGAGCAAGCCTAAATCACCAAAGTACTAGTATAAATATCATATTCACAAAGTAAACTTATAAGTTTACTATGAAAACCTGTGAGATAAATTGATATTTAAAATTCATAATGTCCTATATTTAAAAAGAAAATATCTTAAAATCCGCATTGCTAAGCTGGTTGGACTAAGCTTTAGTCCTTTTCCTTAAGGAGGAAGGAGTTTACTTTGCAGAGACGTTCTTTGCTTATTTAAAAGCTTTCCTTTAACTTGGTACTTATTCAAAAGTAATAATAAAATTATTTTGCTATAATCCGCGAAGAAGTAAAATAGAAAATATATATAATGTGTATTGTGGTGGCGGTGGTGGAGGTATGTGCATGTGTTTTTACGAATCCTGCATGTATCAGGTATGATAACCGATTGTCCACTTACATTTAGCATTATATATATTTTCTATTTTACTTCTTCGCGGATTATAGCAAAATAATTTTATTATTACTTTTGTATTATGGATCTCCGCAAAGTAACGCCTAATTCTATAAATTATTGGTACTTATTATTAACAATACATAAGTTACAATCAAGACTGCGAAAATTAAATCCCTGTATGAAGTGCTACGTAATAAAATCACAATTTTCAATCTAGACCCAGTATAAAACGATTTCCACTTTTCCCTGGCTTTCACTGTCGTTTCAACACATTGTACCAAACGATTCACTTGTACCGCGGAAGGCGAACAATGGGAACGCTCTGTCAGAACAGTTAACGGATAAAAGATACAAATTGGAAATGTTTTTGTGTTTTGAACATATGAGTACATTGAATTTAGAATATTCGGTTCGTATTTACTACTATCAAATGTCATTGTGCTTTGAATCTGTTCGCAAATTTATGGATAATGATCCTACCAATATCATATATCCTCCTGCCCTTATCCCACTCTAAGTAGGGTCGGCACAAAATGTTATAAACATGCTGTAACATTATTTGTATCTTAACTAGATATGTAATCTTACGCCGGGGTATTTTCAGAATAATAGTAATCTTAATATTTATACATTTTAATAATCATCAATCAGATCGTTTTTAAGAACATTCAGAAATATTTATATTGACTAATCGAATATAAGTAATTTATTATACTCTAATTCTATTACTACTGTAAAGTAGAAAGATTGCATATATACATAGGTACTATATCATACAGTATGATCGAAGTAATATAGAAAAATCTCTTAACAGAATTCAATTTATTCATTACCCTTGACAATTGAAGAAGGGCTAAATTATCATCCCATCTGCAATACATAAATTGCGCAAGTCATTACATCAATCAAACAGGTTCGTAAGTCCCATTCATTACTACTCGACCGCAAAGGCCATTGACTGTGACCGGCCGCCATGTTGACCGCCATGTTGGCTGTCGTGTCGCTATTGACAGCTCGTAATTACCTGACAGTTGGCAGCCATGATGTATCGCCGCCAACTTCACGGCACAGCAGTTGTTTATGCGCGCAGAGGACGTTATATTGTTTTGAATGTTTCGTATATTCAATTTCTAGTTTTACAACTTTAAATTAGTTTTTATCAATGGAATCGACTAATTTACTTTGCGTTGTGAACTTATATTGTTTACTGTGTGTTGTTTATTTCATAATAACTGTTAGTGTTCGGACTAAGTTGTAAATTTACGACTTCAGTGAAAGTGTGGTTATGTTGACAGTTAGTATATTATAGGAACTTAAATCGGTAATTAATTTAATATTCCAACCGTCGGAATAGTGTGTTAGGGTTGGACAAGTCATATAATACGAAATCAGTGTTGGAATCACATTTATTTAAATAATAAGCGTGTTGTACAAAAATATAAGTATTGGTTTATTGTCATGGTAAAGTTTGGAAAAATTCAAAACAGTATTCAGTTTTTTAAACTATTTGTAAATTTAATACCGATTATTGTCGTAATATTACTGACTAGATTATAACCTGAACTGTAATTATAATACGCAATCAATACAAACTTTCTGTTGGTTTGGTTCTTATATAAATCGTGACTTGTTTGACCCTGCCACAAAAACTAAATTTCGTATTGCAAGCTAACCTCTGAGCCTGGTCTTTGATTGCCTCCGATATTAATTGATCTCAGCAAGTTATTTAAGTACAACATTGAATAAACAATTTTAACTATACACACTAACTTTGAACGAGTAACAATATTTACCATAAACTATTTTACACAGATAATATACACTACTTTATCTAGATTAAAAAATATATATTAAATAAAGATTTATTAAAGATACCTAGTAAAAAGCATCAATCAAACTATATTATTTTTATCCTTTTATTATCATTTTTCGCTGACATTAGTTGATTTTAATTAACTGATTTGTAAAAAGAACATTTAACTATTCGGAAATTAACTGTTACGAAAAATAACGGGAACTTTTTTAAATATTTGAATATGCTGAAAGTAGCTGTTATTAATATGAATGAAGCACGCATAATTAGCGAAAATGTAGACTTTTCTAGACGTAAAATATTATTAATTAAGTATACGCTTTAAAAGCGACTAAAAGAGCGTTAAATTTACGTCCTTTTCATTATATCAAAAAGTGGGTAACTGTCTGTAATAAGAGGTAATTTATATTTACATATTACATGTTATGAGAGGTTTTTAGCTCATAAATGACATGCGATATATGGTTCACGGCCAAAAGTATTAAATGTTGAAACCATTGACTTATTAATCTCATTTTATTGACCCCGACGCAAAAGCGAAGGGTTTAAAAATTGAATATTTTAATAGATGAACCGATTTGAATGCAGTTCTTTTTCAATAGAAAATCAAGAATGAAATGAAAATTATTTTTTGATAGAAATAAAAGCTTGTTCAAATTTTATATACTAATTGACACAAGCTTAAACATACGATGAGCTATGTAAATCAATTTGCTTTTTCTATGGATCTCCTCATATATTTAATTATATCTTCCTGCCCTTATCCCACTATAAGTGGGGTCGGCACGACATGTTATAAACATGCTGTAAAATGATTTGGCTGCGTTTTTACGACCGGCCGCCTGCCTAATGTCAACTTACCTCAGTCGTATTTTACGACACCTCGGTAAGAAAGAGGGTGGTCTATTCTACTAAACCGGATACCAGACGGTGGGTCGACTTACCTTAGTCGCCTTTTACGACACCTCGGTAAGAAATGAGGGTACTATTCTATTCAGCTGTATACCACACGGCTGATCTCCTCATATATTTAAATCATGTGAACATTTTTCAAGCAAACTCGCTATATCGCCTATAGGTAGCCGTCTTATGTGACAAGTAGTTAGCAATATACCATTCGAATCCATACGCCGTTACTGGCATACTGTTAGAAGACTTTGGTCTTCACAAATGATTTACAATAAAAAAAATCTGTCAGAACATCCGATCAACGAAATAACTAACACTGACAAGTTTGATTCTGCAAATGGCCTCTACTTCAAAATTGGACCCTTGCTCCGTCGCCCTCTGAAAGACTTTGTACCCTTAATATAAAAGCAATATTTAAATATTTACTACACAATTTTAAATCATTATCTTTCTCACTAGGATTTCCTGTGTACAGAGTAGGTTCTCAGTATTGTTAACAATGCAATAGATTAAAAATAATTTAAAGTCCCAATTAGGTTTCTACGTGTGCGTGATATACAATATATTTGTGTGAATTAAAATGCCTAATTCTCTTATTAATTTTAGAAGCTGTATACGTTTTTCTACTGTACTACCCGTTTTTGTCCTGCACTTCATTCGCCTTAATTTAAGTGTCAAAATAGCCTCATTTTTTTTAATGTTTACCAGTATCCTTTATATAAGTCCGGCGAATAACCTTTAATTTCACCTAATATAATTGCTTCAGCAATTGGCTGTAAAAGCTTACTAAATAGACAGATAAACTTTAGCTTTTTTCATATAAATATTAACTACACAGAGTTTAAATAAGACGTCTAAATTTTTAAGATGGACGCACATATCACTCAAAAACATTCACCTTTTTTATTTAGGACTTACATTACGTAAGTTTTTTCAGTAAAGTTATCAAAAAGTTCTTCCCAAACATTTAAATTCGAATGAGTAAAAGCCACAATATTCCCTAAAAAATTCATTACGTAGTGGTAAAAGAAACGAATGGAATAATCCGTAAATGTACGGGTTTTAAAACAGGTTTGAAACTCTCCCCCAAATTATAGGGTAGGGCACTTGCTACCTGAGAACTTTATCTTTGAGGGAATTCTCTAACGTAATATCAGTTTGGACTTTTATTGGCTATTCCCGTTACCGTTGAGTTTGTGGAATGGATAGTGGTTGAAACTATCGTTATTTCTTTTTGATTACAGACTTGCGTTTGATATGTATTTCAGGCAATGATATGATATTATGGATATTTAGTCTACTGTATATAGCTATGGAGCGATGATGCTTGGAATATCTTCGTAGCAGAAATAAGGAAATTTGTAGAAGAATCAAATTATCGATATAGGTCAGTGTTTCGAAAAGCCGATTGCGAGAGTACTTAAAACTTACTTTTAGAGACCCAAGGAGTTGGAATGGTGACCGCACAGCGTTGTTGCGTTTGAGGCGCAATGTTCACTGACGATATTAAAAAGGTCTCGGAGATTCGTTGGATCCAATCTTGAAGACCTAAATCCAGCAACGGACATTCATCGATTAAGAAAGAATATATTTTTTTGGTTTACATATAGAATTTACACCTAAACACGCTGCTACAATAGGCATTGTATCTCATAGGCATGCGAGCTAAACATTCAAGGTAATCACTCGCTGGGGAAATCTGTGATATACAAATTCCCCAGCCATGTTTTTTTAATAAGGTATAATAATTTTTTTAATAATTAAAACATAAGTTTTAAGGGGAACTCGTTAGTGACTACCTGAGTTTTAAACCCGCAACACGCGCTCTCATTCTACGATTATCAAAGCACTAGGCTTTTACCCGCAACTTTGTTAGCGCGGACTGTTGTTGCGAATAGGTTGATAATAGATAAGCTTGTCAATGTAATCCTATGCCTGTAGAATTAACACGATTTACATTGCCTATATGTTACCCTGCTCTGTAAGAAATAATTAGAGGTGTAAGAAATACAGGAGAATTTCCCCATGTTCAAGGGTTTCACTGCTGTGCCGACAGTGCCACCTGCTCTAATCTATCCGTTGTTTTAACAAACGTAATAATATCCCTGAAGGGGATATTTGTTAGGTCCTCAGGTTAGTTGTTAACTTCAATGTCAATTTAGTCCTTCATCATGGTTCTATCATCCTAGATTATTTCTACAAGATAAAGTATGCTCCCCTGTCTCTCAGTCAGCTCAGTCTCTATCTCTCTAGTTTTCTTTCTCTCACTTTCTCTCTTACCAAAGATATTTGAAATTAAATTCTATCAAAATCAAATATAAAAAACCTTTTATTAATAACGTCACAGTAAAGTAACGCCGTGTGGTATCCGGCTGAATAGAATAGTAATACTCTCATTTCTTACCGAAGGGTCGTAAAATACGACTAAGGTAAGTTGACATCAGGCAGGCGGCCGGTCGTAAAAACGCAGCCAAATCATGTGACAGCATGTTTATAACATGTTGTGCCGACCCCACTTAGAGTGGGATAAGGGAAGAAGATGATGACAGTAAAGTAACTAACAGTAAAAATAAGACAAAATATAGAAATGTGTTGTTACGAATTGGACCACCATTCAGCTTAAATTGAGGAGTACCTCAACGCTGGTTTTCAATGCATTCTAGTTAAGTCTTATTAATTGAAAAAACCTATGTTTGCTAAATAAGCGGAATAGCTCTCCAAATAGATTTCTTATTTCGTCGTAATGGGAAGCTTTCGCCGTGGATTTTCACCACCTAATAACCCATTTCAAGTTGCTCGATATGGTCTTTAGGTAGCAAGTCCCACGACCTTTCCAATTGTTGTCTGCTATAGCTCTAAAGCGAGTACTTTATATGTCAGAATCACTGTCAACCGGTCTATATTGATATAAAAAAGTAGCCTTTTAAGTACCGTTGAGAATCAGTGCCTGCATTTATTTACCTCTATAAAAAATGGATACGAACTTATAAAGTAACCGCCAAGATAAATAATGACAAATTGTCGGAATCGGAAATAGTCGTTTATAGTTTCTTAAGTTGTCAAATAGCAGGAATATATTTCGGGACTAACTAAGAAAAGATGTGGACTAAGTCACTACAAATTATAGCGCCAATTATCGGTCATCAAATACTCCCGCCGTGTGGTATCCGGCTGAATAGAATAGTACCACCCTCATTTCTTACCGAGGTGTCGTAAAAGGCGACTAAGGTAAGTGACTCACCGTGTGGTATCCGGTTAAGTATAATAGACTACCTCTTTCTTATCAAGGTGTCGTAAAATATGACTAAGATAAGTTGACGTCTTAAGGTCTTAAAATACGTATCCAAATCATGTCACAACATGTTTATAACATGTGCCGACCCCACTTAGGGTGGGATAAGGGCAGGAAGGTGATGATCGGTCATCAAATACTCGTCGTTTCATCGTTAGGGTATACCTTAGAAGCAGAATGGGAATGTCGGAGATAATGATATATGTCAATAACTTTATAAAAGTATATTATATTGATGACTTAAATATAACTTAAAAATAGCAAATATCAAACAGTAGGATAATATATGACGAACAAAGTAAACTACTACCAAATCAAATACCTTAATAAAGTATTATTTTAGTGAATCATTGGATTGATAATATAAAAATACCACAAAACTAGAAAATAAAATTTATTGTAATATTAATGACATATTACAATAAATTTTATTTTCATAGATTAAATAAATATATGGGACACTTACACACACTGTTATCTGTCTCCTTATAGTTTCCTTATATAAGTAACTTATAATCTGTGTTATCCATCCATCCATCCATCCATCAGCCTATCGCAGTCCACTGCTTGACATAGGCCTCCCCATGTCTGCGCCAGACATCCCGGTTCTCCGCAATGCGCATCCACCTGGCCCCGACAACCTTCCTGATGTCGTCGGTCCAGCGAGACGGTGGACGCCCTACGCTGCGTTTGCCAAGTCGCGGTCTCCACTCCAGGACTCTTTTGCTCCAACGGCCATCAGTCCTGCGACAAACGTGACCGGCCCACTGCCACTTCAGCTTGCTTATTCTGCTAGCTACGTCGGTTACTCTGGTTCTCTCGCGGATAATCTCATTTCTGATTTTATCTTTGAGAGATACTCCGAGCATAGCTCGTTCCATAGCACGCTGAGCGACTTTAAACTTGTGGACTAGCCCCGCCGTCAGTGTCCACGTCTCGGCGCCATACGTTAACACAGGAAGGACGCATTGGTCGAAGACCTTGGTCTTCAGGCATTGCGGAATCTCGGACGTGAGGACTCGACGAAGTTTGCCAAATGCTGCCCAGCCCAAGTGAATTCTCCTTTCAGCCTCTCTCTCAAAGTTATGCCGGCCAAGTTGGATAGTCTGGCCTAGGTACACGTAATCCTGCACAACCTCGAGGAGGATTCCATTAACTGACACTGGTCGTGGCACGACAAGATCATTGAACATGACCTTGGTCTTGTCCAAGTTTATGCCAAGACCAACTAGCTGGGAGGCATCACTCAAGCCATTCAACATTTCGCGCAAATCCTCCAGCGTCTCTGCGAAGATGACGATGTCATCCGCGAAACGAAGGTGTGAGATGTGTTCTCCATTAATATTGACACCTCGTTCAGTCCAGTCCAGGGTTTTGAAGACGTCCTCCAGCGCGTTGGTGAACAGTTTCGGAGATATTACATCCCCCTGTCTCACCCCGCGCTGAAGGTGAATAGGTTTTGTTCGCTGGTCCTGGATTTGAACGGTCATTGTTGCCGTGGTGTAGATACATCTCAACACCTCGATATATCGCCAGTCGATATGACATCGCTGCAAAGATTCCAGAACAGCCCAGGTCTCGATGGTGTCGAAGGCTTTCTCGTAGTCCACAAATGCCATACACAGCGGCTGGTTATACTCTTGGGTCTTCTGTATAATCTGCCGAACAGTATGGATGTGGTCTACGGTGCTATAGCCTTTTCGAAACCCAGCCTGCTCCGGTGGCTGGAATTCGTCAAGTCTGGCGGCAAGACGATTCGTAATGACTCTCGAGAACAACTTGTAGACGTGGCTCAGGAGCGAGATTGGTCTGTAGTTTTTCAGACGAGTTTTATCACCTCTTTTGAAAAACAAGACAACCACGCTCCTAGACCACGCTTCCGGTGTAGTGCCTGTATGGATAACGGCATTAAAGAGCTCTGCCAAGGCTTTAAGGACAGGACGTCCAGAAGCTTTTAGCAGCTCAGCCGTAATCCCATCATCACCGGGGGCTCTTCCATTTTTAAGTTGCTCGAGAGCCATACTAATCTCGCCACTCTCAATGTCCGGGATGTCTTCTGTATAATGGCGCGACAGTGGTGCTCGTGGATCCTCGGTATCCCGAGTCGTAGGCTTATGTGCACTCGACGAGTAAAGCAATCCGTAATATTTCTCGACCTCATTCTGGATCTCAGAGCGACAGACAACTGTCCTGCCTTCCTCTGTTTTAAGCTTCGCGAGATGACTTCTTCCTAAGGGTTTCTGAAAAACTTTCGACCCCCTATTCTGCTCGATAAGGGCTTCGATAGCCTTTGTATTTGAGCAGCGGAGGTCTCTGCGTACAAGTTTTCGTATCCTCTTAGAAAGGGCTCTCTGTTCTGGCGAAGCGACTTGAGCGGACGGCATTTCACGTCTCTGTCTCATCAGATCCAGGGTTTCGGGAGAAAGTTTGGACTGCTTGCTTCGACTCGTCGGCGGAAAGTGCTTTCGACCCAGTGTACATACCGTCTTCACCACGTTGTCGGTTATCTCGTTCACATCGCTAGTGGTTTCCAGACAGTCGAATCGATTCTGGAGTTCCAATCGAAACTGCTCGGACGTATAGTGTATTTGGGCCAGCGTAGGTCGGAGAGTAGGCTTCATCATACGGGACCTTTCGGCCTTGAAACACATATTCAAAGTGCCTCGTACGAGTCGGTGATCACTACCGGTATTAAACCTGTTGACCACAGAGACATCTCTGAATATGTGCCTCCTATCCGCCATAATGAAGTCTATCTCGTTCTTTGTCAAAGTATCGGGGCTTTGCCAAGTCCAACGTCTCTGAGGCTTCTTCTTGAAGAAAGAGTTCATTAAGAAGAGCCCTTGCATTTCGAGGAAATCGACTAGCATTTGCCCCCTTTGATTCCTGTGCCCTAGTCCATGCGATCCGATTTTCGATTCTCCGCGTCTTTGTACTCCCACTTTAGCGTTGAAGTCTCCCATAACAACGTTGTAGAAGGCCGACGTAGTGCCATGGAGAGCTTGAGATATATCCTCATACATGGCTTCGACCTCGTCGTCAGAGTGTGCAGAGGTCGGCGCATATACCTGTATCACTTTCAGGGAGTACCTTTCAGTGAGTTTAAGTACAAGGTACGCTACCCGGGTCGACACACTACTGACTTCTACAACGTTGTTAATGAGAGTCTTGTGAACTAGAAAACCGACACCACCGTGGGAGACCTTATCGCCTTCACGGAAGTAGAGTAAGTGACCGGAATCTAGGGTTACCGTATCCTCACCCTCTCTTCGGACTTCAGATATCCCAAGAATACTCCAGTTTATACGACTTAACTCTACCTCTAGTTCGGTGAGGTGATGGTCCAGCCGTAACGTTCGTCCATTATACGTTGCCAAATAGATCGTTGGTTGGCAGCCTACCGTAACCCGGTGATTCTTCGCACCCTCCGCCCCACCGTTACCACGACCGCTGCCGTAATCGGGAATAGTGGGGCTGCCGGGAACTGAGGGCCGGAACTTTCTGGACGCTTTCATATGGGGGTTGCTGCCCATAGTCACCACGCTGGGCAAGCGGGTTGGTGACCGCAGAGCTGACTCATTCGACACTAGAGGCGCTGCTGCCCACCTCTGGTCTGGGATTTTAAGTCAGCTTAATTGGATGGTTATACCGCCATCAATCGGTCGCCATAGCCTCGTCTGTTATTCGGCAGGGGGCAAATCTGTGTTAAGGGTGACAGAAAACTTGTAAATAAATACATGTATAATTTTAATACTTGAATATATACATATGTATATACACAAAGAATCGACGAACCAACAAATTGTATTTAGAAAATGTTGGCCCCTGGTGGGAATCGAACTTGCGACCCGCTTAGCTGTAGGCAGATCCACTGCCACCTGCGCCAACGGGCCAGTCAAATTATTCCGTGGTCATTTGATATTTTGCGGTTGCTTAAATATTTGAGTAATACAAAAATATTTTACCATAATCCGCGATGAATTGATGATGATGATGATGATAATTGATTGATTAGTGATGAATTCATCGCGGATTATAGCAAAATAATTTTATTATTACTTTTGTATTATAGATCTCCGCAAAGTAACGCCTAATTCTATACACTTAATTCTATTGTAATATTTGAGTTCAGACAATTAGCAAAAGCACGTTTCGTTCATTAAATACCGAAGTTTTCAGGATTATAAATTATGTATCCTTATAACTTAAAACAACAACTTCGACCTCATTAACGAAGTTAACTGTTTAGTGAGTACAAAAACTTGTTTCATCTTATTTCGAGTTAACAATCTTAAACAATTATAAAAGGTACAACTCATTAATAACAGGAACTGAAGAGTTTGCTTCTTGACGCCAAATTTTATTAATACGTCTCTAATACTATAAGATGCTTCTATAGGTGTCGTGTAAATAACCGAATTATGACAACCGGGTTTATCTTTTCTTTAATATTTAAATGAGTTAATCTTGTATATATATTTTGTTCTGAATTATGGAAACGGCTCCGACGATTTTCATGAAATTCAGCATATACAGGGTTTTCTTGGGAATCCGATCTAGGTAGGTTTTATTTTAAAAAAATGTTGTTTTATCCCTGTTTTCTGGCACTGAAAAAACTGTTATAATTTTATAAAGCAAAGGATAGTTTCGCTGTCAATTGCGAAGTAATGATAGCTCAATGTGGTAAGTTGCGGTCTCGAATTCAGAATACTGAGATCGATACCGTATAAAAAAAATTATAGTTTTAATTGCATTTTTTTTTTAATTAATTACCGGGTAAGGCTTGGTAAATATCCATAATATTATAAATATTTGAGCCTGTCTGTTTGTTACGGTTTTATGGGTAATCCGCTAGAGCTATTTTGATGAGATTTGGTACGATTAAAGCTTATACAAGTTTGGACTAACATGTAGATTACACAAAAAAACTGTTCTTCTTTCGGGAATAGAAAAATCGCAGGTATTACTACTTATTTAAAATCTTGAAATCATAACACGATACACATTACATTAGCATTTTTGGGTTCTTAATAAAATCAAACCTATTATGTATTATTATATATTTTACGCATATTACACATACACACGGTTACACAGTTGCATATCTCATTTAATTGTGCTATGACTGTATATTGATATTTTCCGTAACATATGCCTTATACAGAATATCGTTTATTAAATTATGTAGCAGCCTAAACTATAATCGAATATACTGAAAATCGAATTTCGAAATTGTGGCCGCAGCTGGGTTCAGAGCGGTTCTCGGCCGTGTCATAAATCACGTCGCTACACGGTACACGTTAGACAATTCACAACTTTATCACGAAGCCCACGCGTTGTTTAAAATCGACAAAACGTTTAACAATAATACATACTTATCTCACGATACGTCACGACAAACAAATCTCTGTCTCGGTGACATGCGTACACTTCAAATACTCATATCAGACATACCTATCTTATCTGAGCGTGAGATTGTGCAAATGAGATCAGTCTATCAGGCAGGCTCCTCCGCGGAAGGTAAAGACCGGGCTCTCAAGAGGTCCGGGGTCGCATCGAGACCTACCAAACCATCGATTGTTGTTGCCAGCATTCAACGTGCCGACGCCACAACGAGTGAACGTCGAAAAGACTCACGTAACTATCGTTCCACTGAATAGCGTGCGCGTAGTCGATCGTGACGTGCAATGCCCAGGGCCCCGCGCGCCCCTCTACCCCACGTAGGGCTATGGAAACCCTCCTCGACAAGTTCAAGAGGGAGCAAGGAGGCCTACGACGTTCCAGATCGGTCCGCGCTTCCCTACGCCTGATAGGGAACCGCTGGCGCGCGAAAGACGTCGACGCGTCTGACATCGATACGATCAAGGACGACAACGTCGTGCTGACACAAATCTTTAACGGAGAGAAAGATTACAGCGTCGCGTACGCGGGCATCGACGGCACGTATAAACCGAAGACGCCAAACATGGCAAAGCGGAAGCAGGAACCGGCGAAACCCAGGAAGAAGAGCGGCGACATAGACTTGACGATGAAGCCGCAACGGGTGAGGCGAGCCGAGAAAACGAAGTTCACAGATTTATTTAATAAGAAAACTAAGAGCGCGAAGGAGCTGTTGGTACCGGAAAAGATACCGCCAAAAGCTGCGGCGATACTGCACATAAATTCGCCGATGAAAAGAGACAAGGGAAGGATTAAGTTCAAGGGACTGGGCAAATCGGAAAGTGCAAATGTGATAACGGAGCTGAATACCCAGAGGCGTCCCCGGAGGGGGTCGGAGAGTGACATGTGCGGTAGTCAACCACGCGGTTGTGTGAACCAGGCGTTTGTGTACAGTACTCCACCGAAGGATAGAAGGCTCCTGTCACCGTCGAACTACATAAGTACGTATTGTTTTTGTTTTTCACATCATTAAAAAAATATATTGGACTAATATATTTTTATAAGTGTAAAACTAAATATATTTTATAATCTCTAAGAAAAAGGTAGTACCATAACACGCGTTAAACAACCCATAAAATGTAACGAGAATTCCTATTGATGAGATATGGGTATGGTGTCTGTTAATCATATCCTAGAAATCTTTCTCAAGAACTAGCAGGTTTCTTTGTGATAGTTTTCTTTGCTGTCGAACTCATGAATAAGTTTCAATATAAATAAAGCAGACTACTATATATAATTTTGAAACCACATAACCTTTTTATTTATTTTATGCTATTTGAAAAAAATAAACTACAATGCAGTCAGCATTGTAGTTTAAATTATATATTTGACCTATTACTATTAATAGGTCAAATATATAATTGCCCATTGCAAGTGCTCAATAAAGGTTCGAAAAGCGCTTGTTCGTCACCCTTCGTTTAGCTACGATGCCGTGTATAAAACGATTACAGATAAAAATCTGAATAATAGCATGAGTCTATTCGAATCACCGCTTATTATCAGTGGGATATCAATAGAGCGGGCAGATTTTATTCCAGTCATTGGTACAAAATCATTTATGTTAAAGTGTTCACTGATGCATCATGCAATGCGTTTCCAAGGTTGATTTGTTTTTAAAAATTTGTATTTATTATGCTTACTTAAGTTACTTTAATGTGTGTATATGTTTTTTTTATAATTGGCTTGTCTTTACTCACTATAACATATAAGTTTCAAATTACCGGGTTGACAGAGCTTCGCTCGGTAATTTTTTACAAAAAAAAAATATACATAATTAGGTAGTTGGGATCCTAGGTTTTTTCCTCAGGTTTTTTAACGTCCAAAAACAGGGATGAAACGATTTTTTTACATAGAACCTAATTAGATCGATTTTTCTCCCCCAAAACCCCCCACTTGCTGAATTTCAGGAAAATCGTTGGAGCCGTTTACGAGATTCCGATATATATATATATATATATATATATATATATATATATATATATATATATATATATATATACACGAACCAATAAATTGTTTAAAAATACCATATTATAATAATACTATAATACCATACGGCTCATTTATTACATATGTTCTAAAAAATAATGAATAAAAATTATATTTATTATCATAGTAACTCGCATATTAATAAAAAAATTGGACATGTCATTGAAAAATTTCACCAACAGTGGCAATTTTTAAGCTTGATTAAACAATACCATTCAGGTGTGGTAAAAAAGAATTGATATTTTAATCTGTCGGTCGCCAGAGCATCATAGGTTTATCTGCTTTACGCACGATGAGTAACTTTGGCACTTAAACGTTTTGACAACCTACACTAAGCCTAAACTGTGCTGAATCTTAATTTTAAGAGATGAATGTTAAAAAATCCCTTAAAGAGACCTACATAATTCAAATTCAAATAATTCTTTATTCAAATTGGCTTTTACAAGCACTTTGAAATCGTCAAATTACAATGAAGCTACGACTGGTTTGGAAAGGTGCTATAACCGAGAAGAACCAGCAAGAAATTCGGCAGAACCAGCAAGAAACTCGGCTCGGCTTAACATATGTATGTCAATCGAAGGATTTTAATTGCATTTTTATTAGTTTGATATTATCAATACGATAAAAAATACAAAATATTTTTATGTCAAATCTTTGCATTGCCAATAAAATTGCTGAGTATAGCTGAAAATGCAAACGGATGCAAACGTAATATTTAGAGTCATATCTACCGTATAATATTTAACAAATCGTGTGCAATTATAAATTTTGCATTCGGTTATGCAATATACCTATATCAAAACAATGAATCAGCATTCAAATTTACGTTTTGAGCGAATTGCAACGAAGCAATATCATAAATTCGTGCCACATAATTGTTTGGTGGGAAAATAGGAAGAGTCACACGTGAATTAAAAAGTAATTAATGTTTTGTTACTTTCACGGACTATACATCTTAAAAAACAAATAGTAGTTGTTTTATGTTACGAAAAACAATTGAAATCTTAAATAGTCGATATAAAATTGGATATACAGCGAATTTATGGCGAGAATTTAAGCTTTTTTTTAGTTCAAAAACATTAACTCAACATACTATGTCATACTAGATCCGCCTGAGTAGAATAGACCACCCTCTTTCTTACTGAGGTGGCGTAGAAGGCGACTTAGGTAAGTTAACTCACTCACCCTGTGGTATCTGGCTTAGTAGAATTGACCACCCTCTTTCTTACCGAGATGTCGTAAATGGCAAGTGAGGTAAGTAGGCCCGCTGTGTGTTATCCGGCTGAGTAGAATAGACCACCCTCTTTCTTACTGAAGTGTTGCAAAAGGCGACTAAAGTAAGTTGACACGCCGTGTGGTACACATCTTGAGTAGAATAGACTACCCTCTTTCTTACCGAAGTGCCGTGACTAAGGTAAGTTGACGTCAGGATAGTGGCCGGTCGTAAAATACCCAGCCAAATCATCTAAAAAAAACTCGTATTAATGAATTAGCAATGCGCAAAACGAGAAGTTGGAATATCATTTTATTTGATACGTACTTGAGCTTTACTACTAGATAATTTTTAGTAGGTACTTCGTTCGTCACATCAAAGCCTCCGGCATTAGGAAACCTAAAAAGGCCGTACTATGGCCTCTGAAATCGACAGGCGTAAATAAGGTATTTTTAAACAATACATCTTTGACCTTGTGTTGATTCGTTAAGGAAAATAATATACGGCGATTACACTTGCAGGAACTGTCAAAGGAAAAAATTTGGTACATGGGAATTTATATTCATGGTCAAAGATCTACGACGACGAATATTATTATATAATAAACAACGCCTGTCGTGTCTGTGTGACTGTGAAAACACTCGGTAACTACTTTTGAATTGGATTGGAGTGGATTTTCATGCAGTTTTCACAACTAGATAGTGATTTATATGATTTAAGTATAGATTTTGTAATGTTTAGGTGTAAATTAGTTGAAGTATGACAATGATTACGAAATGACAAAAAAAAATAATCCTTCAGGAGACAACAGAACAATGTTGTTTTTATGTTTTTGAGTCGCAATGCCATATTTGTATCTTTTGAGGTTAGCTTATTATACCAATTGTAACTTCCAAAAAAGGGTCGTTTACGAATTGTAAAGACTTTCTGATTTTGTGGTAGGTAGACTATCAGACGGATACAGGATTATTGCTAAATTTAAATATAGTATTTAATAATAAAAGCGTAAGAATTCAAATTTATACAAAGAAAATTTTTAATACTTATTTATACTAATATATAAAGCTTAGTTTGTTTGTTTGATTGTTTGAACGCGCTAATCTCAGCAACTACTGGACCGATTTGAAAAATTCTTGCAGTGTAAGATAGTCTATTTATCGAGGAAGGCTATATAACATCACGCGAAAATGAATAGGAGAGGATCAGCAATTAAAAAATATATAAACCCTTTACCTACTAAGTATAACGAAAATCGTTGGAAGCGTTTCCGAAATTTAGAAAAAAAAAGAAAAAAAAATATATATGTATATACATATCGTTATATATGTATATATATACAAAATTAACTCATTCACTCCCTTAATTAGAGATAGAAGAAGACACGCGAAAAGACGCGTAGTTGCTTGACTGACGCAATCTCATATGTATGTACATGTAATAAATCAAATATAAAATACTTTGTTGTATACACGTAAAATAATAATAAACTGCCCATTACATTGACTTTATCAAGATTTAAACTAGCTCAAAATTATTTCTTGTCTCTTTTTATTGTTATTTAACACGTTAATCTAAACGGTGAAACAATTAATTTCATAACGTTATTGTAATTATGTGTTGTTTCCTTAATTTTGAGATATTTATGTTCGACTGAAGCAATCAAGTTGCGTGAACTGTGACGTTCGATTATGTTTCTACGCATAATAACAACATTCCTTTGCCACTTGATAAATTTTAAAAAGTTACGGTAACAATAAAAAGAAATATTCAAATATTTTGAATTTGGAATTTGAAAACGAAATCAATGGCGATGTTTTTTTAATATAAGCTTAACTATGGATCTTTACCCAATTTGTCGTGACATTTACCTAGGGTTTAAAGGTTCAAATCCTGGATAAACAATCATGAGTTCTTATTTAAAGTTTCTGCGCTTTATGGTAAAGAAAACCGTCGTTAAAACCTGCGTTATCATAGAGTATTCTCGAGATATGTATAACTTACCAAT
This sequence comes from Morpho helenor, assembly GCA_029227775.1. Lineage (NCBI taxonomy): Eukaryota > Metazoa > Arthropoda > Insecta > Lepidoptera > Nymphalidae > Morpho > Morpho helenor. The sequence goes on along the minus strand of JARGCU010000019.1, from coordinate 3,465,810 downwards.
ATTTAAGGAAGCAACCAGGTTGATCCTTTCCATCTTACTCTTCAACATGAGAGATTGTTGTGGGCTTTGGTCATCTAAATTATTTATGTTAGGCGAATATTACACATAGTTGTGGTATCCGGCTGAGTAGAATAGACCACCGTGTGGTGTCCGGTTAAGTAGAATAGACCACCCTCTTTCTTACCGAGGTGCCGTAAAATACGAATAAGGTAAGTTGATGTCAGGCAGGCGGCCGGTCGTAATACATACGTATACGTAATAAAATACGTAGCCAAATCATGTGACAACATGTTCGACCGACCCCACTTAGAGTGGGATAAAAGTAGGAAGAAGATATTAGACATAAACACGCTAATAAACCGTTAAAGTTAAATAAAACTTAACAATTTGTTACGTAGTAAATAACCATACTTGGTATTTAAAAATTAATGCAAATTTATTATTTAAATTTTAGTACATATTTATTTATACTAACCATTAAGTTTTACATAATTATACAATTAGTAAAACGTTATCTAATTTTAATTGAATGGCAGAAATACATGATGAAAAAAGATATGAAATGATGTGAACAACGTACATATTATGATATAAGATAAAAGAATTCGAATTGCAGGATCTAGCAAATGTTTAAATTTAACGTATTTGGTTAGAAATATAATGCAGTTTCACGTAACATCTAATGATAACTAGATATAATATGAAGAAAAATACAATGAACTTGTAGTATGTCCAGCCCGTTTCGCAGGGCTTAATTCATTGATATATGAATTACAGTTATAAAATAAAAGCTCCAATCGCCACCAAACTTTCTTTGGGTCAATCTGTTATCAATTATAAAGTCATGTTATTAATGATATTAATGATAGTTCTAAGAGTTATAGTGTAATCTAGATCTCATGTTATTAATGATATTTAAAAAAACGGTTGCCTGTAAAGTCGGTTTTACGGGCAAAGATTTTACGTGACAACGTCTTTTTCTCAGTAGAATATTTATTGATATGAATATTATTAAATTGCACAATAGGAACAAGGAATTGAATGAAAATAAGAATTGCACAAATTTTAACTATAGAAATATAGTTCATGTTTCAGAATTGCACAAATTTTAACTATAGAAATATAGTTGAGTGGGAGAGAGACGCAAGGCATTCGCCAGTCCGGCGGGCCTCTCTTTCGTTCGGTGACTCAACGTAACAGGCGTGAGCGGGCGTTACACTTTTTCATGAATGACTCCAAGCCGCAACCTAATTTAAGACGTTGTCACGTCAAAAAAAAGTAAGTAGCGGCCTGTTACTATCCCACTGCTGAGAATAGGCCTCTCTTCTCTCCGTTTTTTGAGAGAAGGATTGGAGCTAAAACCTACCACACTGCTCCAATGCGGATTGATAGGTTTCACATATCCTTAGGATTCTCTAGAGATATGCAGGTTTCCTCGCAATGTTTTCGTTCACCGAAAAGCGTGTGATAAATTGAAATTAATAATCAGACATATGATGATATTTATTCATGATAAATTAATAACATGTGCTAATCTCACCGAGAGTGGGGTAATGGCAAGAGGATGATGATGTAGACGTGACACCCTCAGTATTCCTGTGCATCATGCAGCATGGTAATCATGCTGCAGCAGGTAGGCAGCTATTACTGCATTCGATGGGATCTAAAGTTCTTGAAAAGTTTCTTTCTTTGAAAATGCTTTCTAAGGGAATGCCCCTTAGAAAAATTCTTATTATAAAAAAAATATTGTGCCTCATTAACTTCTTTAACGTCTTACAGTGAATAAATCATTGTGAGAAAATTCACATAACTCGATAGAATGTAAGGGATTTCATATGGCTTACACTGGAGCAGAGTTGTCAGCTAAAGCTCACGTCGTCACGCTACGTCACGGTCGTCACTGTTGGAAGCAGCTTTTTCACACCACTGATATATCATCAGGCTCATTGTTAAGTAATCGGCCCTGCTTTTAATAGTATACATTTTTTTCCATTAATTATCAGAGAGTAGAGGAGCCATTAGCAGGCCTATGAATAAAGATAAGGAGCCATATCCTCCTATCCTATCTCATGATGCTTCGGTTTCGGGGCGAAACGATCGTAGAAATTGCGATATATATATATATATATATATATATATACATATATATATATATATATATATATATATATATATATATATATATATATATATATATATTGTTTTCTTCAAATAAACTTGTAAATAACTGCTTTTGAATCGTCAAGGAGCAAGAAACTCGGCGGTTCCTTTTATAAAAATATAATTCTTATGACTAGTTACATTTAGTCATTACTGCTTGTACAGGGTCTAAGCGAGCTATAGCCACATATTCTTATCTTCTAAGTAATCCTCAACAGTATAGTAGGCTTTCTGGATCAGCGTCTTTTTTTAACAGTGTTTTTAAACTCATGTAAGGGTATGTGAATATTGCCCGTTTCATACACTTAGCATTACATAGATTCTCTTAACAAACGCGGAGCAAAATAATTATATTGTAACTTCTGTAATAAGAGTGGATCTCTTACTTATCTGTGTCTAATCACAGAAAAAAGAAAGAGAAAGGAAGCCTCATTTGTTCTTTTTTTCAATGAACTCATTCTACACTTGCGCTCCTACTTTGGTATAATAACTATATTAATTATACCAATAAAGTAATGACATTGATCACATAGCATTTATTTTATGAATGTCTAAATTGGCAACATCCGTGTACAGACAAATAACAGAGTATGAAACTATGACATGGAAAAAGTGAAGGTAGGGACAACAAACAAGAAATAGGCATTTCACCGCCAATCGTGGGAATCCATAATCAAGCTACCTAACTTTGCGATTGCAAATAACAATAAAAAGCTATGCTTGAATGAGATTTTATTTTGTAAGCATTTCTCGATGGCGTGTATTTAGTTTTTGTTTGATGCCATTGTTTTGTTGTTCGTGATTGCATTGCTTCTACGAATGAAAATGAAAACTTCCAAGTTGTGATGAAAAACCATTCTTTCAATCATTCTTTCTTACCTCGTCTTACAGAACAAGTAATCTACAGTCTCATAATGTCTATATTAGTCATACAAAAATTATAAATATTCGGTTAAGAAGCTATCTAAGATACTACTTTGTAATTGGGTAGTACGTTCATTATCATTCTCTTACCCTTATCCCACTCTAAGTGGGGTCGGCACAATATGTCTTCTTCTTCCATTCTCCTCTATCATTCGTCAACTCAATTAGTTATCAATAAATTTGGTAGTACGTTAATATCCTGAATATAAAGGTCGATTTTTTTTTGGTCGAGGGTAAGTCCTACCGACTACTCACGTCTCCAAGGTAGATAGACGAGGGACGTGGTTATATGGATCGCACCCAGTATCCCATGTCAAGCTACATATGGGAGTCAAGGCACCATTGATCATATAATTCTCAACCCCGCGTTGCCTTCCGAGCGGCCCTCCTTAGAGCAGAAAGACCTTTACGTCTCCCAATCATTTCTGGAATGCACCTAGAACGCTAGATACATCCCAGAATTCGTCCCTTAATAGGGCGCCGGGTCTCTCATCACCCGACGTCCAGGGTCTATAATTTTTATACAGATATAGACTAGGATTCTACATGAGGCTTTTTTAGTTTAGGACCTTAAATTTCAATAAGAATATTAGTTGAAAACTTTATTGGGATAGTATAATATTTCAAGTGAAAAGACATTTTCGGCTCATTTTACTGGAATCTCGAACAATACGCTCGGCAATTTGGAAGCAGGTGGCATTTATTTGATAGAATCACACCTATTGTACGTACTACGGTATTATTTCCACCAAATTTAAGCAAAGCTCTGTTGGTATATTTAAAGGCAGCATTTTATTAATTAATAATTTATTCAAATCCTAAAAAATCCTCTACCTTACTCCCATTATCATATCTAGATGGTGAATGTGATCTGATCTATAGAGTGTGTTTGCCTTGTAATGGAAGAAACCCATTGGTTACGAGTCCAAAGGAATATCAGCTCTACTGTACTATACCAGGGCTTCTTAAACTTTTTTATATAGCGACCCCCTTCAAGCTTAGGAAATTTTAAACGACCCCCTCTTCCATATAATGAAATATATATTAACCGTAGATGTAGATGTAATATCTCACTATTTTACAATGTAAATAACAGTTTTGCATTGCCACTTTTTTCAAAAATTAGTTATAAGAAAACTACAATAGTATTTTGTATGATTTTTATTTGTATTTATATTTGTACGTAGTGTGTATACTCATTTTAAAATTTTATTTATAATTGTTGTAAACTAACCAATCATAAATTTAAAAAAATCTATTTAATTAAATTTAATGAAAAGGGGTAATGAAGGAACTTAGAAGGAGAAATATCAATAAATCTTTGTTAGAAAAGTTCTTTAAAGGACAGCTGCAGCCATGTAGTTGTATCAATAATGATTGAAAAGTATCAGATCTTTGTGACGCCCCTTTCAGTAGTCTCGCGACCCCCCTGGGGGTCGCGACCCACAGTTTAAGAAGCCCTGTACTATACTATACCTTTACATTTTAATATAAAAAATATGTTCAATTTTAAGTCAATCATATAACAGCAATATGCAATAAGACACAAGTTGAATAGAAGCTTATTAAAATGATTTATAATTCAAAAGCATTCCATATTCCGAATACTTTAATAATCAGTTTATTCCCACATAAAATTAAATATACAGCACCATAAATTCTTTCTAGAAAATGTATAAATTCTGGTGGATCTTCCGCTTTACCAATTAAGAAATTTAGACCAAATGTTTATAAAGGAAAAACAATTATTTAAATTCACAGTGAAAGGTTCACAAAAACTAACATCATTATAGTCTAATAATTTTTTTAAGAAAAGAAATTTAGAGATTTTTCGATAGAAAAACAATTCTTTAACTGATATCTACGGTGGAGCCTGAATTTTTGGTTGCTGAAGAAAAATAATCGAACCCATTTCTTATGCGTAACAGTTCTTTTGATTGAAGTTTTTGTGAACTGTTCATGGTATTTGACTTAAAAATATATTGAAGACGAGTTTTTATAATGTACAAAAACATTGCATGAGGTAAAAATTACAATTAAAAAAAACCACAGATTAGACAATGAATAATCGTTACTCTGTGACGTAGCTAGGTTATCAAAGGCCCTGGGGCAAAAAATAAACTATCTAAACGATATAAAATTGTTAGTTCCATATCCCTCGTGTTTAGTACACACGACGTACTCCAGATTCGTCTTAAACCGTATACTTGGTTAAGACAGTGTAAATATATTCGGAATGAAACATATAACACAAATATATAAATTAGGAGACAAGACATAACAAATTAACATAGCACAAAATAACTCAATAATATTTTTTAATTATTGAGTACACGAATAATAATTAAAATACAAATAATGCTGCAGATATATTTGCAAAATATACTGGAACGCTGATTTTCAACCGCCCTTCCCTGGCCAATCAGCCTATTCCCTCGTATTATTAGTCTTTCTGTAAGCATATATTTTAATGATAAAAAAATAAATATACATCAACAAAATTAAAACGGTGTTATTGGCTTAAAATTCTTTTCTTAATTAGGAAAAAATTTAGCTCAACAGTCTATCCAACACTATCATTAATTCAATTTAGAGTTTGTAAGTAAGAATCCAAAGGGCCCCATGAGATTGAAAGTCCCGGAGCACTGCTCTATCTAGCTCTCGAATATCTACGCCATTGAACTTTACTAAAAAACACTAGTTTTTACAGCCGAGTTAAATCATTATAGGCTTTAGAGAGATTAGTATAGTGACGTCATAAACACGAGAAAACATTTTAGTGCCTTAGCAAATATTGAACGTACTTTGTTTAAAGAGAATAATTAGATAATGTTGAATAAACCCGGCACATATTTTTTTATAATCGTAGACGAACGTTTTAACTCAGACGCTAGATCCTTATTCAAATATTAAATGAAATATTAAGAGCCATTTTTAACGATTTCCCGGTATTAAATAAGAATATATATGAAATTGAATTGAATTTTATATAGATCAGAATTAGGCTATACAAACTTTATAATATTATTTTAAGTATGAAATATTTTTACTTTGAGTATAGCAAGTTCAAATTCAACTAATTTATTTGATTTTTAGCTTTTACACGCCACTTCGTTCACGTGGACTAATCTTGGACAAACAGTAGCTTCTGTCACTCTCCAACCCTGCAAATATCCCCATCACAATAATCAGATCGATCCGGGAAACCTGAGAGAGATTTATCCATTTCTCGAGATCATTGTTTAATTATTTTTGTAAATAGCCCGTATGACTTACATGAAAGATATATTATTATAGCTCAGTTAAATTTATTCAATAACAAAAAAACCAAATATATAAAAATTTTCTTAAGACGACGTAAGCAGCGTAATATATAACCCATTCAACACACAGTAAATATTGTTTTCCCAAAATGATTTTAACTTCAACACCTAAACAAGCGCGTATTCGCGCGACATTCCTGCTCTTCTCGAACCTTTGGGGATACGTCGGGATGATGGCAAGATACCAGACGGCTTGACGCTGGTTCCTTGGGAACGGGGACGGGCCCTAATGTGGGATGCAACATGCGTTAATACGTTAGCCTCGTCCCATATCAGAGAAACAGCGTCAAGACCTGGAGCTGCGGCGGAAATGGCCGAATCCGGCAAACGGCGGAAGTATGCATCTCTCATCGAGAGATATATTTGTGCCGTTTGCAGTTGAGACCCGAAAGTCATGGAGTCAAAGTGCAAAAAAATTCAGGTGACAAGAGGGCTGGCTCCTTTTTCGCACAAAGAATCAGCTTAGCGATTCAGCGCGGAAACGCTGCCAGCATTCTTGGAAACATCCCACGTGGGCTTGATTTGTATAGTCCTAGCGTGAAAGTAATTTAAGATAGATATATCTTGTACATTTTTGCTGTAAATAAACAAAAAACTTTAAATAAAAAAGCGCGTATTGTTTTATATTTGTCGCTTTAATTTATATACTTTTTTACCCGTGGGCTTTAATTGGCTAGAGAAAATAACTAATTCCAAAAACTTTGTGAAATTTCCTCAGTTAGTACGAAGTCTGTAGAAATGCTAGACGCATTTTAAGCTTTTATTGTCTCAATTTGAAAATATGTTATGATATACAATTATGAGTTATTTTCGAATTTTAATGAGCCCTACTTACTTCAAATATGCTATAGTGAGCCGTGTTATATAAGTGGCCAGTTTCGTAGCGTGGGAGTATTTTAAGCGACTTTTGTGATGAGATCTTACGTAAATTGGCGATTATTTTGAAAGTAGAGACATTGACCTTTTAATGTATAGGGTTCCTATTATTAAAATATAAAATTATCTTTAAATAAATAAATTAATTAAATTAAACTAGACTGCCCCGTTGGCGCAGTGGGCAGGACGCCTTCAGCTCCGCGGTTCACGGGTTTGACTCCCGCCAAGGGCCAACATTTTCTATAAAAATATTTAGTTGGTTCTTTGAGCCTGGGAGTATATTTGTATTTAAGAATATATTTAAAAATTATATATGTATTACACCGTGTGGTATCCGGCGGGGTCGGCACAACAAGTTGTCACAAGATTTCGCTGCGTATTTTACGACTAGTCGCCTGCCTGACGTCAACTTACCTTGGTCGTATTTTACGACACCTCGATTAGAAATAAGGGTGGTGTATTCAACTCAGTTGTAGATATTGTATAACATTACTGTCCTGTAATCCATTTAAGCCCGAAAGATATACGCACGTAGCAAGATAAATAATTTTTTGGTTGTCTTGAAAACTGAATAAATTTGTTTTAACTTTACCCTCTTATTTTACCTTTATAAATTATGACGTTGAGCTTCTTGGCTAAATTGTATTTTACTTTTCTTACTTATATTAAGCCGTTCCGACAGGGAATAAAATATATTTAAAGTAAACGAAGTTTCTAGAAAGATTAATTTAATTCGCCTACATCTAAGTTACCACCGTAAGTAACACCGTGCGCCTCTTTCAAGGAGGTCTAGGGTTCAATCCCTGGGCAGGCAGCAATGAGTTTTCTAGTAAAACTTATGTGTCTAATTGATAATTGCAATTTATCACACGCTTTTCGGTAAAGGAAAACATCATGAGGAAACCTGCATATCTCTAGAGAATTCTGGGGATATGTGTAACCTACCATTCCGCATTAGAGCAGCGTGGTAGATCTTAGTTCCAATCCTTCTCTCAAAAAAAAAAAACGGAGAGAAGAGGCCTATGCCCAGCAGTGGGATAGTAGCAGGCCGTAACTAACTAACTAACTAACTAACATCTAAGTTTTCGAAGAGTTTATTTAGTACTATTGATACGGGCGAGTTGTTCGCACCAACTGTAGTATGAAAATACCCTCATGTATTGTGTATATCCTTATGTACTATGTTGTTATGTGCACGTGTTATGTGTTAAAATGTATGTAATGCTAAGTGTAGAAATCAAAAAGGCATTTTCATACCTGCAAAAATGAAAGAAATGCAGTAAGTAAGTATTAGTTACCGCAAGTATAACAAAATACCACCCCCAAAACACCACGCAAGCACAACACACATTCACTACGACAGTCTCAAATATCATTTCGCCCCGTAACCAAATCATCAAGAGAACGGTTCTTGCTTCCTACGCTTAGCATTACATGGATTTTATTAACAAACGCGAATTATAGCTAAATAATTGTATAACAACTTGTCTACTATGGAATTCCGCAAAGTAATGCCCATAAAATAATATATATATATATATATATATATATATATATATATATATATATATATATACACAGGCTTCCTAGTGTGGGTCCCAACGGATAAACATTATTATTTTTATATAAATAATATATATAATCATATGCCTAAGTAAAAATCAAAGTAACGACCTTTTACTGCATTATCTTAAATCCACCACATTTCACCAATTCAGTATTGAAGTTGTAAAATGCACTAAAGAATTAGTAGGTTGCACCAAGCTTAGAAATTCTAAACATATACAGGTTCTATTACGATGCTCGCAATGCATCGACGAGTCACTTGTCTACTCATCCAATTAATAGCAGTCCATCTATCAAGCATGTAATGGACGCGTGTAGAATTGGACGATATGGTCTAGTTGCGGTGTATCAAATGATTGCGTGAATCTCTTAAACCATACTAATATTATAAATGCTATAGTTTGTATGTCTCACCGTTTTCCCCTAAGCCTTTTTTATGAAATAGGATGGATCACAGCCGCCCACAATCTCTCGCAAAGCGACTACCGTCTTTTAAAATGGCGGAAAAAACGCTTTTTGAAGGTACTTATGTTATACCGAAACGGAAACGCTGCCAAAGATCTCCCATCTTTCCATAAAATGGTGGTGCGCGGAATGAAATTATTTGAAAACCACACTGTATTAGATCGCACGCATCCAGACGGTGAGGATGATATTTGAAACTGTGACAAAAGTAAAAATAAAATTATTTTGCTATAATCCGCGATGAAGTAAAATAGAAAATATATATAATGCTAAATGTAGAGTGGACAATCTGTTTTCATACCTGATAGACTCCACGACAAAATCGCAATGCTTGTGTATTGTGGTGGCGGTGGTGGAGGCTGTGCATGTGTTTTTACGAATTCTGCATGTATCTGATATGAAAACGGATTGTCCACTCTATATTTGCATTATATATATTTTATATTTTACTTCATCGCGGATTATAGCAAAATAATTTCATTATTACTTTTGTATTATGGATCTCCGCCAAGTAACGCCTAATTCTATAATTTATTTGAACCTGTGACGTAAAGTGCGGTTATGAAATTTAGCAGCAGGAATCAGGTCATGTAGTTAAATGGAAAGCTCTCCGTAAAAGATGCGGTAGAAAACGCACAGTAATAATGCATTTCTATACATCGCCAAGGAGTCCAGCTGTTTGCTAATCACCTATCCTCAATAATTCAAGTTGCTGTGCGTTGTATGCGATCGAATGAGACCTATGTCCAACAGTGGACGTCCATCGGTTGAGAAAGAAGAAGAAGAGTAGAGTGCGACTTTTCCCGAAGATTTAGGTTAATAATACATTCCGGTTTTATGAAAATTGTTTTAAAAAGGTCGCGCAGTTGTAAAAAAAAAGTCGCATACTGGGAGCTTAAGTCGCGTGTGTCACATAAACCACTAGAGATACACTAAATCAATGTACTAAAGAATTGTAGATCTACAAAAACACTGCCAAAAGTCCGCGAAAGCACGTCTCTATCTCTTATGGTTAACTGACAATTTGCTTCTATTTAAAATTCCAATTAAACATTAATTTCCAAGCGGGTAGAACCGCAAGCAATGGTAATAGAAGATAAAACGTGCGCATACAAAGGCGTACTTATCCCAATGAGGGATCTCTTACCTTTGAGAAAATGAAAGAACGATAAGTGTGATGCGGGTAGAGTACAAGGGTAAATAAGAATAGAACAAGCAATATACTTAAGTCAATTTTACGACTATCTACAGTATTTTTTACATTTTCCATTTATTACTATGGATCTATGGGACATAAGAATCACTTATTAAATTTTTAAGTCTTATAAATAATAATTATTTTTAAAATAATAAGCTGCTTTTAGTTAAGTTTGCTATTAAACTTTTCTATATAATTTGGTTTTTACTTTGCTTTTAAAATCTGTCGATAAACTGCATGACATTCTAGATTGTGTCAATATCAATGTGTATATTATAAGCGTTGTTCAATGATAATTAATTATTGAAATCTCTTTATCCCATTTTCAATCAGTTAACCTATTATAAAAAAGTAAAAATAAAAATAAGTTAATTGTAATTATTTATAATTTTTTTTAATTTTAATAATTGCAAACAAGTACAACGTACGTATGAAAAAATTGGTACAGTTAAAAGTTTAATAGATAACATAGCCAATTTGAAAGCGTAAGTGTAACCTGATAGAATTGTGTAGTAAAATATTACACTCAAGCACTTAGCAAGTAAAAATAAAAGCGTAAACTACAAAGGAAATATTCTAATAAGGAGATAGTGACGATAGGCAAGCTAATTGCACTCAAGACTAAAGACATCCCACATATAGCCACTTTCGCACATTCGCGTGGCGGTGATCACATAGATGTTAGATAGCATATGCAAGTCAGCTTCCAAACCGTGCGACCACTTCAGTCAGAACAATGCTACTGGAATGGAGTGACTTCTTCACATGCGGTCAGTTTATATTTTGAATAATATTTAAGTTTCGAGTGTCAATATGTGCTGATTTAAATTTCGAATAGTGATTGAGTGTTGTGAATCTGTCTTGTTTGTAAGTCTGTGCTGTTTTCGATTTTTTTTTACGAGACAAAAATCGAATATCATACAGCCTTAGTTAATGTTCTTCTGGTGTAAGTGGCGGTTCACTTCCGATTAGTAATGCATGTCCGATTTTATCGATCTCATGCCGCGTTCCGCGCGATGGCCTCCGTTTTATTTCCGCTATATCGACCGAGAACTTATACATCACTGTTACTTTCAAACTGTTTTTACTTGGACATGTAATTGAGTAATAGACCACGCGATATGTCGATGTACGGCACGGTCACGAACGATTCGAACAATAACGTTTCGTATATAACTATACTTTGTCATAATGGTGAAGTAACCTGTGTATTATTTAAAATTAGAATACTACCATAGAGTTATTAGAGTGCAGTGGATGAGCTACAAAGCTACTCTAAAATGTCGAAATGTCCATCGAAAAAAAAAAGCAAATAGGGCTATCTGCCTCTCTTTTTTATGTCTACAAAAATTGATATAGATCTTATCTTCTTTCTCTTATTATTTGTTGGATACTCGCACACACAGATCTGCCTACAGCTTCTCTACTCTATGTATAACTACATTGTGCATATAGTACTATAATTACTCTGTGGCGCTAGAGATGTTTGTGATAGCCATTCATCATCCACTAGATTCTGGATCAGAATGCATTAATTAGCCATTAATGATACTTAGGTATAGATCCATTACTATCCTACTGCTGGACAATCCCTTTCCTTTTTTATAAATGTGTTATTTTTTCACCGGTAGATTTCTCTTTCCGTCTTTTTTTTCTTTAATAATAATATCTTTAAACTCAGATTTATCAATAAAAACTCATCTAAATTAAAATATAAACAATGTATACCATTACATTACACGTTAATTTATTTTAATATAGCTTAAATACGATTCGCTTGTATTTTGTTTTTGTCTATATCCTATCTTGTTTATGGTACACTAAAAGCCAATATTAAAGTGAGTGATTTGAATTTCCCGCTAAGATATTCCATTTTCGTAGAAGATTACAGAACGATGCGATATCGCCTCTTATTATCGCATAGATATCAGGTATTCAAGTCTTAGCGATTATGTCTAATGTACTTCAATATTTGTAAAATAACAGCAGGATGCGATAGTATTGCATGATATTGATTGGGCGCCTAATTTGAACCAAAGTTGCCATGTATAAAAACAAACAATTTTCCTTTAAACAATGACAACTTCACTTTATATCTTTCCTTGTCTATCTTGTCTAACATTTTTATTCAATACGTGAATAATGTATTCCTTAAGTTGTATACACGAAAAAAGTAAATCCCTTAACTCGTAGAAAGTGAAAACTATGTTATAGGAGTTAGTGTCTTCCCTGTTACATTATTCAACACCCGGTGACAAGATGCGTACAAAGGAGGTAGAAAAACATGCATTTGTATAATGAATGTTTGTATGTGGTGCGTCTATGAATAAGTGCGGTAGGCTGTTACGATTTTGTCTGTGAGTGTGATATTACCATACGATTTAAGTGAGTAGCGGCAGGTTACTATCCCACTGCTGAGAATAGGCATCTTCTCTCCGTTTTTGGAGAGAAGGTTTGGAGCTGAGACCTACCACGCTGCTCCAGTGCGAATTGGTAGGTTACAAATATCTCCAGAATTCTCTAGAGATATACAGGTTTCCTCACGATGTTTTCCTTCACCGAAAAGCGTGTGATAAATTGCAATTATCAATTAGACACATTAACAATTCTTTTCTGGACGTATTTGATAACAATTATAATAATTTTAAAGCACACCTAAAAATAGTTTCTGTTTAATTTATATATATATTTATTTTTAAAAGTAATTTTTGCATTATTTAGTTTTTTGTTTTATATATTGTAGTTTCAATATTTTATCTTGATCCCCAAATTTTATAATAACTCATGATGTGTACACATATTTTTAGATTACTGTCTAGTCTTAAGTTTATATATATTTATGTTTTTACCTTGTACTTCTCCGACAGGACTCTGTTTTGTGTACCCTTTAAATAAATAAATAAATAAATAAGTTTTAACAGAAAAACTCATTGGTGTCTGCCCGGGTTTGAACTCGTGACCTCCTCGAAAGAGTCGCACGGTGTTACCGCTGGGCTACCACAGCTCTATACGCATACGATTTAAAATTTTAGAAAAAAAAAACAAAAATATTTAAAAAAATGTCAAATCAGTGTATTTAATTGAAAAATAATGAAAATATTATTTTGCTTTTCTAAATAAAATTTTACTGCGAAAACTTTTATCGCGTATTAGCATGTGCATGTGTTTTTATGAATGCTGCATGTATCAGGTATAAATACGGATTGTCCACTCTACATTTAGCATTATATATATTTACTATTTAACTTCATCGCGGATTATAGCAAAATAATTTTATTATTACTTTTGTATTATGGCCCTCCGCAAAGTAACGCCTAATTCTGTAAATTGTATTTAATTGAAATTTTGAACACAAAAGTAGTTATTGTGAGTTAACCATAAGAGTTAGAGACATGATGACGCGAACTTTGTGCAGTATTTTTGTAGATCTACAACTCTCTATTACATTACTTTAGTGTAACTTTTACATAAAACGGTAATGTACTATTAACCTAAACCTTCCGGAAAAAATGCACTACCGTTTAGTGAAAACCGTACTAAAATCGGTTCAGTAAATTTTGAGAACATCGATAACCTACAGACACAGTTTTTGGGGACCCTAATCATCACCCATATCCCAGTCCAAGTGGGGTCGGCACAACATGTTATCACATGATTTGGCTACGTATTTTACGACCGGTCGCCTCCCTGGCGTCAACTTACCTTAGTCGTATTTTACGCCACCTGGGTAAGAAAGAGGGTAGTCTATTCTACTCAACCGGATATCACACGGTGGGTCAACTTCCTTTAATCGCCTTTCACATTATATTTATATTCGAAGCTTTTATTATTTAGAGTGGTAGGAGTTATATATCTAAAAATATAACCGACTGTACTCAATGGGAATAAATATTTGCTAAATTCTAAAGTTTAGAACTTTGTAATTAACATCAACACAAAGCGTATCTTTGAACTTCGTTTTCCTGATTCATTAGCAGTAATTAATTGCAACGAAACAATAACAAGGGAATGTCAAACGTAATTAATTTAATTATATTTACGCAATATGCGACGTACACAAATATTACCTAACTAGCTTTTACACGCGACTTCGTCTGCGTGGTACCTTAGCCCTGACATAAACAGCTTCTTCTGTCACTCTCCAATCCAGCAAATATTTCCTTACAAAAAGGAAATCGATCAGGGGGATTAAATTGCAATTCCTATTGCTATGATTCCGGTACCCAAAATATGTTTTATTGTCTATCAATAATCGAAAATCAATGATATGGTCGCCACTGTCCGACCCTGTACAAGATAGTAATGACTTAATGTAACTAGTTATACGTATTATTTTGAAAAGAGCAACCGCCGAGTTTCTTGCTGGCTCTTCTCGGTAGGAACAGCTTTCCGAACCAGCAGTAGAATTGACGATTCAAAAGTACTTGTTTACAAGTTTATTGGATAAAGAAAATGACTGGCTCGTTGGAGCAATGGGTAGTGACCCTGCCTTCAGCTCCACGGGTCGCGGGTTCGATTCCCGCCGAGGGCCAACATTTTCATTATATGAATTTGTTGGTCCTTGAGCCTGGGTGTATATTTGTATTTAAGTATGTATTTGTAAAAAATATATGTTTATTCACCAGTTGTCTGTCTACCATAACAAAAGTATTAAGTTACTTACTTTGGGGACGGACGACCGTGTGTGTAAGTGTCCCATACCTATATAATTTTAAATTTTCTTTATTCCAATAAAATAAATTTTTAATTATGCATTATTAACTTTACAGTGTGTTACATGTCTCATCTCTTCACATACTCGTAGAACATGTAACTTAATTCGTATTCGCCCTCGCCTACCGCTACCTTTTATGCTTGTCTGGCAGGGGTTGGAACTATCAAAAATGTCTGGCTGATGAGGAAACATCATCGTATTAATATCCAAGTAATATATATTAAAATCAGCTTTTATACGTAAATAGAATTCAAATTTCATGAACTTTAGGGAGGTTTCCACTCAGCTAAGTGTCTGGCATTGATTGACGTGATTTTTAATATTATTCCAAAGGTAATACCAAAAAATCAGTCTGTATAATTTGACTAAATTAGATCGCTATTTTGCGACCTTAAGTACCGCGTATCCCCCAAAGCCACTATGATCCAAATTTCGTCATCTACCATCGTTCTTACCTGTGTTGGGAGCATGCGCTGACAAACTTTCAGCTTTTAATAAATGACGAAGGTCTGTGGTTCATGGGCTCTTGGGTCAGTATTATATAGGCTTGTTGATTTGTTGTAACACTCGGTTACAACAAATCTTATCCAATTTAATCGCAAAATCATGCATAGCACCAAACTAATAGAATTGTAATATTACGTTAGATTTTTACGCAACACCGTATGGCCTATTTCGTAACTAAATTCTTCGATAGCATATTCCTGTTGTTGAAACGAGTTCGACTAACATTGGCTAGGTATATCACTAGTTTAGTTTATTACGTAATCTGTGACCAAACAAATATTAACGGTTTCATACTTGTTTGTTAGTGGTTTGTGGTTCGCTATAAGGCGTGTAAGAAAACTCAGAGTCAGCGGGCGATGGAGCGAGCTTTACTATATATCTATAGTAATATATAAAGCTGAAGAGTTTGTTTGTTTGATTGTTTGAATGCGTTAATATCAGGAACTACTGGACCGATTTGAAAAAATCTTTCAATGTAAGATAGTCCATTTATCGAGGAAGGCTATATAACATCACGCTAAGACGAATAGGAGAAGAGCAGCATTAAAAATAGTATGAAAACGGCAAAATTTAACGCTTTCCTTGCGTACGCTTAGTAAACGTTGAATGTAATTCAAAAAACTCTTATAATTAAATCACGATAAATACTTTTGTGTTCAAAAATTGAAATCGGGAAAAAATTTATGACACAGTTATTTACATGCGGCATAGCTAGTTTTATATAAAACTTCATCCATTAAAAGTAGAGTTCGATCCCAGTTATTTTTACTAATATCACACAACTATCATTTACGTTCATTGGAAAATTATTCCATCGCCGTCCTTAGGGGATGGTAGAGTAATATTCATTATTTCAACGAAATGCTGTTTTTAATGTAAGACATTTTAATTGATGATAGATGCGAAATTATTCTTACACAGTTAATTCAGCTGCCCTATATAGGTGTTTTATGGTTGAGAACCGTAAATATATTTATTAATCTTTGAAAGTTTCGGATCCATAGTCTATATCTATAAAGCACTATCAGTCATGACCAAACAACGTATTTTTAATGAAAAAATAAACTTGTTTAATAAACTCTTTTGGACATATAAATTGCATAGGTTATAGAAAACAAGTTAACATTTCTGTAACATTACATTCGAATGAACCGTATCATACGTTAAACAAGCGTTCACAATTGCGGATAAATCTATCACTTGTCAATTCTAAAGGTGGGTTTACCTTCGCTCCTAATAGTGATGTGGCATGTGTTGCCAATTAAGGCGATTGAATGGACATTTCGAGGCTTTGGAACAACCTTCGAGCATTCAATTTGAAATTTAACAGTCATCCATTATAATAAGCTTTAGAGGTAAATTGTATGTAGTTTATTTCAATAATTAATGTTTGTTTAAAAATTCCTCGAATACGTGGTAGCTCTTTATATATTTCTCTTTATATAATATTTATATATTTTTTCTCGTTATAATACGAACTAATTATGTACGAGGCAATGATAGTGGTAATTGCATCATTCATACAAATAAGTAATTTTTAAATGTAAAATCGATAATATTAAGTATTTTAATCGTTTAGCCGCGTGTGCCGCGTAAACCAACAGATACACTATATTAATGTACTAGAGAATTGTAGATCTACAAAACTACTACAAAATAGTCCGCGACAGCATGTCTCTATCTCTTATGGTTTATTCACACTAACTACTTTTACGTTAAAAATTTCAATTACGTACATTGATTGTCTAGCTGTGTTCATTGTAAGCTGTGGTAGCCCAGCGGTAACACCGTCTTTCGAGGAGGTCACGGGTTCAAACCCGGGCAGACACCAATGAGTTTTTCTGTTAAAACTTATGTGTTTAATTCTTAATTGTAATATATCACACGCTTTTCGGTAAAGGAAAACATCGTCAGGAAACCTGCATATCTCTAGAGAATTCTGGAGTTATGTGTAACCTACAAATACACATTGGAGCAGCATGGTAGTTCTTAGCTCCAAACCTTCTCTCTTAAAACGGAGAGAAAAGCTCTATTCTCTGCAGTGGGATAGTAACAGGCCGCTACTTACTTTTTTTTACTTTTTAAATTGATTTTCGTGCGGACGAAGTCGCAAGCACATCTCATAATAAAAGAGATAGAAATATAAGATAGGAATTCTCATTTGCTTTCTCTTGTATTTAATAGATGCATTTTAGGCAGGTTTTATATGGTGTCGAAATATCCAATCCAATATTTATATGCATTTCAAATACGAACCGTAAAATTACATATCCAATCTGGTAATGATTGACATATTCATCAGAATCTTGTGATCCGTGTAATATGTTTCAAAATCAAAATCAAATCAAAATACTTTATTTCTTTTAAAAATACAGGTACATAGCATTTGCAAGGGCCCCTGTACTAGGCGAGAGCCCGTATTACTGGGTGCCCCGCTCAACCACCAAGACTTATAATTTATGTATATAGAAATAAAGTGTGTGTGTGTGTGTTTGTGAGTGTGTGTGTGTGTGTGTGTGTGTGTGTGTGAGTGTGTGTGTGTGGGCGAGTGAGTAAGTGAGTGTGTGTGTGAAAGTGTATGAGAGAGAGTGTGTGTGCGCGGGTTTGTGTTAATGTAATTATATAAGTGCGTGTTTAATAAATTAAATTAAATTGATAGATGTTTGATGTCATTGGTGTCTGCACTTAGCATTAATTACAGAATATATAGGTATAATAATAGCCGTGTGGTATCCGGTTAAGTAGAATAGTACCACCCTCATTTCTTACCGAGGTGTCGTGAAAGGCGACTAAGGTAAGTCGATCCGCCGTGTGGTATCCGGCTGAGTAGATTAGACCACCCTCATTTCTTGCCGAGGTGTCGTAAAAGGCGACTAAGGTAAGTTGATCCACCGTGTGGTATCCGATTTAGTAGAATAGACCACCCTCTCTCTTACCGAGGTGTCGTAAAATACGACTAAGGTAAGTTGATGTCAGGCAGGCGGCCGGTCGTAAAAGCGCAGCCAAATTATGTAACAACATGTTACCCACTGCTCCAGCGGGCCAGTCAAATAAGGCCGCCTATTGTACTAATACTTTGTTTTTGCTAATTTCATGTACTATTATGGTGTGCAATAAAGTGTATTCTATTCTATTCTATCCTACTTTTACTTCATCGCGGATTATAGCAAAATAATTTTATTATTACTTTTGCATTATTTAAGTTTACGCCGTACGTATTGACCTGAGCATATCAAAATGATTACACGGGTCAGTTGGTCCTAATGAAAGTTATTACTGAATCAGGCGTGAAATTTGACACGCCCGTCTAAAATCTCATGCATAATAAATATTGGATGAAATACACACAGCGTTTGCGGGCCACAGTTCAAGTTGCCGGATGTAATGAGGTTATCTTGTATTGCCTATTTTTCCGTAACCATTTTTTCTAATAAAGATATAAACAGTGATTTTTATCGTCTAACTATAAAACTAACAAAAAAAAATGTGTAAATAAGTTAAAAAAAACTCGTCTGTTGCTGACATTTTTGTAGTATTTTTGTGGCTCTCTCTTTCTTTCATTCCAATTGAGGTCGGCACATGTTATAAACATGTTGTCACATGATTCGGCTACGTATTTTACGACCGACCGCCAACTTACCTCAGTCGCCTTTTACGATACTTCATTAAGACTAAGGGTGGTCTATTCTAGTCAGCCGGATACCACACGTCGGATAACTTACCTTAGTAACCTTTTACGACACCTCGGTAAGAAAGGGAGGTCTATTTGTTTGCATGCATACCATAGGGCGTTACATTGAATTGTCTTAATTAAGCCTAAATTTGAATTCAGTCACTTTAATACTAAACGTGCGAAATAAATAGCCGACGACTTCGCATGCGTGGACTATAGCGAGATAAAAATATCACTCCATAAATATCTTACCGACACTGATAACACAACAATACACAAGCACTGCACACATTCACCACCACAATCCCAACAATTGCAATCACAATCGCAAAGCTTCGCGATTTTGTCGTGGAGTTTATCTCCTGACGATGCTTCGGTTACGGGGGGAAACAATGTTGAGATTGTGGTGGTGAATGTGTGCAGTGCTTATGTATTGTTGTGTTACCGGTGTCCGGTAGTGCATGAGTTGTTACAAATTCTGCATGTATCAGGTATGAGAACGAATAGTTACTCTACATTACGCATCACATATATTTCATTTATCGCGGATTATAGCAAAATAATATTCTCATTACTTTTGTTTTCGAGATAAAAATATCACTCCATAAATATCTCCATATTGAAAATCACATATATCCGTCCGAACATTAAATAAGGAGTATATTGTTATGTATTGTACAAACCAAACCCATTAATATTCATCAATACTGACAGTTGTATAAATTTTCGAATACCAAGTGTCGTATAAAATTGTGAAAGCACGAAGCGCCATCTGTCAGGATCAATTAAACTGTATTATTAATTTAAACAGACTGCGGTTACGTTCACACAATTACCAGCTTACCTTTAATTTCGAATTTATTAACATACAATTAATTATATTTTATTATAATTAATTTTGAATCATTGGCAAAAATTACAGCTATTTCTCTGTAGAAATAGCTGTAATTCTGACAAACCTGTGTTTGTCAGAATTATTTATACTGATTTTGGACCAGTCACAATGCACAGTACATAGTACATAGTAATAGGTTTTATAATGTAAAAAAAAACCTTCTAATTTCATATTTCAATCATAGTTGACAGTACCAATAAAGTAACGCTCTTTATTCTTTGAAATTATGAATAACAAATAAATAAATGTATGGTCGTCCGTCCCCAAAGTAAGTAACGTAAAACTTGTGTTATGTATGAGAGACACCTGGTATAGATATACATACATAATTTTTAAATACATATTTAAATACAAATATACATCTAGACTCGAAGAACCAACAATTTTTTTTTATAAAAAATGTTGGCCCCCTTCGGGAATCTAACCCGCGACCCGCGGAGCTTAAAGCAGGATCACTACCCACTAGCACACGGGCCAGTCAATCAATCAATCAGTCAATTATCATCGTTTGTTGATAAAAATATGTCGATAATTTTAAACAATTATTGGCATATTTCAACCAATTTACACAAACTTCTCAAATCTATTCGGATCTTGGTAAAATCCGTTTAATATTTTTTTTAGTTAGTCACAAATCGGCAGTACTGAGATAGAGACACAAGACTATGTAGTGTAATATTTTAAAAAAATACAAAGAGTATAATACTACAATCAAATACAATCAACACAACATTAACTATTATTTTTTTGCGACTGGCAACTCAAGCGACGTATTGTTTTTATAGGAAAGTATCGCATTATTGGCAGTAAATAACTTTGTCAACACATTATGCCATTTTATGGAACGATCTCCCTTTAGCGGTGTTCCCGGATCGGTACGATATAAGTACCTTCAAAGAGCGTATTTTCCACCTTTTTAAAGGACAGCAACACACTCGCTCTGCGAGAGGTCGTGGGCGGCGGTGATCACTTGAGGTGCACCGCATGCTCGTTTGCTTTCCTATTCCATAAAAAAAAAACACTTTATTTCAATAATTATCTTAAGTAACTTAGCTTAACTTAGGGCCTGTTTCACAAGTTACCAATAAAGTGTCAGCTTATTCGCAACATGTCTGACATATAATTCGGTTTCTCAGGTTTCTGAAAGACTTATTCAGTTCTTAAAGTCCCTAATAAGTTAACAGGTAGATCATGTGGCTATTACTTTGTTTATCTGCTGAATAGCAAATACCTCTTTCAAAATGGCCGCGATTTTTTTTTTAATTTTCACTTTTTAGAGACATTTACCTGCTACTTAGTTTATTTTGTCGGTTAACTATCCGACACTGTATCAGTAACTTGTGAAACAGGCCCTTGATCTTATATTGCTTCTTTCCTCTCATTTTCGGCAATTGAGATTAGCTCCAAAGACAAGCGGCAAGCAAGTGGGATTGATAAAATTTTAAAACATTCTAACATGGTATGGTATATCTCAGTTATTCTATACCTGTGCCGGTTTCTACATGATATACGGAAGACTAAATTTAGGTCATGTGGTAACAAGTTTACGGGAGGTCTATTTAATATATGCCCAAACAAGCATAAGCGTTCTAGAAACACTGTAGGAGATTATAGCCGTCGGGTTTCTAGTTTGTTAGTACATTTCTGGTACAAACTAATTAAGTAAAATAAAATATTTATTTCTATTAATGTTTTCATCAAGCATTTAATAGAAAAGGAAAACATCATTCACATGCCCTTATCCCACTCTCATTAGGGTCGGCACATGTTATAAACATGTCGTCACATGATTTAGGTATGTATTTTACGGCCGTCCGCCTTCCTGACGTCAACTTAATTTAGTCGTATTTTACGACATCTCGGTAAGAAAGAAGGTGATCCATTCCACTCAACTGGATACCACACGGCGGGTCAACTTACTTTAGTCGCCTTTTACAACACCTTGGCAAGAAATGAAAGTGGTCTATCATATATCACGCAGCATTTTCACTTAAGAAAATTTTCTGCTTTATTTTAGTTTTTCGTATTTCAAAATTTTTACATATTTTCTTACACCATTTCTAAATTGTCCCTATACAATTAATTACTTTGAATTCAAAATGCCATTTGCGTATTTGTAATCACTGGTTTTTCACAAAAATCATATTTAACTTCGTTCAGGATTGCAATTTTAATTATGCAAAGCAAATAACGTCGCTGGAAGTCGACATTCTTATAGTTTGCTTGTTTTTCTTCACAGACTCGCCTATCCAGAGTAATGGAGTTTTCATACAATCTATCCATTTACGAAACAAAAGATCTTTTAAAATATTAATATCCGGTTTCTATACATTAATTATGAATTCCACTGACGATAGTTTGAAATTCAAAAATAATTCTTCTGTTACATAAACCCTAGCACAGCTTCTGAAGTCATTTGTTTTCTTTAAAGATTTTTGTTTTTTTTTATTTAAGCCCTCAATTTTGTTTTGTTTTTGTTTATTTATTTTCCCTTCTACCATAGAGCTCCAGTACGGCGCGCTGTTGGACGGGTGCGGCGGGGAGTTGCCGTCGCTCAGCGCGTGCGCCCCTCTCCCCCCGCACCTCGACAAGGCGACGCGCCGCCAGCAAAAAGATGCGCGCGCGCAGCAAGACAAAATCGCACAAGTTAACATTCACTTGCAGGGTATTTTGTTTATCTTTTATTTTGGTTATGCATTCGCTTTTTTTACTTTTTTTTTAAAATTAACACAGCTTAAAACAAGTATAATCATTTCATAAAAAGTTAAACGCACTAAATCTCCTGCGATAATGCGAGTTAAGTAATATTAAGGCGCGGTTAGTGCGTGTATATTTTGCCGTCTTGAAACATCCTGTGTTATAGGCGTTTACCCTCTAGATGACGCTGAATAAGTCAGGCCTAACATACTTTTCGTGTTTACTGCGTATCACGCAATTTTCTGTAGACTTATCAAACAAGAATATCTTACATTGTTTTGCGATATTTCCAAGAGATGACGCTGCGTTTTCAATAAAGCTTAGACTGATACGATGACGATGATGATATGATTTTTTTATTTCTAGTATCTTCAACAACTACTGTCAAATTTAAATCATTTTTCACAATACTTTAACAAATTATAAATCACTATGATCAGTGAAAACCATTTAAAAACCCGTTGAGTTGGTTGACATAATCTTTGAAAATTTTAAATTCTGCTAGAATAATCGTTGAGACATGCTCCGCCCGGCTAATTTATTTATATAATATAGAGAAAAAAAACCTTATTCGCTCAGGTACAACAAAAGACAAATCTGTATAAATCAAAATATTCCCTATTTCTCTTTGCAATCGCAATGAATGGCATCGCAATCGCGTGAACGGGTTGAATTTTACTATTTGTTTTTTTGTTTTCTTAACTATTATTAGATTTCATTCTTCTTATGAATGAAATTTTGTTTAGTTTAACATCAGAGTATTTTAAAAACTGACTATTGTGTATAATTTACCTATCCATCTCACTCTTAATGCCTTATTACCTACTCGCAGTGAGTAACACCGTGGGCGAGATTTTTTTATAATTTTTGTTAACTTTCATATGTATTTAAATTGAAATGTAATTATTGGAAATCAATCACATTTATACTATCTTTATGATGCGAATGTCTGTCGGAGTTTCTGTCTGCCTGCCTGTTACGCTTGCAGGGCTAAATCGCTTGACCAATAATGATGGAATTTGGTACAATTGAAGTTTATATATCTGACCAAAATAAATTATACAGAAATTCCCATTTTCCTTCGGGAACAGGATTAAACACATAGTACATAATAAAGGGGAATTATAACGTTAAAGTTGACGTGAACGAAGTAGCGCTTGTTAAAATATATATAGATAATACAATAGATATAGAAAAATCGAAATATAGTTACTCGAAAAGAAACAAAGTACACATTTATGGTGTAACTTATTATTATAATAGAACAAGTAAAGTTAAAAAGGCTTTTAAAAAAGCTTTTACCGACATTTACTGTCCTTACTGTTAAACGTTGAGGAGTTCCCTCGTCTAGAGCTAATCCTGGCAGCATCAGACCATGCTTATCATAAACATGCATTGTCATCGGGACTATACCAATATGTAAAATTTCAGCTCAATATGACACCGGCAAGTGGGTCAAATTTAACTTCCAAGATTCCACCTTCATATACATACACGGCAAGTTAAAAAAAAGCTTTTAAAAAAGCAAAGTAGCTTTCCTACTACCTCTCTGCAAAGTAAACTTTCTCTTTAAAGAGAAGGACTAAAGCTTAATCCAACCAGCTTAGCAGTGCGGATTTTACGACATTTTGTTTTTAAATATAGGACATTATGAATTTTAAATATCAATTTATCTCAGAAGTTTTGGTAGTAGATTTATA
Source organism: Morpho helenor (assembly GCA_029227775.1). NCBI lineage: Eukaryota > Metazoa > Arthropoda > Insecta > Lepidoptera > Nymphalidae > Morpho > Morpho helenor. The sequence continues at coordinate 3,441,112 of JARGCU010000019.1, read as the reverse complement.
GCTGCCCATATATACTCGTACATGCCACTGCGAACCCTTGATCTTATTTTCTCACCACTAAGTCACCGAGACTCGATTCTTATTATGTATACAATAAATAAACATCATCATCCTCCTGCCCTTATCCCACTCTAAGTGGGGTCGTCACAACATCATAAGCATGTTGTCACATGATTTGGGTACGTATTTTACGACAGGTCGCCTGCCTGACGTCAACTTACCTTTGTCGTATTTTACAACACCTCGGTTAGAAATGAGGGTGGGCTATTCTTCTCACCTCGATACCATACGGCGGTTTGACTTACCTTAGTCGCCTTTTACGACACCTCGGTAAGAAGTGAGGATAATCTATTCTACTGAACTAGATACCACACGGCGGGTCAGCTTACCTTAGTCGTCTTTTACGACACCTCAGTAAGAAATAAGGGTGGTCTATTCTACTCAGTCGAATACCAAACGGTTAATGCAATAAATAAACGATAAAATTAAATTGACAACCAAGTTAAACATTTTTTTCAAGCCGTGTAACAAAATCAAGCAACACCGCAAATTTAATAATTAACGTTGAATTTGATTAAAGCTTTTTTAAAGTTTTTTACGTGTACTAATAAACAAATTATCACGCAGACAAACTCAGATTTTTACAATTTGCTTAATAATTTTATAACCTTTAATTATAAATTTGGTTACATAACTAAATAAATACGGGACACCTACGCACACGTTCGTCCGTCCCCCAAAGTAAGTAACTTAATACTTGTGTTATGAGTGATAGACAATGAGTAAATATATACATACTAGCTTTGACCCGCAACTTCGTTCGAGTAGACTGTAGTCTTGGAATTAAAAGTATCTTCTGTCACTGCATACGTCTAACCCCATTACATTCTATACGTACGATTTATCGTTTTCTCTAGAACATTGTTAAATTATTGCAGTAAATAACCCGTATAACTTACCTGAATTATATATTCGAATAGCTCAGTTAAATTTATCCAGTGAACAGTAACCAAAATATATAAAAACTTACTTAATATAACTCTTTCGACGTAAGCCAAACAACGTGATCGATCGGGATCGATCCAAGTATTCAGTATACGAGACCGCCCGTTACCCAATTGAGCTATCATGACTTAGCAATTGACAACGTCATTGCCCGAAGCTTTCTCATAAGATGAATACAGTTTTTTTCAGTGCCCTAAAACAACGATAAAACAACATTCCCGGCACACCCAAAACTCTCTACATGCTGAATTTCATTAAAATCGTTGGAGCCGTTTCCGAAATTCAAATTGTATATATACACAAGATTAATTCATTTAAATATTAAAGATAATTATTAGTATATTATTTGTTTCAGCACTCTTCGCGGCTGTTGAACATGGCTACATTGACAAGGCAAGAAACATTTTGGACTCGACCGATGTCGACGTTAATAGGTATTATCACTTATTCATCATCTATAAATACTGTTAACTAGTCGAGTTAAAAAAAGCTTCTTTAAGCTTTTAACAAAATTTCATGTCCTTGTTAACCGTTAAGGAGTTCTCGTCTGGAGCCAATCCTGGCAGCAGCATCAGGTCATGCTTATCATAAACCTGCATTATCATTGGAATTGGTCCAGTATGTCAAATTTCAGCTCAAACGGAAAGCTTTTAAAAGAGGCTAATAAAGAAAGCCTACTATTGAGGATTACATATATGATAAGTATGCGTGGATATAGCTACTCTTCCACCCTGCACAATATATAAATGACTATATGTAACTAGTAATAAGTAATATATTTTATAAGAGCAACCGCCGAGTTTCTTGCTGGCTCTTCTCTGTAGGAACAGCTTTCCAAATCAGCAGTAGATTTGACGATTTAAAAGCACTTGTTTACAAGTTTACTTGAATAAAGAATATTTTGACTTTGCAATTAAATTTGAATAATATTTTAGCGACTTTTAAGGTTAAAAGGTTATGTTGCATTAATATTAATTTAATTTATAGAATTAGGCGTTACTTAATATTAGAAAAGTAATAATAAAATTATTTTTCTATAATTGAAGCTTTGCGATTTTGTCGTGGAGTCTATCTCTTGATGATGCTTCGGTTGCGGTTGAAACGATTGTTGAGTTTGTGATAGTGAACGTGTGTAGTGCTTGTGTATTGTGGTGGCGTGGAGGTTTGTGCATGTATTTTTACGAATCCTGCATGGATCAGGTATGAAAACGGATTGTCCGCTCTACATTTAGCATTATATATATTTCCTATTTTACTTGATCGCGGATTATAGCAAAATAATTTTATTATTACTTTACTTATATTAATTTGATATGATTCCAGTCTTAATCCAGACGGCCTGTCGCCCCTGGACGTCGCGGTTTTGGCGAACAACCGGCAACTCGCAAGAATGCTTATGGAATTTGGAGCGAAAGAAGGAACACAATGTAAGTGACAAATATGTTATTTCCTTAAAGATGCCATGTTTTCGCGATTGCAATTTGAATTTTTTGCTTAAACATCTTGAGGTAGAGTGATGCTGCTTTTCCAAGTTTTTTTGTACATATTGCTTATATAATAAAATACCGCATACCTAACATTAAAGACTTGCCTACACAAAAGTTTAAATTATGTTTAAGAATGTGCTTATACGTAAAGCATAGGTATTATAAACTTGGATGATTTATGCGGAATTCTATAGTACAGAAATTACGCCTTGTGGTATCCGGCTGAATAGAATAGTACCACCCTCATTTCTTATCGAGGTGTCGTAAAAGGCGACTAAGGTAAGACAACCCGCCGTATGGTATCCGGCTGAGTAGAATAGACCAACCTCATTTCTTACCGATGTGTCGTAAAATACGACTAAGGTAAGTTGATGTCAGGCAGCTAAATCATGTGATAACATGTTATTAACATGTTGTGCCGAGAATATATGTAATGCTAAGTGTATGAAGCAGACAACAATTACATATCTTTTATATGCAGGACAACTCATCAAGTAAAAGTCATATTACCTTATATAAATAATAAAAATACTTGAAAACTTAATTTTATAAATTAAAAATGTTTAGTAGATTGACCGCTGAATTTCTTGCTGGCACTTACAATAAGGCATCGACAACTACACTACAAAGGTTGTTAAACCTTACTTCCAGGAGTTTTTTGTTCTACGTGTTGCCGTGTAAAAACTCTACTACTTGTCTATTGTTTGTAGTTATACCTTACCTATCATCATCTTTATCTTCCTGCCCTTATCCCACTCTAAGTGGGGTCGGCACAACATGTTATAAACATGCTGTCGCATGATTTGGCTGCGTTTTTACGACCGGCCGCGTGCCTGACGTCAACTTACCAACATACCTTACCTTATACCTATGTGGATTTTATTGTTTAAAACTTAAGCTATCATCATCCTACGTCATTCATATACTTTATTGGTTCAGGAGTACTATCCAAGATCATCATTATCCTGCCCTTATCCCGCTCTAAGTGGGGTCATGATTTGGCTTCGTATTTTATGACGTCAACTTACCTTAGTCGTATCTTACGAAACCTCAATAAGAAAGAGGGAGGTCTATTCTACTCAACCGTATCCGGTTACCACACGGTGGGTCAACTTACCACAGTCGCCTCTTACGACACCTCCGTAAGAAATGTGGGTGGTCTATTCTAATCACCTGGATTCCACACGGCTAGAGTACTATCTAAGATATAAAAATAAATATACATCTATAAACATATCAAATTCATCATTCTCCTGTCGTTATCCCACTCTAAGTGGGGTCGGCACAACATGTTTTTCCCTTCCATTCTCTTATCATTCGTCAACTCTGTTGCTACTTTTTATATGCACGTCATACTTCAGAAAAACCAAAAATCTCTTTAGCCTTTCTCTAATCACATATCCATCCACATGCATATTGGCCACTCATTTGGTCACGTGGTTTTCATCCCATCTCATTATATGTCCATACCATCTTGCACGTCTCGTCTTTTCTATAATGGGCAAAACTTCAAGACTTCCAAATATTGTCCTTATTATGAACCTACCAAATATCCTCCAGAATTATTCTCGTTGCGACAAATGAATCGGCTATGAACCAAATATAAAAGATATCTTAAAATCACGAAGATAAAACAGTAATCTAAGCCAGTGACTAATTCGCAATCAACCATTTCAAAATGTAAACGAAGGAATGAATAAATTCTGAGCATTTTTTGCAAATTGAATCGAACTGGCAGACGATAAAAGTAACGGTAAAATGAACCGTCTTCAAACTAAGAGATACGTATTGAATTATCATTTCAGGCTTCTTAAGAAAGATCTTATTGTAGGTTGTTTACTCAGATATGTAATTGGATACTTGAAAGAAAAATAATATAGCGTTATTCTGCGAAAAATTTCTTCCAACGATTTCCTTCAAATATTGGAAACTGGCAATCGCCAGCGGCTTCGCTCGTGTGGATAGATTAAAACCGTAATATAGTCTTTTGATAACAATAAAAATGGTTTAAGTACGTTAACCACTTTAAGCTAGACATTGCAGTCGCAGACTTTTATTTAGAACTTTTAGAGGGGCACAATTTTTAATACATTTTTGAATAACTCTTACCGTTTACTCAGCGCACACAAGGAAAGCTTTAAATTTTGGCGTTTTCGTCCTATTTTTATTGCTGTTCCTCTCCTTATTTATCTTAGCGTGATTTTATATTGTCTATATATGATGTATAGTATAGTTATATTAACTTCTTAGTATATGTTATATAAACTTCCTCGATAAATGGACTATCTTACACTGAAATAATTTTTCAAATCGGTCCAGTGACTCCTAAGAATAGCGCGTTCAAACAATCAAACAAACAAATAAACTCTTCAGCGTTATATATTAGTATAGATTCTTTTCTTACATATAATGTAACACACAAACAATAAAAATATAGAGACTAGATTTGTTCATTTATGTTGTTATTGAATAGAATTAATAAAAGACACAAGTAGACGAGCTAAAGTTAATTAGCAATAGGATTCCCAGAATTATTAAACTTCCAGGCTTAAAATTATGTTATTCACTGAATAGATTTCGAAACAGTCAATGGTTTTTCATATTAGGAATATAAATTACAGGTGCAAAGTTTTACAAGCCCATAATAAAAATCTAGATAATAATTAATAAAGACTGTGTCACACATGCATAAGGTTACAGGCGGAGCGGCCGTGGAAGTATCCAATAGCGGAACCCGTCATCCCTGACCTGTAGCGAGTTTAACCACAATTTCGGCGTTTCTCGTCAGTGGAGAAAAACAAACAGATCAGAGATCCACTTAAAATAGGGGAAAAAATCTAACAAGCCATTGCCACATTTAAAAAACATCTTTAGCAAATATATTCTATAACTGTAATTTAATTTCTATAACTGCTTTTGACGCATTACTGATTCTCTAGTTGCATTGGAACTACCGAACAGTTACGTTGGAAATGCAAACATCTTCTCAAATGTAGAACCAAGTTGAATGAACAAAGTTTCGGCAGTGTGGATCAGACCTTTTAATCTCTCACGCATGTTACAAAACTGCTTATTGCTATTATATATCATTTTCCTTTAACGTCATCCAATTGACCACCATTGAACGTACGTTAAAAGTGAATAACTTCTAGAAATAATATATTTCTGTCGTTTTTTTGCCGCTCACTATGAACATCAGAATTTTATCATTATACCGAAACGATAACTTAAGATTGTGATCGGAACAAATCACGATTGAAAGCAATAACACTGAGTACATCCGGATTATCTTCTGATAGGAAATTTATCTGGTCCCTTATCGAAGGCGTGATTAGTTATTATTTTGACTCAGTTCGTCGTCTTGGTCTTGTAAACAGATGGACGTACATTTTCGGACATTTCTTCAATATATTCCCATATCGTCTATCCAAGTATTGGGAATTCAACCAACGATGCACGTTTGGGTGGGTGATGGTTGTTCCAACACTTTTAGACCGACCTCTTATGGTATGTGTTCCGCCTACTTTCTTTATCATGGCGAATCGTTAACTTAAATATCTACATTGCTAACTATTGCTTTATATGTATGTGTTGTATATATGTAGAAATTAAAAATATGCATTGAAGTATTTATATATCTCTTTTTTATTTTATATTTCGTATATTTATTAGTAGATATAAACCACCAGATTTACCCGCGACTTTGTTCGCGTGGGCTGTTTTCGTGTGATAGGTCTATTAGATGGCGCTTTTCAATGTCATCCTATTCATGTAGAATTAATAGGATTTCTAAAGTCTATAAGTTATTCCGGTGTATAAGAAATAATTATTCCAAATGTCATCGATATTGGTTCAGCGGATTTGCCGTGAAAAATAACAAACATACATCCATACTAACAAATTTTCGCATTTATAATATTAGTAGGATATTGCTCACGTAGCCACCATTAATGATACCCGCCGTGTGGTATCTGGCTGAGTGAAATAGACAACCCTCATTTCTTACTGAGGTGTCCTAAAAGGCGACTAAGGTAATTTGATCCGGTTGAGTAGAATAGACCACCCTCATTTCTTACAGCGGTGTCGTAAAAGTGACTAAGGTAAGTTAACGTTAGCCTGACGGCCGGTCGTAAGACCACCCTCATTTCTTACAGCGGTGTCGTAAAAGGGACTAAGGTAAGTTAACGTTAGCCTGACGGCCGGTCGTAAAATAACTAGCCAAATCAAATACCATGTTTATAATATGTTGTGCCGACTCCACTTAAAGTGGGATAAGGGCAGGAGAATGAATAATATAAAGGCTTATGTGTGATAGTTCACACAACGAATAGCAAATCCTAATTACATATATCATGAGTTATAAAACACTTCACATTTCCAAGTATGTCATAATATTTAAAAACTTTCAGATATTTTGTTATCTGAAGATAATACAATTATCTATAGTTACATGCTTCAAATAAAAATCTGTTATTGACATTGCGATACGGGGTTTTTTTGTCGATATCATCTTAGATTTTACATTATCTTATTTTTGATCTTCACGAACCATATCATTTTCCTGCCCTTATCCCACTCTAAGTGGGGTCCGCACAACCCCATGTTGTCACATGATTTGTAAACATGTTGTCACATGATTTGGCTATGTATTTTACGACCGCCTGCCTGACGTCAACTTATCTTAGACGCCTTTTACGACACCTCTGTAAGGAATGAGGGTGGTCTATTCTACTCAGCCGGATACCACACGGCGGGTCGAATTACCTTAGTCGCCTTTTACGACACCGCGGTAAGAAAAAAGGGTGGTACTATTATACTCAGCCGGATACCACACGGCGGGTCGACTTACCTTAGTCGCCTTTTACGACACCTCGGTAAGAAAAGAGGGTGGTACTACACACCCTTGTCACACGATGTCACGGCTGAGCTATCATAGCTTTACATTCACATACCTATAATCAATGTTGTCTGCAAAAATCACTGGGTATCAATAAGATCGCCTTATTGTATGATTTTCTGGATATAAGTATATTTTTGTCTGTGCCGTGTGGTTTCCAGCTGAGTAGAATAGACCACCTTCTTACCGAGGTGTTTTAAAAGGCGACTAAGGTAAGTTGACCCACCGTGTGGTATCCGGCTGAGTAGAATAGACTACCCTCTTTCTTACCGAGGTGTCGTAAAAGGCGACTAAGGTAAATTAATCACCGTGTGGTATACGGATAAATAGAATAGACCAGCATAATTTCCTACCGAGGTGTCGGAAAAGGCTACTAAGGTAAGTTGACCCACCTTGTGGTATCCGGTTGAGTAGAATGGACCACCCTCTTTCTTACCTAGGTGTTGAAAATACTACTAAGGTAAGTTAACATCAGGCAGGCGGCTGGTCGTAAAATACACAGCGAACTCATGTGACAACATGTTTATAGTATGTTGTGCACCCCACTTAGAGAGAAAGAACGGCACGAGAACGATTCAAATCCAAATTCAAAATATTCTTTATTCAAATAAACTTGTAAACAAGGTCTTTTGAATCGTCAACTCTACTGCTGGTTCGGAAAGCTATTCCTACCGAGAAGAGCCAGCAAGAAACTCGGCGGTTGCTCTTTTAAAAATATAATTCTTAATACTATTTACATTAAGTCGTTACTGTCTTGTACAGGTTCAAAGAGAGCTATATCCACACATTCTTATCATTTAAATAATCTTCAAGAGTATAGTAGTAGGCTTTCTGTATCAGCCTCTTTTTAACAGTGTTTTTAAACTGCTGTAATGGCAATGCTTAAATTGATTGCGGAATTTTATTATAGAATCTTATACCAAAACCCACAAACGAGTTACGCACTTTTGCAAGGCGCAAAGCAGGAGCCGCAAGCTTATGTCGGTTCCTGCTTTGTCTATTGTATACATCACCTATCGTTTTATAATTCTTTATATTTTTATGTACAAAAGATGAAGTATCTTTTTGTGTGTACTAGATGTTTTCATAAAAAGTTTTTCGATTGTGTATAAAATTACTTGATTATGATAATTAAATAGATATGATTACATATAATTTTCATTAATTAATAATTAATTTGTTTCAGTCAAATCGCCAGAAGTGCTTGGCGCACATTTACGCAAATTGTCCCGCGAAGCAGAGTCCCGCTTGCACGAAGTTACCGGCTACGTACCCGATAGAGCTTGTCGGGACGACGTGTGCAGGTGAGTTGACAAGTCCATGCTAATATTATTTATTTATTAAAATAGGTAATTAATAGAATTAGGCGTTACTTTCCGGAGGTCCATAATACAAAAGTAATGAGAATATTATTTTGCTATAATCCGCGATAAAAGTAAATATGTGTAATGCTAAATGTAGAGTGTACTTTTCGTTCTCATACCTGATACATGCAGAATTTGTAAGAACTCATGCACTACCCGACACCGATGGCACAACAATACACAAGCACTGCACACATTCACCACCACAATCTCAACAATTGTTTCGCCCCGTAACCGAAGCATCGTCAGGAGATACCTAGACTCCACGACAAAATCGTAAACCAACTTTACATGTGCATGAGTTCTTAAAAATTCTGCATGTATCAGGTATGAGAACGAATAATACACTCTACATTTAGCATTACACATATTTTCTTTTATCGCGGATTATAGAAAAATAATCTTTTCATTACTTTTGTATTAAAATAGGAAGAAAATAGAGTACAGAGTCCACAATACAACATTTCAATATAATCATCTTCATTAGCATTACTACCCTGTAAATCTCACTTATAGTAGCCTATAATTAATTCTCTCAGTATTTTAAATTTACTTAGTAATTCTCAATTCTTAAGTTTATCGTTTAAGACAGAACTAACGGATCAAACTGGATCAATGAACACAATTTAGAATAATGAGTGACGAAAAACTTTGTCTTGTTAACTGTTTTTGTAATCATATTTTGTGCTTTTACATTTGATGGTACATTTCAAGTTTCATATTATAGATCAGCAGCTGGTGGTCAGGCCGGCACGATGGGCTGTGCTGGAGGCACAGGGTCCGAGAAAGATAAGCAGACCCAGCATTGGGAGAGGAGGGTTCGGACGCTAAAGTGAGTTCACATCTATGTCTCCCATTATCCTACCCTAAGATGTTGTTGGGACTCACAAGAGGCAACCCATAGGGGAAGGGTGACTTACGTGAGTCCGGAATCACACCGTACTCGCTGCTTTTGTAATAATAAGCAAAGATCGGTTTGCGGTACATATCCTAGAATTATATTCGGCATGTACAGATTTCATTACGATGTTTTCTTTCAATATAAAAATTATAGTAGGAAAATTGACGATTCAAAAGCACTTGTTTACAAGTTAATTTGAATAAGGAAAATTTTGAATTTGAATTCGAATTGTATCCAATATTCATAGTATTGAAATTTATCAAATGTGGAATTAAAAGAAAGGATGAAAAGAATCCCTTTTTTCCTTCGGGAACAAGATAAATATACACAGTACATAATTTATTGTTTTAACATTTAGGTTGATGGGTACGAAGTCGTGGGTGTAGCTTGTGTTTATATAAAAGACTCACACATGCCACCCTAATCATTGATAAAGTGCTATAAGTATTTAGCTATAATTGCTTAAGCTCTGTGGTGAGACCGTGCGACTCTTTCGAAGAGTCACGGGTTCAAACCCCGGGCAGGCAACTATAACTTTTTCTATTAAAACTTGTGTCTAATTGATGATTGCAATTTATCACACGCTTTTCGGTGAAGGAAACACTGTAAGAAAACATGCATATCTCTAGAGACGTTTAGGGAATATGTGTAACGCAATCCGCATTGGAGAAACGTGGCAGGTCTTAGCTCCAATCCTTCTCTCCAAAAGCAGATCTCCGGGGAGCAGCTTCCTATGGGCAGTGGGATAATAACGAGTTGTTACTTTTATTATTGATTATTTATGCCTTAAGAGCATCACCTGCTTCAATGAACTATTTAGATGGTATCATTATTTTCAGACGTTTAATCCAAGGCTGGCAACAAGTTAGATTGCCAACGATTCTGTCACCACCCGATTTGGAAGTGTGCGGCGCACATTCAGTCACAGTGCGGTTGAAAGACCCACGGTCTATTCAGCCGGCGCCGCGAGATCCGCCTATCGTTACCAAATATAAAGGTGAGTAGTTCTTATCCGTTTAAATTGCAATGCAAGAAAGCACCTTCAAAAAATCATAAAAATATCACAGCTTATATGTAATGACATATTAATAATTGCAATACGTAGAATAGAGACTTCTATACGTAGAATAGAGACCACAAACACGCGCGTACGCACGCATTTGTACACGTAACCTTGCATGTACACAATCGCGTTAAAGTAATTACACAGTGAGTCTTAATTTTACTTTTTTATACTTGTTAACGCCGGAATCGAGATACTTCCACTTCACATTGGCCCATTATGTACACTGTAATCTTTGCATTAGCCGTCAATCGTAACGTCAAACGTCAATCTATCTATCGTCGTTACAAATTCGAATCGTATATTCAAATTCAAATTCAAAATATTCAAAATATTCTTTATTCAAATAAACTTGTAAACAAGTGCTTTTGAATCGTCAACTCTACTGCTGGTTCGGAAAGCTGTTCCTACCGAAAAGAGCCACCAAGAAACTCGGCGGTTGCTCTTTTAAAAATATAATTCTTAATACTATTTACATTATGTCGTTACTGTCTTGTACAGGTTCAAAGAGAGCTATATCCACACATTCTTATCTTCTAAATAATCTTCAAGAGTATAGTAGGCTTTGTGTATCAGCCTCTTTTTAACAGTGTTTTTAAACTGCTGTAATGGCAAAGCTGAAATTGATTGCGGAATTTTATTATAGAATCTTATACCAAAATCCACAAACGAATTACGTACTTTTGCAAGGCGCAAAGCAGGAGTCGCAAGCTTATGTCGGTTCCTGCTTTGTCTTTTGTATACATCACCTATCGTTTTATAATTCTTTATACACACATATATATATATATAAACCAAAGATTACAGTGTACATAATGAAAACGTATAAACGTCAACAACATGTACGCGCGCAACTTATTCGTTTATGAAAATCGTAAAAATACGCAAATATACTTATACACAAACCAGCGTCCTGAGTTTTAATCGACGACGCAAAAATCATCAGAAATACTAGTCATAGTGCTTTAGTAACCAAGAACACAAGCTAAGTATTAATTTGGTAACTAATTACGATATATTGTCATTTAATCATTGTTAACTTAAATAAATAATTTTAATTTTATACCAGTTGTTAATAAGCTGTGATGGCCTAGCGGTGCGACCGTGTGAATCTCTAGAGACGATCATGGGTTCAAACCCGGGCAGACACCAATGAGTTTTTCTATTAAAACTTATGTGTCTAATTGATAATTGCAATTTATCACACGCTTTTCGGTGAAGGAAAACATCGTGAGGAAACCTGCATATCTCTAGAGAATTCCGGGGATATGTGTAACCTACCAATCCGCATTGGAGCAGCGTGGTAGGTCTTAGCTCCAATCCTTCTCTCCAATAACGGAGAGAAGAGGCCTATGCCCAGCAGTGGGATAGTAACAGGCCGCTACTTACTTACTTACCAGTTGTTAAGATAAAGTAAATGCTATTACGAAGCATTGCACTTTTGTTCTGTTTGGAGACACAAAACGGAAAAGAGTGATCGGACTTAACTTGCCTGTAAGCATATCTGCTTATGCATCAGGCGATATCTTTGCGAGGCGCTTACCCTTTCTAAAATGGCCGAAGACGTTAATACACCTATTGAATGGGTCGTCTTATTTTTCCAGAACACGTACTTACTTGCCTTTTGTTACAAATTATCCTCAACATCCTTTTACAAATTATGGAATACATTAAAGGTCGATTTAAATAAAATATTTAATATTTTCTAGTGGAGTGGTCATCACGCGCAGACTTCTCAAATGTATGTGGCTCCAGAGAGATTAATGCTTCTGGCTCGAACTGCACTCGTGTGCTCGTCGCTGGCTTGACTAGAGGCAGGAGATACTTCTTCAGAGCTTCAGCTGGCAACGTCAAAGGATGGGGACCCTTCACTGTATCTGTACCGAGGAGCGTTGTACCGAGTAGTGAGTAGATAATTCCCGTTGTTTTTAACATAACATGAAGAACTACAGTTGGAAGAAGCACATTAAACATGCCATAAACATGTAACTAACGGCTTTTTAATGTACTGCTAGTTATTGGCCTCCTTCCTCTATTTACAGAGGAGGGTTTGAGCTTAAACCCACCACACTGGTATAATCCATATTGGAAATGATATTGGCTTTTGTTTGTCTTAGATTGGCACGATCTAAAGTGTAGCACATCTAGATAGCCCTGTAAAAGACGTTAAAGCTAAAAATTTAATCATTTAAAATAAAATATCCTTTTGCTGTTGTTAGGTTGGCACGACTGAAAGTCTCGGACGTCCACATGCCTGTGTTGATTTTGTCATGCCCTTAGCGTTTACACTCTAGGTTTTCCGATAGATTTTCGCGTTAAACATATACAAACATATTTTACTTGTACATACCAAAACTCCAGTCGGTTTTCATATCTCATGGTTATCTCAAAATCTGTGGTGTCAATTACAGAGTCCTAACAAAGGAAATCTGCAATGTTGTGTAGGTCACTCCTCATCATCCTCCTCCCCTTATCACACTCTAAGTGGGGTCGGCACAACATGTTACAAACATGTTGTCATATGATTTGGCTACGTATTTTACGACCGGCCGCCTGCCTGACGTCAACTTACCTTATGTCGTATTTTACGACTCCTCGGTAAGAAAGAGGGTGGTCTATTTTACTCAACCGGATACCACACGGTGGGTCGACTTACCTTAGTCGCCTTTTACGACACCTCGGTAAGAAATGAGGTTGGTCTATTCTACGATTTTGGAGCTGAGAATAATTAATCAATTAATTAATCTATGCGAATGAAACATCCTTTTGTATCTATTAGGTTGGCATGACGTTACGTCACGCACGTCGCGCGGCGAGGCAGGCGGTGCGGCCGCGGCCTTGGAAGCGCTAGCGAACGCCGCGGCCAACGCGCGTCAGAGGCCGCCCGTACAGCCTCCCAGACTGCCGCGGAAGAAAACCGCCACTATCAGGCAACTTTTCACGGCTGCTAGCAAGTTCCAGAAGAACCTGAGGAGGTAAATTCTAGCACCATCATTCTGCGTGACTTTGTAGTAGAAAAATTAAAAATATTTTTTATTGTGCAATTGTAATAAGCAAAATTTTTGTGCCGAGAACTCCGAATTAAGTTTATAAAAACCTAAGTTTGTAAAAAAGCTAAGATTATAAAAAAATGGTCCAAAATTGTGTAACAAGAATGACTAGTGTAAGGTTTGATATGATGGCATAGGATTTATAGAAGAAAGGAAAAAAAACGATATTGCCAAAAAGGGTATTAATTGAAACTTAAGACAAGGAAAGGAATAAGATTTTGGAAAAAAGAGAAACAAAAAAAAGTATCTACTTATATAGACTTATTTTAAATAACTAGGAGATAATTTATAGAATTGGGCGTTACTTTGCGGAGGTCCATAATACAAACTAATGAAATTCTTTTTTTTTGTTTTGAAATTTTTTATTGATGTTTATAGCAAAATAATATTTGCATTACTTTTGTATTAACGAGGATATGTAAAAGAGAATATGAAAGCAAAGGAAAATGCATACTATAATCTATAATGATGATTTTCGAACCGATGTTCCCTGCGACTTTCTCTTAAGACTATTTTAGTATAATCCGCGTTATACACAACATGCATTTATATTTTCTTTTATATTTATAGATTTAAAATTAGCTGGTCTGATGATCTTTTTCTCCCGTTTAACACAGGGGTGTATATTTGGCATGCATTGTCTACCACGAAGATAAGGTGCTGGTCACCAGTGAGGAGTTTTTGCCGGTTATCGAAGTAGACGAAACATACCCCGCCTGTATATACACCGATTTTCATTGGCTTATGAAGGTATGTTTCTTTAAGACTAATTTTTTCTGATTAAATTTTCATATACTTTTGGTAATTGCTTGGTAATTTGGAACAATATTTCCTTTTTGGTATTATATCTTACATAAACTTAATCTAAATACATATAGAAATTTTCTTAAACGCTAAATCTCATCCCTTTAGTTACTTTGATGTCTTGAACTATGTTTTATCGTGACTTCTATCCGGCTTGAAGGACCAAAGTGTTCGGTATACGCAAATTACTCAAAACCAACGTATTTATACGCCGATCTGTTACCGACTATTAACGCAGACTAATATCATGCTTTTGTTGTGAAACTGTATCTATGCAAACGAATTGGTGTTTTATTTTGAAACTTGCCTGGTTCTTTTTAAACAATAAAGAATCGGTTTTTTATTATACTCAATTGAAATTCAAACAAAAAGTTGTTTTCTCGTGCGATTCTAAATTTTATACGTCTTTCACTCAGGTATCTTGCTCATGGGATGAAGTGAAAGCTCTAAGGTCAGATATGGAAAAGCACACGTCGTCTTCAATACACTTTAGACTCAAGCTACTCACGGCCGCGGCACAAATGCAGTCCGCCTTGTGCATACAGGATTTAGGTGAGTATTTTTAATCATCGTTTTAAATAATTTATAGAAATAGGCATTTCTTTGCAGAGACCCTTATTACATTATAAACGATATTCATATTACTATACAATTTGAAAAAAACTAAAAGGAGCCAAATAGGCTGGGCTAGTGTAAGATGGACTCGATCCTGGTAGTCTAAATTATGAGCCGGCCCGTTAACTATTGAGCTACAATAATGTTAAGACTGACAGCGTAAATTATCTTTGTTTTATTATAATATTAGAACTCCTTTTGGTTTTCGTACGTCTTAGAGAGTTTAACCCCGCTGCCCAAAATGCTGGGCAGGGGGGTGAAACTCTTTATCATTATAAAGAAAGTCCAAACATGCACAAATTTCACATTCAGGGCGACAATGTTGTCTATATCATTCCATCCATCCTTCTGCCCTTATCCCACTCTAAGTGAGGTCTGCACAACATGTTGTCACATGATTTGAGTACATATTTTACGATCGCTTGCCTGACGTCAACTTACCTTAGTCGCCTTTAACGGCACCTCGGGAAGAAATGAGGGTGGTACTATTCTACTCAGCCGGAAACCACACGGCGGGTCGACTTAGCAAGTAAGCAGCGGCTAAGCAGTTCGTATTTGTAACATGTTGTAACATATTTACTTTCATACGCAGGTCAACTATACCACAAGCCCCTCCGAGACGCACACGGCACGGTCGTACTGTCTTGCGTGAACGTAGTCAAGTCTCCGAAAGCAGTTTCCGCTCTAAACTCAAGATGGGTACCAGTTTCCAAGCTCCGACGGAGAGTTCTCAGCGAGGACAACACTATGGGAGAATTGCTGATGGCCTCTGTACACGAACAGATTGCTTACCATCAGGTAAACCTGTTAATTAAATCAGGTAAACCTGTTAATTAAATCAGGTAAACCTGTTAATTAAATCAGGTAAACCTGTTAATTAAATCATGTCAAGTAAACCTGTTAGTTGCTGATGGCTTCTGTACACGAGCAGATTGCTTACCATCAGGTAAACCTGTTAATTTATGTACTAGTATATTTACATTTAAAATAGGTCATGCCCTTAGCGTTTACACTCTAGAGTCTAGGTTATTCGATAGATTTTTGAGTTAAACATATAAAAAACATTTTTTAATTGATGTATAGAAACCGGCTATACTCACGTCTTATTTTATCGGATTTTTAATTATAAATTTATTTATAATTAAATACTTTTTTTATTTATTTATTTTAGCGGATGAGCCCAACTAGTTTCAAGCCCATACGGGGCTCTTATTCATGAGCTCTTTACGCGCCGTTATCGCGGCGGGAACTGAGTATAGCCGGTTTCTATACATTAATTATTAATAACACTCACGATAGTTTAAATTCAAAACATATTACTTGTACATACCAATACTCCAGTCGGTTTTCATATCTCATGGTTATATCAAAATCTGTGGTGTCAATTACAGAGTCCTAACAAAGCAAATTTGCAACGTTGTGTAGGTCACTCCTCATCATCCTCCTCTCTTTATCCCACTCTAAGTGGGGTCGGCACAACATGTTACAAACATGTTGTCATATGATTTGGCTACGTATTTTACGACCGGCCGCCTGCCTGACTTCAACTTATCTTAGTCGTATTTAAAGTAAGATCTTTTTACCAAGGAAACATATGAACACTTGAAGTAAATAAGGCACAAGTACCTAAAAATTAAAATTCGAGCTAAGTATGCAATTTGGTTCTAAAACCAATTTAAAAACCAAATTGAATACTTAGTTCGAATTTTAATTTTTGGGTACTTGTGCCTTATTTACTTCAAGTGTTCATATGTTTCCTTGGTAAAAAGATTAAAAGATCTAAATCGTTGAGTTAAAAACCTTAACTTTTACAGGTATCAAGTCACCAGTTACCCCGTGGACTCTACTTAGGTTACCTAAAACTTCAGTCTTCTGTGGAGGTTGTGCGAATAGTAGTGCCCGCGCGAACGCCCAACGTACCACCGCACACTCGCATCAGAGACAACCCGCACGTGTCTGCGTAAGTATAGAACGAATAACCAAAACCCAATTTGATTAAAAATTCCTTTGTCAAATTCAAAGATTGTCAAAAAATTATAAATGTACCAAATACACCCCGTAGTTTTACCGACGGTGTTACCAGTTCAAAAATAGTTGTTAAAATAGAATAAAAGAATAGTTAAGAACTAGCAAAAATAAAAACAATGCTGAATACGCCTGTAAATGATAATTATAATGGAACTAGAATTAATATAAGGATTTATTGTTAATGTATCTATAATATTACGTTGGTGTATTAAATAAATAAAATAAAAAGCTTATATGTTATTGCGAGACTAGATCAAATAATAAACAAAATTTTGTACATCCATGAACACGTAAGAAACTTGAATGCAGTACAAGTCTAAACAAACTCATAATTTTCAACCTCTATAATATTAAGAAGGTTATTGTATACCCATATAAAACTTTAAATTCCTAATTGTGATTTTTCTTTGAAAATCAGTATTGCCTGCTTCAATTCTGTATTAAGGATAACTAAGATGAGTTGAGCTTCGTAAATATCTTATTCGTAGTGTAATAGCAATATTATGTAATTCCCTATTTCTTATATCTTCTTCTTCTTCTTCTTCTTCTGGGAGTAGTGGCTTTGCAGGGTCAGAGGGCCCAGTATCACTTTGACCATTACTGATCTATTGTGATCGCCACTGACTACAGTCTTTCGGTTCTTATATCTTACAGAAGTAATATAATCCGCGTATAATATAATTTGCTATAATCCGCGATAAAATATATTTTTACTATAGGTATATAATTTGCTATAATACATAAAATTATAGCAAAATAATATTCTCATTACTTTTGTATTATGGACCTTCGCAAAGTGACGCCTAATTCTATAAATTATATCTTACAGAGAAGAATGGGAGTACCTAAAATCTCAATCCGGCAAAACATCAGATGACACTCAATCTATGAACAATCTCGTACCGATAGGCGTGAGCGAGACACCTTCAGAATCTCAAGAAATGTTCCTCGAACAAATTTCCACAGCCTCAAAAAGACTATTCAAAGACATGGACATACCCGATGAAAGCGTCATCACCCACCGAATATATGATCTCGAAGTTATAGAACTTAACAATGACGTTAGCATCATCATGATTTGCCCGCCCGCTGAACAAGCCTGTTCTGTACCCGGACAGAAAGAGATCCTTCTTCAAAAGGGAGATCTACTCAGCCTACCCATCCAAGCTTTTGAAATGATCCACCTCCAAACATACCATACAAACATATTAAACAAATACTCGAAGTTAAGCTGTGTGTTAGAATTAGATGTAGCTTTAGCTGCGCATTCTCAAAGGGAAGCGTTCTCGTGTACAGAATTACAAACTGCCAAAGAACGGCTCACAAAACTGGAGGATCTCCAAAACAATTTGAACTTGGTATGGAAAGCGGAACGTTGGTTGATGGATCTGATAGGTTTCGCAAGGGATAAGGATAAATCCGGTCCGAGTTCGGGAATATTGCTCAAGTATGTGTTAGAAAAAACACCGTCCAAATGCACAGATACGTCCGATAGTGGCAATTGTGAGAAAGATGCCAATTTCAAAATAGATTTGCTACAAATTCCGCCACGCGATGGCAAAATAACTAAAACGTCTCCCGGTAGAGGATCTTGGCCGGGACCGGCTGGTAACGGGAACCACACGAACTTACACCCAGAATTCAGCAAATCCGAGCAACAACTGAGTTTGGCTCCCCGTCAAACCTCAGCATCTGCTTTAAATTTAAGCGGATTTCAATACTCACCTTCCGATCCAAAATATGCTAGAAAGGGCAGTGCAGACTCCCAATACACTCAATCTAGTGTAATGAGCAATAATTATATGAGTAGTAACTCACAGTTCGATATTAAATCGAACGGATCACATAATAACATAAACACCCGCCTACCACCATCACGGAGCGAAGATACCCTTGTGATTCAAAACGAAAACATCGAACCAAAAGTTCGTCCACATAGTATAAATACCAGCGTATCAACTTCGTCCAGTCCACTTTTAACGGTCAAAGGTTTTTATCCCGGTAGCATGATAAGTGTGAAAACTATTAAAGGAAACGTATCAGAATCCGTTCAAAGTTTATCAAGTGATTCAGAGAGTCAAAGCTGTCCTCTAACAGCGAATGTTCCATTGAAAATCCGTCCGCAAATGCACAGAGCACCGTGTAACGTTATATCCTCGAAGAGTATGACGAACGTTAAAACTGCGGATGTTGATTACACAGATACAGGTCAAGAGATATTCAACAAGGGACACAGTGTTAAACGCCAACCTCTGCTGGAAACGCAAGAAGACACGGAGTATAATAATAAGATTCCAAAGACTGATGAAAGACGGTGTGACAGCGAGGATCGCGTTGTCAAACTACCATCAGAACAACGACAGACAGATCAAGCGGGTATTCTGCAGGTAACACTATATATTTACATATAATATTGTGCATTATAATGCAAATTACTTATTTAATATCAAGCGAATGCAATTAATTTTTTTCTCTTTCATTAACAAGCATTTCTTGAAATTAAATAAATAAATATATGGGACACTTACACACAACGCCGTCTGTATCCAAAGTAAGTAACTTAATACTTGTGTTATGATGGCAACTGATGAATATATACTAATATATTTTTTAAATACAAATATACACCCGAAATTCAAACCAAAATAAGCCTTTTAACATTTTTTAGTATTATTTACGTTTACGTTTAAATATCTTCAAAGACCATTGAATAAGTGGCTTATATAAGATTGGCTCCTGAAATCTATAATCTAAATCTCATATTTTAACATGTTCGAAGAAACATAATTGTATAATGGAAGGTGAATCTTAAGTCATCATTCTCCTGCCCTTATCCCACTCTAAGTGGGGTCGGCACAACATGTTATAAACATGCTGTCACATGATTTGGCTAAGTTTTTACGACCGGCCGCCTGCCTAACGTCAATTTACCTTAGTCGTATTTTACGACACGAAAGGTGAATCTTAAGTGGCGTGGAAAAAAGGTCAATGAGCATGTAATTAAACTTCTTATATTAGTCCCTAATCCAGTAATAGAATTAAAAGCATTGATAACGCCTACCTAACTAACGCCTTTCTTTTCCTTTATTATTTAAGGTGTTTGCTGCATATGAAACAGGATTAGCAGCTGGCACATCACTAAAATTACACGTCACTCCACGCACTACCGCCCGTGAGGTCATCGACCTAGTTGTCAAACAGCTCAATATGGCCGCCGTCCTAAAAGGCAAAGCCGGACCCGTGTACGGTCCGGAGAAACTTCAAGATTTCTGCTTAGTAGCCGTTATAGGAGCTAGAGAAAGATGCTTAAGGGATGATTTCAGACCACTCCAATTACAAAACCCTTGGAGAAAAGGGCGATTGTATGTCAGACTTAAACATGACGTGCTAGCCGCCCTCCAGCATTCTGCCAAACAACCAGTTTATATTTAAAATTAGAACAATATATTTTTTAAAGCCAGAGATTAATTATTAGATGTAGATAATAAAAAACAAAAGAAATCCTTTTTATTTTCTTATTGAGGTCGATATCTCAGATTATAGTTATTGAATCCTAGATGCTGAAGATGTTATTTTTCGGTGCCAATTATTATTTTTGATGCTTTAAATAATTAAGTAATATTCGTATAAGTAAAAGTTGTGAGTAACTTAAGAGGGTGTGTTACAGAATGTATGGTGCTTCTCTGTAAAATCAACGCTTCGAGTTAAATACATGTTCTTATATCTGTTAGAAATCTATAGAAGTTTATCTGTGTAGGTTTTCTCTCTCGTACTAACTCATTCTAATATAATTTAACTTAGATCTGGAGCATTAGAAGCTTAAAAAAAATTCTGAAGAGATTGCTTCAAAAAGTCTTCTTAAAAAGACCCGTCCCAAAATTCGTATATACATACATATTCGTGCAACCTACAATATGAATAGGGTTTAAAACAAAATTTGGTATTGCCAGTCATATTCGCTCAAATCTCCCTAGTCCGCAATTACGTTTAGAGCAATAATTTATTCGACAGTTAACATCTATAACTAGAAGAAGAAAATTATAAATATCTATCCCAGTCAAAGAATTCTTCTTAAAAATAAAGTATGCGAAAAATGAGTTTTAAATATACTGTGATAAACCGTAAATGCCGTAAACAAATCAGTCCAAAATAGTCTCACACAAAAATGTGTAAAAAAATTCAAAAGAAATATTAATATCTCTGAGGAGTACAGGGTTACCAACAAAATGGAAATATTTTAAACAAATTTTCACTATCAATTCTTGCTGAGGATAAAACTATGGGTTAATTCTGCAAAAGCACTATGTAAATAAATGCACATTCACTAAAAGTGTTTGTAGATATTTTCATGTGATGAATTATGCCTAATGAGGACTACTTAATCTATTTAAATGTAAACTCGTCATAAAAATATTTTAGTCTATGCCGAAATCATATTATTATCTTTTTTTAGTTAAATGTAAAAAAATGCCATAGAGAATACCATTGTATTATTAATTATATACATCGAATTTTTTTATACAAACTTTATTGTGTATTTTCATTGAGTACAAGTTATGGTATTTATTTCATATCTGCGAATGAAAGGGTAAAAACTATTAAATGATCACAAAAAACTATTGATATAAAAGTTATAATCCTAATTAAAAAATTTACTATAATTACAAAATATTGGTATAATATACCCAAAGATTACAGTGTACATAATGAATAATATACCAGAATACATAGAGCTCTCATTTGTCATCTGTAAAGGCAACAGCTTATTTAATATGTACAGAATTAAGCAATAATTATAAAAACAGAACCAGTTTTAATTTTTTTAACAATTTTCTGATTCTCATAATTATGATATAAAAATGACTAAAAAAATTATAATTTATTTTTATTATACTACTTATTCATGTGAACGAACAATCTAGGAAATAAATAGAGCAGATTTAAATATTATTATAATTTAAAATATAAAATCAGGACTCTAAATACAAAAATGATTAAAAATTATTAAAAGTAATATAACGTCCTGTATTAGACATTAAGATCATTTTGCTAGAGACAATTTATCAAATCATTAGTCTTAAAGGCATTTTTCGATTCTGTACTGAGTATAAAACGGAAAATTAGGAGTAAATATTTTTTGCTGTATAAACACTAAATTATTATATAATACGTTATATAATTGGTTATCTAATTACATTATATGCATTTAATTGTGAAATACTTTAATGCATTATATACTAGACAAATTATTTCGACTTTGAAAATTGTCTAAGTCCTCAGCTTATTGAAGCGAACCCCGCCAATTTATATCTTATGATAATTAAAAAAAAAACGGTTTATGATTTTAGGAGTAAATCCTATATTTCCATTTTATTTCAGAGATTTCTTTTTTTTATGGCTTATAACAATATTTTTTAATTTTGTATGATTGTGCAAAAACTCTATGTATTTTGCACAAAAACGGAAAAAAATATTTATATTTTACAGTATACTTCAATGGTGTTTCTAGTACATATTGCATATATCCACAGTTATTGTGAAAAAGATAATGATTCGAGCCATACTATACTTACGAATTGCAATTATTAATTAAATAAAGCCTAACTGAATGTCTTATGATTGGTTTAATATGACGAAATGCGTTTTATTTGTAGATTATTTTAATACTTTGTAGGTATTCACCTTTAATCGTGGTGTTGTACATTAGAAATTATAGAAGTGGGAGTATAAAATTATGCACAGAAATAAATGTATTTGAAATCTTAATTTGGTTTTATTATATAAATGGTTTTTTTTTGGCAGGCGACTTCGTCTGCGTACTAAAAAGAAATCGACCCGTTGGGTCGTTCGAACTTGAACGATAGGCAAACCCCAATTATTTTATTGTACCTATAATAAACCACTTACATCAAATTTATTTCAGTATGGATTTGTACATCAACCTTAACTATGATACTACCCACTTATTCGCTTACAGTTCTGCTATTATACTGCGTCCATCATATTATCAGTCTTTTGACAGCTCACGCTCATTAAGTTTTGTATTGCTTACGTACAAATATCATACAAATAATATTTGTACTTTATGGATGGGTACCGCCCACTTAGTGATGTCACACATAATGGTTTCTACGATTATGCCACAGATTAAAAATAATCGGTAGAAATCGATGTTACGAGTATTAAAAGACATTTAATAACATTATATAAAGTTTTACTTTCTTCTTAGTTAATACATGAATACAAATAAAACAATCAGGATATTTTAATTTATTTTATTAGCACGAGTCGTCGGAATGATAATCAACACTAGACTCCTCCGATGAGGAGTCTTCAGTAGCAGTTATTATTAGCTCTTGTGTAGATAATATATTATCAAACGCAATATCACGTTCCCAATCAGAGAATATTACTCTTTTAGTTCTTTCCACCACACTTGCCCAGTTCTCGGCCGTTACGTGGGTGCAAGCATTTTTTAGCAATTGCAACATTTTATTCGCTGTGAATGGGGGGCTTGTATTGCATCTCGCAGCATGCCCTTTTACTTGTGCCCATATAAGTTCTATTGCGTTGTACTGGCAGTGGTATGGAGGAATCCGAAGAACAGTATGGCCATATTCTGCTGCCATTTCATTGATTACATAGCGTTTTGCTCTCTTTTTGGTTTTTAATATTTTTATTAATTCAACTTTTAACATTGAGTCGTCCACATTTTCTCCATTGTCCCGAAGCCAATTAATTATTTCATGCTTTTTATTAGCCTGTGTTGGCATTTTGTCAATTTGACGGGAGTGGTAGGGCGCATTATCAATAAAAATTATTGATGGTTCTTCCAATGAAATGAGCATTTTTTTGAACCACTCTTCATACACATTTGCATTCATCTCTTCGTGGTAGCCATTTGATTTCTTCGATTTAAATGCCAACAGTGCGTCTTGTACAAATCCTTTTGCTGTACCTGCATGGCAAATGATTAGGCGCTCACCTTTTCCCATTGGTACTGAGGAAGTGGGATCAGCAGTATCATCAGTCCAGAAACGAGATAGTGTGTGGTTAGCGTTGAGCCATGTTTCATCCGTGAAAACAAGTTATACACTGTCCATTATATTAACCATCTTTTGACAGATTGACGATAGTGATGTCCTAAAGATTCTCGTATGCGATACCATTCCGATTATAGTACCTACTATCATTAATCGAATTACGTACCTAAGTAATTCGATTAATGATAACCTACGTAAACTAGATTACTACTTGAGAAAAGAAATTCCAACTTTGAGAAAACTTATTGTTTCTTTGAAAAGAAGTGGTCTATTTCATGGTGAAAAATCTTCTTTGGTCAAAGTTTTGAACACAATTGGCTTTTCATATAAAAAGTTAAATAAAAGAAAATTATTAATGGAACGCACAGATATAGCTATAGCACGTTGTGATTTTTTAAGAGAGGCAAAGAAAATACAAGATTGGGCAAATATTGTTTTCACGGATGAAACATGGCTCAACGCTAACCACACACTATCTCGTTTCTGGACTGATGATACTGCTGATTCCACTTCCTCAGTACCAATGGGAAAAGGTGAGCGCCTAATCATTTGCCATGCAGGTACAGCAAAAGGATTTGTACAAGACGCACTGTTGGCATTTAAATCGAAGAAATCAAATGACTACCACGAGGAGATGAATGCAAATGTGTATGAAGAGTGGTTCAAAAAAATGCTCATTTCATTGGAAGAACCATCAATAATTTTTATTGATAATGCGCCCTACCACTCCCGTCAAATTGACAAAATGCCAACACAGGCTAATAAAAAGCATGAAATAATTAATTGGCTTCGGGACAATGGAGAAAATGTGGACGACTCAATGTTAAAAGTTGAATTAATAAAAATATTAAAAACCAAAAAGAGAGCAAAACGCTATGTAATCAATGAAATGGCAGCAGAATATGGCCATACTGTTCTTCGGATTCCTCCATACCACTGCCAGTACAACGCAATAGAACTTATATGGGCACAAGTAAAAGGGCATGCTGCGAGATGCAATACAAGCCCCCCATTCACAGCGAATAAAATGTTGCAATTGCTAAAAAATGCTTGCACCCACGTAACGGCCGAGAACTGGGCAAGTGTGGTGGAAAGAACTAAAAGAGTAATATTCTCTGATTGGGAACGTGATATTGCGTTTGATAATATATTATCTACACAAGAGCTAATAATAACTGCTACTGAAGACTCCTCATCGGAGGAGTCTAGTGTTGATTATCATTCCGACGACTCGTGCTAATAAAATAAATTAAAATATCCTTATTGTTTTATTTGTATTCATGTATTAACTAAGAAGAAAGTAAAACTTTATATAATGTTATTAAATGTCTTTTAATACTCGTAACATCGATTTCTACCGATTATTTTTAATCTGTGGCATAATCGTAGTAACCATTATGTGTGACATCACTAAGTGGGCGGTACCCATCCATAAAGTACAAATATTATTTGTATGATATTTGTACGTAAGCAATACAAAACTTAATGAGCGTGAGCTGTCAAAAGACTGATAATATGATGGACGCAGTATAAGCACAAATGAAAATTGACTTTTTCCGTTTTCATGTTCCTACTGCAATATAACATACTTCGTGCGATAATTTTTTATAGTTATTAACCATAGGGTAGGAGAGCCACAGGTAGTCCCGTGAGATACGGCAATAATATTCAGCAAATAATAAAAGAGAGAAGACGAGTGACTTCTCTTTGTCTAATCACAAATTCGCAGACAAATATTCATGGAGCGTTTTAAATTTAAATACAATTTAAACATTTCTTAGCTCACCCTCAATACACTTAAAGGTTTTTTTATGCAAAAGGAAAATTCATTTGAAATGTTCCCAGATCCAATTTGAACCAACTGTAACTAAATTCAATCTTCAGATAAGGCGCAAAATGAGGTAGCCAGAAAAGTAGTATCATTTGCTTTCTCTTTTTTTTTATGGAAAAATTTTAGGCTGATTTCTCCCATACGGCTTCCTCATTTTAGTATAATAACCCTATAAACATTTTACTTAGTACCTATTCTATATAAACTGAGGTTGTAATTAGTCTGTACCCACAAGCAATCATATAATCTACTCTGTGTATATTTTCATGACAGAAAAATCCACAGATTATACTAATAACTTGTTACATTTTTATACATTGTCAAATATATGTATTTGATTCGAAATATAATCAGTTGATTTTAGGAAACTTTACAGTTAATTTTATGTGGGATTAACATTTTGTACATCAGAAATAAATCTTTTAACAACAATGAGTTTAGTAGCAAATACTGGGTGAGTTTACAATACATTTTCATTTATATTCAATAATTTTATTTATAAGGCTGTATGTAACTGAATTATTTAATCCTTTCAGGAAGTTAGCAGGACGCACTCTATTTATAACAGGTGCTTCACGTGGCATAGGAAAAGCTATAGCTTTAAAAGCGGCTAAGGATGGCGCGAATGTAGTTGTGGCAGCTAAAACTGCTGAACCACATCCTAAACTTCCGGGCACTATTTATACAGCTGCAGAGGAAAGTAAGCTCAAACATATGCTTAATTACCGTAAAGTAACACTACTATCTAAATTAAAAATGTTTGTTTATATTGTTATGTTTTGTTTGGACTTTGTACCGTTGTTGAAAGTCCAATGACCTTTGATCGCAAGAGTACTGTTTACATAAAAATCGATGTTTACCGTTATTTCGGCAGTTATGAATTATTTTCACAGAATATATATATTTTATGACTCGTATGTTTCGATTATTTATTTGTTCGAATTTGTAACGCCGTGTGGTATTCGGCTGAATAAAATAGTACAACCCTCATTTCTTACCGAGTTGTCGTAAAAGGCGACTAAGGTAAGTCGGCCCACCGTGTGGTAACCGGCTGAGTAGAATAGACCAACCTTATTTCTTACCAAGGTGTCGTAAAATACGACAGAGGTAAGTTGACGTCAGGCAGGCGGCCGGTCGTAAAATCGCAGCCAAATCATGTGACAGCATGTTTATAATATGCTGTGCCGACCTCACTTAGAGTGGGATAAGGGCAGGAAGATGATGATGTTTAAAATGAAATAGTTGTTTAATAAAATATTGTTTTCAGTTGAAGCTCTTGGTGGAAAAGCCTTACCATGTATAGTAGATGTAAGAGATGAGAAACAAGTGCAAAAAGCCATTGATGAGGCAGTCAAGAAGGTATGTTTCTTACTTTTTATGTATTCCAAGTATTATTTCTTTTAAAAGAACTAATTATTCTTTTAAAAGAAATAATACTTGATTTTAAATATGGTCAAGGTGTCAGGTCGAAAGTAATAGATATTTATAACCAAATTATTAGTTTTTTTTAAACTAACATATATTTTAATTTTTCATTTCAAACCTGTATAGAAACTTATGTTTCAATTAATGTTTTTTTTTTATATGAGCTTTTTAACAACTTTAGTATTCTCATGGAGAAAGGTTATATGGTGCATGACCATATATTATATACTTATTAAGTAATTCTATGGTATGGTCCACTCACATATAGTATAGCTGTTCCAAACCATAGAATATACATCAACAAATTAAGGTAAGTAGCAGCCTGTTACTATCCCACTGCTGGGCATAGGCCTCTTCTCTCCGTTTTTTTTTTGTTTTGGAGAGAAGGATTGGAGCTCAGACCTACCACGCTGCTCAGATGCGGATTGGTAGGTTACACATATCCCCAGAATTCTCTAGAGATATGCAGGTTTCCTCACGATGAGTTCCTGCACCGAAAAGCGTGTGATAAATTGCAATGGTTTGCACCCTAGACCTCCTCGAAAGAGGCGCACGGTGTTACCACTGGGTTACCACAGCTTGAATCTAATGAGTTTTAATTATGTAAATAGTAGAAATAATAAGCTTACCTGAATATAATTTATAGAATTAGGCGTTACTTTGTAGAGATCCATAATACAAAAGTAATAATAAAATTATTTTGCTATAATCCGCGATGAAGTAATATAGAAAATATATATAATGCTAAATGTAGAGTGGACAATCCATTTTCATACCTGATACATGCAGGATTCGTAAAAACACATTCACAAACCTTCACCACCACCATCACAATACACAAGCACTACATACGTTCACTATCACAAATTCCACAATTGTTTTGCCCCGCAAAGGAAGCATCATCAGGATAGGCTCCATGACCAAAATCACAAAGCAAAGCAATGATTGCTTTTACGATTCCTGCACGTATCAGCTATGAAACGGATTGTCCACTCTACAGTTAGCATTATATATATTTTATATTTTACTTCATCGCAGATTATAGCAAAATAATTTTATAATTACTTAAGCTTACCTAAATTTTTTAAATCTTCAGTTTAATGGTATTGACATCCTGGTGAACAATGCTTCAGCCATATCCCTCACTGGGACAGGCCAGACTGATATGAAAAGATATGATCTCATGCACAATATTAATACTAGAGGAACTTTTTTGGCGTAAGTAGATCATTGTACATAAATATAGTTTTTAATTCAAACATTCCTTTTATTATTTCCTCCTGCCCTTATCCCATTCTAAGTGGGGTCTGCAGACACATGTGAACATGTTTATAACATGTTGTCACATGATTTAGCTGCGTTTTACGACCGGCCGCCTGCTCGACGTCAACTTACCTCAGTCGTATTTTACGACATCTCGGTAAGAAAGAGGGTGGTCTATTCTACTAAACCAGATACCACATGGTGGGTCAACTTACCTTACTCGCCTTTTACTACACCTCGGTAAGAAATGAGGGTGGTACTATTCTATTCAGCCGGATACCACATATTTTAATTTTTTTAATATTCTATATTTTATTGTAACCACTTTATTGAATCAAATCAAAATTATCTTTATTCAAATAAGCTCTTTCCAGCATTTTTGAATTTTCAAGGATCAATATGATTAATAAAGCTATAAATGGTTCGGAATGAAGCTCTTACTGCGAAGAACCAATAAGAAACATGGCAGGCAATCATTATTGTGATTATGCTATTTCTTTAGGAATATCAGTAAGAATCTACTAATGCATTATCATTTTCAGGTCTAAACTTTGCTTGCCATTACTGAAGAACAGTGATCATGCACATATTATTAATTTGTCACCTCCTTTAAATATGAATCCTTATTGGTGAGTTTATAAATATTTTATTATATTACTAGCGGCCTGCCCCTGCTTCGCACAGGTATAAAATATATATCCCATGTCATTCAGTGTAAAAAAATGATTAAAACCAATCGAGTAGTTTTGATTTATTCATTACTGCCCGTGGCCCGCAAGCGTTAAATTTGGAGAAAAACAATTTCCTTTCCCTATACCAAGAAGATTTCCTGCTATCTTTGGAATATCTAAATTCATATAGTACATTTTTACTTATTTACTTTTACATTTTCCCTATGTATTTAATTTTTACAATTAATTACAGAATGTCTTTATATACAACTTTCACAGCTTCCTTGTCGTTAAACAAACTCTGGAAAGAACGATATAGCTGCTGGATTCGAAGTGCTATAGGGTGAAGCGCGGCCTCCTCATGGCATTTTAAATCTGTAATATCTCCGAAAATGTTCACTTAAATTACATGCTGTAAACGGCCATATTGATCTATATTAAATCAACAATTTATTTAAGGTACTCAATTGGATAAGGATTAATGCTGTATTGTATAAAAATTGCTTTGAACATAAGGCATCATTTTTCGTAAAAAGTAAATGAAAAAAACTGCTATTGTGGGTTATCCATAAGAGATAGACATATACCCTCGCGGACTTTTCTGTAGACCTTTTTAAGGTGTACAATTACTTAGTACATCATTTTGATAAATCTCGTAGGGTTTAGCCTGCGTTTGCAATGTAAGCGGAAAAAAATGTAATTATTTACAGAAACCTCAAAAATTACAGTATTTCTCTACTTCGTATTGAATGTTATTATACGTACAAACCTTCCTTTTGAATCACTCTATCTATTAAAAAAAACCGCATCAAAATCGATTGCGTAGTTTTAAAGTTTTATGCGTACATACGGAAATATGGACTTTGTTTTATAATATGTAGTGATAAACTAGCGGCCTGCCCCTGCTTCGCACGGGAATAAAATATATAGCCTATGTCACTCAATGATTAAAATCTATCCAGTAGTTTTGTTTTATTTATTACACCAAAGACAAAATTACGCATAGCTGTCATTTATGTTTTGTTAGTCACTGTCATAGTCGTTTTTGTTATACCCCGTTTTATATTGACTTGACGGGATAAAATAAATGCGGATGAACGGGATAAAAAGTATCCTTTGTTCGTCTCCTGGTTCTATGCAACCTCTACACCAATTTGCAGCCTAATTGGTTCATCCGTTCTTGAGTTATAAATAGTGTAACTAAGACCAACTTTCTTTTATATATATAGATGTAATAAATTAATACACAATAAACAAAAGACTGTTGTATTTTGAAATACATCGATTTCTGAATTTGCTGAGCTACAAGAGTGTCATCATCTTAATACCATGAAACTTCAATGTCAGTTATTTATTTCCCGGGTCGCAGGTTCAATTCCCGCCGAGAGCCAACATTTTTTAAATATTTGTTCTTATATTTAATATCAAAAAGTTTGTTCTTTGATTCTGTGTGTATATGTGTGTTTAAAATTATATAAATATATATTTAATAATGTTCTTTCTTCTGTAAATCAAGTATTAATATATATTAATACAAGTTATTTAAGGTACTTAATTGGATAAGGATTAATGCTGTATTGTATAAAAATTGCTTCAAAAATAAGGCATTATTTTTCGTAAAAAGTAAATGACAAAAAATGCTATAGTGGGTTATCCATAAGAGATAGACATATACCATCGCGGACTTTTCTGTAGACCTTTTCAAGGTGTACAAATACTTAGTACATCATTTTGATAAATCTCGTAGGGTTTAGCCTGCGTTTGCAATGTAAGCGGAAAAAAATGTAATTATTTACAGAAACCTCAAAAATTACAGTATTTCTCTACTCCGTATTGAATGTTATTGTACATACAAACCTTCCTCTTGAATCACTCTATCTATTTAAAAAAAACCACATCAAAATCTGTTGCGTAGTTTTAAAGTTTTATGCGTACATAGGGATATATGGACAAACAAAGAATGCGACTTTGTTTTATAATATGTAGTAATATTATAAGGACAGATGACTGTAGGTGTAGATCTTTATATTAAGCAAAATATTTTTTAAATTGATATAATGAAATTTATCATGAGTTTTGACAATCGTTTATATATGCCAGTGACTAATTTTTTTCTACCTTGTTTATCCCTCTTGACCCTGTAAGACCCATTAAGGTTAAAGCATATTGCGAAATTGAGAAGATAAGGTCATTTTTATTTTGATTATGTAGCACAATTCGAAACATAAATGTTGCCGATATATGAACTTTCTGTTAAAACTTTTTTAAGGTTCTCTATCCACGTGGCCTATACAATGGCAAAGTATGGCATGTCAATGTGTGTCCTTGGAATGAGTGAGGAGTTTAAGCCTTACAACATTGGTGTTAATGCACTCTGGCCTAAAACTGGTTTGTATACTTTCATAACTTCACATATTTCGCCCTATCCAAAGAATAAAGTTACATATGTATAAGCATAGGAAAGGTGACTTTATTCTTTGTATAAAGCGATTTGTATATAGTGAAAGTTTCAACTGTATACATTTTGTATAAAGTGAGTTGTTTTTTTTGCATAACTTTACTTTCTAAAGCAAGTTAAGATACAGGTAAAGATGAAAGCCAGAAAATCTAGAATAGGTATACACTTACAAAATCTATACAACATCTTACTAATACACTAAATCACCAGTTTAATAGTAATTAAAAGAAATATAATTTTAAAAACATAAAAACACTTTAAATAGAAGTACATCGAAATAATTCTAAATAAGGTTAAAAATTTATACCTAGGGTATTCTCGAGGCTGCCCGTTCACCAAATAAGCTACGCTAAAATTCAATTCAATATAAATGTTAGTGTTTTTTAATGCCCAAAAACAGGGATAAAACAATTTTTTTAACATAAAACTTAGCTAGAGCGATTTTCCTCCTCCAAAACCCCCTACATGCTGAATTTCAGAAAAATCGTTGGAGCTGTTTCCAAGATTAAGAATATATATATATACACACATTTAAATATTAAAGATAATAAGTTTAAAATTAATAATAAGTATACATTTGCAGCGATAGCAACTGCCGCTATTGAGATGCTAACCGGAGACACGTCCACGAGCCGCAAGCCGGAGATTGTCTCTGACGCCGCCTACGTAATGCTCTGCAAGTATGACATTTTGTTGAAATACCCCCAATTATGTTACTCTCTCGTTACTCTCATATTCCTGATGATAGAACCGGAATTTTTATCCTTCATGACTGTCCCGTTAGCGCAGTGGGCAGTGATCCTGCTTTCAGCTCCGCGGGTCGCGGGTTGTATTCCCGTCGAGGACCAACATTTTCTATAAAAATAATATGTTGGTTCTTCGATCCTGGGTGTATATTTGGATTTAAAAATTATATATGTATATATTCACCAGTTGTCTGTCACTCATAACACAAATATTAAATTACTTACTTTGGGGACATATAATAGTGCGTGTAAGTGTCCTATACATTTTTTATTATTATTATTTATTATGTTAGCCTGGTCATTCATTCTCCTGCCCTTATCCCACTCTAAGTGGGGTCGGCTCAACATGTTTCTAACATGATTTAGCTAGGTTATTATACGGCCCCCTGCCTGACGTCAACTTAGTTTAATCGTCATTTACGACATTTAAGAAAAAGGGTGGTCTATTCTACTCAACCAGATACCACATTACACATATTTATACCAACATATTTATACTTTGTACCCTCTTTAAGATTTCGGCATAGACCTCCTCTCCCCATTATTGGAGAGGAGGTTCGGAGCTAAGATAATACCAACCAGTTTAAATAGAAAATCTTATATGTAACCTGCATGAGTTTTGAACGATTAAACCCCAAGGGTCGCACAGTCTCATAGCTGAGTTATTGCAACTTTTTATCACCAATTAATCTTTAAAATTACCCAAATGTATTGGTATACTATACTGTCACTATTTCCCAAATTCACAGAGATCCCAAGAAGTACACAGGGAAATTTGAAATCGATGAAGATGTGCTCAAAGGAGCTGGCATAAAAGATTTGACACCTTACGCTTGTGATCCAAGTAAATGTCATTAACGTATTAAATAATTCATTTAAGAGTACTTTTTTTAACAGCATAAAGGTTTAAATACTAGTTGATATTGGATAGAGAAAGGGCAAGTTCGAATTATCGTCCATCAATGAAAATTTTAGATTAAAGCATAAGTCATATTTTAAGCAATAAATTTGAATGTGCCATCGACCACAATAATGAAAATCTTAAAATGTCGGTAGTTTTTGCAAAAATCAAAGTAAATTTTGTTGAGTATTACTTTTTGCGCAAAATTGAAAGTAAATTTTGTTTATTGAGTATTACGTTTTGCGCAAAAATCAAAGTAAATTTTGTTTATTGAGTATTACGTTTTGCGCAAAAATCAAAGTAAATTTTGTTTATTGAGTATAACGTTTTGCGCAAAAATCAAAGTAAATTTTGTTTATTGAGTATAACGTTTTGCGCAAAATTCAAAGTAAATTTTGTTTATTGAGTATTACGTTTTGCGCAACAATCAAAGTAAATTTTGTTTATTGAGTATTACGCGTTTTGCGCAAAAATCAAAGTAAATTTTGTTTATTGAGTATTACGCGTTTTGCGCAAAAATCAAATTAAATTTTGCCCTTATATTTTAAAGATTTTTCATCTCAGTCCACTTTTATTCTCGTGGTGTAAAGAAAACTATAGACTACTAATAACAAGATTTCAGACTTGAGAATAAACCAG
This sequence comes from Morpho helenor, assembly GCA_029227775.1. Classification (NCBI taxonomy): domain Eukaryota; kingdom Metazoa; phylum Arthropoda; class Insecta; order Lepidoptera; family Nymphalidae; genus Morpho; species Morpho helenor. Next base: position 3,406,921 of record JARGCU010000019.1, on the reverse strand, counting down.
TAAAATAAAAGAAAAGCGTACCTACTATTGTTTTATTTTGTAGTAAAAAAAACAAAATTTTACACGGTATTAAGTTATTACTTTTACCCATGTGTCCATTTTTTTGCAAATTCTTGGAATTTTAATAGAACATATGCGTAGCTAGCATATATGAGGCCACTAATTTTATGAATAGGATACAACAAGTATGGAAGAAAATCGTTGGTAAAAGTTAGTCAAATGCCCTATTCAAATCGTAGAGAACGTGGATAATCTACTTTTGGACGGATTCTTGGACGATCCGGCCTCGTTGAGTCAACACAAAGCGACGGTATCTTCCGCCTCAATACGACGGTACCACACCTCTGCCGTTCGTTATGCGGAAAAGGTTTGTATTACAAGAGAAATGTCCATAGAGTTATTTATACTAGAATAGGGGAGCTAGCTTAAAATTTGTCCATTGAAAAAAAACCAATTCAGGCTGTTATTTTCATTTTGGTCAATTCTGTAGATTGGGTTTAGTTAGATCAAATTTAATCATCATCCCTCTGCCATTATCCCACTCTAAGGTTGAATCAAATAGAATCAAAATAATTTATACAAATAAGCTCTTTCAAGCACTTTTGAATCGCTGACGATCAATATGTTTAATAAAGCTACAACTGGTTCGGAATGTTGCTCTTACCGAGAAGAACCAGAACGAAACTCGGCGGTCCATCTTTTAAACATTTTCAATTTTACATTATTAAACCGTAGTCCTGTATGAAGCTGAAATGATTTTCAAATCCAGGCTTTTTTATCATCCAAATAATCCTCAATTTTGTAATATGCTTTACGTATAAGTACATCTCTTATATTTAACTTAAACCTTTCTGTGGACTGGTCTAGTCTAGTTATATGTTAGTCACATGATGTTAGTGACAACATGTTAGTAACATGTTGTCACATGATTTGACTACGTATTTCACTACTAGCTTGACGCCAACTTACGTTGGCTGCCTTTTATGACACCTTGTTAAGAAACTAGGATGGTCTATTCTACTTAGCCGGATACCACACGGTGGGTCAACGTACCTTAGTCGCCTTTTACGACACCTCGGAAGAAACGAGGGTGGTCTATTCTACTACCACACGGCTATTTTTACTTTAAATTAATTAAAGACGCATAAACATTTTGAGGGTATGCTAAAAACTATTTAAAGTATTTAAATCTAAAACGCGTCATATTACTATAATATGTGATAGGACAAAGATAAGTATGAGTCTATAAACTCATCTACACTTACAAACCTGTCTATGACCACCCTGTTCTATGTGTATTAACTCTATGGCAATTTCGCATTGATTCGTCGCATTGATATTTGTAATTTATCACACGCTTCTCGCTGAAGAAAAACATTCTAAAACGCTAAAGGAAAGGATTTTGGGGATAGGTGTAACCCACCGATCAGCATTGGAGCAGCGTGGTGGGTCTAAATGAGAGAGGAGGCTTATACCTATGCTTGTGAAATAGTAATGAGTCAATAACTTTACTTTTTTACTTATCAAACGTCTCTCACAAAAGTTACCTAACCCAAAAAAATAACAAAATAATTTTTTATTTTATTGATATTTTTATTAATTAATTTATATTAATTATAATAAATATTTAGAAATATTTTAATGCTTTTTGAAGATTTAAAATTTTGCAAAAAAAAATAAGTGGTCATAGACAATCTATTTTCATTATCATATTTGTGGAATCAATGCCATATGATAATACTTTTTTTGTCGGTTTTTTTAATTAACTCATCATTATTTTAAATTGGAAATTGAATACATTCAGTATTCAAGATCTATGTTGATTTTTCATAAACCTAGACTTTTTCCAAAACCTTACTAAAAGTCCTCCATGAGATATTTTTAATTTGTTAAAAATAAATAAATAATTATGTAATGTTTTTTTTTTTTTTAATATACATGATAGAGTCTTATTTATCTCAGTTTTTTTTTAATTTAATTAAAGCCTTCACAAGCAAAATGTGACAAAAATCGTGCACAACTTTATTTATATTTCAAATCACATATTTCTATATACTATTTCGTCCATCTTTATTTTATTACATACATTTAATTTGTTTAAAAATTTATTTTGTGCTTAAAGTATACTTAAAAGATTACTAAATTTAAAAAAAAATTAAGTTTGTCTAAAATTGCTTTGCATTATTGAAATTTTTTTTAACTTAAAATTGACGTTGATTCCACAAAATTTTTTTTTAAAGTACAAATTTATACCAACATTACCCACGTCTTTGTTCGCAGGTAATGTGAGCAATCTGTTACTTGACTTCTTTTTAGAGGTCCCCGAGGAATATAAAGAAGCCGAGAAAAAGGTGTGAATTCAGATCATTTTAATTGGATTAAATTTCTTATCTATGACCACTAATTTGCTTATTTTTTGACACATTCATTCAATTAATAAAATTTTATTACATTGCATACTCCTATTGGTACTGTTTAAAAAATCGACTAACGAAATGCAAAACGCATAAAAAAATTAAAATTGTGTTTCATATATTTTATGCTAATTAAAAAATAAAGCTTGTAGCTTAAGGTTTTACGTTGTCGTTATCATAGAGGTATTATAATAGACTAGATTAGGTAAGCCAGCCTAAAATCTGTCCGTAAAGCTTAAGTAAATAAGACATTTTATCTGCCTTTTTTATATGTGATTAGCATATTATTATCATATATTATTATACTAGAATAGGCAGGTGTGTTAATGTCGTAAAATTTTTTTTTTTTTTTTAAAATCTCATATGAACCATGCAATCTGCCTCATCTAAACGTCTAGCGTCTAAGCATTTAGCTGGTGGTTAAGAGTTTTATATTGGCGTGCATGGTATGCGCCCAGTGGCGTATCCATTTAAAAAAATAATTACATCTTTGTCTGACTACACATAAAAAAGTGAGACAGATAATAACTGATTAACGGTATATTTATCGTCGATAGACACATTAATTTGGCTCCTCTCCTCAAATGTAATAACTCTGTGGTGTCATTATATTTTTCGATACTACAGTATATAATAATTTAAAATGTAAATCATAGACAATTCTAAGCACATTAATTTATACACTATTACAGTCTTATTTTTATTTATTAAATAATTTTATTTTTTTATAAATTAATTATTTAATATATTGTCTATATATATCGGAATATAATAAATTTTTTAATAAAAATGAAAAAATATAAAAAAAATAATACCTATATTTTTAATCTGTTACTGTATAATTACAGAGCGAATCAGAAGGACAAATACCACAATTATTTACAACAATTGGCAAGGTTATTACACCTGAGTTAGTGAAGAAGACACAAGCAGTGTTTCAGTTTAATGTAAAAGGTAATTGAGTAATATAATGTAGGTAATGCATAATATATCGGACACTTACACATACGGTCGTCCGTCCCAAAAGTCAGTTACTTAATACTTGTGTTATGATACACAGACAACTGGTGAATATATATTGTTTATAGAAAATATTGGCCCTTGTTGAGAACCTACGTCCCTCGTAGCTGAAGGCAGGGTCACTGTCATCTGCGCAAATTTGCTTGTCAATGTAATTTTTTTTTGCGACGTTGTCGTGGAGTCTATCTCCTTTAGATTCGGTTGCGGTGCGAAATGATTGTTGAGTTTGTGACAGTGAACGTATGTAGTGCTTGTGTATTGTGGTGGCGGTGGTGGAGGTTTGTGCATGTGTTTTTACGAATCCTGCATGTATCAGGTATGAAAACGGATTGTCCACTCTACATTTAGCATTATACATATTTTCTATTTTACTTTAACGCGGACTATATCAAAATAATTTTATTATCACTTTTGTCTATGTAAACTCATAAGAACGGCGTGAAAGTCTTGTAAGTGTCCCATATATTAATAAATTTATAATATCTTAATACATTTCAGGTAAAGAAGAAGGTATCTGGCATCTTGACCTGAAAAATGGTGATGGTGCCTGTGGACAGGGTGAACCCAAAAACCCACCAGACGCGGTCCTTACAATGGACAGCAACAACTTCGCTGACATGTTTGCTGGTAAGTAATTATACAGTTTCATTATATTTGGTACCTCTGTAACCTCTGGTGCCTCTGTAACCTCTAGTACCTCTGTAACCTCTGGCACCTCTGTAACCTCTGGTACCTCTAACCTCTAGCACCTCTGTAACCTCTGGTACCTCTAACCTCTGGCACCTCTGTAACCTCTGGCACCTCTGTAACCTCTGGCACCTCTGTAACCTCTGGCACCTCTGTAACCTCTGGTACCTCTGTAACCTCTGGCACCTCTGTAACCTCTGGCACCTCTGTAACCTCTGGTACCTCTGTGACCTCTGTAAAGAGTCATACGATTGCAAAATTAATTAATTGCTGTCACAGTATTAAATATACATATTAAGAAATGTGTTTTGTTTAAATGATTACAGGTAAATTAAAGCCGGCGACCGCGTTCATGATGGGCAAACTGAAAATCAAAGGTGATATGCAGAAAGCCATGAAACTGGAGAAAATGATGAAATCACTCAAAGCGAAAGCGTAAATATTAAGTGTATCGCATATTAATGGAGAAAATTTTTTATAGGGCAGGTATACAGTTTGTATAAATTTTGTTAAAATACGCTTTATAAATAGACAAATAATAATTTATTTACAGAGCGCTTTAAATTAGAAATTGTTTGTATTTTGTAAAGCAAGTTTGATATATGACTGTCTGAATGTTGAGATGTATTTAAATAAAGTGATTCTGTCGAGTCAGATTTATTCGATTGCATGGAATTTGTAATAATCGATTATTTTTTCACATCTGTATCCTGGTCGGGTTCACGCAATGACGTAATTATAGCCGGGTTCTATGTTATAAAAACCACTCACCATAGACTAATTTACAAAAATATATTGCTATATGATTGTACATATAACAATCGATTATTAATAATCAATTTTTGCGATTCGAGTTAATCGATTTTTATAAATCGATTTATTTTGAGGGGGGAAAAAATCGATAATTTATTAATCCATTATTTTCACTTTAAGTTAATGCCTAACGCAGAATTATTCAGAAGTCTCAGACACCGTATATATAAGTTGTGCTTTACATTTTCAAATAATTGTCGTTGATTTTATGCCATAAATTCTTTTGACTCGATTTATTGGATAAATATATGAATATCAGTGGTAAATTATTAAAATTCTATGTACCATTTCAAATATATGCACCAAGATGTAAGAAAGAAAATTATTTAAGCGAAATATGGGTAATAAATAAATATATTCTAAAAGTTTTATTTAAAAAAAGTTGTAGATGTACAGTCTGTATATTATTTGTATATTGAGATTTATATCAACCCCCGATTGCACTGAAGAATATAACAAAGTATTTTTATATAAGTATTTTGATGAATGTATAAGATTAAATAAAGTGTTTGAATAAACGTGTTTTTATTTTTAAAAAAATTAACATTTTTTCCTATTTTCTCTAACCTTGTGTTGCATTACAAATTTCGTTGCTAATAAATTAAGTATAACTGACAATAATGTATTCAAAAATTTATTAAATCAATTCTACATTTAATGGTTTTGTTCTTATATAGTCGCATCAATCAATCGTATAAGCTATGATTTTTTATAGTCTTAATGTAATAAAATTAAAAATACAATTTTATTACTATACGTTTTAGAAAAAGATGCTAAATCTTTTATACGCGTTCCATTGTTAAGATAGCTTTTGTTTATAGTATATTTCTTATAAAAGTCTATTTTAATAAAAAATAATTTTACTTTTAATATCAGATAAGTATATAAGGTCATTTTAGTTTGACGAAAAACAAAGATGCAGTTTCTGGAGCATGCCTGAAATAAATAAGAAAAAAATATTTAAAATTGATAAAAAACTTTCCCTTTCAAAATAACTAGAATAACCGAAGTTATTTTAACTAATTTAAAATTAATGAACTGTTCTGTTATAGATTATTATTAAAATATGTTGTCTAGAGTTGTTTATCTTATCTTATCGTTCACCTTTGCCTTAAAAAAACAATATCCATAAACTATAAACAATATTCTATCAAATTAACAAAACTCAATAGTATCTTAAACTTTAAAACGTAATAAACAGCATTAAGCAATAACGTAGTAATTCATATAGATTATCCTTATGACGTCACAGATTCAGCGGTTGACGTTTTTATAGCAAATTCCACAATCTGTTTTGGACTTTACAAAAGTTAAAAAAAAAATTAACAAATACGTTTATTATTAAAGCAAAATATACTATTGATGACTATATAAATAAGGAAGCCCAGATTTTACTTGCAACCAGCTAAGAAATAGATTAAATTGTACGCTTTATCATTCAAAAGAATGACCGCCGAGTTTCTTCTCAGTAAGAGCACCTTTCCGACAAAGTTGCATTATTATAATTTGAGGATTCGAAAGTATTTTTTAAAAGCCAATTCGAATAGAGAAGATCTTGAATTTGTGTTTTGTAAACAAAATATGTTCCACTGTAGTAACAGTAAGCAATTATTTCAAATTGCATCACTTGCGCGATAACCTTTCTTATCACAATTCAATTCTCGCGCCGAAATCGACCTTCCATATTTGTTTCGCTCTTCCCTTCAGTCGCTTGTCATCTGTCAAACACTAACGGCGATTGACCTTATTTTCTTTATTTAATCTAAATTTAAAATTATAATGTTTTCTATTGACGCACCGCCGGATTTACAAAACACTGAATACTGCAATTACCGATCGCCGCTAAGCACTAGATATGCATCTAAAGAAATGCAATACAACTTCAGTGACCAAAAGAAATTCTCTACATGGAGAAAATTGTGGATATATTTGGCGAAAGCAGAAAAGGTAAGTCCTATATAAATTGTCATTTTTTATTTTATTTATAGGAATAGCAAAAAATTAAAACTGTTGTCTTTCTTATAGGTTATGTTTATAAGTTGTTTAGCGTGCCAGTTTTATGTCCAAGGTTATGATTTATTGAGAATTTTTAATGCAATATTTTTAACTTGAAAGTAAATGTTTTAAATGTCTATTTCTTAAATTTAGAAAAGCCATTTACCTACTTAAACAGATATTGGTAAACAACGATTTTATTTATTTTTTGCGAAAATTGAATTACTAGCACTCTGGAGCCTAGTATTATTCGCCCCAACTAAATTGTTTACATTAGATTATGTAATCATTATAATTACACTAAAATTTCAATAAAAAAACGAATACAAAAATAATATTTTTGTAGTTTTGTAGCGCTGTCTCTACCAACTTTTAACTTTTTTTACAAAAATTCAATATATATCTTTTTCATGAGTTATTTTACGCTAGAGGTTTTAAGGTGTTATGGTTTTGTGTAAATTAGTTGAAAAATGACTTTTTTTTTTAAATTCTTGGACGTCAAGACGCCTGAGTTTCTTTGAAATCTGCCTCATCCATTTGAGATATAAAAAAAGATTGTGAAATTATTTCTCATTCATAGCGCTATAAAAAACCCAGAAATTCCATTCGGTATATCTTAATTTTAAGAATAGGTTACTATACAAATCCTAATTTAAATAAAATGATCATGCTATTGGTAAAGCTGTTTAAAACAACACGGTATTTAAGTCTTATCAACTTAAGTTAGCATTTCATGCCTAACATTTTGTTTTTTTATACGACATAATTAACGTGAACAACGTGATATAAATACTCGTATATCGCAAAATTAAAACTAACGCGCAACAATATATTGTTAAAGGGAATGTCGATATAATTTGAGTCGCAGCAAAGCGTGACCGGTTCTGCTTGTAATACATTACATAATCATTAAAGTCCAAATATCTCACGAAATAATTTGAAATTAATTTTATAAACTTTTAAACATGCTAATATAACATTTACATATCGAAAGCCGGTTTTATTGCTTTCGATGCGATTTATTTTTATAAAAACTCGATAAAGTTATTTATGACGTTACTTTATATTTACGGGCATAACAAACTTATAAAATGACATACCTAAATTGATATGCTTGATGATTTGATGTGAATTATAATTTGAATATGTTAAAGAAACCGGATGACTGTTATGATATTAAGATCTCAAACTTGGTAGTTAACGGTTCCAATAAAATATTAGATTCCCTCAGAGGGAAATGGAAAGAGTATAAGAGTAATGAAATATGTCTCTACGCGATCTAAGTAGAAATTAGAAGATTTGTAGTAGAGTAGTAGTAAATGGGACACAAATGAAGGGACGGTGAGTGGGGGTTATAGTTTAAACGAACTGACAGACGTAGGGAGTGATATGGCGACCCCGTCTGGTGTTAGAACCCCCACTAGCCTGACTGACGACCTTGAAAAAATCGAAGGTAGTCTGTAGATACGGACGATGAAGTTTTATTGATAATCAGAAACTTTTTTGAAGTCATATTTCTTAGGCGCGTTATAAAAAAATGATGAGAGTGAAATTTCAAGACTCGTCACACAAAAGTTACAGTATGAAGTTGCAGCGGTTGCAGTCTCAAAACAAAAGCTACCAACAAAATAGAAATAGAACCTTATTAGTCGTGCAAGTTGGCACCATCGTCGCCTTTGTTCAATGTTTCATATTCATAGTTTTTATTACATTTTTCTAGCGTCAACATTTACACACTTGTTTTAGTTTCATATAAGTGCGATTTATGTATGTGCTGATAAATTATATTCAGTACCTACTGATTTAAATTCAATATTTTGATTAATATATTTACTATTCGTAAATATAAGTGAAAGAAGTTTATTTATAGACTTTCAAATATAATTGAGATTATCTATTATCTATGTATTATTTATTGATAAAAATTAAAATCACAAAATTTTTTCATTTTTTCAATATTGTTATCATTTTCTACCTTAGGTAATATTCATTTTTCATTTTTATGTAAAAGTTTTCATTATATTGTTCATTTATTTTTTATAAATATTTATTATCTTTATTTAACACTGCCAAAGAAGTATAACTTCCCACGCGCGTAAATAAGTACACGCGCCATTTTTTTTTGTTACATTTATGTATAGGCTCGTTTTAAAAGTTCGTTCTTGGAATTCGATACGAGAGACTAAAAATTGAAAACTCTAAATTAAAACACAAATATATATTGTGCAATTATATTTATTAAAAAAATACATTCAATGCAACTTACACATTACAACACTTAAAACAAACAACCGAGTCACAACATTTATGTATTTCATAATATTTATATACATCCAATATATTACGCGAGTACCTCTCGAATTCATATTATAAGGTAACATTAGCGCCGGGTTATAATATAAGCATTACAATTAAAAAACGTATTTCACAGATATATAATTTTTTAATTAATGTTATAAGCAAAACAATCAAAAATATAACCAAATCATGTGTAAATAAACACTGCCAAGTTATGACAATATAAATGCATACGACTTTATTATTTATTTTGTCATCATCTTCATGCCCTTCTCCCACTCTAAGTGGGGTCGGCACATGTTATAAACATGCTGTCACATGATTTGGCTGCGTTTTAACGATCGGCCGCCTGCCTGACGCCAATTTACCTCTGTCGTATTTTACGACACCTCGGTAAAAAAAAGGGTGGTCTATTCTACTAAACCGGATACCACACAGTGGGTCAACTTACCTTAGTCGCCTTTTACGACACCTCGGTAAGAAATGAGGTTGGTCTATTCTACTCAGCCGGATACCACACGGCGAATTTATTATTTATTTTGTAGAGGTAATTATAAAGTCCGTAAACAAAATTAAGAAGACTTATTTTATGAAAACAAAAAATACATAGAGCAATACTTTTTGTAACAAAATCGAGACATTCTGGCAACACTGTCAATTTACGAATTTTTTATAGATTAAAATTTCATTAATACGCATTGTTATAAAATCTTTTTGCATTGTTTCTACATTGTCTATCGAATTATTTTTGACTGTGAAATACGACTTCGAAATATATTTAAATATGTATAAAATATATTGATTAACTTAATATATTACAACTAAATTATTAAAACTATGTTTTATACTAATTTATAAAATTAATTGAAACGGTAAGAAGTTAATAGAAATACGAAAATGTTTAATTGATTTAGTTCACACTTATAATTTGGGAAGATCTAAAGGAAAGAAAAGAAAAGATAGGTAAAGTAAAACTTTCTACCATTGGACGGATACTGATTACTGCTTTGGTCTTCCTATAATTAAAAATACAAACTAAAATATACAATAAAATAAACTATTCGTTAGAAAATTATTACACCAATTCTACACACGTTATTTGTCGCTATTATAATATATTCAATAAGTACAGCTCATAGAGAAGGCTAATGTTTTTTTAATTTTTATCTACTCTGATACTATAATACAAAGATTATAAAACTGAAACCAAAATTCTTATGACAAACATTACGTACAGGCCAAAAAATTAAAAAGTTTTTTTACGATACAGGTCTTGTATGGACACCTGTATCATAATATAACTTTTTTTAAAATAACGATACACCTATACAAACTCCAGCTGGACCAAGGAGATTGAACCTCTACCTTAAAAAAAAAAGGTTTCAATGAACGAGTTCGCGGCTACGCAACACGCATGCGCAACCGATGTTTGCGCCTTGGCGCTAACATTTGACAATTAAAAAATCTTTTCAATATTTCAACAAAGTTTGGTTATTATTAATATTGTTTTACTATAATAGTATGAGAGTAGATAAAGTAGTGTATGACAGTGTACATAACTTGGTCTTATAACACTCGTGTGATACTATAAAAAAACTCTTTTTTTTAAAACACACTCGTGTTATAAGAACCCTTATTATGCAACAGTATCATAATCTACTATAATTTAATGGACACAAAATCTCGTAATTCAATTGTTGCTACGTTTTTAAACTTAGCGACAGTTCAGAAATGTATGAGATGCAGATAATATTGCTTGTGATTGTTAAACAATTTATTCTAAAAATTTAATGGGAGTATATAGGTTAGTATGTTAGTTTTTTTTATAATTATATTTCGTCGCTTCATTCTTCAGATATTATTTTTACTAAGTAGTCCCTTTAACCTACTAGCAACTTACGCACGTTAAGAGATTTTTTTTTTTTTTTTTTTTTTTTTTTTTTTCTTATGGTAACCCCGCCTCCCCACCTTCCCTCGTCAGTCCACCTTTACCAACCTTCACTTGTTATTCGTCATTCCTTTTTCGTGCGTAGCAACGAACGGACGTTCCTACTAAAGTTCGAAACTAGTGAATAATGCCTAAGAGAAGTGCGGAGGAGAAACTCCTTCACTACCGAAGAAAAATTAAAAAACTAGAGGAGAAACAAAGGCATATGAGATGTCGCATCAGATCGGATTCCGAAAACAGTAAGTCATTCTTATTTTATAAAGCTATTTATATATTTTATAAAGGTTTACCTGGAGGTTGCCCGAGATGGTAACACGAAGGAAAAAATAAAACCAAATCCTCTGTGTGCCAAACTACACTTATATTTATGGTTAAGACTTCTCTAAAAGCTGGGAGGTTGTCCGAGATGACAACACAAAGGCAATTACTGGTCTTAATACTATTCGTTACCCGGAGGTTGTTCGAGATAACAACACGAAGGTTTATTAGTATTGTAATGAACCTCAAAATTGAGGTTATGTTAAACATTTGTCTTTTGCGTTAACATTTTTTGTTTGACGCAGGTATAGAGGATCCGTTAATCTCTGGCATACCACCGGTTTTGGAACCCGAAGTGGAATGTGTGCCAGGGATGGCTGAGCCTGGTTTTGAGGCTGAACCTGAACCTGAGGTTGAGCCTCTGTTTGGGCTAGAACCAGCCTCAACAGAGCCTATAAACATTACTCAAACCCTCACGCCGTTGCCAGAGGTGATTGAACAAGAGACCGTTACACCAACAGTCCCAGTTTTAAATCCCGATATTCTAGCGGCACTGGGAGAAATTACAGACGATTCTCCAGAATTTGGCGCAAAGATCCATGAAAATCTTGCTAAGATATGGATGCCATTGTTAAAAAAAGGCTTAACAAAGGAATCCCGGGAAAGGCTACTAAAGGAATATCTTATTCCCGAAAATTGTCCTTTATTGAAAGCGCCTACTCTGAATCCGGAAATCTCCGCAGCCATACCAGAGTCTGGTAGATTCCGGGATAAGAAATTGTGTACATACCAACAACAACTTGGGGTTGGTATTACAGCTATAAATAGAGGACTCGACATTTTATTAACGGGTGACAATAAAATAGACGCATTAAAATTTATCTGTGATGGAAACCGAATTTTATCGGATCTACATTTTCAGAAAACAGAATCACGAATAAAATTTATATCACCTGGGTTGGACAAGTCCTTTTTGCAATTAATAGACGCGTCAGAACGTGACCAGACATTATTCGGTATAACACTGCCAGACCGAATTAAAGCTTCTAAAGCTATAAATACTCAAAGCCAGCAAATAAAAAAATCTATAACAGCGCCGAAACCATCATCTTCGCAAGCAGGCAACCGCGGTACCAAGCCGGAAAACTGGCAAGGCCCTCCTCGCTTTCCGTCAAACAGGGGAAGTCGCGGAGGGTCGAAGAGAACAAACCGGCCTCATTATTATCAACCAGCTCACACATCGAAGAACCCGATGAAAACCCGCGGAGCACCACGGCAGTAGAACAGGTACACGCTGGTAGACTTTCGCATTACTATAATTACTGGTGCAGAGTTATTGACAATCCTTTAATCCTAAAATGGATTAAAGGTGGCATAGATTTTTCATTTACAGAAGAACCTATCCAAACTCATATACCATATTATGCCGGGACAGACCAGGAAAAACTAGAAATGTCTGCAGCCATAGATAAGCTTCTAAACCTAGGAGCTATATCAATATGCAACTCAGTAGATAACGAATTTATTTCCTCGATTTTCTTAACACCAAAGCCTAATGGACAAAAGAGATTTATTTTAAATTTAAAATCTCTTAATAATTTCATTAAAAAGTGTCACTTCAAAATGGAAGACTATAGAACTGCAACTAAATTAATTGAGAAAGATTGTTATTTAGCTACAATAGATCTAAAAGAAGCTTATCTTTTAGTACCTGTTAACGTAAATTTCCGTAAATATTTACGCTTTAAATTTGAAGACGAACACTCGAAGCGTATTACATATGAGTTTAACGCTATGCCTTACGGACTTTCAGTGGCTCCAAGAATCTTTACCAAAATCTTAAAAGAAGTAGTGAAGATTCTGAGATATCAAGGTCATAAATCCGTTATCTATTTGGACGACATTCTTTGTATAGGGAACGACTATAGTGCCTGTCTCAATAACGTAAATGAAACTTTAAAGACCCTAACACGTCTAGGTTTCATTATTAACTTTAGCAAAAGTTCACTTGAACCTAAGAAAGAATGTAAATTTCTAGGTTTTATTTTTAATTCGGAAAATCTAACAATGGCTTTACCGACCGAAAAACGAAGCAAAATTGCACAATTGATACGAAAGTTTTCTTTCCTGCCTATATGCACTATTAGAGAGTTTTCGCAAGTCATAGGCGTTCTAACAGCAGCATGTCCAGCTGTTAAGTATGGCTGGTTATATACGAAAATATTAGAGAGACAAAAGTACCTGATGTTGTTAAAAAACAATAATTACGATTCAAAAATAAAACTTCCAGTTTGCATTCTTGACGATCTTAGTTGGTGGATTACTAATATTTCCATAACGGTCAATGACATAAAACCATCTAACTTTGCTATGGAAATTTTTACAGATGCATCCCGAACTGGTTGGGGAGCATTTTACAACTGCAATAGAGTGCATGGGGCATGGAAAGACAACGAGCGTAAGTTCCATATAAACTATTTAGAACTCTTAGCAGTATTTCTTGCTTTAAAGACTATAGCATATGATATGGCCAATTGTACAATATTGCTACGTATTGACAACACTACTGCCATAAGCTACGTAAATAGAATGGGGGGGATACAATTTCCCCACTTAAACAATTTGTCCAGAGACATTTGGCAATGGTGCGAGAAGCGTAATATGACAATATTCGCTTCATACATTAACACGAAAGAGAATAAAGAAGCAGATTATGAATCGAGAAAGTTTAATCCAGATACTGAGTGGGGTTTGACGAGTACGGCCTTTCAGAAAATAACTAGTAACTTTGGTAAACCAGAGATCGATATTTTCGCTTCTCGCACCAATGCAAAATGTGAAGTCTATGTATCTTGGTTACCCGACCCAGATGCCTCATACGTCGATGCTTTTACCATTACATGGAAAAACAAATATTTTTATGCATTTCCACCATTTTCAATAATTCTGAAATGCCTCCAAAAAATAATTAATGAAGAAGCATGTGGTATATTTGTATTCCCACAATGGCCTTCACAGCCATGGTTCCCGCTGCTGCAAAGTTTAGTAGTATCAAATATTATATTTCTTAAACCCAGTTACAAAGTCCTTCAATACGATTTCAGCAGCCGTCTCCCACACCGGCTGCACAGACACCTTACGCTGGCTGCAGCGATACTCTCAGGGAAGCGTTCCAATACAGAGGTATTCCGGCGAGCGCAATAGACCTAATGTTGGCATCCCTTTCTCACAACACTAAGAAACAATATAATGTCAGTCTCAAGCGGTGGTGGCAGTTTTGTAATAGAAATTCTATCAATTATTATGTAAGTACAGTGGCACAAGTAATATCTTTTCTTACTGAAGAACGGTGCTAGTTATGGCACAATGAATACGCATAGATCAGCCCTCTCTATCTTATTAGGCAACAATATAGGTTCTGACGAGTGTGTTAAGAGGCTTTTAAAAGGTGCTTTTAAATTGAAACCATCCAAACCTAAATATAGGCACACATGGGATCCACAGGTAGTTCTCGACCATATAATGGAGTGGTATCCAAACAAAGACCTTAGCTTTGATAAATTGTCTAAGAAACTAGTAGTTTTGTTGGCATTGTGCACGGCGCAGAGAGTTCAAACTCTTTCGCTTATTAAAATTTGTAATGTACATGTTAAGCCGGATGGCATAAGTATTTCGATCACAGACATAATAAAAACTTCTGCGCCAGGTCGAGACCAACCCACTTTATTTCTCCCGTTCTTTACGACCACACCGAATATATGTCCAGCCACAATACTTTTGGATTATATATCGATTAGTAAAGGTTTTAGAAACGAAGAGTGCACTCGTTTAATAATTACAACAAAGAAACCTTATAAAAATGCCACCTCGCAGACTATAAGTAGATGGATAAAACTAGTGTTGTCCGAATGTAGCATTGATATATCGACTTTCACTGCACACAGCACACGACATGCTTCTACATCTAAAGCTCATGCCGCAGGTGTCTGTATTGACACCATATGCAAGGCGGCTGGATGGACAAGTTCTCACACCTTCGCAAGATTCTACAAGTTAAATGTTTGTAAAGATGACGAATTCGCGAAAAATGTTATGTTGTCAAACAATAAATAAGATAATTGTTTACTGTGATTGTTACTGTTCAACTGATTATCAATTTGTGTTATTTAATGTTTTTTCTGTACAAAAAAAAATAAATAAATAAATAAATATACGTATAGTGCAAAAAAAAAATAAAAAAGGGTTTTCTCTAAACATCTACTTAGTAAAAATAATATCTGAAGAATGAAGCGACGAAATATAATATGTGATCAAACGAGCTTCACAAGTGAAGTTCGATCGATATTATATGAGTCGCTTCATTCGAAGATATATAACATCCCTAGCCTCCCAACCCTTGCAATATTTATTTTTTGCAAGATCCTGTCTCTAAACCAAATGACGAATAACAAGTGAAGGTTGGTAAAGGTGGACTGACGAGGGAAGGTGGGGAGGCGGGGTTACCATAAGAAAAAAAAAAAAAAAAAAAAAAATCTCTTAACGTGCGTAAGTTGCTAGTAGGTTAAAGGGACTACTTAGTAAAAATAATATCTTCGAATGAAGCGACTCATATAATATCGATCGAACTTCACTTGTGAAGCTCGTTTGATCACATATTATTAATTAGTTACTCTGTGTTAGCGACGGTGGTTTACTCGTTTTTCGTCGTTGGCTTTCTAATGGTTTTGGTTCGTTGATTCACCGCTCCTCCATTTTTTGTTTACAATAACCAAAATTAAGAAGTTACTGTTGTTTTTAGAAAATATCTTAAAAGTATAATAGTACTAACATAATAAGTTATTTAGGTTTCGATTAGTAAATGTTAATAAAAATCCGCGTAATGAAGCGGGCAACACTGAAACTTTAAAACGGAATGTTTTAGTACTTTTATAGCTTACAAAATAAAACTTGCATATCTTAAATGTTTTGCAAATTATCGACTATAACTAATAAAACTTATACCATTGTCTTCGATTTTACTTAACCTAAGTCCATTATGTTCTATAACTTATAAAAAAAACTACGTAACTACATTTTCAATTATAACTTGCACTGTCTCGGCCGAAAGCGATGATTTTTATTTATCTAGAAACAGCTGCGTCGCTGGACAACTTTTAATACCATATATTTATAAAAACAAGCTACACTCCAGGACAACCTAAATTATGTACATGTTTACAATTATTATATATAATTACACCACTATAAATAATACTTTTGGAGTAAATAGAAATGATTAATGTTATTATAATTATGGAATTAGTTGTAAATAAAGAAAAAATATTATAATCTAATAATCAGCTTCTTTTCTGAATGTAAAGAAGCAATGAAATAGAAAGACGGCAGCGTCGATGACAGCGAATACGCCAGATGATAAGATGAGATCGTATGCTCCTTTATTTGGACGAACATTAGCGTAATACGATCTGTGCCAATCTGAAACAAAAGTAAACACCCGATTCTAATCATAGTTAATTTTAGATTTTTCTAAGCAAATGTCAATTGGTACAGCCTAGTTATTGATTTTTATTTTTATTTGACTGGCTCGTTGGCGCAGTGGGTAGTGACCCTGCCTTCAGCTCCGGGTCGCGGGTTCGATTCCCGCCGAGGGCGAACATTTTCTATAAATGAATTTGTTGGTCTTTGAGCCTGGGTGTATATTTGTATTTAAGTATGTATTTAAAAAATATATAAGTATATATTCACCAGTTGTCTCTCACCCATAACACAAGTATTAAGTTACTTACTTTGGGGACGGACGTCCGTGTGTGTAAGTGTCCCATATATTTATTTATTATTTATTTATAGTCCTATGTCGTAAATATCAATTGTTACAAAATTTCTTGTTTTATCTAAGTTCCAATTACTTTATGTCATGCGAGATCAAGTATAAATATAATGCCTGTAATTGCGATAATTCAAGCATGATTTACTTTTATACATTTTAAATTATACATAATTGTGTATAGTTTACATATGCTGTAATTTATATGAGAAAAACGGAGGAAATAAGCGCGTAAAGTTGTAATATATTTCTCTCTAGAAAATCAACTTACAACTCCATTGAGCAAATATAATATTAATATATAATAATAACTGTAAACTAAATAGTAACTGATATTAACGACTTTTTATATTGTTACGAAGACCTTATTTTTTATATAGAAACCGCCTCTACTGTTTTTGAAAATTTTGTACACCAGTCTGTTTTAATGTTACTTTTTATCGGTAAATATTTAATAAATATCAAGAAATCAAAAATAAATATCAGTAAATATTCAATAAATATTTGGAGATAATTCTTAATATTGCGACGTGTCACGTCATTTAAACAATTTGTACTGATCTTTCTTCATTCAATTCAATGCAAAAGAAGTCGCAAACATACGGTACAACATGAGTACCTTCAAAAAGCGTATTTTCCACTTTTTTAAAGAGCAGCAACGCTCTGTGAGAGGTCGTGTTCGGCCTTGAGGTGAACCCATGCTCGATCGCCATCGTATTCCATAAAAAACAACTAGTGTAGAGCAAGACTTACCATAGAATATGATTCCGGCAGAAGCGATAAACAAGATGGCGCCAACGGCAGAAAAAGCCAACGAAGTCCTCCATGCCACCGATTCGCCCAGCAATCGCGCGATAATCAGGACCCCGGTTATGATGATGAAACCTTATAATAATAATATATTCTTTATTGTTAGTTTAATTTATTATTGTCCATTTAAATGGTACACTTCAATGTAGATCTGGCTTTCATACTAGTTATGAGGCAGTTATGAGGCACTAGCCGTGAGGCAGAAGTGTGTTCCGTCACTTACTTATAAATACTAAAGGAATTTATAATTATAAATTTTTATAAGAAGTTTTTATGTGTGAAGTTAGTGTAGATCTGAAAAGACATGTACACACATGTATTTTCATGGGCATGTGTGTTTTATGGGCGTATGCAAAATTATCTCTCTGTTTATATATACCGTTCAAATAATTCTTTATTCAAATTGGCTTTTACAAGCACTTTCGAATCGTCAAATTACAATGAAGCTAACAACTGGTTCGAAAAAGTGCTCTTACCGAGAAGAACCAGCAAGAAACTCGGCGGTCACTCTTTTCAAAATTAAGTATTACAATAATGTATTAATTAATTAAGAACAAATTGAAAACTTTACAATATAATCTAGTGCGTCATCATAGTTTTATTTTTAACCATGTTTTTAAGTTTGCTTTAATTTTATAACACGTAAGGTTTTGAGTTTAGTTGAAGTAAATAAGTTATGCATATTACGTTATCAGTACTAAGATATCCTATTCTGAAGGATCTTAGGAGTCAGAAATTTTATGACTAAGTACAATATAATCTTAGTGTAATAAGTATAGGTAGCAGGGTCGTCTCGCTTACTCCTTGGGAGTAGGCGGGGTACGGGCCTCGAGGCGTACCTCCTTGCCCGGGCAGTTCCTCGCGGGCACTTAAGCCCGGTCTGTGTTTCGGCCGTAGGCCGAGGTCACCTAGGTGACCTAAGGGATGTCTGGTTCGGTGGGGAGGTCTGGGAATGGTAGCTCCCAGACCTCAAAGTCTTCTTCGGGTGGTCCTAAGTCGGGTGGTGTCATGATCAGGGGTGTCAAATCCGGTGTTTTCGCCCTCTCGCCCATCGCGTCGTCCTCATCGTCGCCGTCGTCATCCACATCGAGCCGCGGAGACGGTGACCGCAGGAGCTCGCGAGGCAGGGAACGTCCATCGGGTGGTCGCGCATGGAGTGGCGCGATGCCGTGGAGGTGTACGTGCGCGCTGTTGTCCGCACGCGCGAACATCCGGCGCGCAAGGCGACGGACATACTCCTCCACGGTCGGCATTTTGGTGTCCCGATGCACGACGTCGTTCCGCACATACCTCGGGGCTCCTACGATCAGTCGCAGGCAACGGTTCTGCTGGACTTGCAGTCTTCGCTTCTGGTACGCCGAACATAACGCGTACCAGGCGGGTGCCGCATACGTCAAGCGCGAGCTGACGTAGGCACCGTAGACCCGCAGTTTGGTGTTCATAGGTAGATGGGATGTGAATAGCGCGTGAAGCTTGGACCTAGCAGCGGCGGCTCGACCCACGACGTGATTCACCGTGGGGAGCATGCGCAGGCTGCGGTCCAAATCACACCCCAAAAACCTCACTGTGGTCTTCCACTCTACGTCCTGGCCTCGGAGAGTCAGCTGACGTAGCGGCTTGGAGCGGCTGGTGAGCAGAGCGGCCGTCTTCCCGACGTTGACGGCCATCCTCCACTTGTCCAGCCATTCCGGCAACAAGTCCAGCATACGCTGCATGCGGTTGGTGGCGACGATCTGATGGTAGGACGACGCGAAATACGCGCTGTCGTCGGCGAACAGCGACAACAGCACGTCCTCCTCCCCTTCCCGCAGATGGTGGCGCAGGGTGGGGATGTCATCCGTATACGCCGCGTATAAACGCGGCGATATACAACTGCCCTGGGGTACTCCGGCTTGGATGGTGCGTGGCTGGGATTCGGCACCATCCACTGCCACGTAAAAGCTACGGCCGTGTAGGAACGATGCCAGCACTCGCACATAAGCAGGCGGCATGGTGGTGTCCAGTATTTTGACCAGGAGCCCGGCGTGCCACACACGATCGAAGGCCTTCTCGATGTCGAGAAAGACCCCCACGGTGTAGCGCCCGTTGTTCCGCTCACTGGTCAGGTGGTTTATTACCCTCGCCAGCTGGAGCGTCGTCGAGTGGCCGCTGCGGAATCCAAACTGCTCCTCGCGCAGGGGCAGGTGGGGCGTGACTCGACGCAGCAGCAGACGCTCAAACAGCTTGGCTATGTGCGAGAGCAGGGTGATCGGCCGGTAGCTTCCAGGCAGGCGGCGGTCCTTCCCCGGCTTGGGAAGAACGATGATCTTCCCGGTCTTCCACGCCTCTGGGAAGTGGCCGGTGCGGAGTACTCCGTTGAACAGTCTCGTGAGCGCTACGAGACCTGTTCGGGGCAGCAGCATCAACGCGGCGTTGGCGATTCCGTCGGGGCCTGGCGCCTTTCGCTTATCAAGGCGAGCAGCGACCGACCGCAGCTCTGACAGGGAGATGAAGTCCTCTCCCCGGAGCGGCGGTGTAGGGGCCGACAGGAACCTCTCCAGCTTGTCCTGGACAGCCGCGTGATGACGAATGACATGGAGGTTGGAGGTGTTGGGGGCGTTGGGCGTAAATGTCTGTTCCAGGTGTGCCGCCAGAATCTCAGCACGATCCTTGGCGGCATAGGTGCGTTTACCCGCGGCATCGAGCAGCGGGTAAACGGGGGTGTCTTGTCCGGTGAGTTTCTTGCAGAGGGAGTACAGCGCTGTGTCGTGTTCTGTCGCTCGATCGACGGTATCCTCCCATCGCGCCTCGTCGAGAGCGACTACGGCACGCGCGATCCTCTCTGCAAGCCGGTTCAGGTCAGCCTTCACCCTGGGGCAACGATTGCGGGCCCATAGGCGGCGCAGGGTGCGCTTCCGCTTAAGCATATTGCGGAGCGAGCTCGGCAGGTCCTTCCTTCGATTGGTATCCTGTGAAGTCGACGTGGTGGTGGTAGCTGCTGCTTTGGCGGCGATGATCGCCTCCGCGACGAACGCAGCAGCATCGTCGACTCCCGAAGGTGTAGTGATCGGGCCTGCTAGCTCAAGCCCGGCAAGCTCTGCGGTGTAGCGCTCCCAGTTCGTCCGCGTCCGCGGCGGGCGGGGCACTAAGAAGCCTCCCTGGGTGGCTAGGGTGACCAGAACCGGAAGGTGTTGCGTGTCGAGGTCATAGAGTACCTCGACATCGAAGGGGTTGTCCAATCCGTGGTGCAGCACTATGTCTATGACGTCTGGCTGGGAGCGGCTGTCGGTGGGTATGTGGGTCGGCGCTCCCGGCCCCACCACACCGTACCCGCTCCTCACGCTATCTTCGTGCAGGTGCCTCCCGACCGCAGTGATGATTCGCGATCCCCACGCGTGATGTTTCGCGTTGAGATCGCCCACGATCACTGCAGGTCCCTGCTGCCCGAAGATTGCCTCGACATCAGTGCTGCAGAAAGTCAGTCCGGGTGGTTTATAGGCGGCATAGATGCGGAGCTCCTGGTTGCCCACGTTGACTCGCACCCCCTGTGTACGGGTGCTAGTGAACGGGGTATGCTCCAGCTCTTCGTGTATGATGTCCCTCCGCACCAGAGCGGCCGTACCTCTGTACGGGCGGCCCCGGGGAGAGACTTCGTCGCGGCGATACACGAAGTAGTTGGGCACGCGGAGCTCGACGCTGTCCGTGAGTTTAGTTTCGCCCAGGAGGATGACGTGGATATCCTGCGACTGGGCGAGTAGTGTTAATTCACGGACGTGACCTCTGATGCCGCCCGGGTTCCAATATAGGATTCGTAGGGAGGTCATTGATACGACCTCCCAAACTGGGTAATTGCTGCCGTGATGGCGCCGACTACGTCCCTGTTGCTCAGATAGTGGGTGAGCGCCGCCATAAGCGCCTCGATAAGGACCCGGACAATATTATTAATGCCCGAGTCCTGCGCGAGGGGTGGCGGGAGGAACGTAGGATATTGCGGAGCTCGCAGCTCCGCCTCTTCTGTGGCCAGTCGGTGGCCGCGGCTTCTCGGCGCCTCGGCAATTTCTGGTATTGCCGCCAACGATGTTGATGTTGGCGGCCTGGAGTGCGGTGTGGACGCGGCGGCGGGCTCAGCTTCTGCTGGCCTCGGCTGCCTGCGCCTGCGCCGGTTTCTTTTTCTTCGCAGGGGCTCCCCCCTGCCTATCGGGTCGTTTGCCGGCGGTTGCAGAGTCGCCGGCTCCCGGTCTATAGTAACCCCGCCCGCTTCCCTCCGTTGAGTAGCTGGGGCGGTCGGGATGTAGGCCGGCGGTTGTTTGGTCGCCGGCTCTGCGACTATGTTAGCCCCTCCCGCTTCCCTCCGTCGAGTAGCATGAATGATCACGCCGGGCGACGGCGGGGCGCTACTCAGTGCGGGTCGGGCGGGGGCGGCAGGCACGGCCACTGCGGGGCGTGCCGCGGGGGCAGGGGCGGCGCGTCCGGCTACCGCGGGACGTACTGCGGGGATGGCGGGGGCCGCTGCGGCGACTTGTATAGCGGCGGCGGGTGTTGCGGTTGGGGGGGAACTTGACCACCCCCTCCTGCCCTCTGCTTATAATAAGTATAGGCAGATTGAATTTTCACTTGGTGTAATGACTATGGTGAAGAGCTGTGGTAGCCCAGCGATAACACCGTGCGACTCTTTCGAGGAGGTCACGGGTTCAAACCAGGGCAGACACCAATGAGTTTTTCTGTTATAACTTATGTGTCTAATTAAGAATTGCAATTTATCACACGCTTTTCGGTGAAGGAAAACATCGTGAGGAAACCTGCATATCTCTAGAGAATTCTGGAGATATGTGTTACCTACCAATCCGCATTGGAGCAGCGTGATAGGTCTTAGCTCCTAACCTTCTCTCCAAAAACGGAGAGAAGAGGCCTATTCTCAGCAGAGGGATAGCAACAGGCCGCTATTTACTTACTTAATAACTATCATTTAACCAATCTCGGCCTCGTTTTATTAAATTTGTTCTTACCTTTTTTTGATTTTGAACCAATTGCATTCATGGTTGATTGCTTATGGCTTTGAAGGTTTCAAACAAAAAATCGTTTGCATTACTAAGTACTTAACTATTGCAAAAGGTTCGATCGGCTCCGTTATTGTTAATCAACGTTTTATCCAGTTATCGAAGCATCATCAGGAGATAGACTTTACGACTAAATCGCAAAGCCTCTGTTTTACGATTGTTGAGAATGTGGTATTGAATGTGCGCAGTGTTAGTGTATTGTTGTATTGTTGGTGGTTGGTAGTGTGTTTTTACAAATCATGCACGTATTAGATATGAAAACGAATAGTAAACTCTACGGTTAACGGTCTTACGGTTCTAAGGTAAGTCGACCCGCCTTGTAGCATCCGGCTGAGTAGAATAGACCACCCTCATTTCTTACCGAGGTGTCGTAAAAGGCGAATAAGGTAAGTTGACTCACCGTGTGGTATCCGGTTAAGTAGAATAGATCACCCTCTTTCTTACCGAGGAGTCGTAAAATACGACTAAGGTAAGTTGATGTCAGGCAGGCGGCCGGTCGTAAAATACGTAGCCAAATCATGTGACAACATGTTTATAACATGTTATGCCGACCCCACTTAGAGTGGGATAAGGGCAGGAAGATATGAACACCATAATTGCTTTTGTACTTATACTTACTGGAATAAGCCGAGTAGACCAAAGAAATGTGACGTATGTTGTTATGTAATACTTGAGGAGCATATTGCGTTCCTACCAACAGGCCTATGGCGATTACGGCAAGGATCTGAAAGAACAATAAACAAATCAATTATTTGTTATTATATATAGTACCTGGGTGACCAAGCCTTGCTCGGTAATTTTTAAAACGATTTAAAAAAAAATCAAAAAAAAAATAGGGCAGGTGGGGCTTGATCCTAGGTATTTTCACCTCTCTAGACCGCCCTTTCCCCAAATGATCTACCATGTCTTTACGTTAGACAGCAAAAAATTGTGATTGTATTCAACGTAAATTTTCTCCCCCGAAACCCCCTGAACAAAAACATGCTGAATTTCTGGAAAATCATTGGAGCCGTTGCCGAGATTCTGTAAATATAAATGTATGCAAAATAAAATATGTGCAAAAGAACCAGATTGATCATTGAAAGAGTGGCAATTATTATAAAATTCACAAATTTCCACCTGCTCCTATATGTCTAGAAACAAAAAAACTTCCTTTTTAACCATATATATATTTTAATCATAGATAAAATTCTGCTCACTGATAATATTTGTGTACAACACATACTTTTATTTGTCTTATGGAAAGTGTCTAGTTATGGAAATACCTCGTCAACGCCATTAAAACTCACGTACACAAAAAGTATTTAATTAAAAAACAAATGGCCAATGGCACAAATTACTAAGAGAAAGTCCATCTTGACATAAGCCAGTTTTCTCCTTTTTTATAATGCAAAATACCGCCATCAAATGCTTTTCTATCTCAGGTCCCTTAACTAAGTTTTCACTTTTTCCACTTTTCCACATTTGCTTTTAGTTTAAAGGTTACAACATATACATAACTATTTGCTGTTGTTCTAGAACTTTTTGTCTTGAATGTGGAAGAGCGGGGATCCATAGCACATGTAATATACATCACTTAAAAGGTGGTCCCCGGCAGATATAATGTAACTTTTAGAATTAAGTAAAATAATTTTTTATTTTTATTTTATTATTTTGAAATCACATTCACATAAAATACCTTGAGTTCCAAAGCTTCAGAACTGGGATGTCTTAAGGTTCCATTTTATTTGTCAATTAATTACCTATTTGAGCTTCATAGAGCTAGTTAAGTTTTATGATCCTCATATTATAACTAATATAACGATTTGTAAATCTTTGCCCTAATTCTACCCTTGTGCCATTGTTGTATGTCCATTTTTTATTCGGTTGCAGAATTCGGATAGCAAATCTGCTCCAACTACTAGAATGTATGTATAAGTTAGAATAAGAAGCTAAGGTTTTAGACATTTACCTAGAATTTGTTAGTATAAAGAAAGAGGAGAAGCATCTAACCAAAGGTATCGAAGCAAGACCCAATGTTTGATGAACAAACTTCTACTAGTAATATTCGATTCGCCATGTTTATAGGAGATACTATAAAGGAAACTATATTGAAATTTGCATTCAAAAGTCTATCAATAACATTTCATATCGTAATGTGACAATTCGTATCACGTAGAATTACTACTACAGGTACCTCTGGGCAAAGCATAACACTTAAATATGACTCACAACAATTACATGATTGTTTAAAGTTATGGTTATACATAATACATATCAAGGACACCGGAACGTAGATGTCAAGTTCTTGTCACATGTTTGTTCTCACAATTATAAGGCTTTTGTAGTTGTTTATAAATTAGTTGGCTTACAATCGACTGAAGCTTGACTTCATTTGAAGTCAAATGACAAAAACCTTTTCATTCTCCTACTGCTCAAATGTACTATTACAACCTTGATTAGGTTTAGGTGTTAATCCCAAGATTCAGCAATTAGTTACTGAAAAATAGAACTTATACTATACCCTTCAAGAGGACAGTAAATATACTTCAAATACAAATCCTTCTTTATTTAAGTAAACTTGTAAACAAATACTTTTGAAACATGAACTCTACTAGTGGTTCAGAAAACTGCTTCTATCTCCTTAGTCGCCTTTTGCGACACCTTGGTATGGAATTAGGGTGGTCCATTCTACTCAGCCAGATACCACAAGGCGGCTATTATCGGATATATTAATTCAACGTTGAAAATATGTTAAAAATTGTAAAATATAAGATGTTCTAAAAGTTAATATCAGGATGACATAATATGAATCAATTCGCTGATATAGGTACCTAGTCTAAATGTTTTAATATTTATCATCTACCAATTGTTCAGAATATAATTACTGTTTTCCTTTAAATAATAGGGGATATCCGAATTAAATTAATTTCGCATTATCGTAATTTCGACCGTCCTGAGCCAAAAAATCTAAATGTTTTGCCGATTGCAGGATGACCTTGTCAAACTTTTTATTATTCAAACTTTCACGATTTGGTAAATATTTCCGCAATTCGCAATTGTACTTTTCATTAATTTCAATTAGTTTCCGCAGTTTCTTCTTTGCTGCAACATTCTTTAAAATCTAAATAGAATTTATACTTGTTTATCACTTTTAATCTGTCTGTTTTAATTACTTACTTTTATTGTTTCTTACTCACTGTACAGTATATCAAATTAATTTCTAATATTCTTGCTTATATTAAACCTTACCTTTGGATTCATTATCACTTCTAATTTTTCCAATAACATTCCAAGTATCCAAAAGCCTACGAAAAATGTCAAATATCACAAAACCTTAGTGCTATTATGTAAAGTGGCCCAATGACCTTTTGTTGACAGTTGATCCAGCGATATATCCAGCGAGCAAATATCTTATTTCATCACTTATTCTGGGATATCTATTATATAGAATAGATTACTAAGTTATGACATCATTAACGATCTAATTTTTTCACCATTTGACTTGTTGGCTATAAACAAATAATGTAACATAGTATACTTCCGCCATGTTTTGTGGTGTGCCTTACCAAGATGTCGTAAAAGGCGACTAAGGTCAGTTGAGGCGGCCGGCCTTAAAATATCTAGCCCAATCATGTGACAACCATGTTTGTTTATAAAATGTTGCGCCGACCCCACTTAGAGTGGGATAAGGGTAGGTGAATGATGAATAATGTAACATAGTATACTTACAAACTCAACGATCCTTAATCCGACACACCAATGCTCCTTCAGAGCGTTCGCCGCCCGGCTACCTCCTTCGGTGGTCTGTCCATCTTCACCCTTCTTGGCTTGCGCCTCAGTCTCTCTATCTCCGGCTGACATGGCCCAAACTACCCGCGCTCCGCCTCCGTACTCAGAAACCTAGGAACAAATTGTTTCTGACTTTAATATTTATCAAAATAAAACAAAGTCCCGATTTAAATCAAAAAATTGAGCAATTCTTCTGAAAGTTTTTGGTTAATAGTACATAACGGTTTTATGTGAATTGTGTTTAAGAGGTCGCGAATTTAAAGTTTACATGCTGAGGGCAGGTTAGGATTGTTATTTTGTTTCATTTCTGTTATTGTCCTTTTTATATTTCTTATTACTACATTTATTATTTGTAAATACATTCATCAACAACAGAACAAAAAATGCAAAGGAGTTGACGGATCAAAGGACTTTTAATAACATATCGGTTTTGGTGTCTAAAACAGCTCAAAACTGTAGTCAACCTTTTTTAAAACACCCGCTAATTCGTCCGCGCTAATGTAACCCTTTAAATAACCTAAAAAAAACCTGTTCCTGAAAGAAAACGGGAAATTTCTGATGTTATATGTCATCCCAGTGTAATACACACCGGGTGTCATATTGTGTGAATGTAATTGTGCGAATTTCATCAATATTCGTTTCGCAGACAAACTTGCGCATTACAATATTAGTATAGATTTAACTTAAAAGTAATGAAAATATTGTTTTGCTATAAACTGCGATAAAAATCGCGTATAGAATTTTTATAGCGGATTATATCACAATAATATTTTCATTAATTTTGTATTATGGACCCCTGCAAAGTAACGTTTAATTCTATGAATTATAGGTTTCACTCACAACATCGCTGATTAAAAATCAACGTATAAAAATGTGATTAAAAAATCAATCACAACTCAACGATGTCGCATGTTACGCCCGCGGTTCATGCATAAGCGATTGGAGACCAAATGCCATTCGCTCGTCCGTAACGCACGCACGCACTTTCCAATACGCTACCAGTTTGTTACTCGCAAATATTTACGCTATTTACCGGTATGCACTTTCAAATGTGATTGTTTATGTTCTAGAATCTATACTAATATATAAAGCTGAAGAATTTGTTTGTTTGTTGTACTTTGCGGAGGTCCATAATACAAAAGTAATGAGAATATTATTTTGCTATAATCCGCGATAATTTATCGCGCTTTTATTGCGGATAGCAAAATAATATTCTCATTACTCCTGATTATGGATAAGCTATTATACAAACATAGACGCCGTGTGGTATCCGGCGGAATAGTACCACCCTCATTTCTTAGCGAGATGTCGTAAAAGGCGACTAAGGTATATCGACCCGCCGTGTGGTGTCCGGCTGAGTAGAATAGACCACCCTCATTTCTTACCAAGGTGTCGTAAAAGGCGACAATGGTAATTTGATGTCAGGCAGGCGGCCGATCGTAAATAACGCAGCCAAATCATGTGACAACATAAACATAACATGTTGTGCCGACCCCACTTGAGTGAGATAAGGGCAGGAAGATTTGGAACGCGCTAATCACAAGGACTACTGGACCGATTTTAAAAATTCTTTGAGTTAGATAGTTCATTTATCGAGATAGGCTATATAATTCTAATAACACCACGCTAAGATGAATAGGAGAGGAGCAGCAATAAAAGTATTACGAAAACGGTAAAATTTAAAGCTTTAATTGCGTGCGCTAAGTAAACGGTGAAAGTTATTAAAAAATCATGTAACACAAAATTGTTCCCCTCTAAAAGTTCTAAATAAAAGTCCGCGACAGCAAAAGTCTAGCTTTTAAGGTTAACCCACTTGAACCATTTTTATGGTTATCAAAATACTATATTACGGTTTTAAACTTTAATAAACTGAAGTAGAATAGATATTGTAACTCTTAATAAGTCATTTTATCTTCTTACTTATAAAATGAAATTAATAGAGCTATTGAGAATGCACTCAGTTAAAACATGTTAAAATTGCATATACATAAATGGATTATGTAATTAAATGAAATTAAAAATAATCTTTACTCAAATAAACCTGAGTAGAATAGACCACCGCCATTTCTTATCGAAGTGTCGTAAAAAGCGACTAAGTTTGACGTCAGGCTGGTCGGTCGTAAAATACCTAGCCAAATCACATAACATATTTAAAGCATGTTGTAATGTGACCGCACTTAGAGTGTGATAAGGGCAGGAGAATATCAATCATTTGAATCATTCAAATAAACTTGTAAATGTTACATAAACATTTTCTGTTATACCCCAGTAGTGACACCGTGCGATTCTTTCAAGGGTCACGAGTTCAAGCCCTGGGCATACACCAATGAGTTTTTCTGTGAGCTAAAATTAATGTGTCTAATTGATAATTGCAAATAATTACACGCTTTTCGGTGAAGGAAAACGTCGTGAGGATACCTGCTAGAAAATTCTAGGGATATGTGTAACCTACCAATCCGCATTAGAGCAGCGTGGTAGATCTTAGCTCCAATCCTTCTCTCCAAAATGGAGAGAGGAGGCCTATGCTCAGAAGTGGGATAATAACAGGCCGTTACTTTTGACTTGAATTAAATAAAGAAAAGCCTTCGCTTAGTCTTAAATCTTCTTAAATTAAAAAAAAGTATTTGGTCGCTACTAACTCTTTAATTTCAATGTTGAGAAACTTTATTTATATCGTTTAAAACAGGTATGCAATCATTAAAATTTTATTAGGTTTTTTAGATGTTTTCAATTTATTGCCTCATTTATTTTAGTTTTGTATGTTTTTCTTTCACTCAATTAACTTTATTTATAAAAAAATGTAAATCTTGCGAGGGTTTTTGTTTTAAGTTAGGTCTCAAATCATTCGATTGCTCTGGAAGGAAAGCTTACTGTTAAAACTACACAGTGTATAAGAGTAATTAATTAATTGAATAATTTAATAAGTAATTAAATAATCGTAATAATTAAATGAAAACGTTCTAAATACGCCATTAATTAGGATTAATAAATGTCGTATGTTAATAAATTATAATATAAAAGGTTATTTGTAAATACTCATACCATAGACTAAATTTTGAATTGAAAAATTGCGATATTGTACTAGCGATTTTAAAAGCTATAGAGAATTATATATGTATCCATAAATAAAGTCAAAAGTTATTATATATTTATTTACAATCATCAAGTTTTTCAAATAAAAATTAAAGATCACACCTATTATATAATACTGCTTAGATTTAACTACAATACACCTTTTACAATATTAATTATGACTATATAAAAATTATATTTTGAAAACTGCAAACGCCGGATTATTTGCTTGCTTTTCCGAATTAGCAGTAACGTTAACGATTCGAAAGCACTTATTTACAAGTTTATTTCAATAAAGAGTATTTTGAAAATAATTAAATATTCAATATATATTTTGTATATTTTGATTGAAATAGTTAAAACTTGAAGACTATTTTTGATAATAGTTTTATACGGTATTTTTCTTGCACGTTATATTGCATAGTTTAATAATATAAAAATAACTGATATTTCAATAATATTCTTAAACATTTTAATTATTAATTAGTTGACTTTAGTGTGACTGAATTATTGTAATTGTAAAATATTATCAATTTCGTTCAATAGTTTATTCATAATATTTATTGCAAAATATATACACAAATAATATTTAATTTTCCTTAATTAAATGTTTCAAAAACATTGTTCTTTATATTTCATTAATTATTTATTATGAATCTTACCAAAGAGTTCCAATTTCTATCCCACTCGCTGAAACGGCTTAAAACGACACAATCACTGTCCCAATCGCTTTTTAAAAAATACACTGCGATTTTAAATTTCGAACTGCTTTTGGCGCGCTACGGCCAGCCCGAGGTAAACGAGGACGCTGCACGTTTGTCGCGAATCGACTGACGTTGTACCAGAGCTACCGACTACTATACCTCCATACGTTACTCGGAATTAGTGTACAAGATAGGATGGTCTGCGCAAACTGTTGAATAATTGCGCGAAAACGTAGGCAACGTCACAAATAAGGAATATTGAATGAATGATAGATAGGGAAAAGATGTTTTAATTGAAATAAAATATACGTAAATAATAGAATATTTTAATAAAATAACAAATCAATAAACATCAATCCTCAATCAATATCAATCAATCAATATCAATGAGCAATATATATATATATATATATATATATATATATATATATATATATATATATATATATATATATATATATTACTCAGCCGGATACCACACGGTGGGTCGACTTACCTTAGTCGCCTTTTACGACACTTCGGTAAGAAATGAGGGTGATACTATTCTATTCAGCCGGATACCACACGGCTACTTTACACAATCCAACCATCTCTTTTGAAGCCTCTCTAGTCACATCATATCCATACACATTCATATTTAACACACGTTTGGTCACATGATGTTCATCCATCCTCATTATATGTCCATACCATCTTAATCTTCCACTTCTCCTCTTTTCTATAATGGGCGCAATTTTCAGACATTCCCATTAAAGTCACCAGTAGCACCAGCATACAATACTTCCTCTTTAAACCCTAAATTTGTTGGAATTCTTTAAAATTAATAATAGATATCGCTATATGTACAGTGATTGAGTAGAATTATGTTTTACGCATAGTGATGAAGGCATTATAATAGTAGATTATGATACTGTTGGTTTTATATATGTATTAAAATATATACATATATAAATGTTTGTGTTTTTTAATGCCCAAAAATAGGGATAAAACAATTTTTTTTTTTACATAAAACCTAGCTAGATCAATTTTTCTCCCCCAAAACCTCCTACATGCTGAATTTCAGGAAAATCGTTGGAGCCGTTTCCGAGATTCGGAAAATATATATATATATATACAAGATTAACTCATTTAAATATAAAGAATACATATATATAGACAAAATATTACAAAATTGGATTTAAAAAAAAAATAGATAAAATATCGATTTACGAAACAGGTCAGCATAATCCATTTTATATTTATGATATGGTATGTTTATGGTACGCGTACATATATTTGTACGCATGTTGTTCGGTGAAAAGTGGAGGCTAAACAAAGATATGTTAGTGAAGCGTAAACATTTTCATTCATTTACATACATAGTTGTATATATATACCTATATACCGAATCGAATTGGTCACAGTGGTCAAATGTTCAATGATGTATAAAAAACCTTATAACAATGTTTATATCTTTTGGTTAACCATTTGCATCTCTTGCAATAAATCCGGCTCAAAGGACTATATTATTGGAAAGTTGACATTGATTATTTATTCATCATTCTCCTATCCTTATCCCACTCTAAGTGGGGTCGGCACAACATGTTACAAACATGTTGTCATATGATTTGGCTACGTATTTTACGACTTGCCGCCTGCATGACGTCAACTTACCTTAGTCGTATTTTACGATTCCTCGGTAAGAAAGAGGGTAGTCTATTTTACTCAACCGGATACCACACGGTGAGTCAACTTACCTTAGTTGCCTTTTACGACACCTCGGTAAGAAATGAAGGTGGTACTATTCTATCGCGGGTTCGATTCCCGCCGAGGGCCAACATTTTCTATAAATGAATTTGTTGGTCTTCGAGCCTGGGTGTATATTTGTATTTAAGTATGTATTTAAAAAATATATATGTATATATTCACCAGTTGTCTGTCACCCATAACACAAGTATTAAATTACTTACTTTGGGGATGGACGACCGTGTATGTAAGTGTCCCATATATTTATTATTATTATTATTTAGCCGGATACCACACGGCGTATATTAATTATTTACCTATGTCATTAAAAATTAATTAAACAGTATGTACGTTTTGCTATGAATATTAAATTAAAAAAGGTCATTATCCTGTTTTGTATTGGCATGAGTATCATAAACTGCATTCTATAGATAATATGTAACTTTACATAATATCATGCGGGCTTACGCCGTATTGTTTAGAATATAGTGTTACGCAATGCACCTAAATACTTTACATGTTACAAGTCAAGTTACATTTTAAATACGACCAGACTTTAACTAACTTTAAATAACTTTTCAGACGCCACCAGTATAGCCATTGTCAGACCGGCTCTAGATATCAACTAAGCACAATTTCAACTAGAAATTGATTTTGATTTTTAGAAGCTGGCACTCTATAATTTGACAAAGTATAACAGACAATTAGAGCCATAAATTTATTATGATCTATCATAATAGTGAGAAGGGAAGCTAGCCTTAAATAAGACATATTATAATAAAGAGAAGGCCAGCAATGCAAGAAAGCAATCGCCAGCGGTTCCGATCGCGTGGAAAGATTAAAACCGTAATATAGTATTTTGATAACCATGGTTAAAATGGGTTAACCTTAAAAACCTTTTTTTATTGCTCCTCGTCTCCTATTCATCTTAGCGTGATATTATATCTATCTATATATATAAAAGAAATTTGGTCTAAGTTACACTATTTATAACTCAAGAACGGATGAACCAATTCGGCCGAAAATTGGTGGAGAGGTTGCTTAGAACCAGGAGACGGACATAGGATACCTTTTATCCCGTTCGACCGCATTTATTTTATCCCGTCAAGTCACTATAAAACGTGGTACAACAAAAACGACTATGACATGGAAAAACAAAACATAAATGACAGCTTAACGTAATTTAGTCTTTGGATAAGTATAGTAAAAATATGACAATTATCAAAATAGTATTAGCTATAAACGTTACTACAAAGTATAAAACAAAGTCACTTTCTCTGTCTGTCCTTATATCTCTATGTTTGCTTAAATCTTTAAAACTACGCAAAAGATTTTGATTGAAGAGGAAGGTTTATATGTATAATAAAATTCAATATGGAGTGGCGAAATACTGTGATTATCACTGAGTGACATAGGCTATATGCTTTATACCCGTGCGAAGCTGGGGCGGGACTCCTAGTATCTTATAAACCTTCCTAGATAAATGGACTATCTTACACTGAAAGAATTTTTAAATCGGTCCAGTAGTTCCTGAGATTAGCGCGTTCATACAAACAAACTATTCAGGTGGATATATTAGTATAGATGTACGAAAGCAACTTTAGTTTAACATTTAATTCTTTCAAGGGAGAGAAAAGAAATTCATTAATTTTAATACCGACTTGCGTGATATGAAATAATAACGAGATATCATAAGAATTCAAATAGTCTATATCGACTTAATTGTATGTGAGAATTATTTATGATCTCTCACTAACATAATGATTAATTTATGATCTTTCACTAGATGATGATTGGAACTATTGTAATGTATCAATCAAGTTACGCAATCATCAAAAGTTAACCTATAAATAGTAAAAATTAGGATCGTATCAAATCCTTATCTTTAATTTTCTCTGCTCTTCTCGGTAGGAACAGCTTTCCGAACCAGCAGTAGAATTGACGATTCAAAAGCACTTGTTTACAAGTTTATTTGAATAAAGAATATTTTGAATTTGATTTGAATAATATTTAAATGAGTTAATCTTGTATGTATATATGTATATATATATATATATATATATATATATATATATATATATATATATATATATATATATTCGGAATCCCGAAAACGGCTCCAACGATTTTCCTGAAATTCAGTATGTTGGGGGTTTTCGGGGAGAAAAATCGATCTAGGTAGGCTTTATTTAAAAAAAATCATTTTATCGCTGCTTTTTGGCATTCAAAAATACTAAAATTTATATTGAATTGAATTTTTGCCATTAACTGTCAAGTCAGCGTAACTTATTCGGGGAACGAGTGGTTGCGAGAAATGAAAATACCTAGGAGCGAGCCCCACCTACCCTATTATTTTTTATTTTTTTTGAAGTTTCTTTTTTTTATTTTGAAAAAAATTACCAAGCAAGGCTCGGCCATCCAGATATTCTAAGTTAAAACGATCATTTTTCGTTTTAATAAATCCTTTACTCTATTGTTTTCTCTGCGCATTATTATCAATATTGATTAAGATGGTACCGTTAGACTCTTTATTGATTTAGGTGTATAAGATGCATATTTAATTTTAAAGGATATTGACTGTTCTATTTCTTTATATGATTTTTTATTTTATTGCGTTTATAATATTGGCTTTTTATTTTACTTTTTTAATCTAGCTACTTTGATCACATCGGTACACCGCTTCTATTGGAATATAATACTTTGTTGTACTCATCATCCTCCTGCCCTTATCAACATCATTCGGCTAGGTATTTTACGACCATCCGCTTGCCTGACGTCAACTTACCTCAGTCGCCTTTTACGACACCTCAGCAAGAAAGAGGAAGGTCTATTCTACTCAGCCAGATATCACCAGAAAGCCTACTATACTGTTGAGGATTACTTAGAAGATAAGAATGTGTGGATATAGCTTGCTTAGACCCTGTAAAAGACAGAAATTACTGAATGTTACTAGTCATAAGAATTATATTTTTAAAAGAGCAACCGCCGAGTTTCTTGCTGGCTCTTCTCGGTAGGAACAGCTTTCCGAATCAGCAATAGAGTTGACGATTCAAAAGCACTTGTTTACAAGTTTATTTGAATAAAGATTGAATTTATAATATGGCGGTTCAACTTACCTTAGTCTCCTTTTACAATACCTCGGTAAGAAATAAGGGGTGGTCTATTCTATTCAGCCGGATACCACACGGTAGTCTTGTTTCTAGAGGATACCGGTTTATGAATCATGCATGCTTAAGATTATAATGGTTGTTTACTCCGCAAACTAACGCCCATTTATAGAGATTCTTCATACCATATGGGTAAACGCACTTTCCTATAAACCTGTAATTTTTCCAGTCAGGTACTTCCGAGATTTACCGCCATTTGTTCGTTCAGTAGCTGTTTCGTTCGGAAAGCCACTTTCTATCGTTTTCCGGTCTACAAGCGACGCGCGCATAACTTCATAACTCGGACATATAAATGTGCACGCGCCGCGATTGGTATCTAACTATGATACTATCACTATTATTATTATTGCGATACCATAGAGAAATAGGAAGCATACATTTTGGCGCCTTTTTTGTACATAGCTATTATACTAGATAAATAATATAAATAAATAATAAATATATGGTACTTACACACACGGTCGTCCGTCCCCAAAGTAAGTAACTTAATACTTGTGTTATGGTAGACGGATTACTGGTGAATATATACTTATATAATTTTTAAATACATACTTAAATACAAATACGCACGCACGACACGCACACGCACTCTTTTGTTTATGGTCTGTAGTAAAATTAATAAGATATTCATATCATTTGTCTAAAGTCACACTGAATGTCAAACAACCATAATTATGAATATAACCATAGATAATACATTATATACGATAATTATAAGTCATTATTGATGAATTATGGCCTAGCATTACTACTATAATATATATATTTTTTTAAATATTTTTGAAATTATTAATAGCACTTATACGGGCATTGACTCAAGAGAAAGCGGAAGTTTCATGCAAATATCAATTATATAAAATATGGTAATTAATAATACATTAACAAACAGAATATAATAAAAACAAATTAAATATTATAAATTGCCAAGTACTCATTAGCATTTGAGGTATGCATATTTCCTGTAATTTTGCAATAAATTCCTAAGAACGACGTTTGACCTGAAAAACACTGAAAATACGTAAAGGTAATTTGTCATTCTGTAAGTCTGTATTTTCCCGTTAGGTAATTATTAATCTTTAATATTTGTCGTCAACGATTTTCCTGAAATTCTGCATGTAGGTTTTGGGGAAGAAAAATCGATCTAGCTAGGTTTTATGTAAAAAAAAATGTTTTATACCTGTTTTGTTGGCATTAAAAAATACTAACATTTATATTTAATTGAATTTTCGCCATTAACTGTCAAGTCAACGTAGCTTATTCGGGAAACAGGCTGCCTCGAGAAATGTAAATACCTAGGATCGATCCCCAACTAAATAATTATTTTTTTTAATTTTAAGTTTTTTTTTGTTAAAAAATTACCAATCAAGGCTCGGTCACCCAGATATTATTATATTAAAGCAACAATATCTTTTGCAATGGTTATCATCATAGTATCATTTTCACTAAAAACTTGTGTTAATCGATATTTACAATGCAACATTTGATTTGTATAGTTTGTCAGTAATGGCTTGGAAGAAATATCCTACCTAAGACTAGACATCGTGTATTAACAAAATAACAAGTTTTATCATCGTCCTGCCCTTATCCCTAAGTGGGGTCGGCACGACATATTATAAACATGTTGTCACATGATTTGGCTACGTATTTTACGACCGCCTGCCTGCCTGACGTAATCTTACCTTAGTCGTATTTTACGACACAGGTAAGGAAGAGGGTGGTCTATTCTACTCAGCCGGATACCACACGGCGGGTCGACTTACCTTAGTCGCCTTTTATAACACCTCGGTAAGAAAGAGAGTTCTATTCTATTCAGCCGGGTACCATACGGCGGGTCGACTTACCTTAGTCGCCTTTTATAACACCACGGTAAGAAAGATGGTGGTCTATTCTAATCAAACGGATACTACACGGCGGCTATCTTTATTTATTTTATTTATTTTATTTTATTTTATAAGGAAAACTTACAGCTATTACATTCGAATAGATACAAAAAATAAATTACAAAATAAAGCCAATTAAAAGTTTTCACAGATAGAAGATAAATATATACATACGCTAGCATGGATACATACATACATAAATATAAAGGGAAATGGATAATGTAGACATTGGTGACCCCATTTAAAGTGGAATGGGAATAAGAACAATAATCCCCCATAACTTGCCGCATCATACCATAAAGGTAATAAACACCATTAATGTGTCACTAATATGACTAATTATTTTCGCGGTCTTGCGTTCTGATTTCTGTTGGAATTATTATATTATTCATATTGATATAAACTTTTTAATAGTAATTATTATTAATAATGACAGTGCTGTAACGGTTAAAATAAAATTAAATCGTATTATTTTATATTACATTTGCGTCTAAATATTGCAAAAATATTGCAAAATATTTTTTTTAGTTTAAAAGTGATAATTTTACGTTAAATATAATAGTTTTTTTGGCGATTGTTTGTATATTCTGATTAAATTATTTTTGTTCTATAAATCCTGTGTGACCAAATCACAAATAAAAGTAGTCATAACTTTCATCAAATTGGAACTCCATCCAAATGCTGTTTTACTAAATAAGCCTAATAGTTACAGAAGTTATTATGAAAATTATAGATGCAAAAGAAACGTTAGGTACTAAAAATATCATATTGTTTAGAAATAATGTGTAAAAACCATTCAGCGATATATAAGCATATTTTAAAAAGAGCTCAAAAAAAAATTACAACACCGATATATCGAGAGTGGCAACCCTCTGCTGTAATGGTTTCCAGTTGATTCTGAAAAAAAATGCGGTTGCCATATTTTGAACAAGTGTTTAAAATTTGTATAATATACTACACTTATAAGTGCATAACACAATCAACCTGCAAAGAGAACGAACCTTAAAAATAATAAATTATAATTTCAATAGCAACACTGTCAAACGTTTCGCATACGAGTAATTGTTACGAACAATAGTCCATATCGTCGACAATAACGACGAATAAAATAACGTGTATAGAGTTGTTTGTGTTCGTTCGGCCATAGCTATAAAACGTGCGTTCATTTCATCGTTTCATTTACTTCAGTGACATTACATTTTGCACACCTTCCATTTTTGAATCTCGAAACTTGTTCTTTTCTACAAGAACAAGCTTCAAGATTTTTGTAAGCCGTGTAGTATCCGGCTGAGTAAAATAGACCACCCTCATTTATTAAAGAGGTGTCGTAAAAGCCGACTAAGGTAAGTCGAAGACAGTGAGGGGGACGGTCGCAAAATACGTAGCTAAATCATTTGACAACTTGTTTATCCCACTCTAAGTGGGGTTGGCACTTAGGCAGGAGTATGATGATGAAACTTTTTCATTTGTTAATACATTACACGATGTCTAGTCGTATGTTGATATTTCTTCCCAGCCATTACTGAAAAATATACAAATTATATGTTGCGTTTTAAATAACAATTAACACATAAGTTTTTTGTGACTGATAGTTGTGAAATGATACTAAACTAATTGTGGATAATTTAGGTTCAATCTTCCAAAAACGGTAGAGATCGCTAACACACATTATAGCAACACAAATTATTACATGACCTAGTGTCTAATAATAGTCAACGTTAGGAATATAATATATTTCAATATGCCAAACTTTGCTATTTAACGGAAAGTCCTTGGATGACCGAGCCTTGCTAGGTATTTTTTTTAAGATATAAAAATTAAAAAATATAATTGGGCAGGAGGGGCTCGGCTCGATCTCAAGTATTTTCACCTCTTTAGACCGCCCGTTCCGTAAATGAAAATCCATGACTTGGCTACAAAAATTGTCTATTTTATTTAAATAACGTAAACGTAACGTAAATTTTAGCATTTTTTACACCATCACCTCGAAGAAATAACAAATGACATTCGGGTATAACCGATTGCAAATTTATATAGCAAACTTCTAGAAACCCTTAGTAAGGTTACTTTATCCCTGAAACTTTACGTCTCTTATGACGATGACTACCAGTACTCTACTAGTTTGTGAGTATATCCTATTGATCCGCACTGTCTCCAGTAAAACCGTGTATACGCCGCCATGTTGACGCCAAATTTGGCGCCAACATTCTACGATCGTTGTTCTTTATTCGTAGTAGGGGGTGCGTGTCCAAGGTCCTTTGTTGACCTGATTTCATACTTTGTATCATTTTAATGTTTCATACTTTGTAAGGAATACATTTATTATGCATTTGTTTACTACTTTTTTTTAATTGTTATCACCAATAGTGGTCCTACATTAAACATAGTTCTTTATTAGGTCGCATGTGTATTTAAGGAAGGAAAGGTGTGAAAGGCGAGAGGATTATCCGGTGTAGATCTTCTATTGGTTTTCTTTTGATTTAGCCAGCTTAGCAACTCTTTAAACTCTCTAAGGGATAACGGACCTAAACGCAAACATCATATTTTCTGCTTTGTTTTATCTACTATATAAAAATAAGTCGGGTTTTCCTTCCTGACGATATAACTCCAGAACGCACGAACCGATTTCCACGGTTTTGCATTCGTTGGAAAGGTCTCGGGCTCCGTGAGGTTTATAGCAACGAAAATCTAGGAAAAATTTCAATAGAAAAGCGGGAAAATAGGGAAAATCATTTTTTAAATACAGCGCCATATCAAAACTACTGGATCAATTTTAATAATTTTTTTTACACTGACTGACATGGGATACATATTTTATACCCGTGCGAAGCAGGGGCAGGCCGCTAGTCTTTAATATTTAAATGAGTTAACCTTGTATGTATATAAATATATTTTCCGAATCTCGGAAACGGCTTCAACGATTTTTATGAAATTCGGCATGTAGAGTGTTTTGGGGGAAAAAAAACGATCTAGCTAGTTTTCATTTACTAAAAATCCTTTTTATCGCTGTTTTCGAGAGAATACTAAAATTAATGTTGAATTCAAAAGACAATTGTTGTTAAACGTAAAGTCACGGTAGCTCATTTGGGGTACGGGCGGTCTAGAAAGGTGAAAATACCTAGGTTCGAGCCCCACCTGCCTAACTTTTTTTTTCTTTTTTTTTACAGGTCCTTTTACATTCTTACTTACCTTCTTACTATCTTTAACAGTATTGATCTTTTATCTTATTTCTGTACACCTCTTACATACGATACGTATCAGCTCTACATTTTCAAAAAAAAAATATTCGTAATGCGTTTAACGGTGAAGAAAAATATAATATGGAAGTTTGTATATCTCAAGAAAACTTCAGGGACACAATAGCATTGCGCCCTACATTTTGTTGAGCCAAGTCTTTAATTCTTAGAGTGAATATTCTTGTTATTATGATACTGTATTAATTTCTTAGTATGACATTTTTACAGTATAATCTTGGGTTTCGGTGAATAAATCGAAAAATAAATAAATCGTGTCTATTTCGTAAAATCAATTCAACGTACATAAATGACACATTTCTAAACGTGTTACAAACAAGTTTCTATGTCGAAATGTAGAAAATATGTGCGTACGTGAAATTATGAATATTATTTCGCTTCATGGAATGTGGCAAATGTTGAGAAATATATTTAAATATAATAAGTATATATTTTTCCATTATATAAATATTATGTAGCTAAAATTTGTTGCTATACTAAAAATTCTCTTTAAATTTGAAACGAAACGCGAGGTGAATGACCGAAGTCACTTACGATTTTATTTCACGACAAATGAATTGAATTGACAACAATTCACGACTTTCTCGATAGCCACTACGCTAGCATAAATTAATGTGGCTATTAAAATTACAAGTTATACAAGAATTTTAGTAATAATGTCTTTAATATTTAATGAGTTAATCTTGTATGTATATATATAATAAATATTTTCGGAATCTCGGAGTGCCGTGTGGTATCCGGCTGAATAAAATAGACCACCCTCATTTCTTACCGAGGTCTCGTAAAAGGCGACTAATGTAAGTTGACCCACCGTGTGATATCCGGTTGAGTAAAATAGACCACCCTCTATCTTACCGAGGAGTCGTATAATACGACTAAGGTATGTTGACGTCAGGCAGGCGGCCGGTCGTAAAATACGTAGCCAAATCATGTGAAAACTTTTTGTAACATGTTGTAATGACCCCACTTAGAGTGGGATAAGGGCAGGAAGATGATGGTTTTCGGAATCTCGGAAACGGCTCCAACGATTTTCCTAAAACTCAGCATGTAGGGGGTTTTGGGGGAGAAAAATCGATCTAGCTAGGTTTTATTTAAAAAAAAAACGTTTTATCACTTTTTGGGCATTA
Source organism: Morpho helenor (assembly GCA_029227775.1). Classification (NCBI taxonomy): domain Eukaryota; kingdom Metazoa; phylum Arthropoda; class Insecta; order Lepidoptera; family Nymphalidae; genus Morpho; species Morpho helenor. The sequence goes on along the minus strand of JARGCU010000019.1, from coordinate 3,365,118 downwards.
AAAATACTAAAATTTATTGAATATAAAACACTATTTTTGCCATATTCTCTTGAGAGTGGCACGATCTAATCGCTGCGCTATCACAGCTTATACAACGTAAGTGTCGTTACGTAACACGGAAGTGCTGTCGTGGCGCTAATTGTAACTACCAAATTTTGCAACGCAAGCGAAACTGCAGGCTTAAGGTGGTATATTATCATAATTTTACATACAACAAAACCTATTGTAGTCGAACTGAGCCAGTGTTCCGGCTAACGGCACCGACGCTCCAAATAGCTGCGCACGCGCACGCATTACGCTGACAAGGGATTCATTAGCATGTACAGTAGGTAACTAGTTTAACCAACTGGCGAAGGTGTGGATAATTAACCTACTACAGATATTTGTTTTCTACTATGAGAGATATATTCATACTAATAGGTCCTCAAAGTTAGTAACCGTGTATTTAAGTGTCCATACAAAAAAACTTCTCTCGAAGGTTTTAAAAATTTGTATTATACAAAAGGGAGCATCACAAAATTTTTCGAATATGTCTCTTATCTTTCTCTTCAAGGACTGTTTACTTGAGTGAGATAAATCGAAATCTTTTCCTCAATAAAATTTTATAAGAAACTTGACCGTATTTAATAAATATAAGACAATGAATCTCATAAAATATGTACTGAAGCGATTAATCCGTGCCACATTCAGCTCTGTTCTGGATAAATGCGTGCTTTTGTTACAGCTCCTTGGGTACTGTATAACGGAATGTGTATTTTTTATATTGTAAGGGCCTGTTTCACAAGTTGCTGATGAAGTGTCGGATAGTTAAACGACAAATAAACTCAGTAGCAGATAAATGTCTCTAAAAAGAAACTAAAAAGTGAAAAATAAAAAAAATCGCGGTCATGTTGCAATAGGTATTTGCTATCCAGCAGATAAACAAAACAACAGCCACATGATCTACCTGTTAACTTATTAGGGACTTTAAGTTCTGAATAAGCCTATCAGAAACCTGAGATACGCAAAATTCTGAGACATGTTCCAAATAAGCTAACAGTTTATTGGTAACTTGTGAAACAGGCCCTTAGGCTAAAGAAGCTGTGACTCTCTAGAGACGATCATGGGTTCAAACCCCGGGCAGGCACCAATGAGTTTTTTCTAAAACTTATCTGTCTGATTCATAATTGCAATTTACCACATGCTTTTCTGAAGGAAAACATCGTGAGAAAACCTGCATATCTCTGGAGAATTCTTGGGATATGTGTAACCTACCAACCCGCATTGGAGCAGCGTGGGACGTAGCTCCAACCCTTCTCCAAAAAGTAGCAAGCCTTTAATTTAAGTCTAAAGCATCAGTCATATTTCCTTGAACTTTGCACCAAGACAGTTTCTTTCTCTCTTCAACCAATAGACGTCCATTGGACATAGGTTTCATCAAAGGACTTCCATAATATACAAATTTGTGCCGCATGGATCCAGCGTTTCCCCATGGCTTTCTAGAGGTCGTCTGTCCACATAGTAGGGTCTGCCTACACTGCGTTTTAAGGTTTGGGGTCGCCATAGGTTCTTCAAACTATGTGCTCCGCCTATTGCCACTTCAGCGTCGCGTATGTATACCTTTGGCCATTCTGTGATGCCACTTAAGCTTCACGTACCAGCCCATTTAGGAATCTCCTCATTTCTGATTTGATCATGCAGAGATACTTCGAGCATAGCTCCATTCCATCGCCCGTCAAGACAGATTAGTAAGTTAGGAATATCTCGGATTTTTAATATTCAATATATTCTTTATTCAAGTAAAAAAGTTCTTTTGAATCGTAAACTCTAATGCTGGTTTAAAAAGATGCTTTTACCGTCCGTAAAGATGTTTTTTTTTAAGTAACTCGGCTGTTGAAATTAAGAACATAGAAGTACTTATCTTGAGTTAATTATATGAGATTTTTGTATAACTTTAACTATTTACTTAGCGCACGCAAGGAAAGCTTGTGTTTATGTTGTGTAATGTCGAAGGGTAGCTAAATGCACCCAAAAATCCACGCAATAATGTACGTTTCTCATTAGCATAGTACATAGTAGTTGATGCGAACTAATTTGCGAGTACAGCATGTTGTATGACAAAATTGTAATCTGTACTTACGTTTTCAGTCATTGGCGCAATTTTTTCAGCCCACACGTCGACTTCGCACAAAAACTCCTTCAGTTCCGGCGATATTGTAACAAAGCTCGCGTACAGGCTCTCCAGTTTGTGTTTATTTGAATTTACTGACAATTAATTGTTCAATTGAAGATAAATACAAACGAATCCTTGACTCGAATTTGTCGACCTACGGACGATTGGAAAATTGAAAATTTAAACAATTATTTGTCGGTTAGTATGACCACTTTACTGGATGACATCATCAGAAACGCTTGGCTGCTTAAATAGAATTTAAAAAAAAAAAATTTTTTGCCTGCGTATTTATGACCGACGTCAATTTACTTTAGTCGTATGTTGCGACACCTCGGTAACAAAGAGGGTAGTCTATTCTACTAAACCGGATACCACACGGTGGGTCAACTTACCTTAGTCGCCTTTTACGACACCTCGGTAAGAAATGAGGTTGGTCTGTTCTACTCTGCCCGGATGCCACACGGCGGGTCGACTTACCTTACTCGCCTTTTACGACACCCTGGTAAGAAATGAGGGTGGTCTTTTTTACTTAGCCGGATACCAAACGGCTAAGAATTTTTTTTTCTTTTTTCTCAATTGTCATCCCAAAATAATCATACAATAAGACCTTTGTCCAACAGTGGACAAGGACAGGTTGTTGATGAACTCAAACGTCAAAATTACTTTTTATGAAATTATTAAACTTTTCAGTAAAATTAAAGTAACAGCCTGTTACTATATCACTGCCTCCATTCGCCTTTTGGATTTTTTGGAAAGAAAGATTGATAGGTTATACATATCCCCAGAATTCTCTAGAAATATGCAGGTTTCCTAACGACGTTTTAATTTACCGAAAAGCGTGTGATAAATTGCAAATGAATTAGGCACATAAGTATTAATAGAAAATTCAGTAGTGCCTGCCCGGGATTTGAACCCGTAACACCTGAAAGAGTAACGGTCTCACTGGTCGGCTATCACAACCTGTAAAACATGTAGTACTTGCGTAAATTCAATGACACTAGAAAAGCTTGATAGTCAAAATTAATTCTCATTAGGTATTTTAATTCCGCACTAAAAATTAATATTTATTATAGAAATAAGCGCCAAATATAGTTGTTACTTATTATTTTAGAGGAAATATGTTGACGTAATATTTACTTTTAATTTTCTCTATAAAGAAATCTGTTTTGATCTATTGTTTAATTTAAAGGTGGTAGCGGAATGGTTAGAGTAACGGACTTGCGATCGAGAAATCGTGGGTTCGAATCCCTACCATTATACCACTGACGTGAACTCACTCCTAACACAAACAGCTAAGCATTTAGCTTAGCTGGAGGGTTTAACAACTTTACTAGCAATTTGTAACCCAAATTGCTAATAATCATAAAAAATTGCTAACTGAAGGACAAACACTTTCGTGCTTGTAATATTATGTATGAATTTTTATTTCTTTTATTGTTTTTAATTGTAATATGTTTAGCCAAAATCAATATTGTCTTGCCTAATTTTGTTTTGTCCATCACAATCTACATACAACAGTATTAATTTAATACGTACTTGATAATTGTTTTGCAGTAATCCCAAATGAAGTATATTCACTTTAAACACTAGCAAATGCTTAACATATATGTTTCACATTAGTTATGTCACAAAAACACCATACAGTTCCGCTACTAAACACCCAAGTGACTAAGACTTGACTCCATGTAGGATATGCTATTTGACTCCTGACCCAACTAATTTGACACTTGCATTGACCCCGAATTTGTCGTTTCTCATCTTGGATAAAAGGTCTTATAATCTGGACAATGCCTTCAATCTGAGAACAATCTTATAGTGGTTTTTTGGAACAGAAAATGCATTGTGCGGAAAATGAACACTTGAAGTAAATAAGGCACTAAGTACCTAAAAATTAAAATTCGAACTAAGTATGCAATTTGGTTCTAAAAGGCTTTTAGAACCAAATTGCATACTTAGTTCGAATTTTAATTTTGAAGTACTTAGTGCCTTATTTACTTCAAGTGTTCAAATTATCAATTTAAATTACTCTTTTTATAAGACCTAATATATTTAAGATAATAACGACAACTATACTGGCGTAACTATATTAGTGTGTTAACGCAGATTGTAGTGACCCTGCTTTAGCTCTGAAGATCGCTGGTTCGATTCTCGCCAAGGACCTTCTCAAAAAACAATTTGTTGATTTTCAAGTCTTGATATATTTATGTATTTAATTATTCATTTAAATTTTGAGCTATGATAGCCCAGCGGTGAGACCGTGCGACTATGTCGAGTGGGTCACGAGTTCAGATCCAGATCTGAAAACTCATTGGTTCCCGGGAACCAACGAGTTTTTCTATTAAAAGTTATATGTCATTCCTGACGAATTAACAGGATTTCTATAGCCTATATGTTATCCCGGTGTATAAGGATTAATTGTGTCAAATTTTATTGACATTGGTTGAGCGGATACGCCGTGAAAGAGTAACAAACATACATCGATACTCACAAATTTTCACATTTATAATATTAGTAAAATAGGATAGGATATAAGTATGAATCGCAAAAGTTTAAACTCTATGGTATGTTTAACAAGAGTTGCAATTAAATCCAGTTATGCAATATTGCAATTTACGATAATAGCTATGCAATATCTTAAAATTAAGCGTGAAAAAGGAAATTGAACCATCCTTCCATTTAACTTCAAATTGATTTAATAATTTGAACATACATTAATCATTTACAAAAGAATGAACATATAAATTAACTGTAATTATACATGGAAAATCGGAAACAGGGCATTAATATGATCAGTATAATATGGGTTAAATATATGTAAATTAAAATAATATCGTGTATAGGTCGATTTTATTTTATTCCATTAAAAATACCAAATAAAAAAATACAATTATTCAAAATAGTCTTAATTAATAATAAAAAGAGGTGGGAAATAAAATAATCCGAGAGCTATTGCTTTGAAATAAGAAATATTATTGATTTTTTTGTTCATAAATTAACTTAATTCAAATACATAAAAAGACATGGATTTTTAATTAATACAGATAAACGAAGAAATTCTATACTATGATGCTAACTCCTATTTTACATTTCTTTTGTAAAATGTATAACAGAAAGCACTGTGTCGAAAAGATAAATGGCTCCTTGAATGACGCACAATGCACCGACTGCCAAACCGACCTGAAAAAGATATAAAAGGCATGAAAATTATCGATAAACCTTAGGTCCGCCAAAAATGCTTCCTCACTTAAGCATCCAAATCATAGACAAGAGATTGAACTAATCATAGACAATGTTTATAGACAAAGGATTAAACTTAAAACACCTCATACACTGTCATCAACTTTCGATGTGGCCTTTAAACCTTATGGTGAGATCTACAAACGCTGCATTACCTGAGTCTATTGCATTGCAAACATCAAACCTTAATTAACGAAATCAAGGAATTTTAGAAAGGTATAAGTTTCATTTAAGTAATTTGAACCAGATACACGAGTATAATAGTAAATATATCATACTACTTGTGCGGTCGTGCGTTATAAATTTATTGGTACATTAAAGTGAAAAATATTTCGTATAATAATAAAACTTGAAATCCAAAGCAAGGAATATAAAAGTGAACTATGTCCTTATGATGATTAGCGAAAATACTACAAAAAACAATTAAAGTATTCCATTAATTTGTTTAAGAAATCATTGTCATTGATGGATTTGGTCTAAAAAGTACAGTTTAGCAATAGATTTTGTACTACAGCAGGTGTTGCTTAAATCAATCTTTTCCTTTCTATTTTATTGTTTGTTTCTGTCATAGCCCAGTGTTGAGCCAATGGGGCTCTCTTGAGAGAGTCACAGGCTTTAACCCCGAGTGACCAATAAGTTTTTATGTTGAAAACTTCTGTCTCATTGATAATTGTATTTATCTCACGCTGCTCAGTGAACGAATATATCGTGAGGAAATCTGCATATCTCTAGAGAATTTTGGAGATATGTGGAACCTAATATTGAAGCAGCTAGGTCGCTCATAAGCTCCAACCCTTCTCTCCAAAAACGTAGAGAAATGCCCAGTAGTTGGATAGTAAGAGGCTGTTTCTATTGCCACATTACTGCCATGGCGTAGGAGTTTTTGTTATTGGTAATACCTCATTTATTTCTACTAGTAATCAAAACTTACCTGTCTTTCAGCAAAGACAAACTGGAACTGGTGTTCCCCTTGGTATCCTCCCCAGTAGTGTAAAGCCACTGCTCCCACTGCTATCCACATGAAAACTCCGATGAAGTTCATCACTATCTCTGACATCGCCCTGTAATATATTACATATATTTTTATTACCTGTAATTAAATCATATGGACATCGTAACGTAACTTTGATAATCAACAGTATATAGATATTTAAGCCCGTAAAGGCTGACTCTGCAAAATTCCTCAGCATAAGTTGAGTTTTGTTTTGAGAGTGTCTTTATACCAATATAATTTTAGGACCAATATTTTATATAAACAATCTGACGGTTCGTCTGGGTGTATTAAGTATTTATTTAAAAATTATATATGTATATATTAATCGATCTGGTCTGTCACCAATAACACAAGTATTAAGTTACACTGGTTGTTCTATATATTTATATAGCAATCGCAATATATACTAGCAATCGCCAGCGAATCCGCCCGCGTGGAAAGATTAAAACCGTAATATAGTTTTTCTGATAACCATAAAAAAGGTTAGAGTGGGTTAACCTTAAAAGCTAGATATATGCTATCACGGACATTTATTTAGAACTCTTAGAGGGGAACAATTATATAATACATGATTTTTGAATAACTATAACCGTATACTCAGCGCACGCAAAGAAAACTTTTAATTTTGTCGTTTTCGTACTATTTTTTATTGCTGCTCCTCTCCTATCCACCTTAGCGTGATGTTATAGCCTTCCTCAATAAATGGAGTATCTTACATTGAAAGAATTTTTCAAATAGGTCCAGAAGATCTTAAGATTAGAGCGTTCAAACAATCAAACTCTTAAGCTTTATATATTAGTATAGATTATTAATCAATTAAAAATCGTTTGGGAATGAAATGGCAAACCTCTTGTGCTCCGTTGTACCAAAGAGGTATGTAACGATTTGCACCAGCGTATAGATGAGGTAGCCTACGATAACACCTGAGGCGACAATTTCAGCATCTGGATTCTTCTCCTCATTGAGGTTCCACGTGCCTCCCACTCCAAGGAACTCGCCATTGTATCCTGTGCGGTAAAGCACTAGGATTATTACGTTTAGGACCTGAAACAGAAAAATAACTTTATAAGTAAATTATATTTTGTCGTCCATACGGTGTTCGTCTTTTACGGGGCGAAACGATTGTTGAGTTTGTGGTAGCGAATATGTGCGGTGCTTGTGTAGTTTGGTTTGATCATGTGTTATTAGGAATCCTAACTAATCGAACTTTACATATAGCAATACATAATTTCTTTAATCGCGATTTATAGCATAATATTGGCATTACTTTTGTACTGAACTCCCACAAAGTAACGCCTAATTAATCCTATAAACGCCTATAAATAAGAAATTCCTTTATGAAATAGAGTTTCATATAAGAATATACAATTTTTAGATAAATACTCGTGCTCTTACACATCGGCCGCCATATTTCAGAAATATAGATAAAGAAAATAGCGATATAACGCAAAAAACTCAAGCGCCCAAAAAAATAATCTCGTTTGTGGATACAGTTAAGTAGGCAATCGTTTTACTAAATAATTTTCTTTCGTTAAAGTCATCTAGTAAACCCTTATAATTGACAAGTAAATTACAAACAGAAAGGAAAAACGTATAAAAATACAAATAGTACTAATAAACAGTCATGAGATTTCAACTATTGATCGAAAATTCATTTATCAAAAAATCGGAAATAGGAAGTCTGATAAGAAATTCTTAAAATATTGTTAATGTTATTGAATGACTAATACTACAAGATAAAAGTAAGAGTCAAGAGAAAAATATAATGATCTCATAGTTATTGTGTTAAGTACGAAAAATAATAGAAAACAATTTTATTCTATTTTAAAAAAGTTGCTTGTGCAAAAAATTGCTATATTTGGGAGTATATGTTGAATTGGTACTGTGTGGACAAGTTATTGGTAGCATAATAGAGCCGACAACGTAGATAGACATTCTCAAATAGACCGTTTGAATCAAGTGCCAAAATACTCATCGCAGTTTTCCTACCCTCATACCACTCTAAGTTAGGACAATGTCTTTATCCTCCATTCTTTTCCATCATTCGTTAAGTCTGGTTCTACTCTTTGTACATTCACATCATTCTTCACACAATCCATTTATCTATTTTCACCTCTATCCTGTATCCTCCACATCCCATCTCCACCTCCACATTCATATTTATAACTCTTCTAGTCACTTGATTTATATCCCTACTCAAGAAAATATTAAAAATACTGAGTTGCATTTTAAAGAAATCTGTGTAAATCCATTGATGTGCATGTGGACATTCATAGTTTGGACATCAAAGAGACAAGACGATTTGATTTCGAGACGCAATACAAAATGCATTATATATCAACTAATGATTACTATATTATAAACATAATGTGTCTACACCTAATGCCATTTCCAACTACGGTTATATAATAGCCCATTTACCTTTGCCTTATAAGAACTACAAAGGATAAGTCCTCATTCATATGTTAACTAATTCTTGATGGTCTATAGCTATCATATTTAGATCGCCAAATATGACTTCCCATTCCCAAATTTAATTGCAAGCTCCATTAGAATCAATCTAAACATTTTTTCTTTAAATTTTGCCATCCTCATCCTCTATACATTATAATATTTTGGCACACAATATTTTCGTTTGTGTGTCCACGAAGATTTAAGGACTTAAACTGGTATTTTTCGCGTTGGCAGTAATATTGGGTGAAAAATTTATAAGACTTCCATATATCTTTTCTACATTTATGGTAAATTAATTAAAGTTTATTTCATTATAGGTAATATAATAGGCTTGGTTGGTCCCCCTTATAACTTCTCTCGAAATCCATAAAGTCTAATCTAACCAGAAATGTTTATTCGGAGATTTATATTTTTATAATACGTTTAATGTTTATTAAAAGTTTTACTAAATATTGTCGTTTTTAATAAAAAAAAATATCATTTTGTTATTAATGTCAACTATTTGGTGTTTTTGTATTTAAAATGTAATGTCTCTTTCATCTCTCATGACTGTAGATAAATCACAGCCACTGACGCCGCAACCCACGCTATCTATGACGTTAAAATCTTCAGTCATTCAAATTTTCCTACTGATGGTGACTAAGTATATGATTGTAATACATCTTTGTGACTAATGACTTCTATATTACTGTCTATTTATATTTCATATTCTATAGTCATGGATATATCATCACCATTGACACCGCAACCTATGTTATCTATGTGACGTCCACAATCGGTTGTTTATATTTCAACAATTTTAACTATCAGTTATCTTACCCCGAGGGCGGCGACAGGAATCTTTTCAATATCTCTTTAATTTGTCCTTTTAATAAAATTGAACACGCCGTAATTGAATTATTTTAGAATATCTTTTAGTTACCATTCTATTCCATTACCAAATTCAGTTTTTACCTTTAAAGCAAATGTTAAAAAGATATACACATATACACTTCATTTCTTTGAGGTTGTGTGATACATGCACTGAGCGATAAGATAAAGTAAAATCAAATGCACAATGTTTAATGTCGTATATTATGACGTGTAATCACGTAGAATATGTACTGATATTGGTTAAAATATGACCCATACCGAGCCCCTTGTAAAATTCTCCAAATTGTCCAAAAAAATTGTAGAACCTTAAGATTCATTAATTAATGATTAATTTAATGATGGTAAGGATAATGATGACAAATATTATTAAACTAATTAGTGATATCTGTACTCGACATGAGACAAAATTAATTGAACGAGTTAGTCATGCTGTACGCAGGTCAGCAGTCAACAGATGTATGAAATGATCAAATGGTCATCTTGAGGATGTGCCACAGAGTAATATTTATATTTCAATTTATTATTTAAAAATTCAATTTTTTTTACAGCAAAAATGTACAAGTTATATCTATCTTAAATTTCTTACACACTAGGAATCGCTAAAATTCTTTGTGCGAAAAAGGAGCCAGCCTGTCACCTGAAGAGTCAATTAACCGTGGTGTAAAAACAGATAAAAAAAAATTTGCACTTAAATTTAATTAAAATAGTTTATTTAGAGTCTCAGAGACCATGCGTCCAAAAGATTGAAGTTAAATAGTAATCAATATAATTATTAACTTTATATTTATATTTTATATATTTTTGTTTTCTATATTATTTGAATGCATCGTGTTTTTTAATATAGAAAAAGCAGTCATACTCTACATTCTATTTTGTTTTTGCCCCCTTGCTTAGTGAAAATGAAGACAGATCTAAGAAAAGCCGATGGAAACATGACACTTAGGTAAAATACACTGATGTATATAAAAACTGAAATAATAAATTAAAATGAAGTAAAGAATGATGATACTATAAAGCGATTGAAAAACAGGTTAATTGATCAATTTTCTTAAGTATTCATTTACGAATATAAATCATAATTTACTTTTAATTATCGTTTAACGTTTTCACTTCGTTGAATTATTGTTAGAGTTATTCTACAAACAATGTTAACTTCAAATACAATTAGAGGACACATTAGAGGCTGGTTCTGTCTACTATAATGTAATAACTCTGTGGCTATATAGACTATTGCAGCATCAAAAATTTCATAATTTTAAGTCTATGACAAAATTAGTCTATGCCAGCCAGCTGATAGTATAACAGCGGCAATCGTAATAACAAGTTTTAATTGTCGACGACACCGACAGGAAGACTGGATCAAACAATAATGGACGTTTATTACTTCCTCGCACAATCAAAGCATGTAAATGTGCATGATTTTATAGGAATTGTGACTCGTTTTCATGAAATATTATATGTTATTAAAGCCAATATAATGAATCAATTAATAAAGCATTTAGACAAATAAAGTCGTGTTTTGACCTTTGATTGGAACGATTCCCTGAAAATCTTTTAAGATCATTTATCCATCTATTCCTTACTTACAATTACTGCATTATTTGGACTATAACCTTACTTCTAGCAGTGACAATTTTCATATATGAAATATATGAGTTCATATATGAGTAGATGCTGCTAACTGCTACTTTTGTCTTTGTGAGTTATTGGGCTATATCGATGCATGTCTCTTTCGTCCAAGAAACCCACATAACACTTCGACGAACACTGATAGCATCAAAATGTTTAAAATAACCCTTTTATCATTACGGACGTTTATAGGATGATAATAATTTTTCATAGCTCTTACCAAGGAAATCGTTTTAACACAAAGTGGAAATATAGACAGAGATCACGTTCCAATAGTTACAATGGCCGTATTTCAAGGCGACCACGGTCTGATTGTCCGTCCTCTTGAGAGCTATTGTTGCGACGCGCGCTACCATTGATCGTCACAATCAATTTCATCTGGGGATACGTTCTTACATTCCATTCTGTATAATTTTAATTTACATTACCTCGTGCTTTATATAGATTGAAGGCTTTTTGTCTCATAAACAGTTTGCTACACGTTCTGTTAATAACTAAACTACTTACTAATCTTAACTAAAGGTGAAATATAGAAACGGAGGAATTCTGAAGAGCAAAGACTTCGAATATAGTGTCCCCATTAATGAAGTATTAATCTTACTCAAGAAAGTAGGCGTAGAGTCATACTCGTACAGAGCAAAGTAACCGAAAGTACTATGTTTATTATATTTCTAGATGGTCAAAACAGAAATAATAGGATTCGTAGAGAAACTAAAGTTACCTATGATATTCATATTCATATAAAGGCATATTCGTGAAAAGGCCTAACGTTGACATTTATATTTCTCGTTGACGTTAGATTGGTAACAAATATCGTGTCAGTATATTAAAGAATCCAAGTAAAGACACAAGCTCAAAGAATTCCTAGGAAATTCCCAAATTTAAGCGTTTAAAACTTATCTTAAAGAGGATTTGACGTAGAAAATAATTAATAAGTTTCGTAAATATATAATTGTTTCCAAAATATTGATTACTACTTAAGTAGTACTGAAAATAGTAAATACAATTCTAATTTAGTATTTGTAGAACAGATAGAGTTAATGCGAAAGATAAACAAAATTCCAATGATCAGATAACGTGTAAACGCAAACATTATTCCGGAAGTGTTATTTATTAGTAGCATTTACCATTGCTCATCAGAGGGCTTAGTCATAGACCACTGTCCTCAGATAACATCTAGACCACAATATAATATGAATAGGCGCTATGTGTAATAAATACTTACTATAATGAAGTATAAAGAACTGTTTTTGATATACTAGCTTTTAACTCTCAACCCTGGTGAAAAGCACTCAAGCAAAAAAAGGTCAAGAGTATTGGTCAAACAGACACCTAAATATTAATAAAAATGAAAACCATTAGAATCTTTGTTTTACCTTGGTTCAGTGACTGCCTCTATAAAGTTTATATCAATAAAATTGAAAATATTTAACGTAATTTTATTGATTTCCTTAACTATAAATTTGATCTAAAATTATTGCCCTATAGTTCGTAATATGTACTGAGTACTGTTCTTTTATCTGATAACACAATTTTTTGTAATACGAACTACTACGTTTGAAGTACGAACTACAAACATGCTTCATTTTACTTCGAATGAGAAAAGATTACTACAAAGACTTTAGATGTGGTATTTATAGAGTCTAGCAAATAAATGTTATTAAAAAATAATTATGGCTTATAAAATATTATAGGATAAATTTCCTATATATTATTTAGTTAATTTGTCAAAAATCGAGAAGAAAGGTGGGACTAACCACTGTTAAATAGGTCTTTAGTAAAGAAATAGAAATGGAACTTCACACGCTGTATACTTTTTGAATAATTACTATTAAAGTAGGGCAATATAAGTCCCTGAAATTCAGATTGTTAAAAAATAGCCTGAACACATCTGATTATAAGTATTCTATCAGTTATTCCAATTAAGAAATATCTACTAATAAATAATTTGCACGCAAGTTCGACTTCTGTAAAGCGTTTGATACGATGCTAATGACTAAAGGCGTGGTCTTATCGCATAGATAGAGAATGAGGCCATAGGCATCTATTTTTTAACCCCGGCAGAGAAGGAAGGGCATTCATACACTTGATGCAATCATTTGTTTTTTTAACCATGTGTATATTTGTTACTCATGTTCAATATTTTAAGATCACTCAATTTTAGGCAATGTTTACAAAGATTCGCGTGTGAATATCAGCGATATCATATATTTTATATTTATTACTAATATTTTTTATTTTACTTATTTATTTTGAGTTAAATAAGTTAGGTTTAAAATGTGTAAATAGATGGTAAGAATATTGCTAGCATTATTTCATTAATTTTTGTAATACTAATGTGTATATCAAATATACTGTATTCAATTTTTTAAATCACAATGAAAACTTGATTTTTGTTACACAAGTTTTATTATTATTTCAATAAAATTGATATTTCGTGAATCATACTTGTCATTATACAATTAATCTTGTTTGTCTTTGCATTCAGAAAAAGCTCATTTCTTATTTAATTTGAATCAATTTGTTGAATGTTTCTTATAAACACTATCATGTTAGTGTTACCAGAAAACTTAAGTCGTATTTTACGTTAAGAGCGTGGTATATTTTACTAAACTGAATACCACACGGTGGGTCAACTTCCCTTAGTCGCCTTTCACGATACCTCGGTAACAAATGAGGTTGATCTATTCTACTCAGCCAGATACTACATGGCGGATCGACTTAACTTAATGGCCCTTTATGACACCTCGGTAAGAAATCAGGGTGGTCTATTATACTCAACTGGGCACCACAAGGCTAATAAATAAATAATTAAATATTGGTAAACAATTACGTCAGGACTGACTCATCTTAATTCTAAAGTTTCTTACATATCGATGTTAGAACTTTAGAAAGAGTTATTATTTGCCACATTGGGCATTGCCATTAGTTGTCTTACGTCCAATAAACTTTCTTATAGAATTTGCACTAACACAATTTAATCATTAAGTATACTTACTACTTTAAATACTTTAATCACAATTGTCGCTATCGTTTGAACGGAAACCATTTTCACTGTATCTAATTACAAATCTCAACAAAATTCACTATATTTCTGATATTTTCACTTTATTCCTTTGTTTTGTGCCCGTTTTTGTTAACAGCTAATTCGTCACTGCATGAGCTCGCTTATCAGCACCTGTACGTTATCAGTACCTAATCTTATCGCCTTCAGCGAATTAGTAGGACAGGTTGTATGTATGGCGTATTATTTAAGTCAAGACGATACCATAGCGACTTGGTCATCGTATGACCAAGTCGCTATTGAAACCATATAATTTGATATCACAATATAATAACGTTTATACTGCATATATTATAAAATTACTTAAAATCCTAAGTGCATAGCAATGTTTTAATTTTGATTGATTTCTAATATAAGAATTTTAATTATTTTCTTTCAATATATCAGTAAGAAAATAACGAAAATAATATATTCATGAACGTATTTAATGTTTGATATATTTTTCTCGTTTTCAACCGATAACTTAATCTAGACTGAGACTCTCGTATTGATTGTCACGATTCGAACACCTTAAGTTTCTTAAAGACAATTTGTTCATTTTAAATTTCATCATTAAATTTATGATTAAAAGGTAGGTTGTAACAAAAATTCTAAAAAGTCCTATATTATATACTACCAATGGCAGATTTAAGCCTTAAAAGATAGTAGCGGCCTGTTCTGTTTCTATCCCACTGCTGGGAATAGGCCTCCACTGAAACTACAGGTTTTTGAAGAGGATTGGAGTTATGACCTACCACACTGCTCCAATGCGGATTGGCAGGTTACACATATCTCCAGAATTCTCTAGATATATGCAGATTTCCTCACAATGTTTTCCTTCACCGAAAAGCTTGTTATAAATTGCAATTATCAATTAGACACATAAGTTTTAACAGAAAAACACATAGGTCCCTTCACGGGTTTGAAACCGTGACCTCCTCGCTTTCGAGGAGGTCACGGTCGCACGGTGTTACCGCTGGGCTATCACAGCTTATTGTTCTTAAAAGATAGCCTACGCCCTATTATAATTTATTCATCACTCAAAAATCAACTTCTTTTAAATAATTTCCATATTAATAGATACTAAACTCACAAAAATTTTTTTTTTTTTTTTTATTATACAGGAAAAAAACCCCTTATGGGTACCGCCGCCCGACGGGGACAGGCGGCGGTTATGTCGGACTCGCACCGACTAAAACGACCTGTGTGCTCCACCACGCTGCCGATGGCAAGGACAGGGTATCATTGTACATTTTGCCCCCATCCCGCCGACAGCTCTGATCCCAGAGAATAAACACCTCCAGGTAGGGGCCCCTCGAAAGAGAAACCCCCCTCCGCTAACCGGTGCATCGGGAGCACCAGATGCACCGACCGCCTCGGGGACCTGTAAGCCAGGTGTCCGATGTACCCCGTTCGGAACACCCGAAGGTCCCCAGTTAGGGCGGCAGACGATGGGCTTGGGCGAGTCACTAACACCTGGACTCACCAGCAGCAGATTGGATCCAGAACAACAGTTCGTGGAACCGCTCCGCCGCCTCCCTCCGCCCCCCTCCGCAGAGCTAAGGGAGGCCATCGCTGCCCACGATCGCTCCCTGCCCACCGTGTTTGCTATGTCACGGTCGACAGGGAGAGATCGCGCCCCAAGTAGGGGCCCCAACGCCTTGGTGGGCGTTTCCGCCCCCACCGGGTAATTTTTTATAGAGGTTTTCTTCCTCGCAACCCGAAGGTCCCCGTTCCCATTGCTGGGCTTCCGGGTTTCGCCGACGGTGGCCGTAACCATGTCCAGCCAGACTTAGAGTAAGCCCAACTGGACCCGTCGCTCATTAGGGACTTCACCCCAACCCCCCCGAAGTCCCCGGCCCGTCCAGATTGCCCTCTGCTAATCAGAGGGACAACTGGATTGGCCACCCCTCAGTGGTCCGTTCGCCAAGACTAAACTTGCCCAGGGTGCGCCACGAGGAGGCCGACCACTTTGGCACCCCACAAAAAAAAAAAAAATTACCCTTGTTAAATCTTATTGTATATTTACTTGAAAATACTTTAATTCCAGGATCTGGGACTGGACATAACAGACGTGCAAATAGCAGAATTAGAGACGGCAATCCACGATATTGACTTTGCTTCCGCCGCGGAACATGAAAAACGTGTCCGCCATGATGTTATGGCGCACGTCCACACGCTCGCCGAACGTTGTCCCCTCGCCGCACCCATTATACACCTTGGAGCCACATCGTGCTACGTCGGTGACAATACCGACTTAATCGTGATGAGGGATGGCTTGGATTTGTTATTGCCACGACTGGCTGCAGTTATTAGTCGATTGTCCAAGTTCGCCGATGAATATAAGTAAGTCGATAATTATTTATTTTCTTTTATTCTGTGCTGTATTTATTATTTTATACTTCAACTTTAACAACATACGACATAAAAAAGCCAGGACTTAAGGATAGGCACTTCTGAATATTGAATAGTTACGAATATGTACTAACGTAATGACAGCTAGAGGCTTAGTTTTGCATATTAATGTGCAGGTTTTTTGTGTTTGTATATAGATTATTGGCTTAGTATTTGGAAGATAGATGCCTCATTTTTTAGCTGGTTTCTTTTTTATATAATTTTCTAGTGGTAAAAGCATATCCATGAATATTGCAGCCGAATCATAAATCTCATGCAGGAGATAAAAGACAAACTATTCAATACTATTAAAGATTCTAAGACCGCTGCATTGCATGTTTTAGTTCATCCAGTATAAAGTTTACCTATAACCAGTTTTTTTTTATTTTCAGATCCCTACCAATTTTGGGTTTCACTCATTTGCAACCTGCTCAAATGACTACTGTTGGAAAACGGGCTTGTTTATGGCTAAGTGATCTTATTATGGACGAACGTGCTTTATCGCGTGCTAGAAATGATATCCGGTTCCGAGGAGTAAAGGGTACTACGGGAACTCAAGCCTCGTTTATGCAACTTTTTAAGGGTGATAGTGAAAAAGTGAAAGCTCTTGATAGAAAAGTCGCTGAACTTGCTGGCTTTAATAAACGGTATGTTATTACTGGTCAAACATACTCCAGAAAAGTAGATTTGGAAGTTGTTGCAGCTATATCTAGCTTAGGAGCGTCAGTGCACAAAATGTGTTCAGATATACGCATCCTAGCTTCACGTAAAGAATTGGAAGAACCATTTGAAACATCCCAAATCGGTTCAAGCGCTATGCCATACAAGAGAAACCCAATGAGATCAGAACGCTGCTGCGCACTCGCACGCCATTTGATTACACTCTATGCGAATGCTGCTAATACACATGCGGTGCAATGGATGGAGCGCACTTTAGATGATTCGGCCAATCGCCGCATAACGCTAGCAGAAGCATTTCTAACCGCTGATGCAACTTTATTAACCCTTCTTAACATTTGCCAAGGATTAGTGGTGTATCCCAAAGTTATAGCACGTCATATAGCGCAAGAACTTCCGTTTATGGCTACGGAAAATATTATAATGGCGATGGTACAGGCTGGTGGTAATCGTCAAATATGCCATGAAAAGATAAGGGTCCTCTCTCATGAAGCAGGAGCAGTAGTAAAACAGGAGGGCAAAGATAATGACTTGCTCAACCGCGTTAGGACCGACAAATACTTTGAGCCAATAATAAACCAACTCGAAAAAATTTTGGATGCATCAACGTTTATTGGTAGAGCGCCTGAACAAGTGACTGAATTTCTGGAAGAAGAAGTTATTCCCGTTCTACTGAAATATAAAGACTCATTGGCTTTGTTAGATAAACCGACATCTTTAAATATTTAATAATTTAATGATTTTATTACTTGACGAAATTATATTATAATAATTGGAATTTATTAAATAACAAGACATATATGAATAAATGATATATTTACATTATAGCGTTTATAGAAATATAAAAATGACTTCCCAACTTTACAAAACATCACATTCTAAATGAACTAGATAATGGTAACTTATGTTCAATCAATGCCGAAATTATAATGCTTCACAGGCACAAGCTTTAAAAGAGCATGAGTAATAAATAACTATGAATTAACATTAAAACAATGAAACAAATAAATAAGCCTAGAAAATTAAAAAGAGAGACTCAACTTAATAATTATGTTCGAATACAATTACAAAATCGTAGGATTTTCGTGACCACACTTATCACAATTTTAATGGCACGTTGATATTCATAAAATTTGTTGAAAGTACCATTTAAAGCGAATTTGTAAGAAGTGTGTCACCTTGACAAGCAGGTCCTTGGCTAGGCCAATTACAAGCACCTAAGTTTGGATCGAAACTAAGCTGTACTGGACAGTTGAATATATGAAGAGTAAATCGCTGCTTAGTACAATCCCATCTACAAGCGTAAAATTTATTACATTGTTTTGGATGACGGAACAATCCTGCTCTCTGGCAGTCAATAGAGCCCTGTAATGTTTCATCTCTGCTTCTCCAACCACCAGGACCATAGCGGTCAAACGCTTGTGAATCTACCGTTGACACAGCTGCTCCTGATTCGTGTACAGTAGCACTTGGAGTAACACTTTCTTTCAACAATATAGTTTCATAAGTCGGAGCTACAGTTACAGCCTTAACACGTGTTTTTATTCTTATCACTCTTTCTGTTGTTGAGATCACAGGCGTACTGGATACGTAGTTTTGAGAATTATCGTTGTGCGCAGATGCCACGGCAATGTTATAATTACTAGCTTCCTGGTAATCTTGATAGAATGAATCATCGGGCACGATAATTGGATTATAAGTAGAAGTAACAAAGGGTGCTGCAGTAGTAACTGTGTTAACCACAGGAATTGTCGAAGCTCTAGCAGATGTTTTAGTCCAAGCGCTATTAGTGATATCTTCTGAATCACTATAACCATTATTGTAATCAACGTCTTCTTCTTGAACTGTCGGCCTTCTTCCCTTAAGGACTAACACAGGTGATTGGCAACTGCAAACAGCGCCAAGCTTTTTAACAAGAAGCGGGTTAAAATCGTTTATTTTTGTAACAACAGCAACCTTAGGTTTTATTCTCCTAATCGGAGTTTGTGGTGACGTTACCTCAAAAACATCTTGTCTGATTGGAACTGTTGACCCTGTATAAGTTCCAGCGTTAGATATTTCAACCGATTCCGGTGAAGAGTAAGAAACTTGAGAAACTAATCCAGCGTCGGTTCCAACCGTGCCAAAACCAAGTAACTGTGATTTAGCTGTTTCGACAACGATATTTTGTTTCCTTTTAGGTAATGATGTTGTTGATACAACAATTGGAGTATTATCGACAAATTCTTCCCGATATGGATTATATTTGATTGTAGGAATGGATGTGCTTCCATAGCTAAACGATTCGACTCTTTTTTCCAGAATTTCTTCCGACGGTGGTAAATATTCTGGTGCCTGATATGCTGGTGTTGATTCGACGTAAGAGTTTCCTTCTGTTGTTGACTTGAAAGCAGGTCTTAGATATTTAGGCTTTGTTCGTCTAGGAGTCGAGGTAACTTCTACAATTTCAGGTGCATACGTCGATGTGACAGTTTGAACTGGCAGGTAATAGTTGTTAATACTAGATACTACAGGCTTCGAAGTAGTATAACTTGTAGATATTAAACCAGCATCTGGGCCTACAGTACCGAAACCCAAAACATTGGACTTAGCCGTTTCAACAACTATATTCTGTTTTCTAATAGAAGGACTTGTCGTAGATGACACTACCACCGGGACTGCAGTTGGAACTGAGTAATCTTGGTAGGTACTAAACCTGGAATCAGATTTAATGGATTCATCGTTATTATAACCAAAACTTTCCAAGTTTACGACACGAGAAACTGATTCTTCTGATGGTGGTAAATATTCTAGAGATTTTATTTCCGGTCTTACAGTAGATTGTGTTACGTAGGTATTTTCCACTGGTGGCAAGTATTCTGGGGCACTATAGTCAGGTTGTGCCACAGGAGGCAAATACTCTCGTAATGTCGTTTTTGGTAATGTACGAGATCTGTAGGTAGATGACAAGATAGGTATTGTTGTTGATACAACTGGTGGCAAATATTCTTCAGCTTTATAAGCTACTTGTATTTCGGGAGATTGGTAACGAGCTTGATTGTACTGATAGGTAGTTTTTGTGTCAGGGAGTGAAGAGAAATGAATAGATTCAACCGTCTGTGATGAACCTGAGCTAGACTTAGAGTCCGCATATTGTATTGAACTGATTGGTTGAATTTCGTATTGTTGCGAATAATTTATTGGTTCATAATCATATTGGTTTTGAGAATGTGCGACTGAAATTTTTTGATCAAACACTGGTGTTGAAGGTGTCGAAGCTGTATAAGTTTGGTGAAACTCTTGTTTAGGCGGTATGTACTCAGGTGCCTTATATGTTTTAACTTTTTTGGGGCTTTCATATTCAGCATAGTGATCTTCATATATTACAGTAGATGGTGTAGTCGAAACGAATACAATATCTTTCCCGGTTTCGTGTTGCACGTTATGAGATTGGTGGAAAACTTGGTGGGATACAGCGCTTGCATCTGAATATTTCCCAGCGGCAGAAGAGTCGATTGTGCTTTGTATTTCGGGTTGGGTATACGAATAGTCTCCTTGATTTACAAATGTTTGTTTTGCAGACGCCTCGTACTGAGTAGGTTTACTAACATAACTTATTCTAGTCTGTTGAACAGGCTTATATGTTTGTGTAAACACTGATGGAGTTGGTTTCACGTATGTAACTGGTGCAACATTTTCAGTGTACTTTAAGAAAGGGTTTTCATTGATAGTAACTTCGGGCTGCTGGTAAATTAAATCAACCTGAGGAAGCGATGTAGTTGTTACAAACTTTTGTCTATGTGACTGGGATCTGTATGTAGAACTAGCAATAGGTGCTGGTGTAGATGACACTATTTGTTGCTCAAATTTAATAGCTGGCTGAGAGTAATCATATCCTGAAATTGACGATCCTTCATAAGTGTTGACTTGGCTTGCATCGACGTTATGTAACGTTTGTTGATTAAATATTTGAGGCTGAACTGAAATACTAGGTTGGACAGTCGAATAAACTGTAGTCAGTGGTTGTTCAAATTTAGTTTCAGATATATATTCTATGCCACCAGATCCCAGAGTTGCTGATTTATGCACATCATCTCTATGAATAGTTTGATGGCTAAATGCTTGAGAAGTATACGCAGGACTTACATATGTAGCCGGGGTAGATTTTACCGTATATTTTAGAAGAGGATTTTCATAAACAGTAACAGGAGTCGATGAAATATATGGACGTGCGGTTGAAGATACTGGCAGATATTGTTGTGTATTGTATTTTTGAATCGTTTTCGAGCTGTAACTTTGAGGTATATATGAAGTGGTAGGTGATGGCGTGGAATATTGAATACCTGTCTTTAGAGCGTTGTCGAAATGAACATTCGATTGTTTATATTCGTAACCTTGCTCAGATTGACTCTGAGTGTAGCCATCAATTTTGCCGGTATCTACTGTATGTATAGTCTGTTGACTGTACGATTGAGGTTGGTATGTTGATATTGCAGGTTGAATCGATATAACGGGCTGGGGTGTTGTGACTTGTATGAGAGTTTCTGGAACAACATGATTAACAACAGTATTTGTTACACCTTGATTATAAACATCTACCGATGGAGTATAGACGTTACCGGATTCTACTTTGTGAATAGTTTGCTGACTAAAAGACTGCGCAGTTGGTTGAACATATGTTGATACTGATGGTCCAGTTGTGTACGCTACGAGTTTTTTGAACGGTGGCTCGTTCACAGGACTTGGCGTTGAGTACTCAAAACCAACAGATTCTACTTTATGAATGGTTTGTTGACTGTGTCCAAATCCTTGAGGTTTGTAAGATATCACTGTAGCCGCTGGAATCGCTGTAGTATACGAAATTCCATCTTCAAATGTAGCTGTAGGTTTGCTGTAATCGTATCCTGTTGATTCAGAATGAATTGTTGACCCTGTATTATATTTTGAAGAGTAATCCTTACTTTCGAATTCGTAGTTCAACCCTTGGTTATAGTTGGTAACTTGAATTTGAGGGGTTATTTGTTTCACAGGAATCACAGTTGGTTGAACATACGTTACGGTCGGTTGACTATATCCAAAAACTTGTTTTATGCTTGTTTTGGGTGCAACGGGAACATATGTGGTTTTGTATGTTGTAACTGGTACGGGTGTCGCTGTAGTGGGCACTCCAGAAGAAGTAGGGTTAGTTGCAAAACTGTAGCCATTTACATTTTGATTAGACGTTGCAAATTGGCTTATAGAAACAGCTGGTGCTGATACAACATTAGTTTGATGAACAACCCCGTTCCTGTATGATTGGCCTTGATTTTCTTGGTTGAAATAATTAGTATCAATTAATGTTGTTTTGCCCACGAGATCAGCCTTTACCGCTCCAGCAGTTAAAGTATGAGCCGCACCAGGGTAAACTTTGTCGTCGCTAACATATTCACCATTTCCATTGCCATAACTACCGTAATAAGTGCTTGTAGCACCGCCAGTACTTCCACTAACACCAGTAGAATATGCGTCGAGGTGACCTTGAATACTGTAAAGATTTTGAACGATACCAGGCCCTTCGTTAAATGCGATCGCTGGTTTTGGATACACGTAACCTCTGTTACCATTTTGGTCATAGGAACCATGATCATTGGATCCTTTGTATTTGTTCGTATCATAATCGTAGGTTTGTGTATATTTATTATCGACATGCACGTAAGGTACAGGTGGCACATCTAGATGGTTGTATGGCTGTGCGCGATCACCGGCAGGATTGTGAACGTAGGCACCGGAGTTGTCTTTACGGTAATACCCAGTGTTGTACCTACCATCCTCGTATCTTGGTGATGCTCCGCTATAAGCATCATTTCCTCTATATTTTCCGGAATCGTAGCGTCCCTTAGATTTAATACCACTCAAGCTTTGCGCAGTATTAAGTCTGGTAGCACTAGCTCCATTTGTAGGTAATCTGTAATCATCTAAAATTATGGATCCACTCGTATATTTCTCCCCGCCATTGTAATTTGTTGCTTGCACGAAGCCTTTGTTGATATCGTCTGCGGCAACATAGTTATAAGAAAGGCCACTTGGTTCTCCATGACTGCCGATCGCTAGATCATCTTCAATTTGATATGTATTCGGTCCAGCAAATCCTAAGTTAGAAACTTCTTGGGATGCAATGTAATTAGTATCAAGAATATCGTCCTTGGATAGAAAACCGGTTTGTATGCCAACAAGGTTGTCTAGAGAAGCTCCAGATATTAAACTCTGATGGGCTGCGATATTAACTGAATCAGCTGTCTTTCCCTGGAATCCGGTAGCACCTGCAAAAATATAAACATCATTACTACTTATCAAATCTTACATCTTTCCATAACCTACCACTCCACATTGGAGCAGCGTGGTAGGTTTTAGCTCAAGCTCTTATCACTGGAATTCTTTCCTCAAAAATGAGCGAGAGGAGTTCTATGGTCATCAGTGGGATATTTAAGAGGCCGCTACTTTACTTCATAAAGATAAGTGTACAAGTTTGAATTGAATCTATGGGCCAAAATTAAGTTCAAAGGAGAGGGTTGCATACAAACATATGGGTAAACCAATATATAGGGTGTAAAAATAACATACCAGTAAGTGCTGCGGCGGAAAAACCGAACGCTTCAGCTTCGTATCTGGCTATATTTCCACAATCGGGGACCAGCCATGGCCATTCGCACTTAAGACGAAGGGAATCAAAACCAAGGCCGAAGGGACAACGGAACTCATAAGCTGTCAATGGCGCCTTCCCATGATCCAGACAAGCGAAGAACCAACGACAATTTTCTGGATCGGCATAATAACCTAAAAATGGATTAATATTTATAAATAACTATTTATTTTATTTATTTATTTATTTATTTATTTCTTATTAATAAAGTATTGCGTAACCCACATTTACAAGATGTTATTAAAAAGAAAGTTATAATTTGGCCGTTGAAGTGGGAGAACATCTGACTCCTAACTAAGAAAACTTGTGTTTAGGATTATCATTAATTCTGCAGACTTGTTTATTTTGCCATACTTTGTTATGCAATATAGATGCTCTGGATTACCACAAATGAAAGAAAAACCATGATTAATATTCTAGTAATATAAAAAAAAGTAAAAGAAAAAGAATCAATGATACTGCAAATCATAACAAATATTTTAACTTCATTTCCATTCTCGCATTAACAAAGTCCGAAGTAATTTATTTGTGTACCCACTTATCAAAGTGACAGTAAGCTAGCGATATATAATCAACAAGCTTGCGGCTTCGCTCCCATAGAAATCAGTGTCATAAAGTTTGCCCGGTTCCCGCCCGGTGACGCTGTAAAAGCCGTTAGGGCTAACAGCATATAGTCAAATACAAAAAAAAAAGTTTGCCCGCGTATTGTAATATACTATTAAACTAAAATTATTAACTTAAAGCTTCCTCAAGAAGTACATTATCTTTTAGTGAAGACCGTACAAATATCTGTTTAGTAGATTCTGAGAAAATCGGTCACATGCAGACAGACAGCTTTTGGGGACTTTGTTTTATAATGTGTATAGATATTAAATTGGGTATATTCATCGACATCGCGTAACGTCTACAAAACTCATGACTTTTAAAGAGACCTATAACTTGGAAGATTAAGAAAACACTATATTTTAGTAATTCGTAGCTCGAAGATAATAGACGCATTGAAATAAGGATTACAATAAATCTAACTAAATTGAGCCTAATTTTGAACTCGATCAATTTAATACTAAGCGTGTGATATATATCCGCGGTGTATAAGTTTTAGTTGTGTCAAATTTTAATACTAGTCCAGAAAATTGTCTGTGAAAGTTAAACCGATAGACTTTCGCATTTCAAATTTAAGTATGGATTCGTATTACATTTACTTTTTCAAAAGTTAGCTTACCTTCATGTTCTGGACACACGAATCTGGTCGGTGGCACAGGAGCGATTTCCGAGGAGCCGGGACAAGCCTGTGAGTGCGGTAAGCTGCCAGGCCATACACACACTTCGTATCGCGAATCGAAAGCCAGACCAGCTGGACAATCGAACTCGAACACCTGGAAATAATAGATAGATAGAACAGCAAACACTTAATCGTATACAGAGTTTAAGTAGAGAAGTAAGTAGCGGCCTGTTGCTCTCCCACTGCTGGGAATAGACCACTTCTCTCCCTAATAATCTATACAGATTGGAGCTAAGACCTACCACGCTACTTCAATGCGGATTGGTAGGTTACACATATCTCCAAAATTCTCTAGAGATATGCTGGTTTCCTCACGATGTTTTCCTTCAACGAAAGCGTGTGATAAATTACAAATATCAATTAGACGCATAAGTTTTAACAGAAAAACTATATAATAATTATATATAAAAAACTCATTGGTGTCTGCCCAGGTTTAAAACATCCTCGAAAGAGTCGCACGGTGTTACCGCCAGGCTACAGCTTTTAAGTAGAGTAAACATTCACAAATTATACGAGCAATGGACCTAAGTAGGCTTGGAATATCTCTGATGAAATCAATATTGAGAGGATTCATAAAAGAACCAAAGTTACCGATACAGATCAGCGTTAGATGCGAACTTGAATGAACTTTCAAATACCGTGAATTCTGGAGATAGTTGGTCGAACTTCACACAGCGATAGAATCTAGCGCAGGAACGAGGATGCACGAAATATCCTTGTCGAGAGCAAGAGAACTCGGTTCTCGTGTCCTGGAATCAAAAAGTTTATACACATACATATATGTAACTTAAAGGAGCACTCCGCCAGCTTATCTTAATGTTCAACAGACAGTATCTGGGTGATTTTTTACAAAATTAAAAAAAAATTGGGTAGGTCGGGCTCGAGCCTAGGTATTTTCATTTTTAGAGACCACCCGTTCCCCGAATAAGCTACGCTAACTTGACAGTTTACACCAAAAGACGTATTTTATATGCAATGTAAATTTTAGTATTTTTAATGCCCAAAAATAGGGATAGAGCGAATTTTTCAATAAAACCTCCCAAAAACCTCCTACATGGCGAATTTCAGGAAAATCGTTTGAGCCGTTTCCGAAATTCTGAAAATATATATATACATACAAGATTAACTCATTTAAATATTAAAGACAATCATAAAACTCGAAATACTTATAAAATAGAGTTTAAAGGACTTACATCACCACAATCACACAAAAGCCATACAGTTAGAAATACAAACTACCTACTTTTAGTTTTGACGTGACAACGTTTTAAATTAGGTTGCGACTTGGAGTCACTCATGAAAAAGTGTAACGCCCGCTCACGTCTGTTACGATGAGTCACCGAACGAAAGAGAGGCCCGCCGGACTGGCGAATGCCTTGCGTCTCTCTCCCACTCCAATCCATCACATTTAAAAAGACGTTGTCACGTAAAATCTTTGCCCGTAAAACAGACTTTACAGGCAACCGTTTTTTTATCTTATTTTTAACTGTTTATAACAATTGTAAAACGTACCTCTCTAATCGAATGAATCACACCATCGGAGTCGACAACTTGCGTAATGCGGTAGGGGGAGACTTGCAGAGCGTCCAGTGCACGACCAGCTACACTCGGGGCTGATAGGATTTCGTTTTCCAGAGATCTGGAATTATAAATTTTATAAAGGTTAAGCAAGTTTATTTAACTCAATAATTACCAAGTAAAACGATAACGTAGACGTCCGAAGCCTAGTTGCAAATAGGCTTTATAAGAAAACTCGAAGTCTCATATTGTGGACGTTAACATGCAGTCTAACACAAAGATTTGAAAACCAATATCAGACGATATCTAACAAGTTTCTCATATATTTTCTTTATTATACTAATTATCGTTAACGGATTTTCAACAAATAATTAACAATCATTTAATATATTTTGTGTCGGCAGCACTGATTGAGGTGAAAGGAGTGGAAAGACATTATATAGAGGTAACGGTCGGTAAGAGTGTCTTGTATCCAAGGGTCTCTTGGGTATTCCGTACAGTGAACATTGAGACTGAATCCTCACAAACTTTCGCATTTATAATATTAGTAATATTATAAATGCGAAAGTTTGTGAGTATGCATGTATGTTCACCAATCAATGAAATTTGGTACAATTATTTTTTATACAACGGAATAACATAGGCTATAGAAATCCTGTTAATTCTACTAGAATACGATGACATTGAAAAGCGCCATCCATTATCGACCTATCGCACGACAACAGACCACGTGAACGAAGTCGCGGGTCAAAGCTAGTATATTATGATAGGAGTGTCTTTCACTAAATGCACATATGTGTTATTGATATATTTGTACTGGGGCTACAGATATATCATTAATTGTTGAAATGAAGCTGGAATACACCGTCTAAATTTTGTCAGCGCGACTCATACACTTATATTATTACCCATTGTAGTACTTTACCTCAATACAGCTGCCCTAGGAGCTCTGCTCTGCTGGTTCAACACTTTTGTCAAAGAGGTCCTTAAAGTTGGTCCACACGGAGTCTCGATATCACGGTCGGCGTTGTAAAGGGCCAATCCGGCAAGACCTCTTACTCGCGCGTATTTTCCTTTCACATCCACTGAAGAGGAATCTTCGAATGATATCCAGGTTTTGTCCCTGAAAACAAAAACATTGGTATAGATCGTTGGAATCAATTTAAGTCACATGCCGTTTTATTATGTGATATTTAAATTCTGCTGGACTTTGTATTAAGATTGCGTAGATATCAAATAAAAATTAGCATAAATCGAATGAACTTTTGGCAGCCATGATGGCGGAACAGTAAGAGCACAGTGGAAGCTCGAGATCCTTAAACAAATTTGCACTGTTCTAAACCTTACCACCTATAAGTTAGTAACCTATAAGTTTTCTATAATAATGTAGTACTTACTTAATTTGATATTTACTAGTCATCGACCTTTTCATTTTGATGGAAACTTTCGTTATGAAACTCTACAAAAAACGAATTTCACTAAATTCTGGTAGGTATATATCTAAATTCAAGTTCCTTATCCTTCTCCATGTCTTTAAAATGTTTTTCATTAGGAGTGAGACAATTTAAGACTTTTACTTCTCATTTAAAATAGTTCGTCTAATAATCACGTTAAAAATATTTCATGATAAAATATAGTTAGTATAACAACGTGTAAGCAACCGGCTCTATCACACTCATGTTTGATTACATAATTGTAATCAGAGATCAAATAAGCTTAAAGCTTATTTTGCTTACAACATTATAATATAACTTCTATTCAAGCCATTCAATATTCCTAATAGGATTATGGAAATTACAAAGAGAATTGTGAAACGCAGGTTGACATCTTTAAAAATTATTTATAGCTTGAACGACGAACATCCGACAACATTGTTGTGAACAACTTGTTTTCTTCAGAATTTAGCTTCAAGTTCTTTCGTCGGATAATAAGAAACGAGTTGGCAAAACCTGATACTTGAGTCTTGACGACGGCTAATCTATATACATACATAAAGTAATGATAACTTTTGTTTTATGAATTTGGTAAAGTAACGATGAACTATACATTAGGATTTATACTGATGATGAATTAGGAAAGAGATACTCAACAAAATTGAAGGAAAGAGACGCGCTGAACGTAGGGAAAACTCATGGTTGCAAGCCAAAGAAACGAAGAAGAAAGTGGCCGGAATTACTTCCATCGAAGAATTATTTCGTTTTTTAAAGAACAGACTGGCTTTTATATTCCTGAAGATTGGCCGTTAGAACATAAGTTCTAACGGCCAACCTTTAGGAGTGAAGAGGCACGAAAAGAACTGATAATAATCTGAAGATACAGATACTCGAATCTTTTTAGACGTCTATCCTGTTATAACTTAACGGAACGGCCTGTTAATCTTCCAATAATGGACAGAAATCTCTTTCGTTTTCTAAAGAAGGGATGAGCTAAGGCCTATCACGCTGGCAAAATAAGGATTGGTAGGTTACTCATATCCCAGGAATTATCCAGAAATATGCATTTTTCATTTCTATAACCGCAAAGCATGAGTTAAACTGCAAATATCTGTTGGTAAGCCAAAGATTTTGACCCTTGACACAGTTATGACACGACGCAAAGCATGAAATAGCAAATATCTACTGGTAAGCTAGAGATTTTAACCCATAACTCATGTGGGTTATAAGACACAGCGTTCGGCTATCATAGCTTGTCCTATTTATAACCTATGATTGTTTAAAAATGTTACTTGAAGTACTTACTTAAAAGCATAAGGCGCCGACAAGTCCTGATCTCTTTCAAGTGTCCATCTTCCTTTGCGGAGCTGCCTGCAAAGTTCCGCCTGATCAATCTCTTTAGGATCGTCGTCTTCAGTCGGACTGCCTGGAGTACTGAGGGTCTCGTTTTGAAGCGTGAACTTCCTGGCCGTGGCCGGCAAACTGATTACGACTTTGGAAGCCGGAACTCCTAAACCAATGACGAGGTCAACAACCGAGTCCTGAGAAATAATGGTTTATGATAAAACATAATTTCGACATTTGACGATTATTAAGAATTATAATAGAGGAAATGGGGACAATAAATATCAAGGTTATAAGACATATATGGAAAAAAAATAATAGCGTTCAAAATAATTAGATCATCATTTAGTTCGACCTAGTAAAAAATGATAATTTACCAAATAATTATATACTTTTGGTGATCATTTGGTTAGAATAGAATTCTTATGTATTCGGAATGTTAATAAGATATGTAAATAAATAACATATTTTATTATACTTCTACGTATAACACAATCATTAACTGGAAATGAACATCTATAATGCAGCTTATCTGCATAAATGAAATCATTTGCATACAAGAATGTTCAATATGTTTTGGAGCCGTAGAGAAATTTTGTTTTAACTCCATGTATGTAACCCATTGATGATGAGGTCCCGAGATATCGAAATAGAGACCCTGCACTGAAATATGAAGTGTAAATAGACCTTCCACTTGATGGATAGATTATTTCAAAAACGTTACAGAAAGCAATTAAGCTTTACAGGGACAAGAAGTATATACTACAAAAAGTCAAAATTTTTGATATTAAAGCGGTTAAAAATGAAACGGTTTATTGAAGTAACCGAAAAAACTCTATAAAAATATTATAAAGAAGTTACACAATATGATAAAGTTTTTAAACCTTCATATATGACAAATTCTTTTCCTCTTCGACGAAATTTGGTACATTTTGAGTAAGAATTGAAAAAAAATCCGAGGGAATGAGAAAGTCGAAAAGTATATAATACTTGATATTCAACACGTGATATTTAAACTATTAATGTGACGCAAACGAAGTCACGGGTATAACTATATAATAATAAAAAAACCTCGTCTGTTCATTATTAAAATGTCGACCATCTTAAAATTATAAGTGGCGCGAACTTATATTGATTTTAATTAACTTATCTAAGGCATTTAAACGATATCTCCATACCTTAGGGACATTAAATATTAATTAATATCCTGTCTGTACTAAATGTAACCATAAACTAGTAACTTGCGATTATTGAACACGTTCGCAAGCGGATTCTTGTGATAGACAAATGACTCACAATAAATTGATATTATTTTAAATATGTTATATCCTTGTTATAATAAGATGTCATACGCCTACAGGATTTATATTAGCACTGACTAAGTCTGAATCTTTTATATTTGCATAGGTTTTTGCATTTAGGCGAAGGCAGTTTAGTCTATTATAGAATGATTTAGTTAAATCAACCTTCTTTGTAGTTAGACAAGTTGTGAGATTATCTAGATTAGATTAACGCTTGTAGCTTAGAATTTTAAACTAAATGACCATTTTGAACTACATTGTAAAATAATTACCAACGTTTTCTAACAGATTTTATTGCTGAAATAATAAGAGCTATTTTGGAATGGCGGAATTATGAATAGTGTTTGTTAGATTTTTCACTGAGCACCAGTTTACCTTCGCGACAGTTCCATATGACGCCTAGACTGCATGTGTAAAATATACATTATATTTAATGATATAAATGTATTTTTACATAGTTATTTCTTAATTGTATTTATTAATCAATTTGAATGTGGATGGATATGTGCCTAGAGGGAGGCCTAAAAAGAGATGGTTGGATTGAGTGAAGTATGATATGCATATAAAAGGAGTGGCGCCAGAGTTGACGAAAGATAGGACAGAATGGAAGAGAAAAACATGTTGTGCCGACCCCACTTAGAGTGGGATAAGAACAGGATGATGATGATGATTTATTAATCAATTTATTAGACTAGCGAATAGGGCTATTTTCATTACATATACACACTAATTCTAAATTTTAACATGTATTCTATGCAAACCACTTTTGATTGCTTGCATGCTTTTCGGTGAAGGAAAATATCATAAGGAAACCTGCATATCTGTAGAGAATTCAAGGGTTATGTGTAACTTACAAATCCTTCTCTCCGAAAACGGAGAGTCGGATTCCCAGTGGGAGAATAATAGGCCGCTACTTTACTTTTTTTATGGTTATGTACTCACTGTGTTCATCATATCCCATAAACCACTCAATCGACTGGGATGATACGTCATTTTCTTCACCAATCCCAAAGCATGCGTTTGGACCATCATAAGATCTACTTTCTTCATCGCTGCCCGGAGGTCGTAATACTTCGCCAAGAGCTCCGGATGAGCTGGTAGCGCCAGGAACAGAGGTCCCCCTCCTGAAGAGCTGATAGCCGCTCTGGCGGCATCGACGGTCTCCAAGACCTTGCTCTTGTTAAAGGATTTATGGGCATCGTGGATCTCGAGGCCTTGGATGTACTTAGACTTAAGGAGATCGGGTATATTCTGGAAAAGAAAAAAAGATTTTTATATTAACTGTTTAAAGTTAACAAGGATAACATAATTAAGTACTTGGTCGAAAATGCAATTAAAAAAAATAAAAAAAGAAAGAAAGCGCTAGGTGATATGTGGGAATCTATCCCCAGATTAAGTCATTTAAATATTAAAGACTAGCAATCGCTAGCGGCTCTGTCCGCATAAATAGATCAAAACCGTAATATAGTATTTTGATTACCATAAAAAATGGTTAAAGGTTAACCTTAAACCTAGACATATGCTGTCGCGGACTTTTATTTAGAACTTTCTTAATTTTTGAATAATATTACCGTTTACTCAGAGCACGCAAGGAAAGCTTTAAATTTTGCCTTTTTCACTATTTTTTATTGCTGCTCCTCTCCTATTCATCTTAGCGTGATAATGCATAGTCTATAACCTTTCTTGATAAATGGACTATCTTAAACTGAGAGAATTATTTAAATCGATCCAGTAGTTTCTGAGATTAGCGCGTTCAAACAATCAAACAAACTCTTCAGCTTTATATTAGTATAAATACATATCGCCAGAATTTTGTTATCATTTAAACTTGACGCGAATGTAGTCGCCGGTATCCTACATAGTGTATTATCTATGGTCGCCGGTATACTGTCCTATAAACCATAGATAATACACTATATTATAAGACTATAAACCTCCAATAGGTAAAATATGTCTTGTATATAGCATGTAAATGTCATTTAATGATTTGATTTAAATAATACAAACGCCTTGAAGAAGGTTTTAATTATCATTAAGTATAACGAGCATTCCTTTAGCTTGCTTCATCTTTCAAAATTTGCTATAGTAAGAATAACATTTGTTTTTATACACCCATATTTATATAAGACTAGCAATCGCCTGCGGCACCGCCCGCGTGGTAAGATTAAAACCGTAATATAATCTTTCGATAACTATAAAAATGGTTAAAGTGGGTTAACCTAAAAGCTAGACATACGCTGTCGCGGATTTAAAACTTTTCGAGGGGAACAATTTTGTAATACATGATTTTTTAATAACTATTACCGTTTACTCAGCGCACGCAAGGAAAGCTTTAAATTTTTGCGTTTTCGTAATATTTTTTATTGCTGCTCCTCTCCTATTCATCTTAGCGTGATGTTATATAGCCTATAGTCTTCCTCGATAAAGCAACTAGACCACCTTCATATCTTAGTAAGGTGTCGTTTCTTATTTACCTTCTTCAACTTATCTTAGTCTCTGTTTACGATACCTCTTTAAAAAATTTTAAAAACTTAATTTTAAAACTCTCGACCATTTTACTTCAGAAGGGTGAAATTTGTTAAATTATGTTCTTCAGAAGTGTTATGAATTTTTTGAAATTAAAATAACTTAGCTTAGCTTTTACCCGCAACTTCGTTTGCGTGGTTTATTGTCGTGATAGGTTGATAGTAGACGCTTTTTAATATCATCCTATTCCTGTAGAATTAACAGGATTTCTATAACCTATATGTTACCCTGGTGTATAAGGAATATTTTTGCTAAATTTCATCGATATTGGTTCGGCGGATTCGCCGTGAAATTCAAACTCAAATTCAAAATATTGTTTATTCAAATAAACTTGTAAACAAGTGCTTTTGAATCGTCAACTCTACTGCTGGTCCGGAAAGCTGTTCCTACCGAGAAGAGCCAGAAAGAAACTCGGCGGTTGCTCTTTTAAAAATATAATTCTTAATACTATTTACATTAAGTCGTTACTGTCTTATATAGAATCTCATACCAAAACCCACAAACGAGTAACT
Organism: Morpho helenor; assembly: GCA_029227775.1. Lineage (NCBI taxonomy): Eukaryota > Metazoa > Arthropoda > Insecta > Lepidoptera > Nymphalidae > Morpho > Morpho helenor. Next base: position 3,331,090 of record JARGCU010000019.1, on the reverse strand, counting down.
TTTGCAAGGCGAAAAGCAGGAGCCGCAAGCTTATGTCGGTTCCTGCTTTGTCTATTGTATACATCACCTATCGTTTTATAATTCTTTATATTTTTATGTACATAAATTAAATTGCTTAAAATATACTGTGAAGCAAATGTAAGAATACCTGTTTCCTTAAACTTCTCTCGCAGGGAATCACGCGGTCTTAAATTATAAATGCCTCGTATAGCTCTTTTTTGAAAGAAAAACAAACAATACATGCATATTCACAAACTTTCGCATTTATAATATTAGTAGGATGTTTGCCAGTGGAAAATACGTAAACCCATTCGGTCTAAGGTGAGAAAATACGGAAACTAGATACAAAGTAACCGGAGCAGGTTAATAACTTATCGTAGCATTGACATCGGCATAACGACATCATATTATGTTGCATAATATTTCCTTGTATTTAAAGAATGCTGTATTTTATAGTTTTAACGGACTCTCTGTCGCCGCGGTAATTCACGTCTTTATAAATTGTGCAGATTAGATATAGTGGTTGACGCCGTGTGGTATCCGGCTGAATAGAATAGTACCACCCTCATTCCTTACCGAGGTGTCGTAAAAGGCGACTGAGGTAAGACCGCCGTGTGGTATCCGGCTGAGTAGAATAGACCCACCTCATTTCTTACCGAGGTGTCGTAAAAGGCGACTAAGGTAAGACAACCCGCCGTGTGGTATCCGGCTGAGTAGAATAGACCAATCTTATTTCTTACCGAGGTGTCGTAAAAGGCGACTAAGGTAAGACCGCCGTGTGGTATCCGGCTGAGTAGAATAGACCACCCTCATTCTTACCGAGGTGTCGTAAAATACGACTAAGGTAAGTTGACGTCAGGCAGGCGGCCGGTCGTAAAAACGCAGCCAAATCATGTTTATAACATGTTGTGCCGACCCACTGCAGTGGAATAAGGGCAGGAGGATGATGAAGATATAGTACCTGGTTGACCGAGCCTTGCTAGGCTTTTTTTTTACAAAATAAAAAAAATAAAAAAATAATTGTGTAGGTGGGGCCTATGGGGTTTTTTTCATTTCTCGAGACCAGCCGATCCCCGAATAAGCTACGCTAACTTGTCAATTTACTGCAAAAATAGTATTTTATATATTAAATGTACATTTTAGTATTTTTTAATGCCCAAAAACATTTGTTTTAAATAAAACCTAGCTAGATTGATTGTTCTCCCCCAATACCTCCTGCGTATATTTTTTTGTGTGTGTGTATTTTATAGAAAATACATGTTAAAAACGTAATAAAAATATCATTTTATATATGTAAAGCTAAATGTAGAGTACAGGATAGATGCAATAAAATTCCATACTAGACCAGTCTACAGAAACGTTTAAAAAAAGTATAAAAGATATGCTTTTACGTAAAATATATTACTAAATTAAAGATTATTTGGATGATAAAAAGCCTGGATTTGAAAATCCTCTTAGCTTTATACAGGACTGCGGTTTAATAATGTAAAATTGAGAATGTTTAAAAGATTGACCACCGAGTTACTTTCTGGTTCGTCTCGGTAAGAGCAACATTCCGAACCAGTTGTAGCTTCATTAATCATATTGATCCTTGACGATTCAAAAGTGCTTGAAAGAGCTTATTTGAAGAAAGATTAATTGACTGGCCCGTTGGCGTAGTGGGCAGTGACCCTGCCTTCAGCTCCACGGGTCGCGGGTTCGATTTCCGCCGCGTGCCAACATTTTCTATAAATAAATTTGTTGGTCGTCGAGTCTGGGTGTATATTTATTGTATGTATTTAAGTATGCATTTAAAAAATATATAAGTATATATTCACCAGTTGTCTGTCACTCATAACACAAGTATTAACTTACTTTGGGGACAGACAACCATGTGTGTAAATATCCTATATATTTATTATTATTTATTTTATTTGATTGATCAGTCAATTATTAAATTAAGTTCACACTTGCCATAGACAAGATATTGGCATTTTTACTCATACGACCTCCCTGAAATTGCCAATTAGGATATGCTTCATTACGCAATTTTAGCACTGACAAGATATATTGATCATACATTTTAATAGACAATATTAACATAAGTACAGGATGTGTAAGCAGAACATATGGAAAGATTATGTATAAAAACATTTTTATTAGGTTCTCTAAACCTGATTAGGATTACCTAATTGTATTTTATAAATTATTTATCATGTATTTGGCAATAAAAACTAGACTTTTTACTTAACCGCCCTAGATAGCATTGGGTGTAGAGGTTAACCTTGGACGCGAGTGAACAGACCTGACAAATACCCACTAGTATGCAATGCCCTGTAAGGTGAATTAAAAAATTATAAACCTCCAACATTTCCGGTACGTAATAACTCCGCTTATTGTAAATTGTGTTTCAATGCGTGTATGTGACACGTGATTTGTGTCAATCAAATTGAATCAAAATATCTTTATTCAAATAAGCTCTTTCAAGCACTTTTGAATCATTTATAGAATTAGGCGTTACTTTGCGGAGGTCCACAATACAAAAGTAATGAGAATATTATTTTGCTATAATCCAAGATAAAAGAAAATACATGTAATGCTAAATGTAGAGTGTACTATTCGTTCTCATAGCCGATACATGCAGAATTTGTAAGAACTCATGCACTACCCGACACCGATGACACAACAATACACAAGCACTGCACACATTCACCACCACAATCTCAACAAGTGTTTCGCCCCGTAACCGAAGCAAATCGCAAATTACTTTGCGATTTTGTCGTGGAGTTTATCTCTTGACGATGCTTCGGTTACGGGGCGACACACTCTACATTTAGCATTACATATATTTTCTTTTATCGTGGATTATAGAAAAATAATATTCTCTTTACTTTTGCACTTTTGAATCGTCAAGGATCAATATGATTAATGAAGCTACAACTGGTTCGGAATGTTGCTCTTACCGAGAAGAACCAGAAAGAGACATCTTTTAAACATTTTCAATTTTACATTATTAAATCGCAGTCTTGTATGAAGCTAAAAGGATTTTCAAATCCAGGCTTTTTTATCATCCAAATAATCTTCAATTTTTGTAATATGCGCGTGTCTTTGCAATTGTGCGTGTCTTTGTGTCTTTACCCCTTTAAAGATCAAAAACCTTAACGGATTTGTACGAAATATTATGTCTTAACCTGAAATAACACGCACTATTCATTCTGCTAAAATCAATCCATATTTCGCCTATAAGTAAATACTGTAGGTACATAAATACATAATTTTTAACGTAACATTAGCACTGTGAGTTTTTTGTTTTTATTAATAATTTTCTATATTAAATAACGATTAACCTATTTAATTATTTTTGAGACCTACCATAAAAATATTGACGTGATATCTGATGAGAGGGAGACCGATAAAGTTATAGTTGGATTGTGTAACAATTATATAAAAGGAATAGTGCCAGAGTTGGCGAATGATAAGAGATTGGAATTGAAAACATGTTGTCCCGACAACACCTAGAGTGGGATAAGGGCAGGAGAATGATGAATGATGAGGCGATGTATATAATAGACAAAGTAGGAACCGACATAAGCTTGTGGCTCCTGCTTTGCGCCTTGCAAAAGTCCTTTGTTTGTTTGGGTATAAGATTATATAATAAAATTCCGCAATCAATTTTATTTGCAATTATTTTAAAAACAATATTAATAAAAGGCTAATACAGAAAGCCTTGTACTATTGAGGAATACTTAGACGATAATAATGCCTTGACGTAGCTACTCCTTGAACTAATGTAACAAGTAATAAAGATATTTTTAAAAGAGCAACCGCCGAGTTTCTTGCTGGCTCTTCTCGGTAGGAACAGCTTTCCGAACCAGCAGTATAATTGACGATTCAAAAGCATTTGTTTACAAGTTAATTTGAATAAAGAATATTTTCAATTTGATTAGTATGAATGTAATAAAATTTACTTAACTTATATAAAGATTGAAGTGATAATATGTCTGAATTTCAAATTAAAGCCAAATATCACTTCAACAGGTTCTACATCTAGACTATAGCATATCTATGTCATCACATAATCGTAACATTCATAAATATACTGTTGGCATACCATATGGCACGTTGAGTCACTATGTCTGCAGTTGTTTGGATCAGTCGCCTAATAGAGAAATCATATTTAAAAGGTACTTTTTAGTTCCGAGTGTCTTGCTGGTTTTTCTCGACAAGAGAACTTTTCACAACCAGTGTTTGCTTGTATTTTGACGATATGAAAGTACTTCCGAAATTCCTGCCCTTATCCCACTCTAAGTGGGGTTGACACAATGTTTTCACATGATTTGGCTACCTATTATACGACTGGCCGCCTGCCTGATGTCAACTTACCTCAGTCGTATTTTACGACACCTCGGTAAAAAATAAGTGTGGTCTTTTCTACATAGCCGGAAATAATACTGCGGGTCGACTTACCTTAATCGCCTTTTACGAGACCTCGGTAAGAAAGAGGGTGGTCTATTCTACTCAACCAGATACCTCACAGTGGTCAACTTACATAAGTCGCCTTTTACGACACCTCAGTAAGAAATGAGCGTGGTCTATTCTACTCAGCCGGATACCACATGGCGCGTTGACTTACTTTAATCGCCTTTTACGACACCTCGGTAAGAAAGAGGGTGGTCTATTCTACTGAGCCGGATACCAACGGTTTAATCGCCTGCTTAATGTGGTGATTATTTTCGTTCAATTATATGGGTTTCAGATATATATCAGACTAGCAATCGCCAGCGGCTCCGCTCACGTAAAAGATTAAAACCGTCATATAGTCTTTTGATAACAATAAAATGGTTAAAGTGGGTTAACCTTAAAAGCTAAACATATGCTGTCGCGGACTTTTATTTAGAACTTTTAGAGAGGAACAATTTTGTATTACACGATTATTGAATAACTATTACCGTTTACTCAGCGCACGCAAGGAAAGCTTTAAATTAGGCCGTTTTCGTACTATTTTTATTCCTCATGTCCTATTCATCTTAGCGTGATGTTATATAGCCTATAGCCTTCCTCAATAAATGGACTATCAAACTTGACTGGACTATTACACTGAAATAATTTTTCCAATCGGTACAGTAGTCCCTAAGATTACCGCGTTTAAACAAAACAAACAAACAAACTCTTCAGCGTTATATATTAGTATGAATACCTACTTTGTTTAGACGAGGAGGCCACTGACCTCTGTTTCCATAGACTATAAGTTCTGCATTTTCTTAAACTTTAAATGATGTGTTCACACTTTTGTAGTCGTTTGTTTGTTATGATTTTTTTTATATTTAAAGATATGAATAGATACCAGGCGTTTTATGTTTATAAACGTGTTATTAAAACAATAATTTGAATGATCGAATAAATTAACGAAAGGATAACGGCCGATGTTTGCAAATATTTTGCTAATTTCCGATTATATTACGTGAATCAGAGATAAATATGCAATTTGTGCGTTGTTATATCTCTATTTAACATAATCGAGACCTTCGACACTCATAATATGCGGAAGCTACAGTTCCGTAAACTAAAAATCGATGCGAATTCGTCAATTTCATAATTGACGTAACTTTTTTAACTAAAGTTCTTGTATGAGAAAATAACTTTCTACTTTTCAAAATAAGAACTATGAAAAACAATTTCAAAATACACACAAATACATTTCTAAATTGAAAAAAATAATTACCTAATTATCCTCCTGTCCTTATTCCACTCTAAGTGGGGTCGGCGCAACATGTTATAAACATGTAACATGATTTGGCTACGTATTTTACGACTGGCCGCCTGTCTGACGTTAACTTACCTTAGTCGTATTTTACGACAACTCAGTAAAAAAGGGTGGTCTATTCTGCTCAACCGGATACCACACGGAGAGTCAACTTACTTTAGTCTCGTCTTTTACAATACCTCGGTAAGAAATGAGGGTGGTCTATTCTACTCAGCCGGATAGCACACGGTGGGTCGACTTACCTTAGTCGCCTTTTACGACAACCACGGTAAGAAATGAGGATGGTCTATTCTACTCAGCCGGATGCAACACGGCATACTGTCATGGTTATATAAGCCTATAATTGGAAAAACGACGAAGAATACGCCTTAATGGTCTCTATGGATTCACCCATTCAGAAATACCGCGCCCGTTTTTATTTATTTTTCAATCTGAATTTATTACGGAGACATCAATTTGATTTACAAACGCAGAGTTAAAATGGTTTTTCGAATTTTTGTATTAATTTAAAACTTTAAAGAAAATTTACTTGTACACGTTTTATGAATGAATACGATGTAAAAATCTGATCATACAAAATTGTATAAATTCTTTAAACTTTTCTTACGTCACGGCTGTTGAGTAACACACGTAGTCCTTACTCGGAGGCTTTAAAAAGTAAAAATGTCAGCTGTCTTTGTAACTGTCATGGTGTCGGCCGATTTAAATGGCGGCGCGCCTTACACCGGTTCGGTCGCTTGCCGCGCCTTCCAGATAATACTATATTATGAAATGCTCGTAATTATTTTAAATGATCAAGCATGGCGTAGGGTAGTGATTGATTTTTTTTAAAAACCGGAATACACTAATTATATGTACAATTCAATTTTTAACTGTTATAACCTGCTTTACTAACCTATTCCATATATTACTAGTATTTTCCACGTCTCGTGGGTGGATTAAAAGTCCTATATCGCCAGACCTTTAACTTCTTTATATTACTATCTTTATACCGAAAATGACATGAACGCATGCGTCATTCTAATGAGAATAACAGAAGATGCTGTACCCAGACTGTGGAGAGCAAGAAACGAGTCTTCACCTTATGGCTGAGTGCCCTATGTACTCGCTGGTCAGATGGGACATATTAAGTAAGGATGAAATTGACGTTGAGGATCTGACAAATATCCCCTTCAGGGATATTATCAGGTTCGTAAAAGCCACGGGTAGATTAGAGCAGGTGCTACTGTCGGGACAGCAGTAAACCCTTGTCCCAACATGGGGATATGAGTGGAATAGTCCGGAATACGAGCTGACCACCCGCCCTGCACCGACAGGCGTCCCCGAAATTAGATAGATAGATGCTTCGTTCGGGTTTGAAAGACAAACATAGCTGATGATATTTTGAATGCCCGTTAGCGCAGGTGGCAGTGAACCTGCCTTCAGTTTCGCGGGTCGTGGGATAGATTCCCGCCGAAGGCTCACAAACAACAAATTTTTATAAAGTTCAGCTTTTTCAGCAGGGGGCTTTGGGGGGAATAATCGAGCTAGGTTTCATTTAAGATCAATTTAAAATATATTTTATTCCTGTTTTCGGGCATTGAAAAAATGCTAAAACGTAGAATAGCTGTCAATCGAAATTCTGTGAAAGCCCAATGGCTAATGGGCGGACCAAAAAGGTTCAAAACTCGGGATCGAGTCCCATGTTAAGGGCGCTTTTTTTTTTGCATTTTTTATATCTTTAAAAAAGAGTTAGGCTGGGTTATCCATCGGACCGGACTATCTCCGGCGAGGTGGCCTGCGCCTTGGCTGGGTCCCTTCCGTGGGATCTAGAGGCCAAGGTGCTTGCTCAGGCCTACCGCCGCAGAGTTGAAACCCGTTCATCGGGGGCAAACTCTGCGGCGGTAGATGATTGGCGGAGAGCAACTCAGGTAGAGCTCCTCCGCCAATGGAGGCGGCGGTTGGAATCGCCCAGTGCGGGATTCTGGACGATTTCAGCCATCCAGCCTATTCTCCAGGGCTGGGTCGCCAGGAGGCATGGGGTCCTCACCTACCGCCTGACTCAGATCCTTTCCGGACATGGCTGTTTCGGGAGGTATCTGTGGAGGGTGGCCCGGCGCGAAGCGACCGGTGAGTGCCACGAGTGCGGCGCCGAGTTTGATACGGCGCTGCACACGCTCGCAGACTGCCCAGCTTGGGTGGTTCAGCGAGCGGAACTTGTGGCACAGGTGGGGCACGATCTCTCCCTGCCCACCGTGGTTCGTGCCATGGTGGACAGGGAGGAATCGTGGGCAGCGATGGCCTCCTTCTGCGAGGACGTTATGTCGCGGAAGGAGGCGGCGGAGCGGATCCGGGAAGTCGAGTCCTTGGATCCAATCCGTCGCAGGCGAGTGGGGCGCAGGCGACTCGCCGAAGTCCGTCGCATGCCGCCCTAACGGGGACCTGCGAGTGGTCCGAACGGGTTCATCGGACGCTCGCTTAAGTTAGTTCCCCGAGGCGATCGATGCATCTGGTGCTTCCGATGCATCGTCTAGCGGAGTGAGGGCCTAGTCTAGAGAGGCCCCGACCCAGAGGTGGCGCACTCTGAGGTTCAGAGTTGCTGCTGGCGGGGATGGGGGTAATGTGTACAACGGTACCCTGTCCCCGCCACCAGCAGCGTGGTGGAGCACTGTCAGGTTTTTAGTCGGTGAGAGTCCGACATACCCGCCGCTCGTCCCCGTCGGGCGGTGACGACCCATAACGGGTTTTCCTGACATAAAAAAAAAAAAAGGTACTATACTTCGAAATGCGTTAGAACATTATATTTACTTACGTTTTGGAATAATGACAAAAAGCCTTTCATTTGAGACATTCGTAAATGTAGCATTAAGGAAAAATATACAGGAAAACGGGTAAAGTTAAACCAATGTTTATGTTTAAACATATTTTTTTCATATTTATGATGCGACATTTTATATACATATTTGATATTGACCTGAAAATATTCGGCATAATTTGGTATTTAGGTGAAGGCGACGAGTGAATTTTTCCATTAGTAAACCTGAGTCGCTAACTTATACCAACATAAAAAAAACTCCATCTTTCAGCTGATGATAGCGCAACTAATTTAAATTTAAATAAGAATTTAAATTTAAATAAGAATTAGGCGTTATTAAAAGCTGTGATAGGCCAGCGGTGAGACTGTTTCGAGGGGTCACAGGTTCATACCCAGAGCAAGCTTTAATGAATTTTTCTCTTAAAACTGTGTCTAATTGAGTATTGCAAATTATCACACGCTTTTTGGTGTGTAACCTACCAATCCGCATTAGGGCAGCGTGGTAGGTCTTAACTCCAATCCTCTTCAAAAACGGGGAGAGGAGGCCTATGCCCAGCAGTGGGATAGTAACACGCCATTAATAAAATTCTATAATACAAATAATAGTGAATTGTTTTGCTATAATCCGTGGTAAGAGAAAAATAATGTAATGTAAAAAGTAAATGTAAAATGGTTCGCAAAACGCATGTATTAAAAGCCACCACCAACAACTTTTTAAATTAGAACGAGTTCTTGGCCGAAAGTAATAATAGAAAAAGACTTTTATCTAACTGCATTTATAGAAATAGGCGTTACTTTGCGGAGATCCATAATACTTAAGTAATAATGAAATTAAATTTTGGTATAATATTATTTAATATATAAGTCTTAATATATAAGTCTTAAAGATGTCCTTAAGAAAGACAGCCATGAATTATAGTAGTATTCGTTGCGTAAACCTGACTTTACGATCAGCACACGTGGTTTCAGATTACGTCTGTGTTTTAAGATAAGTTACTACCTACTATTTCATTCGTGTTTGCGATATAAAAATAAATTTGGGATGTGCTGTGCGCATAGCCTCCAATTTTTTAAAATACCAAATAAAAGTCTCAAGTAATAATAAGATTATTTAGTTATTATATAAAGTTGTAATATGAGCAAAAGCTATACAAAGAAGTTAAAATAATGAATATTGTTCAAACATACTTATATAACACATGCATATTAGTTAAAAAAATATTAAATAAAGACATACAAAGCGAAATAAGTTTTACTAAAAAGCAAACAACACAGAAAATAAAGTTAAGAAATGCAAATGACATAAGATTATACAAACCGCGGACACTTAACTATGGAAAGAAAAACATTATGTGTGAAGGTGCTAGAATATATAATAAATTACCAAAAACTATAAAAGAATCGAAACCATTGACAAAATTTAAAAAGTTACTTAAAAAATACATTATAAATGATCTGAATATTTAATCAATAAAATAAATAACTAAAAAATGTATAATATAATATAATAAAATATAAAAACCTACAACCAAACATATATTTATTAAATTAAACATAAAATTAAGTATATAAAAAAGTAAAAATTTTAAGATCACTTCCAGTGTTGCGTTTTGTATCTTTGTTTCTGTTTTCCAATAAGTTTATTCAAATGTGGGTAATTGTAGAAAATAATCATTTAAATGCCCAGTGAGTTTAGTTTAAGTTTTTTTTTCTCATGTAAGTGAATTGTTATTCTGAATGAGAAAATAAAGATATCTCAAACCTCATATGCAGAGCTAACGCAATGAAATAAAACACACATTTGTATTATAAGCTGAAGAAACAAAAGTATATTCAAAATATATTATACCTTAGACCGTTACGCGTTCTTCTCCTAGCACAGCGGTGAACGAAGCAAGAGAATCAAATATGGCGCACGCTGCTTTTATACATTTAATTTAGTGTGGCCATTAGAAAATTAAATGCATTACTTTTTGTACAGATAATATAATAAATACCAACAGTTATAATACTCGATAAAGTAAATAGAAAATATATATAATTCTAAATGTATAGTGGACTATCCGTTGTCATACCCGATGATACATGCAGGATTCGTAAAAACACATGCAGAAATCTCTACCATCGACACCACAATAGACAAGCACTACACACGTAAATAAAAAGTAAGTCAGTAGCGGCCTGTTACTATCCCACTGCTGAGAATAGGCCTTTTCTCTCCATTTTTGGATTGGAGCTAAGACCTACCACGCTGCTCAAATGCGGATTGATAGGTACACATATCTCCAGAATTCTATAGAGATATGCAGGTTTCCTCACGATGTTTTCCTTCACCGAAAAGCGTGTGATAAATTGCAATTGTCAATTAGAAACATAAGTTTTTACAGAAAAACTCATTGGTGTCTGCCCGTTTGAACCCGTAACCTTTTCGAAAGAGTCGGCTGGTGTTACCGCTGGGCAAAACTAAACTATACACTATCACAAACTCATCGGTCGTTTTATCCCTTAACTAAAATACTATCAAGAAATAGCCTCTACAACAAAACCGCAAAGATAATGTAATAAAACTGGAAATTATATTGAAAGGAAAATTAAAATTCTGCTCAAAGTTATAAAAAATGTATACGATCTTGGACATATCAATGTAACATTTACATGTCAATTACATGCTCAAAGCGGGTACAACCTTATCAATCATACGCCTATCCTGTTGATAAATCACTTAGCTAAATTGCCTATCAACCTAGTTTTAATAAAGCATAAGATATTGCGACTATACTTTCAGGTGTATGTAATGTGTTTGGTTATGTTAATGATGTAGGTGCCCTATTAAAGTTAATGTTTATAAAATTATTATACGATTGGCATAGCTATTATTATCTTATCCAATATCCTTTACAGTATTAAGATTAATTTGTGTAGATATATAATCAATACTAATATATAAAGCTGAAGATTTTGTTTGATTGTTTCTTTGTTTGTTTGATTGTTTGAACGCGCTATTCTCAGAAAATACTGAAGCGATTTGAAAAATTCTTTGAGTGTAACATAGTCCATTTATCGAGGAAGACTATATAACATCACGCTAAGATGAATAGGAGAGGAGTAGCAATAAAAATAATGCAAAAACGGGAAAATTTAAATATTTCCTTGCGTGCGCTAAGTAAACGGAGAAAGTTATTCAAAAATATCTTATAATACAAATAATACCTCACGATAACTACTTTAATGATCGAAATTATAATACTTGTGTATATACAAAATTATAATACTTGTGTTATGTGTGACATACAACTGTTAAATATATGTTTAATATTTAAAATGAAATTCAGTATTTCAGTACGGCTTTCGGGTGCGATAAATCGTTCTAACTATATAAGTTTTATATTAAAAAATATGGTCTTATATTACGTTCTAATACGCTACGCTACGCTTTTAATATGACGTTCACTTGTTAAGTCATAGCTTAGTTGGGAACGGGAGAACTCTGAAGCGAATATACCCCGGATCGAGTCCCAGATATGACCAGCCCTTTCTTTCTTTTTACGAAACTCGTTGAAGCAGTTTTCGAAATTCAGAATATGTGTGTTTATGTGTGTGTCTATAAGATTAACTCATTTCCATATCATACACAGTCAAAGCCAACACAAAACTATTTTAAATTCATTATAAATTGCCACTAAATATAATTAGCGTGCGGTTATAATTTGCTCTAAGCAATATGTGTTAAAATTTCGTATAATTTATGCAGAACGTGTAGAGATTTATGATATTCATACATAATATTATTAATACGCAATATCTCTCTCTTTCTGTCTTATTTAGAAATATATAAGTATATATTCACCAGTTGTCTGTCTACCATAACACAAGTATTAAGTTACTTACTTTGGGGACGGACGACTGTGTGTGTAAGTGTCCTATATATTTATTTATTATTATTATAAGTTGGTACGGTCATGTAATGAGGAGGGATGAAAATCATGTGGGCAAAAAAGTTTTAAATATGAATGTGGATGTATGTATGGCTAGGGGGAGGCTGAAAAAAAGATGGATGGGTTGTGTGAAAAATGATAAAGAAGTGGCACCAGAGTTGACAAATGATAGAGGCGAATGGAAGAAGAAGACATATTGTGCCGACCCCACTTAGAGTGGGATAAGGGAATGATGATGAATCAGATGGGTTTAATTTTAAGGTCATTTCCACAACACCGAAATAACTATGTTTATTTTAATGCGTGTTTTGTAACTTGATACGGTATAATCATAACATTTATATGACAGAATTATAAATTAGAATGCAAATTGTGAATAAATTCGTCTTGACGCACTGTTGCGACAGTTTCCTCGTAACTAACTTGCAAGTTAGTTGTATCTGAACAAGTTGTTGCAGTATACTTATGTATCCGTCAATAGTTAATAGCTTGTTTGAAGAGAATTATCACCGGATTAGAAGTATTAATAAATAAATAAATAAATATATGGGACACTTACAAACACGGTCGCCCGTCCCCAAAGTAAGTAACTTAATACTTGTGTTACGGTAGACAGACAACTGGTTAATATATACTTATATATTTTTTAAATACATACTTAAATACAAATATACACCCAGACTCTAAACAACAAATTTATTTACAGAAAATGTTTGCCCTCGGCGGGAATCGAACCCGCGACCGCGGCGCTGAAGGGCCAGTCTAATCTGTGACTCCCTAGAAAGAATCACGCGCTCGTACTGTTCAGTAAGGATGTGCCTTGGAGATGTGAGTGACTCTCCAAGTCCACGTTCAAGGTCCTCCAGAGTCACTACCCACTGCGCCAACGGGCCAGTATTGACTACAAATAAATTAAAATGAATTGTAACAGAAGGAAAAGGAGGAGAGCAAAGTTGTAGTATAGAAACGTGAAGATAGCTAGGCAGGGTGTGCTAACGGGCAGTGTGGTGACGGGCAGGGAGGTGCGGCGCGGCGCTAAGTGGAGAGTTACGGTGCGGAGAGCAGAGTGGTAGCGACTCGTGATTAGTGTGCGGAGTTGACAAGTTGTTTAAGAAGAATGAAATTGATTGATTTTGGAAAAATCGCTTCTTATTTTTTTAATATAAGGGATAATATCGTGGTTATAGAAAAATCTAAAACTTATCATCATTCCCCTCTCCTTATCCCATCGAAGTGGCGTCGGCACATTTTAAACTTGTTCGGATAGTAATTTTACGACCGAACGCCTGCCTAACGTCAACTTACTTTTTTCGCCTTTTACGACACCTCGGTAAGAAATGTGAGTCGTCCATCTTACTTAGCCGGATAACACACGGTGGGTCAATTTACTTTAGTCGCCCTTTACAACACCTCGATAAGAAATGAGAGTGGTCTATTGTACTCAACCGCATACCACACTGGTGCTCAACTTACCTCAGAGGCCTTTTACGACACCTCCGTAAGAAATGAGGGTAGTCTATTCTACTCAGCCGGATACCACTTAAAGGAATATTGATCACAAATAAGTTGAAATGAGTTATCCCTTAAAAAAATTCTAACACTGACCTGATTTAATCATAATGAAATAAATTTGATAAAAATAGGTATGCTAAGCTTCCGTATCCACAGACTAATAACAATCTCAATATAATGTTTTAATTACAAATAATAACCGACCGCATTCCAATTACCCGTTTATAAGCTGTTAATCAAATCAAATGGACGGCAAATAAGCAATAGCGATGTTAAAAAATAATCGATTATTTTTTTACAATAATCGATTATTTTTACATAAAAAAACGATTTTTTAAAAATCGATTATTTCAGGTATCCCCTTTTGTCTTTTAAACCCTTTTTCTTATTTTTTAAGATTAGATATGCGTTGTTGGATGAAACCAATTTAGCCAAACTACACATTTTAATCTAATTTTACAAACAGCGCATCTGATATTATTTCTTGGTAGTTGTACACTTTAATAAGCCTTGATTATTAATATTAAAAATTATTAATATTAAAATAGGCAAATTTGAAATTGTCAGAAAAACATCGATTATTTAAAAATCGATTTATTTTAATGGGAAATAAATCGATTTTTTTACTCCATGTCACATCCCTAATAAGCTATAACACTTGACCTTCACGCTGCCTTTCTTTTAGCTGTGCTCACTAATTATCTAAAGTTGAATTAATTAATCGACTAATGCTCAGTCATAATATTATTATTCGCGATCATTTATCATTTTTGTTGCTTACCTATTCAATGTAATCACATTAAATAACAAAAAATCCGCGACTAGATGAAAAGATGCTTCAAAATGGCCGCAAACAATCAATAAATTTTGATAATACTGTAAACGGAAAAACCCTTGGTGTTATGTATGTCATATTTCAACGTTGTTGGAAAAAAACATAGAAAACTTCAAATACTACGTACTATTATTGTTGTTATTATTAACCTGTGGTAGCCCAGCGGTGACACCGTGCGACTCTTTCGAGGAGGTCACTGGTTCAAACCCGGGCAGACACCAGTGAGTTTTTCTGTTAAAACTTATATGTCTAATTGATAATTGAAATTTATCACACGCTTTTCGGAGAAGAACTCTAGAGAACTCTGGAGATATGTATAACATACCATTCCGCATTGGAGCAGCGTGGCTTAGCTCCAATCCTTCTCTCCAAAAACGGAGAGAAGAAGCCTATTCTCAGCAGTGGGATAGTAACAAGCCGCCATTTTAAGTATGAGTCCCTCATTTTCCCTCTCTTCTATGGCTTTCCTATTCTATGTATAATAATTCTATGAAAAATATTATTCATAAATACTATTTTTACGATTACATAAAACTCCTTTAAATACTTCAAAGTTTTTATTATCATATATTATCTTGTTACAATTTAAACATGTTGTGGACAATCATCATTCCGAATCTATTACGCGTATTTTATAAGAACCAATTATCTTAATGGCATTTATATTAACACCTCTTTATTGTATTGGGTGTGAACTAATACTATTTTATATCTTATTATTACCAAGAATACATATATTTTCGATATAAGCTTTTAAAGCTGTACAATAAAATATCAGTTTTAATTATATCATTTGCTAGAAGCGGATGCAAAAGTGAACGCAGGGCGTTGTGTGAGGGCCGACACAGGCACAAGGTTGTACATCTATTAATTTTCTAATAAATAGTTTAAAAAATCGTACAGAAGTTACAATAACATGCTTTTGCTGTAATTCGCATTCATTAAGAGAATATATGTAAAGTTGTATTTTAAAGTGTACAAAGAAAGCAACTATCACTTACCTTATACACGCAGGACAAGTCACAAGTACAAAATCGTAATGTAATTACGGACTTACAAACAATCTTAAAACACCACCTATTGCCTTGGGCCAAATTAAAGAAAGGGTAAGCCACTGTGCTAGACTTAAACCCTAAAAACAGAACCATTTTATTGCTCTTCTTCGGTAATCGTTTCTACACTCAAGTATGCTCAAAGATGAGCGAGTTTTATGAGTATTTTCGAGGTTTACACGTATTCAAGCAAACGCAAAAAAACTTGGATATAAATTTAATCTGTAAGAATGATACACACATTTATCATATTATTGAAATAAATGTTAATAAATTATCGATTAGTTCCCGTTCGCCCTTATTTAAACCGAACATATTAGCATGTAACAGGTTATATAAAAAGCGAGAGTGTGGGCGCGGCATATTGGAACCGTATTTTTATAGACTTATAAAAGGCGACTAAGGTAGGTTGACCCACCGTGTGGTATCCGGTTGAGTAAAATAGACCACCCTATTTCTTACCGAGGAGTAAAATACGACTGAGGTAAGTTGACGTCAGGCAGGCGGCCGGTCGTAAAATACGTAGCCGAATCATGTGACAACATGTTTGTAACATATTGTGTCGATCCCACTTAGAGTGGGATAAGGGCAGGAAGATGATGATTTATCATATTATTAAAATGTTATGTATGTTAATGTTAATAAATCAACGATTAGTTCCCGTTCGCCCTTATTTAAACCGAATATATTAGCATGTAACACGTTACATAAAAAGCGAGAGTGTGGGCGCGGCATATTGGAACCGTATTATTATGGACTTATAAATTATCGGTATATGACAATTTATGCATTTAGGGGCCGTTCGGGCGTAATTGGATCAACGTTCGGTTTCCCAAGGCGTACTGCTTGTGTGACATTTGCTCTTTACAAGTAAAGGCCTCTTGAGGTCTCATTCAAAAATGCCAGAATAAAATAAACCACGTGAGAATTATTTTTAAAAATACCGATTTTCGATCTTATATAACATATGCATAAAGTTGGTAAAATTAAATCATTCTATATCGCCATTGATGGGTGAAGATTTACTTCGAAATTGCCATAATGATTAAATTGTGCACCGGTATCCAGAAGCAACATCTATACATATTATAAAATAAAGTCCCCAAAAGTTGTCTGTCTGTATGTAATCTTTTCAAAATCTACTGAAAGAATATTTACAGTTTTTACTACAAAATGGAAACTAAGAAAATCTTGAGGAAGGATTAGATTAATAGTACATTCTCTGAAACGGTTTTACCGATTTCGATAGGACTTGCACTGGAAAAAGGAGGAGGTTGTGGTGCAACCTAGACTTTTTTTATCGTAGATTTCCCGCGCGGTCAAGGTGTATGATGTTTAAAGTGTTTGTACGACTTTGTGACAAACTGAATTCTACACCGTAAATCCGCTGGCAGCCCTTGTATATCAAGCTACGGGCGCTCGCTGCTCGCCCCTACCTCAGTCCCCGTTCTCGTCCTACTTCCGCGCCCTCGTACCCTACAGGCGAAGTCTGAGTTAAACGGTTAGTCTATAGAATGCAATATTTTCGAATCAAGCATCGTAATATCGTCATTATTAGTTTTAGGAAGCAGCAAATCATCTCCGAATCTGATACAAATTTGTATCACATATGAATGAACGGATGGAAAAATTTCGAAAATTATTTTTTGTATTAATTATCGTCAAGAGAGTCAAGTTTAGAACACCAGTAAAAAATATTAAAAATAAACCCACTTTTCTCCTATAATTTGCTCATATTTCGGCGCGTTGGCGTCGCGTCCTTCTTGAAAACAGCATGGTTAAGCGGCAGAGGGTTTGACGGAGAGCTCACCATTTTGACAATCATAAGAACCGACGGGGTAAAATTCAATAGACTAAATGGCTACAAGCTCTCCTTGTGCTCAGACCAACAGCCTCGTGTACTTTTTCTAATGTTATTCTTATATTTCTGTATAATTTAGTATATTTCAAGTGTTATCAATAGAGTGAGTTAACGTGGGTTCAGTAAAAGATGTATATCCTAATTGGTGTTTATTTATTAATGGATCTGCTACCGTCTTTATATACATATTACTCTCAGCGTTTATAAATTACCTTTTAGCTACGGTTGGTACCGCAAGGTATATACATTTAAATTAAATCAAATCAGTAGCTTCAGTCTTTCGACACAACCGGCCGAATTTAAGATAATTTACAGCATCTTGTGGTAGTTACATAAATTTGCGAACGACGGATACCATTAAAAATTGATCTCATGAATGGTATTACGTTAAAGGCAAGGGTGACCACGCGGCTTCTTAAAACACTTTCCGGCCCTGATTTCTTATTCTTGACATATTTGACAATTATATTTATTAGATATTGCTTTGACGCCGTGTGGTATCCGGCTGAATAGAAAAGTATCACCCTCTTTTCTTACCGAGGTGTCGTAAAAGGCGACTAAGGTAAGTCGACCCGCCGTGTGGTATCCGGCTGTGTAGAATAGACCACCCTCATTTCTTACTGAGGGGTCGTAAAAGGCGACTAAGGTAAGTTGACCCACCGTGTGGTATCCGGTTTAGTAGAATAGACCACCCTCTTTCTTACCGAGGTGTCGTAAAATATGACATAGGTAAGTTGACTACAGGCAGGCGGCTGGCAGTAAAATCGCAGCCAAATCATGTGACAGCATGTTTATAACACGTTCTGCCGATCCCACTTATAGTGGGATAAGGGCAGGAAGATGATGATTAAATATTACTTAGCAGCCGTTCAAAGTGGGTGACGATTCTATTCTATTTAAGAAATTTTTCAGTGCTGGAAAACAAGGATAAAACGACGTTTATTTAAATGAAACTTAGCTAAATCGATTTATCGCTCTCAAACCCCTCTACATATTTAGTTTCATTAAAATAGTTTTAGCCGTTTCCGAAATATATATATATAAATACAAGATTAACTTATTTAAATATTAAAAATAATAAAAAAAAAAAACGCTTATAATTCAATTGGTTATTCAATCAACTTAAATTGGGCCTGATTTGGGCTATCGATATTGCTAAGAAAGTTGCCTATAAGCCTAGACAATCTTAATTAAAAATCAGCATTTAAAAAAAATATATAGAAAGGAAACGTAACAATGATTTATAGGCACCATTGATTAAGACGATCATCCACTATTCCGTTTATCATATCCGCTTTTAGATATATTACGTATGGCGGCACCATTAATATGTGTAACCGACTTAACGGAACGGGTTTTTAATATTAACCCAGTTTTGTTTATTGGTAAATAAGGCTTAACAATAACAATTGTCACCTATTTCGTAACGTTCTCATTAGTACTTAATCCGAACAGATTTATTGTTGGTGTTGTCATATTTAATATTTCAACAACGAGCATCTGTATTATGATCAGTATAATAATGTTTGTAGCTTGAACTAGATTACAATTTATAATTCATACTTACACACTAATAAAATATTTTGATTCATTTTTATTGAATAAATTATAAAATTTCTAAAATTATTTCGTTACCAAGATCGTTAATTAACCCTTTTCTGATAATATAAGTTAATTTTTTTATCGTTTTAATAATAACTTAATATTGGGTTATACTTAAGTAAGCCTATTAAAAATAGTAAAAAATCCCAACTTGCCTTTTTTCGACATTTTTTATTTATGTTTTTTCTTAATATTTAAATTAATTTATTACTTAAATTTATCTACCAACATTATAAAACCCTATTGACCATTGGTTCTTTATAGCATGTGCAAGTATTTCTGCGATTTTGATAAATTAAACCATACAATCTTAAAATTAGATCCGTGGTATACAACATATATGTAAGCAAAAATAATATCTAATAATTTGTTATTAAAATAAAAATAAGTTGATATTGTCTAAAACGGAACGTAGAGGTGAGTGAGAGAGTAGAAACGATGTGTGAGAGAGAGACGAAAGAGTAAGAAAAAAAGATGTAAGATGGGTAAGGTGTAATTATGAAGAGTTTATCAAGTCTAAGAAATTTGTTTAAGAGCTCTTGCCACCATCGATATTTCTGCTCTTCTCGAGCCTTTGGGGATATGTCAGGATGATGGCAAGAAGCCATACGGCTTGACGATGGTTTCTTGGGTACGGGTACGGTTCCTAATGTCGAAAGCAACATGTGTTGATACGTTAGCGTAGTCCCATATCGGGGAAACAGCGTCAAGACCTGGAGACAAAGTGCAAAAAAAAATATCCGTTTTAACACCTCAGTTAATTGCCTCTTCAGGTGACAAGAGGACTGGCTCCTTTTTTGCACAAAGAGTCAGCTTAGCGATTCAGCGCGGAAACGCTGCCAACATTCTTGGGGCCATTCCACGTGGGCATGATTTATAAAGTCCTAGCGTGTAAGTAATTTAAGATAGATATAACTTGTACATCTTTGATTTAAAAAGAAATACAAATGAAAAGAACTGTTTTATTAATATATAAACGAGCCAACAAATTCCACCTTCCCTTCATACGTAAAATATAACGTCAACTAATAAATCAACGCATATATTCATTTAAGTCTATTAATTCAAGCGTATCGTGAGTGAAACAATTTCGCAACCCAAATACAGGTTCCAGTCGATATAGTGTCATGTGTTTAAGAAAATATATTTTAACAGTTTTGCAATATGCACGTGTACGGAACCATGGAATATAGGCCACTGTGCGTAAGCTTTGTTCTTCATAGTCTCTTAGTACGATTGGTCATTTCAGAAAACGGTCGTCAACTCGATTTCTGCTTGCGGTAAAAATGGCATATTTTGATCATGTTTACTAGAAAACTAATGAGAATATTATTTTGCTATAATCCGCGATAAAAGAAAATATATGTAATGCTAAATGTAGAGTGTACTATTCGTTCTCATACCTGATACATACAGAATTTGTAAAAACTCATGCACTACCCGACACAGATAATACAACAATACACAAGCACTGCACACATTAACCACCAGAATCTCAACAATTGTTTCGACCCGTAGCTACCATTAAAGTGGGAATTTCCTAGTCATGACAGTGAAATCAGATAACCTTGGTAAAAAAGTGGGTGACAGGTTGGAAGGTTTAATTTCATTTGTCCTCCCCTTATAATCTTTACACATCATCTTAAGCTTTAATCTGGGCGAAATAACCACTAACACCCGATAATAATCGTATAAATAAATTTAGTCTTAGCAGCAGCAGTTTAAAAACACTGTTAAAAAGAGGCTGATACAGAAAGCCTACTATACTCTTGAAGATTATTTAGAAGATAAGAATGTGTGGATATAGCTCTCTTTGAACCTGTACAAGACAGTAACGACTTAATGTAAATAATATTAAGAATTATATTTTTAAAAGAGCAACCGCCGAGTTTCTTGCTGGCTCTTCTCGGTAGGAACAGCTTTCCGAACCAGCAGTAGAGTTGACGATTCAGAAGCAATTGTTTACAAGTTTATTTGAATAAAGAATATTTTGAATTTGAATAGTCTGGTTTATGTTACTTCCTTACAGGTCATGAAGGTGGCAAATATTAAAAAAGGACGGTACTTCACAAATTCTCATTATTTATATGTAGAATTGACGATTCAAAAGCACTTGTTTACAAGTATGTATATTTGAATAAAAAATTTTGAATCTTAATTCAAGATTTAAAGAAGAATTCAAATTAAGTATTTGTAATTTACGAAAAACATAATAAACTTCCACTATTTACTCGTAAGTAAATATGTACTGAATTATAGTACACGAACAATGTGGGCCGCTCTACATTAGTTGGCAACACTAATAAATGGGGTGATTTCGTTACAGCATTTTGAGCGATATTTTACATATACCTCTAATGAAAACTCGTTTTAATAAGCTGTGTGTTCATAAGGCAGTGAACTTAGTGATTTTGCAATTCCCATGGACATGGATTATTGATTAAAGCCTACTTGTTCGATATTTCACAACAACTATCTGAAATATATAGAATTTATTTTACCTCTAAGACAATTTGTTGGTTGTTGACAAGTTGTACGTTGTTTTAATGTGTTTATACGTGCAAGGATCTACCGAAAGATTTTGCAATTTATATGTGGACAATGATTAAATCCCTCGATAATTTACAACAATAACCTGAAATATGTGGAATTCAGTAACAGATATAATAAAAAGTAATTGGTTTGCTTTGATGTAAGGAAGCGTGTCTTAAACTTTAAAAAAGCTTAGATTAATGTTGCTACCAGTTTCGCTCTAGATTAGTATAAAGGTTTTTTATTTTTAATAATTATTAAAATCATTATTTACGAAAAGACTTTCGACCGCCGATTTTTTTGTTGATTCGTTAGAGCACCTTACCGAGTAGTAGCTTCATTACAATATTATGATTTAAAAGGGCTTGTAAAAGTTAATTAGAATAAAAACTAATAAGAATTAGAATACTAGTATAAATTTAAATAGTAGTATGATCTGTTCGTTAAAATATCGGGTAGTTATGCAATTTGCACGTGTGCAGAATGGCATAATATACTTAGTATTTGGCAACACTGTTAAATGTAGAGCAGTATTTACAGATAATAATATAAATGGAGTAATATTTAACTGTGAGTAATGAAAATCGTGATCAATTTAATCAGTATGTGCATGTGTTTGCATTTAATTAATGGTTTTGAAATTTTCATATATCAGAGTTATAGAACGATGGTAATTAGTGTTGCTTGTAGTTGATAAAATTAAATATACTTAATTCTCAAATGTCGTTTTTTTATAATGAAAATGTGACTCATGATTGTTTTAAATATTATATTCAAGTTTAATCTTAGTTATAAATAATCGAAATTTCATATTTACATTTCCTTATTCCTTAGAATGAAATTAGGAACGTAGACTTCTGATTTTATACCTTTTTAAAAATTTTACAGTGTTGCCAGTATTTTAGGTACTTTACCTCAATGTTGTAAAGTAGCCGTATTCGGAGCAAGGTTGGGATTAAGAGTAAATTGTTAGCAATTATGATTTTTTTTTGGTTTTTATAGCCATGACGTCCTCGATTTTAAATAAAATTGGAATAATATTAAACATGTTTCATTTTTTTTAAAGTAATTTTTGTCAATTATAATGCCCTATGTTATCTAAGAGCCCAGCCATAATAATAATACCAAAAATTATTTACTACTACTATACTATCTCTGAAATACTTTACGATTTGAACTGTCAAAAACTATACTTATACTACTGTATTATTATTATTGATCAAATTTTGTATAATTGAAGCTGATGCAACGGACCAATAAATAAGATAAAACATCCCAACACAGGGAAAACACATGGTACATAATTGAGGGCATTATAACACTCAAGCTTACGCAAACGAAGTTGCAGGTGAAGCTTGTGTAAAATAAATACAAATATATTTTTTTAATTTTATTAAGAATGTAACCAAAAAGGTCAAATCTTCGCCAGTAAAATCGGTGTGCGTAGCGCGTGTTTGGTTAGGAACTAGGTATTTTTTAAAGTTATAAATATACATAAACACGATATATAATATTCAGTTTAATTAATGCTAATATAAAAAAGAATACCGGTATTTTTAAAATACATAGAAAAATACAATACGATCATACGACTAATAATACAGTTCTAACGATTTAATTGTGGTTGAAATATAAACTGTAAGTTTTATATACAACTTTTGGAAAAATGAAAGTATGGTAAGACAGGGGGCGATAAAAATAAATATATTTATAATATTTAGTCCGCGACTTTGGACTAATGTGCCATGATAAAATTTAACTACTCTCTCAAGTATATCAAAAATTACATGTGATGTATATAAAAGACAAAGTAGGAATCGACATAAGCTTTGCGCATTGCAAAAGGACGTAAGTCGTTTGTGGGTTTGGGTATAAGATTCTATAATCAGCAATCAATTTTAGCTTTGCCATTACAGCAGTTTAAAAACACTGTTAAAAAGAGGCTGATTCAGAAAGCCTACTATACTGTTGAGAGAGGAGATAAGAATACGTGGATATAGCTACTCTTCGACCCTGTACAAGACATTAATGACTTGTAATAAGATATATATTTTTAAAAGAGCAACCACTGAGTTTCTTGCTGGGTTTACTCAAAAGGAACAGCTTTCTGAACCAGCAGTAGAGTTGACGATTCAAAAGCACTTTTCAGAAGTTTATTTGAATAAAGAATATTTTGAATTTCAATTTCGTTCTTTTTTCATGAAATGTGTGAAAAAAAAAAGACACAAACACATTTTCACATTTTTTTTAAACAATAGGATACCAAGAACATGTTGGTCGCTGATTAATCATCGCCGATCGCGACCTAAAAATGAAACGAGTTACAAGTGCCCTTAAGGTGAACTTGCGTTCGTAATATAAATAATCGATTAAAAGTAGTGAAAGTGTATACAGGTATAAATCGAGTGTTAAAAAAGCTTGTTTAACTTTTTCCTTCCTTCCGACAGATTCAGCAGATTGCGAAATAAAGAAAGTGTTAAGTTTCAATGTCGACAAGTTCGTTCGTTAATTGCGAATCGTGAGCCGGCTGCTTGGCCTTATATCCATCCTTGTTTAGTCTATATTTTATCTGTGCTCGTGTGATCTGTCTTTTTAAATTGAATGTCAGAATTTAATCCGTACTTTTTGCATTCTAAATTCAATTTGAAGTGTAGAGGTTAACGAGTTTATGTTGTATAAATTACATCGGATACTTTGAAAGCTACATTGAAATGAAATTAAATTAGAATTCCTTTTTTAAAACAAATTTATTTATTTTAATTTTGGCGTTAAAAAAGTCTTGAAATGATAAAAGATATAAAGATTAGTTACAATTTAAAGTTAACATGAATATCGATTGCATGTCGTGTTGTATCCAGCTGAGTTAAATAGACCACCCTCATTTCTTGCCGAGATGTCGTAAAATACGAATAAGGTAAGTTGACGTCAGGCAAGCGGCCGGTCGTAAAATAGCCAAATCATGTGACAACATTTTTATAACATGTTGTGCCGACTCACTTAGAGTGGTATAAGGGTAGGATGATGATGATGATGTGTATCTATTGTATAGAATCCTTATTGTTAAAACTTTTAAGTACTTTTGCTTTGT
The DNA here is from genome assembly GCA_029227775.1 of Morpho helenor. NCBI lineage: Eukaryota > Metazoa > Arthropoda > Insecta > Lepidoptera > Nymphalidae > Morpho > Morpho helenor. The sequence goes on along the minus strand of JARGCU010000019.1, from coordinate 3,306,136 downwards.
TTTTCCACCGTATAGCCACTAGTCTTACATATATATGTGGAGCATGTATATTTGTATCAGTTAACTTAACGTGTACACAGATTGCTTAACCGTAAAAATCGATACTAAAAATCATAGTATTTTTTGTTTCGGCGAATTATTATCGGTTGGTTATTATCCCAATTCCTTTTTATTTAGAGAGAATTTCTGGAGTTAAAAACTACCACGCTGCTCCAATGCGAAATGTTAAGTCACTTATATGTCAAAATATTTTAATGTAAGACATGTAGGTTTCCGAACGATGTTTCCTTCATTCAAAAGCGTATGTGATAAAATTGTAAACATAGTTAATAAATAATATTTGATTGAGATGAATAAAATGTAACAAAAAACTATATATAGTCATTAATATACAGATCGATAGATAAAAATCCAATACGATACTACGTCCGATGTAAATCTCAACGGACCTAACAAATCATACGGCTGTCAATATCACGACATGACAATAGGTGCCGGCCGAGCCACATTCCGCATTTGAAAATATAGAGAGCTGTCAATCTGACATCAATATAACACGTGTGACCTTGACACACTGCCAAATTCAAGGCCAGAGCCTAATAATACAGAGTAATGAATGAATCATTCTATGTCATAATTAATGGCTTACGCACGTTTATTAGATAGTTATTGTTTATGAGCTTTGAAGTTGTCTGTGAACAAATCAGAGCACGATTTCATTAATCACTAAGCGCTATTTCGATGACAGTAATGTTGTCTATGGTATCTAAACATCTGATTAAGTATATTATTATTGTTTATGGTAACTAATGGAACTCATATCACGTAATGCGTTCCGATTTGAAACATTTGAATTTAATAAAATTAACGTATTCATTCATTTATATGCGCTATCATGTAAGAATATGAGTAATGTTAACCAAAATCAAGCTAGATTTTAAGCATTATGATGAAAAAAGATCATATTAGGACTTTATTTCTCATCACTCGTTCCATTTTTAAACAGTTTCTGGAATATTTCACGCTATCCTAAATCCGCATTTGGATGGGCCTTTGAATAGAAATACTCTAAGAACATTAATTACCACCATATGTAAATCCTTAATCAATGTTATGTGCTAAAAAGAAACTTATTACCTTTAACGGCTAAGGTTATCTTTCTAAAGTAAAGAAATTCCAACCCGGGCAGGCAATGAGGTTTTAATTAAAACTTGTGTTTTTATTGATACATCCAATATAGGATAATGATTGATATTTCCAATTTTACTCTTTTCGGTGTAGGAAAGCATAAGGAAACTTGTGAATCTCTGGAAAATCTACATTGTACTCAGCCGGATATCACACGCCGGGTCAATTTTCCTTAGTCGCCTTTTACGTAATTTCGGTAAGAAATGAGGGTGGTCTATTATACTCAGGATACAACACGGCAGAGTTGTAATTTTGTGAGTTCAAAAATATATTCTCCTGCCCTTATCCCACTCTAAGTGGAGTCGGCACAACATGTTATAAACATGTTGTAACATGATTTGGCTGCGTTTTTACGACCGGCCGCCTGCCTGACGACTTACCTTAGGTAGTCAGGTCGTATTTGACGACACCTCGGTAAGAAGGAGGGTGGTCTATTCTATTAAACCGTATACCACACGGTGGGTCAACTTACCTTAGTCGCCTTTTACGACACCTCGGTAAGAAATGAGGGTGGTCTATTCTACTCAGCCGGATACCACACGGCGGGTAACTTAGTTTAGTCGCCTTTTACGACACCTCGGTAAGAAATGAGGGTGGTATTATTCTACTTAGCCGGATACCACACGGCTTAAAAACGGCGAGTTCAAAAATATACATTATTTAAAAATCAAAATTGTAACATTAGCAGTTAATAGTTGTTATAAAAGTATCAGCCCTGATTAAAAATATTTCAACACCTTTTAATAACTGAATGAAGTAAACAACAGAAATGAATGGAGACCATTCTACAAAATTCGTTCCGATAACATCAGCATGCAATTTGATATCGTATCGACATTTATTAAAATTAAGACCGGACATTAAACAATTGTTGCTAAAAATCCTGAACAATTATCAAATATGATCTTAAGAATTTACCTTTTCACAGCTCTAAAGATACATATCTTTAATCCAGAATCCAATCCGCGAGCTGTCATTGATTCTGATAGCAAAATCTATTATTTTATTGAAAGTAATCTTAAATTATTATGAAAGTAATCAGAATATCATTAAGAAATTTAACTTTGCTGTTCTTTTTAAAAGTAAATACAATTTCAATGTTATTACAGATTATATCTCAGCAATTAATGAAAGGAATGAGTTTATTTTAAAAAATGTTGATTTTATTAAAGTTAATAAGTGTTTTTAAAATCACACGATTCGCAATAGAATTTATATCAAGTACTTCCTTTTTTTATAAAGCGAGTAGATATTTGGTTAAGTTTTTATTTATTTATTTCTCTATTGTACATACATATGATAAAAAGAGAAACAAAAGAGTATTTAATTATTTCAGTTATTACGTTGTTTAAAAAATTAGTACCTGGGATTTTTTTTATTTTTTTTTTAAGGACTTTTAGAAAATTAGTATTGTTTTTAGAAAATTAGTTTGTTTAGAAAATTAGTATTGAATCAAGCCATGCCCGGTAATTTTCTTAATAAAAAAATGCAATTAAAAATATTTAAAAAAAATATTTAGAATTAGGACCGCCCGTTACCTACGAATAATTGCGCTGTCATGACTTTGTATTAGACAGCGTAATTATCCCTTGGTTTCTCATATAATTATAGCAGTTTTTTTCAGTGCCCGAAAACAGGGATAAAGCAACATTTTTTGAATAAAACCTAAATAGATCGATTATTCCCCTCAAAACCTCCAAAAACCATAAAAATCGTTGGAGCCGTTTCCAAAATTCAGACAAATATACTTAGATTAACTTATTAAAGATTAACTTATTTAAATATTAAAGATTCGGAAATATATTGTGCCGATAGTATGGTGGTGTAACATATTAAAAATATATAACATTTCAAAAATTTTAATCCAAGTTTAAATATTCGTATCATTAAGATTAAAAACAGATATTTTTTTACGACTTAAATAAATACGATTCTTGTCTGTCAGTTTATGACAACATTAATTCCTTACTTCACACTCGTAAAATTGTATCTTAATATTTAAATGAGTTAATCTTGTATGTATATATATTTTCCGAATCTCGGAAACGGCTCCAACGATTTTCCTGAAATTCAGCATGTAGGTTTTGGGGGAGAAAAATTGATCTAGCTAGGTTTTATGTAAAAAAATATTGTTTTATCCCTATTTTTGGGCATTAAAAAACACTAACATTTATATTGAATTGAATTTTCGCCATTAACTGTCAAGTCGACGTAGCTTATTCGGTTAGCGGGCAGCCTCGAGAAATGTGAGTGCCAGGATCGATCCCAACTAAATAATTGTTTCTTCGTTTTTTTAAGTTTTTTTTTGTAAAAAATTACCACCCAGATAGATTATCACCCAGATATTTAAATATTAACAGATACCCCATTTAGATGAAAATCATGTGACCAAAAGAGTTTTAAATATGAATGTGGATGGATTTATGGCTAGGGGGAGGCCAAAAGATGGATGGATTGTGTGAAAATTGATATGCATGTTAAAGGAGTGGCACCAGAGTTGATAGGGGAGAATGGAAGAAGAAGACATATTGTGCCGACCCCACTTAGAGTGGGATAAGGGTAAGAGAATGATGACACCATTTAGTATATTAGTGTTTGTGTTATATACGATATCAGAAGTGGCTTTGTGTGGGTGTTTACATGCTTACTTTACACGTTTTTTAAATAAGTTTTGATAAGATGATATTTTAAAAGCAGTAAACTTTACTTTGCATACAATTAATCGCGAGATTGATTAAATAACGGTATATTTTAGCTGAACTTTTAAGTTTACGGGTCTGTTAAGTAATTTATGAACTTAAACAGGTGATAAAATATAAACTAATACAGTTGATTTAGTTAAATACCAACTAATGAATATGTAATTTTGTGGCCACCAAAGTATCAATTTTATTACGAAATTCTGTTTTGTATTTGTATCTAAACTTTTTAAACGAAAATAACTATCGAATTGTTATGCTATACTCGGTAAGTGAAGTTAATTTTCGGTATATATGTGCGGCTTACTGATAATAACATCATAAGAATCATCATCAGTTCTCGCCGCGATAACGCCGCATAAGGAGCTCATGAATAAGAGCCCCGTATGGGCTTGAAACTAGTCGGGCTCATCCGATAAAATAACACGTGAGTATAGCCGGTTTCTATACATTAATTATGAATTCCACTCACGATAGTTTAAATTCAAAAACATCATAAGAATATATAGTTCATCCTACATTTAGTATTACATAGCTTTTCCGTGTGGTATCCGGCTGAGTAGAATAGACCACCTTAATTTCTTACCCAGATGGCGTAAAAGGCGACTAAGATAAGTTGACCCGTCATGTGGTATCGGCTGAGTTGAATAGACCATCCTTATTTCTAACCGAGGGGTCGTAAAAGGCGACTAAGGTAAGTTGACGTCCGACAGGTGGCAGTCGTAAAATAACTAGCCAAAACATATAACAATATGTTGTGCCGACCCCACTTATTGTAGGATAAGAGCAGGTGGTTGATAACATTTTTTTATCGTGAATTATTGCAAAATAAACGTATCACTTTGTATGAGGTACAGAAATTCGCAAAAATACAAATGCACAAATGTTTATGTCATTTTTTATAAAAATCTTTACAAAACAGAGATTGAGATCTAGTTATTATAAACATACTCGTTTCAGGAGATGTCGCTCTTCAATAAAAGTTAGTCATCATCTTCCTGCCCTTATCCCACTCTAAGTGGGGTCGGCACAACATGTTATAAACATGCTGTCACATGATTTGGCTGCGTTTTTACGACCGGCCGCCTGCCTGACGTCTACTTACCCCTGTCGTATTTTATGAAACCTCTGTAAGAAGAGGGTGGTCTATTCTGCTAAACCGAATACCACACGGCAGGTCGACTTACCTTAGTCGCCTTTTACGACACCCCGGTAAGAAATGAGGGTGGTACTATTCTATTCAGCTGGATACCACACGGCGTTCTTCAATAAAAGGTAGTATTTCTAATTATTATTGTAAAATATTTCAACGAATGACTAAGAACCATAATAATTCAACACATAATTTTCTACTTATATAAATTATATACTTTGATAATGGTTGCAAGTTTAATTTAATCTAGTATATCAATCTAGAATATTCCGTAAGCAAGTTAAATTCAGTTTGTTGAGAAGTCGCTCGACAAAATAGTACAATCGACCCTGCACATTGTGTTATTGCACCCATATAAGGAACTACATTCGATATGGGTAAATAAATGTATGGCGAATCCTTAAAGACATAAAACTCAGTATAAAATATATCTTTCTTTGATATTTAAATGAGTTAATATTCTATGTATATATATAAATATATTTATTATATATTTATAAATATATTTTCTATCTTTAATTTAATATTTATATGAGTTAATCTTGTATGTATAAATATAAATGTATTTTCCAAATCTCGGAAACGGCTTCAACAAATTTTTTTTTCCTGAAATTCAGCAGGTTTAGCGGGAGAAAAATCGATCTAGCTAGGTTTTATTTTAAGAAAATTTCGGTTTATCTCTATTTTTGGGCATTAAAAAATTGAAAAATGTAGAATTGTAAGCAAATGATTTTTTTAGTTGTCAAACGTAGTGTTGCGATAGCCGATGGGTAACGGGCGGACCGAAAATGTTCAAAACCCGGGTTCGAATCATACATGTCATCGCCGCCTTTTTCTTTTTTTTATTATTTTATTTATATCTTTAAAAAAATTCACCCAGGTACTATACTTAAATAAAAGTACCTACTACTTTTTTTAAGATATAAAAGAAAGGGTGGAACACATCTGACACTCGATCTGGGGTATTTCACTTTCTTAGCCAGCTCATTCCCCACTGAACTATTACAACATTGTAAATGACAGCGAATTTAATAATTCTATTATTTTGTAACGATTTTTCAGTGCCTGAAAACAGGGACTAATGCCCGGTTCACATTATTCCAGTCCAGCGCTGGAATGCTACTGGAATAATGTGAACCTGCACTGGAATGTACCAATCCAGTGACCCAGTCGACTGGACTGGATTGACGTTCTATTTTTCATTCTAGCTCGCCCATTCCAGTGCCACTGGAATAGTGTGAACGGCCAATCTAGTTGAATCCAGTGCTTGACTACCATGCTAAACAGTGAATACGTATTGTTTTACTTGTGGAGTTCTATTGGTACAGATGCGACAGCTTTTAATGACTGGAATAATGTAAACCGGGCATCAACGATATTTTTTTTCTTAAACCTATCTAGATCGATTTATCGCCCCGAAACCCTAGTGTTTAGTGTGTTGTATGTTATGTGCGTTAGTATCTTCGTAATTGTCAGTAGAAAGTTTTTAATAAAATAATCGCACTGAAACCTGCGTCTTAGAAAATTTCTGGGATATTTGTTACCTACCAATCTACATTGGACCACCGTGTTCCAATTCTCTCCATGGACAGAATGTAATTGAACAATACTTTTTACATGAACAAAGTACGGTAGGTAAATTCAATTAAATCAGAATAATTGAAAATTTTCAAAAAAAATTATAGATGTATTATCACTTTACCAATATCATTGACAAAACAAGGATATTTAGTGACGTAACGTGAATTAAAAAAATAAGAATTAAATTTATTATTCCATTTCCGTTTTCCGTGTTTTTAAAATGTATTATGTCGTTTATTTGTTGAATTTCTTTGTTTTAAGCTACTTTTAATATATATCTTCCTCCATGAGAATTGGTTTAAAAATCAAATTATTAATATAACCATAGAAATAAATTACATAAAAAACGTCAAAAATAGAACGTAGCTATGCCATTTAATTTGTCTTTATAATGCTTTATAACGGAATCATTTTAACGGCGTGTTGAATAGTTTAACTATACACACATACACCCTTTACCACATATGGTATATTAAAAATTGTTTTTCTTAAGTAATAAATATCATCATCCTCCTGCCTTTATCCCACTCTAAGTGGGGTCGGCACTGTTATAAACATGCTGTCACATGATTTGGCTGCGTTTTTACGACCGGCCGCCTGCCTGACGTCAACTTACTTTAGTCGTATTTTACGACACCTCGGTAAGAAGGAGGGTGGTCTATTCTACTAAACCGGATACCACACGGTGGATCAACTTACCTTAGTCGCTTTTTACGACCCTCGGTAAGAAATGAGGGCGATCTATTTTACTCAGCCGGATACCACACGGCGTACATTGTTGAAAACTAATACTTATTTTTACATTATGCCCACTAAAGGAAGATTAAACTCTATTCTGAAAGAAACGTAAAAGGTCTTAAGAGTACTTAACAACCTAAATCTGTGATAGTCCAGCGGTAAAACTGAGTGACTTTTTACTTTAGGTGGTCACAGCTTCAAAACCCGGGTAGGCACCAATGAGTTGTTCTATTTAAACTTATGTCATCATCTTCCTGCCCTTATCCCACTCTAAGTGGGGTCGGCACAACATGTTGTAAACATGTTGTCACATGATTTGGCTATGTATTTTACGACCGGCCGCCTGCCTGACGTCAACTTATCTTAGTCGTATTTTACGACCCCTCGATAAGAAAGAGGGTGGTCTATTCTACTTAACAGGATACCACACGGTGAGTCAACTTACCTTAGTCGCCTTTTACGACACCTCGGTAAGAACTGAGGGTGGTCTATTCTACTCAGCCGGATACCACACGGCGGGTCGACTTACCTTAGTCGCCTTTTACGACACCTCGGTAAGAAAAAAGGGTGGTCCTATTCTATTCAGCCGGATACCACACGGCGGGTTCTATTTAAACTTATGTGATTTATAGAATTAGGTGTTATTTTGCGGAGATCTGTAATCCTTATTTAATAATTTTATTATTACTTTTATAAGCTTAAGTGCCTAATTCAATTCTCCTGCCCTTATCCCACTCTAAATGTTTTAAACTTGTTTATGGCCAGATTTTATGACTAACCGCCTGTCTGACGTCAACTTAACTTACTCACCTGGTGTCCTAAAACGGTAAAAGATGTCCTAAAAGGCGATCAAGGTATGTAGACCCGCCGTGTGGTATCCGGTTGAGTAAATTGGACCGCCTTCATTCTTACCGAGGTGTCGTAAAGGCAGGCGGCTTGTCGTGAAATACGTAGCCAAATCATGTGACAACATGATTGTAACATGTTGTGCCGACCCCACTTAGAGTGGGATAAGGGCAGGAGAATGATGAATTAGTCACATAAGTTTAAATAGAACAACTCATTGGTGCCTGCCCAGGATTTTGAAGCTATGGCCCTCTGTGAAGCGTCACACTGTCTCACCGCTTGGCTATCATAGCTTTGGGTGTTACGAGTATAAAACCTTTAATGTTTCTTTCAGTATAGACTTTACTCTCCCCTTAGTGGATAATGTAAAAATAAGAACTATTTCTCAACAATGTGACTGTTAGACATACAGTTGTACTTTTAGGTACCCATTGTATTGCGCAAGTGATGTGCTGTAAGAGGCTCGACAGTTATTAGCATAAACTGACTACAGACTTACAATGAGAGTAATTAGCGTTGGTTTTACCGAAACTTTCTTTGCGATGTTACATTCAATGTTGTAGGACCTTATTAGTTTACTAAGAAATAAATAAATGTTAACTTTGTCCTTTCGACGTCTGATTTTATTGCAAACCATCGCGAGAGACTCCGCCAGCGTGATGAAAGATTAACTTTATATAGTAATTTGATAACCATAAATATGGTTAAAATAGGTTAACCTTAATAACTAGACATATGCTGTCGCGGACTTTTATTTAGACCATTTAGAGGGGAACAATTTTGTGATACATGATTTTTGAATAATTTTCACCGTTTACTTAGCGCATGCAAGGAAAGGTTTATATTGCCGTTTTCGCAATATTTTTTATTGCTGCTCCTCTCCTATTCACCTTAGCGTGATGTTATATGGCCTATACTACGTAGTGTAGTGTGCTTATAGTTTTCCTCGAGAAGTGGACTATCTTATACTGAAAGAATTTTTAAAATCGGTTAAGTAGTTCCTGAGATAAGTGCGTTTAAACAATCAAACAAACAAATTCTTCAGCTTTAAATATAGTATAGATAAAATATTTACTTCAAGGCATTCCTTAATTGTCCCAATCATTCCATCCGTACATTAACTGAAAATGCGAATATGTTTTTGTTCATTCTCATATAAAATAAAAGCAATGTAACGGACGTTTTATCCCGTTTTATGTTTTTGAAGAGAAGGATTGGCACTAAGACCTACCACGCTGCTCCAATGCGGATTGATAGTTTACACATATCCCTAGAATTCTCGAGACATATATAGGTTTTACTACGATGTTTTCCTTTACCGAAAAGCATGATGATGAATTAAAAAAAATAAGATAAATTGCTAATAATAATATGAGTCAGTAACCAGTTGCAAATTCCAATAAACATTTTTTTACGCACTTTTGTACTGTACTATTTTGTATGTACTAAGCACTCTAATTTCTTTGGGCGCGGAATACGGGTAATAAAAAGACAATATGCATACATAATGCCTATTAAGATGTAATTATTAGCGAATTAACCTAGATATCCATACCCTTATTACTCAATAAAGTTTTTTTTCCTTCCGTCTTTGTTAGGCATAGAGTTATTAAACACAGAGTAGGTTGTACATACATAGGCCTGTAAATGCGGGTTTTCAACGAATAATAAGAGAATGAAGATGAGAGATCCATATTTATCTTTGTTTAATTACACAAAAAGAGAGACAGATAAGTAGCCTTATTTGCTTTTTCTTTTTTTTCGATGTACACATTTTGCGCGTATCTTTAATATTTAAATGAGTTAATCCTCTCTATAATTGGTTTATTTGTTTTGAAAACTGCTTCAGCGATTTTCGTGAAATTCAGCATGTAAAGGGTTTTGGGGAGGATCGATCGATCTATCTAGCTAGGTTTTATTCATTGATCGCATTATATTGCTCAATTCATTGATCCCAGATAATATTTTTTAATTTATGTTTATATATATATAAATCCTATGTAGACAGTAGCATGTATGATGAAAAAAGGTTATCTGTTTTCATGATTGAGAACGAGGGCATATTATATATACAAATATCTGGGTGACCGAACTTCGCTCGGTAATTTTTTACAAAAAAAAACTTAAAAAAAAGAAAATACAATTATTTAGTTGGGGATCGATCCTTGGCATTTACATTTCTCGAGGCTGCCCCTTACCCGAATAAGCTACGTCGACATGACAGCTAATGGCGAAAATTCAATTCAATATAAATGTTAGTGTTTTCTAATGCCCAAAAACAGGGATAAAACAATATTTTTTTTACATAAAACCTAGCTATATCAATTTTTCTCCCCCAAAACCTCCTACATGCTGAATTTCGGGAAAATCGTTGGAGCCGTTTCCGAGATTCAGAAAATATATATATACAAGATTAACTCGTTTAAATATAAAGATAAAATAATGACATAATAAGCAATATGTTCATTGTAATTTGACAAACCTCTGCAGACATTATATTCTGATTAATCTACGATAAATTTAATTGGGCATACTGTACTAGAAAATGTGCTAAATTAGGAATCATTATAACCCACCCAAACTATACTAAACATCATTAATTACTAAATTTTTAATGATGTGATAAAAAATATAAAATCAAATGAAATCTTGAAGTATTATTTACCAACACGAATTTTTAGCGATTTCAAAATAAGCAGGATTTACAAATTATTCTAAAACAAATTAGACAGATCATTGGTAATCATTTGATCATCGAGGAAAAATGAATTTTCATTTAATTTCTCGTAATTAAGGTTATCTATTTCAAGTTTTTAGTGCCTGAAGTTGGTTTTAAACTTTTTATTGACGACAAATATGTATGTGTTATTTTAAATTCGCATTATTTACAATTGTTGTAATATGTATAATTTATGTTATATAAAAGGGCTCGAAGCGATATACGAAATTTCCATTTTGCAAAAGTACTTTGAACTAACAAAAGTACTTTGAATAAAAAAAAATAACATACCTTATCTGCCTCCGATAGTCGCAACACAATCTTGAGCCGTGGATTATTTTTTCTATATTCCTTTAACAGAGCGTCGAGTTTTTCTCCTCTCGAGTCGCCCGCGTACACGAGATGCGTGCACTCGGTAAAGTCAGACGCGCGCGCGTTCTCCACATAGCAAACGAGGCGGGCGGCGCCGGCGCCTGCGCCCTCGGCCGCATACACCGCGGCCGTAGCCACGCAAAGGAACCAAAGCCACATGATTTAAAAAATCAATCTGTCATCTCCGGTAGCGAATTCGATTTTCAAAAGCGCGTTGGTCGGTCGATTACCGCAGTACGAGTGGCGGTACCGCCGCGGCCGGCCGCTGACATAGGCGCCCCCGCCCTGACGGTGGTCGCAAGGCCGCGCGCTCACCGTAACTCGTAATTGGAGCTTGGGGCACTGTCAATGCTTTTACATGCTCTTGTGTTGTAATATGGAATACTTTTTTTTAGAAAATAACACGTAACGGCTGAATAGAATTGACCACCCTCATTTCTTACCGAGGTGTCGTAGAAGGCGACTAAGGTAAGACGACCCGCCGTGTGGTATCCGGCTGAGTAGAATTGACCAACCTCTTTCTTACCGAGGTGTCGTAGAAGGCGACTAAGGTAAGTTGACCCACAGTGTGGTATCCGGTTTAGTAAAATAGACCAACCTCTTTCTTACCGAACTTACGTTAGTCGTAAAGCACGACTAACGTAAGTTGACATCAGGCTGGCGGCCGGTTGTAAAATACGTAGCCAAATCATGTGACAGCATGTTAATAACATGTTGTGCCGACCCCACTTAGAGTGGGATAAGGGCAGGAGGATGATGATGAACGTGTAACGTATTTGATAATTGCCCATTTTCCGGTGGTCTTATCTTTAATTTATTTTGTTTTTATTTTTAGTATAATGTATATCTGATAACACGCTCAAAGGTAAATATACTAAAAAAAAAGGTAAGCTGTTTAATTACCCGATACGTGACTGAAGGGAAGCCGAAAAGAGATGGTTGGATTGTGTGAAGTATGACATACATATAACGCCAAAGTATACAAATAATGGAAGAGAAAATCATGTTGCGTTGACCCCACTTAAGGATAGAGATTAGGGCAAGATTTTCACTAATTTGGCATAACAGTCAAATAACATCATAAATTTACCATTTTTTCTCTCACTATGGAACCCAACCCATTTGATCCTTCGAGTCGGATATTTTATCTAACTACTGTCACTTTCACATAAATGCTTTTCTCGCCTTGATAAATTAACTGATAGCAATGTTATCGCCGCAATACAGACCACTTGGTAATACAACCAAGTTAATTACCATATTATGACATTGAAGATGTACATGCATAGAAGAAACCGAGGTTTGCATTTTGACAGTAGTCAATTAAAAACAGTGAAGTTCAGTTTTTCTTCAAAGAAGTCATTCGAAGTGTTATACGACACTAAGCACTGATTACATCACAAAAACTGTTCCGGTTGAATTCCGATCGCATCTAATTCTTTGATTGTCCCTGACATTAACTTGACAGCTGAACAAAGGTGTAAAGTTACAGTGTTGCCGTTTATTGAAAAACTTACGTTACACTGCTATTTATAGAATAAGCCATATCGGCCTATCCGAAGAATAAAGTTACATCTCCCATGTATAAGTATAGGAAATGTGATTTTATTTTTCGGATAGGGCGATATTTTTTTATTTGTTTTTAGAGATATATTTAGAAAAGAGAAAGAAAAAGTAAACAAGCACATTGACTGGCCCGTTGGCGCAGTGGGTAGTGACCCTGCCTTCAGCTCCGCGGGTCGCGGGTTCGATTCCCGCTAAGGACCAACATTTTCTATAAATGAATTTGTTGGTCTTTGAGCCTGGGTGTATATAAGTATTTAAGTATGTATTTAAAAATATATAAGTATATATTCACCAGTTGTCTGTCACCCATAACACACATTTATTTTATTTTATTATATTTATTGTATTGTTCACTTCCTTCACTCATTTGTGGAAACTTTTTTGGCATGCGTATTAATTTTATGTTATAATTCTTTGTAATAATTTTAGTGCTGTTTGTTTTCCAATTTATAAATAAATAAATAAGTATTAAATTACTTACTTTGGGGACGGACGACCGTGTGTGTAAATGTCCCATATATTTATATATTTATTTATTTTTACATGTATAAAGGCGGATTTATCTCTAAAAGGGATCTCTTCCAGTCAATCGTTGAGTAACAGAAGGAAAAGGACAAGAATAGAAGAATAAGAGAATTCGGGTAACATAGAGAAAAAGAAAAAGTTTATATAAATTTAACTATTTAATCTATTAATTAATTTTGGTGAAATAAATAGATGAAAAGATGCTACTAATATATATACTTAAGATAAATATTTTCTAGTCTGTAATTGTAATACCGAAAGGGAAAGAGATTTGCGGAATGGTACTGGTAAAGGTCTGGTTTATAGGTGTTTCAACCAGGCTTTTCATTTTATGATTCATATTCATTCGTATCTATGAACTCTTAAGTCTTCATCGTTGACTGAAGCAATGGGCACACATCAAAAACTGGGCTTAAGAAGTCAACTTGGAACTTAAATAGGATTCAGTCTTCTGAGCTGAACAGGACTTATATATCGTTCTGCGTTTCTCGAGTTCATCTGCCATATTTATAGAAACCGTTAGGACTAAATAAAACAAAATTACCGATATAATTCAGCCTGTCGTGAAACTAAAATATTAATGCTTGATTTTTGCTTTAAATTAAATTTCCTGCAAGTTGGACTCGATGCATCGATGTATCGACTGAAGTCGAGGCATCTGGTGCTCCCGATGCATCAATTAGCGGAGGGAGGGGCCACTTTTAAAGAGGCCCCGACCCAGAGGTGGCGCACTCTAGGGTTCAGAGTTGCTGCTGGCGGGGATGGGGGCAATGTGTACAACGGTACCCTGTCCCCGCCACCAGCAGCGTGTAGAGCACTGTCAGGTTTTTAGGCGGTGCAAGTGCGACATACCTGCCGCTCATCCCCGTCGGGCGGTGACGACCCATAATGGGTTTTCCTGACATAAAAAAAAAGTTGGACTAATGACATAAAAAATAGTGGAGAGTGGCTCGATAGAAGTGGCAGAAAAACGTGCGTGGTGGATATTCGATAAAGAGACGTCCAGCAATGGACATCCTTCGATTGATAAAATAAGTTCTAAATGTCCATAAATTTTTGAAAATATACTACTCTCGATTGCCTGATTATAGTTTTGTTCTTACGAAGGCCTTATAGGAACATCAAAGGTAACATTTGCAAATACGAAAGAAGACTGGGACTAGCTGTCTGTTTACGCTTTGCTCTTAGGTAATTTTCCATCGTTCAAACCTTTAGTTGTTTTTTCAATTTTTTTAGTATCGTTATTGAATATATTTTTGATTATTTTGAAAGAATAAGCCTTTAACAGGGTTTTTATGACTTTAACCTCAGAATTATCCTTCATATGGAAAGTTGGTATGAATAATTAACCAAAATTGAGACTTTGAACTTAATTAGCAAAATCGAGAGATAATTGCGAAATGGCTAAGTATCCAATATCACTACATAATATAAAACAAAGTCGCTTTACCTGTCTGTCCCTATGTCCCAATATCCCTATGTATGCTTAATTCATTTAAACTACGCAACATATTTTGATGCAGTTTTTTTAATAGATAGAGTGATTGAAGAGGAAGGTTTATATGTATAGTAACATTTAATATGGAGTAGAAAAATACTATAATTTTGACAACCCTACAAGATTTATCAAAATAATGTACTAAGTATTTGTACACCTTAAAAAGATCTACAGAAAACTCCGCAATGGTATATGTCTATGCCTTATAGATAACCCACATAAGCAATTTTTGTTTATTCACTTTTTACGAAAAATAATGTGTTATTTTCGAAGCAATTTTAAACAATACAGCATTAATCCTTATTCAATTAAGTACCTTAAACACATTGTTGATTTAATATAGATCAATATGTTATAAACATGTTGTCACATGATTTGGCTAGGTATTTTACGACCGGCGGCCTGCCTTACGTCAACTTACCTTAGTCGGCACCTCGATAAGAAATGATGGTAGTCTATTCTACGCCCGATACCGACTATTTTATATATATTTCAAATATATATTAAAAATAAAAACGTTTATTAAAATATTTTGTTCTGTGACAATTTCTTAAGCTTCTAATATAAATAACAACAGATAAATAGATAACTGTTATTAAATTACGTCACAGCTTATCAGTAGATACCAAAACGTCTTAATATTTATTAAATACTAATAAATATTTCGACAGCTTTAGTTTATTGCGCTTCTCGTATTGATTTAATTATAATTTTTTGCTTAAATGATATTACGTCTAAATTCAAATCAGATCGTCCAAAGCATAATCAATATATATATACACTGTCCATTATATTAACCATCTTTTGACAGATTGACGATTTACATATTTAGTGATGTCCATTCCGATTATAGTACCTACTATCATTAATCGAATTACGTACCTAAGTAATTCGATTAATGATAACCTACGTAAACTAATAACAGATATAGAAATCAACATTTTGATTTAATATTGCCTTAGTTTTTTGAAAATAAATGTTAATCCGTGTGTATTTATTATAATCATAAAAAATATATTATACATCAACTGGCAACATCAACAGACCTTCCGCTCGGCCGCCATTTTGACGTGATCTGTCACTCTCAACGAAACGCCCGTGATAGTCACACGCATTTACGTTCGCTGAGTGTTCTCTCGCATCTGTTACACCTTGAGTTAAGTAGCTTTATTCCTCGGAAAAACTTTTGTGAAACTTATATTAATTGATCGTGAAAATGCCGAAAGGACGTGTGTTGAAAGCACAATCGAGACAGTTAGTGTTAAAACTTCATGAGTATTTTGAGCAAGAAAATCAAAATGGCGGACCTCTTATACCTATCACGCAAGTCCGAAACCGTGTTGCAGCCGCGTTGGGGATCAGTCTATCAACTGTGACTAAAATCACTACTGATGCCTACGGCAGGAGCGGCTTGGAGCAAAACAAACCATCTACACCAAAAAGAAAGCGCCGGGCTCATAAGGTGACAGCTGTTGATGACTTTGACGTTGACGCTATTCGTCGTCATGTATATGATTACTACTTGAGAAAAGAAATTCCAACTTTGAGAAAACTTATTGTTTCTTTGAAAAGAAGTGGTCTATTTCATGGTGAAAAATCTTCTTTGGTCAAAGTTTTGAACACAATTGGCTTTTCATATAAAAAGTTAAATAAAAGAAAATTATTAATGGAACGCACAGATATAGCTATAGCACGTTGTGATTTTTTAAGAGAGGCAAAGAAAATACAAGATTGGGCAAATATTGTTTTCACGGATGAAACATGGCTCAACGCTAACCACACACTATCTCGTTTCTGGACTGATGATACTGCTGATTCCACTTCCTCAGTACCAATGGGAAAAGGTGAGCGCCTAATCATTTGCCATGCAGGTACAGCAAAAGGATTTGTACAAGACGCACTGTTGGCATTTAAATCGAAGAAATCAAATGACTACCACGAAGAGATGAATGCAAATGTGTATGAAGAGTGGTTCAAAAAAATGCTCATTTCATTGGAAGAACCATCAATAATTTTTATTGATAATGCGCCCTACCACTCCCGTCAAATTGACAAAATGCCAACACAGGCTAATAAAAAGCATGAAATAATTAATTGGCTTCGGGACAATGGAGAAAATGTGGAGGACTCAATGTTAAAAGTTGAATTAATAAAAATATTAAAAACCAAAAAGAGAGCAAAACGCTATGTAATCAATGAAATGGCAGCAGAATATGGCCATACTGTTCTTCGGATTCCTCCATACCACTGCCAGTACAACGCAATAGAACTTATATGGGCACAAGTAAAAGGGCATGCTGCGAGATGCAATACAAGCCCCCCATTCACAGCGAATAAAATGTTGCAATTGCTAAAAAATGCTTGCACCCACGTAACGGCCGAGAACTGGGCAAGTGTGGTGGAAAGAACTAAAAGAGTAATATTCTCTGATTGGGAACGTGATATTGCGTTTGATAATATATTATCTACACAAGAGCTAATAATAACTGCTACTGAAGACTCCTCATCGGAGGAGTCTAGTGTTGATTATCATTCCGACGACTCGTGCTAATAAAATAAATTAAAATATCCTGATTGTTTTATTTGTATTCATGTATTAACTAAGAAGAAAGTAAAACTTTATATAATGTTATTAAATGTCTTTTAATACTCGTAACATCGATTTCTACCGATTATTTTTAATCTGTGGCATAATCGTAGTAACCATTATGTGTGACATCACTAAGTGGTGGTGGGGTACCCATCCATAAAGTACAAATATTATTTGTATGATATTTGTACGTAAGCAATACAAAACTTAATGAGCGTGAGCTGTCAAAAGACTGATAATATGATGGACGCAGTATAGTAAAAGGGAATTTATTTTATTTTATTTATTTATTTTTATTAAATATAATATTTTATTATGTAATATATTTAAATAATGTACGCGTCCCATTACATGCCGTGGTAACCTATAATAAAGACTACATTTAATTGAATAGTTTGCAGAGTATTTTATTGTATTAATAATGTAAGTCTTGTTGGTTATCCTAATAAATAAAAATAAGGGAAACTATGTATCGTACGTTTTAGTATTAATGTGACCTAACTCAAAATTAGGCCAACTGAGATGGATACATTGTAATCCTTAATCCAATCCCATCTATGACATTAAACTACCAACTATTAAAAAATAGAAACCAAACTAGTGTTTTCTTGCTCTTCCAAGTTAGGGGTCTCTTAATTTATTTATTTTCATATTGACTGTATGCTGTTAGCCCTAACGGCTTTTACAACGTCACCGGGCGGGACGGGCGAGTGCAGAAGCATCGCCGAGGTTGCGAAATGCGGAGAGTAGAGCGCAGTAGCTTTACTATCGCAGCGGAACGTTGTCCGGGTGCCAGGGTGAGGCCGGACCACGGCTTAGGCGAATAGGCCTGTTCTCTTTGTTTTGAGTTTGAGAAAAGGATTGAAGCTAAGACCTACCTCGCTGCAGCAATGCGGATTGGTAGGTTACACATATCTCCAGAATTCTCTAGAGATATGCAGGTTTCCTCACGACGTTATCCTTCACCGAAAAGCGTATGATAAATTGTAATTATCAATTAGACACATAAGTTTTAACAGAAAAACTCATTGGTGTCCGCCCGGGTTTGAACCCGTGACGTCCTTGAAAGAGTCGTACGGTGTTACCGCTGGGCTACCACAGCTTCAATAATATATAATGTAATAATTAAATAATATTACATGATACTTTTGCAATAACTAATAAAGACGCCGAGAATTTGTTTATCGTAATTGATTAAACCAATACCAATGGAACTGTAATCACAATTGTAATAAAAATATCATATTTTAAATTATATTGTAACCATCAATATACCGCAGGTTGTCTCGTGGCAAAACTAAATACTCCCATATTCAATTGAACCACAAACAATTCGTTTTATTACTAAAATACCTTATTTAAACCGTAAAAGTGAGGTATCCGGCTGATTAGAATAGATCACCCTCATTTCTTACCGAAGTGTGGTCAAAGTCGACTAAGGTAAGTTTGAAGAATTCACTAGTCAATTCGTTTTATTACTAAAATATATTCTGTACGTGGTAAAAGTATGGTATCCGGCTGAGTAGAATAGATCATCTTCATTTCTTAACGAGGTGTCGTCAAAGACGACTAAGGTAAGTTTGGAGAATTTATTATTCAAATCGTTTTATTACTAATACCCTCTGTAAGTCGTAAAAATGTGGTATCCGGTTGAGTAGAATATACCACCCTCATTTCTTACCGAGGTGTCGTCAAAGACAACTAGGGTAAGTTTGAAGAATTCATTAGTCAATTCGTTTTATTACTAAAATACCTTCTGTAAGTCGTAAAAGAGTGGTATCCGGTTGAGTAGAATAGATCACCTTCATAGATATTGGGTGAAAGTCAATGTCAGAATATGATAACATTTATCGTTTATTTTTTTTAAATAATTTTTTTTTGTATTACCATTATAGGTAAATTTGCAAATATGTCATTATAATTTTAAATTCTCTCATTGAACGAGGAAATTCTACATTATTTTCCCTAAGGAAAATCTCACGTAAACTATTTTGTATCTGTATTTGCTTGGTAATTTAAACTTTCGAACACTTAAAGGAAATTTGTGTGACATGTAATGTTAATTTTTATCACGAAAATAATGAAAATCATACAGTAAATTTAAGAAAGCCATATATATGTTTAAAGTAAAGTGTCCCCAAAGTAAGTAGCTTAATACTTGTCTTATTGGTAGCAGAGAACTGGTAAGTATAAACATATAAATTCAAATTCAAATTCAAAATATTCTTTATTCAAATAAACTTGTAAACAAGTGCTTTTGAATCGTCAACTCTACTGCTGGTTCGGAAAGCTGTTCCTACCGAGAAGAGCCAGCATAAACTCGGCGGTTGCTCTTTTAAAAATATTATTCTTAATACTATTTACATTAAGTCGTTACTGTCTTGTAGAGGTTCAAAGAGAGCTATATCCACACATTCTTATCTTCCAAATAATCTTTAAGAGTATAGTAGGCTTTCTGTATCAGCCTCTTTTTAACAGTGTTTTTAAACTGATGTAATGGCAAAGCTGAAATTGAAATTGATATATAATTTTAAATACATATGTACGTAAATACATCCTGATTATAAGAACTAACATATTGTTTTCAGAAAATGTTGTTCCTCGACGGGAATCGAAGAAGCGACCCGTGGAGCTGAAGGCAGCCCAACTGCGCCAACGACCCAGTTAATTTTGTGTGATGTTTTTTTAGGTATTTTTCGCATGAAAATATAACCATTATATAGAAAATCATCGTTCTCATACCCTTATCCCACTCTAAGTGGCGTCGGCAGATAATGTTATTACATGATTTGGCTAGTGGCTATTTAACGACCGACCGCCTGCCTGACGTGAACTTACCTTAATCGCCTTTTACGACACCTCGGTAAGAAATAACGGTGGTGTATTCGACTCAGCCGGATAACACACGGCGAGTCGACTTACCTTAGTCGCCTTTGACGACACCACGGTAAGAAATGTGGGTGGTCTATTCTACTCAGCCGAATATCACATGGCGCGTCAACTTACCTTAATCGCCTTTTACGACACCTCAGTAAGAAATATGGGTGGTCTATTCTACTCAGCAGGAAACCACACGGCGGGTCAACTTACCTTACTCACCTTTTATGACACCTTGATAAGAAATGCAGGTGGTCTATTCTACTCAGCCCGATACCACACGACAGGAATCATAATACCTATATGAAATATAAAAAAAATGTTTATTTACAGATACACAGACAGTTTAAACGTATAAAACCAATTATATATATGGACATTATATCTAGCATGACGCAGCAAAATGCAAAATCTTATCATAACGAATGACAATGTAAAAAAAGCAGATAGATTTCTGTTGCTTTAGTAGTCAATGCTGTTTAGTTGTATTTATCTAATAAATATTAGAAAAAAAATATGTGGTTCTCCGGAAAGAAATATAAACGAACGCGTTGTGAGAATATAGACGAGTTAGTAGCTGCCACTAGTGAGTGATTAGTTGTTATTTGTGAGTGTTTATTTTGTTAGAAATTCGATTATTTTTATCTCTACATTACATATAATTATCTATATTACGTATATTTTTATCTGTGTTTCCAGTGAGTATGAAACTTTAGCCATATAACTCGCGATTTCTATATACTTATAAAACAAAGTCCCTAAAAGCTGTGTTACAGACACTTTGCTGTATGATGCTTTTGATGTGGCGCTTTGTGATGGATTTTCATAAAATCCACTGAACGGATTTTTGTGCGGTTTTAACTAAAAGGCAGTGTTATTCCTCCGGTAGGTGTAAATTGTGTTGAAGAGGTCGCGTATTGTAAAAAAAATTCGTCTGTGTGGAGTTTTAGTCGCGTGCGCCGCGCAAACTAACAGATATTCAATAAAGTAATGTTTACCGAAAATATAGGCATCCAAAAAGCGTCCTATATGACCCTGACGATCAAATAACGATCTCAAACACAGAAACACGTAATACACACACACAGAGTCTTCGCCGGCGAAGACGAGGTCCCAGAATTCTGACATCGGTTGGTCGTGGCTTCTTGCCACCCTTCCGTCGTTGACTAATCAAAGTCATACCATCAGCCCTCCACTACACGTCGCCCTAAGCCGTGGTTCGGCCTCACAGGAGGCACCCTTAGGACGACGTTCCCCGACGCTAGTAGAGCTTCTGCGCTATACTCTCCGCATTTCGCAACTTCGGCGATGCTTCTGCGCTCGCCCGTCCCGCCCGGTTACGCTATAAAAGCCGTTAGGGCTAACAGCATATAGTCTATTCGAAAAAAAAGAAAAAGTAATGTACGAGAGAATTGTAGATCTATTGAAATTCTACAAAAAAGTCCACGACAGCATGTCTGTATATCTTATGCTAAACTCAGAATAACTAATTTTATGTTCATGATTTCAATTTGGGAAAAATTTTGCACTGCTTTCTACGCGGGCGAAGCTGCTGGCACACCTAGTTATATTATAAACATCACAAACTCACCGCCAGAGCAGCGATGCGTTTAATTTTACATTATTCTTTAAGTTTTTTTCCGATTCAGGGTATTTAGTAAACTAACAGGATGTTAATTATAGATTAAGATATAAATACCTTCTAACTTAATCATCATTCTCCTACCATTATCCTTACATTCTTGCTAAGAGAATTATCCATATTTTCGTCACACCATATTTTTCGGTTTCATTCTCTCCTGTCATTCGCCAATTCTGGCACTACTTTTATAGCCTTTTATATGCTTGTCATACTTCGCACAATCCTACCATATTTTTTAAGGTCTCCCTCTACTCATATATCTATCCACGCTTATATAAACTCAATGTACGCCGTGTGGTATCCGGTTGAATAGAATATTACCACCCTCTTTTCTTACCGAGGTGTCGTAAAAGGCGACTAAGGTAAGTTGACCCACCGTGTGGTATCCGGTTTAGTAAAATAGACCACCCTCTTTCTTACCGAGGTGTCGTAAAATACGACGTCAGGCAGGCGGCCGGTCGTAAAAACGCAGCCAAAACATGTTTATAACATGTTGTGCCGACCCCACTTAGAGTGGGATAAGGGCAGGAGGATGATGATGCTTATATAAACTCAATGTATAGCAACTCAAGTTAAAAAAGCTTTTGACAAAATTTCAAGTACCTATTGTTAACTGATGAGTAGTTCCCTCATCTGGAGCCAATCTTGGCAGCAGCATCAGGTCATGCTTATTATAAACATTGTTATCCAGACCGGACCAGTTATTAAAATTTCAGCTCAATCTGACCCCGGGAAGTAGGTCAAATTTAACTTGCTAGATTCCACTTTAACATACATGCATTCATAAAAGTATGACACTGAAAAAATTGACATTGAATAAAAGCTTTTGATATTAATACATATAATACTAAAAAGCATGATACAAAATCAGAAGCACAAAAATACTTCCTCCTGCCCTTAATACTTACTCCTAAGTGGGGTCGGCACAACATGTTATAAATATCATGTTGTCACATGATTTGGCTTCGAATTTTAGAACCGGCCGCCTGCCTGACGTCAACTTACCTTAGTCGTATTTACGTCACCTCGGTAAGAAATGAGGGTAGTCTTATCTACTCAGCCGGATACCGCATGGCTAATCAGAAGCACAAAAATATTTTTCATTATTTTCTTCATATACCTAATACGATCATAAAAATTATGTCATACTTCATGTACAGATGTTCTCTGGTTTATCAAAGATAAGGGATTAAATTGTCGTTGGTTTATCTAAAACATACAATAAACTATCGATATCACGCATTGATAATATATTTAAAATTAAAATTGTTAAGCATGGAAATTTAATTCATTCTTGTATATAAATATACTAGCGAACCGCTCAGGCTTCGCACGGGTATAAAATATATAGCCTATGTCACTCAGTAAAAATTTTTTAATTATTTACGACATCACATTAGAAACCACAAAATTTAAAATTTCTCAAAATTACAGTATTTTCACTCTATCTATTAAAAAAAATCACATCAAAATTTGTTGCGTAGTTTTAAAGATTTAAGCATACATAGGGATATAGGGACATAGGGACATAAGGAGAGACAGGGAAAGCGACTTTGCTTTATACTATGTAGTGATTATGAAAGAAAATTGGTAGGTATCAAAATTTGCAGTCATCAAAAAATATCCGAGCAGTAGGGACCCCTCTCTCTGTTTTGTAAAAAGAAGGGTTGGAGGAAATCGATCACATATAGACAACTTTTGGGGCAGTGTTTTTTTAGTATTTTTAATTTGTTATTTATTTCTAACGGGCTGTTATTATCCCACTGCTCTATATAGGCCTCCTATCTCCATTTCGGAGATTATTTTAATTTTTTAACCTAAAAACAAATTTTAATTTTATTTTAAATATAATTAATTAATTTTTTGTGTAAACAAAACAATATTTTATATCTTTATTCTTATTTATCTATGGATCTCTGTATCCATTAGGAATTGGAGAGGTTGGTTGATTAAATTGTAGTGGATTTAATCAAAATTCTTCTTTATTTGCAGATGCAAGCGAAGATATGGTGCGTATGTTAAAAATGAAAGCACCCGTTATATGTTACACAGCTATAGATGAGAGCACATTAAAATTAGATCTGGAATTAGATGATAAACATATATTCTCCCACGTGTTCAAATTGGGTAGAGAAGAGGAAATGGAAAAAAGAGATGGCAGCAAGGTAAGCTTTTATACAAGTAACAGGTGTCATAATTCTCCTGCCCTTATCCCACTCTAAGTGGGGTCGGAACAATGTGTTATAAAAATGTTACATGATTTGAGTACGTATTTAACGACCGTTCGCCTGACTGACGTCAACTTACCTTAGTCACCTTTTACCACACCTCAGTAAGAAATAGAGTGGTTTATTCTACTCAGCCGGATACCACACGGTGGGTCGACTTACCTTAGTTATGCCAACCCCACTTAGAGTGGTGGTTAGAGCAGGAGAATGATGATGATTGCATGATAATAATTAATCAGTATTTATGTTAAAAAAAAATAGTAATAGATAGTAAAATAATTAGTAATAATAGATAATAGAGTAATTTTTTGAAGGATCATACTTGCGATCAATAGATAATTGTCACATAAACGATTGATGTACTATATATATGTTTAATTGTTTGTGGAAAGATTGAAACCGTAATTTTGTATTTGGATGACCATAAATAAGTATAGTGGTAAAGTGTGGTAAGTGGGTAAAGTGGGTAAAGTGGGTAAAGTGGGTTAACCTTAAAAGCCAGACATATACTGTCACGGATTTTTATTTATAACATTTAGAGGGAAACAATATTGTAATACACGATTTTTTAATAACTTTGACCCTTTACTTAGTGCACGCAAGGAAAGCTTTAAATTCTGCCGTTTTCATAATATTTTTATTGCTGCTCCTCTCCTATTCAACTTAGCGTGATGTTATATATAACATCAGGCTATAGCCTATAGCCTTATTCGATAAATGGACTATCTTACACGCAAAGAATTTTTCAAATCTGTCCATTAGTTCCTGAAATAAGGGCATTCAAACAATAAAATAAAAAATCTTCAGCTTTATATATTAGTATAGATTTTTAAGTTTAAGTTAGCATAAATATATAATTTTTTTTGTTGCTAGATATTTTTTCCCATGTGATTCTTCGTTTTCAGATAAAAATGATATACACTCTAGAAGGTGACAATATATTGAAGCAAGTAACAAAAATGCCTGATGGCAAAACTGCATACTTTACCAGAGAGTTTAAAGAGAGTGAAATCAAAATGGTAAATAATTTAATACTACGAGTAAATATTGTAAGGGCACTAGTAGTTGACCGTTTTGTAGGAAATTTTAAATAATAATCGTTTTAACGGGTTAACTTACCTTAGTCGCCCTTTACAACACTTCGGTAAGGTAAATGAGGGTGGCATATTCTATTCAGCTAGATACAACACGGCAAATATAATAAACTAGCAATCGCCAGCGGCTTCGCTCGTGTGGAAAGATTAGAACCGTAATATAGTCTTTTGATAACCATAAAAATGGTTAAAGTGGGTTAACCTTACTAAGTAGACATATGCTGTTGCGGAATTTTATTTAGAACTTTTAGAGGGGAACAATTTTGTAATACATGATTTTTGAGTTACTATCACCGTTTACTCAGCGCACGCAAGGAAAGCTTTAAATTTTGCCGATTTTCGAACCCGGGTAGGCACTGATGAGTTTTTCTTTTAAAACTTATCTGTCTAACTGATAATTGCAATTTATAATACGTTTTCCAGTGAAGGAAATCATCTCGAGGGAACCTACATATCTCTAGAGAATTCTTTGGATACGTGTAACCTACCAATCCGCATTGGTGTGATGGGTATAAGCCCTAACCCTTCTTTCCAGAAATGGAGACAGGCTTTTGCCCAGCTGTGGGATAGTACTATTTTTTTACTCGTCCCGGTTTTCTATAAAATACCATATTGTACGAGTAGCAAAAATCGCGGTTCATTGATTTTCACGCGCTTTAGTTCTTCAGAATAGACCACCAACATACCTTACCGAGGGGTCCTAAAAGGCAATTAAGGTAAGTTGACCTGCCGTGTTGTATCCGGTTGAGTAGAAAAGACCACCCTCATTTCTTCCCGAGGTGTCGTACAAGGCCACTAAGGTAAGTC
Organism: Morpho helenor; assembly: GCA_029227775.1. NCBI lineage: Eukaryota > Metazoa > Arthropoda > Insecta > Lepidoptera > Nymphalidae > Morpho > Morpho helenor. Next base: position 3,280,013 of record JARGCU010000019.1, on the reverse strand, counting down.
GACGTCAAACAGGCGACCGGTCGTAAAAGCCAAATCATGTGACACCGTGTTTACATTTTATGTCGACCCCACCAAGAGTGGGATAAGGGCAGGAGGATGATGACTAGATTAGGGGAAATTTTTCGAATTTTCAATAAAGTCTAAATTTGAGTTATGTCGTTTTAATACTAAGCATGAGATACAGACTTTCCTTTTTACTATATAGTACCTACAATAAGGTAATTTTTCAAGGATATAAAAAAATCATTTATCAGATTACCTTACGTGACATTTTTTTTTTTTAAATAATTATATGGGACACTTACACACACGGTCGTCCGTCCCCAAAGTAAGTAACTTAATACTTGTGTTATGGTAGACAGACATCTGGTGAATATATACTTATATATTTTTTAAATACATACTTAAATACAAATATACACCCAGGCTCAAAGACCAACAAATTCATTTTTATAGAAAATGCTGGCCCTCGGCGGGAATCGAACCCGCGACCCACGGAGCTGAAGGCTGGGTCACTACCCACTGCTCCAACGGGCCAGTCATTGGCAAAGTAATTTGTGCCATCACGGCACTACTAAAAGCCATTAATGGAAAATTGAATTGAATTTATCAGATTATCTTTTTTTTTCAGAGTGTAACAATGGACGGGTCAGATGTGAGTGCGACGATTTATTACGAAATTTTACAATAGATTATACTATTTTATATATTCAGATTAACTATAAGATATCAAACAGTATTCAACATTATAATATTACGAAATCATAGCGTTTTATTTATATACAAGCTATATTTGCGTCTTAATTCATTGATCTAAATTTAATATAACCTCGATATAATATATATTTGCCCCGATAATAAAATTAGATTTTTCATATTATATACAGTACTTGCTCGCCTTGCTCGGTAATTTTTGTATATAAAAAAAAATAATTGGGTAGATGGGGCTCGATCCTAGGTATTTTCATTTCAAGAGACTACCAATGAGCGTTCCACGAATAAGCTACGCTGACATGACAGTTTTCGGCAAAAATTATGTTTTACATATTCAATGTAAATTTTTTTTTTGTAAAACAGGTATAAAAAATATTTTTTTAATAAAACCTAGCTTGATCGATTTTTCACCCCCAAAACCTACTGCATGCTGAATTTCAGGAAAATCGTTTGATCCGTTTTCAAGATTCCGAAAATATACACATATATTAATATATACATAGATTAACTCATTTAAATATTAAAGATTAGCTTGATATACTTTTTCAATGGCACTTTTCACGGATATTTTTCATGCTTTTCAATTCTTCTTATCGTTATCTTCATTGCTGAAGGTCCTCGGTCCTGAAGGTGTCATTGAAAGTCTTTTGCAAGTTTTTCCATTAATTTTATCCAATTAGTCCAGCATTCAGCATCCTTCAGGGCGGTTGCAAAAGACTATCTCTCCAGCTATCTGGTGACGCTTTAAAAGCGGTTAGGGCTAAATGCAGTGGTCTATTCGAAAAGGTGTTTTGTGTCGCAAAAATGTAACACTCTTGCAACATCAAAAAGCTTAGTGTTCCAACTGTTACTTAATGCAGGACATGTTTAAAAGCAATTAACATTAGTCATTCGTGACTTTTGTTTTAAATTAAAATATTTGTGTACTGTCTGTCTGTATTACGTTAGTGCTCTTTACGCACGTCACGTTTACTGATAATAAGCGAAAATTATCTGTTTATGTACTTAACATTAGTTTAACGGTCCCATATCGCGTACAATGTACATATAACGTGTCACACCTACGCAATTCAAATTCAAAATATTATTTATTCAAATAGACTTTTTTATTTGTTATATTGTCATTGATCTGTAAGCCGCTTTGAAGGAAGCCCTGAGTTCGATACCCGGAATGAGATTTTATTTATTATGATAATAAATAACCAATACTATACTAATAACTAATAACCAATCATAGTTTTCAAGGTCGAGAAACTCGTCCACGTTCTTCTCCTGATTATCGCAGATCTGTTGTTCTGCGTCATCTCGCGCCGCTTGGAACATACTGCCTGCCGTCTAAAATAACTGAATATTCTTATTCAAATTCAAATTTAAAATATTCTTTATTCAAATAAACTTGTAAACAAGTGCTTTTGAATCGTCAACTCCACTGCTGGTTCGGAAAGCTGTTCCTACCGAGAAGAGCCATTATAGAAATTTGGCGGTTGCTCTTTTAAAAAAATAATTCTTATTACTAGTTATATTTGGTCATTACTGTCTTGTACTGGATCTAAGCGAGCTATATCCACATATTCTTATCTTCGAAGTAATCCTCAACAGTATAGTAAGCTTTCTGAATCAGCGTCTTTTTAACAGTATTTTTAAACTGCTGTAATGGCAAAACTAAAATTGATTGCGGAATTTTATTATACAATCTGATACCCAAACCCACAAACGATTTACGTACTTTTGCAAGACGCAAAGCAGGGGCCGCAAGCTTATGTCGGTTCCTACTTTGTCTATTATATACATCACCTATCGTTTTATAATTCTTTATATTTTTAAATCCGGTCATAAAATACCTAGCCAAATCATGTGAGAAAATGGTGTGCCGACCCCACTTAGAGTGGGATAAATGCAGGAGAACGATGAAGAATGTACAAAATTCGATATTAAAAATCAGACTTAAATTTGCAACCTTCCTTTTAGCAGCTATGTATTCTAACTGCTGATTTATAATGTCTCTAATAAATTCATACATCACAATCACACCCCATACTAAACTATGTAATAAATTATCAGTTTATATAAAAAAAGATCAAATAAATTTCATAACACGATTGCATTGATACAATTCCAAGTTTGCCCAATATGGTACATAAAGAATTCTCATTTAAATCTATTTAAAATATTTGAATAAACATATAAAAATAACATTCAAAACATAATTTGTTATGTATCTATCAGATTCCACAACTTGATTCACATTTTGATTAACAACGGACAAAGAATATTAATAATATCATAAATTAAATCCAACATATATTATGCATGGATGTAGAGCAACTCAAACCGAATGGATTCGTGAAATATGTTCAAAATAATATAATTCACACCTATTTAAATACAATATCAACATAAATATTTTAAATTAAAATATATTTCTAATTCACCAACTTTTAATAAAAACATTTTTGAAATTTACGAAACTTTTGAAAAAAGAATTATTCTGATTTGTTTAATGCATATTATTAAAAAAATATTAAACCACATTATTGTAATATTTTTCCATCGTGGAATGGTCTAGAATTAATTAATTTAAAGTAAGTAGCGGCCTGTTACTATCCCACTGCTGGCTATCGGCCTATCTCCGTTTTTGGAGAGAAGGATTGGAGCTAAGACCTACCACGCTGCTCCAATGCGGATTAGTAGGTTTCACATATCCCTAGGATTCTTTAGAGATATGCAAATTTTCTCACGATGTTTTCCTTCACCGAAAAGCGTATGATAAATTGCAATTATCAATTAGACACATAATTTTTTAAATACATACTTAAATAATACACACCCAGGTCCGAAGAACAACAAATTCATTTATAGAAAATGTTGGCCCTCGGCGGGATTCGAACCCGCGACCCGCGGAGCTGAAGGCAGGGTCACTACCCACTGCGCCAACGGGCAGTCTGTTATTCTAAAAGTAATATTAAATTGTTAAACCATATAAAGCCTTAATGTTAAGTATTTCATATTTAAACCAAGCTGAGACAGTCATAAATATCTAAACACTATATCACTCATATAAACTATTATTCATAATACATATATTAACATAATAACTTAATATGTGTGCGCACATACGATCGGCTTACCATAGGCCCCACCCTCTGCCATTGTCTAAGGCTCTAAGCTATTTGTCATTATCTAACATTTAATCTAAACCGTAAAAGGAGGTCAAGCCAACCGTATTACACTTTAAGCGATATATGAAACTATTGCATTTGTAAAAGAAAATTGAGTAACTGACAATTTTTCTTAACTATGTCAAACGTTAATATAGACATTGATCTATGAATTACGAATGATATATTTGTTAAATTAATAATTCATATTTGTAAACAAAACCGGCTATTAAAATCATCGTCATGTCTTGGAAATTCTATACGCAAATATAAATACCATAAACATATTATGAAAGAACGTTTTATTTGTTTCTTTTTTCATTTTAAACAACATACTTCTTAAATGCTCTTGGAAAATTTGTGTTGCCAGTGATGAAATATACATTCACTTGGTCGCAGATTGCAACCTTCGTAAGCATTTTCACTTGAAGAATTGAAATTATCGATATCACTAAACGTCTTGGTACTGTGGCGATGGGCTTGCCTACACGATGGGCATTTTTCGATTCCCAATATAATAATAACCGATGGACGATGGGATCTCTGAGTGCTAAAATAATCGCCTTTCACACACGAACGTGTTCGACAAAAAAATGTTTTTGTAAGCTTTTACCAGCACTTTTGAATTGCCGAAGCAAAGCGAAGTGCTTAATTAACCAGCAAAAAACTTTGCGATAATCATATAAAAAATTATTAAAAAAAACAAATATGTTAACAAAACATTTTAGCATCAAGTCTTAAAAGAAATAAATATAAAAGGATTATAAACAAAATGTCGTTTACTCAGTGATCATACGGGGCAGTGTTGCGAAAGATCGATGTAGGTCAACATCGCTTTGCCTTTTGGGGAATGACTAAACTTACAACCAGATTTCGCCTGCTTTTTGACAACTCGCGTTGCACAATAATGTGTTTGCTACGTGTTGCTATGTGTTTACTCAATGTATTTTTTTATAGACACACACACTCGGTCGTCCATTCCAAAGTAAGTAACTTAATACTTGTGTTATGGGTGACAGACAACTGGTGAATATATACTTATATATTTTTTAAATACATACTTAAATACAAATATACACCCAGGCTCAAAGACCAACAAATTCATTTATAGAAAATGTTGGCCATCGGCGGGAATGGAACCCACCCGCGGAGCTGAAGGCAGGTTCCATACCCACTGCGCCAACGTGTCAGTGAATTATAATTATATATTATTTATGATTTAAAATGTTATTTTGGAAAAAGAAATCATCGGTAAGAGCACCTTACTAATTCCCATTAATATAATATAGGTATTTTTATAGCAAGAGTGAATAGGCGCCATGCGCTCAGGAGATTTGCGCGTTCCATCTTAAACGATATCGTCACTTACAATCATGATTGCAATAATTCTCGCCTATAAAACAACAGAAAATTCTAGACGAACCAGTAGTAACTTTGTCAGAATTAATTAAGCAAACTTCTTAATAAAAAATTGCTTGCTCTCTTGTAAATAAAGAGTATTTTGTAACAGCTGGAGTTGCGTATGAGAGTAGTCATTCACAATAAAAGACTTTCAATACGATTAAATCCGCTTCGTCATAATAAGCATTTCACGCTGGCGACGTCGCATTACTCACTAATTAGGGCAAGGGCCCATAAGTGCGTTATGTCGCGTCGCAACGGAACAACGCATTGTGTGCTATTGCTGCATTGCGTTGACGCTGAGACAAGTATGTAATAGAAGAAGGGTATGCACACCGTCGCAACTTGCAGTGGAGATTTGACAAACAGTGTATCCACTTTCAGGGATTTGGTTTTGAGGCGAAACATTTCAAAAACAACAGAGGACAAGAGAAGAAGCGGGAGGTAGGTTGACTTGATACGTTTTCAATAGTGTTTCCACATAAGATTTTGTTATTGCCCTGAATTCCAAAATTGTCCTTAAAAATCTAGATCTAGATATGAAAGAAAACTTTAATTTAGTGTGCATAATAAAAAAAATCTTAGAATTTTTTATTTTAATACCAAAAAAATATTTTAATCATTAAATGATACAGACATATATGTAAAATTATCTTTAAGAAGCCTAAGCATTATTTTTACAAATTTATGTGGCACTCAATATTAGTTGGAATATACTTAAATCAATTCTATTTAAAAGGTACTTAATATATAATTATAATAGAATTCAAGTTTGGGAATCCCCAAGCAATAGCAAAGAATAAATAGGGCTACCACATGAAGTTAAAAATTTCCCTTAAAATCCCTAAATCTCTATAGCACTAAAAAAGCCCTAAGGCCTAAATGAATTGACTAGCTTCGCCCCAAAACAGGGCAAAATCCCTGAAAGTAGGTACACTGGTTTTCAGATCTAGGCTGCAAGTTGCGACGGTGTGCATACCCATTTCTATTACGTTGTCGCAGCGCAACGCAGGAATGGAATACAACAAATAAATTACCTATTTGTAATTAATAAATATCAATAAAAAAATTACTTTTATATAATTATCTTGGTTGAATTGAATATATTACACTTTATTTTTAATTCTTTGACAAGTAATTAATTTAAAAATGTATTTTGGTTATTTTAAACAAAATTATAATTCTGTGCTACAAATATTTTATATCATAAACCATTTCTGTAATTAATTTTAATGACAAATATTGAATGCTGTACATGTATTTAAGTGACATGTTCACGCAAAATCAAGACTTTATATATTATACGTAACTGTACAATTGCAACTGTGTTCATGTCGTTGGTGTGTCTTATATATAAATAATAAAAAAATAAAACGCGTTGTTCCGTTGCGTCGCGACGTAACGCACTTACTGGTCCTCGCCCTTATGCTACTACTTACTATTCCAGTAATGCTACCGTGACACGCTTCGATTGGCTCGGACGCTTCCGATTGATAATGTTACATGACTGTTTGTTCATCTCACGTGTTCTTATAAATCATTATAACTGGAATTCACCGCTGACAAATCTACGGAACGTCATATAATTTTAATTAAGTAATAGTAATAATTATTTTACATGACTGTATTAAACTCTTTAACGATTATGTCAGACATGGATTCCAACCCCACATGCAACTGGACACCCACGGATGATATATTCAACAATACAACCCTTCGCTCCCGGTTTTACACACGGGACCCCTTTTTTACATGAGGAAACCTTTCATCTGCATGATCCCCCCTTGATGATGATGAGATTTGTAATATTATAAAAAATTAAATAAATAAAGTGTCAAGTTGTAATCCCTATAGTAGTAAGAGATAGTTAAATAGCTGAGATTGATGAGAATAGATGGGTATCCCAACCTGTATAGATTGAAAGAGAAGATTGAAAGAAAGAACTAGTATGCAGAACAAAAGTGTGAGCCGAAAGCGAGAACTGGTATGGAAGAGTAAAACTGTTGAACATAGGTTCAACAGTTTTCTAAGATAATCAGAGCTTATGCTCTGATTATCTTGGAGGTAGAAGATAAAAATCAAAGCAAGTGGTAAGACCCTGTCTGCTGCCTATATGACTTTTCTGCCAAAATTATTCAAACGTGACGAACAATAATATGTTATTTCATCCCAAATAAGCGCACTACGTCATCTGGTATAAACAAAATAACAAAGAAACTTATAATTGAAATTGGTTTACATTTTCAATTAAGTGTCAACAAATTAACATTGGCGCCGCGATGCAAATGTGGTATTTTAATAAACATTTATGAATTATTGAATTCAAGATAATAATCTGTTTAAAATTAATGATATGATCAACGGGCAATCACTGTCATAAATAAGAATGAAAATTATGTTTTTAATTTTATTAATTTGAGACTTTAAATTGTATGATCTATACAATGTAAATTGGTTACTAAATACTATTACATAATATGATTTGAGGAAATGTTTAGTTTATTAGGTTCTCTTGTCTACATCCTCACGTCTAGATCCCATTTATATTTTATTTTTATATTAATAAATTTTATATTTTATTTATATATTTATTATATTTTATTTTCATATTAATAATATTTATATTAATAAAATCATAAACAATACAATACGCTATCTATTTAATATCACATACGCTACGCTATTTCATGGATGTTCACGTGCACATCCTCAATCCCTGTTGACCAGTCTCCGAAGTATATTAGCTCGCATCTATTTAATGGAAAACTAATATCACAGCTTGAGATGATAGAATATCGCTGTATGTTTAATATCATGTACGCTACGCTGTTTAATGAGCCCTCGTGTCTACATCCTCAATCCCTGCTGACTAGCCTCCGAAGTATATTATCCCATTTATTTAACGAAACACTATAATAACAGCCATAGACGATAGAATATCGCAGTCTGTTTAATATCACGTACGCTATGCTCTAGTCTGACTATCATAAATTCAGAAACATTGTTTATTCAACTCGGCTTTACAAGCACTTTTAAATATTCAAATTATAATAAACTATTCTAGTCCAGAAAGGTGATCTTACTAAGAGTAACCAGCAAGAAACTCGGCGGTCACACTTTCAAAAATAAGTATTTAAATATTGTAATTACTCTAGAAATCAAAAAGCTTATAACCTCATTCAGTGCGAAGCTGGTTGCAACTTAAATAAAAGCTTTCTGATGATTTACATAACTCTCAAAAGTATAGTAAGCTTTGTTAATACAGAGGCCTGTTACTATCCCACTGCTAAGCTAGAACATCCACTACTAACGTCAAAATATGCACAATCCCTTGAGGTTCGTTATATAGAGTTTGCACTGTACTTATGTCGTACCGATCCGGAAACGCTACCAAAGGGAGATCGTTCCATAAAATTGTGGTGCGCGGCATGAAATTATTTGAAAACCGCACTGTAGTGGTTCGCCACGCATCCAAATGGTGAGGATGATATTTTAACCTGTGACGTACAACGCGGTTATAGAATTTAGCAACAGGAATCCGGTCATGCAGTTCGATGGAGCTGGATGGAGTACAAACGCAAAGAGCAACATTTCGAACTTAACAATAATTTGATTCAACGAGTTTGCTCAGAATTGGATCCGTATATACACGTAGGCGTTCTTTTTGTTTTGTTTATTTCTCTTGTGTTCTTGTTCATAACAAAACGGGGTCACAAAATACGCAGTAGTTAAACAAGAGGTAGGATTAAATCAAACGCGACTTGTATGGCATCTAGTCAAAATGATCTTGATATTTACATATGTAGTACACGCGATGACGAAAAACATTTGCATATACCTTGCCATCTCCATGCTAAGAACCGTTATTTATTCACGACGTCAAACATAATTTTGTAAATTTATTTTTATTATTTTTGGAAGTTGGTCCAAGAAAAAGAGGAGTAGAGTATTATTGTATTAACTAGCTACTTATTATTATAGGACGACTAAACGAATCAAGGAGTTACGACTCCACAATAAAAAACTGGTGTGGCACAAACGGAGACTGTGAAAACTTTTTTTTTATATACGATAAGGCTAGCGCCTGGCTACAATCTCGCCTGATGGAAAGCGAAAAATGTAGGCTAAGTTGGACAGTGTAGTGCCTATTCACTCTTTTTTTTAAATTTTCAAAACCGAAGGAGTCCGGGAAGATAGATGAAGGAACGGAATTCCAAGCCTTCGATGCACGCATGACGAAAGAAGAGCAAAAAGAAGAGGAGTTTGGTGCGAGTTTTCGGGATATTCTCTAAGCTAGTCTAAGCTCCCTTTTCCCCCAAAGTAGAAAATTAGCACATAAAATTAAATAATAGCACATAAAGTTTAAGCACCAACTCTTTCTATCATTCCAGAGACTAGACGTACTTACGAGGTCCATAATTTATATGATCCTTTGCGTATTACTGGCAAAACCCAGTATTCCAAGAGTTTGGTCTTCAAATACTGAAGAATTTCACTGTTACTGTCATAATCATTAACTTTACACAAAAATTCAATCAAACCATCGATAAGAAAATACTATAGGTAAGTGAAAGATTGCAACACTTAGGTATTTACGGAATTTAAGTGCGAAATAATTGAACACGTCGCCGCGGTGACTAATTGCCGAACTTGGTAATACAGAATGGAATCCATTTTACAAATCCGCAAGCATTCCTTGTTTGTTTGGGTTTCGTAAAATATTACTTCTACTGATATTATAAAAAAAAAAATTTCAAAAAGGCTCTCACAAAGCTTCAGCAATAATAATAATAAAAAATTCCTATTTTTCTTTTGAGTTTTTCAAACTTACCACTTTGAAGTACATACGCTTCGGTACATACGAGCGGTATATCTCGGGAGAATATCGGATATGTGTAACCTACCCATCCGTATTAGACTATCATTGTGGGTCTAAACTCCAAATCTTCTCTCCAAAAAAAGAGCCTTATTATTCATTAGCCTAATTTTAATATATTAGCAGGTCGCTACAAAACACAACATTCTTCAAATGATTTACTCGATTGTTTTCTCGACTCCATCTTGTTTTTTATTTCGTCTGAAGCGTATCAAACGAGGTTTAGTACCATAAAACTAAGATAAAAGACTATTAAGTTATACTATACATTAATTAAGCAATTATTTACTATAATTAATAAGGAATATTCATTAACAGCGCGAGAAAAGTTATCTATTTATTTAAATGATGTTGTTAATGGGCAATCACAGTCAAATTAATTATATGATAGTATAATTGATTAAAATTTTTACTGCAACTATAAAAATTATATAGATACAACAATTGTAACGCCCTGTGATATCCGGCTGACCCTCATTTCTTACCGAGGTGTCGTAAAAGGCGACTAAGGTAAGTCGACCCGCCGTGTGGTATCCGGCTGAGTAGAATAGACCAAACTCATTTCTTACCGAGGTGTCGTAAAAGGCGACTAAGGTAAGTCGACCCGCCGTGCGGTATCCGGTTCAGTAGAATAGACCACCCTATTTCTTACCGAGGTGTCGTAAAATATGACTGAGGTAAGTTGACGTCAGGCAGGCGGTCGTAAAAACGCAGCAAAATCATGTGACACCGTGTTTATAACATGTGCCGACCCCACTTAGAGTTGAATAAGGGCACGAAGATGATGATAGGTACAATAAATATAACATATAATATAGCCTATCACGACTGTAATACTTTTACTCTTATTTAGATAGAAAGATTGAAACTTATTTCCACTATGCTACTTTAATGCAGTTTGGCAATTTACATATTGTAACGAAAGGAAAAAGTAGAGAGCGGAAGTTGTAGTACAGAGATGTAAAGATAGCTGTGACGAGGCGTGGAGAGGTGCGGAGAGGAGAATGGTAGCGCTTAAGCGCGGTTTAATTTACCTGAAATAAAACGCTTATTAAATACTCACCTTATTAGAAGCTTACTTTTTATCCCAGCCTGGTGCATAATGAGACACAATGATCCAAAAAGAGTCGCTAACTGGCTAGCGCCTCCCGCCATGTTCGGTGAAAAGGGGGGAAAAGAAAGAGACAGAGATATTTGGATAGAAAGAGAGGTAAAATATGACGGAAAACGAGGTGTGTCTTATCTCTTGACGTAGTCTTGAGTTGACTAGTTGAAACAAAGAATCGATTCCTGAACAAGAATAAACTTTAACTTTAATTTCTTTGTTATTTAAAATATTCAACAATAAAACATTTAAACTGGTAAAAATTATATTATATGATTATTTATATTAAAATAGTTATGTAATCAACGCCATCTCTGTCATATTTTTAATTATTAGTTAATTTTAATCGATTAAGTTAATTGTACCAAACACATTTTTAAAGATTTTTTCAATTTCCAGATTGCAAATTGCTCTAATTTTGTATATTTTGATATACAAAATATACCGCTTTTTTAAGCCATACCGCAACTTTTTACAATTGGCCCCAAAAGTCCCCGTTTCCTTTTTTTCCAAAATAGAGGGGTGAAATTATAAAACTTCAACTTATAAAAATATCTTACGGGTGCTCTAATTTTTGTATTTTTTAAAACACAAAAACATAAGGCTTTTTTCAACCCAACTTTTTACAATTGACCCCAAAAGTTCATGTTTCCTTAGTTTCCAAAATAGAGGGGTGAAATTATAAAACTTTAAATTTGTGAAAATATCTTACGGAACCCCATATAATAAGCACACATGACTGGACTTGCGTGATATTCGGCAGGTGGTTTCGATGTACTCGGCCAAGAATAATGGCCTTTACTTCTTTTTCTACCGCGGAATCTGGATGGACTACTTTCAAAATCGTAAGGTGACCCGACCGACCGAATATAAATCAAGCATTACTGTAATAACTTATGCAAAAGTTCATATTGAGTTCTAAAGTTTTCCCTAAGCTAGGGTTGTTATGTTGTCACATGATTTGGCTACGTATTTTACGACCGGCCGCCTGTCTGACTTCAACTTATCTTAGTCGTATTTTACGACACCTCGATAAGAGAGTGGTCCATTCTACTTAACCGGATACCACACGGTGAGACCACTTACCTTAGTCGCCTTTTACGACACCTCGGTAAGACATGAGGGTGGTCTACTCTACTCAGCCGGATACCACACGGCGGGTCGACTTACCTTAGTCGCCTTTTACGACACCTCGGTGAGAAAAGAGGGTGGTACTATTCTATTCAGCCGAATACCACACGGCGGGATTAAAATTCCCATATATATTGTTGGAAAACCACAATTTTTTTAATTAAAATTTACTATAAACTCTTTAAACCTGCAGAATCATAAATAATGTCCTGATTAATAAATATATTTTGATGCACTTCATGGCAATATCTAAAATTAATAAAAATCACATACCACAATTGTATTAATCTATAAAACTATTAAATACTATAAAATAAGTAAATTTTAAATAATATTGACCAAAATTTATGTTTCCGTTAAAACGCTTACGCTAAAATTAAATTTAAAAAAAATAAAAGAAAATGACAATCGTAAATTCAAAAACTAGTATTTACTAACATAATAATAATTTTCACCTATGGCAACCCTACAACTGACCATGTCTATCAATCAAGCAATTAAATGTCCTAAAACAAGTTGCATGCTATTGGTTTATTATTAAGCTAATGTAATGTGATGTGACCAATGTATGAATGTCACTAACTTCAATATTGACGCCATAATACAAAAATATTGTAATGATATGAAGATGTAAATCATAGTCAGCGATTTGTGTTAAAATTTATGAACGAATAATGCAGATACATATACTGCATTTTTTTTCTCGAAGACAACAATTTACATTAGTTCATAAGTTCATTATATCTCTCTACTCAAATGAGAAGAAGCCAGTAATGTTATTTGTCTGTATCAATAATATAAAAATAATTAATTCTAGACTATTTGTATAGACGTAAATTGCATCCTGTTTATTCTATTTTAAAGGCTTTGTAATCTTTTAAAACAATCTTAACAAGGCTGAAGTTACTTGTGCTGAGAATTTTTTTCTTATATTAATGTTCGAAGTTACAACATCGAATGCCGAAAATTTTTAAACAAATCATTCATAAACTTATCAATTTTTATGAATTAAGCAATTAAATATGCTAAATTAAGTTCGACCTGAGGCTTTACATTGAAATTGATTACAATTTTCATGATATAATATAGTCATTTTAGTGTCAACAAATTTTCAATACTAGCGCCATAAGAGAGGTTGTATAAACATTTAATTAAAAAAATATTTAATGCAAGATAAGAATCTATTTGAGGTTAATTATATGATAAATGGTAATTACAGTCACACTTTAAATACGGATAAGAATTTTAAAGTTAATTTAAATATCAGTCTATGTTACGATTAATATGATCTATAAAAAAATTTAATTTGTTTTAGTTAGCAATACTATCCCACTGCATTAAGACTCTCGTTTTGGAGAGGATTTGAGCTGAAAAACCTATCATGCTGCGCCAATGCGGTTCAATTCAAATTCAAAATATTCTTTATCCAAATAAACTTGTAAACAAGTGCTTTTGAATCGTCAACTCTACTGCTGGTTCGGAAAGCTCTTCCTACCGAGAAGAGCCAGCAAGAAACTCGGCGGTTGCTCTTTTTAAAAAATACAATTCTTAATGCTAGTTACATTTAATGTTTCTATCTTGTACAGGGTCGAACAATATCTATGTCCACGCATTTTTATCGTCTAAATAATCCTCAACAGTATAGTAGGCTTTCTGTATCAACCTCTCCTTAATAGTGTTTTTAAACTGATGTAATGGCAAAGTTAAAATTGATTGTGGAATTTTATTATAGGTTACACATACCAGGAATTCTTCAGAGACATGCAAGTTTCCTAACGATGTTTTCCTTTACAGAAAAGCGTATGATATTAAAGATATTGTATGAAAAATTATGACATCGGGTCTCCAAAAAAAAGGGAAGTAAGTTGCGAAATAAGTCAATCGTCAACTCTACTCTACTCTAGCTCTGTAAGAGCCATCCAGAAAATCGCCGGTTGCTCTTTTCAAAATAATACTTATAACTAGTTACATTGTCATTACTCTTGTACAGGGTCGGACAGTAGCTATATCTACGCATCCTTATCATCAGTATTAGGCTTTTGTATCAGCCTACCTTTAAAAGCTTTTGTAACTGCTGTAATGGCAAAACTTACTATTATTGCTACTATTCTACCAAAAGTTACCCAATCTCGAAACCAACATGCTCAGCAGTGAGCTACTGAGCATCGTGTTGGTATGACACGACTGATGGAAGAGTCGGTTAGAGTTGCTTAAAATAGGTATTACACATGCGTAGAGAACTATGTTAAACAACGAACGACCGTCACTCAAGACGAGACCTGGACCTTTATGAATGTGTTAAGGTGAAAGAGTTTGTGAAAATTATTTTACCCTTTTTTTTCAAAAAAAAATCAAATCAAACATTTTATTCAAAATTGGTACATACATACACTTTCTGAACGTCAAAATTTAACAATAGGTAATGTTGATTACAAACAGTAATAATAATAAATACTATTATAATTAAATTAAATATTATTAGATGATGTCCATGCATGTTTATCTGTCATGTAATCGTCAATACTATAATACCCCTTACTGCATAATGATTTTTTTATGAATGATTTAAATTTCCCTTCTGGCAATTCAAGTACCTTTGCGGGAATCTTATTATAAAAATGTATGGAATTTCCTAAGAAGGAGGAACTAACCTTTTTGAGTCTAGTCCTTCTCGTCTCAATTTTGTTTTTATTACGAGTGTTTAAGTGATGGCGCTCAAAATTAGTCCTAAAACTGTCTCTATTTTTCCTAATATACATTATATTTTCATATATATATTGGCTTGCCACTGTCATTATATTAATATTTTTAAATATTTCTTTTAAAGAGTCTCGTGGTCCCAAGTTGTAAATAGCACGTATCGCACGTTTTTGCAATACAAATATCGTATTTATATTAGCCGATCCACCCCAAAGCAGTATACCGTAAGACATCAGACTGTGGAAATAACTAAAATAGACAATCCTAGCCGTAGCAATATTAGTAATCTGTCGAATTTTCCGCACGGCATACGAAGCTGAACTTAATCTTTTCGACAAATTATTGATATGGCTGCTCCACTGCAACCTAGCATCAATACTTATACCTAGGAATACTGTATCCCACACAAATTCTATTTTTTCATTATTTAAAAAGATATCGGTATCAACTTGTCGTACATTAGGAAGAGTAAATTTTATACATTTCGTCTTCTTAGAGTTTAGTAGTAAATTGTTTGCCGTAAACCAGTCTAAGACTTGTGAAAGGGAGTAGTTAATTTTTTCTACATTATCGGCTTGTCTTTTAATTTTAAAAATAAGAGAGGTATCGTCAGCAAACATTATTATGTCAGAGAACTTCTGAACCATATATGGCAGATCGTTGACATAGATCAGAAACAAAAATGGGCCTAGAATGGATCCTTGCGGTATACCCATTTTGACAATGGATCCTTCGGATAGCACACCATTAATATCGACTTTTTGAATTCTATTGAAAAGGTATGATTCAATTAGTTGTAGTGCATGATTTGTAACACCATAATATTGGAGCTTGCTAATTAAGATGGTATGATCTATACAATCAAAAGCTTTCGAGAGATCGCAGAAAATACCAATAACGTCATGATAACTGTCCCATGCTTCCAATATATGCTTGACCAGTACGACACCCGCATCGATAGTGCATTTACCTTTCGTGAATCCAAATTGCTGACTATGAAGAATGCCGCTGTTGTTAAAAAATGAAAGCATTTGATTTAACAAAATCTTTTCGAATACCTTACTCAGCACTGGTAGAACAGATATAGGCCTAAAGCATGATGGATCTTCAATATCACCTGATTTAAATAATGGTACTAGACGACTAATTTTCATTAGATTAGGAAAAGTGGCTTGCTTGATACATTTATTAAATAATACGGTTAAATGTGGTGCCAGACTTTCTATCACAGAATTTATAACGAGTACTGACATACCAGTTACGTCTTGAGTTTTTTTTATGTTCAATGACTTAAAAGCTTTAGTTATCGTTGCTATATCAACACATTGAAATTTAAATTCACTAGGACATAAGTGGACATTATCACTCATGTATTTGATAGCCAAATTTAATGACGATTTTAAGTTAGAGGTTGTTTGCAATGGTATATTTGTAAAGTATTCTTCAAATATATCTGCGATTTCATTATTTTTATCTATTATATTGTTATTTATTTTAAGTTTTAAATCATTTTTATTTTTAGTTTTTGACTTGCCCGTTTCCGTATTCACTATATCCCAAACTGTCTTAGCCTTATTCGATGACGTAATAACTTTTTTGCGAATTAGATTAGATTTTGCGAGACGACAAACACTTTTAAATATTTTAGAATAGGTTCTTACATATTCAACAAAGTTGGAGTCAAATGTGGAAGATTTTTTTTCATACAAACTAAAAAGGGTATCTCTACTTTTCCTAATGCCTTTAGTAGCCCATTCGCTAAAACCATTTTTTTTATTAAGAATTATAGATTTATTTGGAAAAGCTAAATTAAATTCTTCCTTTATAGTATTAAGCAAAGTACAATACTGATCGTTAAGGTCGTATGGTACTTGGTCAGGCAACAATGTGGTCAGTCTCAGAGAAATTTTATCTTTGAACTTTATTAATTGATTTTGCGATATACGCCGACAAAATATTTTACGTTTTGCCTTACTTTCGTCCCCTATCAAAGATAGTTTTTGGCCAGCGTGATCAGATCTGAGACAGTTGACTAATCCTTGGTTGCTATATGCGCAATCACAAAATATGTTGTCTAAGCACGTTTTACTATTTGCTGTTATTCGGGTTGGTTCATTGAAAACATTAGATAAATTAAAGCTTTTAAGTAGAACAACTAATTTATTTTTTAAAGTACTTTCTATTAAAAAGTCTATGTTGATGTCTCCACATACTATAATATGTTTGGACCCACGAGACGCAATATTGAGTGCTTCCTCCATGGTTGTTTCAAAAGTATTGTAGTTACCAGAAGGGGGACGATATACACAGACAATTATGTATTTGTTTAATTCTATGCTGGACAGCTCTACGTGTCTTTCAACAGAAAGCTTCTCTATTTCATTCCTTGCTTTGTACTGAATATTATTTTTTATGAGGATCATTGAACCTCCATGAATGTTAAGGTTTGCTGATGAATGTTGAAGCTTTCTGTTAAAAATGCTTCCAATGTGATAATTATTAACATTAAAACTCAATTCAGATTCTCGGAGCCAGTGCTCGGTGAAACAAATAACGTCAATGTTATATTTATCCAGAAATAATTCAATTTCATGTAATTTGCCGGAAATGCCTTGTATATTTTGGTGCGCTATATTTATAATATTAGGCTTTTCCTTTGTCGACTTAGCTAGTTTAAACAACTTATTTTTTTAATAGGGACATTAGTACATGTACTAAAATTTGTTAAGTCACGCTCTGTAAACCTACTTATGTCTTTACTATATATATTATAAGCTAACATAGTAGCCAAACGTCGTAATAAAAATGTCTGTAAATGTGATGTTCGCTTAGTGAGTAATGGTTTGGTAAAAAACTTGTTACAATCAAAATGCGATGTCTTATCAGTACAACCAGTAATATTATATAATAGCATGTTTAAATCGAAAATACGATTGTTTTCACTTTTTGCGTTACTACTAATATAGGGAAAACTACAAAATATTATTTTTCTGACCTTTAGTGAAAGCAAGCAATCAAAATATTTGATAAGTTTAGATTTTTTTAGACCAGTACTATCCCCTACAAGTAAGACAATAGTTGTATTTGTATCAAACTCAGAATGAAGTATTGCTGTTATAATTTGCTCATAAGTTGCTCCTGGCATGCATATATTAGTAACTCGTTCAGGAAGCCTACTATTTAATACTGGTCCTAATCCTAGTCCCATTCTGTCTGAGTATACTACGGTTTTGTAATTTAGTCTTTGATGTTCATCGGGTGCAAATAGTTGTTGTCCCTCATTATCGGGAGCACTTAATTTATACACAGTCTCAGGGTGTTCTGTCTCCAAAGTAGATTCGCAAGACGGCAAAGCCAATGAACGTATGTTAATTTCCGTGTCATCTGTGTTAACGATTATTTTGTCAGATTCTGCACAGGTGCGATATAAATTCTTTTCTTGAGAAGTGAGAGACTCAAATCTTTCCATATTATACTTGCCCATTTCAATGATCTCATCCACATAAGTAGTTAGTTCTTGTAAACTTTGAAGTGATTTGCTGTATTTACTTTCTGTTTCATCCAGACAGTCTTGTAGATGTTTAATTTTCAACTCTAATAAATGTTTCTGCTGAATATGTTCGATGTTATCTGTATCCATTTTCGATTCATACTCCTTTATTTCTTTTCTCAAGTGTAGTATTCTATTTTTTGTAGGTAATTGATTTTGATAGTTTTTATTGAGTCTATTAATTATTTAGTTTTAAGTTGGATAGTGTTTTGTTTTCTTTATATTTCACATAACTACATAATCACATTCAATCTTAAGAGTCTATTTGTACTAAGATTAATTAATTAATCATGTTTAAAACACTTGCAATTATATTATGCATCTGACAGTATTTAAAAATTCACTTCACTTGTTTATTTATTATCACTTTTGAATTTTTACTTAATTTTAATTGCGGAGCTCACATACTGTGCACGGTGGCGTGCCGTCAATCCTTTACCTGCTTCATTGAGCTTTTTTGTCCTCCAAAAACGAATTACTTGAGATATTTTCCGACATCTTTTAATTTATTATTATTTATTTAATTGAGCGTATTACGATTTGCGCATTAACATAAAAAATCTATTCCTTTGACAAATATCACTTACTTTAACATTTTATAATTATAAATACCCTATGTTTTCTGATTTTTCAAAGCAGAAAACTTTAAACTGTTGTTTTTGTTAAGTTCTCTTAAGCTGGGACGGTTACATACATAATTAAAACAGGTTTCATTTATCCTACAACAACATTATACCGACCTAAAGATTGGACATCTAACTACTTTACTTTTATAAAAGTAATGAGAATATAATTTTTTCGTAAATCTTTACGATGCTTCGGTTGCGGGGCGAAACAATTGTTGAGATTGTGGTGGTAAATGTGTGCAGTGTTTATGTATTGTTGTGCCATCGGTGTCGGGTAGTGCATGAGTTCTTACAAATTCTGCATGTATCAGGTATGAGAACGAATAGTACACTCTACATTTAGTATTACACGTATTTTCTTTTATCGCGGATTATAGTAAAATAATATTCTCATTACTTTTGTATTATGGAGTAAAGTAACGCCTAATTCTATAAATTACTTTACTTTTATTACTTATTTTTAATAAGTCTAAATTGTAAAAATACGCCGTTAACTTAGCACTTCTTTTTAATACTGAGTGAGTTCATATACTTATAAGTTGTCTCATTCAGTCAGTCAATAACTAAATATTGTTTGTATGTAGTGTAACAAACACATTATTATCGATTCGACACAATGAAATGTTTTTAATAGTCGATCCGCCCTACTGATTATATTACAAAGGCTTGACATTTACCACTTACTCTATGGTTAGTAAAGCTGATTATACATAGTACCTTATAAGTTATAAATGACTGAGCCTCGCTCGGTAATTTTTTTTTAATATATAAAAAATGCAATTGATATCTGGAATCGAACCTAGTATTGTGAATTCAAGATCACTACGTTACCCAAATAAGCTGTCATAACTTAGAAATTGACAGCGTAATTAAAGTTTGCTTTCTCATAAAATTGTAACATTTTTGCAGTGCCCGAGAACAGGGATAAAACAATTTTTTTTGTAAATAAAACCTAGCTAGATCGAATAAAAAAAAACACCCTCTATACTGAATTTTATGAAAATCGTAGGAGATGTTTCAGAAATTCTGAAAATATACACATACAAGATTAACTCATTTAAATATTAAAGTATAAGTAAATAGTTATTAATTTATTTGATAATCCTACGGTTTCACAAAAGGCAACATAAATGCCGGGAATGGGAATTTTTGATGACAATTATTAATTACATAATTAATTTAATTTAATTTAGCAATTTAGTTGTATCAGAATCTTATATCACACGCATTTGAAATTTATTTGTTTTATTTAATGTAGTCTTTATCCTTTGCAACTAAGTGGTGTTCTTCATAAATAAAGGTTTTCTTTCTTTCTTATTCTTCAATAAAAGTACAAAATATAAAAGTAAAGTAGAGTTTGGTTGTTTAGATTTCCCTAATATATGGGAGATTGATTCAAGTATATGCCTACCATCATTCTCCAACATAAACTGATAGAATACAAATAACCCACGGAATATGTAGGATTCCACACCAATATTTTCATTTAACCTAAAGCGATAAAAAAAGTACAACTTGTAAGCCCGCTTTGAAGCTAACCAAGTTGGAGGCTAAAAAATTTCCTATCAACAACACAGCAAAAAGAATGCCAAGTTGAAAACTACAAACATTCTTACATGTTCATCCTAATACAAAGAATGATAAAACGATGGTGATGTATATAACAGACAAAGTAGGACCCAACAGAAGCTTGCAGCTCCTGCTTTGCGCTTTGGAAAGGTCAAAGTCGTTTGTGGATTTGGGTAAAAGATTCTATAATAAAATTCCGCAATCAATTTGAGCTTTGCCATTACAGCAGTTTAAAAAAACTCTTATAGGAGAGGCTGATACAAAAAGCCTACTACACTGTTGAGGATTATTCAGATGATAAGAATGCATAGATATAGCTGCTATTCGACCCTGTACAAGGTATTAATGACTTACTGTAACTATTTATAAGTATTATTTTGAAAAGAGCAACCGTCAAGTTTCTTGCTGGCTCTTCTCGGTAGGAACAGCTTTTCAAACTAGCAGTAGAATTGACGATTTAAAAGCACTTATTCACAAGTGCTATAATAGAAAGGCTTACCTAAGTTACTTGAATAAAGAAAATTTTGAATTGAATTAGAATCAAATCGAAAGAAGTATTTAATTAAAAAACCATTCAAATAAGCGCGTTCTAAAATATATATTTATTCCATTATTAGATAAAAATCTATATTTATAATACCTCTTTCAAAGTCGCTAGCGAATGATAGACACATATATCATTAATCTTTGGTTGTTATCTCGTCCTAAAACAATTTTACATTATGATTTGTTAGACTAGGTCCTACGACACGTGCATGATATTAAACTATAACACAGTATTATTCATTGTACTCGTAACTATTAAGTATTGCCTCACAACAATAATATGTCAGTCAATTACGTATATAAATAAACGTGCGACTCTTTCGACGGGGTCACGGGTTCGAACCCGGGCAGACACCAATGAGTTTTTCTGTTAAAACTTATGTGTCTAATTGATTGAATTGATGTAAACATCGTGAGGAAACCTGCATATCTCTAAAGATTTCTGGAGATGTGTGTAACCTACCAATCCGCATTGGTGCAGCGTGGTAGGTCTTAGCTCCAATCCTTCTCCAAAAACGGGGAGAAGAGGCCTATTCCCAGCTGTGGGAGAGTAATAGACCGCTACTTTACTTTACTATAATCAAACGTCACATGAGTATATAGATGAACAGTAACAATTAATCAAACGTGTGGTATCCGGCTGAGTAGAATAGTACCACCCTCATTTCTTGCCGAGGTGTCGTAAAAGACGACTAAGGTAAGTCGACCCGCCGTGTGGTATCCGGCTGAGTAGAATAGACCAACCTCTTTTCTTACCGAGGTGTCGTAAGAGGCGATTAAGGTAAGTTGACCCACCGTGTGGTATCCGGTTTAGTAGAATAGACCACCCTCTTTCTTACCGAGGTGTCGTTAAAGGCGACTAAGGTAAGTCGACCCGCCGTGTGGTATCCGGCTGAGTAGAATAGACCACCCTCTTTCTTAGCGAGGTGTCGTAAAATACGACTAATAATGGGATAAGAGCAGGAAGATGATGAGAGAATTATAAAGTCAATATTGTGGAATCACACATTAATCTTAGTGTAAATATATAATAAAACATCACATGAATATATATCTATATATATTTGTAGCTGCCTGATGGAGCTACAAATACTTTACCTTTGATTACCTTTAAAAGCAAATACCATATACCTAGTACCTGAAATACCATTACCAGGAAATAGGAAAGGGAGTAATGAAACGACATACCAATGCTTATTATTTGTAATCAGAGAAGTTTTGGTATAACGACATATACATATATATTATGCCCACCATCGACTGCTTATTTAAGAAATTTTCGAAAAATTATTTCGAAAAAGCGGAGGTAAACGCCAACCCTCTGATCGCAAGGATGGCCGGTTACCGATGCTTTGATAAATCATTCAAAGCCCGTGTTTACAGACGCCCTAAGAGCGTCCTTACTGACCCTGACGATCCTATTACGATCGCCATCGCCAGAACACTGCACAAACACTCACACACACAGCGTCTTCGCCGGCGAAGACGAGGTCCCAGATTTCTCACGTCTAGCGGCCGGGGCGTCCAACCCCGTCCGTCATGACACTAGGACTCTTCCACAGTCCGATAATAGTCCTCCACAGCGCGTCGCTTTAAGCCGAGTTTCGGCCTCACGGGAGGCACCCTTAAGGCGACGCTCCCAGGATGCTACGGGCCTCTTTCGAGACCCGCTCTCCTAGTACTTCACCCCGGCGATGCTTCTGCGCTCGCCCACTCTCCCGGTGACGCTGTCAAAGCCTTCATGGCTAACAGCATTAGTTAGTGTCCGAAAAAAAAAAAAAAGATATATATTCTACGGGAGAATAAAATGGAGCTGGAAATGGATACTGATGGAGCTACATATTGTTCATCTGAACAATAACAATTAATCAAACAACAATCTGTTGGTAGCTGTATGCAAAGCTTTGTGAGACAATCGTAACGTAGATAAATCAAATCATTAGCTGACTCATTGTATGAGAAATAGTGATGAATCATGAATCATTGTTGCGAATTAAGTCATGAACAGGATTTCGAAAGGTGAAAGGTTTAGGAATAAAAAGGACAAACGAAACTAAGCGAATTATTGCTTAACCAGTAAATTTTTTTTAAAGGTTACTAGCAATTTGGGTTACAAATCTATATCTATACTAATATATAAAGCTGAAGAGTTTGTTTGTTTGAACGCGCTAATCTCAGGAACTACTAAATCGATTTGAAAAATTATTTCAGTGTAAGATAGTCCATTTATCGAGGAAGGCTATAGGCTATATAAAATCGAGCTAGGTCACGGGTTCGAACCCGGGCAGAAACCAATGAGTTTTTCTGTAAAATCTTATCTGTCTAATTGATAATAGCAATTTATCACACGCTTTTCGGTGAAGGAAAACATCGTGAGAAAACCTGCATATCTCTAAAGATTTCTGGAGATATGTGTGACCTACCAATCCGCATTGGAAGAGTGTGGTAGGTCTTAGCTCCAATCCCAAGCAGTGGGAGAGTAATAGGCCGCTACTTTACTTTTTTTATATAAAAGTTTATTTTTGCCGTCAACCGTCAAGTCAGCGTAGCTTACTCGGGGAACGGGTGGTCGCGAGAAATGAAAATACCTAGGATCGAGCCCTACCTACCCTTTTATTTTTTATTATTTTTTGAAATTCTTTTTTTCTAAAAAATTATTGAGCAAGCAGATTTTGTTCTTTATGTAGTAATGGTTATTTATCATCATATAATTCTAGTTTACTGTCAAAAGAACTCATTAGTTCCATAATGTATGCTCAAAATATCCTCAAAAAGTATTTATAAATGCAATAAAGTCAAAAATTCGATCGCATTTTTGACCTTAATCCGCTTACGACGAATTATGAATTTGACATTCCGAAGCCAGTTGGCCTATTGGCTAATATAGATAACATTGGGTTGTTACATCACGGAAGTTAAACTCGCTGTTTTGTATAACAATGTCGAGGGGAACAATTGGGCGTAAACAATTTTTTTAAATATGTAAATTTATATTATATGGTATTATTTTTAAGTGTTTAATAACCAGCTAACTGCTGTGTAGTATCCGGCTAAGTAGGATGGACCACCTTCATATTTTATCGAGGTGTCGTAAAACGCAACTAAGGTAAGCTGACCCTTCGTATGATATGCGGTTAAATAGAATAGACTAATTTCTTACAGTCGTGTCGTAAAAGGCGACTAAGGTAATCTGATAAGCCGTTTAGAATCCCGCTAAAGAGTATAAACAACCCTCATTTCTTACCAAGGTGTCTTAAAAGGTGGTTAAGTTACGTTGACGTCAGGTAGGCGGCCGGTCGTAAAATAACTTGCCAACTCATTTAACAACATGTTTAAAACATGTTGTACCGACCTCACCAAGTAAATTGATATCGTAGTTGAATGACCCGATTAATTACTGACTGTTGTTGAAAATGCTTAAAAAAAACAATAGTTGTATCTTCTGTAAATATCCTATCATATAATAATCAACCTTAATCAGGATAAAATAGGTTTTTTTTACTTTTGGTCAAATTCCGGGACTGATTCAGATTGAGAACACGTTCAGAAACTAACTTAAAAACAAAACATTCAGTTTCATGAAAATCGTTGGAGCCGTTTCCGAAATTCCGATTCTATAGCTTAACTCATTAATATTATAATTATAAGTATATTTTTAAATGGTATAAGAATTTTGTTTTGAAAAATCATAGATTGACGTAATTTAAAACTAGATATCAATTCACGGATGTTATAATTATGTCTCTGTCAAGTTCAAAAATCATTTTTGGTTATATAACATTGGGCGGGTGATTAGCGTGGGTATGACAAACATGTAACAGATTGGATTAAAAAATATGTTCGATCATCATCATTCTCTTACCCTTATCCCACTCTAAGTGGGGTCGGCACAATATGTCATCTTCTTCTATTCTCCTCTATCATTCGCCAACTCTAATGCCACTCCTTTAACATGCATATTATTTTTTACACAATCCATCCATCTTTTTTTCGGCCTCCCCCTAGCCATACATCCTTCAAAATTCATATTTAAAACTCTTTTGGTCAGATGATTTTCATCCCTCCTCATTACATGACCATACCAACTTAGTCTCGCACTTCTCATCTTTTCAAAAAAAAATATGTTCCATTAATAAATAATAGTATTATATAGCTGAGCGGTGAGACTTTATGAAACTAAAGCGTCATAGGTTAAAACCCTGCAAGGTTACATTAAAAACGAATGTGCCCTAAGTAATATCTACAATTTCTCATGCGTTTTTCTGAAAACATCTTGTGGAAACCTCTATATTTCTGAACAATTCTTGGTATATATGTAAGCTACCAATCTTTACTGAGGCAGCGTAGTGGGTGAAACTCAAAACTTTGCCTCGACAAGGAGAGAAAAGGCCTATTCCCAGAAGTGGGATAGCAACAGATATCTACTAGACTACACATTAGTGCAATTTCATTAATTTTCTTCGTCTTGGGCTATATTTAACCAACAGTATTTTTCGTGTAATCTTTACGAATCAAATTGACTACATTACTAATACAATAAGGCATTTGTACAAATCAACACTCAGACATTCATAAAAATTGTAAAATTTGATATGTTAACTTCATTGACAAATTATAGCTTTATGAATTAAACATGATTTCTTATCTTTCTGCATAACCCATATTTAATTAAGAAGATTAAGAAATAAAACTAAAATCGCGATATCAAAATAAGTGATACAAATAAACAATATAAAAATCGTATTGGACCAGGAAATGATATTTGGACTTGACTAAAATAAATATATATTAATTTAAAGAAAAAAAAAGTAGTATGACCTTTAATATTTTAATGTTTGCTTTAGAATGGGTATAATAATGGAATGCTGATACGTCATTAAGTAGTCTGTAGAATTACATTATAATTAAGGAAGAACGTGAAGAATGAATAAGAACGTGAAGAATAAAGGATAATGTGAAGAAGAAATACGATTATTTTAATTCAAATTCTTCAGCTTTATATATTAGTATAGATTCAAATAAACTTGTAAACAAGTGCTTTTGAATCGTTAATTTTACTGCTGGTTCGGAAAGCTGTTCCTACCGAGAAGAGCTAGCTAGAAACTCGGCGGTTGTTATGTTCAACATAATACTTATAACTAGTTATAAGTCATTACTATCTTGTACAGGGTCGTACAGCGTATAACATATGACATATTAAACATATTTTATGTATATGATTAATAATCAGACTGGAGGGAAATGTTTTTTAATTATAAGGAACATTAGAGTAATTTAGGGCCGCGGTGTGGTATCCGGCTGAATAGAATAGTACCACCCTCATTTCATACCGAAGTGTCGTAAAAGGCGACTAAGGTAAGTCGACCCGCCGTGTGCTATCCGGCTGAGTAGAATAGACCACCCTCATTTCATACCGAGGTGTCGTAAAAGGCGACTAAGGTAAATGACTCACCGTGTGGTATCCGGTTAAGTAGAATAGACCACCCTCTTTCTTCGTCGTAAAATACGACTAAGATAAGTTGACGTCAGGCAGGCGGCCGGTCGTAAAATACGTAGCCAAATCATGTGACATGTTTATAACATGTTGTGCCGACCCCACTTAGAGTGGGATAAGGGCAGGAAGATGATTAGGGTAATTTAGGTCTATGGATAAAGCGGAAAGTGAAAATAGACTTTACGGGGGTTTTGGGTTTATTCGTAGATTCGTAGATAAAATTCTAGTTCGTGGGCCACAGCCAGCCTCTTGCTCGCATTTCTCTTGTTAGATCTTGTCCCACAATACATTTCTGGAAATATTAGGCAATATAATAAGATAAGTTGACCCGCCGTCAGCCGCATAGCACCGGCTGAGTTTAATAAACCACCCTCATTTCTTACCGACATGTCGTAATAGGCGACTAAGGTAAGTTGACCCACCGTGTGGTATTAGGCTGAGTTCAATAGACCACCCTTTTTTTTACCGAGATGTAACCGTAAAAGCTGTGGTAGCCCAGCGGTGACACCGTGCGACTCTTTCGAGGAGGTCACGGGTTCAAACCCAGGCATACACCAATGAGTTTTTCTGTTAAAACTTATGTGTCTAATTGATAATTTCAATTTATCACTCGCTTTTCGGTGAAGGAAAACATCGTGAGGAAACCTGCATATCTCTAGAGAATTCTGGAAATATGTGTAACCTACCAATCCGCATTGGAGCAGCGTGGTAGGTCTTAGCTCCAAACCTTCTCTCCATAAACGGAGAGAAGAGGCCTATTCTCAGCAGTGGGATAGTAACAGGTCGATACTTATTTACTTTATTTAACCGTAACAGGCCGTAAAAGGCGACTAAGGTAAATTGACGTCAGACACGCGGCCGGTCGTAAAATACGTGGCCATATCATGTGACAACATGTTTATTTATTCAGCCAACCCCACTTAGAGTGGGATTAGAGAAGAAAGATGACGATGAAGAAAACACTCCAAAGTATATATTAAGGCATTAAATGATCTAATTTCGCGCGTTTATTTTTTTATTACTTATGAATCACGCTTAACCCTGAAATGTCTGAAATAAGATAAAACTACACTTAAGAAGTAGGTGGAGGAATAATTTAGCCTTCCAAGTATTTATTAGTAATGCCGCCTACTTTAACATCGGAATATATAAAATACATTTGCACAAATAAAAACGTCGCATTTGAAAGTTCAAAGGTGACCGCATGCATAGATTTATGATTTGTTTTATGTACACTATTTACTTGTCTTATCTTCTTATATATAAAAATGAATGTTTGTCTGTATGTCATTTATAGACTCTGTAACGACTGGATCGATTTTAATGAAAATATCAGACAATCTTTAAAATGACCCATCGGATGATTATGTGTAGTTTGGTGGCGATCGGAGATTTTTTTTATTATTAGGGAAATTAGAAACCGACACAGCAGAGAAGAGACCCGCTGTGTGGTACCGGGCTGAGTAGAATAAACCACCCTCATGTCTTACCGAGGTGTCGTAAAAGGCGACTAAGGTAAGTTGACTCATCGTGTGGTATCCGGTTAAGTAGAATAGACCACCCTCTTTCTTATCGAGGTGTCGTAAAATACGACAGGGGTTAGTTGACGTCAGGCAGGCGGCCGGTCGTAAAAACGCAGTCAAGTCATGTGACAGCATGTTTATAACATGTTGTGCCGACCCCACTTAGAGTGGGATAAGGGCATGAAGATGATGACAGCAGAGAAGAGACGGACACAGCAACGGATGGCCAGACAACTTATATAAAATAGAAAATATCCATTTTTCCTTCAAGAATTTAAAACTAAGTAATGTTTTTTTAATTCAATTTTTTTATGAACATGCCACCCTTAACATGACTATACAAAATGCCGTTAACGTTTTAGCCTGATATCAACTAATTTGTACAGCATTCTTGTTTGTCGTGACGAAGGAAAAGCAAGAATGCTATTACAAATACCAACATCCATGAGATTAAGATTGAACACCAGAAATTCAAATCTTTCAGCTTCATTGTGGACACACTCCAATAAAATATGAAAAATATCTTCAGTCTTTCCACACTCTAAGCAACAATTTTTTTTATACAGGAAAAATCCTCTTATGCCCGAAGGGGACAGGCGGCGGTTATGTCGGAGTCATACCGACTCAAACGACCTGTGTGCTCCACCACGCTGCCGATAGCAAGGATAGGGTATCGTTGTACACATTGCCCCCATCCCCGCCGACAGCAGCTCTGATCCCAGAGAACACCTCCTCCGGGTAGGGAACCCTCAAAGGAGAAGTCCCCCTCCGCTAACCGATGCATCGGCAATAACAGATGCACCGACCGCCTCGGGTACCTGTAAGCCAGACGTCCGATATACCCCGTTCGTCCGAAGGTTCCCTGACAGGGCGGCAGACGATGGGCTTAGGCAAGTCGCTACCAACTGGAATCGCGAGCAGCAGATTGGTCTACAACAAAAGTTCCCGGAACCGCTCCACCGCCTCCCTCCGCAAAGCGGAAGGAGGCCACTGCTGCCCGTCTAAGCAACAATACGTTGAACAAAGTTGACACAGTCGAATCTGCACTAAAATTAGTACTAAAAACATACACAACCACAACCGGATATACACGTCTGTTTATAAACCGTTTGGCAACTGTCTCGGTGATAAATGTTACAAGCGATATATTACACAAACGGTCATGGGTGACCTGCAATCTGTTCCAGTATCAAACGAGTAACAACAGGTAAATAGTGTAAAGCCTTGTAAACTGACGCCGGCCAAGTTTTTGAACACCTTTCCACTTCAAACGTACACCCACTTGACCTTATCGAAAACCGTACCGATCGTCGATTACAAACCTATATTACGTGGATTAAATTAATTGTTGGGTTCCGTATATCTAACTTTAATTCTGATTCTTTCATAATAGTAAGTAAGTAGCGGCCTGTTACTAGCCCACTGCTGAGAATAGGCCTCTTCTTCCGTTTTTGGCATGGTTTGGAACTAAGACCTACCACGCTGCTCCAGTGCGGATTGGTAGGTTACACATATCTCCAGAATTCTCTAGAGATATGCAGGTTCCCTCGCGATGTTTTCCTTCACCGAAAAGCGTGTGATAATCTGCAATTACCAATTAGACACATAAGTTTTAATAGAAAAACTCATGGGCGTCTGCCCGGGTTCGAACCCGTGACACCGCCGAAAGAATCGCACGGTGTTACCGCTGGGCTACCACAGATTCATAAGAGTATATCTGAAGATTTCCGTTAATCAGAGACTTTACTTTTTGGTATAAGGCTAGTACCTGGGTGACCGAGCCTTGATCGGTAATTTTTTAAAAGATACAAAAATATGCAATAAATAAAAGAAAAAAAGCGCAGGGTTACATATGGGAATCGAACTTAGGTTTCGAATCCTTTTTTGTCCGCGCGTTACCACTAGACAGTCATAGCTTCGCATTTGACAGCTCAAACGCTATATCAAATGCTATCTATTTCTGTTTTCGTTTTTTGAGTTTCCAAAAACAGGGATAAAACGAGATTTTTTAATAAAACCTAATTAGATCGATTTTTCTCCCCCAAAACCGCAAAAAAAATTAAAGATATAAGTACGTGTGGTATCCGGCTGAGTAGAATAGACTACTCTCATTTCTTACCGAGGTGTCGTAAAAGGCGACTAAGGTAAGTCGACCCGCCGTGTGGTATCTGGTTGAGTAATAGACCACCCTCTTTCTCACCGAGGAGTCGTCAAATACGACTAAGGTAAGTAGACGCCAGGCAGGCGGCCGGTCGTAAAATACGTAGCCATATCATATGACAACATGTTTGTAACATGGTGTGCCGACCCTACTTAGAGTGAGATAAGGGCAGGAGGATGATGATGGAGTACGTGTGGTATCCGGCTGAGTAGAATAGACTACCCTCGTTTCTTACTGAGATGTCGTAAAATACGGATAAGAACGTCAGGCGGACGAAATGTGACCCGTATGTTTATATAATATGTTTTACTTGTTTGTTTTATTACTTGTAAAATTAATTGTAGGATTTCATACATTATAATAACTATTGGTATTATTTTAATGTAACAAATTGCCTTGTCATATTGCTGTAAACCAATAAGCAATATCGATGTTGCAGCTCACATATTGGCATATATCGAGCGGGCGAGTCACGCCGCAGCGAGGCCAACCATACTATCTGATAACAAAGTCACCATTTGTCAAAACAGACGTGGGCATGTGACCTACTCTGGGATTAATGAGATTATAAACCACACCAAATTCGCCGGCTTAGAGGTGTTAATATACATTTGTATAGGCTTGTCTCATTGTAGAGGATTAACTCCATACCCCATACGTGATAGGCGTTTTTTTTATCTAAGTACTTTTAGTAAGTAAGTATAAGCTAACGGTGAGCTCGCGTGTCTCTCTCTAGTGTTACAATTTGCAATTTAATTTTCCCCCCTTTTTGGTAAAGGAAAACATCGTAAGGAAACCTGCAGAACTCTGGGGATATATGTAACCTACCAATCCGCATCGTAGCACTGTCGCTGATCTAAGCTCCAACCCTTTTCTCTCAAAAAAAAAAGGAGAGAAGAGGTGTATGCCCAGCAGTCGGATAATAGCAGGCCGTGACTTTTTAACTTATATATTTAATGATAGGAATAATTCATCTGTTTATCGAGAACTGGCTTGGTATGTATCAAATGCTTAGCTCAAGTTTCGAATAACAGTATGTTATAGTTCGTTCATTGCATCAAGAAACTCTCTAATTACATTCCATTTAAAATAAAATAAAAAAAATAATAATAATGGCCTCCTTTTCCAATTCACTGATTTCCTTTTTAATAAAAAAATGTATCAGCCTAAGAATTCCTTTTGGCGACTCAAGGCATGTACATCCATTATTACGTGAGAATGTTATTGTCTGTGTTATTGATGGTATAGGTGAACAATAATACAATAAAAATCGTGAGAAGGTGTAAAGCTATTTTATTTAAAATCTAAATTGAATGTAAATGTTATCACAAATCTAAAAAGTATTTAGCTCTTGGGAGCTAATATCTACTTATCTTTTTAAAATATGATATAAAAAATATACGGCCAGGATATTCCCCTATTATAAAAAAGCCTAAGAAGGCATGTAATAAGTTTCCTACATACATTTTAATGTTTTATAATGGATACTTTATTAATCCTTTTTATCTTAAAAATTAATATTAGTCCCCTTAAGCAGTTACTAATAAAGTATCGGATAGTTAACTGACAAATAAACTAAGGACCAGATAAATGTCTCTAAAAAGGGACATTAAAAAGTGAAAAATTAAAAAATAATAAAATCGCGGCCATTTTGAAATAGGTATTTGCTATCCAGCAAATAAACAAAATAACAGCCACATGATCTACCTGTTAACTTATTAGGGACTTTAAGTGCTGAATAAGCCTATCAGAAACCTGAGAACCGCAAAATTCCGAGATATGTGTCAGATATGTTCTGAACAAGCTAACTGACAGTTTATTGGTAACTTGTGAAACAGGCCCTAAGTTTTTTTTAAATTTATCAATTAAAAAAAGGTGCTTACAATAAACAATTACTGCCGAAATAATGGGCAGGTTGAGGATAACGTGTTTTACAGTAATGTACTGGTCCCTTTTTATTACAATCAGATAGAATTGCAAAATTAGGTCTCCCGTACAAGACGTTTATGTACGAACCGACGCCCACGACTTTACCCGTCAAAATAAAACATTTGATACACTGAAAAAAAATTTTTCTCTCTAACTAATGCTGTTAGCCCTAGAGGCTTTGACAGCTTCACTGAGAGAGTGGGCACAGAAGCATCGCCGGTGTAAAAACTGGGAGAGCAAGTCTCGAGCGTTACTCGCAGCATCCTGGGAGCGTCGCCTTAAGGGTGCCTCCTGTGAGGCCGAACCTCAGCTTAAGACG
Organism: Morpho helenor; assembly: GCA_029227775.1. Taxonomy (NCBI): domain Eukaryota; kingdom Metazoa; phylum Arthropoda; class Insecta; order Lepidoptera; family Nymphalidae; genus Morpho; species Morpho helenor. The sequence continues at coordinate 3,247,211 of JARGCU010000019.1, read as the reverse complement.
ACGCGTTGTGGAGGACTGTATCGGACTTGTAACACTAAAAAAAAATATTATAGCGTCATTATTTGTATTGGATTACTAAACTAAACTTTTTATCACTTCATTTACTTTAGCTGACATTATTTTTGGTCCTTAATGAATGAAATTAGGACTACGATAAAGTAAAATCACTGTAGAAAGTTAATAAAAAATTATAATCATATTAAAGTCCGCATTCCGATTTAAACGATTCCTTGTTGATTAAAATTACTTGAAACGTTTAGTATTAAGTGATTGAGCAACAATAGATTAAAATATATATATAAAAAGTAGCTCCACCGTGTGGTATCCGGCTGAATAGAATAGTACCACCCTCATTTCTTACCGAGGTGTCGTAAAAGGCGACTAAGGTAAGTTGACGTCAGGCAGGCGGCCGGTCGTAAAAACGCAGCCATATCATGTTTAGGTATAACATGTTGTGCCGACCCCACTTAGAGTGGGATAAGGGCGGGAAGATGTTAATTTTCAAATCTAAACTATCTTTAATCAACTTAATCGCACACACGAATTATCATAAAAATAAATCCAGCCCTTTTGACTTTTAAACATATGCACAGACAAAAACGAATGAAGAAATATAGTAGAGTTGCCCCTTAAATAAGTTGGTACAGACAACGTACATTTTTATATTGCATTATAATTCAGCGATTTTTTATTAATTAATAAAACAGGTTCGCTTGCAATATGTTAAAATTAAACTCCTTAATCCGTAACTAGTTTTGAGAATTAAAAAATACTTTACATTTCTCCGAAGGTCAGTATGCGTAACAGTTAAATATTTTAAGTAATTGTGTATTTAGCGCAACAACCTGTAACAAGTAAAAGTTGTCGACTATATATGTACTTACATCTGAACCTTTGGACGTTCCGAACGGAGTATATCGGACGTCTGGCTTAAAGGTCCCTAAGGCGGTCGGTGCATCTGGTGCTCCCGATGTACCGGTTAGCGGAGGGGGCCTTCTCTTTCAAGGGGTCCCTACCCGGAGGAGGTGTTCTCTGTGATCAGAGCTGTCGGCGGGGATGGAGCAATATGTACAACGATACCCTGTCCTTGCCATCGGCAGCGTGGTGGAGCACACAGGTCGTTTTATATGGTGCGAGTCCGATATAAGCGCCGTCTGTCCCCGTCGGGCGGCAGTACCCATAAGGGGTTTTTTCCTGTATAAAAACAACCTGTAAGAAGTAAAAGTTGTCGACTATATACCTATGTACTTATATCTGCATTGACGTATACACACTAGATTATATTGTAATATATTTTTATTTTGTTCCTAATTAATTTAGACATTATTGTAATACTTAATTTTGAAAAGAGTGACCGCCGAGTTTCTTGCTGGTTCTTCTCGGTAAGAGCACCTTTCCGAACCAGTAGTGGCTTCATTGTAATTTGACGATTTGAAAGTGCTTGTAAAAGCCAATTTGAACAAAGAATTATTTGAATTTGAATATAGGGAATGATGTCACATATGTGATCTGTAAATATGTTAAAGATCACCATTATCCTGCCGTAACCCCACTCTAAGTGGGGTCGGCACATGTTATAAACATTGTCACATGATTAGGTTTCGTATTTTACGACCGACCGCCTGACGTCAACTTACCTTAGTCGTATTTTACGACACCTCGGTAAGAAAGCGGGCGGTCTATTTTACTAAACCGTATACCACACTTTGGGTCGACTTGCCTTAGTCACCTTTTACGACACCTCGTTAAGAAGTGAGGGTGGTACTATTCTATTCAGTCGGATAGCACACGGCGTATAGTATGAAATGAGTATAAGAACAAACTACTACACCACAAACTTATTAAACATTAAGACTAATTAACTTTAACAACAGTGCTGAAACTTACACGAGAAGTTAGACAAATCAGACTTGTATCAAATCAGACTTGTATCAAATCAGACTTGTATCAAATCAGACTTGTATCAAATCAGACTTGTATCAAATCAGACTTGTATCAAATCAGACTTGTATCAAATCAGACTTGTATCAAATGCGACTTGTATCAAATCAGACTTGTATCAAATCAGACTTGTATCAAATCAGACTTGTATCAAATCAGACTTGTATCAAATCAGACTTGTATCAAATGCGACTTGTATCAAATCAGACTTGTATCAAATCAGACTTGTATCAAATCAGACTTGTATCAAATCAGACTTGTATCAAATCAGACTTGTATCAAATGCGACTTGTATCAAATCAGACTTGTATCAAATCAGACTTGTATGAATTCAGACTTGTACTCTGACTCAAATAACAAATTCAACGACACCTGCGAGGCGGGAACGACTAAGACTTTTTTTCCTACTTTCAGTGGCTCTCTGTTGTTGTCTTTGCTACAGGTCAGGGGTGACGGGTTCCGCTATTGGATACGTCCACCGCCGCCCCGCCTGTGCTTTGGGGATGGGAAAGAGATCATTTTGCACTCTTAGGGATAAAATTGGGGATAGTGTGGAAAGGGGGATCTTAATCTAGAGCTTACTTTCTAAAGGGTTGAGAGAAGAGGCAATTCTAAATCTATTACAAATCATCTTAATACTTAAATCTTAACCTAACAATTTTATATCTCTATTTGTTTTTTATTGTTTCTAATTCATTATTTGTATTTGTGACGATTAAGACTAAGTACTAATCAAATTAACTAGGGGGATACCTCGGAATACGTTTCGTTGCTACAAAGCTCGCTCATAGGCTGCATTAGTGGCCCAACTCAAAAAAAGGATAACGTTAAATGTATATATCGACTCAAAGCGTTATTGAATACGACCTCAAGAACAAGCTTTTAAGCAAATAAAGCTTAGAAGAGTCCGCGACCACTCCGTACATAGTTATAACAGTCTGTGGTGCATTATTTAAAAAAAAAACTCGATCGCTCGTGACTCAGTGACTTTGACACAAATTTAACCTACATTTCGCGGCAATAGTTGACTTTATGTTTTATTTATGGTCCATAATCTTCGGTTAAACTTGAATTTAATTTCCGTTTCGATCTGGCTTCCACGTAATTATTTAAAATAATAAAAAAATATATTGTTTGTGAGTACTTCAAAATCATTTATTTAAATCTCGTAATCCGATCAATGTAAGCTACTTAATTAACCTTCGGAGTATATACTGAAGTCATAACTTTAAAATAACCATTATTGTTTTTTTAATTGATATAATACAATTGAGTAATTAATGCGATGAAAAATGGTAACATTATAAGCGAATATATAAGTTGCAACTTTAGTGCACAGACTAACCAAACAACTAAAATGACTTTCTCTCTATTACCTCTCATAACACAATACCCTGCAATGAAATCATTGAAAATTAATTTTTGGAAGTGACCTCAACTAATTGCGAAGTAGTTCACCTTATTGTCACTTTTTGTCCTCCTTAACTTCCTGTTAACATTTTAATTTTATATTACCGATATTGACTTTTTACTTTAACACGACGCTTATTTTTTTTATAAAAAAAAAAACAATGTATATACATTGATAGACTGGACCGAAAATAATGAGAAATTGTACGCATAACTAATAACTACTGCTTATAAATTATTATGTGATAAAATATATGGTAATCCTTTAATCCTCCTTTTTCGCCTGCCTGACGTCAACTTATCTTAGTCGTCTTTTGCGGCACCTCGGTAAGAAATGAGAGTGGTCTATTCTACTTAGCCAGATACCACACAGCGGGTCAACTTACCCTAGTCGCCTTTACGACACCTAGGTATGAAATCAGGGTGGTCTATACTATTCAGCCGGATACCACACGACGGGTCAACTTACCTTAGTCGCCCTTTACACCTTGGTAAGAAATAAGGGTAGTCTATTCTACTCAGCCAGATACCACACGGTATTTATTATTCCAAAAATTCTAAAAATTAAATTAAATTCAAACTGCGGTTATAAATACTCCAATTTATTATAGAATTAATACTAATAATATTTTATACGAAATAAATGTCGATCGTTATTTTTGCATAGCTACTTATAAGGTGACAAACTACCAGAGATATAAGGTAGGTCCTTGATGTATAAAAATGTTTCCGCAAATATATAAAAAATGTTTAGTTTTTGAAAATAAAACAGCTAAATTCAACTTTACGTGATTTTGACTCATATATTTCGCAATATTTGCATTATGAATAAAGAGTTAACCTCCTTGATATCGATAAATTGATGATAATTTATTTATTTATTATGTAGGGCGCAGTACTATGGCGGTAACAGACTATTTATTGGTTTTGGCGCGAAGAATAAAATTACGAAGCCGTTGGTTCCAATACTTTGCTAAAAGGTTTTCTAACTGCTTCCGTGTTTCTTTTTTATCTATGGATTGTTTGCAATTCAAAAAAGAACGTAAGTATCTGGGTGTTAGTAACGGCCTGTTAATATCCCACTGCTGGGTATTGGCCACCTCTCTCCTTTTTTGGAGGAGGGTTGGAGCTTAGACCGACCACATTGTTCCAATATGTTTTAGTGGGTAACACATATCCCCAGAGATATGCAGGTTTCCTCACGATGTGTGATAGATTGTAAATATAAATTAAACAGATAATTTTTCACAGAAAACCTCAAAAAGTGACCAGAAGTGAAATTACAACTGTTATTGAGTTTTAACAGAAAAAATTATTTGTGTCTGCCCAAGTTTGAACCTATCCCTTGCAAAGGAGTCGCAAGGTTGCTGGTATATTACAACTTATAGGGTACTAGCTTTTACCCGAAACTACATTTGCGTGGACTTTTAGATCATGTGATTGCTTGATAATAGATGGCGCTTTTCAATGTCATCCTATTCCTGTAGAATTAAGAGAATTTCTATAGACTATATGTCACTCCGGTGTATAAGGAATAATTGTGCCAAATTTGATCGATATTGGTTCAGCGGATTCGCTATGAAAGAGTAACAAACATACATCCATATATCCATTAACAGGATTTCTATAGCCTATATGTTATCGGTGTATAAGAAATAATTGTGTCAAATTTTATCGATATTGGTTAAGCGAGTTCCCCAATAATATGATCATATTATTCATAGCCGGCTCATTCAGACTGGCCCGTTGGCGCAGTGGGTAGTAACCCTGCCTTCAGCTCCGAGGGTCGCGGGTTCGATTCCCGCCGAGGGTCAACATTTTCTATAAATGAATTTGTTGGTCTTTGAGCCTGGGTTTATATTTGTATTTAAGTATGTATTTAAAAAATATATAAGTATATATTCACCAGTTGTCTGTCACCCATAACACAATTATTAAGTTACTTACTTTGGGGACGGACGACCGTGTGTGTAAGTGTCCTATATATTTATTTTATTTATTTATTTATTTATAGCGACGCCGTGTGGTATCCGGTTTAGTAGAATAGACCACCCTCCTTCTTACCGAGGTGTCGTAAAATACTACTAAGGTAAATTGACGTCAGGCAGGTGGCCGGTCGTAAAAACGCCAAATCATGTGACAGCATGTTTATAACACGTTGTGTCGACCCCACTTAGAGTGGGATAAGGGCAGGAAGATAACGATTTATTTATTTATAGCGAAATAATATGACCATTATTTAAAGTTACCATGTCATTCTTACTTAATCTAAATTATCAAGAAACTGAAAATATTATCGTATTACTGAAGTAATCTTTATATAACAGTATTTTTATTTTGTTAGTTTATATTTATATAATAAATAAATACTTAGTTTATATAAAATATAAATATGTAGTAAATATATAATAGTTAATTAAGAAAGAAAAAATGATAAAAAACTTGCCCTGTCTGGCCTATTTGATTCTATGTTAAGGTGTTCGACATACCCGCAACTTTCGATAAAAATTATTAAGTGGTAACATAATAGAACGAATTCCACGATACAAGCGTGCTTAGTGTGGAATTCATAGTTTAAGTTACATTCTGTAAAATTTATGAGTTTAACAATAAAGAATTATTAAAGAACCATATTCTAAATTCTAAAATTACAACTTTCTAATTAGGCAAAAAAAAGATTAATCATCCATACACATGCTCTATATAAATGCATAAGGTCACAAAAAGGGACCTTGCCACAGAACACGATCGTCGATAAGCTTCTGATACGATCAGACGCCGATCTAGATTTTAGTTTCACAACCTCATTAAAGCTTGATCTCTTTGGAACCGTTAGGGTTGCCAATTGTACTGTTAAAAAAATATTATTCTTGTTCCGAGCAAGAACCGGGAGAGGTCAAGAAACATATCGCTGGGCCCGATATCCCGGTTCCTAACCTTATCTTATTCACTCAGTGACACCTCTTATCAGGTCTCTCAACAATTAACAAAATATTGCCATTGTCTCATAGTTGTTGAGATAAAATACATACAAATACACAATACATATTTTGTTCATCTATACTTAGTATAAAAAAGGTCGACAAATAATTTATAGAATTAGGCGTTACTTTGCGGAGATCCATAATACCAACGTAATAATATAAATTATTAAATACGATATTTTCATTATTTTTTACGATAGAAATAAGAAGCGTTTTTTCATTTGTCAAAATCAATTTAATTTCTTTTTCTTTTTTTGACAACATAAAACCTCCGCGCTATGAACATTTATTTAAAAATGCTAATAGCGCCTCTCCGCACCTCTCCGCTCCGCTCCGCACCTCACCTCACCTCTCCGCACCACTCCCATCTTATCCCCATTATTACTCCCGTTACAGTCGGCCATCCTGTAACAATTGCGCCGCAATTGGCACAGAGAAAGGTATTAGCTTTCTATAAAGTCAATCAAGTCATATCTTTTGATCACATCATCACCATCGCTACTATTTAAGCTACAGACAGTGCACTAAGATTAGATCTCTGCTGCCCAGGAATCTGCTGCGACGACCTCAGTTAACCTTTTTTATCCTCGTTGCAATAAAACCTATACGTCGTATGTCATCGTATAATTAATGCTAGGGATTACACCTCGTTAATACCGGAACGTCAAATTTATCTCGCCTCAGGATTTTCCGATAAAGCAGCCCCTTGAGTTCTCTATAATTATTAAATATTACGAGCATAGCACTTATTCTCTTATCTATACCCAAATATAAAGCTGAAGAGTTCGTTTCTTTGATTGTTTGAACGCGCTAATCTCAGGAACTACTGGACCGATTTAAAAAATTATTTGACTGTAAGATAGTCCATTTATCAACGAAGGCTATAAACTCTATAAAATCACGCTTAAATTAATAAGAGAGGAGCAGCAATAAAAAGTATTACGAAAACATCAAAATTTTAGGCTTCCCTTTGTGCTCTAAGTAACGGTGTAAGTTATTATGAAAATCAAGTATTACAAAATGATTTCCCTCTAAAAGTTTTATATAAAAGTCCGCAACAGCATACGTCTAGCTTTTAAGGTTAACACACGTTACCATTTTTATGGTTATCAAAATACTATATTAAGGTTTTAATTTTTCCAAGCGAGCGGAATCGCTGGTGATTGCTAGTAGTAAATCGAATTTCTAACAATCGGAAGTAACACTTCTGTCAACAGCTCTGTTATTTTTACTTTTGATATCCTGACTTTTCAAATAAGTAATGTTAACCGTATTGCTAATAGATGTATTCATCGACATTAATTGGTCAGATACTCAATAGTGGCTCTTCTCAAAAATAATAATAAACATGCATTCTGCAATTGTAATAACTAAAATGTGGGTGCACACGGATCTACCTAGCCAATACAATAAAACATCACAGCTCTAACAAGACAAGAACAATCTAAAACCATCATGCACATAAGGAACGTCAACCCCCTCAGACCCCTAAAACATAACGGTCATGACGCTCTTTACATAATTTTCCATTATAAGTCCACAAAGACATAAAATCATAAACAAAACATACGTCACATAATAACATACGCCTCAAAATAGAACATTTGTCTAGGCGAAGAATGGCGATCCGAAAAGACGTAACACGATGATTCTACTGCTCTAGCGGCAAATTATAACATCACTCAGCAACCACAACGCATAACGATATCATTATCGTCCATGGTTCCAGCGTCGATCATAGCAAACGTCATATCTCTTATACTTCACTTTCCAAAATGTTCTCTTTCTTCCGTCTCCTCATTAGAACTCCTTTTGCCCACTCACCTCAAGACTGGTTCACAGCGCTCTGCTCCGGTGACTGTCTTGCCCCTCCACAGTTACCTCCATCACGGTGCACAATGATCTGGCCGTCACTGGCGGTGTACACATACTGTTAAGCCTCACGCTTGAAATTTAAATCATCTGCGACTGCATTTATCCGCAATATGCCGCCTTTCTTTAAAATCCTCTTCATTACATTATTATCGTTAATCTTTCCAATAATTATTTCTAGTTTCCATAGCAACCGCACATCGCAACCATTCAAAAGTATCAATTGAATTAATACAATCTTGACTCAGCAACGTGGCGCTTTTCTTAGAAATGCTCATCATCACATTATCTATACATATTATAAAACAAAGTCTCCAAATCTATCTGTCCGCATGTAATCAACTTTCTCAAAATCTACTGAATGGATTTTTGTACGGTTTTTACTAAAAGGTACATTACATTACATTAGTAAATCAATATCGGTAGCTAAAGCAGTCGTTTTCATTTAAACATCATCCATACAAACGTCGTATTCAACCTGGCCTGTCCTTTTAAACCTTGCAGTGTGAACGATGATGGTTTAATTGAAGTTCTGCTATGACATTCATTTCAATTCCGGTACCTAAATATACCGTCATGTGAAACTTACTAATTTTCGCAATTTTCTTATAAGCGTCGTTCAAACTAGAGAAAATTTATACTTTCTTTGTAGTGTTATCATATGAATTCTGTTTGCAATTGGTTGCAACGTGAGCGATTCGCCGCGCGACTTACGATAATAAATTATTCCCCTTGATGTGCTAGCTGTACGTGACCCATTATACGATTTGACCATCTGTACATTAGAAGTCTCAATTGAAACGTATCAAAAGCGGATAAAAACCCTTCGTATAAGTCATCTGGATTCGTGCATTGAAATGTGCGTGCGTTCGCCTATAATAAATTTCACCTAGATCTTCAATTTTCCAAATCCAACCTTTTACAATTAAATCTTTTTTCTCGTGATCAAAATCAGGTATTAATTTTACAGCATCTTGAAATTTGCTTGCTTTTCACTCGAGTGCCGTTCTCATATTTAATTTTTAATCGCTTCCTTTATTTATATTATCCCATCCCATTAACTATAGCTTCTCCCAGCGTTTGGTTACTAGTATAATCATCCTCACTTTCACTTACTTGGCCTATTTTTGCTCGCCTCTCTTACTTCGACCTTCGACCAACTCTAAATACTTTTTTTGGTTCTCCTCATTTTGTGAGGTGAGTATATCCGACTTCTGAATATTAAATACGATATTTTCATTATTTTTTACGATAGAAATAAGAAGCGTTTTTTCATTTGTCAAAATCAATTTAATTTCTTTTTCTTTTTTTGACAACATAAAACCTCCGCGCTATGAACATTTATTTAAAAATGCTAATAGCGCCTCTCCGCACCTCTCCGCTCCGCTCCGCACCTCACCTCACCTCTCCGCACCACTCCCATCTTATCCCCATTATTACTCCCGTTACAAAATATTTTGCTATAATCCACGATGAAGTAAAATAGAAAGTATATATAATGCTAAATGTAGAGTGGACAATCCGTTTTCATACTTGATACATGCAGGATTCGTAAAAACACATGCACAAACCTCCACCACCGCCACCACAATACACAAGCACTACATACGTTCACTATGAGTTATATTGTTTGGTTTGTGATAGTGAACGTATGTAGTGCTTGTGTATAGTGGTGGTGGCGGTGGTTTGTGCATGTGTTTTTACGAATCCTGCATGTAACAGGTATGAAAACGGATTGTCCACTCTACATTTAGCATTATATATATTTTCTATTTTAAAGTCAATAAAAGCTGTCTATCTGTATGTGATCGATTTTCACAAAATCTACTGAACCGATTTTTTTACGATTTTTGCTAAAAGAGTGCAATTCTTCCTGATGTTTTAGGTTAATAGTGCATTACGGTTTTAAATAAATTGCGCGGTAGTAAAAATACTCGCCTGCTGGGACCTTTAGTCGCATTGCCCGCGTAAACCAATAGACATACACTAAAGAATTGTAGATCTACAAAAATACTACAAAAAAGCCCGGGACAGCATGTGCATAATTCTTATCGTTAACTCACAATAACTACTTATGTTTAAATTTTAATTATATACACTGATTTCCCCGCGGGCTAAGTAGTGCGTAAGTTAAGTAAAATGTGCTATATTACTAGAGGTTTGTTATATCTATAATAATTTTTGTTATTAATTTTCGTGAGGTGTATGAAGTTTAAAAAAAACGACTGAATCAATAAGTTGAGCGAGAAGCTTTAAAAATATGTATTTTAAAAAATAAATAAATAAATAAAACACCGTTCATCTTTCTACATTATTGTTTAATATTCTCCTCAGATATAAATATAACTTCATCCTCCTGTCCTTATCCCACTCTAAGTGGGGTCGGCACAACATGTTATAAACACGCTGTTACATGATTTGGCTGCGTTTTTACGACCGGCCGCCTGCCTGACGTCAACTTACCTCTGTCGTATTTTACGACACCACGGTAAGAATGAGGGTGGTCTATTCTACTAAACCGGATACCACACGGTGGGTCAACTTACCTTAGTCGCCTTTTACGACACCTCGGTAAGAAATGAGGTTGGTCTATTCTACTCAGCCGGATACCAAACGGCGGGTCGACTTACCTTAGTCGCCTTTTACGACACCTCGGTAAGAAAAGAGGGTGGTACTATTCTATTCAGCCGGATACCACACGTAAAGTAAAGTAGTAAAGTATAACTAATTACTTTAAAAAAAAAAAGGTGGCAGCCCTGAGCCCGATACACATATAATGTTTATGTTACACAACATTCAATTCGGACAGTTCAATGACTCATAATGAACTAAGCTTTTTGAAATTACTTCAAATCGGTACCACCATATTTTTCCTTGTCGATACGTCACAGTGCTGACCAACTCAAGGGATGGTAAGTAATGAAATGGGCAGGAGTTTGTAATATTTTAATATGCTAATATTATTCATGAGAAATTCAATGTCTGTCAGTAAATTTAATTAATTATGTTAGCCCGGTATAACAGCTTTAACTTTACCATATTACATCAAAATTTCTCCAACGGAAAAGTCGTTCAAAAAAAAATCGTGATATATATTTTTATATCTTAATGTAACTAGTTATAAGTATTATATTAAAAAGAGCAACCGCCGAGATTCTTACTGGCTCTTCTCGGTAGGAACAGCTTTCCGAACCAGCAGTAGAATTGACGATTCAAAAGCACTTGTTTACAAGTTTATTTGAATAAAGAAAATTTTGAATTCGAATTTTAAATTTGAATTAACTTTTTAAAGCGCAAAACAAGAAAGGCTCAACCAATTCGGCTATTTTTTTAATATTCATTTAATAAAGCCAGATGACAGTTTTAATGGAGGGAAAAAAGGAACGTTAAAAAACACGCTAAAAACGTTTACTTTTTCTATAAATACTGGATATGTTCCAAAGTGCTACAAAGAATAAATAAATATAGTTAACTTATAATATCCCTTAGGGCTTTCGATTAGTTATGATTTGATTAGTAATATAAAATAATATTGCGAGAACAAAGCGCGTCATGGCAGAAAATCAATGGCTGGTCATTTAGCCATCTTGATTTTGCAACTGCTTAAGTTGTTTCAGAACGGTATCCAGCAACTTCCGTCTGTCTCTTTCGTTCTTCTTCAAAACGGAGAAGACGGATGATTTCTGTTCAGCCTCTTTTAACTTTTCAAGGAGGGTTGCGGCGTCGCGGGGCGTCACTAGTGCGTATTTTCCACCCTCGATTCCCACATCATGGAGATAGGAAGACCAATCCCAACCAGTGATGAGATCTAGAAGTTGCCTGCAAAGAAATATATACTTAAAGTACATATTTTAAAGAATTAACATTTATGTAGAACAATGTGTTACTAACACTTTTTAGGTCATCAATCTTTCTATTCTATTCCATTGGGATAATTGGCGTCAGGTACCAGGCTAGGTTAGATACATATAGGATAAAACCGTTGCCCGTATTTCCTTCGGGAATATGAAAAACACATATACGCAGTATACGCTGAATTCGTCGCAAAAGAAGTTTCCAGTCCCATTAATTTATGTCTTTTTCAGCCCCTTTGTTTAGTCTGATCAGAAATAAATTGTGTCAACGAAGAAAATAACGTATTTTAGTCATTCAACAATGGTCCCACCTAAGGCTGGCGAAATGCTCCAACAATTCACCCTCCTTCAGCCCTGGTACTGGCTCCCCGGCTGCGAACTGCTCACACTGTATCACGTCAAGGTCCAACTGGTAAAGCGCGCCCGAGGATATCTGACGGACAGCTGGATCTAGCAGTAGATTGCGTAGTCTGGTTGCGATGCGATTGGTTGCCGCTCGGACAGCTGCGACCCTGTTGTAAGAAACGGCTAAGTGATTAGCTATTTTTTTTTAATAATTTATAGAATTAGGCGTTACTTTGCGGAGATCCATAATACAAAAGCAATAATAAAATTATTTTGCTATAATCCGCGATGAAGTAAAATAGACAATATATATAATTCTAAATGTAAAGTGGACAATCGGTTATCATACCTGATACATGCAGGATTCGTAAAAACATACACAAGCACTATATACGTTCACTATCACAAACTCAACAATCGTTTCGCCCCGCAACCGAAGCATCATCAGGAGATAGACTCCACGACCAAAATCGCAAAGCTTTGCGATTTTGGTCGTGGATTGTGTATTGTGGTGGCGGTGGTGGAGGTTTGTGCATGTGTTTTTTACGATTCCTACATGTATCAGGTATGATAACCGATTGCCTACTCTACATTTAGCATTATATATATTTTCTATTTTACTTCATCAGGGATTATAGCAAAATAATTTTATTATTACTTTTGATTAGCTATTTATTATTGATTTATTTATTTAATCATTCCTTTTCCTCCTCTACCAATGGACGCCCACTGCTGGACGTAGGTCTCTTCAAGGGATCTTCACACTGCACTATTTTGTACCGCTTGGATCTAGCGGATTCCCAGGACGTTTTTGAGGTCGTTAGTCCGCGTTGGTAGAAGTCTGACGACTCTGCCTTTTCCGGTTTTATAATTATTACGGATAAAATTCAATTAAACGTTACAAAAAATTACTTTAAATTTTGACATACTTTTAAAATACCTTCCTAATAAATTAGCAAATATATCACATTTACAGCTGTGGTAGCCCAGCGGTAACACCGTGCGGCTCTTTCGAGGAGGACACGGGTTCGAACCCGGGCGGACACCAATGAGTATTTCTGTAAAAACTTATGTGTCTAATTGATAATTGCAATTTATCACACGCTTTTCGGTGAAGGAAAACATCGAGAGAAACCTGCATATCTCTAGAGAATTCTAGAGATATGTGTAACCTACCAATCCGCATTGGAGCAGCGCGGTAGGTCTTAGCTCCAATCCTTCTCTCCAAGAACAGCATACCATGATACCATACACTAAACATAAATGTGACAAAATACAAACCGAGCGCGTTCCGGCAATTGTTCAAGTGACGTCAGCACTCCAGAGAGGTAGCTGAGCATGTCAGTTACAAATGATGATGCTTGTCCGCTGGGTTCAACTGCAGAGATATTATTTCGATGATTCCAGATTAAAGCGGTAGATAACATTGAATATGTGCCAATTTTTCGTCAATCTCTACCAAACATTGTGTGTATTTAAATATGAAGAAAAAACTAGTTTTGGTTTACATGAGGCAATTTCATGATTCAATCTGCCGTGTGGTATCCGGCTGAGTAGAATAGACTACTTTCATTTCTTACAGAGGTGTTCTAAAAGGCGACTAAGGTAAGTACGTCAGGCAGGCGTCCGGTCGCAAAATACCTAGCCAAAATATGTAACAACATGTTTAAAAAACTATGCTGGACGTAGACCGTTTATGAATTCTGCATGGATAAGGTATGAAAAATGAAATGTGTCCAATTGATAATTGCAATTTATCACACGGTTTTCGGAGAAAGAAAACATCGTGAGGAAATCTGCATATCTCTAGAGAATCCTAGATATATTTGTAACCTACCAATCTTCATTGGAGCAGCTTGTTAGGTCTTAGCTCCAATTCTTCTCTCCAAAAACGGAGAGAGGAGGCCTATACCCAGCAGTGGGATAGTACAGGCCGTTACTTTATTTTTTTTAAGGTAGGAACACGGTTTGAGCTCTCTACTTTTAGCATTACATGAATTCTCTCTAATCGCGGATTATTTGAAAAAATTATTATCATTACTTTTGTATTACCTTTGCAAAGTAACGCCTATTTCTATATTTCCTTACCTAATAACCAATCATAGTTTTCAAGGTCGAGAAACTCGTCCACTTTCTTCTCCAAATTATCGCAGATCTGTTGTTCTGCGTCATCTCGCGCCGCTTGGAACATACTGCCTGCCGTCTAAAATAACTGTATATTCTTATTCAAATTCAAAATATTCTTTATTCAAATAAACTTGTAAACAAGTGCTTTTGAATCTTCAACTCTACTGCTGGTTCGGAAAGCTGTTCCTACCGAGAAGAGCCAACAAGAAACTCGGCGGTTGCTCTTTTAAAAATACAATTCTTAATACTAATTACATTTAATCGTTTCTATCTTGTACAGGGTCGAACAATATCAATGTCCACGCATTCTTATCGTCTAAATAATACTCAACAGTATAGTAGGCTTTCTGTATCAGCCTCTCCTTAATAGTGTTTTTAAACTGCTGTAATGGCAAAGCTAAAATTAATTGTGGAATTTTATTATAGAATCTTATACCCAAACCCACAAACGACTTACGTACTTTTTCAAGGCGGAAAGTAGGGACCGCAAGCTTATGTCGGTTCCTACTTTGTCTATTATATACATCACCTATTGTTTTATAATTCTTTATATTTTTATATACAAAAATTAAATTACTTAAAATATACTGTGAAGCAAATGTAAGAATACCTTAGAAACACGAAAAGTAACTTTACAATATATAGGTAGTAAATTTGCCTTCTTTCTTCAATTGACCTATATTTCAACTTTATATTAGTTTCTCTTTTACTTATGATTGTTTATATGAATCCGACTCCTTTGAATCAATTTTGACCTTCTTTTATTTACATAACAAATTTAATTTAACTTCTTAACTTTTAAAACTTAAAACTTCTGAGTCTCTTGCTGGCTGTTCTCGATAGAAACGACTTTCTGAACCAGCAGAACAGCACTTGTGTACAAGTTTACTTGAATAAAGTAAATTTAAGTTTTGAGTTCAATAAATCGCACTAAAATCTGGAAAATTAATGAATGAATTCTTAATATACGTTAAATAAAAATAATGAAGGAAAATTCTGGTGTTTTGTGCCTTATTCTTTCGTATATACCTATCAAGCACTTTTGTCTTGCTTATCAAGGATTTTTGGCACCGATATAGTGTATATATTACTACGGCGAAATTCGCCATATAATATTAACAGGTACTTACCTGAGTCGTAACGGGCTCTGATCCAGTAATGTTGCTAATGAATTCATACAAGAACAACGTAGCGTCCTCCAAATATTGCGTGTCAACTATAATCTGTAACAATTGCTATACTATTACAAAATGAATACTATTATTATAAATGCGATAGTCTGTCTATTAACAATTTAAGTTGCAATTTGACATTCTCACCTTACATCTTGGGAGCGAAGTTTGTTTCGCAGAAATAGTGTAGTACTATTTTTTTTTGTTCTTACTTTTTCATTTTTTCAATATACATAAAGTATAGCTCGCTATGCTCGATACAAGCGCCATTTAGCGCGTACCTTGACAAAATTGACTTCCATCTCTCGAGTGAAGTGTTTCATGGCGGATGGGCATGCAATACATTAAATAATATTCAAAACGCACAAAACCTTAAAATCACCAAATAGACCTATGGATATAATACTATAAAAAGGGGATCCCCAAGGAAGAATTAATCTGGAAGAAAGTTTACACTTCATCCTCTTTTTAATCATCATCATCTGGTGCCATCTTCAGAATGAAGTTCGGAGGTCAGCTGAAGAAAACTTTTCCGATCTTGTGCCATCTTTTTTTTATTTCATAGTATCTAAGTCTCGTCCACTCTCTTATATTATCGAACCATTTAAGACGTTGCCTTCCAGGTGCTCTCTTGCCATGCATCTATCCTTCTAGGATCAACCTAGGAAATTGATATCGGGATCCTCTTTGCAGATGTCCGAAAATGGCAACCTTTCTTTGCATGACGGTTTTCATCAGCATCCGCTTGCATTGAGCTCTCTCCAAGACAAGAGCGTTTGAGACGAAGTGAGCTAACCTCTTTTTAAACCTATTTAAATTCCCATACAAAGGGAAGGTGAAGAGGAGTAGGAGGAGAAAAGTATGAGCAAGACATGCGGAGGAGGTAAAGTGAGAGGATATTATGGCTTTTTTTATAGTGTGAATAAATAAATACCTGCACTAACTGCATAAGGGGCAACGGTCGACGGAATAGAGCGGACAGACAGCCAGTAAAAGATCGGCTTAGTAGCAAGGAAGCAGAGTGCCTCGCCGCGGCCGCCCTCCGCCCGCCGCCCAAGCCGAGCCCGGCCGAGTACATTAGCCAGGCATATATAAATTCTTTCACCTGAACATATACGTCTGGTACTATAGTTGAAAATGGAAACCTGTGGATGAACACATAACCTGATTTATTGAGGAGTAATCTAAATCAAATCAAAATCATCCTTACTCAAAAATTCTTTTTCAAGCACTATTGAATCCTCAAGGATCAATATGATAAATGCAGCGTACATTGCTTCGGCATCTTGGTCTTACCGAGAAGACTCGGCAGCAAACTCAGCGGTAAATGTTTTATATTTTCAATTTACATTATTAAACCGCAGATTCAATTTACATTATTAAACCGCAAACAGAAACCTTGAAAGAAACTGTTAGAATTTTGAAATCCAAACAATTTTTTATCATATGAATAATCTTCAATTGTGTAAAATGCTATACGTATGTTACAAATAATAGATAACAAAATATTTGCATTCGTACATATTTTCGGTATATTCAATCATATCATTAATATTCTGTTATTTTATTGTTGTTGAGAGGTACTCAATTATCAATTATGGCCAATTTTTAAACGGCACTATGAAAAATAATCAAAACTCAATAAATAAATAGTAAATTTAAATAATAAATAGAAACTAAATAAATAACAAAACTTACAATACTAATATTTTTGTTGCAAAGAAAGTTGATCGTTATTTTAAATATATAAAATGAATATTTGAGCAAGCCACCTGGAACGCCAGGACGATATTAGAGCTGCCAAAACCATTTCAAATGGACCACGCAACAAATAAGACCCAGAGGCAAAGTCAAAGACAAAGTCACATCATGGAGACGGGAGGCCAGGCACAGAGCGAATGAAAAAGACTTGTTGAGGAGGCCAGGACCCATAAAGGGTTGTAGTACCGCAGGAAGAAGAAGAATTTAAATATAAAATATCCTATTAATTCCTTACGTTCTTGGGAAAGGTTGAGTCTCCAATTCATCACCGTCGTATGGGAATTTATTCATAACGGCGTCGTATTGCTCCTGATTTTCCACCTGCAAAGGAACTTATATTCAACTTTTGTGGAATACTTTTTTTAACTTTACTTGAATTTATGTATTAGTCTTCGTAGTGGTTAGTTTCAAGATTTTGCCAAAGCATCAGGGACATTGGATAATCTTCAGTCATATACAAGGATCCGCTTTAGAGAAACAGTGTTCCCGGTAAATTTACTGGGAACATTAATGTTCAAAGGCTGGCTTTTCCTTAAAAGGAAACCTAACGCAGATTGCCAGTTTTTTTTCAATATTGCATTTAATTGTCAGAAAATTGCCGTTATAATTGCTCAGAGTATTTTTTGTGTTCCTTTGAAAAAATTTAATGTTTATCGGTTATTATGACCAAAATAATATATTATTGATAATACTGCATTGTTCAAAGATGGCTCGCGAAAATCAGACAACAGTCGCTTCATGTACAAAATTGTAACCACTTTGGTTAACACGCTATATCAAAGGCAACATTTTCATTTGTAGCCCAATACTTTATAAACCTATATGATTAAGATAGTCGCGGTTGCCTACCTCAATAGGCGAGAATGAAGCGTTGTCCAATATCTCCCTGAAAACCAGAACCCAACGTTGCATCAAAACCTCCGTGTAGTGTTCGGCCATCTCTTGTAGAAGTAACGGCAGAGGGTCAGTGGGGAGGCCGTAACATCTAGAAATAGAGGTATTTTTCAAGTTCCAATGATATTTTATATCATTGGAATTCAATTTGACCTTCTGGAGAATTTGAGGGAAAAAAATGTCACGCAACTTTGGCACCTTAATAGAATTAACGAAACTAATTCTGGTCCTTGTAAAAAGTATAAATTAATGATGCAATATTTCAGTCTAATCCATAACAATAATGTAAAGATAATAACAGGGTGCGAAAAGTGTGAAAATTAACTTAAGCCCTCTGATCTATTCTAAGTCAACTCTAAGTTTTCCAGCTCAAGATATTCAAAAAGATTCATCAGTGTATTATGTAAGAAAATTATAGGAAGAGAAAACTGTGCTTAACTTAACCTCTCTATTCAAAATCACCTCGCAATTTGCCTTCCCAATATGTAATACACTAGTGTACTAAAGTATTGAGTGTTTTTTGAAAAGGAAACAAACTCTTGTATGCGTAAAACATATAGATAAAGTTCACTTACTTCAACGCATTTATAAACAGCACAATCTGCCTTTTAATATTCAACATCAGAGTAGGGTCGGTGATCAAAGACGTGTTGGTCCTCAGGGTCGAAGCAACCTTGGTTACGGACATGCTCCACGTATCCAACAGCCAGTCCTTGGACACCAGACCGGCTCCGGCAGTCAGTAGGTGCTCTTCAAGTATGAAGAAGCCGAGGACCGCGTTGAGGTAGCTCTTCATACTTTGGATCGAGTCGTGAAGATTGCCTGATGATGGGATTAGAACAAGTCGCGCTTGTTGCTTACGCTGAGCCCTGCAAAGAGATTGCAAAACGTTTCAATGTATGGAAAGTTCGATTTTTAACAATTAACATTCGAAAAGTAAGTGACATAGCATTTATGCCATTTATGTCATGTGGCTCTTTGGCTCCTTAAGTGCGGCTCTGGCACAAATATCTACGGAAGGCGCAATGATATTTTCAAATAAAAAAAAACTTTCCAAAGAGATGTAAGCCCATTATTCGCATTAATAAATATTTATTAAGTAGAAATTTACTTATTTATTGTAATAAACGTTTATTAAACAAGCAGATTTGGTTCCCATTTTTTTTTTAATTGTTGCTATGTTATATTTGGCTCTTTGGCTAATAAGTTTGCCGACCACTGCCGTACACAACGGAAGGCCTCGCTCAGAGGACGTGAAAAAATTGATTAAATACGTAGAAGAATATCCCCTTAATTTATAAAATAAGTTTAAATCTTTAGTTTTATTACTTAGAATTTTACCCAATTTTGCATAGATTTATGGGCAAACATTACAAAAAAAAAAAGATCGAGCGTTAAGGATTAATTTATGTATGTACGAACCTGCTCTGTGTGTGTAAGTACCAAGGTTTTACACTGAAAATCTGTAATAAAGTGTAGCGTGTAATAAAGTAACGATCTTTACAGAGTATAGGAGTATATAAAGCATAATTTTATACCTATAATACTGTACGAAGTCATTCTTAGCGCCGAGCACACTGTGTATATGCAGACATCTATGCAGCGGACTGAAATCGACGAGCTCGTGAGGGCACTGCGGGCCGTTGCTCTCCGTACTTGATGTACCCAGGGAAGCGGATTCTGTTTAAGTTACAGACAGACATCATTGACTACTAGCAGTAACTTAAAAGGTATTTATAAATTACTGAAAATGTTACTTAGAGTAAAAATGTACAGCAAATTTCCAAAACGTTGCACTAATTTATGGAGGTTGTCTCGTAAAATGCTAGGAATATGCAGGTTTTATCGTGATGTATTTTTTTTCATGATAACCAGTTTGAATTACAAATAACTTTTAGGTACATATAATTTTACATATAACTCCTATAATAATTTGATAACAAATAATTTGTGACCACATTATATGAATTACTGGTCACTGTGAGGCCTGTATAATGCGAGGGTTACGACTATATATTATTAATTAATAATTTACATCACTTATATTAGAACTATCATTCTAATAATACGAAATAGTTAATTTTACTGTTCATTATTAAAAAATATATTGAATAATAATAATACTTGAATTTAAACTTTTGAAAAAGGTAGTGTTTATATTTTAACATTAAACATGAGTATATTAATTATGCCAAAAAATCGGGCTTTAGTCACCTTTTTTGTTTTTAACAATATTATCCAGACTTCTTCCAAGCATCTCTTGAGTTTGCTTTAAGGCCATCGCACCAACCTGTACAAATTATTTTTAAAATTTCAATTGTTAACGAACATTTCATTGAACAATACATTAAATGAAAAAATCTGAATAGGAACTCGAGAGAGAACCAGGCCTATGAGTTTTTCTGATAAAACTTATGTGTCTAATTGATAATTGTAATTTATCACACGCTTTTTGGTTAAATAAAAACATGTATGTGGTCAATTTTCTCAATATCTACCGAACGGGTTTTTTTACGGTTTTTACTCAAATATAGTGCAATTCTTGAGGAAGATTGGAGATTTTAACAGTACTTTATCTGGAACGGAGATAAACCGATTTTGATGGGACGTTTACTGGACGACAGGAGCTTGTGCGTCGCTTTATCGTAGAATTTCTCAAGGGTCAGAATTTAGGCGGGAATAAATTTGTTATTCATTGGGACATGCGGGAATAGCTAGTATTGGTACTGATTAACCTCTGGACTAAGCTTGCGTATATTCTCCAAGAAGTCCCGCAAATCCGCCATAGAAGCGTCTTGTATGGCCTGCCGAAGGCGGGGAATGTCGGAGGAGATTGTCGCACACCATTTATAGGGCCCTACCCGCGGAAGCAGCACGTGCTCGAGTTGTTCAAGTGTTTTCAACGCAGGATAGTATCTGTAAGGAAAATATTTACGTCTTTACACAAAATGCTAAGAAATGTCTGAAATAATTGATAATATTTAATGCTGGACAACATTTTATGTGTGTTGGAAAAAACATTACTGGTAAAAAAAGCGTAAAAAGGTCAACTTATTAGAGATAAGTTGACCTTTTATATTAATATTATAAAATAATATATTCACAATATTTCAGGTAGAAACAAGAAAGAACAACTTACCTCTTAGCGTCAACTTGGCTCTTAAGTTTTGAGTAAGTAGTAAGCAGTGGTAGGCATAACTCCATTTTCTCTATAGTGGCAGCTATATTAAGTTCAACACGCCGTGCTCTGATTAACTCTTCAGCTCTAGTACATAAACCTTAAAAAGTTTGAAGTAAAATACTAGAAACTAGTTAAATATATAAATATTTCATGTTTTGTTTGGCCGGTCGTAAAAACGCAGCCCAATCATGAGACAGCATGTTTATAACATGTGCTGACCCCACTTAGAGTGGGATGAGGGCAGAAGGATGATGATTTCTTGTTTTGTTTGGAAGCTAGTGAACTAATTTATTGAGATAATGGTAATGGACTTTCATCGCATTTAACAGACACAAACAGTTAGTAAGTAGTAGTTAAGGAAGATTTCTGCGTCACGACTAACTTGCATCTGGCCTATTGGTACAGATGGCAGTCTGGGATTTGAATTCCAGCGAAGGTAACTAGATTTTATAAAAAAATGTTGATAAAGCCTGAGTGTATTTATTTAAAATTATGTTTGTATATATTTACCAGTTTTGTCACCAACGTAACACAATTATTAAGGTTTATAATTATTATATATTTATTGTGTGTTTACTGTTAGATGCTGTTTTGTGATAAGAGGTGAAATTAGTTACTTACTCTCAGTAGAATCCTTTACATTAGCATCAACGTTAGATATTTCAGCATGCAACTCTTCTGCATGAGACCGCACTTGCAATAACTCTCGTATAGAGTCAATGAAGCCCTTAAAAAATTAAATAAATATAAAACTGTGCAATCCGTTTACTGCACAGATAACAACAAAGGACAGCACCAAATCATAGCTTAATTATGATACAATGATACGTCTGAAAATTTTACGCCGTATGGTATCCGACTGAATAGAATAGTACCGATCTCATTTCTTACCGAGGTGTCATAAAAGGCGTCTAAGGTAAGTCGATCCGCCGTGTGGTATCCGGCTGAGTAGAATATACCACCCTCTTTCTTACAGAGGTGTCGTAAAATATGACTAGTTTATGTCAGGCAGGCGGCGGTCGTAAATTACGCAGCCAAATCATGTGACAACATGTTTATAACATATTGTCCCAACCCCACTTAGAGTGGGATAAGGGCAGAAAGATGAAGATGATATGACTGAACAATTCGTTACATGTATATGTATATCTAACATGACATTATGGGGTACAATAAATTCACAAAATGATAAGCAATTATATTAAATGGAATGTCACATGATGCAAGGAGTCTAAATGTGAATAATATACAAATAGCCTATAGGTATATGTTAAGGGGAAATAATATGTTTGTACTACAAAATTGACATATTTATCTGTGGTAATGATATAAATCATAATTTTAATAACAAATTGCTCACATGCTGCATTTCCCATTTACAAGGATCACATAAAATTAAACAAAAAATAAATTAAAATTCCTCCTAGTAAATAATCATGCTAATAAATAAATAAACAATAATTTAAAAAAAAACAATAACATCATAGAGTAAATGAACTGATAAAATTTGTGGTTCTATGGTTAATGTGCTTAGTTTTGCACAGTTTGGAAAGACAATTAAAATTAACTGATTCAGAATGTTTATCATAAACATTCTCTACTTCTGATTCAGAATGTTTATCATAAACATTCTCTACTTCTGATTCAGAATGTTTATCATAAACATTCTCTACTTCTGATTCAGAATGTTTATTATAAACATTCTGAATCAGTAGTAGCTTAGTTCATATCTGATTATTCTATGTCATTTCAGTAGTTCTTTTAAAAATAAAGATTATTTTTATTTTATTTAATTAACAGCAAAAGTAATGAGAATATTATTTTGCTATAATCAGCGATAAAAGAAAATACGTGTAATGTAGAGTGTACTATTCGTTCTCATGCCTGATACATGCAGAATTTGTAATAACTCATGCACTACCCGACACCGATGGCACAACAATACACAAGCACTGCACACATTCACCACCACAATCTCAACAATTGTTTCGCCCCGTAACTGAAGCATCGTCAGGAGATACATATAGCATTACACATATTTTCTTTTATCATGGATTATAGCAAAATAATATTCTCATTACTTTTGTATTATGGACCTCCGCAAAGTAACACCTAATTATATAAATTAATTAACAGCAGTGAATCGTCAACAATAATAGTGAAAGTATCACAAAAGCATATAATATAGTATTACATATATTTATTAAATTTTCTCAATAGACGTTTTTTTTTTTTTTTATTTAGTTCACAAAACTGACATACAATTGAGGATAACAAAAATTCAATATAATAATTGGCTTACAATAATTGTTGTCTTCTAGATGTGAACCTAGCATGCTTACAAGGGGTACCATACATAAATTATTACAAAAATACATAATTTAAATTATACAATTATAAAAACCGAAAGTTGCAAAATTTTAGTTTAATTAAGTTTACTTAAATATTATATAAGATTAATATTAAGAGATTAGAGAATTGTTAAGAGATTAGATGTTATTATCATATCGCTTAGTAATAAACTGACCAAATTCAATTTTAAACTTAATCGAGTTAAGACACATTGTAATCCTTATTTGCCATCTATGCCATCTATGATATGACACTATGAACTATTAAAAAAGTTAGTGTTTTCTTGCTCTTTCAAGTTATGGGTTTCTTTAACTATGACAATTTTGTAGATGCTATGCTCTGCTTTAAGGCAATTTTCCACAAATCAACTTTTTGAATTTAGTCATTTTAATACTAAACATATGTATCTAAATTTGAAGTTTATTTAATGAAATGTACAAACTTTCACAAGTAATAAATTAGGACACACCTGATAGTAAAAATTACACAGTTTTTCAATCTCTTTATCATGTTGTTGTATGCGCTCATCCAGCTGCTGCACAAAAGCCTCATGTCCACCTTCTCCTTCATACACAGACCTAAACGCTGGGCCCCAATAATCATCTATGCCTTCAATTTCCTAGAACAAAATAAGTACACAACTAATAATTTTAAATACAATGATATTAGAGGTGGACTTGTGTTATGGGTGACTGACAACTAGTAAAATATATGATACTAATTATTAGTAAGATAATACTATTTATAAGATATTTTCACACCATGTGGTATCCGGCTCAATGAATAGAATAGTACCACCCTCATTTCTTACTGAGTAGTCGTAAAAGGCGACTAAGGTAAGTTGACCCACCGTGTGGTATCCGATTTAGTAAAATAAACCACCCTCTTTCCTACCGAGGTGTCGTAAAATATGACTAAGGTAAGTTGACGTCAGGCAGGCGGCCGGTCGTAAAAACGCAGCCAAATCATGTGACAGCATGTTTATAACATGTTATGCCGACCCCACTTAGAGTGGGATAAGGGCAGGAGGATGATGATGACTTTTATAAGATATTTTCGTATATTTTCAATTCTAAGAAGACTGTTACTTCAGAGGCAAAAAAACACTTCTAACAAACCAAATAATACAGATATTTACTATATGCTTTTTCAAATCGTCAATATTAAATAAAGAAGCTTAATATAGTTTATGATAACACTGATATTTGAAGTGAACGCTGAATATTTTTTTTACGCCAATAGCTTAAGGTATTTATTTTAAGAGCAAGATTTTACCTGTATAGTTGCATTAGTCATTTTAGGTGGATCTTATATTGTTCATAAGACAAAAATTATAACGAATCGTAAACAGAATTTTAACTTTTTTTATATAAAATAATATTTACATACTATGATGTATGACAGACGTCCATATCAGGGCGGTTTTACTACAGGCGCCAACACATGTTATCTCGCATCCCTCTTGCACATGTACGTATTTATGAATGAATCGTATGAAAATAGTCTCAGCTGTATCTCGCTCCACTCCTACATACATATTTTTACGCACTCATTCTCATTTTGACTGTCTATCATATAACAAGACAACAAGTTGATTTTATTAATGAAGTGGCGGTGAATTAAATTTTTAAATTTCCCGTTGTAAAGTTCTAGTACTTTAATTTTTACTAAAATGTATAATTTTGTTTTAATTTAGTTAGCAAAATTCTTGAAACAAATATCACTAGAAGCAAATTAAATGTATCAAGTCTTATTTCACCAGTAGCTGTTGAGATATTTCTTAAAATGAGAAATATAATAACGAAGAAACGTGCAGTTATAAAACAATAAGAAGAGGATTTACTTAATCATTATATAAATGTAAGTGTTGAGTTTTAATGAATTTTGTGCATCTCAATAATAGTAAGAGCTTTCTTAAAATTTACATTCTCACATCTAAATATAATAACCTAACCTTGCATGGATAGCCTAAAACCTTTAACATGCAGTATAATTTTTATTTCATATTTGACTCATATTTGATTCATAGTGTCTTGTAGTGCAATAAATGATTAATAATGGAACATTAAAGTTAAAGTTTTTTAGAAGTTGTTCTAATTGATCTATCTTAGTTATGAATAATTTGGACATAACTTAAATGGTCTACTTAATATTTTTTTTTAGAAGTATTTTCAATTGAAGTTGTATACTTCATTGTATTATATTAGAACTTTAAAAATGATTGTCAAGTTTTTTATAATGAGACTCGGATGAAAAGGGAGTAAATAGCAAAAGAGAGCAAGTTTATTCTGTATAAAGCAATATAGGGTATATTGCTTTATATAACACTATTGTTGATTTTTAATTAAAAAGCAAAAGCAAAATTTAAATTTACGATTGATTAAACGATTGATTGATTAATTGCAGATTCAAGAATCCTCAGATCCAAGATTAAGAGTAATTTTTTATTTTAATATGATTGTCACATGATGTTATTTATAGTTATGATTTGAGATATCTTTACATTTACAGTGCTAATAAAAGATATAATAGTATGTGTAATGAATGAAAGAATAACAGCAATATTAAAAGACTGTTCTATAAAACTGAAAGTAAATATTTATGTAATTTATAAATCACTTAAAATGTGCAACTGTTTATATCTAACAGAAATTAAATAACAAACAATATTTCTCCTTCATACTTATGCAATAATAAAAAGCAATTTTTCTAAAAGTGAACCCATTTACTCTTTCTTAACAAATCAATGCATAATGACACAGACAACATTTTTTTTATATTATAGAACAACTATTCATATAGATTCAAATACAACCTTGTTCATAAGAGGTTCTATTTGAATAGTAACAATTTTTAATTTTTTTAATTTTTTAAAATTATTTTCAGAGATGGAATAGCACTAGACTAAGTGCAACTAAAGGAAGGTGACTAATACTCAAGTGAAGTCTGAATTTATGAAGCTAAGTTAGATTCCCGTAATTTCAGCCACAGATGTAAGCGTGCACTCAAACATCAGTAGCCAAAAGCGACTGGGAAAAGAATTAAGGTTTTACATGTATTGCAGGTGCCAAATACCGGCTCTTTGCCAACCGCAACACATAACCATTACAAAAAAAAATGTAAAAATTAATGGATTGAATGAAATTAATGGATTAATTTTACAGGAGGGCAGTCCGACAGCTGGCCTCGTGACTCCACGAGCTACGCTGGTCTGGCCTCGCTGCTGCCAATGGAGACGTGCCGCCGCCCCTCACCCCAGGCCGGCCCGTCCGGCTATGCCGCAGCTGCTGTCGCTCCGCCGTCGCCTCGAGCGCTCGAACAGCGCCAGGCCGAACAGTAGCGTCAACCACCAGAACCTCTGTAATTTGAGAAAATTCATTTGAGGTAACTAATACTCAAGTGAAGTCTGAATTTATGAAGCTAAGTTAGATTCCCGTAATTTCAGCCACAGATGTAAGCGTGCACTCAAACATCAGTAGCCAAAAGCGACTGGGAAAAGAATTAAGGTTTTACATGTATTGCAGGTGCCAAATACCGGCTCTTTGCCAACCGCAACACATAACCATTATAAAAAAAATGTAAAAATTAATGGATTGAATGAAATTAATGGATTAATTTTACAAGAGGGCAGTCCGAAAGCTGGCCTCGTGACTCCACGAGCTACGCTGGTCTGGCCTCGCTGCTGCCAATGGAGACGTGCCGCCGCCCCTCACCCCAGGCCGGCCCGTCCGGCTATGCCGCAGCTGCTGTCGCTCCGCCGTCGCCTCGAGCGCTCGAACAGCGCCAGGCCGAACAGTAGCGTCAACCACCAGGACCTCTGTAATTTGAGAAAATGCATTTGAGGTAACTAATACTCAAGTGAAGTCTGAATTTATGAAGCTAAGTTAGATTCCCGTAATTTCAGCCACAGATGTAAGCGTGCACTCAAACATCAGTAGCCAAAAGCGACTGGGAAAAGAATTAAGGTTTTACATGTATTGCAGGTGCCAAATACCGGCTCTTTGCCAACCGCAACACATAACCATTACAAAAAAAAATGTAAAAATTAATGGATTGAATGAAATTAATGGATTAATTTTACAGGAGGGCAGTCCGACAGCTGGCCTCGTGACTCCACGAGCTACGCTGGTCTGGCCTCGCTGCTGCCAATGGAGACGTGCCGCCGCCCCTCACCCCAGGCCGGCCCGTCCGGCTATGCCGCAGCTGCTGTCGCTCCGCCGTCGCCTCGAGCGCTCGAACAGCGCCAGGCCGAACAGTAGCGTCAACCACCAGGACCTCTGTAATTTGAGAAAATGCATTTGAGGTAACTAATACTCAAGTGAAGTCTGAATTTATGAAGCTAAGTTAGATTCCCGTAATTTCAGCCACAGATGTAAGCGTGCACTCAAACATCAGTAGCCAAAAGCGACTGGGAAAAGAATTAAGGTTTTACATGTATTGCAGGTGCCAAATACCGGCTCTTTGCCAACCGCAACACATTACCATTACAAAAAAAAATGTAAAAATTAATGGATTGAATGAAATTAATGGATTAATTTTACAGGAGGGCAGTCCGACAGCTGGCCTCGTGACTCCACGAGCTACGCTGGTCTGGCCTCGCTGCTGCCAATGGAGACGTGCCGCCGCCCCTCACCCCAGGCCGGCCCGTCCGGCTATGCCGCAGCTGCTGTCGCTCCGCCGTCGCCTCGAGCGCTCGAACAGCGCCAGGCCGAACAGTAGCGTCAACCACCAGGACCTCTGTAATTTGAGAAAATGCATTTGAGGTAACTAATACTCAAGTGAAGTCTGAATTTATGAAGCTAAGTTAGATTCCCGTAATTTCAGCCACAGATGTAAGCGTGCACTCAAACATCAGTAGCCAAAAGCGACTGGGAAAAGAATTAAGGTTTTACATGTATTGCAGGTGCCAAATACCGGCTCTTTGCCAACCGCAACACATTACCATTACAAAAAAAATGTAAAAATTAATGGATTGAATGATATTAATGGATTAATTTTACAGGAGGGCAGTCCGACAGCTGGCCTCGTGACTCCACGAGCTACGCTGGTCTGACCTCGCTGCTGCCAATGGAGACGTGCCGCCGCCCCTCACCCCAGGCCGGCCCGTCCGGCTATGCCGCAGCTGCTGTCGCTCCGCCGTCGCCTCGAGCGCTCGAACAGCGCCAGGCCGAACAGTAGCGTCAACCACCAGGACCTCTGTAATTTGAGAAAATGCATTTGAGGTAACTAATACTCAAGTGAAGTCTGAATTTATGAAGCTAAGTTAGATTCCCGTAATTTCAGCCACAGATGTAAGCGTGCACTCAAACATCAGTAGCCAAAAGCGACTGGGAAAAGAATTAAGGTTTTACATGTATTGCAGGTGCCAAATACCGGCTCTTTGCCAACCGCAACACATTACCATTACAAAAAAAAATGTAAAAATTAATGGATTGAATGATATTAATGGATTAATTTTACAGGAGGGCAGTCCGACAGCTGGCCTCGTGACTCCACGAGCTACGCTGGTCTGACCTCGCTGCTGCCAATGGAGACGTGCCGCCGCCCCTCACCCCAGGCCGGCCCGTCCGGCTATGCCGCAGCTGCTGTCGCTCCGCCGTCGCCTCGAGCGCTCGAACAGCGCCAGGCCGAACAGTAGCGTCAACCACCAAGACCTCTGTAATTTGAGAAAATGCATTTGAGGTAACTAATACTCAAGTGAAGTCTGAATTTATGAAGCTAAGTTAGATTCCCGTAATTTTAGCCACAGATGTAAGCGTGCACTCAAACATGAGTAGCCAAAAGCGACTGGGAAAAGAATTAAGGTTTTACATGTATTGCAGGTGCCAAATACCGGCTCTTTGCC
The DNA here is from genome assembly GCA_029227775.1 of Morpho helenor. Lineage (NCBI taxonomy): Eukaryota > Metazoa > Arthropoda > Insecta > Lepidoptera > Nymphalidae > Morpho > Morpho helenor. The sequence goes on along the minus strand of JARGCU010000019.1, from coordinate 3,217,473 downwards.
AACCGCAACACATAACCATTACAAAAAAAAATGTAAAAATTAATGACGTACGAATTACCAAAACTGCGCAATTTCAGAAATCAGTACGACACCTTTATAATGGCTAGCCCGTTAATAAAACGTCTTACAAAGTAGCGCGCTTTTGAAGCTAATGTTCGACGATACAGAAAACGAACATTACCAACAAAACGCCTACACAGTATGGGAAGAAAGAACACTGCAGTGTCCACCTCAACCATACTGTTAAATGAGAAGAAAAAGCCCTGCAGCTTTTACAGGAGGGCAGTCAGACGCTGCTAGTCATTAAATATTAAAGATTACAATGTCTATATTTACCTTAGCTATGATTAAAACAGAGTAATTATGCAAAAGTAATAATAAAATTATTTTGCTATAATCGGCGATGAAGTAAAATAGAAAATGTATATAATGCTAAATGTAGAGTGGACAATTGGTTATCATACCTGATACATGCAGGATTCGTAAAAAACACATGCACAAACCTCCACCACCGCCACCACCATACACAAGCACTATATACATTCACTATCACAAACTCAACAACTCAAATGTTTGAATTTCAACAAACATTCTCGGATAAAATGTGAGTAGTTATCCAAAACTTAATAACAAATAAACTATACTTTTGCACTATTTAATACGAAGAAAATTGAAACGTACTGACTCACCTGAAACGTTCGTTATACGTAATATATAACTGTAATCACTTTTTACTTACGCAGAAATATATAAACCAACAAATGATTTTTAATTAAAATTAGACAATTCCATAAACTTCTTGTTAACGCACACTATATACAATAACACGATATAATAGGAATACCACAATTCCCGTTCCGAGATGCACTTCTTTTGAATGACGAACAAGGACTGAATGTCACTGAAACGTTTTATCGGTATATATAGTAAGACTCCACCGGAAACTATAACGGCACAGTGTTGCCCCTATTTAATCAAAAAGGGCGCGATTAGGGTTGCCACCTTTTTTTTGAAGAAAAATACTATTTTTCTTTTTAAATCAAAAAAATATAGTACTTTTAGGAAATTCAGGAAAAAAAATAGGACACATCTATTTTCAATCATTATTTATTTTTCCATGATTATTTTTTATTACTTTTCGCTGGATAATGACACGGAGTTAGAGCTACTAACTAACTAAGCCCCGTAAATACATGAATGAGTTTCGTTCCTACATTCCCTATGCAGGGCTGCGGGTGCGTTCCATTCACAGTTAATTAAAAAAAGCACGACAATTGCAATTAGCGATAAAAATATAGTATTTTTCGTGCTATATTCTTTTTCTATAATATATAGTACAATTTAAGCTAGTGTTTTTCAATTTATATATACATTTATTAAAGCAGGGACCTCGAAACATATAGCATTATAGTATATCCTTAGTGTTTTTATTGAACTGTGATAATATTGGGAAGTTTTATTTTTTAATTTTAAAATATAAGTAAAAATAAAACTAAAATAATAAAAATAAAACTTTTCCTTCTATAGTAATATTTATTGTGTATGCTTTATTGAAGTGTTGTATATCATATGTCATACCCAATATCAGTTATATTCTATGTTTTAGGTGGTTATTTCTGAATAGTTTTTATTCTTTCTGCGACAGACAATATGGATTACAGACATACTTTAATTATTTAACAGAAAGTTATTTGTTCAAGATACTTTAACATACTATCCCATTTAGTTATGCACATTTCAACTAGATTTTTTGTCTGAGTAACTGTGTCTGGTCAAGGCACTGCTACTGTTGTTGCAATGAATTCATTAATATCTGATACAATGGCTGATATTCTTCAAGTGAGTTAAAATGTTTCAAATATAAATCATTTTTGTTTGTAAACACAAAAATTGGCATGTGTATGTTTAAAGTAACGGCCTGTTATCCACCCCAGCAGTGGGAACCATAAGCTTCCTCTATCCGTTTTTTGGAGAGAAGTATTGTAGCAAAGACCTACCATCGCGTTGCTCCAATGCGGATTGGTAGGTTACGCATATCCCTAGAATTCGCTAGAAGTATGCGGATTTCCTTACCATATTTTCCTTCACCGAAAAGCGTGTCATAAATTGCAATTGTCAATTAGACATGTGCCTGCGCGGGGTATAAACCCATGATCGTCTTTACAGAGTCGAACGGTCTCACCGCTGAGCTAGCCATAGCTTGTTCCATATTTATTAAAATGTATTTGCAATAATTTTCAGATGAACCTGGTCATAGCCAAAGAGAGTACTCATTGGGATGACGTCTAAGGGCTATATGCTGTTGATGCTTGAATTGATTTGACTAGATGAAGGCAAGTAAATATTTGATGTAAAGTATGTCAGTCTGTCCATTTCACTTTCTATTAAAACTGAAGCTTATATGTCTAATGGGCTAACTGCCTAATCCGTTTGAGATATAACAAAAAATGTTTGGTACAATTTTTCCTCTATTATAGTGATGCAAAAAAGTGTGTGATATAAGAATAGCTTAAAAGACATATTAGTGATGATCATTGGAACTTTGTCACATACAATACAGTATTTGGAAAGCATAATATTTTTAGCCTGGTACTGCTAACAGTACAAAATCAAAGATATTTAACATAACACAAAGATTGTCACAGATATCCCTTATATTTTATTATTAAAAAAACAAAATTTATAATTATAGTCTCTATTCTATACTTAAAATATAACTGTAGACAAAGTTATAGACACGAAAAAAATATTTTCCAGACACTATTTAAGACCAGTAGAAGCTAAAAATATATTTTTAAAATTTAAAATCTCTGTTATTTGTCAATGCATCATTCTCCTACCCTTATCCCACTCTAAATGGGTTAGGCACAACATGTTTTAAACATGTTATCACATGATTTGGTATCTTACGACCGGTCGCCTGCCCGACGTCAACTTACCTTAATCGGTTTTCGCGACACCTCGGTAAGAAATGAGGGTGGTCTATTCTACTCAGGGGATATCAATGCCAAGATTGTCTGTAAGACTACCTTTGCAAACTAATGTTCTATTTATACATTATTAAAGAATAACTTATTTATTACAGGTTAAATATGCTGCGAACTCTTCCGCCGCGAAGTGTCCACGAGCCCGATGATGCAGATGAACATATATGAAGAGCTTCAGTCGAATCATAATTATTTAGCCTCATTTATTGACATTAGTAATAACATTTTCACAGCGCGAATGCTTTTATTCACTAACAATTTATTTTGCCGCCTGAACCATTCGGAATTTTGGAATAAGGCTGTAAAAGTCCGCTTCAATGCTAGAGGACTCAAGAGAAGGTTGTGTCTTCAAAATAGTATTCATATTAGTATAATTGACAAACATTATGAAGTTTGAAACTTCTTAACTAGGACCCAATGGATTTTTTCTCAAATCCGTGGATAAGGGGGCTCTAGCACACTAGAACGGATCATAATTTGGTTTCATTGTTTAAAACATGATTGGTTAATATTATTGTTTGATAGTTATAGTACCTTGTATTCCATCAGAAATATTTTCCAGACCCAAGCCATATCATATTACCGGTTCAGTATATTGATATATCGGTCATGTGCAGCAATAGCGGTACAACTCAAAGACTTATATTTTGAGATGAATGGGTTTAAAATTTTCATTACTCAGGAAAATGAATAACAATTGCTTAGTTGCTAGTTTAATTGTTAGTTTGCTTAAACGACGGGCTTATAATGAAATATGAGTTCTGCCTGTATTGCTGCTAAAAATTGTGTATTTTAACATTAACACCATTTATTCCTATTCAAAACACGTGTTTTTACTTGTGTAGCAAAACTAAAAACCTGAGCAATCCTGGGAGTAATATATTTTCAAAACAGGATTATTTAAATTGTGAAATTTTTATAATTACGCTATTGTCTAATAAAACTGAAAGATTTGATCTAGTTAAAATTATATTATCCATCACAAAAACTTATATCTTTGGAATGGCATTATATGGCATGTAAAGTGTTGATTAGTCAAAAATGTATATAACTTAAAAAACTATAATTCCTGGTTAACTTGCATTAATCATAAATATGATTTGTTAAAAGTTTTTTGCATAATCGTAATCATAATGCGAGTTAGACAACGGTGTATCAATTAAGGAGAATTCACAGTACTGCAGATACTTGGAAAACGATAATGGAAATGGAAAATTTTATCGCAAGTAAAGTTATAGAACTATGATACATGAGGCAAAAGTAACTAACTAATATTACTATTATTAACATTTAAAAATTGATTCAAAATTTTTATTATTTTACTATATATACTCCATAAGTATAGAAACATAACAAGATGTAAACAAACAAAACCATGTGATTCAGGAGTGACAAATATGTCATAACAATAATATTATTAACAAATGAAAAAATTGGGATTCAACTGCAGTTGTCAAAAGAATATCTCTAATATTTATAAATGTAATTTTCATAAATTGATTGGTATTTTCTCAAATTAAATATTTATACCTTTAGTATAGCAAAACAGCAATATATAATTTAATAAAATTCAGCAGATACAAATTAGCCAAGTAAACTACCTAAAATGGTAATTGGATTAACCAACGCAACATAATATCAATATTCTACGAGCTTCACTCTGTGATACTTAAATGTGTAGTAATTTAGTGTATTTAATATTATCCATCGTTTTCTTTAAAAATTTTATAATTCTTATTTATTGTTTCAAAGTTTGTAAAAATTATTGATAGCAATCACGCCATAATAAAGTGGTGCGAATACTATCAATAATTTTAAATTCTTTAAAAGAATTAAAAATTATATTAAATGTTAGTATAATGTGTTGTAATAAAAAAGGTACTTTATAGTAGGCAGATAATGCCTACTATAAACTACCTGTTTTCACATGTTTACATTTAGTTAAATACTTAACCCATGGAGTATAGTTCCTCATGATGTTTTCTTTCATCGAAAAGCTTGGTATCAATTGGCACATTAATTATGGCAAAATTTCACAATTTAATTCTTACTTTATATGTATAAATCCGAAGTGTTAACTGGTTTGATGGAAAATATTATACTTAGAGATAAAAACCACTAATATTCTATAAAACTACTACCAATATATCTAAAAAAGACTAATATTTATAATTTACCATCAAGTATACTCCTTTTAAGTATAATGTTTTTTCCTAAATACTAAAACGGTAAAAACGAAAGCATCTATTGTTTCAAATACTAATCTTGTAAATTTGTTTTCGAGTGAATACTTATAATTAATTATATTTAATAATAATATATAATACTTTAAATTACAATTCCTATATTTTCAAGATACATGATCGCCGATTCTGTTTCCTATTTAAAAATAGTAATCATTTTTGAAGTTGCACTTTTAGCGTGTTTAGGAAAAAACTTTTTTTTTTAAGAAGCATGCACATAGAAATGTAAAACGGCTGTTGAATATAAATTTTTTTATTACAGTAAAAGTCTATTAAAGAATTTCCTTAAATATTTTGTTTTATTAAAATCTAAAAATCATTATTAATATGTTACAGGAAAACCGGTTATCCAAATAATCGGTAAGAGTAAAATGCGAATCGATAAAACTTTGACATCACTAGTTACGGTTTTAGCGCACCAAGTACATCACTAATTTTACTACGATTTTACGTCATACGTTATATATATTACTACTCCATATGTGAGAAAGAGTCAGAGCTGAGACTAAATCCGTTTTTATGAATGAAACGGGTGAGAGGCAGATAGTTTTTTTTTGAATGAGAATGTAAGTAGCTATAGTGCTACTCTGCACCCCCCCCCCCCCATACCACCGAAAATAGGCTCGCGCCAATGTATGAATCTCAACCATCTATTTTATAGTTAATAATCTATGGTCCATATGACATCTTAGTTTACGTTAAGAAATAGTATAAATTATGTTAATAGTTATTATAAAGAAAATTAAAGGTTTTATATAATATAAATGCTCCAATTATTAAATCTTAAAGAAAACACATAAACAACATCATAAACATTATAAACTTTAATTGAACTCGTATTTGAATTTTTACAAACGGTTTATTAGTTATCTAGTACTACTACATTTTATGTAATGTTGATACAGTAAACGCTTAATTTTCGACCAAATTTTATAAAAATATTACCTAGAATGTGTACTTCTTTAATTCAGTAAAATTTTGACCAGGCTTCTTCAGAATTCAGGTTAATTTTTTGTTATCTTTTTGAGGAGGTTATCACCGTGTTTATTAAGTTTTATAAAGAGTATAACATTATTTGTACTTAGCAGCATGTTATAATTTTACTTTCTAAACATTGTTAAAATAGCATAGTTGTATATTATCTTTATGTTAAGGAAAATGAATTATATGCATTATACGAATAACCTAATCAGCACTGATACGATAAATCTTACGTGCTTTAGATGTTAACCCATTGAGTGCAATAAATCTTTTATTAAATATTCTCAATAACTTTAAAATAATATGCAATGTAGTTATTAAAAATCATTAACTTTTTTGGTATAATGCGACCACATTATCTTAAATAGGTTGTTCTTAACGTTTTTTGAGTTAATATATCTTTCACTACATTGCCAAACTTAATTTATTTGATTATCACTGTTAATATTTATTTTTAACTCTTATATTATTTTATTTAAATGTATTTTGTATTTTAATAGTATTAATGTATACCACTTTGTAATAAAAATAATAATATAATTATAATATTGTAAATTATACTTTATTATAATGATTATACCGTTTAAGGAAATTAAATTTGATGACTTAACTTTACTTTTGTAAACTATATTTTTACTTACTTTTGTAAACTATATTTTGTGTATTAATAATACCGTTAAATAAGTTGGTAAAGTTGCTTAGGCTGACAACCTATCACGAGACAAGTGCCAAATTGTGAAGTGCCAACTGCCAAATCAATCTGCCAAATAATTCCGCAGAAGCGGTTGGAGTCAGTGAGCAGCTATTAAAATTTTATAAATTATACTGCGTAAATATCGAGGCAGCGAACTAGTGATATAAATGTTGCCTATATTTAATTAAATAAATTTGTTTATTATTAAATTAATAAGTCATACAGAAGTCCCGCAACCATGGCTCACTGTATGAGAGTTTTGCATGGCCAAGTAAGTTTTATTAAATTATTTTGTTATCCACGTGTAGATTTTCAAATATAAGTCCAGAACTATATAAAAAAATCTGCTATATTGTTAAGTTTATTTACAACCTTATCAATATTGCCGTATATGATGATAACGCCAATGAATGAATAGGTCACAGCACGTTGATCAGTTTTATAGGGGTCAATATGGGTTAGCTGTGCGTAACCGGATCCAGTTTACTACGATTTAATTATTTACGATATAAAACTAACATATGGGTTTACGTCCATTTATCGAAGTATTAATTTTCAGGGTAGCAGGACGAGGATCGCTCTCGTGGAAATCCAGCAAAGATGCTTCAGCGTGTCGCCCCTTACTGCTGCGGCTGCTCAGGTACCGTAAAAACACGAAAAAGTGTATTTTTCTATCATTTTCAGTCACTTTCTTATGCAGTTATGTAATCAATGTCAAGTTGAAATATTTGAAAAATGTGCAGTGTTTCAGTGTTTTTACAGTTCTATAACATGTTTTAGGTGGCTATGTCGAAATTCGACAAGGTTTCACTTCCATATGAAAAGTTGTCAAAGACATTGGAAGTTGTGAAGAAAAGGTTAGGTCGTGATATGACCTTGTCGGAGAAAGTCCTCTATTCTCACCTGGATGATCCCAAAGCGCAGGTAAAGATTGTTTTGAATACACTTCCTTTATAATAACACATGTTTTTTAAATCCTTTTATGTTCATATAAATATCAATTTCTAATTTTGTTAGTTTTATTTGACTTAAATAATATTTATTAAATATATAATTTTTTTTTATGGTATTTGTATTAAAATTAATAAAGTTATGAATATTATAATATAGAATAATTAAGTTTGAAATATTATTATAATATTTTACACTATTTTTAAAGTTACAGAATGATTTATTCGTGGTTTTAGTGCTAGTGTCAATATAAAAATATTCCTACTAACTTATCATGATAGTAATTTTAAATCTAATTTCAAATTTAATTTGTATTTAAGTATGTATTTAATAATTATATTAGTATATATTCACCAGTTGTCTGTCTACCATAAGACAAGCATTAAGTTACTTACTTTGGGGACTGATGACTGTGAGTGAAGTGTCCCATATATTTATTTATTTTATTTAAATCAAATTTATAAAAAAAAGCATTCATTATCTGATTTAGTAGTTTGATATCAAATAATGAAATTTATTAGGTGTGATTTAAGAAAGAGTTTATTTGTCTAATATTTTAATTTGTATTAACATTTGTTACTTATTTTGTATTAATATTTGTTACTATTTAACCTTTGATATTTTTCTATAGATATGGTTCTCTTTTTCCCATCCTCAATAAATTTGGCACACACATTATTACAGAGAGTTGACCCTGCTACTTCGATAATAGTGCTTTGATTTCATCCGTCAGTGCTATTTAGGTCACATAGTGTCAATGTTTGTAGTAGTAGTTCATTGCTAGAGACTCGTCAATAAATTGGCAAAGTGCATTGCAATTATGCATGATGAATGTTTGTTTTGAAGAAGTTTGTCTTTAAGATTACTTAGGGAATATTAAGGCGGCCTTATTAGGGTGGCCTATTCTACCCAGCCGAATACCACACGGCGGGACAACTTACCTTAGTCGCCTCTTACGACATCTCGATGAGAAATGAGGTAGATCTATTCTATTCAGCCGAATACCACACGACGGATCAACTTACCTTAGTCGCCTTTTACGAATAAGAGGTAGTAACAAATAAGGTAATAACTTAATGCCTTTTACGACACCTCGATAAGAAATGATGGTGGTCTATTCTACACATGGCGACTCAACTTACCTTAGTCCCCTTTTGCGAATAAGAGGTAGTAAGAAGCAGGGTGGTCTATTCTACTCAGCCGGATACCACACAGTGACTCAACTTACCTTAGTCGCCTATTACGAAACCCCGATAAGAATTAATGAGGGTGATCTTTCTACTCAGCCGAATACCAAACGACGAATCAACTTACCTTAGTCCCCTTTTGCAAATAAGATGTGGTAAAAAACAGGCTGGGGGTTCGGGTTCTGGACAAAATCAGTTGCAACGAACTTCGAGCCAAAACAGGAGTCACAGATATCATTTCTCGCATTGAAGTACAAAAATGGAGATGGGCGGGTCACATAATACGCTGCTCACTGAATAAATAGAGTCAAAGGGTTACTCTCTGGTACCCCAGGGATGAAAAAAGAAACTAAAGGGCGGCCAGTGAGAAGATGGGAGGACGACCTCATACTAACTGCTGGGCCCTGCTGGACGAGAGTAGCGCAAAATAGGGGTCAATGGAAAGCGTTGGAGGAGCCCTATGCCAAAAGGCACACCGAACTAAGAGATTTCATATAAAAAAAAACTCATGTAGTTAAAAAAAAACTCATGTAGTTCGGAGTAAAAGGCTTATTATTATTATTATTAAAAACAGGCGGGTCTTAAATTAGTAGCCTTTTACGACATCCCGATAAGAATGAGGGTGGTCTTTCTACTCAGCTGGATATTACACGGCTTATTTATACTTTACTGATATTTCTTGAAATTACAGGAAATCGAGCGAGGCACAAGTTATCTTCGTTTGCGGCCGGACCGAGTGGCCATGCAAGATGCCACGGCTCAGATGGCCATGTTGCAGTTCATCTCCTCAGGACTACCTAAAGTAGCTGTTCCTTCCACCATTCACTGCGATCACTTGATTGAGGCTCAGATTGGTGGTGACAAGGATTTGGCGAGAGCTAAGGTTATTTTATTAAAATATTACACTCGCAATTTTATTTGCTTAAGCAAAGTACCCTCATTTTCCTATGGGAATACCCATTGGAAAAACGATATTATTTTTGTATATTTACTAAACTAACTTAAACTAATTTAGTAATACTATAAATTAATTCTACAAACTAATTCAACATATATAAATAGTTATATACTTTATTATATTGTGGGTTTAACTTATACTGTAGGCTTATTTTGACAATCATGAAATGATCTTCAGGATATTAAAGTAAACAAGCTTGAGCGACTTTAAAATATCTGTATTAGGATTATATTTGACTTGTGCAAATATAATCATGTCTCCCAATTTCGTGAAAAGCTCAAGTGGCTCCCTATCAAACTTCGCAGGAATACTCTTATTCTCTGTACCGCGACGTCAACCTCTCTTAAATGTCAGCACTATAAGCAACTTGTTAGTCAATAGTCAGTCGTTAATAAATACGCTAACGTGCGTACTTATTAACGTAATAATAAAAATATCTCCACTTGCATTACTTCGTCTGGAGAAAAAGTTACCCTTGTCAGGTCTGTTCTTTCCACAAAATTCGTTGGTTGCTGCTGTGAGTCGCTGGATAAGTCATTTCGTGTCCAGTGGGGTCACCAGTGTGCTAATATGATTGTTTGGTTGTGTGTCGTGGACTTCACTATTGTGGAGCGAAATCAAAGTAATGCAGGTGCAGATATATTTATTATGAAACGTGTTGCACTTTATCGTATTTATAAGCGACTGACTATTGACTAACAAGTTGCTTATAATGCTGACATTTGAGATAGGTTTTGTCGCGGTACATTCTCCATCTCCTTTATTGTGTTCTGTTTAATCCAAATACTTCTAGTTACATTAAGAATCAATTTATATATATAGGGGATACTCGCTGTCTTTCTTTTCGTTCAAATCACAATTTACTGCATAAACTACCTTCTCACTCTACTTCTTTTTTTTTTATGAAAATTCTTTGACTGTCAAAGCTGTACTCTTATGGAAACACACTTCCCCTAAATATAAGCAAATCTCCTACTCTTTCTATTTTCAAAACTAGGATCAAGCAATATTGCTTAACCACATAATTCATTTCTATCTATTTACGCTTTCTATTTATTTTTTATTTCTTTTACCCCATATGTTAATATTACTTTTTGTTTCTTGTTAATCTCCCTTTCTTTCTTTCCTAATTGTGTCATCTTATTATGTTTTTCTTTTTAGTTATTACCCCTGCCGTTAATATAAAATAAGGTTCTCTGCCCTAAAGTTGCCTGGAAGAGATCGGTCTTTAGCGATAAGGCCGAATATTGTACCAAACTTCTTTGTGTATTTTTTTTTTTTGGTGTACAATAAAGAATATTATTATTAATAAAAAATGAAGAAATATTATATTATTATTATATTTTATACTAGTATTATACCGCAATTTTACCCGCGTACATACCGATCTGCAAGTGTACTAGACTTTCCACTGCCATGAGTCGGACCATAGATTTTTTTTTGTTAAATATTTCATCAATAGTGTCCGCATCGCAAGCGATGACAGATTTTTATGACTAATTTTTTACACATTTTATTACATTTTTATTACGGATCTCTGTTTAAAAAAAAATGTAATATAACCTCTGTTGCTCAGTAAAGATGCAGCTTTCCAATGGTGAAAGAATTTTTCAAATTGGTCCAGTAGTTTTTGTGTGAAAACATTACAAACATACATACAAATTTTTCCTCTTTATAATATTAGTTCAGGTAATTTTTATTTTATTTTCATACAATATACTGTCCTGCAATAGGATATCAACAAAGAAGTATACAAGTTTTTGGAAACGGCGGGTGCGAAATACGGCGTGGGTTTCTGGAAACCAGGCTCTGGAATCATCCATCAGATCATCCTTGAGAACTATGCCTTCCCCGGCCTACTGATGATTGGTACTGACTCTCATACCCCTAATGGAGGTGGCCTGGGTGGACTATGCATTGGTAAGAGATTGTTTTTCTACCCTTATTATCATATCATCGTCATTATCCTGCCATTATGCCACTCTAAGTGGGGTCGGCACAACATGTTTTAACCATGTTGAGATGTGTTTTGGCTAGATATTTTACGACCGGCCGTTGTATTATCTTGCTTAATATTTAAGTACCAGGTGGGCTTAATTTTTTTGAAGCGCTAACCAATAAAGACTCAATGAAATAGGCTTTTTTTGTAATATTCACTTAATAAAGCCAGAAGACAGTTTTAATGGAGAACAAATTGGAATGTTTACGGTTTATATTCCTTATGTTTTGAATTTTAATTTTTTAAATAATATTTTGAATTTTAATTTGATTCCTATATTTATAATTAAATGTAATTTTTTTATCTTGTTAGGTGTTGGTGGTGCTGACGCCGTGGACGTGATGGCTGATATCCCTTGGGAACTAAAGTGCCCAAAAGTCATCGGCGTCAAGCTAACTGGTGAGTTCAGTAAAATACTATTTGTTTCAGCGACTTGGCACCTACTTTAGTGTTCATCATCATCTATGGACATCCACTGCTGGACATAGGTCTTTTCATGGGATCTCTACGCCATCTACCTTGTATCCAGTGGCTCCCCGCGACCTTTTTAAGGTCAGTCCATCTCGTAGGATCTCTCTCCAGGTCATCTCTCCATCCGAAACTGGAGGGGCTACGGACCTCAAGGTTTTCGCCTCTTTATCCGGGCTTTTCCTCTCGGGCGATGCTTGTATCGGCCGGGTAATTATTTGACCAAATGTTCGGGAGTCGACGCTAGTTAAGCGGACGCCTTATGTTTGAGTTATGGTCGGGCTTCAATGCTACTCTGAATCTTCAAACTCATCTCCCTCTAGGGAGGAAATGAGGAAGTCTCTTGGCAGAGGTAGTCGTGATCCTTCTGGCGATCTTTGTTGTGCCGGTGCTATACCGTGGAGGTGCAGAAACACACTGTGTCATGTCAACATGGTGCGCGCGAGCTTGTGGACATACTCCTCCACCGTCACGGTGGATGACGTCATTACGGACATACCTCAGCAGAACCACAGCAACCTTATGCAGTGGTTCTGCTGAGTTTGAAGACGGCGTTTTTGGGTACTCGAACATAAGAGGTAGCAAGCAGGAGCTGCGTATGTTAGTCGCGATCCAACATACGCGGTGTAAACTCGCAATTTGGTGCTTAATGGTAGCCTGGAAGTAATAATGGTTGTCTAGTAGGGTGTGTACCGACGCTGCGTTTACTGGTACGGGTCATTATTCCAACACCTTAAAACCCCAATACCCATATCGCATTATATGTCCCGCCCATCTACATTTCAGCTTCGCGACACGCGAATTTAGAACCTTACTGTTGATATACCCTTAATTATGTACTATTATCCTCTTGCCCTTATTCCACTCTAAGTGAGGCCGGCACAACATGTTGTCACATGATTAGGCTTCTATTATATATTTTACGACTGGCCGCCTGCTTGACATCAACTTACCTTATCTAAGTAAGAAATGAGGTTGGTCTATTCTACTCAAACGGATACCATACGGTGAGTCAACTTACCTTAGTCGCCTTTTACGACACCTCGGTAAGAAAGAGGTTGGTCTATTCTACTAAACCGGATACCACACGGTGGGTCAACTTACCTTAGTCGCCTTTTACGACACCTCGGTAAAAAATGGGTTTGGTACTATTCTATTCAGCCGGATACCACACGGCTACAAGTCCAGATATCAGTATCCCTTTTTCTTCTTTTCTAAAAAAATATACCGAGTAAGGTTCGGTCACCCAGATATTATTAATTCAGCAAATTAGGTGTCACTGAAAATTGTATTCATTAACATCACGAGTTATTGCGCGTCTTGCATAGATAAGCTAAATATAGAAAGATATTTTTTGCATGGCCGTACGCCAGAATCAACATGATGCATTGTATAGAGGTGTTACGCATAACGGGCGTTACTCGAAAACTATATTAAAAAGGAATTACAATATTATCAATGTTTAAAAAGGTATAAATTTTTTTACAGTTAAATTGTTACAGTTGTTTACAGTTACAGAAAATAAAAAAATATTTTATTTCTTGCTTACATTTTATTAGAAATATTTCCAATTTTTATTTTAGTTAAGTACATAAAATACTATAAATTATATCTTCTATACCTTATTGGGTCTAAGTATACCTTCATAATACCTCCTAAAGCTTATAACCATGTAACGCCTTATCCATACTAATATTATAAATGCGACATTCTGTGTGTTACATGGTATCCGGTGGAATAGAATAGACCACCCTAATTTCTTGCCGAGATGTAAAAGGCGAGTAAGGTAATTTAACGTCAGGGAGGCGGCCAGTCGTAAAATATCTAGTCAAATCATGTGACAACATGTTCATGCTGCGGTGACCCCACTTAGAGTGGGATAAGGGAATGAGAATTATGGTTGTTATTATGCATACGGCTCAAGAAAGGCTTTCTCTATCAGCCTCCTATTAATACTTTTTTAAATTGCTGTAATGACTAAAATTGACTTCATGGGATTCATTATAAAATCATATACCAAAACCCACAAACGTTTTACGTACTTTTGTAAGGCGCAAAGCAGGAAATGTAAGCTTATGTAGTTTATTATAATATTGAATGAAAAAATTCCTGTTTTTCCTTCGGTAATAGAAATGAATAAAATATTACATAACTAAGAGTGATTCAAATCAATAGTTTTATTATAATCGATAATTGATTATTGAAAATAGATATCGTTATTCTTGAATCAGTAGCCAAATACTGTAAACACTTGTCTCAAGTGTACTTCAGATTAAATATATTGTTAAACGAATTGAATAGTGCCCATATCAAATAATAGTAAGGTGTTGATATTTTATAAATAGAATATTATCTATACTAATATATAAAGCTGAAGAGTTTGTTTGATTGTTTGAACGCGCTAATCTCAGGAACTACTGGACCGATTTGGATAATTCTTTCAGCGTAATATAGTTCATTTATCTAGGAAGGAATATAACATCACGATAAGATGATTATTAACAATCTAACAAAAACGTGTTTTTTTTTTCCTTTATATGGCACTATAAAGGAATACTAAATTTTATTAATTAAGCCGTGTGGTATACGGCTGAGTAAAATAGACCACCATTATTTCTTACCAAGGTGTCGTAAAAGACCACTAAGGTAAATTGACCCACCGTGTGGTATCCGGTTCAGAAGAATAGACCACCATCATTTCTTACCAAGGTGTCGTAAAAGACCACTAAGGTAAGTAGACCCGTCATGTGGTATCCGGCTGAGTAGAATAGACCACCCTCATTTCTTTCCGAGGTTTTGTAAGAGGCGATTAAGGTAAATTGACCCACCGTGTGATATCCGGTTGAGTAGAATAGACCACCCTCATTTCTTTCCGAGGTTTTATAAAAGGCGATTAAGGTAAATTGACCCACCGTGTGATATCCGGTTGAGTTGAATAGACCACCCCATTACTTACCGAGGTAAGTTGACGTCAGTCAGACTGCCGGTAGTAAAATACGCAGCCAAATCATGTTACATGTTTATAACTTGTTGTGCTGACACCACTTAGAGTGGGAGTCACGATGGGGAGCACGGTGGCTCAACATGGCAGTAATATTCAAATTCAAATTCAAAATATTCTTTATTCAAATAAACTTGTAAACAAGTGCTTTTGAATCGTCAACTCTACTGCTGGTTCGGAAAGCTGTTCCTACCGAGAAGAGCCAGCAAGAAACTCGGCGGTTGCTCTTTTAAAAATACAATTCTTAATATTATTTACATTAAGTCGTTACTGTCTTGTACAGGTTCAAAGAGAGCTATATCCACACATTCTTATCTTCTAAATAATCTTCAAGAGTATAGTATTCTACAAATCATCGGTCCAAAATGTCTGCGTTGTTTATTTAATAACTCGTGTGCTTTTTATATACGAAATATCAGTGTAGATTGGCGTCAATGAAGACGAATTGCGAGATACGATACGCAGTATCGAATGACGTGAGACAACTCGGTAAATAGTTCGCCGCAATATAGAATGTACTTCTTGTGGTTATGTAACCGTAGCCTTCATTCACATTAGATTTTTTTTTTTGTATTTTATTTTTATTGGTTCGCTAGCGATTACAACATAAAATATAAACACAATTACAATTAAATAATACATACATATATGCACAATCGTTAAAAAGCAAACTCATCATGCGTTAAGATGTCAATCAACAGAATAATAAAATGATGCAGTTAAAATTTAAAAAAAAAAAATTAAAAAAAAATCAAATTACGATATAGGCCATAATTTGGATATTTATAATTTGTATAATTTGGAAGCCAAAGAAATTAATTTATATAAAAAAAAAAAGATTCTCCCGACCTTTTTGCAATTCCCCACCTTTATTTTTCTAAAAACGAATGCTCCCTATATAACACACGTCAAAAAATCAAAAATATTTTATTTCATTAACAAGCATATAGTTTTTTTTTTATTTAATTTATTTATTAAAAAAGTATCAAGTATCAATTACGCACAAGAACAATTAATGATTCAGCAGAGACTAAACAAATACACAGATTCTTTTTTGATGATTCTTAAGTTACCTATTACATTAAACTTGCTATGTAATATATTACATTCTTGCAAATTGTTATAAACATAACTTTTAATATTAGAATTGTTTAGAGAAAATTAAAATTAAGTGTAAGAAATATATGCTTATAAGTAAAGCATATTAGACAATTGAAGATTATTTAAATTATAAAAATGTTTAAATTTAAAAATCCTTTCAGCTTTATACAAGACTGCGGTTTAAATGATGTAAATTGAAAATGCTTAAAAGATTGGTCAATCTTTCGAGCTTCTTGTAAGAGATACATTCCAAACTGGTTTTGTAGCTTTATATTCTTCTTATAGGATATCAGGACTCTGAAGTTAAAATTATAGTACATAATGCAAAAATAGTTCGTAAACTATATGTCATAGAGTTCACTTTAATTTCGCTAATTCTCTTGGACATTCACGTTGTTTACGACTCGTATTCCGTATCCCCGGTACGACCAGCGAGTAATAGAGAAGCAGAATATTTTCTAATCTTTTCGTTCTCGATATAAGCAGCCCTATCGCGTCCGGCCTCACAGGCACCTTTAATGCGACGCTCCTAAGATACTTCGAGACTCGCTCTCCACCTTTGCAACACCCAGCGATGCTTCCGCGCTCGCCCATCTTCCCGTTGACGCTGTCAAAGCCTTCAAAACTAAGAGCATTAGTTAGTGTCCGTAAAAGCTTCTCGAGATTCATTTTGCGAAAAGCGATAAAAACCTAATTAAGAAGCTAAAAACAAAGTGACCTCGGCTTTGTTATTGGACAACAGACTGCATATTGACTGTAAATACTAATTTTGTAGTGAAAAGTTGAATAAAGTTTATTTTTAACGAGTCACCAGGTATTTTCATCCAAGCCCACGAACCCCTGTACGTAACAAATCACATATTCCAACGGAGGCACTTATCAAATTGTTAACGCTAATATAGATATCTGATAAGTTGATATCCTTAAATGTGCTAAATATTTAATTACCTAAGTAAATAGTTACGTCAACATGATAACGTTACAATATATTTACAAGCAGTAGTAGTAAAGTACTAGTAACTTATTATGTAACTAAGAAACGAAATGTACAAATTTTAAAAATAAACTCGAGATCTATTATTTGTTTTATTATATTTAAACAAATTGTAGTATTAACATGTATGTACATTATTTAATTTATAGTAACAGGCGTTACTTTGCGGAGATCCATAACAAAAGTAGTAATAAATTATTATACTATAATCCGCGATAAAGTAAAAATAGAAAATACTTATATAAAGTTTTGTAAGGAAGTTTTTGCATGTGTTTTTACGAATCCTGCATATATAAGATTGAAATCGGATTTTCCACTCTACATTAAGCATTATATATATTTTCTTTTTTTACTTTATCGCGGCTTATAGAAAATATTTTATTATTACTTTTGTATACATCATTTATTATCAAACAATATTTTTCTGTTGATACGCCGTGTAGTATACGGCTGAATAGAATAGTACCACCTTCATTTCTTACCGAGGTGTCGACTAAGGTAAGTCGACCTGCCGTGTGGTATCCGGCGGAGCAGAATAGACCGCCCTCATTCTTACCGAGGTATCGTTAAATACGACTAAGGTAAGTTGACGTCAGGCAGGCGGCCGGCAAATCATGTAACAACATGTTTGTAACATGTTGTGCCGATCCCACTTAAAGTGGGATAAGGGCAGAAGGATGATGATGTAGAAATCGTTAAATTCCGACCCTGAATTTGCCATTTCACCTTTCCACTACACAATCTCAGAGCTGATCTATTGTCGATCTCAGCGAAACAAGTGCTAACTTGTTTCGATACCTATGTCCCAAAATAATTTGGTCTGAATGAAACTCTGTCTTAGTGTAACGAACTATTTTTGCATGTTTATAAATATGTCATATATCTTTGTACGTAGGTCAACTTAAGGGCTGGACTAGTCCCAAGGATGTGATCCTGAAGGTAGCGGGAATTCTAACTGTCAAAGGTGGTACCGGCGCCATCGTGGAGTACCATGGGCCCGGAGTAGACTCCATTTCATGCACAGGCATGGCTACCATCTGTAATATGGGTGCTGAAATCGGTGCTACTACCAGTGTAAGTGACATGAAACACCTTTTTCCAAATCAAAATATTCTCTAGTCAATTAAACTTGAAAACAAATGCTATTTACACGTCAACTCTACTGCTGAGCTAGTAAGAAACTCTTCTTATATAAGTAGTATAATAGTAACGGCTCCAACGATTTTCATGAAATTCAGCATGTAGAAGGTTTTGGAGGGAAAATAGATCTAGCTAGGTTTTTAATATAAAATGTCATTTTATACCTGTTTTCGGGCATTAAAAAATGCTAAAATGTAGAATTGAATCCAAATGATATTTGAGCTGTCAAATGCAAAGCTGTGATAGCCTAAGGGTAACGGGCGGACTAAAATAGTTCAAAACCTGGGATCGAGTCCCAAGTGTCACCTGGCACTTTCTTCCTTTTTTTATTGCATTTTTTTATATTTAAAAAAAAATACCGAGCAGCGGTTACCCATGTACGTAAAGCAAAAAAACCTTTGTACGAAAATTACGCGGACGGACGAGTATGAAATTTTGGTTATAGTTTGTATAAAATGTTAATTGTGTGCAAAATGTTAATTTTTTTTTCAATAATACACTAAATCAATAAAGAAATATTTACACGTACTACGATACACTTGACACGTGCACACATATACTCTTTTGTTTATGGTTACAAAAAAAAAAAATTGTCTAGTCTTACTAAAATCTAACAAACTAATAATAACTATTATTATGAATCTGTAATACGAATATCTGGTCAATTTATGATCACCGGGCGATTGATAGTTTTTTTTAAATATTTTTTTTTATTTATACAGGTGTTCCCCTTCAATTCTCGTATGGCGGCGTACCTGAAGTCCACGGGCCGCAACGATATCGCAGCTGCCGCTAACGCCCACAAACACCTGCTCACGCCTGACCCGAAAGCGCCTTATGACCAAGTAAATAAATACTCCTATACAATGGCCAAAAAACCCCAAGCCAATCCAACTGTCAACTATACCTGTATGTGGTGCTTTCTGCTACTAGAAATAAAGAACTAAAGAAAAAAAACCTACTTAGGTTATTATAAACAGAGCCCACATATATAATAACCTAATACAAACATTAATACCTTAAAACTTTAAACTACTATATATATATATAAAACTATATTTATTTATATTTATATACTACTGTTAGGAAACCAGCTGGTAGAGACTAGACCTTGGGTGCAAAATAACCCCTAAAAGACAGGTGCAAAAGGCAGTGGGAAACCACTGCACTTCCCATGAAAATCGACCGTGAATACAATAAAGAGAGGTGCTATTTTGCCATGTGAAGATAGCTCTATCATCGTCAGCTAATGTTAACAACCATGGTACTTTAGTTACACATGTAATTCCGTTGGTAGTTCTATGGAATAAATAAATAATTAACTTTCAAGACGATGTTCTTATTGGACAGGTACCACTGTTAAGATATTAAACGCCACTGATCTAAATGACTGACAACAGAACGGTGATCGCGATTCTCAAAAATGAGGGACCGACTATAGAGAGAAGAGATATATGAACGTATATTTTAAATGGTCACATGTCAAAAAACTGCTTACAAAAAAAAATAATGATAAGTTCTCTGAAATGCAATTACAAATGAATCAAAAGTAATAATAATATTATTTTGCTATAATCCGCGATGAAGTAAAATAGAAAATATATATAATGCTAAATGTAGAGTGGACAATCGGTTATCATACCTGATACATGCAGGAGTCGTAAAAAACAAATCGCAAAATCTTTGCGATTTTGGTCGTGGAGTCTATCTCCTGACGATGCTTCGGTTGCGGGGCGAAACGATTGTTGAGTTTGTGATAGTGAACGTATGTAGTGCTTGTGTATCACGGTGGCGGTGGTGGAGGTTTGTGCATGTGTTTTTTACGACTCCTGCATGTATCAGGTATGATAACCGATTGTCCACTCTACATTTAGCATTATATATATATTTTCTATTTTACTTCATCGCGGATTATAGCAAAATAATTTTATTATTACTTTTGTATTATGGATCTCCGCAAAGTAACGCGTAATTCTATAAATTATACAAATGAATCGTTTTGTTTTAAGCTCATCGAAATCGATCTATCCACGCTCGAGCCCCACGTCAACGGTCCATTCACACCAGATCTCGCCAACCCCATCTCGAAGCTCGGTGACGCTGCCAAGAAGAACGACTGGCCGGTCGATATCCGTGTAGGGCTTATTGGGTCCTGCACCAACTCTTCTTACGAGGACATGGGACGCTGTGCCAGTATAGTTAAAGAGGTAATGTTTTATTACATAGTTATTTCATCGTTATCCTGCCCTTATCCCACTCTAAGTAGGGTCGGCAGAACATATTTCATATATGTACTTGATTTGACTAATCATTTTACCTTTACCTCAACTTACCTTAGTCGCCTTTTACGATACCTCGGAAAGGAATGAGAGTGGTCTATTCTACTCAGCCAGATACCACATGGCGGGTCAACTAATCTTAGTCGCCTTTTACGACACCTCGGTAAGAAAATAGGATGATCTATTCTACTCACCCGGATACCATACAGTGGGTCAAGTTACCTTAGTCGCCATTTACGACCACTAGGTAAGGAATGAGGTTGTTGTAATCTACTCAGCCGGATACCACGACCTCGGTAAGAAAGAGGATGATCTATTCTATTCAGCTGGAAACCACACAGCGGGTCGTCTTACTGTAGTGGTCTTTTACGACCACTAGGTAAGGAATGAGGTTGTTGTAATCTACTCAGCCGGATACCACATGGCGGGTCAACTAATCTTAGTCGCCATTTACGACACCTCGGTAAGAAAATAGGATGATCTATTCTACTCACCCGGATACCATACAGTGGGTCAACTTACCTTAGTCGCCATTTACGAGCCCTAGGTAAGGAATGAGGTTGGTGTAATCTACTCAGCCGGATACCACACGGCGGGTCGACTTACCTTAGTCGCCTTTTACGACACCTCGGTAAGAAAGAGGATGATCTATTCTATTCAGCTGGAAACCACACAGCGGGTCGTCTTACTGTAGTGGTCTTTTACGGCACCTCGGTAAGTAAGAGGATGATCTCTTCTATTCAGCCGGATACCACACGGCGGGTCAACTTAGCTTAGTCATCATTTACGATACCTGAGAATGAGGGTGGTATATTCTACTTAGCCGGACGGCGATTATTACACAGTTATTTATTTTTTATTATTTATGTACCATGAAAAAAAAAATTGAGACACCAATGTTTCAATTTTTTTAATAATCAGTCGCGCTAAAATTTGTAAAATAAATATGGTTAAATTGTCTATATAATACTCTTAAGGCCTACGTATATATCATACTCTTAAGGCCTATTAAATTATTCACCGCAGGTAGTACTGAGTGGGCAGCTAGTGTATAATATTATGAAATATAAATATAATATTGTATTCCAGGCACTAAAGCATGGCGTAAAGTCCAAGATTCCATTCAACGTGACCCCTGGGTCGGAACAGGTTCGCGCCACCATCGAACGTGACGGCATCGCTCAGACCCTGCGTGATTTTGGAGGAACTGTAAGTATTTTAGAGCAACTAGAAATAGTTAAACAACAATCGCACCTTAATTAACGATTAGAGAAATGAGTCTAGCTCAAAACTTATTAGAAGTGTTCGGGTGCAAAATAAATGCTGGGGGTTTAACTAACTGCTACATGGTCGCTAGAGTGATGAGCCGCCTTTCGATTTTATGTTGGTGTCTATCTCATTATGATGCCTCGGGACGAAGCCATTGTTGAGTTTATGACAGCGAATGTCTTTAGTGCTAGTGTAGTGTGGTAATTTAGTGGTAGTGTATTGTGGTTTTTCTAGTGCTTCCATGTCTTTTTTGTCATTTTACTGACCCGTTAGCGCAGTAAGTGGTGACCCTGCCTTTAGCTCCACGGGTCGCTGGTTCGATTCCTGCCGTTGAATATCATTTGTTATAACAATTTATTGGTTCGTCGAGCTTGGGGTTTTTTTTTATTTAAGTGTGTATTTAAAATTATATATCTACTAGGTATTACCCGCAACTTCGTTCCCGTGGACTGTTGTCGTGTGATAGGTCGATAATAGATGGCGCTTTTCAATGTCATCCTATTCCTGTAGAATTAACAGGATTTCTATAGCCTACATGTTACCCCGGTGTATAAGAAATCCTCCTCCTCCTCCTCGCATCGTTCTCCCCATTACTGAGGGTCGTGATCCCTAGTTTCGAGTGGTGATCTTGTGGACAGTTGCTCGCCATTTGTTCCTCGCCTTGGCCGAATGAAGAGCAACGTGTAGATTTGTGTCCAAGGCGGTTCTAATCTGGTCTGTCCAACGAGTTGGGCTACGTCCTCGAGGTCTTTTATCATCTATCTTGCCGGTGACCATGAGTTGCTCGAGGTTGTTTTCGCCAAAGAATTCAAGCACTCTTCGGCAGACAGATAGATGAGAGTCGTGTCCTTACATTTAGTTTGTGCAAAATAGACACATTTGTGCGGAAGGCGGTCCATGGGATCCGAAGCATCTTTCTCCAGTACCACATCTCAAAAGCATCGATGCGGTCGCGATCAGTGATCAGCTTTCTTCAATACCCATGTATAAGAAATAATTGTGCCAAATTTCATCGATACTGGTACAGCGGATTCGCCGGGAAAGCATATCAAACACATCCAATCTCACAAACTATCGTATTTATAATATTAGTAGAAAAGATATATTTACCAGTTGTCTGTCGCCCATAACACAAGTATTAAATTACTTTGGGGACGGACAACTTTTTGTGTAAGTGTCCCATATATTTAATTTTATTTATGAGGAAGAATTTGAGTTTGAGGTTAAATGTTTTTTAAATTAGGTTTTGGCTAACGCCTGCGGACCATGCATCGGCCAGTGGGATCGTAAAGATGTGAAGAAGGGAGAGAAGAACACGATCGTGACGTCATACAACCGCAACTTCACCGGACGCAACGACGCCAACCCCGCCACCCACTGCTTCGTCACCAGCCCCGAATTGGTCACCGCTCTGTCACTGGCTGGTAAGAAATACATAAATTAATTAATAAAATAGGTGTAAACATAAAATCATTCAAGTTTAAACGCACACCTGATTCAGTCGACAGGTAGTGTAGAAAAAAAAACACAATATATATATTTCTTATACAGCATACATACTATTAAAGATTATAATAATACTAATGATATATCTTAATATTTAAATGAGTTTATCTTGTGTATATATATATATATATATATATATATATATATATATATATATATATATATATATATATATACATATATATATATTTTCTGAATCTCGGAAACGGCTCCAACGATTTTCCTGAAATTCAGCATGTATGGGGTTTTGGGGTAGAAAAACTTATCTAGCTAGGTTTTATGTAAAAAAAATACTATTAAAGATTATAAAGTTAATAAAACTTAAAAGGTTGAAATTAAAAAAGGTAAACTAACGGCTTCTTACTATAGACTGCTGAGCATAGGCCTCCTATCTTCGTTTTTGAAGAGAAGGGTTTGATCTAAAACCATGCTCCCCGAAACTTTTTAGAGATATGACATGTTTTTCAAATTGAAAATTAAACACGTTTTTAATACAAAAACTCATCGGTGCCTTTAGCACCACTAAATTATCTGGACTGGACTATCTATGATAAGATCGCGGTAATCATCGATTTTATAGCAAAATAATATATTTTATAACTTCTTGTATTATGGACCCCCCTGCAAAGTAACACTTAATTCTATAAATGCTTATTTTTTTAATCAACGCATAAAAATCAATAAAAAGATACAGACTAGTATGCTTTTGACACACACACATACTCTTTTATTTATATTTATGATTGAATGTAATTTTAAGAATTTTGTATTGAAAATTACAACTGCCTAGCTGTGGGGTTTTCTCGATCTCAATTTTTCGAAATAGCGGCAGAGTTGTCAAAGAACTAGACTACAAGTTTATTAAAATAACCACTTTATATTTTAAATTATTTATTAATTAAATTATTATAACCACCACTACTAACATTGCCAGGTTACTTATTTTAGTTAATAAGCAAATTGTGAACAGGTCGTTTGGACTTTAACCCTGTAACGGACGAGCTGACTGGCAAAGACGGCAAGAAGTTCAAGCTGTCTGACCCCTTCGCCGACGAGCTGCCAGCCAAAGGTTTCGACCCTGGTCAGGACACCTACGAGCATCCGCCAGCCGATGGCTCCAGTGAGTTCCCAAATATTTTAGAAATAATTAAACCTTGCAATCTTTTTTAATATAATGGCCTCCTTTGCAATCCATTTTTTAAATTAACACTGCAACACTTTTTATCATAACCTTGTTTAAAAAAAAGTAAAAGAAGAACAAAATTCTGTTTGTTTTAGAAAATATTTAAAAATATAATTGTAAATAAATGCAAAAGTGATAAGTAATAGTTATTACTATTACTTATCACTTTTGCATTTATTTACAGTAAGTAAGTAATAATAAAGTAAGTAACAGCCTGTTACTATCCCACTGCTGGGCAAAGGCCTCTTCTCTCCGTTTATTTTTTTTTTTTGGAGAGAAGGATTGGAGCTAAGACCTACCACGCTGCTCCAATGCGGATTGGTAGGTTACACATATCCCCAGAATTCTCTAGAGATATGCAGGTTTCCTCACGATGTTTTCCTTCACCGAAAAGCGTGTGATAAATTGCATTTATCAATTAGACACATAAGTTTTACTAGAAAACTCATTGGTGCCTGCCCGGGATTTGAACCCTAGATATCCTCAAAAGAGGCGCACGGTGTAACCGTTGGGCTACCAAAGCTTAATAAGTAATAATAAGTAAATAGCAAAATAATTTAACCTTGCAACCGTTTTTAACAAAATAATATAATTGAAAATATATTGTAAAAAAATTAATATACACGCTGTTATGCATATCGAACTAAAAAATGAAAAAGAATCCTTAATAAAGTTAAAATAAACATAATGAACTAAAAATAGTTTATTGTCGCAAAAGTGTTGAGTTCTTTGTGCGGTCTTTTTTGTATATATAGGAATATAATGTAAAATTGATGTAGAATGTAAAAATGAAAATGTTTAAAAGATTGACCGCCGAGTTTCTTTCTGGTTCTTCTCGGTAAGAGCAACATTCCGCACCAGTTGTAGCTTCATTAATCATATTGATCATTGAAGATTCAAAATATTTTGATTTGATTAGATTTGACATTTTTTAGCTACACTAAAGGATGATTCACGCTACACCGTGTCGCGACCGGGCCGTGCCACGGCCGGGGCACGGCCACCGTGCGCCGGCCGTGCCAGTCATTCATGTTACACCGGGCTGTTTGGGTTTATTATTTGCACGACTTATATCTATGTTAAGTAGCTTTTGTCAGCAAGTGATTTCATCTATCGATAGACTTGACGCCTAAATAAATATGCAGTTTCACAATTTGAATTAGCAGCTATTGCAATTGCCATCGATGATGAAGTATTGGAAATTATTTTATTTGTTATCTAAATACTTAGGATGGCTCATGTCGTAAATCACAGGGCAAATTACACACATTCTAAACAATTTGCATTGTCCATTTTGCTGTTAAGCTGCTAAACTCACTAAGATTTGACGGTGACTGCTCTGCGGGCGCCCGGGCGCATATGTTTATGTTACAACGTGTCGGGGCCGAACCGTGCCGGAGCCGGGAAACAATACCCACCGACATTTCAACCACGGCCGGGGCACGGTTAGGCATGAATCACTTCATACCAAAAGTATACCATAATGTTCGACCGTGCCCCGGACGGGGCACGGCCCGGTCGCGGCACGGTGTAGCGTGAATCATCCTTTACTCGGAAGTTATTTTATTTACTTTTACCTTATTGCAGAGGTGAACGTTGACGTGTCACCGACATCAGACCGTCTCCAACTGCTGTCGCCCTTCGACAAATGGGACGGTAAAGACCTGACCGACCTGACCATCCTCATCAAGGTCAAAGGGAAGTGTACCACTGACCACATCTCAGCCGCTGGACCTTGGCTCAAGTACAGAGGACATCTGGACAACATCTCCAACAACATGTTCATCACGTGAGTTTACAATACACAGTATTTGTGTTAATCCGCCGTGTGGTATCCGGCTGGCTAGAATAGCCCACCCTCATTTCTTATCGAGGTGTAAAAAGCGACTAAGGTAAGTTGACGTCAGGTCAACTGGTCGTAAAATACCTTACCAAATCAGATGACAACATATTTAGGTTGTATCACAACTTCACAAACCATAAAAAAATTATTTAAAAATTGCTGGCCCGGCAAAGGTTTTGCCATATTAATCATTTCTAAGAAATTTCTAGTGTATATTTAAAAAAACAATTGACAAGAAAAAAAAAGGAAATGTTAGGGACAACCCTTATCACATAGGGGTATGAAAAATAAATGGTAGCCAATTCTCGGACCTACTGAATATGCATATAAAATTTCATAAAAACCGGTCAAGCCATTGCGGAAGAGTATATTACCATATCGCCAACATTGTGACACGAGAATTTTACATATAAAATAACTACAACTACGCCTAGATTGCGTTGTTGCGTTGTTTGTTTCGTTAAAGTCAAAAACTTCATTTATTTTGAACTGATTTTTATGTTTATGCTTTTTTTTTTATTTCGTCGCTCAGGAACCTATCTCCTATAACCCTATATATTTAATACACGCAAACAGCGTCTTCGCCAGTGAAGACTAGGCCTTAGTTTTCTGACGTCGGTCGGCCGTGGTCGGCTTCTCGCCATACTGACTAATCGTCATACTATTAGCCCTCCACTACACGTCGCCCTAAGCCGTGGTCCGGCCTCACAGGAGGCACCCTTAGGACGACGTTCCCCGACGGTTCTACTCTCCACATTTCGCAACTTCGGTGAATTTCGCAAATTCGCAGTTTCTGCGCTAGCCCGTCCCACCCGGTGACGCTGTAAAAGCCGTTAGGGCTAACAGCATATAGTCAATTCGAAAAAAAAACACCCTATATAAATTATACAGAGTGGTATCGACGATACGACATTAAATAACTTCACTGCTCACTTGGAAGTAATACATTACTTTGGTATAATTCAATGTATTTAAATTCCAACAAACTAAATACGTTTAAATTGCGAAACACGCTCATTCATTAGGGTTCACTCACCTTGTAGTGCGCGCGTACGGCGCTCGGTGTAGATATGACGATCGCCGCGAAGATCAAACGGAGCGGTGAAATACAAAGGTCGCGGCGCGGCCAAGGCCATTTTACATTTTTGTATTTCCAATGATTCTTAGTCAGTATACTCGTATTTATCACATGATAAAAGGCATTAAGTCCTACAGCCACTAATTTCGTGGATGTAAAATTATAAATTTCATAGTCGTATGATCACATAGTATTGTTTACTATTTTTAATCAATAAAACTAAATAAAATGTTAAACGACACTATGTCGGACTTACGCCCACCTTTCACCTACAGATTTATAAATACAGAGGAGTATAATATTGTTTATAGGGTTTTGTATGGCATGCTGCCATCGGTCATTGATCCATATATATCATGTAAGTGTAATTTCAATTTGAAAAATAATATCCTGTGGCTAAACTACTTCATTGAATTAACTGAAATTTTTTATGTAGGCTGCTAAGGCGTAGCTATCTAGGATTCAAATTAATATCGTATCGTCGGTACCACTCGTATAATTATACCATACCATATTCAAGGTTCCTGTATTCGCGGCATATTTACGGAACGTATACCCCGCGAACAAAGAGCTACTGTATTCAAAGGAATTTATTCACAAGTTTACATGAATTAAGAATGTTATAATTTGAATTTGAATTGGAATTGGATGATTGTTTCACAGCGCAACAAACGCGGAGAACGGCGAGCTGAACAAAGTGCGTAACCAAGTGAACGGCGAGTGGGGCCCCGTGCCGGCCACGGCGCGCGCGTACAAGGCGGCGAACGTCCGCTGGTGCGTGGTGGGCGACGAGAACTACGGCGAGGGCTCCAGCCGCGAGCACGCCGCGCTGGAGCCGCGACACCTCGGAGGGAGGGCCATCATCGTCAAGTCATTCGCCAGGTGACTTATAAGAAGAAAAAGCGAAGGTCCAATATAGGGTTGCCACCTTTTTTTTTGAAGATAAATAGTATTTTTCTTTTTAAATCAAAAAATATAGTACTTTTGGAAAATTATATCTTCCTGTCCTTATCCCACTCTAAGTAGGGTCGGCACAACATGTTTTTCTTTTCCATTCTGTCCTATCTTTCGTCAACTCTGGCGCCACTCCTTTTATATGCACATCATACTTCACACAATCCAACCATCTCTTTTTAGGCCTCCCTCTAGGCACATATCCATCCACATTCAAATTTAACACACGTTTGGTTACATGATGTACTTTTAGGAAATTCAGGGAACTCAGTACACATCTATTTTTACATTACAGTACACATCTATTTTTAATCATTATTTATTTTTCCATGATTATTTATTATTACTTTTCGCTGGACAATGACAAAGGAGTTAGAGTTACTAACTAATTAAGCCCCGTAAATACATGAATGAGTTTCGTTCAAACATTCCCTATGCAGTGCTGCGGGTGCGTTCCATTCACAGTTGATCAAAAAAAAGCGCGACAATTGAATTAGCGATAAAAATATATTATATTTTTCGTCCTATATTGTTTTTCTATAATATATTGTACAATTGACTAAAATATAGTACGATACTATATAATACAGTACGAGTGGCAACCCTAGTCCAATACTAAACACTAGCTAGGCTTAACCTCAGGAACAGAACTTCCTCAGACATGTTGTAACATGACTTAGACACGTGGGTGTTTAATAATCGTACAATAATCACACGATCCAGCAGCGTAACAATATAATTACCGTTCTTGTTAAATATTATAGTGAGACTCTTTAGCTATGGCAAGCTCGGCTATTTTATAGACAATTATCACGCCCCTACTTTGCTTGATCACATGATTACCGCGTTTTTAGTATTAAATAAATAAAGCGACATTTCTGGAAGGTTAATTTAAAGCAAATTGCAGTTCATTAGTTATATGTAAATTCAGTAAATAATTAAGATAGTTCTATACAATTATATGATAATTATATTAGCCATAATTATTCATTTAAGTCATTAAACATTATTTTTCATGTTTATCTTTAAGATGGTATCACAGTCGATGACGCCGAAATTAATTATTTTAAAAGAGACACTTTTTTTTTTAGTTTTTTAGTCATAAATATAAATCATAATTATAACGTGTGATTTAATTATTGATTATTAATTGAATGAATGAATATTCTTTATTGAACAATAATAAACAAATAATACTAGTACTACTTATAAAAGAATTAAAAGAAATAAGATAAAAAGAAAAACATTGTACAATTAATATACATCACTAGATGTCATGTATTCCTTACTAGTCTCCTTTTTCTCGTGCGATAACACTTATGATATAGGTGGACAGCGCATATCCTAGCTATAATTCCGCTTTGTGGCTACATATTTTTTATGTAAAGCTATATTATGAAGCTCTTTTCAAAAAAATCACTAAGAAGAAAGACAAGAAAATTATCGACACAGATGCTTTCATAATCTTTGCCAAAAAAACTTTTTTTCATAAAATTACAGTCGCGACGCTTTAAAACCTCGAAAAAGCTCTAAATGCCATCAACCCCATATATTATGTAGGCAGAATTATCATTTTCAAATCTGTTTTAACTTTTCATCTACCAGAATCCACGAGACCAACCTGAAGAAACAAGGTCTATTGCCTATGACCTTCGCCAATCCCGCCGACTACGACAAAATCCAGCCCACAGATAAGATCTCCCTTCTTGGCCTCAAAGACCTTGCACCAGGAAAGGTAATAAATAAATATATGGGACACTTACACACACGGTCGTCCGTCCCCAAAGTAAGTAACTTAATACTTGTGTTATGGGTGACAGACAACTGGTGAATATATACATATATGATTTTTAAATACATACTTAAATACAAATATACACCCAGACTCGAAGACCAACAAATTCATTTATAGAAAATGTTGGCCCTCGGCGGAAATCGAACCCGCGACCTGCGGAGCTGAAGGGTCACTACCCACTGCGCCAACGGGCCAATCAGTTATGAACAAAGATTAAGTAAAATTAATTTAATTGTTTAAAAAAATTAATGACTTCACAATCACTATAATATATATTGTTTAATAATAAAAGTATTTTATTGCGGATTCGTAAAAGGCGACTAAGGTAAGTCGACCCGCCGTGTGGTATTCGGATGAGTAAAATAGACCACCCTCATTTCTTACCGAGGTGTCGTAAAAGGCGACTAAGGTAAATCGACCCGCCGTGTGGTATTCGGCTGAGTAAAATAGACCACCCTCATTTCTTACCGAGGTATCGTAAAAGGCGACTAAGGTAAGTTGACTCGCCGTGTGGTATCCGGCTGAGTAGAATAGACAACCCTCTTTCTTACCCAGGTGTCGTAAAATACGACTAAGGTAAGTTGATGTCAGGCAGGCGGTCGGTCGTAAAATACATAGCCATATCATGTGACAACATAATAGATAAAAAAATTGCATGTTGTGCCGACCCCACTTAGAGTGGGATAAGCGCAGGAGGACGTATGTATTTAATTCAGATTATAGTAAAATAATTATTATTACTTATATAGTTTTTATATTGTTATGTATAGCAAGTGGAGTGCGAGATAAAACACAAAGATGGCAGCACTGAGCGCATCAAACTAAACCACTCCTTGAACGAACAGCAGATCGCTTGGTTCAGAGCTGGCTCCGCCCTCAACAGGATGAAGGAAATCGCTTCTGGAAAGTGAAAACATCCTCAATTAAACGCACTATTGAAATAGAATGTAGATAGAAATGAGTTTTAATATTTACCACGGACAAGTCTTTTTAATGTTACCATATTTATTGTCTTTTACAGTATTGTAGTGTTCATGAGCCATATATTTTAATAGTCTAAAACTGGCTCTATGCCAGTATTTATAATATTATAATTTTAATAGTGCATTTTGATTGTTTAAGTACAGATAATACTTGTTCGAGGCGGTGATGAATCTTCATTAGCGTAGAACATTTAGATGAATTAGAACATAAGTGTCTTAACTTTTTGTCGATATAAATCAATAATTAAGTGAATTGTTTTATTTATGTACATAATGTTATAAACAAACGAAATAAAGATTACGTACGTACATCAATATTGTTATTTTTATTGTATTCCTGTTTAATTAAGGTTTTAAACCAACATATGTGTGGTATCCTGCTGAGACTAATAAACCACCCTCATTTCTTACTGAGGTATCGCAAAAGACGCATAAGGTAAGTTGACCCGTCGGGAGTTATATTGCTAAGTAGAATAGACCGCCTTCATTTCTTACCGAAGTGTCGTAAAAGGCGACTAAGGTAAGTTAACGTCAGGTAGGCGGCCGGTCCTAAATTACCTAGCCAAAACATTTTTAACATGTGCCGACCTCATATACTATATAGTACTTTTTTTTAATATTTTAAATGAAGAAACATTCTTATTTAATGTGATAGCTTATTTTAATCATCACTCTCCCTTATCCCGCTCTAAGTGGGATCGGCACACGTTATAAACATGTCACATGATTTGGCGTCGTATTTTACGATCGGTCGCCTGCCTGTCGTCAACTCACTTTACGTCATATTTTACACCTCGGTAAGAGAGGGTGGTCTATTTAACCCGATACCACATGGTAGGTCAACTTACCTTAGTCACATTTTACAACACCTCTGTAAGGAATGAGCATGGTCTATTTTACTCAACCGGATAACACTGTGTGTCGGCTTACTTTGGACTCCTTTTACAACAATTCGGTAAGAAATGAAGTGGTGGTCTATTCTACTCAGCAGACAACACAGCTAGTGATAGCTTGTTTTAATACTTAAATATATAAAGTTGGGCAATAATTGAATTAAAAGTTGAGATTACTAATAAAACTCAACATTTAGTGTAAAACTATTTTATTTTAGCAACAGGTTAATCCTCATTGTCCTCATTGTCACTGTCTGCGTTGATGTTGAAGTAGCGCAGCTCGTATGAGTCATGTGCGGATGCCACCACTCTCAGCCAGTCACGTAAATTGTTCTTCTTGAGGTATCTCTTTGTCAAATACTTCAAGTACCTCTTGGAGAAAGGAATGTCTGAAAAAATAATTAAGATTTAAAATATTGACAAGATTATAAGAACAATGAATAGAATAATAATATACCATTTAAATATTACAAATATACAGTATATATGTATAAAAGTATGCTGTCCCTGAGCTGTGATAGCCCAGGAGTAACACCGTGCGACTTGGGTGGAATAGTCCGGAATAGGAGCTGATCACCCGCCCTGCACCGACAGGTGTCCCCGAAATTAGATAGATAGAACACCGTGCGACTCTTTCGAAGAGATCACGGGTTCAAACCCAGGCAGACACCAATGAGTTTTTCTGTTAAGACTTATGTGTCTAATTGATAATTGCAATTTATCACACACTTTTCAGTGAAAGAAAACATTGTGAGGAAAACTGCATATCTCTAAAGAATTCTGGAGATATGTGTAACCTACCAATCCGCACTGGAGTAGCGTGGTAGGTTTTAGCTCCAAACCTTCTCTCCAAAAAACGGAGAGAAGAGGCTTATTCTCAGCAGTGGGATAGTAACAGGCCGCTACTTACTATGCTGTCCCCTTATAAAAAAATTGCATGTTATGACATTTATTCTGAAGATTGTAATGATATTTATTTAGTTGAAAATTTGTGGAATAAGAGAAAACATACTCCCACTATGATCTAGTGAGATGGATAATATGTTCTTTAAGTGGAAAATATTACTAAAGCTAAAAATTACTTAATTATTAGAGACTACTGGAAGGTATGGTACAGTTATGTAAGTAGCATCAAAGTAACAAACAGTTATCAAAATATAGAAAATTGAATAATTCTTGTTTATATAAATGTTATTATCATTTTATATAATAATTTTGCCATTATGTTTAACAATCACATATAAAATTTATATAACTGAACCAAGAAATTGACAAATTCAAGAATTGAAGATATTGCTTAGCGGCAAAGATTTTTTTAAAGTAACAAACTGCTTTGCATCATTATAGAAAGTTGTTAGCCCTTGTATGAGGAAGGTTATATTTCCTGTGGAATACTGCTTATTATTAAAAAAAATCTAACTTTAAGGTGATAGAACAAATATATTCATGGACTATAAAGACTTGAACAATTATAAAATCAAAGGAAGAGTTACATTATTTAGGGTTATTACCTCTAATCTCCAAAATTGGGAATTTCAGAACTAAAGTTTAAATATGATCTTTGTTAATTTTAGGTACACTATCTGCCAATATTTAATATATATAATAACTATAGGCCTTTACTCCAATACTGGTTCAAGTCAGTCATAATTAAGTCCTTAACCACTGGGAGCTTAATATCATGCAAAATAACAGACTTAATATTTAAGTTTTCTTTCACTCACTTAAAAAATACAATCATCATACAATACATACATAAAAATACAATAGGATTTATAAACGAAATTAAATGTAGAAATAAAGAAATCACAAGCGTACAATAAATTACTTCTAATTTTTTTAATTATAATCATATATTACAAACCTAGTGATCAAATTAGACTGTCATAATCTACTGAGAATATTCCAATTTATGGTCAGAAATAAATTAAAAAATATATAAACTAATTTGACGTTACAGGTTTTGTTACTACAGTATTTGTTCACTCTTACCTGCGCTGATGTTGATCTTGGTTTTATCCCTCGCGATGACAACGTGATTGCCTAGGTTATTTGTTTTTCCTTCAACTTTTATACGTTCTTTCAAGTATTTCTCGAAGTTCCCTACTTCCAGAATGCTGTCCTCAGCGGGGTGTGTGCAATCAATAGCGAATTTTAGACTGATCTTTCTTCGCTGTCCCTTACCACGGATTTTGCCACCCTTGATTCCCTTTTTACCAGTCTTTTGGTGCAATTGGCCTTTTTTGGCCGCGGGCTTTGTTACTGCCATTGTGGCAACCTGGAAAGTTAATTAATTTACTGCTCAATATGAAAATAACTGCTGTAAATACAAGTTTCACGTTAATTTAGTAAGTAACCTACAGAACACGTGTTACAGTTGCCGTAAAACCTGCAAAATGGCCGATCTTGATATTTGATTAATTTGACAACACCAGAACCATAGACGAAAAGTTTACTTTCTAAGATATTTATTAGAAGAAAAAGATTTTATTATATTATATTTAATTTCAGACAATTTCATATCCGTTAATAATAATATTACTTTCTTAAAACTATGCTAATAATATAACAAGTTTTTTTAAAAGAAAAAACCAACGTCTTTTAACAACACTTTATATTTTATAATATGTAGACCAATGTAAAATAGACATTACAAAAAGTTATTGTCATGTCATATTATAAATAATTTAATTACCTACCAGGTTGTTTAAAAATAACTGAATAATACAATGAATCATTTAATTTAATAGTAATCATATTTTTTGTATTATATAAGTTAAAATACTTGTTATTATGTAATAAGATTAAAACTTAATATAATCCGTTTTTTAATAATAAAATATTTAAAAAACTCATTCGTCGCTATCGGTTAGAATATAAGAATTTGTGAAACTAAAAACACTACACATCTTTCATTCACAAAGTTTTCAACAAATATTTATTTTTTTATAAATAATATTATTTCCTTAATCGTAACTTTAACTATGCACGTAATCTTGGAAAAGTTCTTGGAAAACAGGAAGGTGATAACTATAGGAATTAAAATTTCTATAATTAGGCCATCGACTAACCAAACGTTCGAAGGATTTGGAACTTCTATTGCGGATTTTAATTGGTCGAGTATGATTTTTCGTTAAGCTATTTAATAAGCTTGTAAGACGATGGGTTGGCAAGTTTAGAGGTACAAAAGTAATAATAAAATTATTTTGCTATAATCCGCGATGAAGTAAAATGCATAAACACACGCACAAACCTCCACCACCTTGAAGGTTTGTGCACGTGTTTATGTTTATACCTCCACCACCTTGGAGGTTTGTGCATGTGTTTATGTTTATACCTCCACTACCTTGGAGGTTTGTGCATGTGTTTATGTTTATACCTCCACCACCTTGGAGGTTTGTGCATGTGTTTATGCATTTTACTTCATCACGGATTATAGCAAAATAATTTTATTATTACTTTTGTGTTATAAATCTCCGCAAAGTAACGCCTTATTCTATCAATTTAGTTTAGAGGTTTTTTCGCTTGGAAAAAAGATGTCACTCTGTCTTGTCGCAACTCTGAACTCACGTAAGAATCAACTGATCTAGCGCAGCTCTTTACCCTTCAAAAATAAACATGTATTTTTTACGTAGTTTTCTGATGCAATAAACATATAGTATGTAGCAATGTTATATGAACTTTGAACAAAAATAGGTAACATTAGAATTGTGAGAAGAAATAATAGTTATTTGGTTTACGCACTTGACAAGTTGATAAGTACACATTTTTTTTACTTATTAGTGTAGTTTAATACTGAGCAGTATTGAGAATTTGGGAGTCACACATATCCAGCATATATCTAATGAGGATAATTAAAAAACCTCCATACTACTATTATAAATTCGAAAGTCTGTCTGTCTGTTATGCTTTCACTGTAACTACTCTGGAACAATTTTAATGTACTTTCGCACAATCGAAGCTTATATATCGGGCTAAAACATATGACAGGTTATTATATATTCAGGTTATTATTTCTATGCTACATGATTGAGGTTATTTTTATATTAAATTTGACGTTACTAAATCGCGGGTATATTCAGTAAATATATTTCATTATCGTGTGGTATCCGGCTGAGTAGAATGGACCACCCTTATTTCTTATCGAGGTGTCGTATAAGGCAACTAATTTAAGTCGACCCGCCATTAAGTATCCGGCCGAGTAGAATAGACCAACTTCATCACCGAGTTAGGATAATTGAAAGAAGAATCATCAATTCAAGGAAGAATCTACTCAATGTATTAAAACAGCTGTCGTAGTTTTATAGATTATTCGTACGACGTATTTGTAATATTTTAAGAAATTATTACGTGGACGTATTTTGTTATTTTTATCATTAGATAATTGTTTCCATAATTGAAATCATTTTGAGATAATTACCTTAATCATAAACATTATTAATATCATTAACAATTTTATGGCCCCACTTTCAAATAGCAACAAGTTTTGTGGTCATTTTTCACAAACGAGTTTCTAATATGATCACATATAAAACTTGTTCCATTTTTTACAATCCTACAAACAACATTCAGTCAAAATTCCAGTTATCCTTCGACACAAATAATCAGAAATAACTGGAAAACGAATTAATCTTTTTAAATTTTAATAGCTGCAAATTATATCTATAAATATTATTTCTGAAAATATTCAATATACGAAATAAATTTAACAAAATCATTGTACTACATTTACTGCATTATAATAAATAAAGTGTAAATGTCCCTAAAACAATAAAAAATAATTTTATCTATACGTAGTTCGATGTATTAAACTATCGTACGTGAAAAACTATGATAATTAACAAGGAGCTAGCTTGAATAGCTGCAAACAACATAACAGAGTCGTGATTAAGTATACGGAGGACGTCTCATGCTATTGTTTTCCCCTGCCTGCTATTCCCATGAATGAGGTACGTCAGTCGAGGTCACAACGCGTTTTTTCACCTGGCGTGATGTAATGTCTTTTGATTTAATTGATACGTTCACTCAATTTTGTAGATTTTTATTAGTGATATAAATATAATGATTAGATACAGCTGCCTGTATTACCTGTCGATTAACTTGTCTTTTGACCAATAAAATAGCGCATGCGTATAATAATTAATACTCTTATCGCTATGTCGTGAACTTGTGAAACGGCGGTGTAGCGCACAACGAAGTTTATTTGCGTTGGAAAACAGTTCACTCAAGTCGTGACCGAGTGATGTGAAACTATTTTTGAGCAGCTAACCTCACTTCCTTAACATAGTTTAAGGTGAATCACAGATTCGCGGCGTTATACGACTGTAAATGTGTTATAAAATGAAATGTTTATTATTAAACTAAATAATCGTAACTGTGTGCTGTGCTTTAAAAATGAAAGACGTAATTATTGTGGCGTGTCAAAATCGATAAGATGAAAACAATTATGGTGACACACAAATGACAAAAGAATGGATAAATGTTTCGCCGTATGTGGCTGTGATGATCTAGAAGGTGTAACAAAATCCGATTTAGATCGTTTTACGGATAAAATAGAAAATGTCCTTAATGACGATAAGGGGCGGCGCCTTTTTAGAAATTTCATGTTTACAAGTAACATGAAACCCGGTCGAAAATCTTTGGATCTTTGGGAGAATACAGATAGATTAATTAATTATACAGAAGACTCTGAAAGTTCCTCATACCGTACTTATTTAAGGGATTACGATCGTTTGATCGATGCGGCAGAGCGTATTGAAGAATTAGATTTTGCTACAATGGAAAGACTAATAATTGCGCGCGATTCGGAAAATAAGGAGGAAATGGTTGAAGTATTAAAAAATTTAAAACTAGAAATACCTAAAACACTCAAAAGAGAATATAGCGCCTTCCGATTACGTTTTGTGCCGTCTTAACTCAACTGAATAAACACTATTAAAGACTTAATTTGCCTCGCTTTACGACACGTTTATAATTCGCGCCAAAACTAGATATTTCAAATACATGCACAGCTTTTGAAATATGCTGTCAAATCGAAGGAAATAGACGGCAATATGTTTATATGCGATTATTATTAGTCATTTGCATCGTGGCTTTTAATATTTCTAGTTAACACTTACCTGTGCCTTCAAAACCTGTAAACAAAACTTACCTGTCAATGGCTTAGAGGAGTTTGTTCTTGTTTTTGATGTTAGACATCACATTATTATAAAATAAATTAATATAATACTGCGTTTTATTTTTACTTATTGCTTATACATTTTCGTGTAATGTGTCTAACTTTATTCATTCCATGTTACAACAACATTTATCAAAATAGAAACTGTTACTAAAATTCTTTTTTACTAACGAAATTAACTTTATATAAACATTTACATTTGATGTATATTTTTAAAATTTACTTATATGCAATATAAATGTTTTAATTCTTTTATTCCAGTCTTGTGGCACATGTAACAAAATACTATAATTTCATTAAAAATGTTAACTCAATTTTTGCATGTTTTTGTTAATCCAAAACTACCATAAACAAGCATTAAATTGACTGCTTTTACCTATAGATATATTCTTATATATCTATAGGTAAAAGATATATTCTTATCAAGGCGTATTTATCTATTATCGTCCAATTTGAAATTACTGAATATTTAAATAAAAATTTAGGGGTGTAAATTAAATAGATAATTAAGTTAAAAGTCATTTAATAATAATTGCACATTAAAATTATAATTTATATATGTACCTATTTCATAAAAAATATTTACATATTCATATAGGCATGGACTATGATATTAATCACATTGAAAAAAATGACAATTATTCTATACATAAATCTTGTTTACATCCATGAGTATCATAATCTTGTTAATCGAAAACCTTCGAAATATCTTGCTTGTCGATTAACATTAATTCATTATTACGTTCGCCCGAATGCGTACTTTTAAAAAAATATATAATTTTTAGTATTAGGCGTGACTTTGCAGAGGTCAATACAAAAGTAATGACAATATTATTCTGATATACTTCACGATAAAAGAAAATAAATTTAACGCTAAATGTAGGGTGTACCTACTATCCGTTATACCTGATATATGCAGGATTCTTAAAAATGCATACACTTTAAACCACCAGAACACACAAGCACTGCATACATACACTGTCACAATCTCAACAATCGTTTCACCCAGTGAACACTTCCGTTACGGATCTGAAACAGATCAACATCATTAGGACAGACAATAATATAAAATTGTAAAATTAATAAAATTGCAAAGATGCACTGTCGTCGAATGCATATATCAGGTATGAAAACGGATAATACACTTTATATTTAGCAATACATATTTTCTTAATCGCGGACAATAATATCGCGCATAATAATACTTTCATAACTTGTGAATAACATTTATTGTTTGCATCGCACTTAAATTTCACTATCTTAGAGCTTGTATTCAGTCTTGAAAGTAAGTCAGTAAAACTTTGCATTGACTGTAAATACGAAGCGTTTTGATAAAAAATATTAGTATTATTTTTATCAAAACGCTTTGTCGTTTTGATTAAAATAATACTAATATTATAAATGCGAAATTCTGTCAGTTTGTAACGCTTCTTTTTTTCCCGCTATTTTAATTAAAGCTCACTCACTCTATACTGTGTAAACATATGGGATAAATAAAAAAAAACGTTTTTGCTTCTGGAACAGTAAAACGAAATAATTGAGATTATTTTTACATTTAAGTTGA
The DNA here is from genome assembly GCA_029227775.1 of Morpho helenor. Classification (NCBI taxonomy): domain Eukaryota; kingdom Metazoa; phylum Arthropoda; class Insecta; order Lepidoptera; family Nymphalidae; genus Morpho; species Morpho helenor. The sequence goes on along the minus strand of JARGCU010000019.1, from coordinate 3,177,244 downwards.
TGCGAGTGAAGTTGCGGAAACAACTATTTCTCTATTATTAGTGTAATATAATCTTTAATTGAATTGAAAATAATAAATATATTTAATATTACCAAATTTATATGAACTATAATAATATCGCCAATCTTTTTTTATTTGTCAATATGTTTTAGAACTGTAATAGAATTAAATGCATATATTTAAAAAAAACAGGATTGTTTAAAATTTATATACAAATTACAAAAAATACTAACTTACCTATTTTGACCATTTCTCAGTTACAAGTAAAATAGTGGTAGAGAGACTGAATACAAAATTTAAGATTGTTTTAAAAACTAACTTTTAAGTAATGCTTATCAGAACAGGTAAGTTATATTATTAAAGATTCTTAATAAAAAGAATAAACATGCATCTTATATACAAGTATAGTTTAACTTGTTTACCTTTTAGTCGTATTAATAACTACTATTTTAATGTCCTTTTTATAATTTGTCTACTTGACAATTGCAATTTATTACACGCTTTTCGGTGAAGGAAAACATCGTGAGGAAACCTGCATATCTCTAGAGAATTCTGGAGATATGCGTAACCTACCAATCCACATTGGAGCAGCGTGGTAGGTCTTGGCTCGAATCTTTCTCTCCAAAAACGGAGAGAAGAGGCCTATTCTTAGCAGTGGGATAGTAACAGGCTGCTAGTTACTTACTTTAATATATTTATTAAAATATCCTAATGAATATTATTTTTCGACCGTGTGCTTATATTCAGAAATAAAAGTAAAACATGTACTTAATAAGAATTCAACTTTCTGAAATTTCTAAATGTTAATAATAATTGTAATAACTTAAAAACCAGTATATAATATACTTTATTTAACATATCGATGCTAAAAGTGAAATTGGACTTTTTTCAAAAGCACTTGACGTTGTTTCTTGTACTTAAGCGCTGAATGAAGGAGGTTGACTGGCCCGTTGGCGCAGTGGATACTGACCCTGCTTTTAGCTCCGAGGGTCGCGGGTTCGATTCCCGCCGAGAGCCAACATTTTCTATAAATGAATTTGTTGTTCTTTGAGCCTGAGTGTATATTCGTATTTAAGTATTTATTTCAAAAATATATAAGTATATATTCACCATTTGTCTGTTACCCATAACACAAGTATTAAGTTGCTTACTTTGGGGATGGACGATCGTGTGTGTAAGTGACCCATATATTAATTTATTTATTTACTTAAAAATATAAAGATAATGCTTTAGTTAGTTAATCAATAAAATATTTTTGTACACTTCTGTACATATACTTTATAACATATAGTAGAAAAGATTGTCTAAAATGAAAGTCCGGAGATTGTTCTTTTTAAATGCTGCATTTATGATATAATAGTCCTAGTATTAAAAGTTGATAAATTTCATATTCATATTTATCCTTAAAATAAAAAATTTCAATATTTCTGAATTATCACATAATAAAAAGAGTCCATGGCTCATTTTTACAATAATAAGTAATTTACTTAAAATTAACTATTGTTTCACCACTGTTTCAATAACAGTCATAAAACTAATATATATTTAAGTTTTCTTCCATGAGTAATACATCTCCAAAGGTTTGTTGACCTGAAATAGGAAAAAAAATTATCAATCATAAAGTAATCTTTGGTGAATACAATCACAATCGTATTATACTTACAAAATGGAAGTGATCATTAAAAGCAATTTACAAAGTTTTCAATACAATAAATTCTTACTAAATACATAGTGAAAGTCTGTTCGTCTGTTATGCTTTCAGAACTAATATAACTAACTAAACTATTTATAAAATTTGACTCAATTTAAAATTATATCGCAAGCATATAAATTTAAAAAAATCCTTTTTTTCTTTGGAAATAAAAAGAAAAACAATAGAAAGTAAAAGTAGCGGCCTGTTACTATCCCACTGCTGAGAATAGGCCTCTTCTCTCCGTTTTTGGAGAGAAGGTTTGGAACTGAGACCTACCACGCTGCTCCAATGTGGATTGGTAGGTTACACATATCTCCAGAATTTTCTGGAGATATGCAGGTTTCCTCACGATGTCTTCCTTCACCCAAAAGTGTGTGATAAATTTCAATTATCAATTAGACACATAAGTTTTTAACAGAAAAACTCATTGGTGTCTTCCCGGGTTTGAACCTGTGCCCTCAAAAGAGTCGCACGGTGTTACCGCTGGGCTACCACAGCTTTTCGCAAAAACAATGTAGTACAGGGTTGATGTATCATTTAAGTTGATGCAAACAAATTAAAGTGTAACACAACACTACACTAAGAAAATTAATAACAATTGCACTACTTTTTAAATAAGTTTTTTTAAATACTATAAATGTTATACTTCCCCAGAAACTTGAAAGTATTACTTTTAGATTATTTAGGTTACTATAGTATAAATCTTTCTTCTTTGTTCTTAACAAAGGCAAAAATATGACAGTATTTCTTTAAACCAATCTATGTATATTTGTTAATTTATTTAAAAGATTTAAGTTTGAGTGATACCATGTGGTATCCAGCTGAGTAGAATAGACCACCATCTTTCTTAACAAGGTGTTGCAATAGGCGACTAAGGTAAGTTGGCGTTAAGCAGGCGGCCGGCCGTAAAATACCTAGGCAAATCATGTGAGATGTTAATCACATGTTGTGCAGACCCCACTTAAGAGTGGGATAAGGGCTGGAGAATGATGATTAAGTTTGTGTAAACGAAGTCACAGGTAAAGCTTTGTATTATATAAAGGAATTATGTACAAATTAAGAACAATTTTTCAGTTACCTTCCAGAATTTGTCATTGATTTGCCTTAAAGTTTGCGAGCCTGCCAAAGGTACAAACTGACCAGGTGTTGGCGCCACATATATACAGAAGTTAAGCAAACGATAAGCTTCAGGTAATTCTGCATCCAAGTCAAGGGTGAGACGCATTGCTAAGTACTTGCTGAGATGGTCCACTGAAAAGCAATATAAACAAAAAATTAAAGTATATAAATACTAGCTTTTTAGCCGTGTAGTATCCGGCTAAGTAGAATAGTAACACCCTCATTTCTTACCGAGGTGTCGTAAAAGGCGACTAAGGTAAGACAACCCGCCGGTTGGTATTCGGCTGAGTAGAATAGACCACCCTCATTTCTTACCGAGGTGTCGTAAAAGGCGACTAAGGTAAGTTGACTCACCATGTGGTATCCGGTTTAGTAGAATAGACCACCCTCCTTACCGAGGTGTCGTAAAATACGACTAAGGCAAGTTGACGTCAGTCAGGCGGCCGGTCGTAAAAACGCAGCCAAATCATGTTACAGCATGTTTATAATATGTTGTGCCGACGTCAGTTAGAGTGGGATAAGGGCAGGAGGATATATATATAAATACTGGCTTTTACCCACGACTTCGTTCGCGTGACCTGATGTCGCGTGATAGATTGATAATAGATGGCGCTTTTTAGTGTCATCATATTCCTGTAGAATTAACTGGATTTCTATAGCATGTATGTTATTCAGGTGTGTAAGAAATATCTGTACCAAATTTCATGGATATTGTTAAACGATTGTTTGATCATTTCGTTAACAAAAAACCAATAAATCAATATTAGCCTATGTATGTTATATAAATTGCCAAAACATGAATAATACATACAAAGCAAGCTGAGATTACTGAATGTGATCTTTTACATGAGGTGGTGGGTTTAAATATCAATTTTCAATAAGGAAAACATATTGGCGCTATCTGCATATCTTAGACCACCAAAGAGCATTGCAGTAAGGTGGGGGAATTTGCCTCTCAGTGGACAATATCAGGCCACTATTTACTTTCAATATATTATAAGTATTCTCCAATACCTGAAGCATTTGCAGTGGTTTTCAAATAGCGAACAGAGCTGTCTCTCAGTGCCCTCATGAGCTGGTTGTCTCCTGTCATCTCTGTGGGGTGTGGTTTGAACACTAGCTCTATCTCATTTGGATTGAGTGGCTCACCTTCACCCTCTGTGTCCATAGAGTTTTCTCCTTCGGTTCTGTAAATGGGTGAGAGAAAGGGTTAGATAGTTAGGGCTAGATTTACATAAGCAATAATAAATAATTGTAGAAGTTTTGAATTTGAAAATTTTAAAAATAATTTGCTGTAATGGACTACAAGAACATCTATGAAATGTGTAATTTAATGCAATATTGTAATACAGCCACATCTTAAGGATAAAAATATTTATTTTGTAAAAGACAAAATGATAGCAAAAGGATACTATTACAATTTCATAATTAGATAAAAAGCAAACACTAATGTGAAAAATGCAACTATATAATAACAATAAATATATGGGACACTTACACACTCTATTGTCTGTCCCCAAAGTAAGTAACTTAATACTTGTGTTATAGTATACAGACAACTGGTGAATATATACTTATATAATTTTTGAATACATACTTAAAATATAAATAAATATACACCAAGACTCCAAGATCAACAAATTCATTTTATAGAAAATGTTGGCCCTCGGTGGGAATCAAACCTGCAACCCGTGGAGCTGAAGGCAGGGTCACTACCCACTGTGTCAACGAGCTAGTCCAATTATTTAAAATGTATTTATATGATATTTATTATGTGCATAATGTGTTGTAAGCATCTAATAAATTACATAACTGACCTGCCATCGCTTGATTCACTTTCTTCACTACGTTCTGAAGTTAATATTGACTTTGGTCTTTTAGTGGTGCTCGTGTTTTTTGATATTGAGCTCAGATTTGATGGAACTGGGGAAGGAGTGCTTCGCACTGAAGCAGGATTAGACGTTGACTGAGCAGGTGGTGTAGGATTGGGAGCAGTGGTGGCGGCATCTTTAGGAACTGATGTACTGCCTCCATTTTGCACCGGAGGCTCTGGGTTGCCATTCGAATTCGACGCGTTACTATTTTCTTCGTGATTTTTTCTCGCTCTTTGAGGCCTATTTTGTGATTGCAGCTTTATACCTTCTGTTATAGAATTAACTAAGGACGCTTGTGAATGAGACATATTTATTTTTGCCAACACGCGCTCCTGGTGGGCTTCATACTCATCTCTGCTGGGGTATATTTTCGATATAAGCAGATCAAAGTTGGGGTCGGGCCGTAGAGATCGTTTAGACACTAATTTCTTGCGACAAGTCGGACATTCTTTGTTCCCAGAGCGTAGAGCTGTTATTATACAATCTGAACAGAAACGATGCAGACACTCTTTAGTCGTCATCGTCTTCTTCAGCATATCCAAACAAATCGGACACATCAATTCACTGTGCAAGCTACGTGGGGAAACCGCGATTTCAGTTGCGTCTGTTATCACCTCTTGTGGAGTACGGTGAAGCTCGTAAAGGGATAGTTCCCAGGTCTTATTTTGCGAGGGCTCAGTTGAAGACATTTTCAATGTGACTAATATAGCTATCGCTTTTAAAAAATAAACATTTTGTGATTGACAATTCGCACCGCTTCCGCCATGTTATTTAGTAACACAGACGCACAATCTATTTATATTATACAGATTACAGATGAAAGTATTTTAAAATATATTCACAGACGTCAATGTAGAGCCTTCAACTAGTCCATTAGTGGTATAAATATTATGTAATGTTTTCTATGTGTTTAGTTATAACTAAACATACCATTTAATATTACAAACCATTTTTTTAAATTTTGTAATAATATGCATACATACGAAACAAACGTATATAAGCTATGGATAATATTTATTATAATATGAGAATTAAAGCTGTTGATTCCAAAATTGAATATTTGTCAGCCCCACAGGTGACGAATTTTACATTATACGTTTAAAAAGTTTTTTCCAAATATTTCATACAAGAATACGTTGAATTAAAAATATTCAGAATAATAAATTTTTTAATTTAATTCTTATTCTTCACCTGTATGTACGTTTTAAATTAATGAAGGCAGGTATATACATTTTCGCCTGTCGCAAATTTCATATAACTTTTGCTAAAGTGTTACAGTACGTTAAGCGTTCAAGAACGCTCAGGCGTTCAAAGTAAAAACTCAGCATTAAATTATACAATACTTATTACTTGATTATAAATAATATTAACATAATTATTTTTTTATAAGTTTCATATATAAATTTTCAGTTATAGTATTATATCCTATCCTCGATGTACGAGATGTATGTCCAAATTGCTTTCACACTCACTGCTTCTGGTTTTGATTGTTCGTTGGTAAAAGTGTATATATGTATATTACAATTGAAGATCTTAATCATATTCTCACAAAAAATGTAAATGTAAGACATAATTAAGAAACTCCTGACAGCAAGCCATGTCACCTGGATGTCACCTTCTACCTTTCCATAACCTTCAATGAACACATACGCGTTGTCTAACAAAGCCGCGTATGCCATGGGACGAGTTTATCCTATACTATACACGAAGAGTAAGTCACTCCATAACAAAATCTAGAAAACTTATATAAGGCCAATGATATCCTATGCGAGTGTCGTGTTTACAAAAGTTTTAAAAATTCGTAGTTCATTCGGAACATTGATTTCAATTTATTTGTTTCAAAACATATCTTGTTTCTACAATATCGTTATCGCTTAACATTGACAATGTAACATAAGTTATATTTAAATGTCGCCTATTGTTCCATTCTAGAACAACCCAGACGAAATTAATCAAGACAGATAAAAAGTCAACATTTTATTTACATATTTGTTTATTTCGACATACACAACTCGTATATCTTCAGAAGTTTGTTCATGTCCGAATACTTAATCTAATTTGATGGAAGAAACAACTAGTACTGTATAAAATACATGATTCCGATTTCCTTGTTTTGATTACCAAAATTACATTGACCTCCCATGAGACCTTGAGACCTGGAACTCCCTCCCTAGAACATCTAACTCTTCAAGACATTTGAGCTACATCTCAGTTAGGTTGACGCACCGAAAAAAAAATATAGGCATCCAAAAATATATGGGTGTCTTGTTTGATACACACAGCGTCTTTTCCAGCGCAGATGACTCTCCTGTTGACTAGTCGCAGTCATACCATCAGCGCTCCACGTCGTTTCAATGCCTCAAAACGTCGCCTCAGACGTCGTCCTAAGCCTGTAACGAGTATCAAATACTCATTCCGAAAAACCATATTACATGACAAACAAAATTTTTTATTTATATTCCTTCCATAACATAGGAACTATCACTTCAGTACATAACTACCAATATCTAATGTAAGGTTGAAACCGTCACAAGTCGTAATCTGTTTTCACATTAGACAGCTTTTGGACGCTACCAGAAGTTCATGTTATTCGGAAGGTAGTAGACGTTCATGGTAACCTCAACTACATATTTATCTAAAATAAATTATATTCTTCTGTCGTAGTGTAAGCGATTCTCTAAGCCGGTTCATTTGGCATGTATAGAAGCAACAAAAATCTTATGATATTTCATGTGATGCCTGGAGAAGTAAAACGCAGCTAGATGTAATTACAATATTCTAATTACAGCTATATTTTATGTCTCCGTGCAGCACGGAATGCTTCCATTGTTTTATTTCATGCATCTAAATGACATTGTATTATACACTACTTGATACAACATGAAAATCGATTTATTTTTAGATATTCGTGCATCATGTAGATATAACAATATTATTTTTTGCTGCGCAGATATAAATTCATGGATTTCTTGTAATATTAACATTGTTATGTATTTTTTATATTTTGAAAGTTTATAATTTTAAAACTAAATAAAAAAGAAGGCAAACAAGACCGATAAAAGTTGTCTAGTCTTAACGTCCTTTTTAAGCTAAGTTTCGACGATTCAACTCTTTGAATGGCGTCTCTTTTTATAAGCTGCTAATGATTTGGAATTCTTTTTTCGAACTGACTATATACTGTTGGCTTTCCTGGATTTCACAGCGTCAGCAGGGAGGAAGGGCGAGCGCAGAAGAATGCACAAGCGTACACACTTATTGAAGACCAAGGTCTTCGAACAGTGCGTGTTGCCAGTGATGACTTACGGATCGGAAATGTGGTCGCTGACTATGGGCCTCATAAGAAAGCTCAGAGTCACTCAGCGGGCGATGGAACGGGCTATGCTCGGAGTATCTCTACGTGATCAAATCAGAAATGAGGAGATCCGTAGACGAACCAGAGTCACCGACATAGCTCATCGTATCTGAAGTGGCAATGGGCGGGGCACGTAGTACGTAGAACTGATGGGCGTTGGGGTCCTAAGGTGCTGGAATGGCGACAAAATCATGGATTGTGGCGATCCCGTAAGGAGACCTATGTCCAGCAATGGACGTCCACCGGTTGAGAAAGAAGAAGAAGAAGAAGACACACTTATAGGCTAACCGTTTAACTCAGAACTCACCTGCAGGGTTTATGGACGCGGAGATATTACAAGAACGGGAACTGAGATAGTTGCGGGCGGTCACCTCTGGTATATCACACTACAGTCGCTCGCTTCTTAAAATACTTCCCCAACCTTCGCGCCCTGTACCCAGTAGACGAGGTCTGAGTTAACCGGTTAGCCTATAGTCCCATCATATTGCTCAAATGCCGCTTGTCATGTTTGACGCGTGCAGGAATTGTGAATCCGGCTGAGTAGAATAAACCACCCTCATTTCTTACCGAGGTGTCGTAAAAGGAGACTAAGGTAAGTCGACCCACCGTGTGATATCCGACTGAGTAGAATAGACCAACCTCATTTCTTACCGAGGTGTCTTAAAAGGCGACTAAGGTAAGTTGACCCACCGTGTGGTATCCGGTTTAGTAGAATAGACCATCCTCTTTCTTACCGAGGTGTCGTAAAATACGACTAAGGTAAGTTAAATAAGGTAAGTCAGTCAGGCGGCCGGTAATAAAACGCAGCCAAATCATGTGACAGTATGTTTATAATATGTTCTGCAGATCCCACTTAGAGTGGGGTAAGGGTAGGAGGATGATGATTATATGCACTTTACTTGCGTTAAAATATCTTTTTCCATCGTCGATATAAGTGCGATCTGTGCACCGAGTACTGCGTATAATAATGAATTAATTTTTATCGATTGAACATCTTTCAGTATTCTCGAGATAGGGCTTACGACTAGATTTGACATGCCTTTATATCAAATCATCAAATCAAATCAAATCAAATCAAATCAAATCAAATCAAATCAAATCAAATCAAATCAAATCAAATCAAATCAAATCAAATCAAATCAAATCAAATCAAATCAAATCAAATCAAATCAAATCAAATCAAATCAAATCAAATCAAATCAAATCAAATCAAATCAAATCAAATCAAATCAAATCAAATCAAATCAAATCAAATCAAATCAAATCAAATCAAATCAAATCAAATCAAATCAAATCAACCGAATCAAATCAAATCAAACAAATCAAATCAAACAAATCCAATCAAACAAATCCAATCAAATCAAAATATCTTTATTTAAAGAAGCTCTTACAAGCACTTTTGAATCGTCAAGGATCAATATGATTAATGAAGCTACAACTGGTTTGGAATGTTGCTCTTACCGAGAAGAACCAGAAAGAAACTCGGCGGTCAATATAGTTCTTCAATAACCTAATGGGATCATAATAGTTAATGACGGGGACACTTAATGTGTAAGCAATCTAGAAAATGCGACACGTAGCAGATTGGTTTCAGCATGCTTATGATTGCAGAGCAATAGTAAGGTAATGATGTAAATTGACTGACTGTCATTTGCTATTTTTTTTTACTTGAGATTTATTATTTCTAATGGTTAGGGATAGATGAAGTCTAAAAAGGATGTGTGCGAAACTTGGAAGATATAGACTTCTCTTTACAATACCTACATAGCATTGGTACATTTTAATCTTTTAATTCAATTCAACAATGTAACATTTTAATAATCTATACAATTAGATACATGCAGAATTTGTGAAAACCCATGTACTAGCCGCCACCAATAACACAATACACAAGCACAACAATTGTTGAGATTGTGGTGGTGAATGTGTGCAGTGCTGGTGTATTGTTCTGTTATCGAAGACGGGTAGTGCATGAGTTTATAAGAATTCTGCATGTATCAGGTATGAGAACGAATAGTACACTACATTTAGCATTACATAGGTATATTTTCATTTATCGCGGATTATAACTAAATAATATTTTCATTACTTTTGTATTATGGACTTCCGCAAAGTAATTAATTCTATAAATTAAATATATTCTAAAAATATATAGGATTTGAATCATTATTAATTAAGCATTAAATGAGTCTTCCGACAATTAATCTAGTTATTAACAGGGCCGTAGAAAATAATAAATAGGAAATAAAAGATAAGAAACAATCTCGTACTTCCGGTCCATTTGCCTCGAATCAAAAGCTTAATTGCGAAACTAACTTTAAAATTAAAAAAAAAAACTTATTGTAAACGATCTAAATTCTGTAGCAAGTCTATATCATCTCGAGAACTCTTTTGTTATCACTTTGTAATATAAAATTATTGGAATAATTGAATTGATTGGAATATGGTTATGATAATTCTCTCGTCCAGTTGATTTTCGAGAGCCATTAAGAGATTATGCAACAAATATGGTGGAGAAACTCAACGATTTTTGTCCTTCATTATTATAAATATTTATATTTAATAATATATTTATATTTATACTTATTCAAATATCATATTTCATAATATTTCCATTTTCATGCGCTTATGCCACTCTACGTGGGGTCGTCACAAGATGTTTTAAACATGACGCAATATGATGCAGCTAGGTATTTTACGACCCGCCGCCTGTCTGATGTCTTACCTTAGTTGCCTTTTACGAAACCTCTGTAAGAAATGAGGGTGGTCTATCCTACTCAGCCAGATACCACACAGCGGGTTAACTTAGCTTAGTCGCCTTTTACGACACCTCGGTAAGAAATGAGAGCGGTCTGTTCTACTCAATCGGATACCACTCGGCGGAATATTCATTTAAATATTAAAATTTTTAAGGATGCCATAGACGTTTTTTTAGACTTCGACGGTTTTCTTAAAATGAAATTAAATTATGACAAAAATTTGAATTCCTGAATCAAAATGATTATGACAGCGTTATGTGACGAAGCTGTAGGTTTCAAGAGCGGATGTTATTGCCATTACTTTCTCTGGTCATTCGAATTTCAAATTATTTTGTTGTCATTATCAAGCAAGCGTAAACATGTTTACGCGCCTAAATTGACCATTTGACACGTTTATTTTAAAGTCAGAGGAGAACATCAGTAATTTAATGTCATATATTTATAAAATCTATATTTAAAAATATGCGACAGTAACATATTTTGCAAGTAATCGATCAAATGAATTAGCTATCGTCATTAATATGGATTAAGGTGATCATTGGAGTCGAGCTTATTTCCAACGGTATAATCTGTGGACATAAGTAAATTATACCTACTATAACAACCATAGAGTAGCCAACCTAAAATGTGTCCGTCGAAAAATGAGGCATGATAGCATGATACATGATGATAGCATTAAAGCTTTTCTACATGAAATATAACTGTTTTGTATAAATATAACTCTCAAGTTAATATAAAACAATTTGTTGTTTCTTTAATTCCGGCTTTATTTATGTATATTTATTTAACACAAGTATGTCTAGTCCACTTTGCAAGGCTTAATTCAAAGATATTATGAATAACAGCTATAAAAAAATGTTCCAATCGCCACCAAACTTTACAAGATGATCTGCTACTCTAATCATACTCTACGTGACGTCAGCAGAACCTTAGTCGTCCTTTACGACACCTCGGTGAGAAATCAGGGTGTTATATTCTACTCAGCAGGATACAACACGGCACTTCTTCGAGCCCGGGTGTATATTTATATTTAAAACTAGCGGCCTACCCTGCTTCGCACGGGTATAAAATATATAGCCTATGTCACCCAGTGAAAAAAATGATTAAAATCGATCCAGTAGTTTTAATTTAGGTATTCATTACTGCCCGTGGCCCGCACGCGTTAAATTTGAAGAAAAACATTTCCCCTCTCCCTATACCAAGAAGATTTCCTGCTATATCTAATATCTAAATTCATATACTACATATTTACATTTTACATTAGTCCCTATATATTTTATGTTTAAAATTAATTACAGAATGTCTTTATATACAACATTCATAGCTTTGTTATCATTAAACAATACAAAAATGTTTTCTTTAGAGGTTACTCTTAAAAGAGCGACATTTAGTTGCGCGTCCGATCGCTGCTAAATTCGAAGTGCTATAGGGCGAAGCGCGGTCTCCTTGCGGGATTTTAAATCAGTGATATCTTCGAAAATGTTCATTTAAATTACATGCTGTAAACGGTCATATTGATCTATATTAAATCAACAATGTATTTAAGGTACTTTATTGGATAAGGATTAATGGCTATATTGTATAAAAATTGCTTCGAAAATAAGGCATTCTTTTTCGTAAAAAGTTAATGACAAAAAATGCTATTGTGGGTTATTCATAAGAGATAGACATATGCCATCGCGGACTTTTCTGTAGACCTTTTCAATGTGTACAAATATTTAGTACATCATTTTGACAAATCTCGTAGGGTTTTAGGTAGCCTGTGTTTGCAATGTAAGCTGCAAAAAAGTAATTATTTACGACATCACATTAGAAACCTCAAAAATTACAGTTTTTTTCTACTCCATATTGAATGTTATTAAACATATAAACCTTCCCCTTGAATCACTCTATCTATTAAAAAAACCGCATCAAAATCTGGGATATAAGGGACAAACAAAGAATGTGACTTTGTTTTATACTATGTAGTGATAATCCTTATAGCATGATTCAGTATTCACGCGCGATGGCTTATTATTAGCGTATTTCATGTATAACTTTGGTGTTTCTATACCGATTTCAATGATTTTTTTTTTATACAATGGTTAATACTATTCACTTTTTTATTTAGGGATGACTGAGAGTGATATAAACGTAGGAGTAGACAAATATAACCAGAAAGCTTCGAACTGCTAAGCTATCGGGAGTTACACGTGTTATTGTGAGTCAACCATAAAAGATAGACATATGCTGTCGTGGGATAGTTTTTATATAATTTTAAGGAGAACATTTCCGTCATACATGATTTCTGTGTAGCTTTAACCATCAAGGTTGCACACGCGACGGAAGCTTAAAAAATGGAGTAACTTCTCCCGTTTTCCCAACATTTCCCTTCACTGCTCTGCTCCTATTGATTGCAGCGTGATGAAAAGTATACTATAACCAGCCCAGGAGTATGAAAAAAAATTGTACCGAGTTTCGTTAAAATCCGTCGAGTAGTTTTTGTTTCTATAACGGTTATACAGACAGACAGACAGACAGACAGACAGACAGACAGACAGACAGACAGACAGACAAAAATTTTACTGATTGCATTTTTGGCATCAGTATCGATCCCTAATCACCCCCTGATAGTTATTTTGGAAATATATTCCAGTTACAGAATTGACCTTTCTACAGATTTATTATAAGTATAGATTCTACTCAGCAGGATACAACACGGCACTTCTTCGAGCCCGGGTGTATATTTATATTTAAAACTAGCGGCCTACCCTGCTTCGCACGGGTATAAAATATATAGCCTATGTCACCCAGTGAAAAAAATGATTAAAATCGATCCAGTAGTTTTAATTTAGGTATTCATTACTGCCCGTGGCCCGCACGCGTTAAATTTGAAGAAAAACATTTCCCCTCTCCCTATACCAAGAAGATTTCCTGCTATATCTAATATCTAAATTCATATACTACATATTTACATTTTACATTAGTCCCTATATATTTTATGTTTAAAATTAATTACAGAATGTCTTTATATACAACATTCATAGCTTTGTTATCATTAAACAATACAAAAATGTTTTCTTTAGAGGTTACTCTTAAAAGAGCGACATTTAGTTGCGCGTCCGATCGCTGCTAAATTCGAAGTGCTATAGGGCGAAGCGCGGTCTCCTTGCGGGATTTTAAATCAGTGATATCTTCGAAAATGTTCATTTAAATTACATGCTGTAAACGGTCATATTGATCTATATTAAATCAACAATGTATTTAAGGTACTTTATTGGATAAGGATTAATGGCTATATTGTATAAAAATTGCTTCGAAAATAAGGCATTCTTTTTCGTAAAAAGTTAATGACAAAAAATGCTATTGTGGGTTATTCATAAGAGATAGACATATGCCATCGCGGACTTTTCTGTAGACCTTTTCAATGTGTACAAATATTTAGTACATCATTTTGACAAATCTCGTAGGGTTTTAGGTAGCCTGTGTTTGCAATGTAAGCTGCAAAAAAGTAATTATTTACGACATCACATTAGAAACCTCAAAAATTACAGTTTTTTTCTACTCCATATTGAATGTTATTAAACATATAAACCTTCCCCTTGAATCACTCTATCTATTAAAAAAACCGCATCAAAATCTGGGATATAAGGGACAAACAAAGAATGTGACTTTGTTTTATACTATGTAGTGATAATCCTTATAGCATGATTCAGTATTCACGCGCGATGGCTTATTATTAGCGTATTTCATGTATAACTTTGGTGTTTCTATACCGATTTCAATGATTTTTTTTTTATACAATGGTTAATACTATTCACTTTTTTATTTAGGGATGACTGAGAGTGATATAAACGTAGGAGTAGACAAATATAACCAGAAAGCTTCGAACTGCTAAGCTATCGGGAGTTACACGTGTTATTGTGAGTCAACCATAAAAGATAGACATATGCTGTCGTGGGATAGTTTTTATATAATTTTAAGGAGAACATTTCCGTCATACATGATTTCTGTGTAGCTTTAACCATCAAGGTTGCACACGCGACGGAAGCTTAAAAAATGGAGTAACTTCTCCCGTTTTCCCAACATTTCCCTTCACTGCTCTGCTCCTATTGATTGCAGCGTGATGAAAAGTATACTATAACCAGCCCAGGAGTATGAAAAAAAATTGTACCGAGTTTCGTTAAAATCCGTCGAGTAGTTTTTGTTTCTATAACGGTTATACAGACAGACAGACAGACAGACAGACAGACAGACAGACAGACAGACAGACAGACAAAAATTTTACTGATTGCATTTTTGGCATCAGTATCGATCCCTAATCACCCCCTGATAGTTATTTTGGAAATATATTCCAGTTACAGAATTGACCTTTCTACAGATTTATTATAAGTATAGATGATACTTTTACCATTTCTCTGCCACCTATAAGACAAGTATTAAGTTATTTACTTTGGGGACAGACGACCGTGTGTGTAAGTGTATATTCATTCCATATATTTATACATATTTATGTTGTCATACTTAAACAATAATACCAGATGTTTCTATAGACGCGTTGAAGAGGAAATTGCGATTCCAATAGGAGCAAAAATTGATAAACACCTATATATGATCTTCCATTAAGCTTTGATATCTATAAAAGCATTCGTACAATCATTCACAAATTTCTCAATAAGTTAATATGCAGGTAATCAAATGTAGCCATGTTAATAAGTACAGTAGAGGCGAAAATTGCTATGTTGTAGATAAAAATATTTGACATCACGCGGCAGTTTGTACACTCGTTAAGGGCTTATAATGCGGCCCTACGTTCATTATCTCTCACGGTTCGATTGCCACTCTCAATGCGTGGTATCATTAAGTATAAGTAACGATATAGGAGCAATTTTTATTTTATTGAAAGCAATGGTATTAAACAGATTTAAATCTGCAGAAGTGACGATAGAATTATTTTTCTATTATCCGCATTTGTTATGAGAATCTATGTAATGCTAAGTGTACGAAGCAGGCAACGTTCACATACCGGTACATGCAGGATCAGTCACCACACGTATCATAAATACATGCTATCGGGAACTTTTTTATAGATCTACAATTATCTAGTACATTACTTTAGTGCACGCGAGTAAAGCTCCCAGCAAGTGAGTTTTTTTACAACCGCGCGATCTCTTCAATACAATTTAAATAAAACTGTAATGTACTATTAACCTAAATTTTCCGGATAAACTGCGCAATTTTTTAGTAAAAACCATACAAAAATCCGTTAAGTAGATTTAGAGATATTAAATCACACATAGACAGCTTTTGGGGACTCTAGGATTTAATAATAGGTATAGATGTCCCGTTTGCCAAAATAAGCTTAATCCACGCTTAATCTTATTAACCATAAGTTTTTTCTTTTAAGAATAGGTTATCTGCGATCTACTAACCCACTTGGTGACGGATTAATGACATTGAAGTACGAAGCGAATGAACTTAATCCGCGTATTTAAATTACATTTTTTTCCACGATTGTACAATGATGAATCACAACACTGTATTCTGTAACGATGCGGTTAAAACTGGTGTTAACAGAACAAAAAAATAATAAAGTGTTGTACGCTAAATTGAAATATCATTTGCGCTTGTACGACGCGGAATAAAAATATCGTAAATACGAAAGGTACCGTTATTCAATTATTTACGAGAAATACATGTGACCGTGCAAAGAAAATGCACGTGAATTGTGATATAATTTGTGAGGATTATAAATCCTGTTTTATTTAATTTTCAATAAATCGTACGTGAGTTTTAAACTGTTTATGGAAGACCTTTATGTTGCTGGTTTTTAAATAAATAATAATCTGTGTGTTCTTAAATAAACACCAATAAATAACAGGGCGAACAACTTCTTCGTTGGACCCAGAATATGGAAGTTATAACATTCTTTGCTTCTTCACGTGTGGAATGCGGAATAGAATAGACCACGTTTCTTACCGAGGCGTCGCAAAAGGCGAAAAGAAAGGTAAATTGACCCGCCGTGTGGTATCCGGCTTACTTGAATAGACCAGCCTCTTTCTTACTGAGGTGTCGTAAAAGACGACAAAAGTAAGTTGATATCAGTCTTTTTTAGATAAAAAAGTATATAAGAAAAGAAAAGTATATAAAAATTTCGGTAATAAACCCAATTTAAATAAGTTTCTTTTAATTTTGATTTTACGGAATTTTTTATTTTATAAGGCTATCAAGAAATTATTAGTACATGTGAATTATTGTAAAAAAAATGAATTGTAAATAGTAAATATTTTAATAGTAAGTGTAGTAAAGTACAAATATTTTATCTATGTTATAGACAGCAAAAGTTTGTGAGTATGGATGTATGTTTGTTACTCTTTCACGGCGAATACGCTGAACCAATATCGATAAAATTTGGCACAATTATTCCTTATACACCGAAATAACATATAGGCTATAGAAATCCAGTTAATTCTACAGTAATAGGATAACATTGAAAAGCGCCATCTATTATCGACCTATCACACGACAACAGTCCACGCGAACGAAGTCGAAGATAAAAGCTAGAAATATATAAAACGCTATTTATATTCGATTGTAATAAAGAAGATGCCCATTACGGAAATTGCTCATTACTTGTTAAGACATTTTCATGTAATATGTCTTTTAAAGTCGTGACTCTTTTTATTGACTACACTCTTAAGTCGCCAGATTTATACTAGTCGATCGCACTCAATCGTTATTTAATATCTACTGCGTTAATAGTGACCTTATGTACTCGATATAAATTCTTGATGGAAAGCATGATTGTAAAATGGCGGATATTTCATTAAACCTTATTTTATTTATTATTATTAATCATTATTAACTAAAGACGTTACCCAATCGCTCGATTTGTAACTAGATTTTTTATGAAAGTAATAATAAAATTATTTTGCTATCTATGTTTTATAAAATGTATGTTTATAATGTTTAAATGTTTAATGTTTAAAATGTATGTTTTATAAAAGTAATAATAAAATTATTGTGCTATAATCCGCGATCAAGTAAAATAGAAAATATATATAATGTTAAATGAAGAGCGGACAATCCGTTTTCATACCTGATACATGCAGGGTAAAACACATGCATAAACCTCCACCACCGCCACCACAATACAAAAGCACTACATGCGTTCACTATCACAAACTCAAAAATCGTTTCGCCCCGCAACCGAAGCATCATCAGGAGATAGACTCCACGACAAAATTGCAAACGTCGTTTTTTATAATACCTAAATTATTAATGGACTAAAACACCATATTAAATTTTAAAGTAAATCGGCATCCGCCTGCTTTTATCCCGCTCTGAGTGGAATCGACACAATATGTTATAAACATGCTCTCACATGATTTGGCTATGTATTTTACGACCGGCCCCCTGACGTCAACTTACCTTAGTTTTACTCCACCTCGGTAAGAAAGAGGGTGGTCTATTCTTCTACTTCATATGATTCATGGGAAATATCAACATCATTAGAGTAAATTTCATTGAAGGCGATCATTAATGGTAAATGGTGAATACTACACCTTATTTTAACTTTTTTTTTTTTTTTTTTTTTTAATGTCAGGGAAACCCATTATGGGTCGTCACCGCCCGACGGGGACGAGCGGCGGGTATGTCGGACTCTCACCGACTAAAAACCTGACAGTGCTCCACCACGCTGCTGGTGGCGGGGACAGGGTACCTATGAAGACATTGCCCCCCATCCCCGCCAGCAGCAGCTCTGTACCCCGGAGAGCGCCACCTCCGGGTCGGGGCCTCTCTAAACCTCTCTAAACAGTGGCCCCACCCTCCGCTAATCGATGCATCGGGAGCACCAGATGCATCGACCGCCTCGGGGACCTAACTCCAGCGAGCGTCCGATGAACCCCGTTCGGATCGCTCGGAGGTCCCCGTTAGGGCGGCATGCGACGGGCTTCGGCGAGTCGCCTGCGCCCCGCTCGCCTGCGGCGGATCGGATCCAAGGACTCGACTTCCCGGATCCGGCCCGCCGCCTCCTTCCGCGAGATAACGTCCTCGCAGAAGGAGGCCATCGCTGCCCACGATTCCTCCCTGTCCACCATGGCACGAACCACGGTGGGCAGGGAGAGGTCGTGCCCCACCTCTGCCACGAGCTTCGCCCGCTGAACTGCCCAAGCTGGGCAGTCTGCAAGCGTGTGCAGCGCCGTGTCGAACTCGGCGCCGCACTCGTGGCACTCACCAGTCGCTTCGCGCTGGGCCACCCGCCACAGATACCTCCCGAAACAACCATGTCCGGAAAGTACCTGCGTCAGGCGGAAGGTGAGGACCCCATGCCTCCTGGCGACCCAACCCTGGAGAATGGGCTGGATGGCTGAAATCGTCCAGAATTCTGCGCTGGGTGATTCCAGCCGCCGCCTCCATTGGCGGAGGAGCTCCATCTGAGCTACCCTCCGCCAATCCGTCTCCACCGCCGCAGAGTTTCTCCCCATTGAACGGGAATCTACTTTGCGGCGGTAAGCCTGAGCAAGCACCTTGGCCTCTAGATCCCAAAGAAGGGACCCAGCCAAGGCGCAGGCCGCCTCGCCGGAGATGGTCCGGTAGCCCCGCACTATCCTGACCGCCACAATCTTCTGCGCCCCGACCTTATTTTAACTTTGCCATTACAGCAATTTAAAAACACTATTAAGGAGAGGCTGATACAGAAAGCCTACTATACTGTTGAGGATTATTTAGACGATAAAAATGCGTGGATATAAATATTGTTCGACCCCGTACAAGATAGAAACAATTAAATGTAACTAGCATTAAGAATTGTATTTTTAAAAAGAGCAATCGCCGAGTTTCTTGCTGGCTCTTCTCGGTAAGAACAGCTTTCCGAACCAGCAGTAGAGTTGACGATTCAAAACCACTTGTTTACAAGTTTATTTGAATAAAGAATATTTTGAATTTGAAATTTGAATTAATATGCTCTTAATAATTAATCGACAAGCAAAAAATTTATTTATTGTTATCGGGGTATCTTGTGAGTGAACACTTGTATGAACCAATAACATAATACTGTTAAAAACTACTTTTATGTTCAAATTTCAATTCGGGAACAATTTTGTGACAGTGATTTCCACGCAAAGCAGCTGGCCCAACTATTGAAACATAAAAAAAACACGGAAGGTCTAGAAAGTGACGAGTTTTTCTCTAAACCGGATGTCATTAGGGACCAATACTAACTAACTTAACTTTCATCGGTTTCTTCAACATTTTTCCAGTACTACATGCCAACCCATTAGTTCTACTTGTTTAATACCTGAGCATCCATTCTAATATTATAAATTCTAATATTATAAAAGTCTGTCTGTCTGTTACGTTTTCACAGCTAATCCGCTGGATCCACAAACAATTTTGTCATTATAACAATTTAAGTTCACTACCTATCAAAAGGACTAGCCGTGTGGTATACGGCTGAGTAGAATAGACCACCCTCATTTCTTAACGAGATGTCGTAAAAGGCGACTAAGGTAAGTTGACCCACCGTGTAGTATCCGGCTGAGTAGAATAGACCACCCTCATTTCTTAACGAGATGTCGTAAAAGGCGGCTAAGGTAAGTTGACCCACCGTGTGGTATCCGGCTGAGTAGAATAGACCACCCTCATTTCTTAACGAGATGTCGTAAAAGGCGACTAAGGTAAGTTGACCCACCGTGTGGTATCCGGCTGAGTAGAATAGACCACCCTCATTTCTTAACGAGATGTCGTAAAAGGCGACTAAGGTAAGTCGACCCGCCGCGCGGTATCCGGCTGCGTAGAATAACCGGTTTAGTAGAATATACCACCCTCTTTCTTACTCGAGATCATTTAGCTTTCAAGGCGTTAAGCTATGGAATGATTTACCAGTATCAATCCGCAAATCTCTTTCCCTTTCAGTATTTAAGTTACAGATTAGAAAATATTTATCTTAAGTAATTATATATTAGTAGCATCCTTTTATCTATTTATTTTAACAAAATTATTTAATAGATTAAATAGTTCAATTTATATAAACTTTTTTTTTCTCTATATGACCCGCACTCTCTTTCTTCTTCAATTCTAGCCCTTTTCCTTCTATTACTCAAAGGTTGATTGGAAGAGATCCCTTTTAGGGATAAGTCCGCCTTTATACATGTGTTTTTTTTTTAATTTTATTTATTTTTCTTTCTCTTTTCTAAATATATGTGTAAAAAGAACAATAAATAAATAAAATAAAATAAATAAAATAAATCCGACCAGCCGTTTCACGACGGCGACATATTTAATCAAATTCAAAATATTCTTTATTCAAATAAACTTGTAAACAAGTGCTTTTGAATCGTCAACTCTACTGCCTTACTTTGGTTAGTTAGCGACGATGCTGTGGTGTGCAAATCCTTTGTAAAAGAGTTACTTCTAATAGTGAGCGTCTATGGAAGGATAAGAAATACGCATTGTTATAACTACATAGTTTTTAATAAGTGTATATTATGTATGCATACGCGTATGCATAATTTAATATATGGGAGTTATACGTGAGAATAAAAATTTTCCCTTCTAGGGATAAATCCGCCTTTATACATGTGTTTTTTTTTAATTTTTATTTTTTTCTTTCTCTTTTCTAAATATATGTGTAAAAAGAACAATAAATAAAATAAAATAAAAAATAGCATGTCGTGACATATTTTCTTCCGAAAAAAGGGAAGAAACACATACAGCAAAGTTGAGGTTCCTTGAACACTTAAGTCAGACACAAACGAAGTCATGGGTACAACAAGTAAATAATGAATATATGGGACTTATAATATATATTACACATACACACATGGTCCTGCGTACCCAAAGTAAGTAACTTATTACTTGTGTTATGGTAGACAGACAATTGTTGAAAATATACATAAATCATTTTTAAATATACACTTAAATACAAATATACACCCCGACTCGAAGGCCAATAAATTTATAGAAAATGTTGTCCCTCAGCAGGAATTGAACCTGCGATCCGCGAAAGTGAAGGCAGGATCACTACCCATTGCACCAACGGATCAGTTCTAGCCAGACATGTTCTTAGTAAAATAAATTTTCTGCGATACAGAAATATCATTTTTTATCGTTAACTGGTATGCGTTCAACCATTATATTCTATAATTTATCACATCTCATAGTTAACAGTAGTGTCCAAGTTAAGAACGATAATATACTTTTAACAGTATTTCCTTTTTTAATTAAAATGTTGATAAAATGAGTCAAATTGTAAATAACTTATTCATGAACTTATTTAATGGGTAGTACCTGATTGATCGGGCCTTGCTCGGTTTTTTTTTTTGAGGTAAAAATACAATAAAAAAGTGCAGGTGATATCTGAGACTCGATCTGAGGTATTTTCACTTTTTTAGTCCGCTTGTTTTCCACCGAGCTACGAGTATTAAAGCTTTACAAATGGCAAAATTAACATTTGCTTTAAATTTATATTTAATCAGTTCTTTAGTGAATGAAAACAGGGATAATACGACAAATTATTTTGGTATAATCCGCGATAAAGTAAAATAGAAAATATATATTATGCTAAATGTAGAGTGGACAATCCGTTTTCATACCTGATACATGCCGGATACGTAAAAAACATGCACAAACCTCCACCACCGCCACCACAATACACAAGCATTATACATGTTCACTATTACAAACTCAACAAACCCCAAAACCGAAACATCATCAGGAGGTAGACTCCCCAACAAAATGGCAAAGCTTGTGTATTGTGGTGGCGGTTTCTGCATGTGTTTTTATGAATCCTGCATGTATCAGGTATGAAAACGGATTGTCCACTCTACATTTAGTTTTCTATCACTTTATCGCGTAAAATAATTTTATTATTAATTATGTATTATAGATCTCCGCAAAGTAACGCCTGATTCTTTTAAATTATTTGTAATGTTTGTCGGAAAAAAAAAGAAAAAGGAGTCTATGTTGGTAAGTTAGTACAACTAGAATCCAGTATCCTGTTTTTTTAGGAAATAATGACGAGGTCATATGGTAAAGGAGGAATACCGCTTAACAATACTTCAGCACTTTCGCTATAACGTCAATATTAATACCATTGTTACACATATACTAAAGTTGGTCGTGTTTTTTATCTGTTGATACTATCATAGTCCATCAATCAATCAGCAGGTGGCAGTGAGAAGGGTGAGCAGGACGCAATACTATTATTAACGCATCGTAGGAGAAAGGTAAAGTATATTTATTGTAAGTGCAGATTAAAAATAATAAAACTATCCAGTTAATGAATTTCTTGCCCGTTCGCATATATTTCGAACGCAGATTAAAAATAAGTACATGTATGACCGAATCTTGCGCCGTAATTTTTTTAAAGATATAAAAATGTAATAAAAAAATAAAAAAGCAGGTTACATGTGGAGTTCGATCACAGGTTTAAATGTTTTTGATCCGCCCGTTAACCTTTGGGCTATCACAGCATCATGTTTGACAGATAAAATATCATTTACAAGTCAATTCTACATTTTTCAATGGCCGTAAACAGGGAATAAACGACATCTTTTTTTGATGAAACTTTGCTAGATCGTTCATCCCCTTTAGATCTTTTTTCTTTACTTCTTCCTTCATCTTAACTTAACTTTCCCTTGACTGAATTTCTGTACCATTCCCATTCCTAAGAAGGCAATAGACCTTTTTGGCAATTTACAGACATTATATAATCAGATATGGTAAAAGGTAGCACAATTTTTTTACAAAATCTTACCTAAAAGTAGCAGAACTATGTCCCATGGGACATGTAACTTTATTCTTCGGATAGGCCAAATTATATTTATACTAATATATAAGGCTGAAGAGTTTGTTTGTTTGTTTAATCTCAGGAACTACCGGAGCGATTTTGAAAATTCTTTCAGTGTAAGATAGTCCATTTATTGAGAAGGCAAGGAGCACTAGTAAAAATAGGACAGAAACGGCAAAATTTAAAGTTCTCCTTGCGTGGGCTGAGTAAACGGTAATAGTTATTAAAAAATCATGCATTACAAAATTGTCCCTCCCTAAAAGGTAAAAATAAAAGTCCGCGACACCATATGTCTAGCTTTTAAGGATAACCCACTTTAACCATTTTTATGGTTATCGGAAAACTGTATTACTGTTTTAATCTATCCATGCGAGCGGAGCCGCTAGCGATTGCTAGTTATCTATATATACAGCTGTGTGATATCCGGCTGAGTAGAATAGATCACCCTCATTTCTTACCGAGGTGTCGTAAAAGTTGACTAAGGTTAGTTGACCCGCCGTTTCAAAATAGAAATAAATATGGGGGTTTATATATCAGATTAGTCTAAACTAAACTTTCTCTTCTGTCGTAAGCATTTTAAACCATGTTAATGTACAAATAATAGTGCAATTACAGTCTTTACATTAAATATCACAATGAGTATTCAAGAAATGTTCAACCACACCTCGATGTATAAATTGCTATAATAACACATTTTAAGACTCTTAATGCTTTTAGTTTTCAAATTATTGAAATAATGATAGCCTTTGGAATTGTACTTTGAGTTTAATATGGGTTTGATAATAATTACTTAGGGCCCAAAAACTGTGATAGCTTAGCGATGAGACCGTGCGACTCTTTCACGGGGTCACGGGTTCGAACCTCGAGTAGACACCGATGAGTTTTGCTGTTGAAACTTATGTGTCTAATTAATAATTGTAATTTTCACTTGAAGGAAAACATCGTGAGGAAACTCGCATGTCTCAAAAAAATCAGGGAATATGTGTAACCTACCAATCCATATTGGAGCAGCGTGGTGGGTCTTAGCTCCAACCCTTCTCTATAAAAACGGAGATAAGAGGCATCTTGTGTAATGCGATTATTAGTACAAGAATATTTTGAATTAGTTTTATTTTATTTATTAATAAGATAAAACTAATTAAGAATTAATGTTACTGTGAGAAATCACATTAAAAAAATTTATTTTATTCTTTACAAACAATTCATTACATAAAAAACATTACTTCCGTAAGTTTCAATCTACAAAAAGGTTTTATCGCACCACCAATTTCCCGAACGAACATCTTACTCGGCTTTTTACTAAAAGGAAAATCGTGAAAGCGGCACCGCCGACCAAATAAAACGACAAATATAAATTACTTCACGTAATAACGATCCGGCGAACCTCTAGCCCCGTCTAACGCGCTAATGAGCGCCAATCATTTAATTGCCCCGCAAATAAAAGCCATGGCGAAGCTAAATTATGCTACTGTAATTTCAAACGATTCTGTACGTGACATGCTGTAACGCTTTCCCCGTAAAACCAAATTCTTAGACCTTCCCCGCCCCCCGCAGGCTTTTACGTCGCGGGCGTCAGAGGGGTGACTGCGTAATATTGGGAAGATAAAGTTCCGCACCGAAAATGCAACGGTGTGCAGGCTAAATGCAACCTGTCAAAGACTCGAGTCACAAGTTCAAGAGCAGCCGCACTAAGCATATAGTGTCAGAAAGGCCGCAGCTTTCGCGTTGGACGCACGTGACTTTAAGACGCGGACGAGTCGTGTATATGCGTATTCTATTAGAATTATTAAACGAGTGGTTTTTTTCGCAATATAAGGTTTTTGCTGTCAGGTCGTCGGACAACCAACGATGCAGAACTTCATAAGGTCAGTTAAGCTTAACAATTTTTAATTTTTTTCTATTTTTAAGTTTCTTCGAAGTTTTAATTCTCGGGAATATTCTTTTATTGCACGTACGTGGTTTTAAACCATATGAATTGTATTGTTTTCGCCATAACTGTGGTCAACCGTCAACCGCGCCAAAACAATGGGCACACGACGCTCATTTCCCATAATAACTGGTGAAGAACTTGTGGGAAAATAGATGGAGGACTATTAAAATATTTTATTATGATTAAATGTTAAACCAACTTGACTTTTACAGGTGTGAATAAAGGTTTAACATCAGTTTTTAATAATATATAATATTATAACTGTTTGTAAATTATTTAATAAAAATATCCTAAATAATATTACATTACATGATCATCAAATTTATATCTATTGATTTTTTTATGATTAAAATATTCAAAACTTTTTATGCCAAAATTATTATTTATAATTTTGACATCAAAAAACCCACGGAATACACAAAAATCATAAAATCACATTATACTCTTTATTATTTAATATGATAATATTAATAAAATATTTAATGTTATAATATTATCTAGTACATCATCG
This sequence comes from Morpho helenor, assembly GCA_029227775.1. Taxonomy (NCBI): domain Eukaryota; kingdom Metazoa; phylum Arthropoda; class Insecta; order Lepidoptera; family Nymphalidae; genus Morpho; species Morpho helenor. Next base: position 3,151,234 of record JARGCU010000019.1, on the reverse strand, counting down.
CTTAACTGATTCTTTTGTCAGTAAATAATGTATATTTTACTTAAAAATATTTTATTTTATTAAATGATTAAACCTAAAAGAAGCAAAAAATCCATTCATAATATAATATTTTATTAAAATAGAAAACCTTAGTTTAACAATATAAATAAACCAAGTTTACTTTAAAAAAGTTACGTAATAATAATGACTTTATAAATAAGGTCTCATTGAAAGTAATATGTTTGCAAATTGTCAAAATGCACTAAACTTAATAAAATATTTAAGAGACAGCATTCTTTCAAAATAAAAATGTACTTAATTGCAGAAAGCACTTAACTGTGTGGACATATTTCTGTAATAATATATGCAGGAATGTTCGACTTACAATACACGAGAAAATTGAATCTTTTGGCTTTGAGAGTAAATAAATTTGTGGGTAACATAAATTTTTATATATTATCTTAAATTGTTATATCTCTAGCATTTTTGAGATTTGTTTTAACGACTATGAAACGAATCTATTTATGTTATACAAATGGAAAAAATAATTTGTCTATAAAAATGGGCTAGGGTGTTCAGAAAGATTTAGTTATGGCCTTTCATTGCCCAAGTTCATTAACAAAAATATTTAGCTTTACGTTATATAAAACTGAGCGCTTCCGATTTCCATATACTTCTTCTCGATCAATGGACATTTATCTCCAATGTAAGCCTAAGTTATACTCATAAATGTTTTATAGATGTTCCTAGAAATTATAGGTGTTGTGATGCTGGATTCCAGCCACTTTCTTTGTCGTTTTTGAGATTGTTTGTGCACTTATTCATGGTTGTACGAACCGTGATTTTCATTGCGAAACGCTTTTAAAACTCTATGCTTATCCTTCTTGTCTCTGGATATTACTTCCATAAAACTCCCTGTATTTTCTTATTTTGCTTTTATTTAAATATTATCAACTAGCAATCGCCATCGGCTCCGCCCGCGTGGAAAAATTAAAACCGTAATATAGTCTTTTGATAACATTAAAAATGAATATAGTGGGTTAACCTTAAAAGACATATGCTGTCGCGGACTTTTATTTAGAACTTTTAAAGGGGAACAATTTTGTAGTACATGATTTTTGAATAACTATTACCGTTTACTCAGCGCACACAAGGAAAGGATAAAAAAAGGAAAGGAAAATTTTGTCGTTTTCGTACTTTTTTTATTGCTGCTCCTCTCCTATTCATCTACGCATTTATAGCCTTCTTTCATAAATGGACTATCTGACACTGAAAGAATTTTTCAAATCGGTTCAGTAGTTCCTGAGATTAACGCGTTCAAACAATCAACCAAACAAACAAACTCTTCAGCTTTATATATTAGTATAGATTACCTTCGATCGTTCGAAAATTTCAAATTTTAAATGATGAAATCATAAATTGTAACTGCGACTACTTCAGACAAATTTTATATTTAAGTCGTTGCTATAAACCATCGTACTAGAAATACCAAATCCGGTCAAACCTAGTAATTAAAGTCTCTTAAAATTGGACTAAAGAACCGTTATAAGCCATATGAATAGCGTAATTTGAATAAAATATGGTATTTGTAATTTTTGTGGTGGACGGAGAATTGATTAGGCGAAGGTGTGAAGGGAACGGCGTACGTACAGTAATTGCACGTCAGCTTGATTTATTAACAAGTGTAATACGGTAATATAGTGGATAATAATTTAAGCGGTAAACTATGAAAATTGTTTATAGAGGACCGCGCGCACTGAAGTTTAAAAATAAAAGAGTAATAACTACTATCATTAATGCGCCGTGTGGTATCCGGCTAAATTGAATAGTATCACCCTCTTTCTTACCGAGGTATCGTAAAAGGTGACTAAGGTAAGTTGACTCACCGTGTGGTATCCGGTTTAGTAGACTTCACGTAATAACGATCCGGTTTAGTAGCATTCAGTGATTTTAAGAACTACACAATAAAGAAGAAATATAACAATGCCTATCAAAGTTCTCAAACAAGCAATGAAGCCATAGTAGTTAAAACTCAATTGCTCTAGCCTGTAATTCGATCGGTCGAGTTTGATTGCGTTTCATCGTCTTTATTAGGGAAATACCGACGTTGTAACGCTAGACGGCCAATTCCGCTATGAAGGTTTTAACTTCTCGGTTACTTTGTCTTGATATTTATTTAGAAAGGCTCATCCAATACGTTAACGTGCGTATTGAATAACCGCACAAAGAGATGTAAAAATTTGTATTGCATTTATTATTGCTACGTTAAATATTCAATATCATCATCCTCCTGCCCTTAACCTACTCTAAGAGGAGTTGGCACGACATGTTACAAACATGTTGTCACATGATTTGGCTACGTATTTCAAGACCGCCCGCCTACCTGACGTCAACTTACCTTAATCGTATTTTACGACACCCCGGTCAGCAAGAAAGTTTTAAGACTAACCACATTTTAACACTAGAGTAATGACATTGAAAGTGCCATGATGATAATAAAAAAAAACAAATGTTAAAGACTTTTATGAAAACAATTTTTTTAGAATAGATAATAAATTAACTTATTATTTTTTTTAATTTAAATATAATTACGTGTGTTTAATTAATATTTATAAAATCTTGGTTAGAAATTTTGAAACACAAATAAAACCATTTCTGCGTAAGTGACTGAAACAATTACGTTAATTGTCATAAATTACCTACTATTATTAAATAAGCAAAATTACGCCACTATGTTAATAAACTTCTGAATTTCTTACTACAAATATTTACAGAACTTATTTCATTCTCGCAACGAATTTGTAGCGTCCTTTATGATTATTAAGCACTTTTATATTCCTAACATGCCCCGAAAAATATTTTCTAATCCACAGTGCACATAGACCTTACAAAGTGTAATTTAACGTATGTATTTCCCTAAAATTAGTTTGTTGAAGTACAAAAAGATTTTAGAAAGAAACCTTGATGCTATTCTATCCTCTTGGAGCGAATAATAAAGACTATTTTCTGATGCACGGTTTTGTGATAAATGGCCAGCGGACACGCGTACGAGATTATTATCACTGTCTGGAACCCTTTCAGGGTATTAAGTCCAATGTAATATTAAATTGCAGACGCGTGTAATAAAATTGGAGTGTAATATTGTAATATCGAAGTGCTAAAGCTATAATGAACTTTGAAGCTATCATTGACCGTCAATTTACAAGGCGCGGATTCGATTGCTTTAGATAAGCTTATAAAGTTTTTAGGGAGCAAATTTACTGTTTTGTATATGGATTTAATGGATCATTTTAGTGTATTTTCTGGGATAGGTACCGTAACTTGTTTTTAACATTCACCCGTTGACATAGGTCTCTTCAAGATTACCAGTTAATATATGCCATAATTCTCCTGCCATTATCCCACTTTAAGTGGGGTCGACACAACATGTTGTAAACATGTTGTTAAAGGATTTGACTAGGTATTTTATGACCGGGCACCTGCCTGACGTCAACTTAGCTTAATCGCTTTTTACGACAGCTCGATAAGAAATGAGGGTGGTCTATTCTACTCAGCCGTATACCACACGTCAGGTCCACTTTCCTTAGTCACCATCTACGACATCTCGGTAAGAAATGAGGGTGCAATATTCTACTTAGCCGCATACCACACGGCGGTATGACTTAGTTGCCTTTTACGGCACTTCGGTAAAAAAGAGGGTGTTCTAATCTATTCAGCTGGATTCCGCACGGTGGGTCAAACTATCATAGTCATCTTTTACGACACCTCGATAAGAAATGAAGGTATTCTATTCTACTCAGCCGTATACCACGAGCGGGTCAATTTACCTTAGTCACCTTTTACGACAACCCTACTACCACACGGCGGTTCCAGTTGATATATGTATTTCAATATTAACGGTCTTATTCATAAAAACAGCTTATAGAAGGTTTTAGAGACGTTTTAGTTAAAATGCTCTATAAGCTTATAAGACGTTCCATAAAATTGTTTATTCATAAACCTTCTATAACTGATCTATAACTAAAATGCGGTTATAAATCCGAATGTTGCCATTGTTAGGAATACTGGCTTCCAATTGGCCGATCACACCGAATTCGCCACAGATAATATGCGTCTACATACCGAATAAGTATAACCATAGACATTATTACGGATTAAAAAATATTGTATACGTCACGGGGTCGCCTTTCACATAGGGATGTAACTTGGAGTAGAAAAATCGATGAATAAATAATCAGTTTTCCCCTTTAATTTAATATATTCGTATCAAAATAATCGATTTTTTCTGAATATTTGAAAAGTTGTCTTTTTTAATATTAATAATTAATAAGAATAAAGGCTAATTAAAGTGGACAACTACCAATAAATAATAACAGATGCACTGTTTGTGAAATTCAATTAAAATGTCTACATATGGCTAAATTGTTTTGATCCATTAATGCAAATCTTATCTTAAAAAATTAAAAAAAAGACTTAAATAAGAAGATATAATAATATATAATTAAAAGAATCGTTCTTTTTTAAATTAATTTAAAAAATAAAAAACGATTATTAAAAATCGATCATTTTACTGAAATTATCGATTAATGTAAAAAATCGAATTTTTTACATCCCTGATAAAACAAACGACAACTGACACACTTCAATTTCAATCCGTAAATACGTCAAATGTTGTTTTCGTAATAATCTACTGTAGAAAGTCGGCCATCTTTTACCTTATAGCACTGTTATAGTAGGGTTCTGGGCTCTATAAAGTTATAGTAGACTTGTAGAATGGTTTAGTGCTAAAATGCGTATATGAATAACACTTTTTGTAAAACGTACTATAACGAGTCTATAAGCATGTTATAACTTTTATGAATAAGACCGTAAATCTATTGTTAAATAAAAAGTATAAGACCGCACACACACCATAATAACGGCCGGAGAGTTGGATATTTCTTTCATTTCACGTTTTTCCAGCTTACAATCCAATTATCGAGTAGGCCAACTCCGCAGACTAGGCTCGAGGAATCATAGCGCATTTCCATTGCGCTTTAAGACGATATGACTCACGATATTCGACTATAGTTCATAATATCTAAGTGACCGACCTTTGCTCAGTTTTGTAGAAGATTTAAAAACAGATCCAATTTGAATAAAAGGGAAAAATAATAGGGCTGGTGATAAATAGACTCGATCCGAGGTATTCTCACTTCGAGACCGTTTGATCTTTACTGAGCTATTATTACTTTGCATGAAAATATTCGCGTTATATTAAGTAATTGTTCTAAATTTGAACATTAAGCTACTTTCATAATTCTAGCAACAAATTTTAAGAAATTTAATTTAATCTTGTCTGTGTATTGAATTTCAATACTTACACCACTTTAAAAACGCCGTGTGGTATCCGGCTGAATAGAATATTACCACCCTCATTTCTTACCGAGATGTCGTAAAAGGCGACTAAGGTAAGTAAACCCGCCGTGTGGTATCCTGCTGACTAGAATAGACCAACCTCATTTCTTACCGAGGTGTCGTGAAAGGCGTCTAAGGTAAATTGACTCAACGTGTGGTATCCGACTGAGTAAAATAAACCAACCTCTTTCTTACCGAGGAGTTGTAAAATACGACTTAGGTAAGTTGACGTCAGGAAGGCGGCCGGTCGTAATATACGTAGCCGAATCATGTAACAACATGTTTGTAACATGTTGTGCCGACCCCACTTAAAAATTATTTATAGAAGTAGACGTTACTATAATCCGCGTTACAAACGCGTTGTTGTAAAAAAAGCAGATTATAGCTAAATAATTCTATCATAACTTTTGTACCACATTAAAAGAAAAAATATCTTGACCATATATCAAACGTATCTACTAAATTATTTCAAGGAGGCTAATACTAAAATATATTTAACTATTGCGGAATACTTAAATTATAAAAATGAGTGGTTATAGCTATTCTTCGCCATTATAGAAGATAGCAAAGATAATAAAAAAGAAATTAGTTATAAAATTTATCTTTAATATTTAAATGAGTCAATGTTGTATGTATATATTGTATCTTGTATGTATATATAATATTGTATGTATATTTTCCGAATCTCGGAAACGGCTCCAACTATTTTCCTGAATTTCAGCATGTAGGGGTTTTGGGGGAGAAAAATCTAGATGATGATAGAAAACAGGGATATAACGTCATTTTTTTTAAATAAAACTTATTTTAAAAAAATGACGTTTTATCCCTGTTTTCAGGCTTACATTTTTTTTTTACTTTACGTTGAATACAATCACAATTTATCGCTGTCAAACGTAAAGTCATGGTAGTTCATTTGAGGTCCAGAGAGGTGAAAATACCTGGGATCGAGCCCCACCTGCACAATTATTTTTTAATTTTTCTTTTTAATTTTTTTTTTTTATTTTTTTTTTACATAATTTAAAAAATTACCGAGCACGGCTCGGTCACCCTGGTACTATTTTTAAAAGAGCATCCGAGTTTTTCTTTCTATTTCTTCTAGGTACGAACAGCTTTCCGAACCAGCAGTAGAGTTGACGATTCAAAAGCACTTATTTACAAATTTACATGAATAAAGAATATTTTAAATTTGGAATTTAAATTTGCCGTGTCGTGTTGGTTCAATGGAGTCTGTATGATGGTAATATTTTATAAGTAGTTCTGGATGCAAGCCAACTACCACTGCGAATTGCAAGCATTAAGAGTGCGCCCCTGAATAATAGATACGCTTGCAGATAATTTTCTTTTATTTCCGACATTTCCGAGCGATTAGGTGTTCATTCCACAGCGCTTATTTTGTTTCTGCATTTATTTAACGTCAGATATTATAATTTTGCCTTATATTTTTCTTAGATTCTTTATTATTAACTTCCGCCGTGTGTTATCCGGCTGAGTAGAATAGACCACCCTCATTTCTTACCGAGTTGTCGTAAAAGGTGACTAAGGTAATTTGAACCACCGTGTGGTATCCAGTTGAGTAGAATAGACCATTCTCTTCCTTACAGAGGTATAAAATACGATTAAGGTAAGTTGACGTCGGCCGGTCGTGAAAACCTTCTCCTCCTCCTGCCCTTATTTACATTCTAAGTGTGTTCGGCACAACATGTTATACACATGTTGTCACATGATTTGGCTTCGTATTTTACGAGCGGCCGCCTGCCCGACGTTAGCTTACCTTAGTGGCCTTTTACGACACCTCGGTAAGAGATGAGGGTGGTCTATTCTACTCAGCCGGATTCCACACGGCGGGTCAACTTACCTTAGTCGCCTTTTACGACACCTCGGTAAGGAATAAGGAAGGTCTATTCTTCTTAGCCGGATACCACACGTCGGATTATAGACTTTAATACCCACGAATGACTTAGGTACTTTTGTAAAGCGCAAAGCAGGAGCCGTAAGCTTATGTCGGTTCCGACTTTGTCTAGCAGCGCAATAAACTCAAATACATATCGTGCAAGTAAATAATTGCCGGCACGTTTAATTCATTAAAAGCTTTGTCATTATATTTGTGTGTGGGCCTGGATTCCACGAATCCGGGATTGAGTAGCGTGACGTCTAGAACGCGATGACATACAACAAAGTTAATTAAACAGTCCTTTGAGTTAACCGCGGGTTTGACAAATTTACCACTATTCGCCATAAGCTTAATCTCACATGCCGTGACGTAAGAAAAGACTTATGACTGTGGCTTGCGCACTTTTGAAATGTCCGTATTTAAAAGACTAATTGCGCGAATCCAAATCCAACAATTGTTTTATATAGAACTAGCTTTTACCCGCGACTTCGTTGGGACTGTTGTCGTGTGATAGGTCGATAATAGATGACGCTTTTCAATGTCATCCTATTCCTGTAGAATTAACTGGATTTCTATAGCTTATGTTAGTCCGGCGTATAAGGAATAATTGTTTTTTCATCCTAATTTCATCGATATTGATTCACCGTATTCGTTTGTAACGACCATCCATAATCACAAACTTTCGTATTTATAATATTAGTAGAATGCTAATCCCCAGCATTGACGCCTATATGTCTAAATTGAAATTATAATCCAAATAATTCTTAGAGTAATTATCTATAGAAACCATACTCTATGGTTTCTATAGATAATTACACTAAGAATTACTCTTATCATTGAAAATTCAAACATTATACAAAAAAAATACATTAAAATGATTTGTTCACTCTTTGGAACTGTATAATCAATAAGTTGTGGGATATACTTTATATATTCTTTAAACTCAATTTATTATGCTTACATATAAAAGTTTGAGATGTATTTTTATACGCATTATTTATTAAATCGCGATCTACGGACGACGGCAGTACAGCATCAATTATTTTTTATCAAGCGAGTTTGCAGCCAGTCGGTGTTCTAAAAATAGATTAAAAATACAAAGTCACAGTCTCCACAGATAGTGCAAAAAACGGAAGAAAAACGAACGAGGTTTATAAACATAGAGTTTTTACTATTATTCAAGAATCACACATTGTTATATTTATTACATGGTCTTGTCTGCCGCTAATTGGAAAATTATAACTTGTATAAATTTCTTGATTGGCATACCAAGGGTAGACTTAAATGGGACCCATAAAAGCTTAGGGTTCTTAAACGGAATTACAATACGTTCAGAATAGATACTAACTGCAGAATATATGCCTCGTATGCGTCATGCAATTATAGTCTGTATGAAGTACGTATTAAGAAAATGAATAAAATAACAATTATTCAGTTATAAACACGTTATAACTGAATAATTTTTATGTACAAGTCTTAAAATCTATGAATTAGCTGTTATGTAGATGAAGCATGTACTGTATTTTTATTTATACTGAAACTTTAAGTAAGGTTCAATTTATATAACAAATAATATCCTGAAGTGAAGTAATTTATTTAATATCTAGATATCAGTCAAATATCTAAGAATTGTAACAAACTGCGATGAAATAAAAAAAAATAACTTGTGATATATCATTTTATTTGTATCAGTTTTCAAAAATTTGTTAGATAAATTTTATATGGCAGCGTGCCAAAAAATCACCATTTACTGTCTATGGTTCTATATAATAATTAATACACTAAGTGCAATACGATTAACATCATTCATTATCAACTTATACCTGATTGATTATCTGTGATTGTTTTGTGATTCTTGATAAAGTCTTCCAAGTAAAGAATACTTATTTCCAGATCTCTGTCGGTTAATATGACTTTAGAAACTAAATATCACAGCCAACAAAATGGCGAAGAAGGTACAGATTGCATATAATTGAAACTACAATTTAAATAATAAAACCTACATAGTTATTCCCGTTGAAAATGCCAACATATAATCATCAACCCGCTATGTGTATTGTAGAGATCTAATTTTGCTTATCTCGAATGCCGCATAGCATCTAAATTGGTCCATCTACGTCGATATTATGAGATAAATTAGACCATTGTTAATTACTAGACAGCTCATTCATGGTGCGGCAACTTAGCTGCAACTATCTTGCATCTAACAGTTTGAGAAGTGCTCCTAAGTTAAGTGTAATGTAAGTTAATTTAAAGCAATAAGATACTTGTTCTAAAATATTGTCGAACATTAAAATTTAGGATTTTTCAGGAATACTTAATATATCTATTGTCTATGACAATTCAATAACTAACGAAAAACATGTTCTAAAATTTAAAAAATCTTGAAAAAAGAACACTGGATTAATGGATTTCAGTCATAGAGTAATTAAACTTAGACTACTGTAGCCAGCCGAAAATGTGACATATAACAATAAAAGGACGCAAATGAGGGTGATCTATCTGTCTCTCTTTTTTTATATGTGATGTGAAAAAGATGAAGTATACGAGTTTCATCTTCCTTCTCATTATTTATTGTATCATTGTCACTTACAGACTTACTAAGTATAATAACTCTATGATTTTTATAAGAAAATTTCATGCATTCAAATAACGTAAAAGAAGCATTCTTTAAGGCCTTCTATCTTAAAAAGGAAGAATGATGATCGTTATAAATTAAGCATTTTAGCCTCTATGGTCTTTGTAAAAAGGGGAGCCATAGGCAAGCCTTCCCCTTATTTTATTTATAATAACTCTATGATTTAAGTTCGCCGGTACTAACTAAGATCTGAAATAACTTTAATAAGGCAATAAAAAGTCTGTTGAGCCTATGTAAACCACATAAATCATATTTTGAGGAAATAAGCCAATTTCAACCCATGAAATTATTATTTCATAGGTAACGCCGTGTGGTATCCGGCTGAATAGAATAGTACCACCCTCTTTTCTTACCGAGGTGTCGTAAAAGGCGACTAAGGTAAGTCGACCCGCCGTGTGGTATCCGGCTGACTAGAATAGACCACCCTCATTTATTACCGAGGTGTCGTAAAAGGCGACTAAGGTAAGTTGACTCACCGCGTGGTATCCGGTTATGCAGAATAGACCACCCTCTTTCTTATCGAGACGTCGTAAAAGGCGACTAAGGTAAGTTGACTCACCGTGTGGTATCCGGTTAAGTAGAATAGACCACCCTCTTTCTTATCGAGGCGTCGTAAAATACGACTAAGATAAGTTGACGTCAGGGAGGCGGCTGGTCGTAAAATACGTAGCCAAATCATGTGACATATTTATAACATGTTGTGCCGACCCCACTTAGATTGGGATAAGGGTAGGAATGATGAAGCCAATTTCAAAGTTTTAATTCCATCTTCTACATCAGACATATTTCTGTCACAGTTGATTGACACGCGTTATAGAACGCGACGTTCGCTTGTTAGCGAAGGAGTGCTAATTTGTCGCCCACTGTACATCTATCATTTTACACACTGCACTTATGAGCTCGGCATCACTTATTACGTGAGTAAGTATGCAAATATACCATTATTAGAGTCAATTTGTTTTAAACTACCGACAGATCAAAGAAATTTTTAGTCACGAAGTTTAAACGCACAATTTTTTTTAAGTTAATGTCTCGATTTAAAGATTAATTGTTTCTTCAAGTGAGGCTGACTTTTGCAAGAAGAAATCGCACAATTCTGCAGGCTTTTCCATGATAGTATGAGGATATAGGAGGTTGAAGTAAGAATTTCGTCCCAATCAACAAATATCTATACAGCTATACTCAATGTTAATAGGATGATATTTATTTTTGTCATTTTTTTAGGTTTTTTCATAATCGATTTACTTTTAAGTTGCTTATGAAGTAGAGTTTTGAGATATCATTATTACTCATTAAGAATAATATTCAAATGGAATAATAACTTAAAACTAAAACTAAAGCTAAAATATAAATGGAATACAAACGTTAATTTTGCTGTCATTTGTAAAGTTGTAATTAGTTGGACACGAGCGGACTTAAGAAGTAAAAGTACCCGGTATCAAATCCAGATATCACCAACCTTCCTTTTTTATTTTTTTAATATCTTATAAAAAATTCCGATCAAGGCTCGGGAAATCAGGTATATTATATGCAATAATAATCACTTAAGTAATAACGCCGTGGGGTATCCGGCTGAATAGAATAGTACCACCCTCATTTCTTACCGAGGTGTCGTAAAAGATGACTAAGGTAAGTCGACCCGCCATGTGGTATCCGGTTGAGTAAAATAGAGCACCCTCTTTCTTACCGAGGTGTCGTAAAAGGCGACTAAGGTATGTTGACCCACCGTGTGGTATCCGGTTGAGTAAAATAAACCACCCTCTTTCTTACCGAGGTGTCGTAAAATACGACTAAGCTAAGTTGACGCCAGACAAGCGGCCGGTCGTAATAACGCAGCCAAATGACAGCATGTTTATAACATGTGCCGACCCCACTTAGAGTGGGATAAGGGCAGGAGGATGATGAATCACTTAAGTAATAATAAAGAAATAAATCACGTATGTATTTTATAACACGTTAGTCTTCATTATAGGCTTACGCTTAGGCTATTGATCATGATAACCATAGACGATAGACGATCAATTACGACACTATTAGTAAGGTACATGTTCACTTCTACAATGATATACACGTTTAATTAACTTTTTTAATTTTCTGTAACAGTGATCTTAAAAAATAACAGTAAAGGTTCACAAATTATATTAGGATAGATAAGCGATAAGCAGACCTGTTTTTTATTAGCTACAAAAAACAAAACGCTTATTATTTAAAATTTCATACAAAACGGTCAACTACTACATGGTCAATTACTAGTGCACTTAGCTTAGTATAGAAAAACAAAAAACAAATACAATAATCATCAGTAGAAAAAATATAATTAATTTTTTCAACTATTTTTCTTGTTTGCTAAATTTGAATACAGAACGAAATTATTTATATTGCATGACGAAATAAAAGTTATAAGTGTACACTCACCTCAACTCTATATCTTAAGCATTGTTTATGATCATTGCTTTCTAAGGTGAAATATAATTAATGTATTAAGCCGTAACCATAGAGTACTTTATAGGTAGCCGTAACTGTCCTACCATTTTAACAGCATATGAGATTTATTTAATCTGTTAGTCGCTATCCTTTAAAATATCACAGCGGAGGTTATAGTTGCCTATGCTAAATACGTTTATCTAATTGAATATATTTTTTAATTATAATTATTTGGGATATAAAAATTTCATCAAATTGTTTTTTGCCACCATAAAGCGCATTAAGATAAATTCGATAAAATATAGGTATAAGATTTTATGTATCGAATTTGAACACAGATCTGACCACTTGACCGCTTTTTAATCACAACTAAGTATTTATGTTTAACCATCAAAAATCATCAAAAAACCACCAAAAAGTCATATAATGTTAGAGTCCTCTTTGATAGTCGTAATAAAGTACTGGTCTGAAAAACTTTTTAGTTTGAAAAACTCAAATTCTTCAAAAATTCAAAAACTCCATTGCAATGAACCATAATCTTTACAAATTGTAGCAACTTACAATTGTAACATTTAGATTAATTTGTAAATAATTAACAATTACAATTGATAAAATTGATTGATAAAATTTATTAAGTTTTGTTAGTTGTTGACTTAAGTTGACTGGCCTGTTGGCGCAGTGGGTAGTGACTCTGCCATCAGCTCCCCCGGGCGTGGGTTCGATTCCCGCCGAGGGCCATCATTTTCTATAAATGAATTTGTTAGTCTTTGTGACTGGGTGTATATTTGTATTTAAGCATGTATTAAAAATATATATAAGTTTATATTCACCAGTTGTCTGTCTACCGTAACACAAGTATTAAGTTACTTACTTTGGGGACGCACGACCGTGTGTGTAAGTGTCCTATATTTTTATTTATATTTATTTTTTTAAATTATTCTTACTTAATAAAAAAAAACATTAGTTTAGTTGGATTGTGTCCTGGTTATTTTTCTGTAACTTATTCCTTTAAAATAAACCGCGTATCAATTCAGCACATGCGGATCTCATAGACGAGTGCGTGTCTGTAACAAATATGGTACAATTTATAGCGATATCCTAACAAGGGTTAGGATACATGTTTTGCTATCTCGAAGTCTAAAACGGTTCCCGATTAACACTTCACGCATAGACTATGAATGTAGACTATAGATTAAATTCAGTGAGCTTGAACAAATTGCTAGTTGATACCTTCCATAGTATATTGTCAAAACCTGATTCGGAGGAAGCTTGCAATTTTTTCAATCTCTTTTTGATAAGCTCCTTACAATAGTGTGATTAGTCTAGTTTAAGGGTATAATAAGGCTGACATACACATGTAGTGTAAAAGCCCTTAAATCACAGAATAAAAAAAAATTAAAAAAATGTAGACTATAGATATAGAGTATAATCTATAGTTCATCATCTAGGCCTTAGAATTTTTTTTTGAGTATATTTAAAATGTGAAATATTCCCTGATCAAATGGGCTTTTGAAGGTATTATCAAAATGCCCAATAATAATTAACTTCTAAAGAATGTTCTTACGTAGAACAACAAAAAAACCTCGACAATGACTTTATTAAAAAAGTTATATGTACTTACATAAGCTTATTTAATACTAGCGGCCTACCCTGCTTCGCACGGGTATAAAATATATAGCCTATGTCACCCAGAGAAAAAAATGATTAAAATCGATCCAGTAGCTTTAATTTAGGTATTCATTACTGCCCGTGGCCCGCACGCGTTAAATTTGAAGAAAAACAATTCCCCTCTCCCTATACCAAGAAGATTTCCTGCTATATCTAATATCTAAATTCATATACTACATATTTACATTTTACATTTTTCCCTATATATTTTATGTTTAAAATTAATTACAGAATGTCTTTATATACAACATTCATAGCTTTGTTATCATTAGACAATACAAAAATATTTTCTTTAGAGGTTACTCTTAAAAGTGCGACATTTAGTTGCGCGTCCGATCGCTGCTAAATTCGAAGTGCTATAGGGCGAAGCGCGGCCTCCTCGCGGGATTTTAAATCAGTGATATCTTCGAAAATGTTCATTTAAATTACATGCTGTAAACGGTCATATTGATCTATATTAAATCAACAATGTATTTAAGGTACTTAATTGGATAAGGATTAATGGCTATATTGTATAAAAATTGCTTCGAAAATAAGGCATTATTTTTCGTAAAAAGTTAATGACAAAAAATGCTATTGTGGGTTATCCATAAGAAATAGACATATACCATCGCGGACTTTTCTGTAGACCTTTTCAATGTGTACAAATACTTAGTACATCATTTTGATAAATCTCGTAGGGTTTTAGGTAGCCTGTGTTTGCAATGGAAGCGGCAAAAAAGTAATTATTTACGACATCACATTAGAAACCTCAAAAATTACAGTATTTTTCTACTCCATATTGAATGTTATTATACATATAAACCTTCCCCTTGAATCACTCTATCTATTAAAAAAACCGCATCAAAATCTGGGATATAAGGGACAAACAAAGAATGTGACTTTGTTTTATACTATGTAGTGATAATCCTTATAGCATGATTCAGTATTCACGCGCGATGGCTTATTATTAGCGTATTTCATGTATAACTTTGGTGTTTCTATACCGATTTCAATGATTCTTTTTTTATACAATGGTTAATACTATTCACTTTTTTATTTGGAGTAGAAAAATATAACCAGAAAGCTTCGAACTGCTATGCTATCGGGAGTTACACGTGTTATTGTGAGTCAACAATAAAAGATAGACATATGCTGTCGTGGGATAGTTTTTATATAATTTTAAGGAGAACATTTCCGTCATACATGATTTCTGTGTAGCTTTAACCATCAAGGTTGCACACGCGACGGAAGCTTAAAAAATGGAGTAACTTCTCCCGTTTTCCCAACATTTCCCTTCACTGCTCTGCTCCTATTGATTGTAGCGTGATGAAAAGTATACTATAACCAGCCCAGGAGTATGAAAAAAAATTGTACCGAGTTTCGTTAAAATCCGTCAAGTAGTTTTTGTTTCTATACCGGTTATACAGACAGACAGACAGACAGACAGACAGACAGACAGACAGACAGACAAAAATTTTACTGATTGCATTTTTGGCATCAGTATCGATCCCTAATCACCCCCTGATAGTTATTTTGGAAATATATTCCAGTTACAGAATTGACCTTTCTACAGATTTATTTTAAGTATAGAAGATATAGATTTTAATATTATTAAATCCAGTGAATATTGCAAATGAAATGTTAACTTTAAAAATATCAAATGGAAAAAATATTATTGTAAATAAATATTTTTTTAATTCTGTTATTTATTAATTTTTGAACGAGCTGTCACAGATTAATCACACAATCATATCACGTTTCGCGCGCAATGTCGGCAATTTTTCCACATCTGTCAGATTTCCTTTTGCGCTAACTGACCAATAGCTGTTTCTTTTACAGATTGTTCGATGCATTATTCCAAGTAGATGAAAACATTGGTATTCAGTGGTAACATTTATATCATAACAGTTACTGTTGAACGACTTTTTGCTCGTTCCGAATATAGTATAGAAAACTTACTTTTCACGTACTGAGCAATTTTATCTTGTTTCTTGACTGCATTTAATTGCTCTTTAAAATATTGTTTTGTCTTTAAAGTATTTGACAATATATGCATGAGGAAAGAAAGTTTAAGTTTAAATACCGACCTCGTAGAAAATTAAACTAAAGGCAATAAACAAATAATAAACTGAAGTAAATAAATTTATAAACTTCTGTCTTCCCATGATATATTTATCATTTAAGTGATAACAATAAAATACTATTCCAACAAAATAGTTATAATAGTTCTTAAATTTAAAATCTTAAAATTAAAATCAAACAAATTTCTTAAGGAAACATCAATCTTTGTCTCAGTAATTAATGTGTAGAAACCGACTATACTCAAGTCTTATTCTATCGGATGAGCCCGACTAGTTTCAAGCCCATAAGGGGCTCTTATTCATGAGCTCTTTACGCGGCGTTATTGGCGTTAGACGTGAGTATAGCCGGTTTCTATACATTAATTATAAATACCACTCACGATAGTTTAAATTCAAAAAATTTGTCTTTTAACTATACACATGTGTGCATTATTGACACAAGCAAATTAACATATCCATTACTAGAAAAAGGTGGGCAACGAACTTCATTCATAAAGCCTAAATGACACATAACTGTGACGCCAGATGCCAGTGTTGTCAACAACAAAATTAAAAATGGAATTTATTTTACGCCGAAGCTTACTTCGCTTTTAAATTACTTGAATATATAGGTAACGACATTCCGTCGATATGACGTTGCATAAGTTTGGGAGCTTTTGACTAAAGCTCTGCCGCTATGATGTGATTGACCTCTTCGGAAATAAAATTTTTTGTTCCAGATTTTAGGAAAGACTATTCAATATTTAACTTTTGGCTTAACTTTGCCTTCACATTCGGAGGCCGCCGGTTCAATTCCCGCATAGGGCTAAAATTTGTAAAAAAAAAAAAATTTAAAAATGGTTTTTCGAGTCTGTTTTATTTAAAATTATACAATGATAAATTTATCATTTCTCTTTCACCCATAATACAAGTATTAAGTTACTTACTTTTGGGATGGATGACCGTGTGTGTAATTGTCCCATATATTGATTTATTAATACAATGTGAATTTCGGCTATAGTATGTATGTAAGTAAGTAAGTAAGTAGCGGACTGTTATTATCCCACTGCTGAGAATAGGCCTCTTTTCTCCGTTTTTGGAGAGAGGATTTGGAGCATTGACCTACCACGCTGCTCCAATGCGGATTGGTAGGTTACACATATCTCAAGAATTCTCTAGAGATGCAGGTTTCCTCACGATGTTTTTCTTCACCGAAAAGCGTGTGATAAATTGCAATTATCAATAAGACACATAAGTTTTAACAGAAACACTCATTGGTGTCTGCCCGGGTTTTAACCCGTGAACTCGAAAGAGTCGCACGGTGTTACCGCTCGGCTATAGTAGTTTCGGCTAAAAGGAGCTTAATTACTGTGTCCGATTAAATTCACATATTTTATTTACTAAAAGTTTTTCCTGGATAATACGGAAGCCTTATTGAACCGGACGTAAATACAGTTTAGAAAGAAAGCGGGCTGTGGCGGGATAAACGCTAAAAGGAAATACAAGATTCTTTAAACATGTATGTTGAACACTACCACTCAATCTAACTAGAATATATGCAAGTTTTATATAATATATTTACATGTATAAGAATATTTTCTTAACTATTTATTTTACCTAATAGATTTTATAAATTACTAGCGGTCCAGCCAGATTCATTCTAGTCTATCGAGGGAAGTCTATCGATTCCCCTCTAAACAAAACTTTCATTGACTGTTAAAAAAATGTTCCGATTGCCACCAAACTTTACAGGATTTTCCGCTGGGTCACTTTTAAGATTGTCTAAAAATTCCATTAAAATCGCTCCAGCCGTTTCAGGGTCTATAAGAATCAGAATAAGAATAAATGTATTATGTCAAACCATTACAGAAGTAGAAAGAAGAAAGAAATAAAAAATAATAAGATTAATAAGTACATAAAAAATCCTAAATTATAATATAAACAAAAATTACCACCACGAACATATATATACATAATCTCTATTTTATATAATTAAATCTGTTTATAAAAAATAAATTTAATTATGCCGTGCTGTATCCAGCTTAGTAGAATAGACCACCCTCATTTCTTAGCGACGTATCGTAAAAGGCGACTAAGGTAAGTTGGCCCACTGTGTGGCATCCAGAAAAGTAAAATAGACCGCTTGTTGTCGTACTCGTAAAATACGACTTAGGTAAGTTGACGTCAGGCAGGCGGCCGGTCGTTAAACACATAGCCAAATCGTGTGGCAAATTAATTATAAAATGTTGTGCCGACCCCACTTAGAGTGGAATAACGGCAGGATGATGATGATTTATAAAAAATATTTTCTGAACAGTATTTTAAATCGATTAATAAATAATAACAAAGTGTAACATAAGATTATTTATTAGAAACGTGTATGCTTAGAATAGACGTAAATAACGTTATTCGAGTTCTACCGATACCGCTATTTCAATATTTGTATTTTCGATTTACAAATAAACGAGTGACCCGTTGATGGTGTTATGCTAATTCGATGGTAGACATTTTTCAAAGACTTGTCTAGTATTTTTAGAGGTCCATAATCTTACGATTATTATGGTTTTGTGATTTAGTTTTTTTATACCGTATTAATCTAGCAATGATTTAACAGATGTGTACAAATTTTTCTTACAAGTTGTTATAAATTCGTTACTTATGTTCATAAGCTTATTTTTTGTTACGGCAAAATTGCGGAATTAAAAAAAAAGCTTGATTCACCTAAAACTAGCAAACCATCTTACTTTTAATATAACATATGCGATGTTGTTAAAATCGCGAGGCGCAGCTAATAATTTATGTATAATATAATGAAAAAAGAAATTAAAATGTCTACTTTTATGTTTATAAACAACGAAAACAATTGTTATGAATTTACCTATAACGACAAGTTCTAACCAAAATATTATGTGATATAAGCCAAAAAAATTAAATATATAAATTTTCTTTGAACGATACTTTAATTAAGTTGACTGCACTATTCGTTTTCCGGAATGGCAAAACCCAAAGATAAGCCTAAGATGGACAAACGTAAGACATTTTTTAATAATGTTATGTTAATTTACTTGTATTATTTAATATATAATTATAATAAAAGTAAACATCGTTTTAAAATCTAAATTTGATTATTTCAAATATAATTATCAATTTTGTAAAAGCATGTTTATTTTTAAAATTAGAATTCCATGGTGTTGCCAGAGTAAAATTTTGTCAGACTGATTTTGGGCATTAATATTTTATAGGTACGTTCGTAGACACAATTAGTTCCTGGTATTTTAAAATAATAACTATGTACAATATACAGTATTTTTTAGTAATAATAGAATTCACTGGAACAAAATATGAGCTCAACTGTTTCCTCGAACTTGAGCGTTAGAGGTGATAAGTACCAAGAAAGGCCTAGAACTTAAAACCAAACAAAGACGTGTTACAAACGAACGGTACTTGGCCGTTTGTTTAATGTTTATCGGTAAGTTATTGGATCCCATTGCGAGTAGGCTCAGTATTAACTATATTGAAGACTTAACTGAGTACCTATTTTGAATAATTTGGCATAAAACTGTACTGTAAATTATACGTTACTTCTATCATTTTTACGATAAAATATTTTTTAAATCTTTATAAGATAAAATAACCTCTAAACATTAGATCGATAACTTTATCGCTCAAAATTACAAATAATAGATAATTTAAAAGAAACAAAGGTAATCACTCTTTTAATGTTTTACAAAAATAAGATTTTCTTATAAGCAAGTATCGAGCGAGATGCCACAAAAAAAAAGAGAAACACGGAAAAGGAAAGCATATACAAATAGTAATAATTAATTAATGATTTAATTAATCTAACATTAAATAAACGTTAAATAACAGGTTAATTATATTATATAATGTTATGCGCATCAAGAGTTGAAATAGAGTATATTAATTAAGAAGTCTATTACCAACTTTAAGGTAACAGCCATATCTTTTATGAAGCTTAAAATATATTTAAGATTTAATAATTATAACTTAAAGATAAACATCGACCATTGAATATTTGAAGAAACAGTATTTAAATAGAATTTCATTAGATTAGAATAGGACGAAAAGATATTTTTTTTATATTGCGTGCCGTTTAAATACATCAAATCGCTTCTTAGGCCGGAAGAGGATGTGAACATCTGTTTTTAATACAGTGGCCTGCAATTAGTCACATGTATCGTCTGAATATGATATGTTTGCTGCAAAATCTCGGTGTGGTAAATTTATTTGTGAAATGTGATAAACGATTTAGTATTGGTATTTAGTTTAACGCATTCTTAACTTTAATTATTACACCAATTCATCTATCATTATAAGTTATAAAAATTATATTTTGAAAAAAGCAACCACCGAGTTTTCTGCTTGCGTCTCGGTAGAGGCAATTTTGCAGCCAGCAGTAGAGTCTCCGATTTAAAAATACTTGTTTATAATTTAACTTAAAAAAGGAATAGTTTTAATTTGAATCTTATATTATTACTAGCAATCGCCAGCGGCTCCGCTCGAGTGGAAAGAAAACAACCGTAATATAGTCCTTTGATAACCATAAGAAATGGTTAAAGTGGATTAACCTTAAAAGTTAGACATATGCTGTCGCGGACTTTTTTTTTATTTAGAGCTTTTAGGGGGAACGACTTTTGTAATACATAATTTTTGAATAACTATCACTGTTTACTTAGTGCTCGCAAGGAAAGCTTTAAATTTTGCCGTTTTCGTAATATTTTTTATTGCTGCTCATCTCTTATTCATCTAAGCATGATTATATAGACTATAGCCTTACTCAATAAATGGACTATCTTACACTGAAAGAATTTTTTAAATCGGTCCGGTAGTTCCTGAGATTAGCGCGTTCAAACAATCAAACAAACAAACTCTTCAGCTTTATACTCGTATATTAGTATAGATATTGTTAATATTTTATATGTATATTATAAACTAAGTAGTTTGATAAGTTGATGAATAACATTGTTTTCAAATAAAAAAACCTACAATAGAAAACTAATGAAAATATTATTTTGCTATAATCCGCGATAAACATAATATGTTCATTAGTTTTGTATTATGGACCTCCGTAAAGTAACGCCTAATTCTATAAATTAACCTACAAAAGCATTTCTTAACATTTAAGTAATTTACCAACTATCAATATTTGATTATAAACAACTGTGGATTGTGCGGTTCAAGTGAGGGTAGATGAAGAAAATAATGACTGTAGTACTCGGAAACGAGACGCCGCGGCGCTCAGTCAGTTCGTGACCACGGTGGATGCAACTCTACCAAAACTTCGAACCTTATACAAAGGTAATTCGAGGTTATCGCAATGTGACCCGTTTGTTTATATATTAATTAGTACGAATCGCGAAAGTTTAAAATCTACCTATCAATATTTGGCTCGAGAAACATAGAACCAGGAAAAAAATCCATATTTAGACGCTTCTTTAAAGATGCCAAAAAAGTTTCCTTGCCGGAACCTCGAGAGTAATTTAACAAAATATGTGCGTTGGCAATGGCTTAAAATTCGTGTCTCGTGTTCGATACTTCGTGACTTAAAATTCTATAACCTTCGGAATAATGGACATAATTTTATATTTATAAATAAATATTGAGGTAAACAAAACATTTAATCCTAAATTTAAAATTGCGCAATTTGTTCGAAAATTAATTCCGCTAAATGACACTCCTGTGCGATTTTAAAATTAGAGACATCTGTCAAAAGTACGTTGCCAGTTCTTTTCCTTTTGCATATGCTGTAAGGAACCACAGAATATCCAATATCTTTATTAAAGAAATAATATAATGTTACCTATATGTATAAATAGTTTAATTTGTTAAATCTTTTGTTTTTATTTTCTAAATTTTACTTTTAATATAAACTTTTTACATTTATATTTATTTACCATCATGTTACTTTCATATTTATATTCTTCACTTAGCTTTATTTATTGTATTGTGTTCAATTCCTTCACTCATCTGTGCAAACTTTCTTAACATGCGTGTTAATTTTTCTAATATTATTTTGTGTAATAATTAAAGTGCTCTTTGTTTCCTTTAAATAAATAAATATTCTTTAAATTCATCCCTCAGGTCCTTGATAACCACAGATTAAAAAATCTATGCTTAGTCATAAAGCCGTAAAATCACACTACGTTTCAAACATCTCTACTTTCCATACAGTTTTATACTCTGTAAGCGTGAACTATTGTTGTCTCTAGCACACGTCTGACTGCGTGAGTGAATTTATTATTTTATGAGTTGTATCGATTTTTACATCAAACTAACAACGTATTTACTTTAACGGCAGGTCAAGGAACTTTTAATCGCGTAAATATCAACTTTTGATAACTTTTTTAATTTCAGTAGACAAAATATTAGACCTACACATAATTTCACTCAATTTTCGTTGCAATTTGATAATGTATGACACTCTTGTAATTATTTACGAGTAAATTATTCTATAACTTTAGACGTTGCTTAGACGTTCTAAATTTGAATTCAGCCTAAACCTTAAATAAAGCGGCGAAGTAAAGCGGATCTATAGTGCGACTGCAGTAGCTAAACGGTGACCATTATGAGAGGGTCCTGACTTCAAATCCGGGTACAGAAATTTCTATGAAATGTGCCTAATTGAGATTTTGAATTGATCATTATTTTGACATCTAATAGACAATACACATTCTTGGGATATGTGTTACCTGCCATAAAAGACACGGTTGAACTAAGCTATTTCTTTTTCTCTTTTGTTTACTTTTTAAATGTTTTCCCTTTACGGTGTATATATTAGAGTGAGAAAAAGCGAAATTATGTTCAATTCTAATTTATTGTAAATCTTTCCAGAGATTTACCTATACCCAGAAGTGGAATATAAACAGGTCATTGCAATATATCTCAGTATTGTATCTCTGTAGAGATTGAGCTGCTATAAGTGTTGTAACAAATGTTTGAACGAATTGTATGATAAACCGCGGATATGTTGATAGTTAACATTTACAGTAAGTCTAAACGGCCTTGAAAAACTAGGATTATGTATGGGGTTATCCTATTATGGTGTCTAACCTAATAATCGCTTGTTTATATAATTTATACCTTATTATGACGTATTAAAGTTTATAACATTAACATATGCTGCTGTATTCTTCGACATACTTGACATAAACCATAACGGACATTGGTCTGGCAAAAACTTGACTGTCCTTATCCGTTTGGACATCTAACGTTTATGATGAAATAACTTTTCCCTATTTTTATTTAAATACCATAGAATTTTCTTAGTGTACCGTTGACCTTCATTTCTCTATATGATAGTTAACGTGTTTATAATATAGTTTTACTCAAGTTCCTTATCATTTAATTAGGAGATGCATCAGTAACGTTGTAAAATTTTTGCTTTTTATAATCGCAAATTTTTCTACCCTCGAGGGATACCATAGTTGTAAAATTGGGCTCATTGTACGACCTTCCGCCATATCCGGCTGAATAGGATAGACCACCTTCATTTCTTAACGATTTGTCGTAAAAGGCGACTTAGGTAAGGTAACCCTCCATTTAGGATCCGGCTGAGTAGAAGAGACTACCCTCATTTCTTACCTAGGTGTAAAAGGTAACTAAGATAAGTTTTTTTTTTTTTTTTTTTTTTTTTTTTTTTTCCGCGGGGAGGAAAAATCCCTAACGGACGCTCACCAGCCCGTACTGGTAAGGAGTGTCCGATTTGCACGGACTAAACGACCTCCCCCTGCTCGCCTAGGCCAACATGGAACCGCTCAGCATTACTTCATGCAGGCCCTTTTTTTTTTCTATTTCTTCCCTCTCCTCTCTTTTTAACATTATGTGTTTTAACATATTTTCACACTTTTGCCACTCCAACTCGCTCGATAACATGCGCCTTACCATGTTGTCTGGGTTTAAGCCCTCATCATGGGTTCCTTGTACAGCATTTCTATCGTGTGTGAATTCGCTGCACTCGAAAATGGCGTGTCTAGGGGTATCTTTCTCTCCACAGAAGTAACATTTTTCAGTTCTCGCTTTTCCAATCGTAAAGAGGTAAGTATTAAATACCCCATGCCCAGTCAGCGCCTGTGTGGTCCAGCGGTCAACTTCTCCATGCTTTCTCGTATGCCATTCCTTTAGGTTTTTGATTAATTCCCTTGTCCAGGCTCCTTTACCACTTTCTGACCATTCTTTGGCCCATTCCGTCAAGGTGTTTTCCCGCTCTTCTAGCAATGTCCGTTCTTTGTTTGCAAACATTCGAGCGCGTTCCGTAACAAGTTTCGTTATTGGAACAAGTCCAGAAATAACTAAAACCGCCTCCATAGAGACTGTTCTGTAAGCTCCACAGATACCAATTGCTAGTCTCCTTTGAACACCCTGAAGCTTCTTACGGTAGAGCTCTACCTTCATTGCCCCTTCAAAAATAGGAGCTCCATATAGAATTATTGACTGGGCCACTGATGCCAAGACCCTCCTCTTGCTTGCTCTGGGTCCTCCTTTGGTTGGCATTAATTTGTTTAGCGCTTCCGTCATTCTTTGTGCTCTACTAGCTACTGCCTCTATATGTTTTTTAAAATTTAAACATTTATCAAGAATCACACCGAGATATTTAATTTGATCCTTTGGGATTGTGGTTGCGCCTTGGACTACAAATTTTATAGGGCTAAGCTTTCGTCTTCCGCTAAACACTACCGCCTCTGTTTTCTCTGGTGCCAGCGCTAGGTTTCTTTCTAACATCCACCTACTGATACGTGCTAGTGACATATTGGCTTTAGTCATGAGAGCAGCCTCATCACTAGCTACTACTGTTAGCGCTAAGTCGTCAGCAAAACCAACCAGCTGAGCCCCTTCTGCTAGTTGGAGTCGAAAGACGCTGTCGTACAATATATTCCAGAGAGTGGGACCCAAAATTGATCCTTGGGGTACTCCACTGCTGACTTTCAACGCGATGCCATTTCCCTTGTTGTCAACTGTCTTGACATATCTGTCTTCCAGATAGCTGCTGATCAAATTTTGAACATAACCGGGGAACCGCCTTTTCCTTATTTCTAGCAAAATTTCTCTCCAAGAGGCAGAGTTAAAAGCGTTTCTTACATCCAGACATATAGATAAGTTAACGTCAGGCAGGTGGTCGGTTGTAAAATACCTAGCCAAATCATGTTACAACATGTTTATAACATGTAGTGTCGACCCCTAAGGTAAGTTGACCATCTTACGTTAGTTGCCTTTACGACACCTCGTTACGAAATAAGGGAGGCCTATTTTACTGAGATAGATACAACACGGCAAAAAAAGTGAAAAAAAAATATTATGAGGAAAACTGAGCAGTATTTCAAAGAAATGCTCTTAGACCGGAATTGTTGTTCTAAGTTCGATGTCTCAAATGAGAAACATATAATTCATTCATTAATTTAGATAAGAATATTATATAGCCATATATAAACAATCTAAACGTAAAAAATTTACAAATTAGCACAAACAATTAGAACCCTAATTTATTTTGTAATGAAACTGCTTAATATGAATAATTATTCGCTAATTTGCAACTAGTGCGTGTTTAGTCTATGGTATCAATTTCAATTCAGTGTTACCAACATTGTAAAAGGAAAACATCAATCCAGTTTATACAGTCTAACTTGGCGGCATCATACTTACTGATTCGTTCTACGAAGCGGCGTGTAAAGCGTACTGAAGCGTGTAATCCGAGTTAAATTTCCTCGGATGCAGATGACATTATAGAGATGTCTGGGGCGTTTTGTTGTCTATGGCATGTCTAAAAAAGAATGAAATAAATATTTCTTTGAGAAACATTATTAAGTAACAATGAACACGATGAAATTAAATAGAGTTTTATTTATTTATTTTAATAGTACTATTTGAGTGTTAACGCCGTGTGGTATCCGGCTGAATAGAATAGTACCACCCTCTTTTCTTACCGAGGTGTCGTAAAAGGCGACTAAGGTAAGTCGACCCGCCGTGTGGTATCCGGCTGAGTAGAATAGACCAACCTCATTTCTTACCGAGGTGTCGTAAAAGGCGACTAAGGTAAGTTGACCCACCGTGTGGTATCCGGTTTAGTAGAATAGACCACCCTCTTTCTCACCGAGGTGTCGTAAAATACGACAGAGGTAAGTTGATGTCAGGCAGGCGGCCGGTCGTAAAAACGCAGCCAAATCATGTGACAGCATGTTTATAACATGTTGTGCCGACCCCACTTAGAGTGGAATAAGGGCAGGAAGATGATGATGATGAGTACTATTTGAGTGTTACCAGGGGATTAAGAGAGAAACTTGCTAAATAAATTGTGGAAAAATTATATAATCGGTCATTATTATTGGGTTATTTTATTTTTAACGGCCTCTTACTATCCCACTGCTGGACAAAAGCCTCTTCTGTATTTGTTGAAGAGAATGGTTAAAGTTTAAACCTATCACGCTGCTCCAATGCTGATTGGTAGGTTATACATATCCCAAGAATTATCTAACGGTATTTTTCTTTTAGGTATCTTCTCGATGTTTTTCTTCATAGCCTGCCTGGGGTATGAACCCGTTACTTCCTGATAGGGGTCACACTTATCCAATAACAATCCAAACATCTTAATAAAATTATTTTGCTATAATCCGCGATAAAGTAAAATAGAAAATATATATAATGCTAAATGTAGAGTGGACAGTTTAGCATTATATATATTTTCTATTTTACTTCATCGTGGATTATAGCAAAATAATTTCATTATTACTTTTGTATTATGGATCTCCGCAAAGTAACGCCTACTTCTATAAATTATTCAATAACAATCATTAAATAAATTCACTGAATTTCTAAATGACAGAGTGCGCATTATGTAGCTGCAATAAAATCATAACTAACTAACTGATGAAGTTAGTCTACTAAAACCGGACGTCGTAAACATATAGATTCTCAAAACTATAAAAGATAAAATCAACTCAGCTACACAAAAATAAAAATAGATTTTATAACGCGAAGAAGCGCTAAATCAGAATTCATTCAATTATAGTTTTTTTGACCTCGAACTATTATTCAATACCAGTTAAGTTATGGATAAAGTTTCGTTGCACAATCGACTTCAGTTCATAACGATAACGATTAGGTATCCTAACGGTATTTGACGTAGATGATTGTGTTCTTTGATTACGCAATCAGAAACTTAAGGCGATGTGTACATGAAGTTATTATAAATAAATAAATATATGGGACACTTACACGGTCGTCTGTCCCCAAAGTAAGTAACTTAATACTTGTGTTATGGGTGACAGACAACTGGTGAATATATACTTATATATTTTTAAATACATATTTAAACATAAATATACACTCATATATAGAGTGATTATACTAGAGTAGGGCAGTGAGCCTAAAATCTACTGAAAAATAGACAGTAAATGAGGCTACCAATCTATTTCTTTTTCTGTGCATTATCTGAAAATTGCATTTACTCGTAGTCAATTTAAGCAAATTGGACGGTGGAAAATAAATAAATATATAGGACACTTACACACACGGTCGTCCGTCCCCAAAGTAAGTAACTTACTTGTGTTATGGTAAACAGACAACTGGTGAATATATACTTATATATATTTTTAAATACATACTTAAATACAAATATACACCCAGACTCGAAGACCAATAAATTTATTTATAGAAAATGTCGGCCCTCAGCTGGAGGTGAACCCGCGACCCGCGGTGCTGAAGGCAGGGTCACTACCCACTGCACTTATGGACCAGTCTATATTTAGTCAGTCTAAAATTTTAAAATAATTTTCCTTTTGCATGAAAAAATGTAAAAATATTTTGAATGAGTGCTAAAAAATTATCAATTCTGCACTTATATAAATGCTGAAGAGTTTCATTGTTTGTTTGATTGATTGAACGCGCTAATCTCAAGAACTACTGGACCGATTTGAAAAAATATATGAGTGTAAGATAGTCCATTTATCGAGGAAAACTAAATGTAGAGTGAACAATCCGTTTTTATAACTGATACATGCAGGATTCGTAAAAACACATGCACTCGACACGATCCACTCTACATGTAGCATTATTTAAATTTTCTATTTTACTTCATGGCGGATTATAACAAAATAATTTTATTATTACTTCTGTATTATGGATCTCCGAAAAGAAATACCTAATTCTATAAATTATTTGTTAATAATTAATGCGTAAATGTATGGAACCTATTTAAAATCTGAACTCTGTTCAGAATATATATAGCCTACACTGCTACATAAATGAGGCTGTCGACAATATAGTTATCAACAAATTATATCGATTCCATCTTATTTACTGTTCTATTATTACCTGATAAAAGATATCGACAAGGCTGGGACTGCGCGTGGCAGGTAGCCACGGTAAATTGACGTTGGGAAGCGGAGATATTGTCTTTGTCAGCATAGGCGCTGGGTATATTGTCGATGATTATCTGTACAGATAAGATTATAACGGGATGTTGGTATGTGAAGTCTGTATCGGACTATAGACAATTTTATAGACTTTTTAATGACGGCCTTTATACATTTTTGTAGAAAATTTGAAGATGTTTTTATACTTTACAGAAACTTACGTATATTTGTTATTTTGGTAATATATAAATTGAACCGTGTTCTACCCGGTTAAGTAGAATATACCACCCTCATTTCTTACCGAGATGTTGTAAATGGCGACTAAAGTAAGTCGACCCACCTTGTGGTATCCGGCTGACTAGAATAGACGTTGGAACAAAATGAGGATGCATTTTGTTACCAACGTGTGGCAAAAGGCGACTAAGGAAAGTTGACGTCTAGAAGGCGTGTCGTAAAATACGTAGACAAATCATGTGACAACATGTTTATAACATGTTCTGCTGATCACACTTAGAGTGGGATAAGGGCATCAGGATGGTGAATAGGTATATTTTAAGGAGAGTGGAGGTCACAGGAGACACGATTTAATGGAGAAATAATACTGTCATTTTCTGTATCATACACAAGACTATGATTAGTAATTACCTAGTTAAATCCGATATAACTTATATTCTAAGAATTAGCATATAAATGATGTATTATAAAACATAACTGTAGTCTTATATACTTTAAATTTTGAATCAAAATCTAGCTAAACTTTATCCGTTATTGGATATTAGTCATGCATATATTATAATATTTTAATCCACCTGCTGTTTTAAAATATATTTTTATGTCGAGATATAAGATAAGCTAAACTAGGGTTGCCACCTTTTTTTTGAAAAAAAAAATAGTATTTTTCTTTTTGAATAAAAAAAATATAGTACTTTTAAAAAATTCAGGAAAAAAAATAGTACACATCTATTTTCAATCATTATTTATTTTTCCATGATTATTTATTATTTTTCGCTGGACAATGACAAAGGAGTTAGAGTTATTAACTAAGCCCCGTAAATTCATGGATGTTTCGTTCAAAAATTCCCTATGCAGTGCTGCGGGTGCGTTCCGTTCACAGTTGATTAAAAAAAAGCGCGACAATTGAATTAGCGATAAAAATATAGTATTTTTCGTCCTATATTATTTTTCTATAATATATAGTACAATTGACTAAAATATAGTACGATACTATATAATATAGTACGGGTGGCAACCCTAAGCTAAACATAATCGGAAACGATCACCATACTTAAATCTAAGCGTAGGTGTTTATAAAAATAATTAGGTGTGATTTTTATTTGATAAAAATCTAGTTTTTTATATATCTGGGACAAAGGCTATTGGCCGGTGAACATTTTTGCATTATGAATATCTCGTTAGTCAAATCATTGATGCTTTTTGTGACAACATATTTAAAACAGATAATCCATCACATTCTGTCGATTGCTCAAACGTTTTGATTAAACAAGTAATATGTAGGGTAATTTACTGATAAAACTGTCTCATTTGTTATTATAAATACACATTAATTTATTGTAACTGAATTTGCTTTTAGGGTTATCACTGCTCCAATATCACGATCATCCTCCTACCCTTATCCCGCTCTAAGTGCGTTCAGCACGACATGTTATAAACATGTTGTCTCATGATTTGACTACATATTTTATGACCGGTCGCCTGCCTGACGTCAACTTACCTTATTCCTCTTTTACGATACCGCGGTACGAAATGAGGGTAGTCCATTCTTAACTTATTCTTAACCGGATACCACGACACCTCGGTAAGAAATGGGGGTGATGTATTCCACTCAGGCGGATACCACACTGCTCCTCAATATGTCAAATAATAATAGTAATACAATTAGCAATCACTTTTATTGTCAATAAATAAATATATGCGTCAATTACATAAACAATACAATTTGCATACATACATATTGCAATACATGCGTTAAAAAATGTCGTACTTTTTACAGGTTGTTTTATAAGATTTTTTTCTAGCTCTCGGCAATAGTCAATAGATTGACATAATAGGTATATCATAGAATAAAATATCATTAAAAAACGCAAGTAGAAACATATAACTTAAATTGACAATACTGTCAAGGCAACTATCGATTTCACTGTTATTATGTTGTAAATAATTATTTAAGACATAAAACAGCAAGTATATTTTATATTATTAATGTAAAAACGATTTTTATTTCTTCATTTTCTCATAACGCTGCGATTTGTATTCTTAATTTGACATTGTAATTGTGATTTCATGTAAAATAATGAAAAGAACCATTTATTTACTACTTCTACTGCTAATTATAATAATATACATATTTTGCATAATTTTAAAAATAAATCTTATGTGAAAAAGATCCAAAATGTGCAAGAAATTTACCGACGTAGAATGCAATACGGCCTTTGTTCGAATGTATTGTCTAAGTAGAAAAACAAAGTTGAATGACCACACATGACGTGGCGTGGGTGACCCTGCTATAGGGTTGCTAAACTTCTACTTCATTTGAAAATCACTTTTAAAGCCTATTAATAGGAATATTCATTTATTTATTTATGTACCATAAAAAATGTTGGAAAAACATTATTGGTAAAAAAAAGTATACAAAGGTCAACTTATCGCTATGACAGAGATCTCTGCCAGCTAACCTATGAAGTTATTTGACATGAAATACATTATACAAACAACAAACTAGTACATACTTTTTCTTCAATGAATCTGACAAGAGTGTATAACCAAGAAGAATAATAAGCAATGAAACAGTTATCACACAAACCAGTTCAACGTAAAAAAAATATGACTAATATTTAAATCTATCGATCTATTTAATTCTATATTAAAATTAACATTAAATAGCGTTAGCAATTTTAACATTTGCATAATAATATAATAATTATTGTATTAAGTTGTGTATTGGGAAGTATAAATATTGGTATTAGTCTCAATATTGTAATTTCAACTTAAGAGGAGATTTAAAAATGGAAGAGGAATTTATTTTGGCGGCATTCTGTTTTGACAAAAAATAATTGTTATTAAAGTAATTAAGAATAATAAAGTGTTTAAGAATTGTTTTGATATATTTTGGAAATCTTTTCTAAGTATTATAATAATAGTAAATATCAATTAATAAAAACAATGCAACTGTAATAGATTAAACCATTTTGATAATTAGAGCTTATATTGAACGCGATCTCAAACAATGCCACCATAGAGTTATTGTTATAGTAAAGTCTTAGGCCGGCCTGTAAATGACGGTGTCACAATAAATAATGAGAGGGAAGATTAAATTCGAATACTTATCTTTGTTTAATCATATATGCACAGAGAAATATTCATGGCGCGTTCTTAATTCAAAAAATACTTATAACATTTTTAGTACTCTTTAAAAATGACAGTTACTGACTACTCACACGCACAACATAGAAATTGAAGATAAACCTGATTTGTTTTCTCTATATTGTAATGGAAACTTTTGGCTTGGTTTCCTTAATCTAGTATAATAACTTTATGATTGCTACTCTAATAACAAATTACCAAAGTCATTAAATTTAAAATGTCTCAAAATCCAAGTAAAATTTGTTACAACCCTATTTAAATCCAGTATGCTCACATTCCCACTGGCACCCCTAACCTCTCTGTACATGAGTCAATATTTGGTGGTCTTTTGTGGTCTAATTTGAGTTTGCTCGTGAGAAAATATAATTGGAATACTTTGGTGGGACGTTTATTATTAATGGGGACATTATAGAAAATTTTGGTGGCTGCAAAACTCTCTGAACTCGAAATCTAATGATCTG
The DNA here is from genome assembly GCA_029227775.1 of Morpho helenor. Taxonomy (NCBI): domain Eukaryota; kingdom Metazoa; phylum Arthropoda; class Insecta; order Lepidoptera; family Nymphalidae; genus Morpho; species Morpho helenor. Next base: position 3,118,988 of record JARGCU010000019.1, on the reverse strand, counting down.
TTAATACTAGATAAAAGTTAGAAAAATCGTTCTGTTCTAAAAAATAGTTCTGTTTCACCTCGAAACAGAACTCAACGTTTAAAAAAGTGACAATAAAAAAAAAATTATCGCCACCAATCTTTACAAGACATTCGCACATCACACATTCGGACATTCGCTGGGTCATTTTAATGATTGTCTGAAAATTTCATACAGACAAACATCCCTTTTTAGGTATATTAAAATTTCTTCTTATTATGTATCTTGCTTTACGGCATGTACAGTGCAAATTGGGCGCAAATATGCCATTGTCACGTAAAATGGCAATATTAAGATTTCATAAATATTTTTCGCAGCGCCCACATTTCTGTTTTTTACTACCTACGTTCTAAAACTGTGAAAACCTAGAGTGTAGAGCATATAATCTCAAAGACTATTTAAATATGGAAGGAAGAGCATATTTGCGGTTTTTTCAAAAACAAAACTTAATTCATATAAGAATATATATTTTTTTTATTATGTATTTGAAGGAATTTCTGGTATACATGTGATACATGTCTTTTCTGAAATTAATTAAATATATATACTTAATTGAAGACAAATTCCATATTCGAAATTTTTTGTAATGAAACTTGAAATTTTAAGTCAACCAATAGACTTTTATAATCTCAAAACTCGTTAGACGTTTTAATGTTTTAGCACTGATTATTGATTACCGTTGTTAAAAAAACTGTGATAGTCCATTAAATGTTTCCGTCTACGATTAAGTTCAACAGTATTTACATATGACAAGTAAGATCGATATTCAATCTATATTTGATAATACTTGTTTAATTAAAAACAACAAAAAATTCGAACACCGAAATTCCATTAAGAGATCTAGAAAAAGTATTCCTTTCCACTTTCACGACGTGATGAAACCTGGGTCTTGCAAGCAATTAGCATCGTTTCTATTGATCGATCTATTTTATTAATAGAACCAGCTGTGCTTGCAGCATCGCCTTCGTGGAAATCAGTGTATACAATGAACGTAAATGTAATTTTTGAGTTAACCATAATAGATAGAGACATGCTGTTGCGGACTTTTTCGTAATATTTTTGGAGATCTACAATTCTCTAGTACATTACTTTAGTGTATATCTATTGGCGACGCACGCGACTAAAGTTCCCTGCCGGCGAGTTTTTGTATTTCCCGTGTCGATCCCTTTATTTTATTCAGAAATAATAATAAATAAATAAATAAATATATGGGACACCTACACACACGGTCGTCCGTCTCCAAAGTAAGCAACTTTATACTTGTGTTATGGTAGACAGACAACTGGTGAATATATACTTATATAATTTTTAAATACATACTTAAATACTAATATACATCCAGACTCGAAGACCAACAAATTAATTTATAGAAAATGTTAGCCCTCGGCGGGAATCGAACCCGCGACCCGCGGAGCTGCAGGCAGGATCACTACCCACTGCGCAAACGGGCCAGTCAGAAATGAACATAAAATTAGTTTTTGAGTTAACCATAAGTTGCATATAACCACATGCCATGTAGTATTTTTGTAGATCTACAATTTTCTAGTACATTACTTTAGTGTATCTCTATTGGTTTACGCGGCGCACGCGACAAAAGCTCCCAGCAGGAGTTTTTTTAACAACTGTGCGACCTCCTAAACACAATTTATCTAAAATCGTACTATATCAAAACCTCCCAGTAGAATTGCACTACATTTTAGTAATAACCGTACAAAAATCGGTTCAGTAGGTTTTGCGAAAAACGAACAGATACAGACAGCTTTTGGTGACTTTGTTTGTTGAAAACAATCTGTGTTAAACATTCTTTCGATTTCTAAATCATTCAATTTCACTATAACAGCATTAATTGATTTCTTATGAAATTGGGAGTTGCACAATCTCAAAAAATCTCACAGTCGTAAAAAAGTAAGAAGGCACGTATTGACGAAATTTCACGGCTTAACAACAATTTGTTTATTTTTTGTTAGACTCTACTTGTATTGAATCTTTCAGTTATATGTTTTTAGATGTTTATATAAGTTTTTATTTAATTTCACCGCCTAAACATTATCTGCACGATTAAGGCTCTTCTCGAGCCTTCCGGGATATGTCGCGATGATGGCAAGAGACCAGACGGCTTGACGCTGGTTCCTTGGGAACGGGGACGGGCCCTAATGTGGGACGCAACATGCGTTGATACGTTAGCCTCGTCCCATATCAGGGAAACAGCGTCAGGACCTGGAGCTGCGGCGGAAATGGCCGAAACCGGCAAACGGCGGAAGTATGCATCTCTCATCGAGAGTTATATATTTGTGCCGTTTGCAGTCGAGACCCTAGGGTCATGGAGTCAAAGTGCAAAAAATTTTTTATCCGTTTTAACACCTCGGTTGATTGCCTCTTCAGGTGACAAGAGGGCTGGCTCCTTTTTCGCACAAAGAATCAGCTTAGCGATTCAGCGCGGAAACGCTGCCAGCATTCTTGGGACCATTCCACGTGGGCATGATTTGTATAGTCCTAGCGTGTAAGTTATTTAAGATAGATATAACTTGTACATTTCTGCTGTAAATAAATAATTTTCAACTCTTTGTGTATTTTCCCTATTTTAAAATGATAACTGGGACTTTTTTGTCCTATATGCTAGCCCGGTATATAAGCTTAAATTATATCAAATTGCTTCAAGCAGGCTCCAGCGGAATAAAAGCTTACCTTAACTTAGTCCTCGCCTGCGGTGCACAAGTACACGCTTTTCAATGTCACCCTATTCCTGTAGAATTAACATAGCCAACATAGATTTCTATAGCCTATATAATACCCCGGTGTATAAGGAATAATTATGTCAAATTTCATCGATATTGGTTAAGCAAATTTGCAGTGAAAAGTAACAAACATACATCCATACTCACAAACTTTATAGGATATTAGTAGGAATTAGCAGGATTAAAATTACCCATAATATTGTAAACACTTCCTTGATTGTGTTATCTTAAAAAGAAATTCTTAAAAGTAGTTCCTGCTTTACGGTAATCAGATCTTAAATGGAAAGAAAAGCATTACACGCTTTTCCGACGTCGATTTTTCCTTACCTGTATCTATTAGAAATGAGGAAATAGATAGTAAAAACTTGAATGCACATTTCTCGCTGAGATAAATAGGTATCTCCAAATATAACAGAAACAAGGCAAGTTAAAAATGCTTTAACAAAATTATTATTTTATGGTCTATATAACCTTATAGTTTAAATTTTCCATTACTAACTGTGAATAGAAAACCAGCTTATATTAGAGTAATACAATGTAATAACTTCCAAACCTATATCTCGTGGGTAGGTGAAGTTATACCGTTATATCGAGTATTAAAATTGTATAGACTTCCTAGAGTATCACGACTTCTAGAGTAATTGAAACCTATTCTTGTTATTGGAGAAAGCCTAATCTCGTTAGAAACGTATCGAGCACGTAATGATTATTAACTTTGTATCGAATTTGTAGTTTATTTGGTTATGCCTTCGAGAGAACAAAAAAGCGATTTTTTATCGTAACCTTTGGGCTACAAAAATCGTTTTTGATTTAAGATGTACTTAATCTTTTTAAAATAAATTGGAAATGGGCAAAATGATTTGTATTTTAAAAACATAAAAAAATCAATAATTACTGTGCAAACGCTGCAAAAATCACCATAATTTTCATCATAATTTTTCTTTTAATACGAAATATAAAAGTATTGTTATTTCAGAAGTGACAATAAAATCATTTTGCTGTAATTCGTGTTTCTTAAGAGAATAAATACGAACAAAGAACGAAAGCGAACGAAATCCACGAACAAAATCGTAATGCATTACGCTTTTATTCTTAGAGCCTATCCTTCTGAAGATGCTTCGGTTTCGGGCGCAACGATCGTAGAGGTTGTGGTAGTTAGTGTGTGTAGTGCTTGTTTGGAGTGTTGATGTTGGCGGCTTTTTGTGATACGTGTGGTGACTTGTCCTGCATTTACAAGGTATGTGATTGCCTGCTTCATACACTTAGCATTACATATATTCTCTAAACAAACGCTGATGACAGTAAAATAATTTTATTATAACTTCTGTACTATGGAATACCGCAAAGTAACGCTAGCTTCTATAAATCGTTTTCTTATTTATTTTAGGGAAAATGAACAATTATAATAAAACATAAATATTAAACTTATGGGGTAGACATTAATCAACTGTGCTGTAAAACTACGTTATATCCGTTATTTGACATGTATAATTACGCCGTGTGGTATCCGGCTGAGTAGAATAGACCAACCTCATCTCTTACCGAGGTGTCGTAAAAACGACTGAGGTAAGTTGACGTCAATCAGGCGCCCGGTCGTAAAAACGCAGCCAAATCATGTGACGGCATGTTAATAAAATGTTGTGCCGACCCCACTTAGAGTGGTATAAGGGCAGGAAGCTTTGATATGTATAATTATCGCGCGTTTGTTTAATATACGATTTTATCAACGAGAACGAAGTTTCGCTAAGGAGCAAGTAATCTATAATATGTTATTGTGTACACCATAACTGCAGATTATAAATAACCTAAAGGTTAATAGATTCGATGTAGTATGTATTACGCATTCTACCTTAATGAGTCATTCACGACCATTAAAATGGCATTTTGCATTATTCATGAGATGAACATCGCAAAGAGAAAAGTTAAGCAACATTCACACGGTCAATTGCATATTTTAAATTCTACTTAAATGTATGAGCGTTTTTGTACCGTTCGTGGAATCGTAGACACTTTTTATGAGTGAATTTTATAATTTCTATAGCAACGTTAAACTGAATAACCGAACTTAAAATGAAGTACTGAACAAAATAAAGTGAAATAGTAAACATTTGAAATTTCTTTCTTCCTTAACTATCATTTTTTGTAAATTTTCTTTAATGTTTAAATGAGTTAATCTTGTATATACATATCTTTTAGAATTTTGGAAACGGCTCAAACGATTTTCAAGAAATTTAGCATGTAAGGGGATCTGGGGGGAAAATCATTAAAGGGTATTAATTTTTTTTTGTTTTATATCTCTCTTCGGGCATTCAAAAAACTGCAACAAATGACAAAGCAAAGCTTAATTAGGCTGTCAATTTCAAAGCTTTTTTTATACTTTCACTCCACGGCCCCCAACTGCAAAATATATAACTCTTAATAAGAGATGCATACTTCTGCTATTTGCCAGATTTAGAATCTATCTAATCTATGAGTAGGAATGAAGAATTGCCTTTCAAAACACACGTTTATTCTAGCTTTTAAGTCAGGATCAGTATTTGTAAACGAAATTTAATATAAGCGGAAATTTAAAAAATAAACTAATAAACACTAGTGACTCAGTGATAAGGCCGCCCTTTGTACGTATACATAAGTTTACTTTAAGTCCGTATGTATTTTTATGTGTTTTATGTGTTTGTACAATAAAGTTTTTATCTATCTATCTATCTATCTATCTATCTATCTATCTAGATGAGCTAGTTAGTAATTTACTTTTTGCTTTTAATTTAATAAATATTAATAACCTTTATTGACATATGAAATATATTCAAAGAAACGGGTTAACTAACAGTTGCTCAAACTATGCTGTTATACATTGTCGCAACTAACTTGAATCATCTTCTATAACCGGAAAATTGTTTTAAGCGATATCATTAATACTGATTTAAGGCAAGCATATACAAAAGTAATAATAAAATTATTTTGCTATAATCCGCGATGAAGTAAAATAGAAAATATATGTAATGCTAAATGTAGAGGACAATCCATTTTCATATCTGATATATGCAGGATTCGTAAAAACACATGCACAATCCTCCACCACCGTCACCACAATACACAAGCACTATATACGTTCACTATCACAAACTCAACAATCGTTTCGCCCCGCAACCGAAGCATCGTCAGGAGATAGACTCCACGACCAAAATCGCAAAGCCGTGGTTGGTCGTGGAGTCTATCTCCTGACGATGCTTCGGTTGCGGGGCGAAACGATTGTTGAGTTTGTGATAGTGAACGTATATAGTGCTTGTGTATTGTGGTGGCGGTGGTGGAGGTTTGTGCATGTGTTTTTTACGACTCCTGCATGTATCAGGTATGATAACCGATTGTCCACTCTACATTTAGCATTATATATATTTTCTATTTTACTTCATCGCGGATTATAGCAAAATAATTTTATTATTACTTTTGTACACAAGCACTATATAAGTTCACTATCACAAACTCAACAATCGTTTCGCCCCGCAATCGAAGCATCATCAGAAGATAAATTCCACGACAAAATCGCAAAGCACGCATGTACATACTATAATGATAATAAAAGAATCGTTTAAGTCCGCCACATAAAATCTATATTAGTCGTAAAGTTATTACTACCTCCTTTAAAAATTTAATGATACCGCATACGAGTTCAATTAAAGCTATAATTACGTTTAGCTCGTAACGAATCATCTATAATAATATAAATGAAAGAAAGTTGTTTTGTTTGTTTTCTTCTACAAGATACGGTTCGGTCTTTTGGGATGGATTCAATTGAAAAGTTGAAAAGTGACATAGGCTACTTTTTGATTCGATCGAAGCTTTTGTAGTTTTGTGTACTTTTAGCTTTTTAGCAGTTTAGTAACATCGTTAAAAAGAGGGTGATACAGAAAGCCTACTACTATACTGTTAAAGATGTTAAAGATTACTATACTGTTAAGAGTTAAGACTAGTAATAAGAATTATATTTTGAAAAGAGCACCCGCTGAGTTTCTTACTGGCTCTTCTCGGTAGGAACAGCTTTCCGAACCAGCAGTAGATTTGACAATTGAATAGGACTTGTTTGTCTACTATAAACAAGAAGTCTAGAATAAAGAATATTTCGAATTTGAATATTGATGACTAACTTCTACTCGCAATTTCGTCTGCATAAACTTTAATCACCATTCTCCTGCCCTTATCCCACTCTAAATGGGTTCGGTACACCATGTTATAAACATGTTGTCACATGATTTGGCTAGGTATTTTACGACCGGTCGCCTGCCTGACATTAACTTACCTTAGTCGCCTGTTACGACACCTCGGTAAAAAATGATGGTGGTCTATTCTACTCAGCCGGATACCACACAGCGGGATATGGATAGATATTGATATATAAATATAAATGTTTTACGAATAGTAATGAAAATCATGTAACATAGCAATTGTTATGGACGAACGAGATTCTTCTGATACAGGCATTATCATGCTTACGTTAAGGTCTTAAAACCCTGTAATCTTTAATATTTAAATGAGTTAATCTTGTATGTATATATATATTTTCAGAATCTCGGAAACGGCTCCGGATTTTACTGTAATTCAGGCCCAAGGATTTTACTGAAATTCAGCACGTAGAGGGTTTTGGGGAAGAAAAATCGATATTGATAATTTTTATTTAAAAAAATCTCGTTTTATCCCTGATTTCGGGCATTAATTTTTTTTTTAAATTTACGTTGAATACAAAACCAATTTTTCGCTATAAAACGTAAATTCATGGTAGTTCATTTGGGAAACGGGCGGTCTAGAGAGTTGAAAATACCTAGGAATGAGCCCCACCTGCTCTATTATTTTTTAATTTTTATTTAAAAAAAAATTTACGTCATTTAAAAATTACTGAGCAAGGCTCGGTCACCCACTTAATAATAATTGTTGCTTAATAGTAAATGTCCTATTATTTTTTAATTTTTCTTTTAATTTTTTTTTTTCAATTTTTTTTTTTTTACATCATTTTAAAAATTACTGAGCAAGGTTTGGTCACCCAGGTGCTTAATTTTAAGTATGAAAAGAAATAAACATTATTATTATTATTATAACGTATTGATAAAATTAGTATGGATGAAGATCATGCTATTCTTTCGCATACATTTTCTTGGGTAGCAATCACTCGTAAGGTCTAGTTAGGTTTTTATCCCACTTAACATCATGCCCTCTGTTTTGCAAGATGCACAGTAACCGTATACTATTATCTGTTATCTGACCAGACATCTAGACAGGCCAATAATAAGCCAGACTTCATAAAACAACGATATCTTGCCAACGATCATATTTCGTAAGTCAGGCGTAATTTACAATATCACTCATGAGAATTTTATAGAGTGACTTCAGTTTAAAAGTGACAGTGACTATAAATACTCGTATATCAGTTATTAGTTTTCTTTATTATATGAAACTAGCTGTGCCAGTAGCTTCGCTTGCATTGAAATCAGTCACAAATTCCCTGGAAGATTTATAATAAGGAAATTGGCTGGAAGAGATTCTGATTCCGGAATAAGATCGCCTATAGCCAAAAGTAATAATTAAATTATTTTTGTATTCAGGATCTCTGCAAAGCAACGCCAAATTCTATAAATTAGTCGCCTATAGCCCATTATGTTGTCTTTTTATCATTTTTATATAAATTTAAATTTGTAAATATAAAAAGATTATAAACAAACAAACTGTTACCAATTACTTTTAAAAAGTATAATTTAATAGATTTTACAGATGCTATGGATACGACAAAAATATTCCTTGTAAACATTTTCCTCTATCGACGTCTTTATTTGTAATTTTTATTTTCGTCTTTTGAATATTGCATGAGCGGTCGTGACGGCTTACACTATGAGGCGTGTTCTCATGGAGTTATATTTAGAAACCATAAGAAATTCAAGCAGGTACTTTATAAAGAAAAATGGTTCAATAATTCCTCATATAACTTTTTAACGTAACTTAACAGTAACGTAAACAATGCAACATATTTTATTAATTACTATAGTACCTTCGTGAACGAGTCTTGCTCGAAATTTTTAAAAAAGATATTAAAAAAAGGAAAGGAAGATGTGGGACTCGATCTGGGTTTTGAACTTTTTGGTCTACGCTAACTCATTGGGCTATCATAAATTTACATTTGACAGCTAAAAAATTCTACATTTTAGTATTTTTTCAATGCCCGAAAACTTTTTTTTAATAAAACCTAGCTATATTGATTTTCCCTTCCCCCTTCCCCTAAAACACACACACACACACACACACACACACGTGTACGTGTATGATGATTAGTATTGGATATCTTACATTTTTGTAAACAAATAAATAAATAAATAACTATTATCATTAATAAAGATAATCTGACTAAGGACTACATACCGAGTTTAAAGCTGAAAAATTTCCTACTTCCTTTTATCATCGCATAAATTTTCCCATTATATATTCCAGACATTTGCAAAACTTAAACGGATCTTTGGGTCTATCAGCCATCACTCAATTAAGAATTCATGTCATGCAAATCGGCGATCGAAACACGCCAAAGTCCACTTTCCATGAAGCGATATCAAATTCTGCACAACTCAAACATCCAAGTCCGCGTTGAAAGCAAATGGGATGGTTGTTATACGCCGCACGCTTTGTATCCAACAGTTGATAAACGATGCATTGAATCGTGGCGACTGACGAGGCATTTAGTTCTTTTATACGCAAAAACATTCACATCACCAAGAATTTTTAGCCATTAAATAGAATAGAACATTCTTTATTGCACCAATTCTATCTTTATTATAAAATAACAATATACAATAATAAGCGGCTTTATCGCTAACTAAAGATTTCTTCCAGGCAACCTTTGCCAAGATACATTAATTTAGACACATTAGATACATTAGTCGAATGTTAATTGGTGGGAAATTGTTATTACAGTACATAGTGTATATTAGGATAAGTACTTAGGTGACCAAGTTTTTAGAAGGTATAAAAAAGAAATATGGAATACCTTGACTCGAAACCCCAAATATACATATAATATGTATATACTCGTATAACTCAACATTTTTAAAAATAAAATCTAGTTAAATCGACAACTATTAGACAGATTTTCTTTATGGATTGAACTCATCAAGAATGCAGGCTATCCGCGTTGCTCTACGTTTCTTTTTTAGTGTACCAATAAAAAAACAATTTATCTAACTTAATTTTTTTTTTAACAAAAACTCGCAAAATTTAACACAATGTAAAATTAAACCTTGTTTCCTGTGATTGAATTATTTTACTACAAATTGTTCCAAGAGCTTAAATAAATAATACCACGGTACGGCGGCTTTTTTTAAAATAAACTACAGGCGTGATAAATATTTATATTCGTAAAGTCATAAAGTATTTGGATATTTCAAATATACCTGGTGTCATTTCTCTGCGTTTATTAAAAAAAATAATAAGTAATTAAAACTGGAAGTAAACGTTTTTTATGTCCGTGTCTATGATTACCTACGCTTAGTCATGCCATAGTCGACCTTACGAAAAGCATAGATTATATATTTTAACTACACAAATAAAAAATACGAAATATAATTAAATTGTATAAAATGATTTACGTAATAATTGTTTGTAGATAATTTTATTGGAATAATTAGGATATGGATGGCTCTGTCTTTGCGGTATATCATAGAGTAATAATAAACAAAACTTAAGCATGCAAAACATACATTATTAAAGGCAGATGATTTATGTTAGTAAAAAAGTAAAACAAAATGCCTCTTGTACTTAAAATATGAAATTATTAGAATCTTAAAACGTTAATACATAAATCAATGTTTTACTCCTCGTTAGAAAATCTTTCTTAATTCAATTACAATTCCACAAGTGTGTAGCACTTACTTGAGCTTTCTGAACACTTACGTCTTCTAAAGGCTAATGATCTTTCCGCAAACATTTGTCGCAGTGAACACGTACTGGCTTCACGTAGGCGTCCCTGTTTGATGTACTAGATAGTGTCAGTAACACAATCTGTAAGCTGACTGGTTTCCAAGCGGGCTTTAGTTGGAAATTATATCTATTCCTTTAAATCTTGCAATATTAACCGTGGAAAATGTATGTAAAAAAAAAAGAGCACCGGCCGAGTTTCTTGCAGGCTCTTCTCGGTAGGAACAGCTTTCCGAACCAGCAATAAAGTTGGCGATCCAAAAGCACTTGTTTACAAGTTTATTTGAATAAAGAATATTTTGAATTTGAATTTATGTAGTAAAGTTACTGCCTAACTCTTTTTGTATCAGGATATCCTCAGCCGCGAGGACTAGCGGTGGATATGTCGGACTGGCACCGTCTAAAAACCTAAAAGTGCTTTACCACGTTCTGCTTTCGGGGACAGAGTAAAACTTTGCATATTGCCCCATTACATGGTGATGTCTATAATAGACAAAGTAGGAACCGACATAAGCTTGCGGTTCCTGCTTGGGCCTTGCAAAAGTACGTAAGTCATTTGTGGGTTTGGGTATAATAAGATTCTATAATAAAATTCCGCTTCACTTACAACATACCCGCTGTAACGCTTTGCCATTACAGCAGTTTAAAAGCAAAAGCACTTGTTTACAAGTTAAATCGAATAAAGAAAAAAATTAATTTAAATTTGAATTTGATTCCTCGTTAGCAGAAACTCTGTAACCCAGAGAGTGCTTCTTCCCTGTCAAGGCTTTTCTAAACAGTGGTCCATCAAAAGCTTAACCTAAGCTAAGAATATTGCTGAATTGACACATTACACATATCCCAGAAATTTATTTAATTTGTTTCCAAATACAAAGATAATGATACAAATCTGATGATTTGTGTAAATATAGTAAAGCTAGACAACTCTGATCCTATAATACTTAAAGCAACTACTTCATTCATCATCAAATGAGCGTACATTTGTACTTTATACATGACAATATACTCTTTTAAATGTCTTTTGTAAGGTTCTATATAAATAGTTTTATTGTTGATTAGCCGTGTGGTTTTCCCACTGAGTAGAATAGACCTCTCTCATTTCTTTGGTGTTGCAAAAAGCGACTAAGGTAAGTTGACATAAGGCAAGCCGCTGGTCGTAAAATACCTTGCCAAATCATATGACAACATGTTTATAACATGCTGTGCCGCTTAGAGTGGGATAATGGGCAGGAGGATAATGATATTGATAAATAGAATTTAACCAATAAGACTTCCTACTTTGTAATGGTGTTTTTATAATGTAATATAATACAGTGTTGCTGTATGTAATACTTACCGCTTGTATGCATATTTGAGGTTACAAGTTAACAGGTACACGTTTGGTTATTATGTTACCCGCAAACCGCAACACCGGCCACCGAACAGCTTGTAGCTGTTTGTCAGCTTGATGTCTCAATAATTTCAAAGTAATTTTATTTTTATTTATTAACGATTGACTTAAAACTAAGAACTATGAAGAGACTGAAGCATTATTACAGAAAATTAAAATTTAATACTTATTTATATTATTAGAAATCTACTACTTACTTATAAACCTATTATGTAAACAACTTCAATAATGCTTTTATATACCTTAAAAATCATAAAACACACACACACAAACACACACACCCATCCACACATACACGCACGAACACATTCATACACACACAATAGCAAATATTAGATATAAATATAAAGTATGTATTAATTAATAGTACTATGTAAAAACTTAGTACTTAGTACTATGTAAAAACCTAGGAAGAGGGGATCTCCTAACACAAGCATTTTCATGCTCAAAAGGAGATCTTATTTATAACAATTTGCAAGAATGTACTATGCTTGTTAATAAAATAAAACATTTTTGATTTTTTTTATTTTAACGACCAGCAATCGTCAGCGGCTCAGCCCGCGTGGAAAGATTAAAACCGTAATATAATATTTTATTTTTATAACAATATAAATGGTTAAAATGGGTTAACCTTAAAAGATAGACGTATGCTGTCGTAAAATACGTAGCCGAATCATGTGACAGCATGCTTATAACATGTTGTGCCGACTCCACTTTGAGTGGGATAAGGGCAGGAAGATGATGATACTTAAATACAAATATACACATTGAGCAAGGATTTCCTTGGAGAGAAGAATAGATAATCAACCACGCCATGGTCAGCTTTTAGGCTACGTTAGGAATTTCTAGGGATTGTGCAAGTTACTTCATGATATTTTTCCTTTAAAAAGCGCATGGTGAACTGTAAATAACTTAATCAGGATTTAAAATTGCGATCCATGCGTATGACAGACTTTTACATTAATACATCAATCGACTTCACAATCGGTAGCGATTATTTCCTATATTTATAAGACGACGTGATCCTATGCCACCATGTTATGAATGTGGTTTTAATTGCTGATTATTATGAAGTAGTTTTAATTATTCTCCCAATAGGTGTTCCAACTGGTTATTATTATTTACATAAGCGACGTGCGTTTCCTGTGCATTATAATTAATTGTAATCTTATTTGAAGTTTGACTTGCTTAAACTATTATTATTTACTAGCAACGAGCTCCGCCCGCGTGGAAAGCTTAATATCGTAATATAGCTCTTTCATAAAGTGGGTGAACCTTAAAAGCTAGACATATGCCGTCGCGGACTTTTATTAAGAACATTTAAAGGGGAACAATTTTGTTATATATGATTTTTGAATAACTATTACCGTTTACTCAGCGCACGCAAAGCTTTACATTTTGCCGTTTTTTTAATATTTTTTATTGCTGCTCCTCTCCTATTTACCTTAGCGGCATGTTATATAGCCTATAGTCTATATTATCTATTTATATATATTATCTATTTTATAAACAACTCACACATGGATGTACAATATAATTTTGCTTCAAGAAAAAAATAAATAATGGTATAAACATTGAATTGTAGTAAACAAAGATCTTATCAATTTCAACTGAATTTAAATCAATCCAACCGTAGACAAGCTGGCTGGAATGTTTATCTTGCATCCCAGAGTTATGTACTCGCAGTACGACTGGTGTAGCGTGACTGACAACATGAGTCATGACTTGACTGGATTTAACGTCAGAAATAACTATTTCTAATCTTACACAATCGCTGCTTCTCCATGTTTTGGTTAGAAGTATTAGGCATCTAACACGTGATGTTTCAGAGGTACGGTGTGGTTGTAAACTAGTAATATCCCGCTGTTTTACTCGCTTATTTTTTTTAAAACCTTTTTACATTTTTATAACGGCCTATATTTTTATAGCCTATGTTGCTCAGTTACGATGCTGATTGCCGATGATTTCAAAAATTCTTTCACCATTGGATAGCTATCCAGAATTTTTGAAATAGGTCCAATAGTTTTTGTGTGAAAACATTACAAACATACATACAAATTTTTCCTGTTTATAATATTAGTATAGACAATCACGCAACTTTGTGCGCGTGTAATGTCGCGTAACAGGTTGATATTATTTCGTTCATCCTATTCCTGTATAATTCTTAGGATTCTATAGCTACAGAGGGATTTCAATAGCTTATATAATACCCCGGTGTATAAGGAATAATTGTGCCAAATTTCATCAATATCGGTTCAGTGGATTCGCCGTGAAAGCGTAACATTTACATCCATAGTCACAAACTTTCGCATTTATAATATTAGTAGGATATTGTCCAATTTATAGTGTTTGTTTGTTTATGGTACGGACAGAGCAACGTAACGTTATGAATTCCAATATAGAGATAAAAATGTTTCGCATGCTCATAGATCGTTAATACCAAGTGTTTAATTACCAACAAAATTCTCGTCTATCACTGATTTAATAAATTCTTGAGATGAGAAGAGTTGTACGTTAAGAATTTCATTTCATTTTTACGGGAAATTTTACGTATTCCTATTGTTTATTATTTTCTAAAATACCATTAATATTTAAATATAATCTATAATCTATATATATGTATTAGTAATCTTTTTTTGGAAACGACTCCAACGATTTTCATAAAATAAGAGGGGAGGAAGAGTGATAAATCGGCAAAAGTAATAATAAAATTATTTTGCTATAATCCGCGATGAAGTAAAATAGAAAATATATATAATGCTAAATGTAGAGTGGACAATCGGTTATCATACCTGATACATGCAGGAGTCGTAAAAAACACATGCACAAACCTCCACCACCGCCACCGTGATACACAAGCACTATATACGTTCACTATCACAAACTCAACAATCGTTTCGCCCCGCAACCGAAGCATCGTCAGGAGATAGACTCCACGACCAAAATCGCAAAGCTTTGCGATTTTGGTCGTGGATTCGCCTAATTCTATAAATTATGATAAATCGGCATTGAATAGGCACTGAAAAACTGCTAAAATATAAATAGAATACAAAGGACAATTACGCCGTCATTTACACAGTAATGTATTTCGTAACTTAAATATATAAAAAATATATAAATTAAAACGTATATAGTCAAAGCCTTCTCGATTTATAAGTATTTATACTAGACAATTATGCAATAGGTATAACGTTATAACTACTTATATTTGATTTATTTTATGATGTATTTCATTGTTATACCTAGCACTAGGTCTCTTATGTCACGAATACAAATTTTCACAGATTAAGTTTAATTGACATTGTCTATGATACATGAAAACGTAGTAGAAAACTACCTATATTTAAATGAAAATATGTAAAAATAAAATATAAAATTGATTATCTAACTTGAACATATTTATTAACAATACGTAAAAAATGCGTAACATAATTAAATTATAATTAAGATTTTCTTATTAATTATAATCTAAAATTTATTCAAAGATAAAACAATCACAATGATTATAGAAAGTGGAACTTAAAAATAAAAGTTAATTGACTTTTACCATATCATGATAACTAGGTATTCAATATAAGACATATTGCTAACTAGTGACTCGGTGAGGCGAGCACCTGACATTTTTAAATCGATTACGAGCAATTTGAAATGATCGCGCTAAATAAGAAGATTAAACGGATGTAATAAGCGAAGATTTATTGCCTTGTCTCATTATAAGAGGCGTGCTCAGTAAAATTATTTCAGTACGAAAGAAAGTTTGAAAGGGAATTTGCCTTGTGTATATATTTTGAGAGGTCATATCGACTAGTATTTTGTGTTTTCGATTTGAACTTTTAATTCATCTAGACTATTGTAAAATTAGGTGATTCTTATATTATAGGGCTAGACCCATTAGCCGTGTGGTATCCGGCTGAGTGGAATAGACCACCCTCATTTCTTACCAAGATGTCGTAATAGGCGACTTAGGTAAGTCGACCCGCCGTGTGGTATCCGGTTGAGTAGAAAATAGACCACCCTCTTTCTTACCGAGATCGTAAAATACGACTTAGGTAAGTCAACCCGCTGTGTGGTATCCGGTTGAGTAGAAAATAGACCACCCTCTTTCTTACCGAGATCGTAAAATACGACCAAGGTAAGTTGACGTCAGGCAGGTGGCCGGTCGTAAAATACGTAGCCAAATCACGTTGCAACATGTTTATAACATGTTGTGCCGACCCCACTTAGAGTGGGATAAGAGCAGGAGGATGATAGGGCTGAACCCATCAACTATAAGAGCTTTGTTAGCTCAGCGGTGAGACAGTGCGACTTTCGAGGGGTCACGATTTCAAACCCCGGGAGGCACCAATAAGTTTTTATATTCAAACTTATGTGTCATTTCATAATTTCAATTTATCATACGCTTTTTGCTAAACAAAGCATCGTTAGTAAATCAAAATATCTCTAGAGAATTCTGGAGATACGTGTAACCTATCAATCCGCATTGGTGCAGCGTGGTAGGTCTTAGCTCCAACCTTCTCTACAGAAGCAGGGAGAGTAGGCCCAGCAAGAGGATTGTAACAAGTTATTTTATAATTTATTTATTGATTTTTTATTTATCTTTAATATTTAAATGAGTTAATATTTTTTCGGAATGTTGGAAACGGCTCCATCGATTTTGCTGAAATTCAGAATGCATGAGGGATTATTATATTAGGTTTTATTAAAAAAAAATCGTTTGATCCCTGTTTTAGGGCATTAACAAAATACTAAAATTGACATTGAATATATAAAACACTATTTTTACCGTTGACTATCAAGTCAGCGTAGCTTATTCGGGGAATATGTGATCGCGAGAAATAAAAATACGATACGGATCGAGCCCCACCTACCCTATTATTTTATTATTTTTTTTTTAATTTTCTTTTTTTATTTCGTAAAACATTATCGACCAACGGTCGGTCAATCAGGTATTAATTTATGAAATATCATTATATAGTTCAGATATGGACACAAAACTCCTTTTGATGAAAATAAATAATTAATGGCATTATCAGATCAATTTAATCATTTTATATTTTGTGATGAGGTTCATTTCCGAATAAATAAACGCTTGGTACACATTTAAACTCCTTTTATATCGTGTCAAAATATTATAGAAGGCATTGTCAAGCAAGATAGACTTTTCCCATCGCTATGCTCTAAATAAAGACATAATTCTATAATTGTACCTACATATTGTGTCGGGCGACATGCGTGCGTCTCTTCGCGTGATGTCGCCTAAAACGAAATTCGTTGAAATCATGTTTTTTGTTATGAAAAATGTACTCGTGGAAATCTCAAGCTACTGATGAGTTGCGTTTGAGAAATAATATCATTGTGCAATAAAGCAAATATGTAAATTGGTTAGATCGTAGTCTTCATTTCACTAGATCCAAACTTTGTTAATCAGTGTACATATATCTTAACATTTAAATGTATATCTTAGTAATCCTAATATTAATTTATAAAATTAGCCGTTACTTTGCGGAGGTCCAAAATACAATACTAATTAAAAAAATATTATTTTGCTATAATCCGCGATAAAAGATAAAATATGTAATGCGTACTAAATGTAAAGTGTACCATTCGTTCTCATACCTGATACATGCAGAATTTGTAAAAACTTATGTACTACCCGACACCGATAACACAACAATACACAAGCACACATTCACCACCACAACCTCAATTGTTTCGCCCCGTAACCGAAGCATCGTCAGGAGAGAGACTCCACGACAAAATAGCAAAGCAATTTGCTTTATTTTGATATATTTAATTTGATTTCTTTCTAAAATGTGTTTATCTTCAAAAAAAATATTTGATTTTTTTTAACATTCTAATTTCAGCTTACTCTTTTATGCCCTGCCGTAAAGCGGCTTCGAGTAAACAAGACGACGGACGACAAGTTAATAGCATGTAGGTTCCACTGCCTAGCGTATATTATTAACTCTCCATGAGTATTTTATAATACTCGGTATATTGAATAGGCAATTAAGCGATATAATACCTGCCTTAATTGCCTTTTAAAATGACAAGAGATGTGACTCGTTTTTAGCAGAATCTATTTAGCATCATGGAATTCGGCTCGGGCTGATATACGTGTATAGTGTGGCAGATAATTAAATAACGTTAGGAAGTTAGGTATCTATATAAATAAAAAAAGCTATTAACAGATTCAGTTAGACGATCAAATATTTATATATGCTCTATGACAAGACCATAGACGATAATTCGGGAATTTTTTAAACTTGTTATTTTCACCGGTCTGGTAACACTATATACAGGAAAAGATCTTAAATCTCTTGTTATACAACAAGAAATTACTATTAAATATGAAAAGCCTTTACTATAAAATATAACACTATAGATTTTATATTGTTAAATATTTATTTAAATGTAAAACATTATGTCACGATGACATAATTAACATAATCGATCGCATGAAATATAGAAAATTTAAAACTTCAAAGTCAAAAGTATGTTAATTCGTGATAAACGGTTAATTTAAATAATCAATAAAACGCACAGGCTTAAAAGGCATTCGTGCAAATCGATCGTTTATTGAGCTATAACATTAATTAATTACAGATAAAGACATGGTCACTTTTAATTATATGTTATCTGTGTTTACCGAACGTGTAATCACGTGAACTTAATACTGAAATTACGCTGTCAGTATGTACAATTTATGAATAAATATCGTGTAATTTATTATTACAGTGGTAACAAAAAAATATAACATAACATAAAAATATTGTAAATTTTTATTATTATTTTTTTATTCTTGTTGTCTTTGTTCTACAAATAGGCAAGGATTAACAACGTACAGCCTAATTTATAATCATATTATTTGATTATACTTTACTAGAGTAATTGGTAATTTGTGTCCAAATTACAATTTTCTATGCTCATAGCGTAGGCTTTATGGTAGTGGGTGTCCACATCAGTGACCGCATGCCCTCGACTCCAGGTCAGAGGCGCGGTCAACGCACCGTACTTGCATATTGTCGCCAGCTTACGAAAACGCAGGCTCGCCGACCGCCATTTTAGTTTTAAGCATAGACATAATATAGATAACAAGAAAAAGCAGAATACTCTCTTATAATATACGTAAACAAATGCGTGGAAGGAAAAAAATAGAATTAAATAATAAAAAGGCATAATAGTGGGATATTTAAGTTTATCGTAAGTTATAACTATTCGTATCCCGTAACTTCCTATTTATAGATTTCCAGGTCTTAAATACCTGTTCTCTCAACATATAAATTAATATTTACTAATTAATTTGGTAACTAAAGCACAGTACAACGCCATAGTGGGTATAATTGGTTTTCGGGGATGATTATTTGATATCCTAAAATTCAAATAACAAAGCAATTGGGAAAATCAATAAGAGCATTTACTATTGTAAGAATTAAAGAAACCCAATAGATCTCTTTTTACAAACACTTTTTCTCTTTGCCATCTGAAAAGTTGATCCTAGCCTTCTCAATACTTGAAGCCAAATTCCAATTAAAATGTTTTATTGTACTGTAACGTATTCATTACAGTCTCAAAATACATGTAGCCCAATATCACCACCAGGTCACTAGACGACTTCTAAGATTCTTTGATACAATTGCTATGAAAAAGATTTTTTAATTTTTATATTTTCAGACTTTTAAGTTTAAGCTTTTAAATACAAAGCATTGTTGATGAGTGCTTGGTTATATTTTCGATATGAAGAAGTAATTTTATATTTGGTTTAAACGAAAATTAAATAAATTGTACTAACAACAATACAACGGTATTAACTTCAATTAAACTACGCTCGAAATAATTTTCGAAAGGGCAATTTTATATTTATCATTATATTGATAACTATAAAATTGCGTCAATGATTTTTTACAACAGCAACACTGTTAATGTCCTTTAAACCACAGGTTACTTATTTACTTTTCAATACTACTGTTTAAATTAAAACTGCTTCTTTTGCAATTATTTGCCTTATTTCGCGCAGACTATGAAAATTTATTTCTTAATCAATCTTCTAGATAAATAAAACTTCGCATTATAATTTCAAATGTTTTTTTTCTCCATATATCCATAGCAACGGTCAATGCGCTTACGGCTGCAGGCTCATCATTTATAATTCTTGACTAATCAATTATTTATTTACATAGATAGGATTACAAAAAATATTATATTGCCTTATCTTCCATAGTGGTAATTCAAATTATTCTTTATTCAAGTTGGCTTTTAGAAGCACTTTTGAATCGTCAAATTACAATGAAGCTACGACTGCTTCGGAAAGGAACGGAAACTTAATTTAAGTACATAATCTTGATAATTAATTAGTATTATATTATTAGTAGTATATAAGAGAGACAATTATAAGTATATGCTAAGAGATATTACAAGTAAGTTTATTCTTATATAATTCAAATGAAAGTTAATAAAGGGTTACTTAAGTATTTGTAACGTTATAATAACATTTGGTGTAGAGTTACTTAGTTTTCCTTTTTATAAAAAAATAGTAATTATTAAAGAAGAATCCAGTAATGAAGAATAATCAGAATCATGAAAAATTACCACAAAAGCCTATGAAATAAAAAAGGACGTAAATATACAAAAAATTTGGTACCTAGGTATCATTTCTTTCTAAAAACCACAACGGTCAACGTCTTCTAACCGCAGGTTTTTAATTTTATATTCTAGACTAGGACTTGCATAGCCGACAAGGTATGATGATGTATTTAAATTATTCATGTAATACGCTTTAGGATTTTAAAAATACGGATATGTATGGTAATGTAACTAGTACTGAGTTACGCGAATTATCTAGGCCACATATGTTACGTAATTAAATATGTAAATATGTAATGTTTTTCCAACATTTTTAATGGTACATAAATAAATAAATGTATATACTTATCTTTATTCAGTGTATCATGGACTCTCTTTGCAATTGGTTGCCGCTATACATATTCTGGAATAATCATTTGTTTTAATAGCCTCCTTCTAGATTTTCTTGTCGCATCTTTCTTGTCTTCAACGCTTTCCTCGATTAAAGAAGAAACGAGTGTTTTAATTACACATTATCTTCATGCCTATCTAACTTCACTCTGAGTGGGGTCGGCAAAACATGTTATAAACATGTCACATGATTCGGTTAAGAATTTCACGACCGACCTCCTGCCTGACGTCAACTTACTTTAGTCGATTTTTACAACAGCTCAGTAAGAAATAGGGTTGTCTATTCAGCTGCACCCAACTCGAAGTGGGGGTTTTAATCACACATTGAATATAAATTACTGTTTCCTATTTTTTATCATCCGATAAACATCCACTGTTACAAAGGGTTTAGGTTGAATTTATTTCAACACCAAACAATATTTACACTGCGCATCCCAACATCTTGCGACATTAACTTCTTAAATTTAAGACATCTTTTTTTTCTATAAAGAATTTCACTAACCTTGTTATAAAAAGAGTTCTTATGAATAAATCTGAAGCAATATGCAATAAATAACTAAAGATTTACAAGCACAAATTAATTCATACGCGTACACTTAGCTTTTTTATGTCATCCGTATTATTGTTATCACAGAATATACAGCTTTATAAGGTATCAAATACACTGCCGTGTGGTATCCGGCTGAATAGAATAGTACCACACTCTTTTCTTACCGAGGTGTCTTAAAAGGAGACTAAAGTAAGTCGACCCGCCGTGTGGTATCCGGCTGAGTAGAATAGACCACCCTCTTTCTTATCGAGGTGTCGTAAAATACGACTAAGATAAGTTGACGTCAGGCAGTGGGCCGGTCGTAAAATACGTAGCCAAAGCATATGACAACATGTTTATAACATGTTGTGCCGACCCCACTTAGAGTGGGACAAGGGCAGGAACATGATAAGGTATCAAATACAATATATTTTTGAAAAAACTGTACAATTCAGATATTTTTCTATAAATAATACCTCTTCATCCGCAAACAGGTTCGGTGTTTACTTACATCTCTGCGTCCATATAATCGGTTAGTTGACTAATACGATGTCAGAATTATTCCCTAGAACGGTACTTAGCTGCATGCAATTGATGTCAGATTAGTCAATAGAATCCGCCCCGCAGCTAAGAGAGGTCTTAATACAAGGAATTGAGCTTTAACGGTTATTGTAAAGATGCGTGTGAAAATGTCTAGTGTCTGTTATATTGGAAGTATTAACATAATTTAAACATTATCATTTGAGTGGTCTATATACAGGCGACACAAAATTAAATGAATACACTGATCGCCTATTAGAATAACACTGAACACGTATAAGATAGATTTGGCTTAATTTAATATTCTGAAATCGTTTTGAAAATATATATATTTTCGAAGATTTTTTTTTACAGCAAAAAGGTACAAGTTATATCTATCTTAAATTACTTACACGCTAGGACTATACAAATCATGTCCACGTGGAATGGTGAAAAATTGTCAAATTCAAAATATTCTTTATTGAAATAAACTTGTAAACAAGTGCTTTTGAATCGTCAACTCTACTGCTTTACTTTGGTTAGTTAGCGACAATGCTGTGGTGTGTAAATCCTTTGCAAAAGAGTTACTTCAAATAGTAAGCGTCTATGGAAGGATAAGAAACACGCAATTGTTATAACTACATAGTTTTTAATAAGTGTATATTATGTATGCATACGCGTATGCATAATTTAATATATGGGAGTTACACGTGAGAACAAAGATTTTCCTCTCACGTTCCGTACGAATGAGCAATTGATTGCATATATTAGCTACATGACTATTTATGCTTGGGAAGTTAATAAAATTGAGTGTATTTAAGTAATAATTGTGTTCAGTCGTGTCTAATTATTAATTAATTTGCTATGACTTGGAATGTAACTTACACAACTCTAAAGGCCAGTGAACTTATAAAAAAAAAGGAAAATAAATTTTTAATGATACTAAAGTAATGACAATATTATTTTTCTACAATCCGTGAAAATCTCTGCAATGCATAATTTAGAATGTTCCATTTTTTTACCTGATAAATGCAGCTCTAGTACATCTTCGGTATAAATTTTTATAATAAAATTCCACAATCTATTTTGGACTTGTCTTTACATAAGTTCAAAGAGCAATTAAAAAGACACTTCATAAAGCTTATTTTACTGTCGAGGACTATGTTAGGAGGATTAGGAAGCTTAATTTTAAATTGCGACCAGCTACGTACTAGAGTATATTGTAATTGTTTTAATTTGTTAATAATTAATAAATACATTATTGTAATACTTTATTTTCAAAATAGTGACAGCCGAGCCAGTCGTAACTTCATTGTAATTTGACGATTAAAGTGTTTGTAAAAGCCAATTTGAATAAAGAATTATTTGAATTGAAGTTTGAATTTAGTTCTGCACACATTCACTAATATTTGCTCCTTTGTGATTTTATCGTGGAGTTCATCTCCTTATGATGCTTCGGTTATGGAGCGAAACGAGTCTTTAGATTGTGTTATTGAAGTTAAGTGAGGTAGGAATTGGCAGAAATAAAATAGTTTATTTTCTCATATCAGCATGCAAAATGTAAACCTGTAAATTACTTTTTTATACAAACTTTTAATTTGGTACCAATATATTAACCAAATAAACTGTGATAAGCAAACTGTGAAACAGTGCGTTTTTCCCTAAAGGGCTATGGATCAAACCCCGACCAGGCACTAATGTTTTTCTGAGATATTTGATCTCCCTAATTGATTTTCGATGAAGAATAACGTCGTGAGGAAACCTGCCTATCACTGGACGATTGATAAGCGTGGTGAGTCAAAACTCCGACCATTCTCTCCAAATAGGAAGAGGGGGCCTATGCCCAGCAGTGGGATAGTAGTAGTAAGGCCTTTACTTTCCTTTTTTATAATACCATACCAAAGCTCATATCAAGCGTGCACCAACTAGCTACGCCAGCCAATAAAAAGCTGAACATCTTAATATGGAATAGTTAGTTTTACTTTCTTTCAATTATAATGATATAATAAATTATTATTGTATTGAACATTAGAGAGCTGGACAAGAAAAACGAGTTCCCTTTAACGTAATGTGCGGTTATTTTTATACGCATATAAAATTGGTAGAAATTGTCGATATGCTAAAACAAGTCTTTAAAACTTAAAACGGCAAGAAGACTGTTTTTATGCACGAATGTGCATAAAACCAAGCATTATTTTTATTTGACATTATTTCGATTATTTAACAGATCTGAGCTTTTACAATTTCTTCCAGAACTATTTAACTCACAAGCTAACAATTTGTACGTTCCTTTTTTAGTGTTCACATTCAATATGTTCATTATTCTAGTAAACTTGTAAACAAATGCTTTTCGAGAAGAGCCAGCAAGAAATTCAGCGGTTGGTTCATTGATTTTCGCACAAATATTTGATAAAACATGTCTCTGTTCGGTCTGTATTGTTAAAAATAAATCCAGCATTCCATTTACAGTCCATAGAATAACAATTACGGCAAAATACACTTATTTTCCAATTTCTCGATCATTTATTGCAGTTAAAGTTGTTTGCGCGAACATCGGCACATAAATGGACTCTATACTACTATCCACTGTAGCTTCGCCTGTTTTTAATTTAATCATAGAGTTTTTATACTTAGAGTAGGGAATCCAGCTTAAAATAATAAATTGATGAGATATTACAATAAAGAGAAAGCATTTTCTATCCAGCAGATAAACAAAATAACAGTTACATGATATGATCTACCTTGACTGACGAAATTAAGTGCTGAATAAGCCTATCAGAAATCTGAGAAACGCAAAATTCCGAGATATGTGTCAGATATGTTCCGAATAAGCTAACTGACAGTTTATTGGTAACTTGTGAAACAGGCCCAAGTATAATAACTCTATGAGTTTTATAAGAAAATTTCCTGCATTCAAATAATGTAAAAAGCATTCTTTAAAGCCTATCTTAAAGAGGAACAATGGTGATCGTTAAGCTATAAATTAATCATTTTAGCCTCTATGACCTTTGTAATAAGGTAGAATTTGCCAGTTATTCCAGAATATGTGTTCGTGTATTGACATCTATCTCTTCAAGTTATTTGCCGACTCCTCGTCTGAGGCTGTAGGAAAGACAAACAGCCAGCTAAGTCGTGTCCCCATTGCGCTGTGTTATGTCTTCGGCGCAATTAGCATACCCTATGAATTTATGGGTGTTAGGATGTGGACATATAGAGTATTAAAATAGCTTAAAGTAAAGAATTCTTTAATATACCAACCATTTTTTGAGCTCAATGCGATGTGACTTGTTTGTTTATATAATAATTAGTATTGTTACGGACTTCAATAAAAATAAAACAAGCGAGGATTTTAAAACACAGGCTAGGATTAGTGCGTCGTAGAAGATTTTAAACGGTTTAAAAGAAATATAACGTGAGTCTTTTTGAATTAGAGGGCGCGTATAGAGTTTGACGTATATGTCAAATTTTAATTACCCGTCCCGCGAACGGCACACGACGCACGTTCCTTTCTACCATTATTTTATTTTTAATAATAATTTTAATAATTATTTCCTTATTTTAATTGCGTCGCTAACAAGTATGAATCGCGAAAAATTAAAATCTACTATTAATATATGTCATTTTACGGGACAAGAAGTTGGTTTCAAGCGGCATAAGTTTGTGTAGTGTTGAGATCCAGCGAAGAGACTTATGTCCATCGTTTGCAGGAGAGAGAGTCAACTCAACGCATATTATCATAACTACAATTAAGAAAGTCTTTTAACTTGTTAGTTGTAAATTATTCCACAAGAAAGTCATCTCGTAACTTAACTTTAAGTGTTAATTAAAATTTATTAATTAATAAAGTTATAATTATTTGATATAAATTTTATGTAATTGTAAAATGATAATTATAAAATGAAAGTTTTTTATGAAATCAACTTATATAACTAGGTGTATCATACAGCGTGCCTTTCAGTAAAAGATGAATCGTATTGCAAAATATTAAGATTTTTCTCAAAAATAAACACTGTATCTTTAAAAACTTAAATGATTAAATTGTATCACGCGCTCGTTGTACCCCGCACTTTAATGGCCCGCGGCATTTGACCATAAAGCATGTGAGTTTGTCAAAACATAAACTAAGCATAACTCCGTAATTGAAACTCGCATGCATATGCAAAACACATCTATTAACGACACAAAGCGGTTTGTTTTATACGATTTTAAAGACGCATTTGGGTGGGCCGAATAACTGTTAATCAGTAAACACTTGCAGTGAAATATGATTAATAGGACATTAAATGAATCTACTGATATTTACGTAGACTATTTACGTAGAAGATAACTTTGGCGTAATTGAATCTCCTTAAATATCCCTAGAATTCTCTAGAGATATTCAAGTTTCCTCACGATGTTTTCCTTCACCGAAAAGCGCGTGATAAACTGCAATTTTCAATTAGACACTAGTCTTGACAGAAAAACTCATTGGCTTGCTCGGGGTTTAAATCCGTGACCCTTCGAAAGAGTGGCACAGTCTCACCACTGGGCTATTACAACTCTTTACATAATGCTGCATTATACATAAGGAATGGTACGCCGTGTGGTATCCGGCTGAATAGAATAGTACCACTCTCATTTCTTATCGAGGTGTCTTAAAAGGGGACTAAGGTAAGTCGACCCGCTGTGTGGTATCCGGCTGAGTAGAATAGACCAACGTCATTTCTTACCGAGGTGTCGTAAAAGGCGACTAAGGTAAGTTGACCCACCGTGTGGTATCCGGTTTAGTAGAATAAACCACCCTCTTTCTTACCGACGTGTCGTAAGATACGACAGAGGTAGGTTGATGTCAGGCAGGCGGCCGGTCGTAAAAACGCAGCCAAATCATGTGACAGCATGTTTATAACATGCTGTGCCGACTCCACTTAGAGTGGGATAAGGGCAGGAAAATGATGTTTTCCTTCACCGAAAAGCGCGTGATCAATTGCAATTTTCAATTAGCCTCTTAACAGAAAAACTCATTGGCTTGCTCGGGGTTTGAATCCGTGACCCTTCGAAAGGGTCGCACCATCTCACCGCTGTGATATCACAACTCTTTACTATACATAATGGTGGATTATATAAAGAATGATAATTTTTAAAATACCATAACAACCTCATTGCAATGTAAGCAGAAATAGAATAATTGCTTAAGTAGTGCAAATATGGCAAAAAATATAATTACGCATCTACTTATTCTAAGATTGTGGCATAACATGGTAATTTTTACAACAATTCAGCATGTAGACATAACAATTGCGAATTAAATGTCTCGGAACTTTAGAAGGCATGTTTGGATTTAATGCTTTAATTATATGCGTATACAAGTTTGCATTATTATTATTTTTCATATTTCTTATAACAGAGATGTGTAAATTCTTTTATCGTTAATAAATTATAAAAAAAAATCTATTTAGATCTGTAATAATAAAGCATTCTATGATTTGTCTATGATGTTTCCTAGTTATAGACTACAGTAAAATAAAGGTTTGTAATTCCAAATTCAAATTTAAGGCGCCAGTAAATTTTGGTCCTGAATGTAACCATAAAATATTCTTTAACTTTATCTGTTGAAGGAATTATTCAAGCACCTAAATAACTGCATTGAATATTTACTTATGAGTAAAATAATCAGCGATCAAAATATAATTCATGATTTAAAAACAAGATAATTCTTAAATACTTCTAACTTATTTAAATAATAAATAATTAACAAAATATAAATGTGATAATTATAAAACAAAAGATTAAACAATTGTTAATAAGTAGGTATAATTCTCCCTTGCCAATCTTTTACCTCGTTTCTCCACAACATAGTATCGAATACGCTGTACATAGTATCTTCTTCCTGATAGTATAACACACCTATGTTAACGAGCCAGCACTTTTTTTTCTTACTCTATGCAACTATTATTTTTTATGCATCAGTGAGAATAATAGTAAAATCCTAATCCTTAATCGAAATGTAATTTACTTAAAATTCAATTTTTTTAATACTAAGTTTTATTTTTCAGATCGGCAACACTGCTGCTCGCAATAGCAGCAACATGCGCCGCGCCCGCATCCTCTCTAGCCGACGAGAATCTGACCTTAGACAAGAAAGAACCAACTACACACGAGTTGCTCAGCTCCTTGGGTCTCAAAAAGCTTAGGATACCTGCAGCGCATCACAGAAAGCGTCTCGCAGAACAAGGAAGGCGTCATGCGACAGGAGACTCCAGGATGTACGTAATAAAACTGCCCCCAAATATGAATTACTATAGCCACGCTGAACCAGCACCGGCCGCGGCCAGAACACTGCCTCTGCAGATGAAAAGCAACGGGAAACCAGCTAGAGTATACCATTGGAACTTACCAGTAATACAGAAGCTAGCCAAAAACCGTCCGCAAGCGAGACTTAACGACGATTTGGTGAACGTCGAAAGTACGCCAACATGGCCGAAACATCCGAATTCGATAGACGCATTGGCGTATTATGTGCCAGCAAAAAAATCATCCTTCAGGAAATATTTCTCCGGTAACGGAAAGCCGAAGTCGTTCTACGTAATCGAAAAGGACAAGAGCTCCGCCGAATATCACAGATTGCTTCCGTAATTCAACAATACTTAGATAAGAACTACGTTAAATAATTGCATCAACATTATTGCCATTAAAATAATTGATATATTACAGCAGGCAATATTAGTCATACCAAGAACAATTCTATTTATATATGTGTAATGTTTCTGTCTAAAATTACGTTACATACCATATTCCACCGCTTTATAGCAATTTTATATTCTACTAATACCTCAACACCATCAAAAAGTTCGCTTAAAAGTACAATAGTGTGCAATTACGTTACATTATAGAACTTCAATATATACCTGATAATTCGGAATATTTTTCTTTTACAATTTTTGTGTTATTAGAACATTAAGTTATTAAATTCTCTGATTAAAGGTAAATAAAAACTAACTATTCACTAAATTTCAAAATATTTTTTGAAATATCATTTAATTTGATCTCATTTGTTACATTTCGAACATCCAATTCTTATTTCAATATTTTTTTGACGACAGAATAATAATTTCGTTTACATACCTCGAAGTTATTATAAAACGCTTATAAAACGTGAAAATAATTAGGCAATTATTTTTATAATTCAACATTTTTGTGGCCAAACTGAAATGTTTGTCTTTGGCCTGAAAAATAGTTTCAAATTGCATCTACGTATTCCTAACCTCGATTACGAAATACATTAGTAATTGTAATTTAAAAAAAATATTTCTTGATGTGCCTATTTCTACTTAAGTACTCGAAAACAGTCACAGAAATGAATTGAATAACGAATCAATCCTTCAAAATAATCATTCAATTCTGGAGTTGTTACTCCTGTAAATAAATGCTTTATGCTTTTAGACGTTAAAATAAATAGGTGCTTAGATATTTTATTAAGACTGCGTCACGAATTTAAATTAATATGTAGATTTAAGAACATGATGCCACAAATAGATTTAATATTCCAATATTGCACTTTTCTAGTGCGTTTCCAAAGTAGAAACAATTTTCGATATAAATTTGTAAACAACAGTATAATATTGTTTCTGTTTTGGAAAAATTGAGGCTCTGAAATGCATTTACTTACCGGGTCATGTATGTTTTAGATATAATAAAATAATTTAAGTTATGCTCAGCCTAAATAAATATAAATAATGATAAATACAAGTCATGTAATAGTACTTGAACAAGTTTATATTCTGTAGTATTGTTTAAACATTTAATATTAGTGTATGTATGTACGTATTGTACATTTTTTATAAATAAATATTAAATTATATGAGTTTCATTTTATAAATTTCATGTCGCCATCTAGCAGCAAGTGGTAAAACTATTTCATCTCAGCTATCGATTACTCATTTCAGTTAGTAATTAAAGTGTAAGTTAATAGATGTCGCTGCTTAAAGCAAGTGGCTGTTTTATCGATGTAAATTTTGAAGTACGGACTTCAGACATGCGCGGCAGGCTGCGCGATTTATAAAATTCATAGCAAATGTTAGCCGACGCAAATCTATAATCAGAGTCTGCAACAAAAAAATGTCTGATTCGAGAACGAGTGATAAAAACATACTTAAAAACACTGAAGATGGTGGGAATAATAAGACGCAAACAGTGATAAGTGATAAAATGAATAGTTTCAGTGATAAAACTAATAATCGCAGTGGAGATAGGAAAAAGGAAGAGACTGTTATTAAAGTGAGAAGCGTAATTCCTAGGCGGCGGTGGGTATATCTCATAAATTATAATCTGTTTATTACACGTGATAGATTGGATTCACATTAAAAAAAAATTACATAGGAATAATTGTAATTAATACATGGTAATATATAAAATTGAGTTAATTAATATTGCACGCCTACTAGTGACCTGTTCCACTTTTCAGAACATAATTAAACATCATAGATCTAAAAATATCAAAACTTGTATGCATTGCGCTCTGTATGCAAACATTTTAAGTCTTTCCGCCAAAATAAATCGCGGATGTTAAAAACATGGCTTTTGATAAATACATATATGTAATATATAATAAAATATATCTTGACCTAGATATTTTATAAGTGTAATCTAAAATTATATCATTATCAGGGCTTTATAATTTATCCAGCCGATCAACAGATAAGTTTTAACTTCATATTTCTGTGCAGGAAATCCTAAATTATAAGTATGAAACCCAAGAAATTAAATATTTTAATCTCGATAATCCCTTTTTTATTAAAAATATTTTTATTTAAATTATTACATTCATGTAGATAATTCTATTTATACATATTATAAAGTCCCAAAAGTTGTCTGTATGTATGTAATCGATTGATCGATTTTCTCAAAATCTACTGAACGTATTTTTGTACGGTTTTTACTAAAAGATAGTGGACTTTTTGAAGAAGGTTACCTAAACCGTCCTTATTAACCTTAATAGAAATACGTCAAATACCCGCGGGGTTGGGATTTATGTGGAAAAAACTTTTTGACACATCGATTTCCACGCGGGCGAAGCTGTGGGCACAGCTAGTACTATATATAATAGTTTTTTTTTTTCACTTTAACGTGAATATTGTACAACATAATACATAAATAAATAGCTATAGGTAAATAATCAAGCGTACAATGTGCGATATTATTGCTGTTTTTATATTATTGTTGTATTTAAACGCCGTGTGGTATCCGGCTGAATAGAATAGCACCACCCTCATTTTTTACCGTGGTGTCGTAAACGGCGACTAAGGTAAAACGACCCGCCGTGAGGTATCCGGTTTAGTAGAATAGACCTACCTAATTTCTTACCTAGGTGTCGTAAAAGGCGACTAAGATAAGTTGACCCACCGTGTGGTATCCGGTTTAGTAGAATAGACCACCCTCTTTCTTACCGAAGTGTCGTTAAATACGACTAAGGTAAGTTGACGTCAGGCAAGCGGCCGGTCGTAAAAACGCAGCCAAATCATGTGACAGCATGTTTGTAACATGTGCCGACCCCACTTAGAGTGGGTTAAAGGCAGGAAGATGAGATGATGATTATTGTTGTATTTAAATTTAGAACCTTTGTAAATATATAAAAGCGATGTTAAAATTTTATGCTATTGCAACTAGGTTATAACACATAACATCTGAATTACTCCATGTTAAATTCGAATAACTAAATTTCATTTTTTTTTATTGGCTTCGTTTTTACCGGACATACCGAACTAAGTTATACGATAGTAAGATAAATCTATTATAAAAAAAACTAACTGAGATTGTTACTACGAGTATATACATATACTAAAAAGAAAAATAAAGTTTATCCAAATAAACATATTAGGTATTTTTGAAGTATTTTAATGTACGAGTAACTTTAGAATCTTTGCGTTCGTCGTAGAGTTCATACGTTCATAATGGCGATCCAAAAAGCGTCCTATATGACCAGAAACACGTAATACACACATACAGCGTCTTCGCCGGCGAAGACGAGGTCCCAGATTTCTGACATACATGTCGTATTGACTAATCAAAGTCATACCATCAGCCCTCCACTACACGTCGCCCTAAGCCGTGGTCCGGCCTCACAGGAGGCACCCTTAGGACGACGTTCCCCGACGCTAGTAGAGCTTCTGCGCTCTACTCTCCGCATTTCGCAAATTCGGCGATGCTTCTGCGCTCGCCCGTCCCGCCCGGTGACGCTGTAAAAGCCGTTAGGGCTAACAGCATATAGTCAATTCGAAAAAAAAAAATAATGGCGGTCGGCTTAGTATTGCGTGCCAGAGTTCAGTTTATTACCGTATTTTAGTAGAGAACTTAGTATTTTTATTCATTTACAGCAAAAATGTACAAGTTATATCTACCTACTATCTATCTATCTACTTAGTATTTTTGAAATATTGACCATGATTTTTTTCTTTCGTGTAGTCCATTTTCTTTTTTTGTTCTGACGTTGTCGTAGTGATTTCGAACAAATCTGTATCAGTATGAATGATAAGCCTTATCTCTTATCACTGAAAAACTAGGATATGTTTCAATGTATAACGTCAAATTTTATTTCTTAGACACTTCGTCCGGATTAAATAAAAACATTCTAAAGTTATCAAAGTTTATTAGCCAAATTTCATCAATATTGTCTCAGAGGGTTCGCCGTGAAAGAGTAACAAACATACTCACAAACACACACGTGTACAAACCTCCACCACCGCCACCACAATACACAAGTACTATATACGTTCACTATCACAAACTCAACAATCGCCCCGCCCCGCAACCGAAGCATCATCAGGAGATAGACTCCACGACCAAAATCGCAAAGCATTTGGTTTGTGCATGTCGTTTTACGAATCCTGCATGTATCAGTTATGATAACCGATTGTCCACTCTACATTTAGCATTATATATATTTTCTATTTTACTTTTTCGCGGATTATAGCAAAATAATTTTATTATTACTTTTCAATGCAATAATCTTTGATTTTATGGAAATCTCATAACCAGTGGTGTGTTGCGCGTTTTACATGTTCAAAGTTGAAATTGAAATGAAATCAGTTCTAACATATTTTGGAACACACATTTTGTCTGTAGTATCAGTAATCGGAGCCGGGCGGCCTGTTATCAGGGTGATAAGCTCAGCATGCACCTGCCGATCGTTTGGATCATGAATAACATGTATAAAAACTTTATTAAATACCCTCATTTCTTTGTCGCGTTTTCAAAATCGGCAATATTTTGATTATATGGGGGTATGAACAAGCGGTATGCACTAATGAATTTTGCGTAAGAATAACGCATTGTCCTCATTCATCATCATCCTCCTGCCCTTATCCCACTCCGAGTGGGGTCGGTACAGCATGTCATAAACATGTTGTCATATGATTTGGTTGCGTATTTTACGACCGGCCGCCTGCCTGACATCAACTTACCTTAGTCGTGTTTTACGTCATCTCGGTAAAAAGAGGGTGGTCTACTCTACTTAACCGGATACCACACGTTGGGTCAACTCACCTTAGTCGCCTTTTACGACACCTCGGTAAGAAATGAGGGTGGTACTATTCTATTCAGCCGGATACCACACGGCGTTGTCGCGTTATCAAAATCGGCAATATTTTGATTATATGGAGTAAAAACAAATTTCCTTTACATGAATTTTGCGTAAGAATCACGCATTGTCCTCATTCATCATCATCGTCCTGCCCTTATCCCACTTTAAGTGGGATCAGCACAACATGTTATAAACATGCTGTCACGTGATTTGGCTATGTATTTTACGACCGGCCGCCTGCCTGACGTCAACTTACCTTTGTCGTATTTTACGACACCTCGATAAGAGAGAGGATAAACACACGGTGTGTCAACTTCCCTTAGTCGCCTTTTACGACACCTCGGTAAGAAATGAGGGTGGTCTATTCTATTAGCCGGACACCACTCGGCGGGTTGACTTACCTTAGTGGCCATTTACGACATCTCGGTAAGAAATGCCTATAATGTGGCCATTTAAAAAAAAGAGAGCAAATGAGGCTTATTATCTCGCTTTATTCACATGTGCGTATTAAATGTTTAACTTAAATCTAACCTAAGATTTCAATTATAATTGTTTCATTTTAAAGTAGATTAAAATGACGAACATAATGAGTAAAAAACGAATAAACATTTAAAAATGTTCTAAGTATTTAAATTACGGTCGTAAACTATGTAGCCAAATCATGTGACAACATGTTTGTAACATGTTGTACTGACTTAAATTGGGATAAGGGCAGGTGGATAATGATTATAGGCTGCCTCCCCTACTCTAGTATAATAACTCTATGGAATACCCACTCGAAGATTCACGGTCTGTGAATATCCACTTTAGCTCTTATTTACAGTATCTTGGCTAACAATTTATTTAACATCGTACACTTATAAATCAAAGCAGTGACAGCTAGGCTAAACAATCCGCCAGTTTGTAAATACGATAACGCCTTGCGTATTTTACGTTTCATGGAATCTCAATGCGAATGTGTTTAGAACTTGTATACATTACTATAGAGTGAGAGCCCGTGAACCCCTCACCATCGTCATTTTATTAAGCTGAAATTAAAGCTGAAATATTGTCGGTGTATGCCACAACACAAGTAAGAACGATGGTACAATATGAAATTTGGATCATCATGGCTTTGGGAGATAAAAAACTGCGCGGCAAATAACGACCTAACTCGCCATCTCACTCGCACTTATCCGTATGTATATCTCGCGCTCACTCCTATAGTTACCCTACATGCTTGTCTAGCAGGGATTGTAAACTATCAAAAATGTCTGGCTAGTGCCGAACATATTATTATCCAAGTTATATTATAAATTATATGTTATAATCAGCTTGACGTCAATAGAATTAAAATTTCAAGAACATTAAGGCTGTCTAGCAAGGCGTTGCCACTATTCTAAGTGTCTGGCATTGACTGACGTGATTTTTAATATTATTTTAAAGGTGATACAAAAAAATCACACTATAAATTGACGAAATTAAATTAATTATTTTATTTACCTGCGTACCATTAATCTCCCAAAGCCACGATGATCCAAATTTCATAATGTACTATCGTTTTAACCTGTTTTGGCATGCCCTGACAAACTTTTAGCTTTTATAAAATGATGAAGGTCTGGTGTTCACGGGCTCTTAGTCTATATTGGGCGGCGCACTAATGCATAACAACACAAGTTAACCCGAAATACCAAAGATATGATAGAATTATGCTTAATATTATTATTGATGCTTCTACACTTAGTATTACATACATTTTCTTATCCAAACTTTATTTATTTATTTATCCTTTATGCATACAGAAAATACATTTAAAAAATATACATATATATAATGCGGCGGGTAATAAACTTTGTAGTGGCGGGAACAGATTGTCATTTTTTTATATGAAGGTATAAGATGTTTCACCAAAAATGCATTAACTAACAAGTACCGGAATTGTTTACAGGAAAATGGGTTATCCCATTGATAACGTGATAACACGTCGTGCCACTAGATAACGTTTATATTTGCTTAGTTAATATTTTAACGAAACCTTTTCATATCTTGATAGGTTGGTTATCAACTCCATTATTATATTCGGTCATAACCGTTTACGTGGGTATACCGGAAAGGGTGCCGTGTAGTATCTGGCTGAGCTGAATAGACCACCCTTTTTTCTTACCAAGGTGTTGTAAAAGGCGACTAAGGTAAGTTGACCCGCTGTGTGGTATCCGGCTGAGTAGAATATACCACCTCATTTCTTACCGAGGTGTCGTTAAAGGCGACTAAGGTAAGTTGACCCGCTGTGTGGTATCCGGCTGAGAAGAATAGACCACCCTCATTTCTTACCGAGGTGTCGTTAAAGGCGACTAAGGTAAGTTGATCCGCTGTGTAGTATCCGGCTGGCTAGAATAGACCACATCCATTTTTTATCTAGGTGTCATTAAAAGGGTCTAAGTTAAGTCGACCCGCTGTATGGTATCCGGCTGAGTAGAATAGACCACCCTCATTTCCTACCGAGGTGTCTTAAAGGCGACTAAGGTAAGTTGTTTCAGGCAGGCGGCCAGTCGTAAAATATCTCACCAAATCGCATCGCATCAAATAAGGGCAGAAAAATGATGATGATGACTTATATTTACATCAGCATAGACCATGAAATCTCCTTAATTTAGTTGATATCAAAGAGTTTTTTTAACTTATCTTCGTTATACACACTTGTATTTCGAAGTAAAATCACGGGTAGTAATATTGAAAGTTTATTTACTGTAAACACATAAAGCTATGTTCAAACTGTTTATCTGTTAAACAATAACGTTTGAACAGCAAATTAACTGTAAACAATTGTTAAGAATGCAATGTTTGTTATAGAATTTGCCTATGAGCTCACTGTACGATGCCAGTATCCTTTATAAATGCGAAAGTCTGTCTGTCTGTCTGTCACGTTTTCGCGGCCAATCCGCTGAACCAATATCGATGAAATTTGGCAAAATTATTCCTTATACGCCGGGGTAATATATAGGCTATAGAAATCCTGTTAATTCAACAGGAATTAAATAGGATGACATTCAAAACGCCATCTATAATAAACCTATGGAACTTATTTTTATTCACGATGTGTCAAAATCACGTCAAATCTGTATTTACAGAAGTATCTAGATTCCAAGTGTTTCGGCTTACGTCAAAAGAGTTATCTTTAAAGAGTAATATAGAATTTCAGGTAAATCGCTTAGGTAAAGGAGCCGTTTCAAAGATTCTGAATATGAATCTATAATATACATATATGTCTTCTTCTTCTCTTCTTCTTTCTCAACCGGTGGACGTCCACTGCTGAACATAGGTCTCCTTAAGGGATCGCCACAATCCACGATTTTGTGCCGCTTAGATCCAGCGGCACAAAAGGGGTGTAAGGGGGAAACTCGTCCCACTCAGTTTCCTCAAATGTCAACCTCACCTGCACGTGGTACACCCTGCAAATAAACCGACGAGGCTCTGGCGATCGACCAATGGCGGTATAACCATTCCCAAGCTGACTTAAATATAACATACCGACAGCGGGCAGCAGCGTTGTCGGTGCGAAATGGTCAGCACTGCGATCACCAACCCGCATGCCAAGCGTGGTGATTATTGGCAAAACCCTTAATGGATACATATATGTAAGATTAACTAATTTAAAGATTTGCTTTATTATAGTGCTATGTCGAGCAGTTCGTTTCAGAGTAAAAAGTTGTTTGTTAGATTTTTATACGTATGTTTTCGTTACAGGCAAGAGTTGTTAAAATGGTACGGTTGGGGATACAAGGACTCTATGTTCAAAATCAACGAAATCACTACCACATTCACTGGAGAAAGGTAAAATTTTCATAACGGCCGCAGAATAATACTTACTGATATTTTGGAATTTCTCTCAATAGGTTGACTCCTTGACATCGATTTAAAAGAAATTTTCATATCCATACTAATATATAAAGCTGAAGAGTATGTTTGATTGTTTGAACGCGCTAATCTCAGGCACTACTGGACCGATTTGAAAAATTCTTTGAGTGTAAGATAGTCCTTTAATCTAGGAAGGTTATAGACTATATAACATCACGCTAAGATGAATAGGAGAGTATTGTAGACAAATATTGCGAAAACGGCAAAAGTTATAGCTTTCTTTGCGTGCGCTAAGAACACGGTGAAAGTTATTCACAAATCATATATTATGATATTGTTCCCCTCTAAAACTTCTAAATAAAAGTCCGCGACAGCATATGTCATCACATTACATAACATCACGTTAAGATGAACACTGATTTAATTGCGGGCAAAGATAGTATTCTATATATCAATCGAACGGATAATTGCCCTAAGATGATATTTAAGCCTTGTTTTAAAAAGTCAATGACAGTTTAGTTTCGACCCCCGTGTGACGGAATCCGGTTGAGTAGAATAGACCACTTTCATGTCTTACCAAGCTGTCGTAAAAAGGGACTAAGGCAAGTTGACCCGCCGTGTGATATCCGGTTGAGAAGAATAGACCACCCTCATTTCTTAGCAAGGTGTCGTAAAAGACGACTAAATAAGTTGACGTTTGGCAGGCGGCCGGTCTTAAAATAACCAAATCACATCACAACATGTCTATAACACGTTGTGCCGACACTTAGTGCGGGATAAAGGAGAATGATGAATGACAGTTCGACAGACAGTTTCGAGGGTAAATCGAATCCAGATTGGGCCACAGCAACGCGTGGCCAAAAAGCTAGTATTTGATAATTCTTAAAACTGCATACGATCATTGTTGTGAATCACGATACTTTTTACTTTATCAATTTCGGAACCCGCGTTATCAAACACTTGATTCGGTATCGATTCTTGAGTAGTTATATTTCCTGCTAAATAATATAATTCATACATTCCCTTCTACAATAATATTCCGCAATCCATACTAGACCTGTCTACAGAAAGGTTTAAATTAAGTGTAAGAAATATGCTTATACGTGAAGCATATCACACAATTGAAGATTATTTATATTGATAATAAAGATGCCTGGATTTGCAAATTCTTTCAGCTTCATATTTATGATCGTATCGTTTGATAATACGGACGATCGTGTGGACACTTGCACTATAATCGTACCGATCATAGCCGATCACAATTTGAATGATCTGAACTAAATCGCTAAGTATTCTAAATCGCTATCTTTTTCCTATATATATGCTTTACTTTATAGAATTAGGCGTTACTTTGCGATTTTGTAGTGGAGTCTATCTCCTGATGATCAGTTGTGGGGCGAAACGATTGTTGAGTTTGTTATAATGAACGTAGGTATGTAGTGCTTGTGTACTGTGGTGGCGGTGGAGGTTTGTGTATGTGTTTTGAAAAATCCTGCATGGTATGAAAACGGATTGTCCACTCTACATTTAGCATTATATATATTTTCTATTTTACATCATCGCGGATACAGTTTTTCGCATTTATAGAAGAATGGATTTATTCTAATACTAACTATAGACTAATCGTTTAACTCAGACCTCGCCTTGGGGCTACAAGGGCGCGAAGGTAGGACGGGAACAGAATTTGTGTAACCCGTTGATATAGAAGACGTGTCCGCCCGCACCTACTTCAGTCCCCGTTTCCGTCATACCTCCGAGCCCTTGTAGTCCACAGGCGAGGTCTGAGTTAAACGGTTAGCCTATATACGTTGTATACGTAAAGTTTTAATAATCCCAAACGTGTGTTTTATTACAGTGAACGTAAACGTCTTAAAGAAAAAAGAATATGTCTAGAAATTTGGTTGTGTAACCTGCTTATTCAGAGTGATGTTGTAATCGCTATATTCCTTCTTCCAGAATGTCTTTACTATGTTGTATAGTATCAAAGTATTGATATATAACCTGATATTTTTTTTATTAGGTTTACCAACAGTTAATATAATCTTACATTCTTATAATAATACATACTAAATTATTGCTAATTACTTAACTATATTAAGGTAAACACAACATGCAATGAACTTTTTTTTTCCTATATTAACCTAATGTTACAAGACGATATTTACGTCCAGGTTTAAAGTATGACTTAAGTCCGTACCACGGCTGGTGATAAGGACGTTATCGTTTCCTAACGCATTAAAAAACTTTATCGCAGATAAAAAATACTATAAACTAAATGAAAATATAAAAGAAAATATTATAAATAATTTACGTATAACGTGTGTGTGGAGTAGGTACTATGTAGTTGTTACTTCTTTTGATGTTGCGTGAAATTAAAGAAGGCAGGTGAAGATAGATTTATAATGGATACGTCTAAAAAGTTTGCTTATTGATTAGCGACTACTTATACGATGAATCTATTATGACTTCGCATTACAGTGTGAAATTGTTTGTTGATAAGTTTTTTTGGCAGATTACTAATACATCCTATTAATGTTTCTATTATGTAATGAAAAATTTTTCGTGGTGTAAATCAGCGAAGCTGTCGAACAATCTTCCAGTCGAAATACGCCAAAATGAATGGAAACTTACAAGTCGCTTTTAATTTTTTTATGTCGTTTTAAGAAATATCATGTAACAAAAGTAATCATTAAATTATTGTACTATAATCTATGATAAAGTAATTACACCGTGTGCTATCCGGCTGAGTAGAATAGACTACCCTTAATTCTTATCGAAGTGTCGTAAAAT
Source organism: Morpho helenor (assembly GCA_029227775.1). Lineage (NCBI taxonomy): Eukaryota > Metazoa > Arthropoda > Insecta > Lepidoptera > Nymphalidae > Morpho > Morpho helenor. Next base: position 3,078,699 of record JARGCU010000019.1, on the reverse strand, counting down.
ACGACTAAGATAAGTTAACGTCAGGCAGGCGGCCGGTCATAAATACGCAGTCAAATCATATGACAACATGTTTATAACAGAGACCCCGCTTAGAGAGGGATAAGGGCAGGAGGGAATAAAATTCACGATAAAGTAAATAAAATATATACATAATGCTAAATGAAGAGTGATATTCGCAGAGTAACGCCTAATGCTATAAATGCTAGGTTTAATTTTTTTTTAATTCTTGTCTTTGGGCATTAAAAAATGCTAAAATGTAGAATTGATAGCGAAGAATAATTTTGGCTGTCAAACGTAATGCTGCGATAGGGTAACGGGCGGACTGAACGGAAATGTTCAAAACCCGGTTTCGAATCCTACAAGTCATCGGCACCTACTTTTTTCTTTTATTTTTTGTTAATTTTTTTTATTATTTTTTTATATCTTTTTAAAAATGACAGTCACCCTAAGGATAATAGGTACTATTTACTAATTATACACCGTTCATAGAAAAATTTATGATACAATTATGGTAGACATCTGGACATATAATTCGCGGGTCACGAGAAAGTGATGTCAACGAGCTACGACTGATGAGCGATTGTGGGCGGCCGCTAAATTGGCGCTTCCGTTAGTATCGCGAACACGTGCCCGCTGGAATTCTCTGTATATATTATACGTTTCGCGATAATTCTGCACATACTTTTTTTTTTATAGGAAAAAAACCCCATATTAGTACGGGCGACAGGGGACAGGCGGCGGTTATGTCGGACTTGCACTGATTAAACGACCTGTGTGCTCCACCTCCCTGCTGATGGCAAAGACAGGGTACCTATGAAAACATTCCCCCCATCCCCGCCTCAAGCTGCTCTGATCCCAAAGACACTCTAGGTAGGGGCTCCTCAAAAGAGAAACCCCCCACCTTTAACCGGTGCATCAGGAACACCAGGTGCAACGACCGCCTTAAGGACTTGTAAGCCGGGCGTCCGATATACCTCGTTCGAAACGCCCGAAGTCCCCTATCAGGGCGGCTGATGACGTGGTTAAGGAAAGTCGCTAACATTCGGACTCCCCAGATTGGCCCAGAAGACGAGATCTCGGAACCGCTCCGCCGGGCCCTTGCGCAAAGCTAAATGGGCCATTGCTGCCCATGAACGCTCCCTGCCCACCGTGTTTGAACTACATCGACAAGAAGATACCGCTCGATCTACGTGTCGGATCTCATGTCATAGAGAGGAGGCTTATACCCAACAGTGGGATAGTAGCAGATCGTTACTTTACTTTTACTATGTTTTTTTCTGTCTCCGAAGAAACGGTTTTTGTATCCTATATTTTAGACTGGTATAAAATCTTCAGTTGTGCCAAATTTCATCGACCCAGCAAATTAGTCGTTATACAGACAGGCTGATAGAAAGACTGATCGACTTTTATAATATAGAATAGATTTTAACCTATACTAATAGTATTAATGTGATGCATATAAATAGAATAGACCACGCTCATTTCTTACCGAGATGTCGAAAAAGGCTTGGTCGCCTTTAAGTTGACCCGCCGCGTGGTATTCGGCTGAATAGAATAAATCATCATCATTCTTAATAAAATGTCGTAAAAGGCGACTAAGATAAGTTGTCGTCAGGTGGGCCGGTCGTAAAAAACCTAGCCAAAACATGTAACAACGTGTTGTGCCGAGAATGATGATAAAGATTGTAATTGCGTTCCTTTCAGATACTTACTCGCAGGGAAGAATCTACCGTACACGCTGCAATGGATTAAGGAGAATTTCGATGTTGACGTATCTAAACCACCCAAAGTGCCTGTCTTACCGACTTCATTCCCAAAAAGCCTGTTACCCGATCTCATTAAAGAGGAACTGGAAAAAATTACTTTGCTAAGCGCAGACGGGTTGGATAGACTTATAAGAGCTCACGGTCAAACGTTAGAGGACATTTATCACTTGAGGCAGAACAGCTTTCCGAGGATACCTGACGCTATTGTTTGGCCCGTTAATCATGAACAGGTAGGTATTTTATTCCTAGTTTATATAAAGAAACCAGCTATGCACACATATATCACTGTATCGGGTTAGCCCTACTAGTTTCGAGCCCATCCGGGGCCCTTTGTCATGAGCTCGTTATGCGGCGTCAGCGTAGTGCGGATTGCCGCGACAATGCCTCGATGGATGTCCTCGAAACAAGTCGGCCTAAACCGTTATTATAAGACGTAAGTATAGACGAGTTCTATACATCTATACTTATTATAAAACAAAGTCCTCAAACAAAACACAAGAAATGCTCCTGCGATCACCATTTTCGCGGCCCGATGCGGATGACGACGGCGACGACGAGGACGACGCGACGGGCGATAACACCGGATATGACACCACCCGAACTAAGACCACCGGACCAGACGACTTTGAGGTCTGGGAGCTACCATTCCCAGACCTTCCCACCGAACAAGACATCCATTAGATCACCTAGGTGACCTGGGCTTACGGCCCAAATGCCGACACCTTTAGGTCACCTAGGTGACATCGGCCTACGGCCGGAACACATACCGGGCTTAAGTGCCCGCGAGGAGATGCCGGGTAGTGAGGATTTCCTCGAGGCCCGTACCCTACCTACCTCCCCACAAGGAGAGTATGTGAGAAGACCCTGCTGCTACATATAATCCCTTACGTAAAATTGTTGTAGTCCGATAGATGGCGGTGATTTGTATTGTATTTATACATCTATTTTGTTTATTATGTACATCGCTAATTTTTTATAATAATTATGTACTAATGTTTATGTTTAATATTATCAGTTTTGTTTAAGGTAGAAGAAATAGTACGAAGCGCGTCCCGCCACAACTTTGTTATTATCCCTTTCGGAGGGGGTACTTCTGTCTCGGGGTCCGTCACGTGTCCCGCCAACGAAGCTAGACCTATCGTCGTATTGGACACCAGTGATATGAACTCTATACTTTGGTTGGATAAGGAGCAACTGTTAGCGAGAGTTCAGGTAATAAAATACTAATTGGTAATAAAAATCGTTACCCAACTTTCGTAACTCTATGAAACCTCCTATCCTAAATATTTTTCAAGTCAGACAAACATTCTTAAAATGCATCTTTGAAGAATTCTGATAGATACATAATTGTATCTAACATTTTACGTCTCATAGAATAAAGACATACATCCTCCTGCCCGTATCCCACTATAAGTTGGGGTCTGTGTAACAATTTATAGGTAAACATGTTGTCACATGATTTGGCTACGTATTTCACTGGCCGCATGCCTTATGTCACCTTACCTTAGTCGTATTTTAAACACCTCGCTACGAAAGAGGGTGGCCTATTGTACTCAACCGGACACCACACGGTGAGGCAACTTACCTTAGTCGGCTATTACGACATGTCGGTAAGAAATGTGAGTGGTCTATTCTACTCAGCCGGATACCACACGGTGGGTCAACTTACCTTAATATTATGTTTCCAGGCAGGTATTGTGGGACAAGATCTAGAAAGAGAAATGCGTGCAAGAGGCTTTACCGTGGGACACGAACCAGATTCTTACGAATTCTCAACACTGGGTGGATGGGTTGCAACCAGAGCGAGTGGTATGAAGAAGAATACATATGGAAATATAGAAGACCTGGTAGTTCATATAAAGGTAGGTACAATATTTAGTGCGCTGAAAACCTAACAACCAAAGAAGTTAATTATAGTACTCTAAGTCATGAGTGCAGCAAGTTTCGGGCAGAGAGGGGGATATTCTAGTAATTTTCTGCCCCCTCTGTGTAGAATCCTGGCTATGATCTAGCTCAAAGTACAAGGAAAGTAATTACGCATTTATGAATACGCATATATTTTGGCAAGAGTAACTAAGTTTCTGGATGCTTGGGTTAACAAATTTGAAATTCATTTAATATTTATAAGATAGACTTAGGGCTGATTTAAAGCTACAAAAATGCTAAAATTATGAAATCTTACATGAAACTTAATTAAATTAATTAAAAAATATTGATAAATGGATGAGTTGATATAATATTGATTAATGAAATACACGCAATCATATTGTTAACGCTTTAGGCGCGACTTTCTTGTCAAAGGAAAAACCAGATTTATCGTATATATTAGTCCGGTGCATAAGTTTAATTGTTCCAATTTAATCAACATCTCATGCAGATTGGACGAGTAATTATAACATACAGACAGAATGACAAATTTATAATATTATAAAGATTCCATAGAATAAAGGAAAATATTTGGTAAGGCACAAATTGAACGCCGAGTGGTATCCGGCTGAATAGAATAGTACCACCCTTGTTTCTTACCGAGGTGTCGTAAAAGGCGACTAAGGTAAGTCGACCCGCCGTGTGGTATCCGGCTGAGTAGAATTGACCAACCACATTTCTTACCGAGGTGTCGCAAAAGGCGACTAAGGTAAGTTGACCCACCGTGTAGTATCCGGTTGAGTAGAGTAGACTGCCCTCTTTCTTACCGAGGTGTCGTAAAATGCGACAGAGGTAAGTTGAGGTCAGACAGGCGGCCGGTCGTAAAAACGCAGCCAAATCATGTGACAGCATTTTTGTAACATGTTTGTAACCCCACTTAGAGTGGAATAAGAGCAGGAAGATGATGAAAGGTTCTATAAAACAAAGGCAAATATTTGCCAAAGCACAAATTAATCCCAAATTGCTTCCTCCAGTAAATCCAAGGTCCATGTTACAGGCAGTAACTCCCAGAGGAGTGATAGAGAAAAGCTGTCGCGTGCCAAGAATGTCCTGCGGGCCGGAGTGGGACCACGTGGTCCTGGGGTCTGAAGGTTGTTTGGGAGTCGTCACCGAGGTAGGATCATATCGGAAACTTAAATTCTGTTTGAAAAAAACTTAATTTTCGGCAGCCATCGTGTAGCATAAGCTACACGATGGCTGCCGAAAATTAAGAACCCCATGGAAACTTCCAGCTATTGTTGGAGGTAGCTTTAGGTATGCTGCTACCCGATGTTAAAACAACATCCCATGTCCTTTAAAATATGGGAATGTAGAAAGGAATTAAGTGAATCATTTCCTTATTTATGAGATCTTCTTTCAGTTGCAGTGAAAATTATGTTCATAATAAAAAGTTTATTTCGCACCACAAACCATACAATAAATAAACTTAAGCAATTTAATTAATTATACAAAAAATTATGGTTTGATTATTATGATTTGGTAAACTATATAATCGTTAATATTTAAGTGAGTTAATCTTGTATATATGTATATAAATATAATTTTATGAAACGATGATTTCCCTAAAATTCAGCATGTAGGGAGTTCTGGCGGAAAAAAATCGATCTAGCTAGGTTTTATTTAAAAAAAAATCGTTCTATCCCTGTTTTTGGACATTAAAAAAAGGTCAAGTGTATAATTGAAAGCAATGGATTTTTTTAGTTGTCAACTACAGCGGACTGAAAATGTTCAAAACATGGATTGGAATCCCACATGTCATCGGCACCTTCCCCTTTTTTTAATCTATTTTTTATATCTCCTAAAAAATTACCAAGCAAGGCTCAGTTACCCAGGTACTAACTATATAATGAGACTGAGAGCAAGGAAAAACCGGTAAAGAGAATAGATAGCCGATAGATGTGGCGTTTTCTCACTTTTTTCGGACAAGTTTCTCGTTGGGAAGATGCCTCTGTAGAGCGCCTTGTAGTGCAGGGGAAAATAAAAGGCACAAGACCACGCGGCAGATAACTGATGCGATGGACTGACCAAGTTAAGGCTGGCTTTGACTGCCCTCTTCACAAATTTACCAAGAAGGTGTCCCAAAAGAATGGCGTCGAATTGTCAAGAGTGCCACCAAACCTGAACTGACGTTCATGACCGCTCTACCAAGAGTGTAGCGACCAAGAACAAGATGTGGCTGTTAGCGCACACTATATACAATAACATGATATGGTAGGAATACCACAATTCCCGTTCTGCGATGCACTTCTCTTGAATAACGAGCAAAGACTGAATGTCACTGAACGTTTTATCAATAGGAAGACTCCACCGGAAAGAACAACAGCACAGTGTTGCCACCATTTTAATTCAAAGGGGCGCGAAACTCTTGTATCATGACTGTGCTGCTATAAAATACAAAGCGAAAGTCAATGGCGACAACATGGCGAAAGCGCTTTTTTGCATATCGGCATGCCTCATGGTTTAAAAAAGCTGTGATGGCCCAGCGGTGCGACCGTGTGAATCTCTAGAGACGATCATGGGTTCAAACCCGGACAGACACCAATGAGTTTTTCTATTAAAAAACTTATGTGTCTAATTGATAATTGCAATTTATCACACGCTTTTCGGTGAAGGAAAACATCGTGAGGAAACCTGCATATCTCTAGAATTCTGGAGATATGTGTAACCTACCAACCCGCATTGGAGCAGCGTGGTAGGTCTTAGCTCCGATTCTTCTCTCCAAAAAACGGAGAGAAGAGGCCTATTCTCAGCAGTGGGATAGTAACAGGCCGCTACTTACATGGTTTTAATTTATATGTTCAAACATTCCAGGTGACTTTAAAAATTCGGCCGCTACCGCCGGTCGTGCGGTACGGATCCCTCGTGTTCCCAGATTGGGACTCGGGGTTCTACTTTGAGAGGGAAGTGGCTCGGCAGCGGCTGCAACCGTCTAGTATACGACTGATGGATAATGAACAGGTGAGCTTTGGAGATGTGACGTGGATGCAATTGACGACCTCAGCTTCCTACCGCGTACCTGGTAGAACCTTTGGTGACAGTATCTTACATATATCTTATCTATTCATATTTGGAATCTCGGAAACAGCTCCGATTTTCTTGAAATTCAGCATGCAGCAGGTTTTGGGGAGAAAAAATCGATCTGGCTAGGTTTCATTAAAAAAAATATCGTTTTATCCCTGTTTTAGGGTATTAAAAAATACAAAAATTTACGTTTAATATACAAAATATTATTTTTGAGGTCTTATTCGGGGAACGGGTGGTTTCTAGAAAAGGAAATACCTAGGATCGCGCCTCACCTACACATTTATTTTTTCTTTTTTTTAAAGTTTTTTTCATTTTTTTAATTACCGAGTAAGGCTCGGTCAACCAGGTACTTATTATATACAGGTATTATATTTTATGTTATAATGTATTTTTATAACTAAGAAACAAACCGGATAGTTAACGAAATGAAATTTTATAGGACAATATTAAAGTGTGTGTGTCTATGAACCACCGCCTGTTTTACTGTTTTCCTTTATTGTCGGTTGCCTGGAAGAGATCGCTGATCTAGCGATAAGGCCGCCTGTTGTACATAGACTTATTTATTATGCTTTTTTTTTGTGTATCGTGTACGTCATCTTATTTACTATGCTTTTTTTTTGCTTTTTCTTTTTGTATTTCGTTTTGGATTTTTCTGTGTACAATAAAGTGTATTTATTATTATTATTATGAAATACTATGCAGGACAGGACAAGGTCTATGAATACTATGATGTTTGGGAACAGTTTATAAGCCATTTTGTTCCCTAGTCCGAACAAAATTATATCATAGCTGTGCCAGCAGAGTCGCCCGCAATGTGTCACAATTTTTTTTCCGAATTGAAATTTTTAACATAAAATTATTTATCGTGAATTAATTATAAGAGATTTTCTTAGCGCACGCAAGGAAAGCTTTAAATGTTGCCGTTCTCACAATATTATTTATTGCTGCTCCTCTCCTATTTATCTTAGCGTGATGTTACGAGTATATAGCCTTCCTCGATAAATGGACTATCTTACACTCAAAGAATTTTTCAAATCGGTCCAGTAGTTCCTGAGATTAGCGCGTTCGAACAAACAAACTCTTCAGCTTTATATATCAGTATAGATAGCTATTAACTTATATTGAAACACTATAATTTTGTTACAGTTTCGTTTCGGCCACGCCCTCAAAACAGAGCAATCTTGGGGCGGAGTTCTACTTGATGGGTTAAAAAAATTCTATATCACAAAAATAAAGGGTTTCGACCCTTTGAAATTATGTGTGGTCACTTTGCTCATGGAGGGGACGGCGGAAATTGTGGCAAATAGAGAGAGAAAGCTGAACAGTATAGCATCCCAGTATGGTGGGATTCCTGGAGGGGCGAAGAATGGAGAAATTGGTTATACCCTTACGTTCGTCATAGCTTATATTCGGGTAAGAATATTTTTATTTAAATTCAAAATATTCTTCATTCAATTAAATCTTTTAAACGCACAAATGATTTACGTACTTTTGCAAGGCGCAAAGCAGAGGCCGCAAGCTTATGTCGGTTTCTACTTTGTCTATTATATACATCGCCAATTTTACAATTCTGTATCTTCTTATGTAATGTCAATGTAAGCATATTTTTTTATGTTTTTCGTGCGCATGTTTTCTAAGTATTGCGCTAGTGGCTGGTGTTCCGACCGTTAATATCGCACCTCTGGGGCAACTAACACAGCGTGATGTCATGTCTGCCAACATTGTGCTATCAAATCAATGGTCCCAACTTTCGTCTTAATAATTTCTAGGACTTGGCGCTAGATTACGATATAGTGGCGGAGTCGTTCGAGACCTCGGTGTCGTGGGAGCGTACGCTCGCACTCTGTAGGAACACTAAAGCGCGCGTGCGGGACGAGTGCGCCCGCAGGAACGTGACGCACTACCTCATCTCGTGCAGACTGACACAGACGTAAGTAGATGTACGACAAAAAGCTCCAAAAAGTGACAATTATTCTCCCCCAGATTTTTGACGTGGCTTTACGTGGCTTTTTGCCACACTCCCGACGTCGTAATGACTAATAAAAGTAATACCATCAGCCCTCCACTACGCGTCGTCCTAAGCCGTGGTCCGGTCTCACAGGAGGCACCCTTAGGACGACGTACCCAGACGATAGTAGAGCTTTTGCGCTCTATTCTCCGCAAATGCGGAAGCATCGTCGAGGTTGCTAAATAGCAACCTCGACGATGCTTCTGCGATTGCCCGTCCCGCCCGGTGACGCTGTAAAAGTCGTTACGAATATAAGAATCTATAAGGAAGGCGATGGCGTGGTACAGGTTATCCTAGTGCGAGCACCAGAGCACTCATTTTTTATAAATCTGTAACTGTTTTTATATAGTTATTGTAGTATAAAGAGTAAAAATTTGTAATAGTATATAAGATATAAGAAAAAATAAATAAATTACGAGTGCGGTAATACAAGTCGAATTATAGTTCAGGGTTTACTTAATACTTAATTCTGGACCTTCTTTAACACTACCTATAACACAGTTCCATATGATATTAACTTTCCATTTCCGCCATTTCCAGATACGACGCCGGCTGCTGCATTTATTTCTACTTCGGTTTCAAAACGGTCGGCATGAGCGACCCGGTCAGGGTCTACGAGGAGATCGAGGAGGCTGCGAGGAACGAGATCATCGCGTCTGGTGGTACGTTATTATTCTATATGTAGTATACTATAGTAGTTTACAATCTCAATGATCCAATTCTCTCTCCGCTTTTGGAGAGAAGGATTGGAGTTAATACCTACGTTGCTTCAATGTGGATTTGTAGGTTACATATTTCCCCACAATTCTCTAGAGATATGCATGATGTTTGATGAAAAAATTGAAATTAATTTCCTTCATAAATTCATATAAAATTATATACAGAATCTATGACTAAAATTATCTTCAGGTTCGATATCCCATCACCACGGCGTCGGTAAACTCCGCAAGAAATGGTACGCGGGCACAGTGAGCGAACCCGGGAGGCGTTTGCTACTCGCGACAAAGCAGGCCCTCGACCCGGACAATATCTTCGCCCTGGGCAACATGGCCTTCGACCAGTACACCCCGGATACAGTGAAGAGCAAATTATAAATCACACCACATAAACTCACCCCCATGAAACATCATAAATATAGTATAAATATTTCAGTACTTTATAGAAGCAGGCGTTTGCGGAATTTCATAGTACAGAAGTTATGATACAACTTTAACGTGTGGTATCCGGCTGAGTAGAATAGACCATACTCTTTCTTACCGAGGTGTCGTAAAAGGAGACTAAAGTAAGTCGACCTACTGTGTGGTATCCGGCTGAGTAGAATAGACCATACTCTTTCTTACCGAGGTGTCGTAAAAGGAGACTAAAGTAAGTCGACCTACTGTGTGGTATCCGGCTGAGTAGAATAGACCATACTCTTTCTTACCGAGGTGTCGTAAAAGGAGACTAAAGTAAGTCGACCTACTGTGTGGTATCCGGCTGAGTAGAATAGACCATACTCTTTCTTACCGAGGTGTCGTAAAAGGAGACTAAAGTAAGTCGACCTACTGTGTGGTATCCGGCTGAGTAGAATAGACCATACTCTTTCTTACCGAGGTGTCGTAAAATACGACTAAGGTAAGTGGACCCACTGTGTGGTATCCGGTTGAGTAGAATAGACCACCCTCTTTCTTACCGAGGTGTCGTAAAGTACCATCATGTGACAACATGTTTATAACATATTTTGCCGACTCCACTCAGAGTAGGATAAGAACAGAAGGATGATAAGAAGTTATAATACAACTTTATTGCTATAATCCGCGTTTGTAAAGAGAATCTATGTAATAAGTGTAGGAAACAGGCAACGTTCACATACCTTATATATACAGGATCACCTTACACCATCAACACAGTGTGGTGACTGGTCCTGCATATATAAGGTATGTTAATGTTGCCTGGTCCCTACACTTAGCATTAGATAGATTCTCTGAGATTGTCGTAGTGAGTGTGTGTAGCGCTATTATGAGGTGTGTTATTGATGGTGGCGTTTTGTGATACGTGTGGAAACTAATCATGCATGTGTAAGGTATGAGAACGATTTTGCATCCTACACTTATCATTACATAAATTATCTTAACAAACGAGGATTGTAGCAAAACAATTGTGTCATAACTTCTTCCTGCCCTTATCCCACTCTAAGTGGGGTCGGCACAACATGTTATAAATATGCTGTCACATGATTTGGCTGCGTTTTTACGACCGGCCGCCTGCCTGACGTCAACTTACTTCTGTCGTATTTTACGACACCTCGGTAAGAAAGAGGGTGGTCTATTCTACTAAACCGGATACCACACGGTGGGTCATCTTCCCTTAGTCGCCTTTTACGACACCTCGGTAAGAAATGAGGTTGGACTATTCTACTCAGCCGGATACCACATGGCGGGTCGACTTACCTTAGTCGCCTTTTACGACACCTCGGTAAGACAAGAGGGTGGTACTATTCTATTCAGCCGGATACCACACGGCGTAATTGTATCATAACTTCTGTAGTATGGAATTCCGCAAAGTAAACGCCTACTTCTATAAATTGTTTGACAAAAGCAATTTTTGTATTGCTGTATATCCAGCTTTATATAATGTGCCATTTGGCGACCTAAGATTAGTTATTAGATAGTTATAAGTAGTTTAAGTGAAGTTTTCTTAGTTAAAGTAAAGACAATTTGGCATAGAGTTATTGTACATAGAGTGAGACAGAAATAGGCAGTACTGTGAGTGCGAGTGTTCAATAATAATAATGGAGGCAAGATAAGAGACCCATCACAAAACAGGGAATCAAGAAGTCTTTTCTTTTTTTTTTTTGGATCTACACATTTTAGGCTGACTCACCTAGTTTAACATAATAACTCTATGCAATTTCGCAACCTCCACGATACTTCTGCGCTCGCCCGTCCCGTCCGGTGTCGCTGTTAAAGCCGTTAAAGCTAACAAAGTTCGAAAAAAAAAAACAAAATCTATGCAATTTGGAATTTTAATTGGTTTAATACCAACCTACCTATTCCGACCGATTCGGACCTATTCGGATATTATTTTTATTAAATGCAATTTGGAATTTTAGGTAATTTTTATAAATGACCTATTCAAATATCGCGATACTCGCTCCTGTAATGACAAACTCTGTTAATTGTTTACATCTCCAGAGATTTCAGTACAGACTTGACGTTTAACAAAACATATTTCGCAAGGAAAACAGGACTTTTAGGTTTGTAAAGTTGTGCAAATTCCCAAAGAGAACACTTATAAACTTCATCGGAAGTGAGTATCGTGCTATTTTAACAAGAAATAAATAATTCTTTGATAGAACGATAGTAAAGTAACAACCTGTTAATATCCCACTTCTGAACATTTAGTTTTTTGGTTCGGGCACTGAAAAACACGCACAGTAAATAATTTCGGATATTTCAATAATAAAGATGACTGATGACGCAGTTTAAAATAAATTAGAATTAAATTAAGAATATTTTAATATTCTTAAATTAAGAATATTTTAATATTCTTAAATTAAGAATATTTTAATATTCTTAAATTAAGAATATTTTAATATTCTTAAATTAAGAATATTTTAATATTCTTAAATTAAGAATATTTAATACTCTTAAATTATAGTAGATTATGATACTGTTGCATAATAAGGGTTCTTATAACACGAGTGTGTTTTAAAAAAAACGAGCTGCTTTTTATAGTATCACACGAGTGTTATAAGACCAAGTTATGTACAGTGTAATACACTACTTCATCTAATCTCATACTATAATACGTAAAACAATATTAATAAAAACCAAACTTTGTTTGAATATTAAAAAGATTTTTTAAATGTCAAATGTTAGCGCCAAGACGCAAACATCGATTGCGCATGCGTGTTGCGTCGCCGCGGACTCGTTCATTGAAACCTTTTTTTTAAGGTAGAGGTTCAACCTCCTTGGTCCGGCTGGAGGTTGTATAGGTGTATCGTTATGATTAAAAAGTTATATTATTATACAGGTGTCCATACAAGACCTGTATGTGTAATAAAACGTTTTATTTTTTATTTTTGGCCTGTACGTAATGTTTGTCATAAGAATTTTAGTTTCAGTTTTATAATCTTTGTATTATAGTATCAGAGTAGATAAAGACTATTTTAATATTCTTAATTAAGGATAAGGATAAACGTTACTATTGTTTTGTCGTAAATATTATTGCATATGTAATTTATTATGCGCTTTATGTTGAAGGAAAACAAAGTAATTTAGTCCTTATTATCTCATTGGAATTCCCGTAATACGTGTTATTGTTTGACAAACAGAAAGCTAGATGGGCCTTTTATATCACTCTTAGCAGTCGGATATAAACAGACTGTTATGTTATTTTTAATTATAGTACAAAGTTAACTTGGCTTTATATTTTATAACTAGTTGTGCCAGGCTTTGCCCGCATTGAAATTAGTGTCACAAGTTTTTTCACGAATTTACAATATTTGAACAATTATTTGAACATAAAAGTAATCGTGAGTTAATTATAAGAGATTTTTGAATAACTTTCACCGTTTACTTGGAGAGCTTTAAATTTAGCCGTTTTCGTAATACTTTTTAATGCTGCTCCTCTCCTATTCATCTTAGCGTGATGTTATTCCAATTTTTCATATCGGCCTAGTAGTTCCTGAGATTAGCGCGTTCAAAAAATCAAATTCTTCAGCTTTATATATTACTAGCAATCGTCAGCGGCTCCACCAGCGTGGAAAGATTATATCCGTATTATAGTTTTTTGATAACCATAAAAATGGTTAAAGTGGTTTAACCTTAAAAGATGGACATGTGCTGTCGCGGAATTTTATTTAGAACTTTTAGAGAGGAGCAATTTTGTAATACATGATTTTTGAATAACTATTACCGTTTACTTAGCGCACGCAAGGAAAGATTTAAGTTTTGCCGTTTTCGTAATAATTTTTATTGCCGCTCCTCTCCTATTCATCTTAGCGTGATGTTATATAGCCTATAGACTTCCTCGGTAAATGGATTACCTTACACTAAAAGAATTTTTCAAATCGGTCCAGTATTTCCTGAGATTAGCGCGTTCAAACAATCAAACAAAAGAAACTCTTCAGCTTTTGTATACGATTTTGTATGTGATTGCTTGAATACATTTGCTTACATTCCACTGCTTTAAATATAAAACTAGACACTGTATTAAAATTGTGTTTATATGATGTAGTAATAATGAATTTAAAAAGTGATGATATGTACATTATATGTTTATTTAATTTTAATTTAAGTATGATGACTTTAAAATAAATTAGACTTGATGTTCACGATTCACCTGATGGGAAGTGATGTCATAAAATACAATTGCGATTATATATGAAAAGGTTATGTATGTGTGTGTGCTATAATAGTAAGCTATTTTTAAAGTAATATATTAAGTTTCTAAATTCGCACAACTTTGTTTTATTGCTCTAATAATAGTTTAATAGGTACCTTTTTTTCAAAAGTAATAATAAAATTATTTTGAGGTTTTTGCATGTGTTTTTACGAATCCTGCATGTATCAGGTATGAATACGCACTGATTGTCCACTCTACATTAAGCATTATATAGATTTTCTATTTTACTTCATCGCGGATTATAGCAAAATAATTTTATTTTTGTATTATGGATCTCCGCAAAGTAATGCCTAATTCTATAAAAGAAAAATTATTTTATATAAAAAGAAATTTAAAAAAAATAAAGGCTTGGTGATATCTGGGACTTGACACCGGGTATTTTCTTCTTTAGTCCTCCCGTTCCAAACTGAGCTATTACAACTTTACAGATGATAGCAAAATTAACGTTTGTATTCTATTTATATTTAAGCTGTTTTTCAATGCTTGAAAAACGTCATATTTTAAAATAAAACTTAGCCGGATCAATTTATAGCCCCGAAACCCCGAACATACTGAGTACCGTACCGTACATAGGTAAAGTTTCAACAACTTTGTTGTCATGTACGATATTTTTTTTTTAAGACTGAATGGAGTCTCACATCAACAGTGACACGCAGGATGCTGCGGGTTACAATATATCATATACTATAGATTCAATATTTCCCCAATATTCTTCAAACAAGTAAAATATACAAAAAGCTGTGATAGCTAAATAAGACTGTGTGACTTTCGAAGTGGTCATAGGTTCAAGTCCCGGACAAGCACAAATGAGTTTTCTAAAAGAGTGCGTGTTTAATTTTTAATTTGACGCTTTTCGGTGAAAGAAAAATACATCGTGCGGTAACCTGCACATTTCTAGAAAATTATAGGGATATGCGTAACCCACGAATCCGCATTAGATCCTTAATAGGTACTCAAGACCTTCTTACCAAAAAGGACAGTAATATTTAATTATAATATATAAATGTTTAAATTGTTAATACTATAATCATATTATAAAGTATTATAGGTACGATTCAAGCGCGAAAAGGTTCAGCTACATTTCTCAAATCATCTCATTTCATATTTGATTTGCACGTTTCAAACAATTACAGAGGCCACTGTAATTAAAGTTTCCGGCAAAGTATGTCTGAAATAAATTTATTATGAAAATTCGACTCACGTAATATAAAGCATGCTATAAGTACCATGTACTGTGAGTACTATAAATTTTATATACATGGAAATTCACACATTGATTAACAAAATTAACTGTACATCGGAAAAAGATTATAAAACCATCATTTTCCTCGCATTATTCATATAGCGCTAAGCCCAACATGTCAAAAAATTACTTATTTATATCATATTTTCACCACATTATAATAATGAAAGTACCTTAATTCATGCCCAAATAATTCTAATTTTACATTTTGTTAAAGACAGGATTTATGAGATTAATTAAACAAAAAAGAAAAGAAAATTATGAATATTTAATTAAATAAGACTATAACAAACTAAAGGAATATTTACAGCAGGAAGTCTGATTATAATTTTAGCATTATTGACTCAATTTAATACTTTAGTATAAAAATCCGTCAAACGTCGATTAATCTAGTGCGTAAATCCAAATTTATTTTAAATCAGGTTTTTAAAAAAAGAGTTCTTATTGCAACAAAATTGTTCTCACCAAATAATAAATTGTAATAATGCAGAAGTCGGCACTTCTGCATTATTACAATTGCAATTTTACAATATAAAATTTTCGTCTTTTTTTTTTTATATTGACATTTTCAAAAAACAAACATAATTTGACTACCTGTTATTTAGTTTTCAAAGTAACTGACGGTATTTGGTTTTTGTGCGTCTATTTATTATTAATATCATTTCGTTCAGGTGGGTATGATAAAGTACGTTGTCGAACCCTGCTTTCACTAAATAGCTTTCTAGATTCCAATTTAAATCGTAATAATTTGATGTTCACAGCAATGATTGATCTGTTTATGCCATTTCGTTCTTTTCTTAAATTTGGAAATGTTTGTACTGATAATAATGTATTCCGAATGCATTATAAATTAACGGTGATAATTTTGTTGGTGTTCACGCTTCTGGTTACCTCGAAGCAATTTTTTGGAGAACCTATTCATTGTATGAGTGAAAGCGACAAGGACAATGATAAAGACGCGATAAATAGTTATTGCTGGATCTACGGAACTTATACTTTGAAAAGTAGACTTGTTGGTAAGCCGCCCTTTAAAGTCACTACTTGAGAGATTTGTAGTTAAAGTATATGAAATTTATTTGTATTTCTAGATATTTAGTCTTTAGTCTTCTTCTCCACTAATTGGTTGCAGCATCTGATCTTTTATGCAATAAATAAATCTACTGGAATTACACAGAGTAATTTTACTATTATTATCATTTAATTCTTTAATCTTAAGAATAAGTAAATCTGTGTGGTGATTTCTGTGAATACAAATTTAGTACTAGTGACTTTGCTTTTATTTTTAAAATTTTTTTTTTTTAGGTATCCAAGGCAAGCAAATGATATACCCAGGTGTTGGGCCTGAGAAAACAATACATGATGAACAAATAATGCACACATATTATCAGTGGGTATGTTTTGTGTTGCTTGGACAGGCTGCTATGTTTTACACTCCTCGTTACCTCTGGAAAATATGGGAAGGTGGCAGACTGAAGGCATTAGCATCTGAGTTAGGTAATTAAGATTTAAAGTAACCTATATTAATCATATGTTACCATAGAATACTAACTGATGTTTGAAAATAACCAGTCAACCTATACTATACTCATATATGTATATTTAGGACATTATAACTAGGTATCTTCAACTTTTTTTTATCCTACTCATATTATAGATAGTTTTTGAGTATGGATGTATGTTTGTTACTATTTCATGGTGAATCAGCTGAAACAATATCGATTAAATTTGGCACAATTACTTGTTTTACACTGTGGTAACATAGGCTATAGAAATCCTGTTAATTCTACAGAAATAGGATGCTATTGAATAGCGCCATCTATTATTAACCTATTATGTGACAAAAGTTCACACAAAGAAAGTTGCAGGTGAAATTTAGTTGTACCTATATAATAAAGCTGTTAGGAAATATTTGTGATTTCCATTAAACCAACCTGCTTATTGATTCAAATTAACTTTAACTATACTTTGTGTTTTTTTTAAATAAAAGCCTGTCCTTATCCTAGCCTTCATCATTGTATAATTAGGAGAGAGACTCTAAGGATGTTATTTGTCTTAACTAATTGATTATTAAATTTTTCATGTAAACAATTTTTGATACTGATTATAAAGCCAATAGTTTAACAAACTGGTTATCTTAAGTGCTACAATAAATATTTGGAATTGATAAATATTAATGAGAAGAAGACTTAGAAAAAAAGTGAGGTAGTAAAAATTGATGGTAATAACTAGATTTTTACACTAAATAGGGCCAAAGTAACATCATCATCCTGCCCTTATCTCTTAAGTGGGATCGGCACAACATGTTATAAACATGCTGTTACATGATTTGGCTGCGTTTTTACGACCGGCCGCAAGTCTGACGTCAACTTACCTTACTCTTATATTACGACACCTCTGTAAGAAAGAGGGTGGTCTATTCTACTAAATTGGATACCACACGGTGGGTCAACCTATCTTAGTCGCCTTTTACGACACCTCGGTAAGAATGAGGTTGGTCTATTCTACTCAACTGGATACCACATGGCGGGTCAACTTACCTTAATCGCCTTTTACAACACCTTGGTAAGAAATGAGGTTGGTCTATTCTACTCAGCCAGATACCACACAGCTTAAATAGGGCTAAAGTAACATAGATAGTAAAGTAGTAAGAAATTTGATGTTCACTTTTGCAACTATTTTTATAATTATTCCATGTATGACTGTGTGGTATTGCCATATCTATAATATGGTTATATGATACCAGTAGTAAAATTAACTGACAATATTAGTTTATTGTATTAAAAATGATTGCAGCTAATCCAATGGTGTCAAAGGACTGGACAGAGTACAGACGTGGCGAGCTGGTTGCATATTTGACATATACAAATCTTTACACGCACAACATGTATGCCTTACGTTATGCATTTTGTGAAATACTCAATCTTATCAACGTGGTAAGTTGCCTTTGCTTTACTTATTCTGCTAAAATGTGTTTATAAAATATGTATAAGTAGCGGCCGGTTACTATCCCACTGCTGAGAATAGGCCTCTTCTCTCAGTTTTTGGAGAGAAGATTAGGAGCTAACTACCACGCTGCTCCAGTGTGGATTGGTAGGTTACACATATCTCCAGAATTCTCTAGAGACATGCAGGTTTCCTCACATTGTTTACCCTTACTGAAAAGCGTGTGATAAATTGCAATCATCATTTAGACACATAACTCATTGAAAAACTCATTGGTGTCTGCCTAGGTTTGAACCCGTGACCTCCTCAAAAGATTCGCACGGTGTTACCGCTGGGCTACCACAGCTCTTAATGAATGTATGCTGTTAGACAATTATTTTAAATTGGTTCAGTAATATCAATATGTACTCATAATTGTGTTACTTAATATTCTAATTTACAAAGTTTGCTAGTATTTGAGACTAGACTTTTATTGCTTATCTTTTTAAAGGCAGTTTAAATATTAATAACTTCATCATTATTACAAATAGTATTTTAAGTATGTATAAGTAACAATATTTATTTTTAGGTGGGTCAAATATTTCTGCTTGATTACTTTCTTGGTGGAGCTTTTAGGAATTATGGGGCAGCTGTCGCAGCATTTAAACATATCCCTAAAGTACCATCAAACTTCCAGGACTATGCTTCTGTTAATCCTATGGATCAATACTTTCCCAAACTTACAAAATGTTGGTTGAGAAGCTATGGCCCATCTGGGTCCATACAAATCAAAGATCGACTATGTGTTCTACCGTTAAATATTGTGAATGAAAAAATATTTATTTTTCTTTGGTTTTGGCTCATATTTCTTACTCTTATTACAATGATGGCTGTCCTTTTTCGTATAATAGTGTTTTCTCTGCCACCATTACGTACTTTCATGATAATGGGTCAACTTAGATTTGTTAAGAGACGAGTTATCACCAAAATAGTTAGACGCTTCAGTTTTGGTGATTGGTTTCTATTGTACTTGCTGGGCAAGAATATGAATCCTCTGATTTACAAGGACTTAATTATAGAACTATCTAAAGAGCTTGAAAAAAAGCCTAGGATAGAGTAAGTTGTTTTTTATTACTTAAGTTGATTAAAAAGTTGTATAATTTGTAAGTGTTTTAATGTGAATTACTTCACCATATAAAAAGTCAATTATTACATTAAGTATTTTCTTTATTTTATTAGGTTTTAAATACTAATTTTTTGTTTAATCAAAATAATCATCAAAATTAAAGAATTTATTAGACATTTACTGTGTGATTAAATATTAGTATTTCTGCTTTCTGTTACAGTATATCAATAAAAATAATAATATTGAATACTACAATGTAATATTGTTCTATTTGTAATAACATTTTTTTTAAGTCAAACTTTCAGATTTCTGTTTCAGCAGGGTTTAATGCACATATATTTGCATGTAAATATTTTCTGCATTATATTTCATTTCTGTAATAAATTGTATTCTAGCTTTTGAAAAGAATTAAAAAGAATTGGAAACTTTTAAATTTTTTTATTATATACTCAATTCATGATAATGACATACTATATTTACAAATAAAAGTTCTTAAGTTGGGGGATATATATGTACTATATTCCTATCATATTCCTATTATCTAATAAAAAAAATGGATAAATCATAGAAGGCTGCAGTAACAAAACGATTGCAAATATTATTAGTTCACTATAAGTAAAATTTTAGGATATAAGTTTTGCCTAGATTATTTCTTAGAGATTACATAAAGATTGTTGACAAACTTAAAAAAATTAAGATTACATGTAACCTAAGATTTATTAATTACTAAGAATGTTGAAATCAAATTGAAATCAGTTGAAAATCAAATCATAAAACTAACAGTTCTTAGGTTAGGTCAGTTAATGAAATTATTAGAATAGATTATAACAGCTTTTATTACAACTGAAAATCGCATACTAATTTAAAAATCTCGTTTTTAATTATATTCCAAAAAACTATTTAAAAAATTTGAGCCTGGATTAAATTAAGTTAAGCATTTAGAATAGAATATAAATTGAAGACAAATTTTTTTCTAAATTTTAGCATTTCAGTAGAAATGCTACATTTTAAAGTTTAATTCATTACAAATATACTATTGATATTTCTATTACTGATTTTAGCCTACTAGAACCCAAAAATACTTAATGAAGACAATTATATGAGATGATTCTGACAACTAAGCTATAGTATCATTTTGTAACACATGCAGTACGATGCACTTCTTTTACAATGTGACAACAAAAGGATGATTATAAATTTGTTTGTTAACCCT
Source organism: Morpho helenor (assembly GCA_029227775.1). Taxonomy (NCBI): domain Eukaryota; kingdom Metazoa; phylum Arthropoda; class Insecta; order Lepidoptera; family Nymphalidae; genus Morpho; species Morpho helenor. The sequence continues at coordinate 3,058,083 of JARGCU010000019.1, read as the reverse complement.
ATGAACATTACTTACTATGAAGATTTCCAAATTAAATACTATCCTGAGCAACCTCGACAGCCACAATGTACACACTCCACAATTCTTCCCTCTTCCAACTTGCTTTTAGGAACTCTGCATATACAATTTGTTGCAAAATTAGTATCTCTTGTCTGTATACATCTCAAACAGCATAAGTTTTCATAACCTATCTTTTTCCACTTCGCAATAAGATTAGCATCAGCAATTTTCTCATTGAGACAGTATTGATACAATTCTCTACTGATTGCTTTTCTTCTGTAGAATAAATCATATATGTAACGTGACTTTTGATGGTGGATTTTGAATATTGGCCAGAGTGATTCCTGTTTTCTTTTACCTTCATGGGGCTCTGTTTCAGCTGGAAAATAAAAATTTAGTAACTTATTACACTGCTTCAAATACAAATTGTCTCATTTTTACATTATATAATACAGATGTTTTAAATTTACCTTTGTTTATAAACAAAATGACCGTAAAATAAAATCACAATATTAATAATGAATATGAGATGTAAATCACGAAGTTTACATGATGTATTAAATGTTTTCAGCAACAATCAATATTCTATACTTATAGACACTTCATGTTGGAAATTAGTTTCTAAATCAAAGTTGGGCAGAGATGTTAAAATTCTAAGCCAGTCTGTACCACTTTTATGGCTAATCTAATGGTTTAAATTAGACATTATTTAAGTTTTACACCGCGTGAGCATATTCCTGTTTTTCTGTTTTTCTTTAGGAATTTGAAAGAAACAAACTTGAGAAAAAAATACAGTGACAGTACAGAAATGAATCGGAAGAAATTAGAAGAGAATGTTATGTTAAATGAGTGACTACATAAACTATTTTGTATTTTCTTATACTAGATATAATTTAGAGATTGGGGAAAGTGTCACTAACTCAGGTTATTCATACAAACCTTCTCGCATTTTTTGCTCTAATTCTTCCAGTGTAGGTTCAATTAGTTCCCATCCGTCTGGAGGCGGTTTTCGGCTACGGCGGACTTTAGGCATTTCTGCTAAACGGCAAAAAAGTAGCAAATAATGCTTTTGCAAGAAAAATGTTTACAATTTACAAACACGTCACAGACTAATCGTTAAGATCATTGACATTTTTATAGTTAGTAATCTATGATTGACATAGACTATCATTGACTAATAATAACAGTTTAGAATAAGATCTTACGTAGTCAGGTATCCTTGTATAGTCTGTACTCTGTGGTTAAATTCCTAATTATTCACGTGTGCTTTTCAGTATTTTTCTCTATCATTTTATGTAATACCTAAAATACACTCAAAGCTTATTTATATTTAATATAAATATATAAGCCTATTTATGTTAATATGAACAGTCATAAAAGACTCGATTTCAAGTCTAGAATAAATTCAGAAAAAAAAATGTTTCAATTAATTATGAATTTGCGCTGTACAGGCCATAAAGCGAGATGATTACATATAATAATTAATTATGAATAAAAATAAAGGATTTTTTAAGGACGCAAATAATATCTAGAACCACCGAGGATGTGAATTAAATAAAACTCGATTACTTTTCCATCCCTAAGTCAGATAAGTTTCAACTTATCTGAATTTAAACAATACTGTACATTTCATTAATTGATGCGCTGCACCATGTCTTGTTAGTTCGATCATCATCACCAAGTTAATGATATGAATGGTAAACAACTTTACACAACTGCAACTTTATTGATGTGCCTGCATGTCTTGAAAGCCTGTAAAATGAAATATGGAGACGAGATCCTTCCTCACAGTCTTTGTGGTCCCTGAACTTTCATTCACTGTCGGTGTCCATCAATGAAATAAATAAATTTCAGATATTTCACACAACCTGACTTCGCGCAATAATATTTTTTTCTGTGAATAAAATATATAGAACGCCTTTCAAAAAAATATAGCAAAACCAATAAAAATTGTCGTAGAATAATAATGCTACATTATTGTCAGGAGATGTTTTATAATAACGCTTAATAACCATTTCAGTATTATAATCGTACAGGTAAACCTAACTATAAAAATCTTTTTCCTTTTTCATAGGCATAGATTTTTACACTTTACTTGAATCCCTAAATAGACTAGAATAGATGGAGACTATTGACGTGGAAACAAGTTTGTTTAGTAAGGAAGAGTTTTTCTTATTACTAAAGCATTAGTTAGATAAGAACCTAATACTTAATTTAAAAAAAATCCTTATTATACGACCTGAAACAGGCCCGCGGATAAATGATCTGGATGGGCTCGAATCTAGTCTAGCCAGATAGAATAAAATGTGAGAATAGCCGGTTTCTATACATAAACTGTTTATACTACTCAAAAAACTTTAAAAAGTTTTTATTAACAATGTAAGTTACACGTAAACACAGTAAGGCATAATACGATTTCATGCCAAGAAAATTAAATTCCTGTCTATTCCAATTTTTTTTTTCATAGCGCGTTCTGAGTGTGAGCAAATAATCACGCACCATCTCTCTCAGTCTCCATAAATCTTATCGATTGGCGAATTTTAACGTTCCATAGTATTCAATGACCGTCATAACACTTTACCTGTGTGGTGTGTATAACGGGGCTACCTACCTATACAGTATTCAAAGTGTGTATACCCGTCCTTTTCGTGGCACCGCATTTCCTTTTATACAAGAGCGAGACGGGTGCACAGCTTTACCAATGTGGAATGCGGTGCGTTCGCGCAACCTCAACACAACGTCACAACCAGTCTTTCATTCGATCGCGACAGCGCCGTAGCCGCTACGCACTGCGCTTCGAATTACGAAAATATGTGTAAAGTTTGCAGTTACAACAGTGTTTGTTAAGTGTCGGATTGTGATAATAGAGTGCAAAGTTTGTGTTATGAAGTGTAGCTGACGGAGGTTGAAAGGAAGACAGGGCTTATTTACCTGTAAGTAACTTAGCTTACGTGGTGACGTTGTGGTTTTTGCTCCTGGAGGTCCTTGCCTTGCTCTTAAGGTGCATTATTACTATATGCAACTTATGGGGTAGTTTTGCGTATTTTAATATCAATTAAGACGGAATTGTATTCCAGCGCTTCCTTCATTAACTGGATTTTATACATTTAAGTAGGTAGGTGTGTATTTTATTTGCAAAATGTTTGGAATTTGTATATCGTTGACACAGAAACTATTTTACTAGGAATCGTATAAGAAGTAATCGCTTCTAATTAAAGTAATGCTGAACGATCGACAATCATTATAAAATTAGTCACAGTGTCGATTATTCGCAATAGTTTTTGATCAATAACAATTAGTAATGTATCTGACTGACCCACTTAATATAGGATTAAAGTAATTAAATTTTTTAACGATGACAATCATACAAGTTTGCGGTTTAACATTGCCTTACAATAAATGGCGTGATAAAGTTATAAACTATGACATATTCTTGAAGCTTATAGTAAACTGTTAACAATAACATTTCAACAAAAAAAAGTATTCGGAAATTATTGATTATCTGTATATGCTTATTTATATACAACAGTAAATGTTAATAATTGTGAACTTAAATTAAAAGTTAACTAATTGTGATAATTCGTGATCGGATTTTGATAAAATTACTTAGAAGAAAATTAGTTATAATTCTTTCTTAGCCCAAAAGCTTAAAAGGGTTATAAAGGATCAATTTAAATTGACTGACTGGCCCGAATTAAACTGGGCTGAATTTAACTGACTGGCCCATTTGCGCAGTGCCTTCAGCAACACGGGTCGCGTGTTCGATTCCCGCCGCGGGCCAACATTTTCTTTCTATAAAAAGAATTTGGTCGTTCTTCGAGCCTGGGTGTATATTTATTTATATTTAAAAATTATATATGTATATATTTACCAGTTTTCTCAAAGTATTAAATTACTTTGGGGACGGACGACCGTGTGTATAAGTGTCCCATATATTTATTTATTTATTTAAATTGTTAACTTAATTATATCGTGTGATATCCGGCTGAGTAGAATAGACCACCCTCATTTCTTACCAAGGTGTCGTAAAAGGCGACTAAGGTAAGTCGACCCATTTTGCGATATCCGGTTTAGTAGAATACATCACCCTCTTTCTTACCGAGGTGTCGTAAAATACGTAAAGTAAGTTGACATCAGCGACCGGTCGTAAAAACGCAGCCAAATCATGTGACAGCACGTTTATAACATGTAGTGACGACCCCACTTGGAGTGGGATAAGGGGGATGATGAGAATGTTAACTTAATTATATTATAGTTTTTAGTATTTTTATATTTATAAACGTAGATATGGCAATATACCTGAGGTCACAAGGCTGAGTTCCGAAAAGCCTTGGTTGTGAGTAATAGCGAAACTGTAGTATCGCTTGTTAATCTTTACACTGAAGGCTTTTATTCATACCCGTTTTGTGATTTAGGCATGGAGTTTTTTTATATATAGCACCGCTAATCAAATTAAAATAACAAAAAGGCATAGAAAAAAAAGATCAACAGATCTGATCAAGAAATTTCCATTACAGATTTTTTAGTGATATTAGTTTGATCTTTTTCGACTTATGAAACCCTTAAGCTGATGTTTCTCAAGTCTCAATAAGGCTTCTGCTCTACTCTTCGTATTTTGCAGCTCCTACCATGCTTATGCACTCAACCGGCCAACCCCATATAATCATTAAAAAAAATTGCATAGATTTGAATTTCAATATAAGAACATGCTTAAAAAGATAAGTCGAAATACTTCTAAAAGAAATATTCTGAATATGTTTCATCAAATTATTAGTTTGTTAGAAGTTAAAAAGCTGCATCATCATGTATTAATTAATTTTATATATCTTGTCCTTTAATAGTAATGATTTGGTAACCGCATACCAGTGGTAGATAAAATCATTAGGAATAACGGTCATCTTTAAGGGTTAATTGAGTCGTATTAAATCGCTGTAGACACGCCCTAAATAATTCGTGTTTATCTATCAATGTATAAAATCAATATTTGTTGTGAAGAAATCCTATACGGTACTAGCAATCGCCAGCGGTTCCGCCCGCGTGGAAAGGTTAAAACCGTAATAGGTATAGTCTTTTGATAAAAATGGTTAAAGTGGGTTAACCTTAAGCTTAACCTTAGCTTAAAGCTAGATATATGCTGTCGCGTACTTAGAAGTTTTAGAGGGGAACAATTTTGTAATACATGATTTTTGAATAATTTTCACTGTTTATTAAAAGCTTTCCTTGTATACGTTAAACGCAAGGAAAGCTTTTAATTTTGCCGTTTTCGTAATATTTTTGTTGCTGCTACTCTCCTACTCATCTTAGCGTTATGTTATATAGTTGTATAGTTAGTTATATAGTATAGTTAGTTATATAGCCTATATAGTCTTCCTCAATAAATGGACTATCTTACACTGAAAGAATTTTTCAAATTGGACCAGTAGTTCCTGAGATTAGACAGTTCCTGGGATTAGTATCGTCTGTACACCATACAAACAAATATAAAAATTATCTACAAAAAATTTGTGGTTGGGAAAAATACCTTAAGGGGTGAAAGAAAGAATTTCGTAATTCTATAGTTTCTTCGTTATTCTAGTTTTTTTTTTCTAGAGCAGTTACAAACATCTACATCTGCTGCTGGCTTATCCTTGAATTTTATGACACTGTATATGTTTTTTTGCAAAGTAATAATAGAATAGCAAAGATATAAAAAAGCACCTTAATATTTAAAGGCCATTATCGTCATCCTATTTTTGTGATGCCCATTATTGCAAGTATTTGCCTTCCATTAAGAATGTTCAGTTTACAAATTATAGTCATCATCATCTTCCTGCCGTTATGCCATTCTAAGTGAGGACGGCACAACATGTTATAAACATGCTGTCATATGATTTGGCTATATATTTACGACTGGCCGCCTACCTAACGTCAACTTACCTTACTCTTATATTACGACACCTCGGTAAGAAAGAGGGTGGTCTATTCTACTAAACCGGATACCACACGGTGGGTCAACTTACCTTAGTCGCCTTTAACGACACCTCGGTAAGAAATGAGGTTGGTCTATTCTATTCAGCCGGATACCACACGCCGTAGTTTACAACTTATAGTCATCAAATAAAATAAAAATACATTAATATAGACATAAATATGCTATTTAGTCGTAAAACAGTTTAGATCGACAGGTAGTATTCCTACAACCTTATTATATCACGTACTTACTTATCGGAGTTGGAAATGATTTAGCTCGGTCACGTTTCATTCATCATTGACTAGATCAACGATTTACCTGTTAACTTATATAAATAAAGAAGATACAACGTACGGAAGTATTGATTAATTAAATTTTCAGCTTAATATTTAACTAATAGTGAGTCGTACTCCATCCTAAGGGAATAAAGAATTCATGATTTATAAATCTCAGTATCGACGCATTCAAATTCAAAATATTCTTTATTCAAATAAACCTGTAAACAAGTGCTTTTGAATCGCCAACTCTACTGCTGGTTCGAAAAGCTGTTACTACCGAGAAGAGCCAGCAAGAAACTCGGCGGTTGCTCTTTTAAGAATACAATTCTTAATACATTCATACTTAAAATGCCTTACTCCGTTATTCTTTTTTTTGTAAATAGACTTAAATAGAACATTTAATATAAACCAATGATTATATCATTATCTTCGTCATATTCTTTGCTAAGAATATATTGTATTTTATTTTGCAATACAACTAATACGATGGCTACTGTATAAGTTTCGGCATGCGAAGAAGTACCACTGCCAGTGTTTTAGGAACCATTGCAGTAGATTTAGTAGTTTTGAATTAATGTTAATATATTTATATATTTTTTGTTTCATTTCAAATGTTTATACACAACTATTAACAGAGTTAATGCAGCAAATTTGAACTTTTTATATCTTTTTCAAAGTATGAACATCCACTGCTAAACATAGGTATCTTTAAGAAACCTCCAAGGCACAATTTTGTGTCGCTTGGGCCCAACGACTCCCTACTATTTTGAAATCATCTGTCCACCTATTCGTTGGTTAAGTAAAGCTAATTTAATATTTAAAATAATCGTGACAATAACAAGGTTCGTATATATCGTATGCCGCTACGTATTAGGTATATATTTCGAGGAAGTTTAATTCGTCGAAACATTGTAACGTAATAGTCGATATTTCATAATTGTGTTAATGTTCAAATTAGATTAATTAGGTAATATAATCGTTGCTTAATTGCCACGATAGGTCATTAAGAAACAACGAATCACCTAAATAAGGTTTACGTGATACGTTGACGCAGAGAAGAATCATTTTTGCGTTTATTAGACAGAGTATCCTACATAGTGTATTATCTATGAGACAGAGTTTAATCACTATTTTTAATCTATGTTTAATGCATCAAAAATATGAAGACCAGAACCATCAACAGAAACAAATTAACAACTTAGACTTGTTACTCGAATACGAAATTATTTTATTATATTTTGCTTATTATGCACAGATTTAAGAAGAAACAATATAATTACACACATGATTCCCATTTTATTTTGCGGCTTAATTCGACGAACACTTGCTATAGACTATAAAGTATATATAGAGATTACAAAAAAGTTAAGTACGAGTTATAATATAATTGTAATTAATCTGTACACAGACACAAATGATTTTACAATGTTGTACTGATGCGGACATGTTGATTTCAAATAAATAATAGTAATAGTCATCAATATCATAAGAACACTTATATCTGCGTGAGCAGTGGGCCGTGACCTTTGCATAGCTGTCTAAAAAGGTCATAGTCGAAGATGATTCATTATCTATGATTGTTACTAGATTGATATTGTCTATTACACATAACTTCGCTTGAGAACTGTCTTTATAAAACTACTAGCTTCCTCTCGCGGTGCTAACCGCGGCGAATAAGTTCATACTCATAAAATTAAGATGGATGTGTATAGACAATCGTTCTTTTTTAATTTCTAATGTTAAGTTTCAGTTTTTAGTTTCGTTTTTTTTTCACAATACAGCAATTAATGATAAGCGATAAAATGAATTAGCAAAATCGTTTCATCCGTTCACGCGTGATGCTTATGACAAAGGGAAATAGATTCATAGATAATGTCGAAATGGGAAAACTAAATCTTTTTTCGGTTTTTTATTTAAATTGCTATGAAGCTGAGAGGAACAGGAATTATTTTACTAATGGTTCAAAATGCAAGATGGGTTGCTATTTTCAGATGTAGTAGTTACATGTCGGTAGATTCTATGAACGGAGGTCGGCAACCTAAAACTTAAGAGTGAAACGTGACAATGCACAAAATTTTCCAGATTTCATATGTGTTTAATATTACATTGGCTTATATATATGACGGCGCGTGGAGTAATTATAAGTTGTGAACTAAGTTAATTAATTATTATAAATAGTTATGAGATTGTTATTTTATCAATGATTATACTAGGAAAAACGTACTAAGGAGAATTTAACATTAAGAGCGGGTAACCCCGAATAGAGTAGTAGTTCGACGTTGGCATGGTAACGTGGGTTGTTATGTCAAGACTGGCGAAGTTCTAATCTATTAGCTCTTGATCTTATTAAATCTGGCGTTAAGTATTGTATTGCGACGTATATTGTATTGAAACTGAATAACTAATTGTTGCATCGTACAAGCGTGGTTTTATTTCCGAGTTACTGCCAAAATCGCGCCCACAATGGAGGACAATAGCCTAGACCGTCATAGAAGGCTTCCCGATGCTTCTATAAAGGCTTCCTGATGCTTCTATATATATATTTGATTGTTTATTTACGGCAAATAAAAATACTTTACATATTTGTTATTTTATCATTAAGAGATCGTTTATTTATCATTTTTTTAAGTCCGAATGGGAAAACGGTAAGTTAGGTTTGTGCTAAAAAAAGTATTCAATGCCTAGTTAAGTTAAGCGCGTGCTATAGGTAGTTACTTACATTACTGAAGTCGCTGGCAAAATATAGTGATATCATAATGTTAATAAACATCAAAAGTAAAAATAACACTAAAATTCGTGCGCAGCAAAGATGAGTCATTGTTTTTTTTGCAATTGATGCAATTAAAAGTTTGTCCGCTCACTTATTATCAATGTCAGTTCATGCAATAACAATCTATACTAATATTATAAATGCAAAAGTCTGTCTGTACGTTACGGTTTCACGGCAAAACCGCAAGATCAATATTGATGATATTTGGTACAAATAAAGCTTACACCATGGTAACACATGGGATAACTAAATTCGTTGAAAGCATTATTTAACAAACAAATAGAAAGACATACATTATCATCATCTTTCTTCTGTTCTTATCCCACTCTAAGTGGGGTCGGCACAACATGTATTAACCATGTTGTTAAATGATTTGGCTAGGTATTTTAAGGCCGGCCGCCTTCTTGACTAGATTAGTCACCTTTTACGACACCATTTTAAGAAATGAGAGTGGTTTATTTTATTGAGCCGGATACAATACGGCGACTTAGCTTAACTTAGTCACCTTTTACGACACCTCGGTAAAGAAATGAAGGTGGTCTATTCTACTTAACCGGATACCACACGGCGGACCAAAACATCTTAGTCGCCTTTTACTACACCTTAAGTAAGTAATTAAGGTGGTCTATTCTACTCAGCCGGATACAACACGGCGGGTCAACTTACCTTAGTCGCCTTAAACCTCGGTAAGAAATGAGGGTGGTCGATTCTAGTCAATAAAATACTACATGGCGGGTCAACTTACCTTATTCACCTTTTACGACATCACTGTATTAAATGAGGGTGGTCTATTCTATTTAACCGGATACCCAGAAGTAGGGACATCATCAAAGCATTACGCCACATAGCTCCTGAATTCTAAATTTATTCTAATAATTCAAATTCGAATTTTGAATAACAGCAGTTTTATGTAAAACTGGTCATTTAGAAAGAGGCGTTGACGTGATGAATTTTGTAGAAAGCGCGATCCGGCCGATAATAGAAAAGTGTTGTAACGGATTTCTCCGATACTTACGTCTCCGACATGTGCACGCATTTGTTCGAAATTGCGTTTTAATCTCAACCTCATCGAGTGTAACAAATAAATATAAGTTAAGATCAATTTAGAAGAAATGATTTAATTCTTTCTTTCTTTATATATATAACAAGCGGCCTGCCCCTGCTTCGCACGGGTATAAAATATATATCCCATGTCAGTCAGTGTAAAAAAAATTATTAAAATCGATCCAGTAGTTTTGATTTATTCATTACTGCCCGTGGCCCGCAAGCGTTAAATTTGGAGAAAATCAATTTCCTTTCCCTATACCAAGAAGATTTCCTGCTATCTTTGTAATATCTAAATTCATATAGTACATTTTTACTTATTTACTTTTACATTTTCCCTATGTATTTTATTTTTACAATTAATTACAGAATGTCTTTAAACAAACTCTTAAAAGATTCGAAGTGCTATAGGGTGAAGCGCGGCGTCCTCACGGCATTTTAAATCTGTAATATCTCCGAAAATGTTCACTTAAATTACATGCTGTAAACGGTCATATTGATCTATATTAAATCAACAATTTATTTAAGGTACTTAATTGGATAAGGATTAATGCTGTATTGTATAAAAATTGCTTTGAACATAAGGCATTATTTTTCGTAAAAAGTAAATGACAAAAAATGCTATTGTGGGTTATCCATAAGAGATAGACATATACCATCGCGGACTTTTCTGTAGACCTTTTCAAGGTGTACAAATACTTAGTACATCATTTTGATAAATCTCGTAGGGTTTACCCTGCGTTTGCAATGTAAGCGGAAAAAAATGTAATTATTTACAGAAACCTCAAAAATTACAGTATTGTCTACTCCGTATTGAAGGTTATTATACGTACAAACCTTCCTCTGGAATCACTCTATCTATTAAAAAAACCGCATCAAAATCTGTTGCGTAGTTTTAAAGTTTTATGCGTACATAGGGAAATTTGGAAAGAATGCGACTTTGTTTTATAATATGTAGTGATAAAACAAAGTCCTCAACGTATCCCTTTACATTACAGGTCAACATATAGGCTGTAAAAATCCTATTAATTCTACAGGAAAAGGATGACATTGAAAAGCGCCATCTATTATCAACCTATCACGCGACAACAGTCTACGCAAACGAATTTGGGTGTAAAAGCTCACTAGCTTTAACATAACATAAACCTTAAATGCTTACATTTCTTTTATCGCAGATTATATAGCAAACAAATAAATCATCTTTACTTTTGTATTATGGAACTCCGCAAAGTAACGCCTTATCCCATAAATTATTTACGGTCAATTATCATCATTCTTTAAACCCGTCATGGGTACTGAACTCATAGAGTTATTATATTATTCATAGGGGAGCCATAGGCAGGCCTGTGAGTGCGAGTGTTCAACAAATAATTAATTGTAACTTTATTTATTACCTATTTATATAAGTTTACTTATAACTTTACTTACCACCAACAATGTACATTTCATTATAAGGATGTCCTTAGGCATATGGATTGCCTGTTAGAGATCATTTACAGTGATAAGGCCGCCCTTACACATTTTATTTTTAATTATTAGTTTTATTTGTATGTAATGTTGTGTGTAATAAGAATGAGAAGATGAAAGACCCATACTTATCTTTAATATTTAAATGAGTTAATCTTGTATGTAAGATAAGTTTTATTAAAAAAATGTCCTTTTATCCCTGTTTTCAGGCTCTAAAATTTTTTTGAAAAACGTTGAATACAATCACAATTTTTCGCTGTCAAACGTAAAGTCATGTTTGTTCATTTGGGGAACGGGCGGTCGAGAGAGGTGAAAATACTTAGGATCGAGCCCCACCTGCCCTATTATTTTTTAATTTTTCTTTTAAATTTTTGTTTTTTACATCATTTCAAAAATTAGCGAGCAAGGCTCGGTCACCCAGGTACTAATCTTTATTCAAATAAGCTCTTACAAGCACTTTTGAATCGTCAAGGATCAATATGATTAATGAAGCTACAAGGTTAAGTAATCATAATTTAGATAAGCGCAAGTAATATAAGAAAGTAGTGTAAGTTTTGGTTTAAATATACCTACCAGAGCAAAATAGTCACATAAGTGACTAAGCTCTTTAAAACAGAATAAATAAAAATTGAAGATTTATGAGTAGGGCGTTTAGTAGGTATTACATATTAACTTTATTCGCATTCACGACTAAATGCCTTGCTGCAATCATGATAATAATTTGCCAGTTTCCTTATGATGTCATTCATGATTGCGTTGAGATCCGATACTGAGGATGAATCGCGTGTTATGTATGCGAACTAATTTAAGCAAATTAAAATTATTAGAAGTCCCTGTTTCACAAGTTACCATAAACTGTCAGTTAGCCTATTCGGAACGAATCTGAAACATATCTCGTCTTACTTACGTATTTACTTCCCTAGGGAACAGGCCCTAAGTGTTAAACACTGTTCATGGGGTTCACTAGACTTCAGTAGCTGTTAGCCCCTTTAAGGATTCTTCTTTCACACCGTTTCCCGCTCGTGATTGCAACATTTATACATTTTTTAAAGTATTTATTTAACCTGCCGTATATGTATGTAAACGTGGAATCTTGCAAGTTAAATCCACTTCCCGGTGTCAATCGGACACCGGCGTTGAAATTTTACATACCAGTCCAGTCCCGATGACAATGCATGTTTATGATAAGCATGACCTGATGCTGCTGAGGATTGGCTCTAGATCAGAGAAGTGTTCAACGGTTAACAGTAGGGACATGAAATATTATAAAAAGCTTTTATAAAAGCATTTTTAACTTGACATTTGTACTTACGACTTTGGATTATGTTTCTTAAATAATTTTAAATATAATGTCTATACTTATTATAAAAAAGCTGTCTGTATGTGGTCGATTTTCTCAAAATCTACTGGAGGGGATTTTTGAACGATTTTTACTAAAACAGTAAAATTCTTAAGTAAGGTTTAAGTGAATAAATTGTGGTTAAATTCCCACGGGATCAGAATTAACGCGAGAAAACTGTTTGAAGCACTGACATGCACGCGGGCAAAGCCAGCGTAGTTCGCTAGTTATACATATTATACCACGGGAAACTTTCAAGCTACGGGGCGAAGCTCAATCACTAGTATATATTAAAGAATTTCTTATTATTACGTAATCAATCGCAATGTAGATTTAAACTTGTTAGAATGATTACCAACATAGTAAATTAGTTATTTAACTGCCCTGTTTCCGTTAAACTCTAATAATCTACAAATTACAGTTTAATTTAGTTTCACTGGTTGTTTTAAGGTCGAATTATTGTGAGTTTTTTTCTTTTCCTATTTTAAGTGGGTCTCTTATCTGTATATTTTTCTCCACTGGCGAGAGACGCCGAACTTGTGGCCAAACTCGCTATAGTTCAGGGGTGACGGGTTCCGCTATTGGATACGTTCACCGCCGCCCTGCCTATGCTTTGGGAGTGGGAAGACCATTTATTGCTGGTAGGGGGAATTAAGGGTAGAATTATGGGAGAAAGAAATTAAGGGCAAAGGGGAAGGGACATTTTTGTGAATTTGATTGGATGTGCCATCTAATAGTACTATTCGACTGGCTCGTTGGCGCAGTGACCCTGTCTCTACGGTCCGTGGGTTAGATTTCCGCCGAGTATCAACATTTTTTATAAACAATTTATATGTTTTTCGTTTCTTTTTTATATATATATTTTTATATCCCTCCTGCCCTTATCCCATTTTACATGGGGTACATCATATTATAAACACGCTGTCACATGATTTTACTTTTAATTACGAAACTTCATAAACAACGCCAAGCAATTATACGCACAAATACTATGTTTGTATGTCTTTATTAAGTAAGTTAATATATAGAAACCGGCTATACTCACGTCTTATTCTATCGGGTTAGCCCGACTAGTTTCGAACCAGTGCGGTTATTCATGAGTTATTCTTGAATGAGCGTGTAAAGAGCTCATGAATAAGAGCCCCAGATGGGTTCTAAACTATTCGGGCTAGATAGAATAGGACGTGAGTATAGCCGGTTTCTAAACATTAACTATAAATTCTACCCACCATAGTTAAAAAAAACTACAACAGCTCTTATAGAAAAATTCATTACAATATTATCACTGTAACAGACAGAAAACGTAACGAAATGGCGTTACTTTCGCATTCATGCGAGTGTGGAAATTAGTGCTTGTAATATGAATTTTAAAAATTGCGAAGTAAACAACATAATTAGAAAGTCATATTCATACTAGACTGATAAATAAATATTTTATTTATAAAGAGAAATCGCTACCAAACTGCATACATAATTGAATTTTGTCGGGTTCATGTCTAAATTATTTTCTTTTTTTACCGTTACCCTTTTAAATTAATTTTAAGAACGTAACAAAGGGGTACAAAAGTATTATAAAATTCATCATTATCCTCTTGTCCTCATCCCACTCTAAGTGGGGCACAAAATGTTATAAACATGTTGTCATATGATTTGACTATGTATTTTACAACCGGCCACCTCCCGTACGTCTACTTGCCTAAGTCGTATTTTATGACACCTCGGTAAGAAAGAAGGTGGTCTATTCTACTGAACCGGATACCACACGGTGGATCAACTTACCTTAGTCGTTTTTTACGACTCTTCAGTAAGTAATGAGGGTGGTCTATTCTACTGAACCGGATACCACATGGTGGGTCAACTTACCTTAGTCGCTTTTTACGACACTTCGGTAAGAAAGAGGGTGGTCTATTCTACTCAGCCGGATACCTGCATCTTTAAAGGAAAGTAATAATCCGCAAAAAAATAAAATAAATAAGAAATAAGAATACATATAATGCTAAATGTAGAGTGCATTATAGCAAAATAATTTTATTATTACTTTGTATGGAACTCTGCAAACTAACGCCTAACTCTACATGTTGTGTCGACCCCACTTAGAGTGGGATAAGGGCAGGAGGATGAGTCATCTCAAACGTGGGGCTAGATTCCACGGGAAAAGAGCTGAATTCGTTCCATTAATTAATAATGTATAATATTATAATAATAATTAATAATGAATAAGTTAATGATATCATAAAGTGGCAATAGATTCCTTCACGAAGTCGTCCATATAAAGAATATAAAATTAGGTCTCTATACGTCGGAAGTGATTGACTTTATGGAGTACAGTCAGCATCAGAAAATTCCATGCAACCAAACTTAATTTGTTATATCTATAAATATTCCTGGTTTTATATATTAAATGTATAGTAGCATAGTTAAAAGGCGACTAAGGTAAGATGACCCACTGAGTGGTATTCGGTTAATTAGAATAAACCACCCTCTTTCTTACCGAGGTGTTGTAAAATACGATGTCAAGCAGGCGACTGTTTGGAAAATACGTACCCGAATCATGTGAAAACATTTTTATAACATGTTGTGCCGACCCTACTTAGAGTGGGATAAGGAAAGGAGAATGATGATGTATAGTAGCATAGTTGTTAAAATAATGTAAGAAATAAGTTCGTTTTTCTGTAAATAAATATTCATTTATTACGTATATAACTCGCCAAAGCATTGTTTTATGGAATATGGAATTGGTTTATGGAAAATATTGTAAACAAATATTTTTCATAATCATAAAATAAAAAATTTATTGATTAGTAATTAGATAAAATTGATGTCAAAATTTATAACAACAATATTTTTCCTTTATACTTGTTTAATAAATAAGAAGCAATTTTCTTAAAAGCCAATAAATTTATTCTTTTTTAACAACTTGTCAATTCTGAAAGAATTTGGATTACGTCAAATCGCGCTACCACTCTCCTATTCACACCTCTCCCGTACCGCACTGCACCTCTCCGCCCGTCACCACACCTCTCCGCCCGTCACCACACCTCGACACAGCTAACTTCACGTCTTTATGCTACAACTTCCGCTATCCTCCTTTTCCTTTCGTTACAAAGTACTTTGTTTTAAAATGTTTTATGTTAAAACATTTGAACCAAGCTTTTTCTGTCGACGGTACTGATATTTATATTCGATGCTTAGACTTTTCGACTTAGAGTGGGATAAGGGCAGGAGGAGGAGTCATCTCAAACGTTCACTCTCCTCTTCACACCTCTCCTCACCGCACCGTACTTCTCCGCCCGTCACCACACCTCGGCACAGCTAACTTCACTTCGTTATGCTACAACTTTCGCTATCCTCCTTTTCCTTTCGTTACAAATTACTTAGTTTTAAAATGTTTTATCTCAAAATATTTTAACCAAGCTTTTTTCTGTGGACGGTACTGATATTTATATTCGATGCACCTGCTAAGTTGTGAGGTGTCCATCAACAACTGTACTTTCTCGGACGACCGACGCGAATTTTAATGCATTTCTTTCATTCAAGAAACAAAACCCACTTTTTAAGGATCTTTTACTATGCAATGATATCAGGTCTAGTTGCAAATTCACGGAAGTTCCAAGAACTTCCTCTACATCTTACAAGCCGAGATAAATTTATTTATATACTATTTATATATTAGTATGAAAGTAACGATAAAAATATAGATATTTTTATGGAATAACATTTTTTTATCAAATGTAATGAAACTAACAATCGTATATTTATCGATTATACCTACAATTTACTTTTTGACTATTAAGTGAGCCTTAATAGTCGAAAAGTCAAGCCTTAATTAAACCTTTTTTTACCTCTATTACCAAAATGTTTACCTCTTAGTACTTTTAAAAAATTGTCATTAATTACGTAATTTAATAAAACTTAATCTATACTAATATTTATTGAGCGTTTGTTTGAAGAGTTTGTTTGTTTGAACGCGCTAATCTTAGGAACTAATAGACCGATTGGGAAAATTCTTTGAGTGTAAGATAGTCCATTTATCGAGGAAGGCTTATAGACTATATAACATCACGCTAGGAGAGGAGCAGGAATAATATATATGGCAAAACTTTTGGCGGTTCAGCTAGTAAAGCATATCTGTATATCTGCGAGAATATGTTAAGTTTTTAAGAAATTTGGTGCAATTAAAACTTAGACATATATTGGACTAAAATATAGGATTTAAAAAGTCCTATTTTTCTTTCAGGAACAGGGTAAAAGTACATTGTAATTAATTAGTGGATAATATCACGGGCATAGTATGTTAACACATTATCTTATGTTATGTTATAATTATGCAGATACAATCACCGTGCAAAAGCTACGCACAGTCCCAAATTTCGGTCAATGAACAACTTTTCCCTTGAACGTGTAACGTAGGCGCGCCCAGAATCGTCGCTCGTCACATGCGTACGAAATGTCAAACGAAAGCTGGCTTTCTCGCGCTTCATTGAGAATCGGCCCAGATGCATCGCAAGCGTCGCTTCGTGCCGCGTTCCCGTTGTCGTACCGTGGGCTACAAAAAAATATAGTAGAATTAGAAGTGGAAGAACATTAAGATGTGGACATGTAATGAAGAAAGATGAAAATCATGTAACGAGTGTAATATATAAATGTAGATGGATATGTGACTAGAGGGAGGCCGTACAAGAGATGGTAGGGTTGTGTGAAGTATGACATGCCTATTAAAGAAGTAGGGCCAGCGTTGACTAATGATAGGACATGTTTTGCAATTCATGTCGGGGGAGAAAGATGGCGCTTTGCCGGTGACGTCATTCTATGGAAATGACGGTTGGACAAAAGGGCTCGTTTGGGTATTCTGGGTGTGTAAGTGAGCGGTGAATATGAATGTCAAGAATATATTATTGATAGAGAATTCCAGTGTCTTACATATAAATAGCCAAAACACTCCAATAAACAGAGATAACTGATTTAAATCTAGTAACACTGACGTGAGAGTTTCTTGTGGTACGTCTATACGTCACGGTTAGTGGTTAGGGCAGCGATACGAAACAGGTGACCGCAACAACGGTCAAGGTGGATTGTTTGTCATGTGATGCTCTTCACATGTTGTCTATTAAAAAATAATAAATATATGGTACACTTACATCCCGTCGTCCGTCCCCAAGAAAGTAACTTAATACTTGTGTTATCGGTGAGACAACTGGTGAATATATACATATATAATTTTTAAATACATACTTTAATACAAATATACACCCAGGCTCGAAGACCAACAAATTCATTTATAGAAAATGTTGGCCCGCGCCAGGAATCGAACCCGCGACCCGCGGAGCTGAAGGTTGGGTCACTACTCACTGCTCCAACGGGCCAGTCAAAGCACAACATAGGCTTCGCATACACGAGCGATGTATCAACGAGACATTGTCATCACACAGCGTATTTATAGCTAATATACTCGTATAAGATGTGATAGCCCAGCGGTGACAGCGTGCGTTTCTTTCGAGGAGATCAGGGGTCAAAACCCGGGTGAATTTTTCTATTAAAAATTATATGATTAATTGATAATTGCAATTTATCACACGCTTTTCGGTGAAAGAAAACATCGTGAGGTAACCTGCATATCTCTAGAGAATTCTAGGAATGTGTAACTTACAATCCGCGTTCGAGCGACGTGGTAGACCTTAGCTCCTATTCTTCGCTCCAAAAACGGAGAGAGGAGGGCTTTTTGTGCTTCACAATGGAAAAAATCATAAGAGATATAGTAGAAAAATGTAATACATGGTAATTTATAATATAATATTAATTGTACATCTCAATAAGCGTGTATGTATATGGGATAGGCAGTTTGCGCGTTTAAGTCTTTTCTATGGGATATACATTGCCGATATCAGTTCCAAGAAAGATTATTTCGTCCGTTTATTCTTACGCCTGCTCTTTATAGATAAAGTATCGTTAACCTTTTGTCACGTTAACTGTAATATTTTGAGAGCACACTGTTATCCTTAATGATCATGTAAAAGCAAATGATGTCTAGAAATATCAGCATCATAGAATATTCACTTCTAAGAAAAGAAAACAATACCATTATAGAATTAGACGTTACTTTGCGGAGATACATAATAAAAAAGTAATATCTTCTTTTTGCTATAATCCCCATGTATCAGGTATTAAAATGGTTAGTCCACGCTACATTTAGCATTATATATATTTTACTATATAGCGGATTATAGCAAAATAATTTTATTGTTACTTTTGTACCACTATAGCGTTTATTATTAATATACAAGTATATAGTCAAGTACGCCTGTATGAAATAATAAAGATAAGAAGTAAAAGTTTTAACCAATTAAAAGGCGTAGAAAGCATAACAGATTCATTAATAAAGCGCAAAGCAATTTACGATCTATCACTTCTGAAGTGTTAAATTTGTCGATACAAGTGAAATATTTATATATGCTATACAATTTTAGTAAAAAAATTTAATCTTGGAAAGGTCATGCTTTCTTACGCCCCATCTTATATTCAAACTGCCCAAATATCTGGTGGTCTTTTGAGTAATTTTTGACATTCTAAGGACTCTTTTAGATGGATGACAAAAATTGAGTTAGTAGAGTCAATAAGTTTATAGGAGCAGGCGTTACTTTGCGAAATCCCATAGTCAAAAATAATGATGGATTATAGCAAAATAATTCTGTGAAGATAGGATTATTAAGATACGTGGATTCTAAGATACGTGTATTTGTAACCGAACAAAGAGTAGTTTATCATCCTTCTGCGTTTGTCCCACTCTAAGTGGGGTCGGCATATGCTATAAACATGACGTTAGGTGATTTAGCTACGTATTTTACGACAGGGCGCCTTAGTCGTATTTTACACCTCGGTAAAAAAGAGGTGCTCTATTCTACTCAACCGGATACCACTCAGCAGGTTAACTTAACTTAGTCGCCTTTTACGACACCTTGGTAAGAAATGTTGGTGGTCTATTGAAAGAACGCTTCTCCTTCTTTACTAACTACTCTTTTCATCTTCACCTTCGCTCTCGAGACGATAGTAAGTTGAGAACGCCTAAATGCAACTCAAATTGCTATAATGATTCATTTACAGTTAAAGCTGTAAGACTGTGGAATGCTCTTCCATCTGAAGTTCGGGAATCTCCTTCATTAACCATTTTTAAGGTTCGTGTGAAGGATTTTTATTTGTCACTATAAGGATTATTCACACTGGTATTGTTACCATTTATTTATTTTGTTTCTTTCTCTTTTTGTTTTTATTTTTTTTTCTCTCTATTTTTAGTTGTTTTTATTTATACTTATATTTAGTTGATACTATTTATTTACTCTTCTTTTGTTTACTTATCTGCGTACATTTGCCAACCCGTGTATAATTATACATAAGATCCTCTCTGACAAAGGGTTGTCTGGAAGAGATCACAACAGTGTGATAAGACCGCCCTTTGCACATTCAAATGTATCTGTTATCTATGTTTTCTTTTCACTTTGTATTTTTGTTTGTGTAATAAAGTTATTCTTCTTCTTCTTCTTCTTCTATTCGACTCAGCCGGATACCTCACAACAAACCGAACAAAGAGTACTTATTTGAGTAAAATTCACCGATTTATTACATTATGTACCAAAACATTAATTTTTTCACCTATTACATACTCCTTAGTACGTCTCGATTGCGTAACAAAGTAAATACAATGCTTGAACCCCATACTTTTACTGCTACGTAATGAAGTCGTCACGATATAATAGAAAAAAAGTTACGCAGTAATGTCTGAATAGAAAGTGCGAGAACATTTTCTAATTTGTGTAGTTTTGTCTAATAGTTATAATATAACAATAAAAAGTACATTACATATATGAATAGTGTAATAAAAACGTTTCTACCATAGACAAGAACGAATTAGCGTTGAAATGACCAGGGATCAAAGTTTTTTTGACAGTTTAAAAATTACAATTAAATTGCTTTATGAAATTAGAATTGAGTTTTTCGTGTAACTTAAAGATTAACTTTCGTGTAACTCTAAGATTATAAATTAGATTTAAAATGCCAATTGGTTCGCAAAAAATTGTCTAACGAAGAATCAAACAATAAATTGCAAAATAAATAAATTAATATGCTAGATGATTGCAATGTTAAGAAACAGTATAAAGTCGGATATCTATTGTAGATGTCAGTTGCAAATTAAGTAATTTGTACTTAGTGAAACGGATCTCAAATTAAATTCAATATATATGGACAAACTTATAGTGCCCGTGACTTTATTTAAGTCCAACATAAGCGTTAAAATACCCACAGTAATGCAATGTGTTTTTACCCTGTTCCCGAAAAACAATTGGAAATTTTTTTATCCTATATGTAAGTTATAAGCTTTAATTGTGCCAAATTTTATCAATATTGGTCCAGCGGATTTGCTGTAAAAGTGTAACATACAGACAGACAGACTTTTGCATTTATAATTATGGATTTGTTTTTATATTTCTTTATCTAATAATAACTTTAGAGACAAAATCATCTGCCGAAAAGACTGCCTATACAATTTTTATACGTTCGAATTCCATATTTAAAATTTCAAGTTAAGTTAAAAGTGTAAAGTCCGAAACTTTACTTTAGTAACGTGTAGCATAGACAACGAGAACTGTTCAAACATAACACACCTGTGCCAACTTTTACTCCAATGGTACTTTCGTTACGAACAATGAGAATAAAGACGTTTTTTGTATTCTTTACGCAACTGTCCTTCCGGAAGGTTTTATAGTACGCGACGTTTACATGAAAGCATGTTTGTGGAACGTCGTAAGATTTTCTAATGATAGCATTCCAATGATGTAAAGACAAAAAATGTAAACATCTTAAGCTCTAGATGGAGTTTTCCCATATATAGCTTGAGTTTTTAAGTTAGATTGCGGAATTTTATTATAGAATCCTATTCCCAAACCCAAAAACGACTTACGTACTTTTGCAAGGCGCAAAGCAGAAGCTACAAGTTATTGTCGGTTCATACTTTGTCTATTATATACATCGCCAATCTTTTTTTAATTATGTATATTCTTATGCACAAAAGTTAAATTGCTAAAAATATACTGTGAAGCCAATATATTTTTAGAAACTTAATAATTTAATGCTATATCCATACTAATATTATAAATGCTAAAGTCTGTCTACATGTTTATTATATTTTCACGGCTAATATTCACGCTGGACCGATATTGATAAAATGTAGTACTAGCTTTTATACAGGGCTGAAAAATAGGGAACATTAAATATCGATTTTATTTCGGGAGCAATAGAAAAAAATCAAAAATTAAATTTTAACATAAAATTTGACGCGACCACTGTCACGTTTACACTAGTATTTATATATACGTGTTATATACATATTTATGTATTATATATTGTAAATCCTTATCTAAATAATAAAAATACACAAAAATATTGATTTTATTATACACAATAAAGTTTTTTATACTTTTTATTGTTGTCCATTTTACAATTTTATCCATATTGTATTTAAAATATTTTCCGCTATCGATCTAGCAAAATACTTAGCGTTTTTAATAAAACGTAATATTTATAATAAAACCTAATTATTTTGCTACAAGTCGTAAGTAATAATTGGTTACTTACGACTTGTTTAGTGTTTACAAAGGCATCACCTAAAAGCCTCAAGCACTGTTCTTGAATTTCGTGCGGAAGTGAAAGAATAATTAATTGTGACTGACTTGTATCGATGCATAATAAAATAATATACAAAAATAAACATATCAATAACTTTCGCAGCTGTTATCCTTGACCACTAGCCACTTTGCATATTTTGAAAGCTTTTACGACCTCTTGAGTGCAGAAACATAATTATTCCTTAATGGCTAACGAGTTTTGAGGTAGATTCTCTCTTGGAACAATTCAATATAAATTAGTAACCCACCAAAATCCAACACAATTGAGCATCAATTATTATGACTGGGCCGTTGGCAGTAACCCTATCTTCAGCTCCACGGGTTCAATACCGCCGACGGCCAACATATTGTATATAAAATTTCTAGTTTTTTCGAGTCTGAGTGTATATTTGTATATAAGTATGTATTTAAAATATCTATACTAACATATAAAGCTGAAGAATTTCTTTGTTTGAACGCGCTAATCTCAGGAACTACTGGACCGATTTGAAAAATTCTTTCAGTGTAAGATAGTTCATTTATGGAGGAAGGCAATAGGTCATAATATAATACCACGCTAAGATGAATAATAGCGGAGTAGCAATAAAAAACAGTACGAAAACGGCAAAATTTAAACCTTTCCTTGCGTGCGATGAGTAAACGGTAATAGTTATTCAAAAATCGTGTATTACAAAATTGTTGCCTTCTAAAAGTTATAAATAAAAGTCCGCGACAGCATATGTCTAGCTCTTAAGGTTAACCCTTTATAACTCGTTTTATGGTTATAAAAATACTACATTACGGTTCTAATCTTTCCATGCGAGCGGAGCCGCTGGCGAATGCTAGTATAAGTATAAATTTACCAGTTAAAATTACCCTCAACTCAAGTATTAAATTCCTTACTTTGGGGTCTATCGACCGTGCGTGTAAATGTCCCATATATTTATTTATTTTATTTTAAATTAATAATATATTAGCCTTACTTACATGCACGACCCGACGAGTGTTAAAATATATGAATATTGATGGATGTGTTACAAGAAGTGATTGAGTGAAGTATGACATGGATAAAAAAAATGGCGTGGAGTAGCGATGTGAAAAAATTATCGATTTTTTGTTTGATGAAACCAATTTTGCCAAACTGCACATTTTAATCCAATTTTACAAAACCGCAATTTCGTAACAAAATAATCGATTTTTTAAAAATCGATTATTTTTAAAGAGATAAATGTCGGTTATTTATTTATCGATTTTTTCTACTCCAAGTCATCCCTAGCGTGAAGTGGTGATTAGAAAGAAGGGAAGCGAAAAAAAGGTGTTGCGCTAACCACAATAAGAGTAGGATAAGGACAATATAATGATCAAGTTATTTACTTTAATCTGCTTAATCATTTATACAATCAGTTGAATTATAGTGACGTTTAGACTGAGTGACTATACGGAGAGGGCGCGCCGGTCAGTGACCCTGGTAATATAACCGATTTCATAGAGCTGATATAGAATATTGATTTCTCTGTGAAAAGGTGCTTTAGAGGTTGTTTGGGATTCACACATGCGAGTTATTAATAGGTACTAACATCAATTTACTAAATTATATAATACATAAGGATAATTTATAAAATTTTCTGTTACTTTGCGGAGGTCCATAATACAAAAGTAATGAAATTATTATTTTGCTATAATCCGCAATAAAAGAAAATATGCTTCGGTTACGGGGCGAAACAATTGTTGAGATTTTGTTGATGAATGTGTGCATTGCTTGTGTATTGTTGTTTTATTAGTGGCGGGTAGTGGATGAGTTTTTACAAATTATGCATGTATGGGAACAAATAGTACACTCTACATTTAGCATTACATATATTTTCTTTTATCACGGATTATAGCAAAATAATATTTTCTTTACTTCAGTAATACAGAAGGATTTTTTTATTCGTAAAAGTTAATCCATGAAATACTTTTATATTAATAACAACCACTTGAAAATTTTATTATGTAACTTTTGAGGATGGATTAAAATTTTAGTTCCTACAGAATTACCTAACATAGATGAAACAATTGTTCGCTAGGCCGAAGCATTTTAAACAGAACATATCTTACATCTGTGCGATAAAAGAATAAAATTGTTAATTTATTCATATAATCAAGATAACTGGAGATTTTATCTGCAATAATAAAATTGTTTCGCTGTGATAGCCAAGTGAGACACCGTGCGACTCTTTCGAGGAGGTAACGGGTTCAAACCCGGGCAGGTACGAATGAGTTTTTCTATTAATACTTCATCATCATCCTCCTGCCCTCATCCTCATAAGTGGGATTGGCACAACATGTTACAAACATGTTGTCACATGATTTGGCTGCGTTTTTACGACCGGCTGCCAGACGTCAACTTACCTTAGTCGCCTTTTATGACACCTCGGTAAGAAATGAGGTTAGTCTATTCTACTCAGCCGGATACCACACGGCGGGTCAACTTACCTTAGTAGCCTTTTACGACACCTCGGTAAGAAATTAGGGTGGCCTATTCTACTCGGCCGGATACCACACGGCTAAGTTTTTTATGAACACTTATGTGTCTAATTGTTAATTGCAATTTATCATGCGCTTTTTGGTGAAGGAAAACATCGTAAGGAAACCGCCCATATCTCAAGAGAATTCTAGTAGAAGTGCTATTTAAACGGATGCAGTAAATATAATATAAACACCGGCTGAATAATAGACCACCCTCATTTCTTACCGTGGTGTCGTAAAAGGCGACTAAAGTGAGTCGACCCGACGTGCGTATCCGGCTAAATAGAATAGACAACACTTTTTCTTATCGAGGTGTAAAGGTAAGTTGAAGTCAGGCAGTCAGCCGATGTAAAATTGGTAGCCAAATAATGTGGCCACATGTTTATAACATGTTAGGTCGACCTCACTTGGAGTGGGATAAGCGCAGGAGGATGATGATGACAGTAAATAGAAGTTAAGTCGCGGGGTGCTGTTAGTTTTATTTTAAAACCATGTTCACACACTTACCTTTGACCATGTCCTATAAACAGTTGTATTGTTTTCGGCAAAGATTATAATAAGTGTCACAATGTGATACTTAACCTAGAAAATAAGAAATTTTGGCAGCGAAGTTTTTAAAACAGGTTTTAGGTTTCTTTGAAAATAGTACGAAGCTTTTTACTAGCCGATTACAATACAATGAAAATATTATTTTGATATAATCCGCGATAAAAGAAAATATTTAATGCTAAATATAGAGTTTTTACAAAATTACAAATTTAGAGTTTCTCTTACAAATTCTGATTGTATCAGGTATGAGAACGAATAGCACACTCTACATTTAGCATTACATATATTTTCTTTTATCGTGGATTATGGCAAAATCATATTTTCATTAGTTTTCCTTCTCAAATTGTATTGTAGTAGTGTATATATATAAATCATATTTTCATTAGTTTTGTATTATGGACATCCGCAAAGTAACGCCTAATTCTATAAATTAATTTCAGAAGGATTTAAGCTTAGACCCATTACGCTGTCTTAATTTTTGCTGATTCTTATATACCAAAATGAGATAAAAAATATTTATTTTGTTCTATAAAAAATCTGATGTCCAAGCCCTCACTTTATAAGGCGATAAAATTATTTTGCTATAATCCGCGATATACAACATTCTTCTGTCCTTATCCCATTCTAAGTGGTATGTACGTATGTATGCTAGCTAGGTATGTACCTACCGCCTGTCTAACGTCAACTTACCTTACATGAAGTCCACAAAAGCTGTCTTTCAGTATGTGATCAATTTTCTCAAATTCTACTTAACGGCTTTTTCTACAAGTTTTCAAAGTTTTAAAGATTTTTTAGGAAAGAAGATTTAGAATAATAGGTTTTTGCATTAGTTGTCCCGCGGGGTCGGAATTTATACGGGAAAAAATTTGTGCCACACTAATTTCCACGTGGACGGAGCCGCGGGTACATCTACTCAATACTAATATTATAAAGAGAAAAAATTTGTATGTATGTTTGTGATGTTTCACATAAAAACTACTGGACCGATTCCAAAAATTATTTTACCATTAGAAAGCTGCATCTTTACTGAGCAACATAGGCTATATTATATTAAAAAAAATTGGATCCGTAATAAAAATGTAATAAGGTGTAAAAAATTAGTCATAAAAATCTGTCATCGCGTGCGCTGTGGAAACTATTGGTGATAGAACAAAAAAATGTTCTACAGTATTATAGAACGTATCAATATCTACAAAAAAAGTCTGCGATACTATATATCCAACAACTATAGTTATGCCAATATAATTTTTCATTCATTAGATTATTAATGTAATTAAAAACTAAGAAGTGAAATAAAACTTTTATGTGAACCAAAATAAATCTATAGTCCGACTTAGTACACTTTCCACTGCCATAAGATCGGTATGTACGCGCGTAAAACCTCGGTATATTACTAGTACAATATAAATGTCAACTACTAAAGTCGTAAAAGAGGTAATTAGGCTAACAGCCGCCATTACAATTTCTCCCACATATCCCATTTACCGATCGTCCAATTACACTTATTCAATTGAATGTGATGAGCAGATACCGTAGTTAATTTCCCATATGTTACTGTTATGTTATCATGACTCATATTGGTTACATGACCTAGACAAAATCCCAAAGAAACAATTTTGTTATGGAGTCTATCTCCTGATGATGCTTCGGTCATAGGGCGAAACAATTGTTGAGTTTGTGATAGTGAACGTGTGTAGTGCTTGGGTATTGTGATGACGGTGGTGGAGGTTTGTGCATGTGTTTATACGAATCCTGTATGTATCGGGTATGAAAATGTATAGTCCACTCTACATTTAGTATTATTTATATTTTCTATTTACTTTATCGCGGATTCTGCCGTGTGTGTCCGGCTGAGTACAATAGAAAACCCTCATTTCTTACCGAGGTGTCTAAAGAGGCGACTAAGGTAAGTTGACCCGCTGTGTGGTATCCGGCTGAATATTATTATTTATTTATTTGAATTAATTAGAACGGTTAACCAATAACACTATCATCATTCTCCTGCTGTTATCCCACTCTGAGTGGGGTCGGCACAACATGTTGTCACATGATTTGGATACGTATTTTAGGTTAACCAATAACACTAATTAACATCAAAAATCATACATAAAAAATTAAAAACAATATACAAGACAGGATATAAAATGGAAACAACTGTTGACAATAAAAATAAAAACTTAACCTAGTAACATAGTGGAGTTTTAACGCTCACTGAAATGTATAATGGACCACCCTCATTTCTTGCCGAGATGTCGTAAAAGGCGACTATGGTAAGCTGACGTCATGCAGGCAGCCAGTCGTAAAATACCTAGCCAAATCATGTACCAACATTTTGTGCCGACTCCGCTTAGAGTGGTAAGAGAATGATGGAATAATAGAATATTGTGTGACTCCGATATAGTAAAAAAACCTCTTTAATAAACATGTCCACTGCCCAATAACAATAAACTTGCCAATATGTTATCGATAAATATAGCTCATTGTTCGCGAGTCATTCAGCTATCAAATTAGCTTGACCTCACTTGCATTGCTTCATGGCAACTAACAACAATGACTTTCAATACCCCATCAGGGTCACCGTGAAATGGCGTTCTTGACCGATTCTAGAACGATACAAAAGCATCAGAGCATAGAAGAGATTTATGGTTAATAACTTCATTGATGGTTACCGCTGTGTGGTATCCGGCGAAATAGAATAGTACCACCCTCTTTTCTTACCGAGGTCTTGTAAAAGGCGACTAAGGTAAGTCGACCCGCCGTGTGGTATCCGGCTGAGTAGAATAGACCACCCTCATTTCTTACCAAGGTATCGTAAATGGCGACTAAGGTAAGTGACTCATCGTTTGGTATCCGGTTAAGTAGAACACCCTCTTTCTTATCGAGGTGTCGTAAAATACGACTAAGATTGTGTACGATAAGGTGTCGTAAAATACGAATAAGTTGTGCCGACCCCACTTAGGGTGAGATAAGGGCAGGAAGATGATGAACTTCATTGATGACTAGTGCTTCGTCATTATCTCTATGATGATAAGTGCGGATGCTGTCAGAGATTACACCACGTGTAAATTTTTGGGAAGATCATCTTAATCTGTATCCTTAGATAAAAAAATATACACTTAGGACCGGCCAAGTCGACAAAATGCTTCATATATAATCCCGTGTTCTATTCCGTTTTTTATCACCGTTTTTGGATTTTTTTACACAGTTTCTTAAAAATTTAGCCATAATGGTTATGAAACCATTGCATTTTCACCGCATACATACTTAAACTTATGTCTAAATAGCGGTTTAAATTCGGCCAAAGATTTTAAGGATTTTCAAGGCAATAATTATAAAACGAGATTCAATACACTCTAAAAATCTACAAAGAAATGTAATACATTCAAAAAATATTAAAAAAACACATTGCTTAATTCTAATTTATGGAATTAGGAGTTACTTTGTTGAGATTACTTATTATGTATTTTTACGCCGTGTGGTATCCGGCTGAATAGAATAGTACCACCCTCTTTTCTTACCGAGGTGTCGTAAAAGGCGACTAAGGTAAGTCGACCCGCTGTGTGGTATCCGGCTGAGTAGAATAGACCACCCTCTTTCTTATAGAGGTATCGTAAAATACGACTAAGCTAAGTTGACGTCAGGCAGGCGGCCGGTCGTAAAATACGTAGCCAAATCATATGACAACATGTTTATAACATGTTGTGCCGATCCCACTTAGAGTGGGATAAGGGCAGGAAGATGATGACTTATTATGTATTTTTATTGTATAGTCAATCTTCATTTAATCATTAATTCTGTCTGATATATATTTTAAACATATATTGTAATGCCAGAAAGTTGATAGATTGTAATTTTATCGACAGGAAATAGGGAAGAAACTCAATGGTCGCAAGATACAGTCGAATTGTTTCACTTAATCTGCGAATTGTCGTGATTCCATTGTATTCAATTGTTCTGAATTCAATTGTTTCTTGAATTCTGATAATCTACACCTCTATAGGTAAATAAAACCACGTATAGGTAAAATGTTTTACGTGCGAAAAAAAATTATAAGAACAAAGGAAATTTATAATTAAAAATAAATTAATTAAAGTAAATTAATATAATTAATAAATTAATTATAATATTTTATCCAAGAATAACTAATGTATCAAATTGTCTCGATAAAACATGCACACCCGTCATGCCGAAACGTCGAACTCGACGATAGCTAACCGAAGACAGTGCTACCAACTGTTGTTTAGAGTGGCAATTAAAAATACCGATACGGTATAGCATCGACACAATCGAGACCGACAGAAGGACGACCTCTGCCCAGAGAGCTCCTCTTATTCTCCTGGGAGGGAGAAAAGTTTGAGAACGCCGATTAATCGCATCCATAATTCGTTCGCCTTACA
This sequence comes from Morpho helenor, assembly GCA_029227775.1. NCBI lineage: Eukaryota > Metazoa > Arthropoda > Insecta > Lepidoptera > Nymphalidae > Morpho > Morpho helenor. The sequence continues at coordinate 3,028,128 of JARGCU010000019.1, read as the reverse complement.
ATCGCGAGCCTTGACCTTTCCAGGTCAAATTACCCGGGCGATAGCAAATCCCCCGAGAGGAAAAGCCCGGGTAAAGAGGTCATACCTCGAGGTCCGTAGCACCCTGAGGAGAAGACCATATATAAACATAATGTTTAATCACGCGCACCATGTGCGCACCAGTGCGAATAAAAGTCCGCACGCGCACCTCCACAGCATAGCGCCGTCGCAGACGAGTTCGTTACAAGGACGACCTTTGCCCAGAGAGCTTCTGATTTCCTCCCCTGAAGGAGAAGGGTGGAGAGTTTGAGGGCGATGAAAAAAGCTAGTTAAACCCGACAATGTCTCTACCATAAACGTCCATTTGTAATAAACGTGACACCTGACCTCCCTATGTCAAAGAAATTACCCGGGTGAAATAAATTTACATGAGAGGAAATGCCACAGTAAAAAGGTGACACCTCGAGGCCCGTAGCCCCATCAGTCACGGCTGGCGTGTAGAACCACGCAGTAATGTTTAATTTCAAATTTGGTGAAACATTAGTTCTAAATTAATCTAGTCATAGTAAAATATTATGATAAATACTATTCTCATCTAGTTTATGATTATATCAATTGATAAAGCAGTTGCTTATTCAACTCTTTCAAACATAGCAGTGTGTATCGTAGGATGTGATGAACAATGAACGTGGGACGATTCTACTAATTTGCACCGTAACAATGGATCGTTAACAATCAGATATATTAATATTACGACTTCGATGTAACCTTTATTATTATTAAAAAATACTCCTTAAGACTATGAATGAGTATTGTATATACAAGGGGCGTTCTAGTCAGCTCTTGATTATGTTTGATGCAACTCTGCCGAAACGTCTAACCTTATAAAAAGGTCTTCATTATTTCTCCTGCCCTTATTCCACTCTAAGTGTGGTCGGTACATGTTATAAACATGTTGTCACATGATTTGGCTACGAGTTTTACGACCAGCCGCCTGCCTGACGTCTACTTACCTTAGTCGCCTTTTATAACACGTTGGTAATAAAGGGCGTGGTTTATTCTACTCAACCGGATATCACACGATGGATCAACTTACCATAGTCGCCTTTTACGACGCCTTGGCAAGAAATGAGGATGGTCAATTCTACTCAGCCGGATACAACACGGCTTTCGTCAAAATATGATATACGGAATAAAAAAAATGCTTTAATGGGGATTAGTAGGTAATAAACTACCTACTCATTTTCTCAGTATTTTCCAGATATGCAGTTTTCTCACTATATTTCATTCGCCGAAAAGTCACTGCCCGGGTTTGAATCCATGACCCCCTAGAGAGAGCCACACAGTTTCACCGTTTGGCTATCATAGCTTATTTTCAGTGACCCTTAAAGCATTATTAACCCAGCAATTATCAGACACAGTTAATTTATAAGGCGATGTTGCAACCATTCCGCAACTGATGCCTTTAAAACTAGTTGTCGCATTCACATTACTGGAGTGGCGATTATGAAATCCTACTACAATTAGAACGTGTGTACATAGCGAGAATTTACGTTAAGAATGTAACACTAAAACATTGCCAGTTAATAGCATTAGATCGGAAACAAAATTTGTCAGCTCGGCAAAAAAATAAAAGCTGTCAAAAAATATCGTGCTGTTAAAAATTCATTATGTACTGTCCATTTTTGTGAATGAACTAATAATTTATAGAAATAGATGTTACTTTGCGGAGATCCATAATACAAAAGTAAACTCTACAGTTAGCTATATATATATTTTCTATTTTACTTCATCGCGGATTATAGCAAAATAATTTTATTATTACTGTTGAATGCCTAATATTTTTTTTATGTGAATCAAATTTTGAATCAACTATTATTTGTATTATGATATATGCTGTGTTCATAATAACTTTCTTTTGCCAATTTGGTTTTCATCTTGTAGTATTTTGTAGTATTATGAAGTACTAGCTTTTACTAACGTGGTTATTGTGCGATAATAAATGGCGCTTTTCAATGTCATCCTATTCCTATAGAATTAACAGAATTTCTATAGCCTATATGTTACCCCAGTGTATAGCGAATAAATGTGCTAAATTTTATCGATGCTGGTTCACCGGATTCGCCGTGAAAGAGTAACATCATACATAAATAGTCACAAAATTTCGCATTTATAATATTAGGATTTAAACCGCGAAATTTTTAGCTCACCTTTAGGCACAAGAAGAGCCTTTTTTAAAATTAAATTAATAACGACCTGTTTTAAAACTTGTTTTTCGCTATTTATATAGCAGATTAAACCTTAAAATTCCGATGAAACATCTGCGAGATAAATTTTAATGAATACAACTATGAATTTCATAGTTGTCATTTACTATTTTTAAGTGTAAATTAGTTAATGAAAAGGCTTCGCACCTTTGTTTTTTTTAATTTAAAGTATTTCGTTGTATAGTTTTAAAATGATCGCATCAGCCATCATAATATTTTAATCAATAAAGTATTATTCATTCCCATTTTAAAATATTAATGTATCGTGAACACGATTTGGTATTGTTCTATGGCTAACAAAAGCCTCGAGACAGCTGTACAGAGTACAACAGCCCTAAGATTATATGCATATGTCATTAGTCTGTGGTCACGACAAAAATAACAAGATGGCCGACACTCAAACACCCCAATACTGAGTACTTATGAACTGTTGCATTTCTTGGTAGTGTGATTAAATTAGAAATATGTCAATTTAACGACAAAATAATAAAATATTTATATATACATCTTCTTCTTGTGCCTCTTCGACTAACGAAGGTTAGCCGTCAGTGCTTTATAATCCTTTCTATTTCTCGCGATGCTAAAAAGCTGGGCAACACTCGCGACTCCAGTCCATTCTCTTATATTGCGCAACCATGACTTCCTCTTGCGGCCGATGCGTCTCTTGCCTGTAACTTCGCCCGTCATAATATGCAGGAGCCCATACTGTTCGTGTCTAAGCACATGTTCCAGGTATGCAACTTTCTTCTTTTTGATAGTCGTCCAAGGCTGCAAGACCTCTTCATTTGTCACCTTCTCTAGCCATTTTATTTTCAGCATGCGTCGATAAGCACACATCTCAAATGCTTCTATACGCCTTCGAATATCCTTTTTTACGGTCCACGCTTCGCATCCGTAAAAAAGTACTGGCCAATAGTACTGACATATATATACATAATTAAAATAAAATCTTTTAAAATAAAATCTCTTAAATAATAATAGATACTCTTCTAATTAAAAGTTATACTGATACAGATAAAAAATTCAATAGTTCCACAACATCTGTCGGGGCGCAATCACGTCTGCTTCACGCCTCATTTTGGTACATGCGTCCGTTCATAACGGGCCATTCATGTAACTCTGCTCGACAAAAACATCTCTTTGTCGTCGAAAGAATTGGAAATAATTTAATTTAGACAACGGGAACTCCGATGTTTTTTGCCCATTTAGGTGCTACAACATTTTTTTATTGCATGTCCGACGTGACGATTACGAATAATAAATGCTATTTAATCAGTAGTCAATGCAAGTGCGTTAACATGGTGGACAGATGTTTAAGCCAAGTATCCCACAAAATTAAGCTCTTTGTTTCTACGAATTTAATAAAAATATATCACACACTTAGTATTAAATAAAATACATTTATTTTGACCATTATTTCTAGTCATATTTTGTTAGTAATACACACAAACTTAATCTGATGTTAGTAATCTTAGCCTAACGTTATTCTAGAAATTTATCTAGGACAGGACGGATTAGTCAGCACGTGAACCATGAGACAATAGTTCAGTTAAAGTGACCTAATTATAATGAGGCTTAACTGAGTTAATACATTGTTATCCTTATTTCAATACCATGTATTACATAGTACGCTATAAACTATAAAAAACTAGTGTTTTCTTGCTCTTCCAAGTTATGGGTATGTTTACCATTCGGTCACTTTAATACTGAGCGTGCGATATATAGCTTAGAGTCAGCTATAGCACTATAAATAAAATCATGAACTTTCGAAACAGTACTTTATCAACTGGTGTATACGTTAATTAGAAACAAAAAAAATATATACATGCGCTATTTTATTACTTCAAAATTATAATTAATCTTTCTATTCGTATGAACATTCATAATACTCAGATATACTCAAGGCATAATTAATGTACATTCTTATGAATAATTTGAATTTTTTATGCACTATGTAGATTATAATCTGTTATAAAATTTAGTAATTTACAAATTTTTAACTGTATGCACCGAGGCAGCGGCTTGGAAACCGCGTACGTTCCGTTCTACGACAGACTATTGTTCGTCATTCAACGATTTTACGCCATATTAAACCATCCATTGTGAAAAATTACTTTATTAATTCGATACGCAATAAAAACAAAGCGCCACACACTTTTAAGGCCATAACAAAACCTTGCCAAATAAAAATATTGTTTCGTTACACAGTAAGAAACTTAAATTATATACATTACGTCCCATTACTTTCTTTACTTTATTTATTGAACAGAAATTTTACGTCGGAATTAAAAAAAAACGAAAGAATTCTATTTTATTTTTATTTTAAATCTATTAATACGACAGCTTTAAATTCTATTTAAAACTATGTCCAGCCCGCTTTGCTATGCTTAATTTAAAGATATATAAACTTTTTTAATTTCAATCTTTCATATATTAAGAGACCGAAGTGTCCTAGCAGTGGGATAGTAACAGGCCGTTACTTTACGAACGATATTATAACTTGATTAGACAAAATCCTCTAATAGGGAATAGCGAAAAACGAAAAAATGCAAGTACCAGTATCGTAGTACGTCCTAGCAACTCAAAATCGTCATATCTTTTTTTATTTTCTGACCGATAGAAGTAAAACATACCCCATATTTTAAGTGAGGCTTTCCACTATATGAATAATAAGCGTCAAATCGGATCAGCGGTATTTGAGATTAGCGGGAACAAACGCACAGAGATTTGACATCTCAACGATTTTATTATATGTATAGAATAGATAGATATACAATAGATATAGATAGATAGAGGAAGATAATAAAGCAACATTCCAATTTTGGAAATGAGACTTGGAATAGCGTAGACTTGACATTGTTTTGATTTGCAATTTTTAAGTTAAAGTTATAAAAAATTTATTCATAGAAGCAGGCGTTACCTAGCGGAATGCCATAGTACAGAGGTTAAGCATATACTTAGCATTACATTGATTGTTTTAACAAAGGCGGTTTACAGCTGAATAATTCTATTGTAGCTTCTGTTATAAAACTTGAATTAATTTAATATCACACCATATACGATACGATGGAAATGTATTAGTTCTTAAAGTCAAGGCTTAAACTAGTTTTGCATCTATTACGCAGAAACTTTCGTTATGTAAGTGCTTGAGTGAAGTTTATTATTTAACACTCAAACATTCACCTCCTTGACACTAAAATCGCATTATTAGGAGTATTCTCTTTTATATAATTTTTTTTAAAGAGACAGTAAAACAGTGTGACAGACTTAGAAATTATAATATTAGTTGTTGTCGTTGTATCACTTTATTGTACACAATTTCACAAATAAGGTAAAAAATATAAAAAAATGTTACCACTATATAAAAAGCGCACGAAAGCAGACTTATCCCACAACGGGATCTCTTTCAGTCAACTTTTGAGAAACTGATCAAATTCAAATTCAAAATATTCTTTATTCATGTTAACCTGTAAACAAGTGTTTTTGAATCGTCAACTCTACTGGTGGTTCGGAAAGCTGTTCCTACCGAGAAGAGCCAGCAAGTACATCAGCACTTGCTCTTTTAAAAATATAATGCTTATTACTAGTTACTTTTAGTTATTACTGTATTGTACAGGGTCGAAGAGTAGCTATTTTGTTTTTAAACTGCTGTAATGGCAAAGATAAATTTGATTGCGGAATTTTATTATAGAAAGATCTTCTTAATTTATATCTTCATAATTCAATGTCTTGTCTAGTCTGAGTTATTATTGCTGATAGAGTTATATTTATGAGCGTTTTGCATAGACAAGCTAGAATAAGTAAGTAAAAAATAAGTATATAATATGAAGTACCTGGGTGATCGAAACTTGCTTGAACTTTTTTGGACTGGGCCCATTGCGCTATTACAACTTTACAAATGACAGCAAAAATAGTTTTTTGAATTTAATGTCAATTTAAGCAATTTTTCAATGCCTGACAACAGGGATAAAACGATATTTTTTTTAAATAAAACCTAGCTAGATCGTCTTTCCCCCCAAAAACCCATCGTTGGAGCCATTTCCGAGAATCGCAATATATATTGGGTTGGGGAATAAGTTCGTAGCGTTTTTACCGTAGATTTTTATTTAAATAAAAAACAATAATAATATAGTTAATAAGTTAATCAATTATATATTCGCCGTTGCTGTTTACAACCTCCTCCCACCTCTCGACCAATTTGTTGATGCCGTTCGTCCAAAAATCACCTGGTCTGGTGTCAAAAAAGTTGTTGAGCCAGTTTTTAAGGACCTCTTTGTTTTCGAAGATAACGCCCTTCATATGGTTCGACAGATAGCGTAAAAGATGGTAATCAGTGGGTGCAATGTCCGGAGAATACGGCAGATGCTGAAGGACCTCCCATTCAAGCTCTTGGAGGGCGGCTTTGACGACTTGTGCAACATGGGGCCTTGCGTTGTCGTGAAGGAGTATGGTTTGTCCATGTCGATCAGGTCCTGTTAGTCGAATAGCCCCATTCACGCGGTGTAATTGGGCAATGTAGAGCTCCTTGTTGACAGTGGCATTCTTTTCGAGCATTTCCCAGCGCAACGTGCCCTCCCAGGCCACCAAACGCATATCATGATCTTCTTTGGATGAAGGTTCGACTTGACTCTCGGCATTGGCGTATCTCCTGGAGCCACCCACTCTTTTCTTCGCCTCATATTGTTATATAGACACCATTTCTCGTCTCCTGTGATGATTCGGTACAAAAAGCGCTGTTTATGACCGCGTGTTGCTCGATGGCGGGCGAGATATTGAGAAGCAATTTGAAGGCGATTTTCTTTGTTTTTTTCGTTGAGCTCGTGAGGCATCCATGCTCCCAATTTTTCGGTAATTCCCTTTGAATGAAGATGATTGAGAATTGTTTTATGATCGCAGTTCATTTTTTCTGCCAATTCACGACTGGTTTGGTGACCGTTCACCTTCAAAAGTGATTTTAGATTCTTCGTCAAATTCAGAAGGCCTTCCGCTGTGGGACGTGTCACCGACATCAAAGACACCATTTTTTAACTTTGCAAACCATTTCCGTGCTGTAGACTCGGCTATTGCACCTTCTCTATACTCGTCACAAATGTCCCGGGCTGCTTCGGCAGCTTTTTGACCTCGATGAAAAGCAAAGAAGAGCAGGTGTCGAAAATGGTAAATTTTGCCTCCTGGGTATGCCATTTCTAAGTCTAAAAACGAATAAAAAATTAAATAACTCAAAAATACAATTAATACAGTTTTGTAGAGTAGTAAGAGTTGTATCGAATGAAACTTACTATTTACTAAACAGCAAACAAATCGTCATAAAACCAAATAAAATATAAAAACGCTACGAACTTATTCCCCAACCTAATATATTCTCCATTTTTGACATTGTCAGTACGTCTAATTTAAAAAATTTAAAAATTCACTATGACCCGAATAACGCGTATCTCTATTTAAATAAACGATTTGTCACGATGAATAAGCAAAGAATTTCAATGTCGATATAAAGTCGAATGTAACAGTTTCTAACGTGACTGAGTATATTTTTGGTAAAATAAAATGTTATTATACGCAAAACTGTGATAACCGACACACACACGTACCGCTTCAGGCGTCTCAAAGGTCACAAAAAATACTAAATAAAATACATTTAAATACGCTCTTATTACTATAACTATATAGTTCAAAATAGTGCAAATTTATTGGTATTTATTATTGCATACTATCTGCATTGTTCCGTTGACACGGATCCAAGCTTTGGCCCCGATCCCACACTGAAGACTCTCTTATGCAACCATATTATTCTCACCTACATAGTGTTGATTTTTAATTGCGTTCATAATTGCAACAGCTTGACTGCTTTATGTTTATGAACTGTCGTCAATCGATGGTCTAATACAAAGTCCGACATAGTCCTCCCAGCGCGTCGCTTTAAGCCGAGGTCCGGCCTCACAGGAGGCAGCCTTAAGGCGACGCTCCCAGGATGCTGCGAGCGTCGTTCGAGACTCCCACTCTATTTTCCAACACCCGGCGATGCTTCCGCGCTCGCCTATCCTCCCGGTGACGCTGTTAAAGCCTTAAAGGCTAACAGCATTCGTTAGTGTCCGAAAAAAAAGGTCTAGTAATAATTTGGACGTAATGATACAAACTTACGGTGCCTAGTAGTCCGATAGATCAGACTGAAATATATCATCATCATCATCCTCCTGCCTTTATGCCGCTCTAAGTGGGGTAGCACAGTATGCTTTAAACATGTTGCCTTCTGTTTTGGTTAGGTATTTTACAACCGGCCGCCTGCCTGACGTCAAGTTACCTTAGTCGCCTTATACGCCGAATAACCATAAGCGGGTCAACTTACCTCGGTAAGAAAGGATGGTGGCCTATTCTGCTCAGCCGGATACCACACGGCGGACTGTAGAGATATATCAAATATTTAAAAAAATCACTTAGAAGACACGTACGTGGACAAATTTGTAATAGCTAGTCAATGATACCACCAACGCAGAATCGACTACGGACATCTTCTTCGTCAACCCATGGACGTCCGCTGCCATTAGTCTTTTCATGGGATCTTCACAACATCTACCTTGTATCAAGCGAACCTTTTGCGAATCCTGCGAACTTTTTGATGTCGTCACTCCATCTAATAGGGGGTCTACCCACAATGCGTTTTCCATTTTTCCATTCCAATACCTTAAGACCCTAACGCCCTTCGGTCCTCCGATCTCTAAAGACAATGCAAAACGAAATCAACTAAAAAATTTAGTAACTCATGAATCATTACCCGCTTACCATTGGGCCAATGTCCTATAACTTGCAAAGAAATGCTGCGTGAGGTGCGAATTACAGCATTGGAGTGTGGTAGCAGCAATAGCAAAAAAAAAGATTATTTCGAGTCATGGTCCCATTGTAATCAAATTTGTTGCTCCTTAGAACACGAGATACTCGTAAATCAGTTAGTTTCTCTACTAACGTAAATTTAACAGGATAAATTTTTATTAAAGAAAGCATTTGATGCTTTGTAAATGTGTGGTGTTGTGTAAGATGTGGCGTGTATGAAAAAAAAATGTCTGGTCTACCGTTATACATGTTCTCGTTTTATAGACGAATTTTAATTGATCAAAATAAGATATAATTTTTAAACAAGTTTTTTTGTAATGATAATATTAATGTCAGTATTATTATCCGTGGATATTTGTCCCAGAGACGCATTTAAGGAGCCAAAGAGCCGCATTTTGCTGGCAATTGCTATAACTCATGGCACTAAGTCCTGGACCCTCAAAGCAGCAGACAGAAAACGTGTTGATGCTTTTGAAGTGTGGTGCTGGCGTCGTATGTTAAAGTAAAAAGGCGCATATTTTGTTATTTACGAATTTGAATCTATCCCTTTGCAATTAATTTCTCTTCTGTTATACGGAGTTTAAATGACAGGTTTTGAGTTCAAATGAATAAACAAATAATGAGAATGAAATTATGTCCGTTGGCGCAGTGGGTAGTGACCCTGCCTTAAGCTCCGCGTAATACACCCGTATCCTAAATTAATTTGATGCTCTCTTGGGTATCCAGGGAAATATGCAATAATTCCTTATTCCTTATAGCCTGTAATTTTTTTTTCTTTTTTTTAAACACACACGGTCGTCCGTCCCCAAAGTAAGTTACTTAATACTTGTGTTATGGATGACAAACAACTGGTGAATATCACTACTCACTACATATTATAAAACAAAGTCCATATTTCCGTATGTACGCATAAAACTTTAAAACTACGCAACCGATTTTGATGCGGTTTTTTTAAATAGATAGAGTGATTCAAAAGGAAGGTTTGTACGTATAATAACATTCAATACGAAGTAGAGAAATACTGTAATTTTTGAGGTTTCTGTAAATAATTAAATTTTTTTCCGCTTACATTGCAAACGCAGGCTAAACCCTACGAGATTTATCAAAATGATGTACTAAGTATTTGTACACCTTGAAAAGGTCTACAGAAAAGTCCGCGATGGTATATGTCTATCTCTTATGGATAACCCATTATAGCATTTTTTGTCATTTACTTTTTACGAAAAATAATGCCTTATTTTTGAAGCAATTTTTATACAATACAGCATTAATCCTTATCCAATTAAGTACCTTAAATAAATAGTTGATTTAATATAGATCAATATTGCCGTTTACAGCATGTAATTTAAGTGAACATTTTCGGAAATATTACAGATTTAAAATGTGAGGACGCCGCGCTTCGCCGTATAACACTTCGACTTTAGCAGCGATGTCGCTCTTTCAAGAGTTTTTTTAAAGACATTCTGTAATTAATTGTAAAAATAAAATACATAGGGAAAAATGTTAAAATAAATATGTACTATATGAATTTAGATATTCAAAGATAGCAGGAAATCTTCTTGGAATAGGGAGAGGGAAATTGTTTTTCTCCAAATTTAACTCTTGCGGGCCCCGGGCAGTAATGAATAAATCAAAACTACTGGATCGATTTTAATAATTTTTTTCACTGAGTGACATGGGCTATATATTTTATACCCGTGCGAAGCAGGGGCAGGCCGCTAGTATAATATAATCGCTATTTTAATTACTCTATATTATTATGCCATTTTGTCAATTTCAATTAGGTTGAATTATGTGGTTTTAAGTTCATTATTGTCCTTAAAACTAAGCTAGCATAAATCGGTTAAGGCCATTTTCATGGTTATATGGATGTAATAGTTGCCTAATTATTTAATTGATTTGCTCATACGTCATGTGAGCAAGCCGTTTGTAATCACTTCAGCTTCGTTCTCACGCTTTGTTTTTGGTAATTATTGCGAAAGAGTTCCTTTATTATGAGATTTTATATAAATAAGCTTTACTTTGCGGAAACATTTGATATGCAAGAATAGAATTTTTTATTTGCGACAAAAATATATTGATTGTAGATCAATTGATATTAATAGAATTTGTGCGCAAATGAAAAAACAAGGCGCTAAAATTTTAGAAGCTTGAATTGCGTCTAGCAGAATTCCCCGACAATAGTCCATGCTGATAGTTAAAATTGACAGTTAAAGCGTTAAAACAAGATCAGTCTGTATCGGACTCGTTGCTAGTAAAAGATAAGTTAGTAAATAAAGCATTCATTCATTCATTCATTCATAATTATCATTTTGCAAGTAAAAATAAAATCTGAGGAAAAAGTAAATAGAGTAGAGAGATAAAAAAATTATAAAAATTATCGTCTGTATTCATGATAACTCTTGGAATCATTCTTTATATAAAAAATCATACTGCTAAATTTACCAGGTTTTGCATTATAAAAAAATCATACTGCTAAATTAGCCACATTAATGTTACAAGTTATCGAGCTACTTAATGTTTGACACAAATAAGATACATCGTTTTACTTCGTTGTCTAGACTTTTTGTCGTCTTTATTTTGTTGTCTAAGTACTTTATGTCTAATTCGGCATCTTCTGCGAGATATGTCTTCTTCCTTATCGTCCCCTCATTCCTGAGGATCGTCACTCTTAGTTAAATTGTCAACTGCCCGTTTCTAGGAGTTGCGATCGGCAGCTTGATATAGTGCGGTACTGATGGGTTTATCCAGTTGTTCGGTTATTTGGTCTGCCTATCGTTTCGGACTTGGACCTCTGGGTCTCTTTCCCTCTACTTTTCCTGTCACCATCAGTCGCTCCAAATCGCTAGACCTACGAGCACTTTGGCCAAAGTATCGCCGGATTTTCTGCAAGCAAACACGAGACAGTCGCTGTGTTTTATCTATTATGAATAATGTAAATGTAAATGAAACTAAATCTGTTGTTTTCTTATTTGTATCGCCTTTTGATATTTTTGATTATACTGTAAACTAGCAACCATTCCGGCTATATTTTTGCGACGCTAAACGCAAAAACGCTACAATTTTTATTACCTATTGTATGTATTGCATGGTTAAGTGTTGTAAAAAAAATTATGTCAAGATCGTCTCATTTTATAGGAACGGTATTTTTTTAAATAACTGTAAATAAAAAAATCATTGATTTCATTCAGATTGAATATCGATAACAGGAAAAATGGGCAAAAAAGATGTTTAAATTATTATGGTTGTCGAAGTCATTCGTCCATGGAATTGAATTAATCAAATTGTTAATAAATTTGTTTTTACGCCGTGTGGTATCCGGCCGAAGAATAGAATAGTGGAACCCTCATTTCTTACCGAGGTGTCGTTAAAGGCGACTATACACTGTCCATTATATTAACCATCTTTTGACAGATTGACGATTTACATATTTAGTGATGTCCTAAAGATTCTCGTATGCGATACCATTCCGATTATAGTACCTACTATCATTAATCGAATTACGTACCTAAGTAATTCGATTAATGATAACCTACGTAAACTAATAACAGATATAGAAATCAACATTTTGATTTAATATTGCCTTAGTTTTTTGAAAATAAATGTTAATCCGTGTGTATTTATTATAATCATAAAAAATATATTATACATCAACTGGCAACATCAACAGACCTTCCGCTCGGCCGCCATTTTGACGTGATCTGTCACTCTCAACGAAACGCCCGTGATAGTCACACGCATTTACGTTCGCTGAGTGTTCTCTCGCATCTGTTACACCTTGAGTTAAGTAGCTTTATTCCTCGGAAAAACTTTTGTGAAACTTATATTAATTGATCGTGAAAATGCCGAAAGGACGTGTGTTGAAAGCACAATCGAGACAGTTAGTGTTAAAACTTCATGAGTATTTTGAGCAAGAAAATCAAAATGGCGGACCTCTTATACCTATCACGCAAGTCCGAAACCGTGTTGCAGCCGCGTTGGGGATCAGTCTATCAACTGTGACTAAAATCACTACTGATGCCTACGGCAGGAGCGGCTTGGAGCAAAACAAACCATCTACACCAAAAAGAAAGCGCCGGGCTCATAAGGTGACAGCTGTTGATGACTTTGACGCTGACGCTATTCGTCGTCATGTATATGATTACTACTTGAGAAAAGAAATTCCAACTTTGAGAAAACTTATTGTTTCTTTGAAAAGAAGTGGTCTATTTCATGGTGAAAAATCTTCTTTGGTCAAAGTTTTGAACACAATTGGCTTTTCATATAAAAAGTTAAATAAAAGAAAATTATTAATGGAACGCACAGATATAGCTATAGCACGTTGTGATTTTTTAAGAGAGGCAAAGAAAATACAAGATTGGGCAAATATTGTTTTCACGGATGAAACATGGCTCAACGCTAACCACACACTATCTCGTTTCTGGACTGATGATACTGCTGATTCCACTTCCTCAGTACCAATGGGAAAAGGTGAGCGCCTAATCATTTGCCATGCAGGTACAGCAAAAGGATTTGTACAAGACGCGCTGTTGGCATTTAAATCAAAGAAATCAAATGAATACCACGAAGAGATGAATGCAAATGTGTATGAAGAGTGGTTCAAAAAAATGCTCATTTCATTGGAAGAACCATCAATAATTTTTATTGATAATGCGCCCTACCACTCCCGTCAAATTGACAAAATGCCAACACAGGCTAATAAAAAGCATGAAATAATTAATTGGCTTCGGGACAATGGAGAAAATGTGGACGACTCAATGTTAAAAGTTGAATTAATAAAAATATTAAAAACCAAAAAGAGAGCAAAACGCTATGTAATCAATGAAATGGCAGCAGAATATGGCCATACTGTTCTTCGGATTCCTCCATACCACTGCCAGTACAACGCAATAGAACTTATATGGGCACAAGTAAAAGGGCATGCTGCGAGATGCAATACAAGCCCCCCATTCACAGCGAATAAAATGTTGCAATTGCTAAAAAATGCTTGCACCCACGTAACGGCCGAGAACTGGGCAAGTGTGGTGGAAAGAACTAAAAGAGTAATATTCTCTGATTGGGAACGTGATATTGCGTTTGATAATATATTATCTACACAAGAGCTAATAATAACTGCTACTGAAGACTCCTCATCGGAGGAGTCTAGTGTTGATTATCATTCCGACGACTCGTGCTAATAAAATAAATTAAAATATCCTGATTGTTTTATTTGTATTCATGTATTAACTAAGAAGAAAGTAAAACTTTATATAATGTTATTAAATGTCTTTTAATACTCGTAACATCGATTTCTACCGATTATTTTTAATCTGTGGCATAATCGTAGTAACCATTATGTGTGACATCACTAAGTGGGCGGTACCCATCCATAAAGTACAAATATTATTTGTATGATATTTGTACGCAAGCAATACAAAACTTAATGAGCGTGAGCTGTCAAAAGACTGATAATATGATGGACGCAGTATAAGGTAAGTCGACCCGACGTGTGGCATTCGGTTAAGTAGAATAGACCACCCTCTTTCTTACCGAGGTGTCGTAAAATACGACTAAGGTAAGTTGATGTCAGGCAGGCGGCCGGTCGTGAAATACGTAGCCAAATCATGTGACAACATGTTTGTAACATGTTGTGCCGACCCCACTTAGAGTGGAATAAGGGCAGGAGGATGATGATATATTTAACCTCCCATAGTCTTAACTCGCACGTATTCTGCACGCTGCGCGCGTTTAGAAAGCCTTTCGAACCACGTACGCGGCATACGTAATTATAACCAGTCCAAACAAAACAGACATACGACACGGCAAACCTTGAACCAAGAACTCGCTTTCTTATTTGTTTCGCTATTACTTTTTTGTATTCATTAAGAGTGCGTCCAGTTCCCTTTTGCCGGACGGAAGTGTCTCGCGCTTTACTTTACCGGATTCAATGAACTCTTTTTGGGTCGTCAAAAGACTCGATAGTATATTTATATTTTAATAATTGTAATTACTGTATAACTTTATATAAGGTGTAAATTACGTTATACGAGAAAATTAGTTTAAAATATACGTGTAACCAAATTTTATAAAGCGTACTTTAAAATTTATTGTAATCTATTGTTTTTAAACAATTTGTACCTGGTTGACCAACCCTTGCTCGGTAATTTAATAGAAGATAAAAAAAGGAAACTTCAAAAAAAAAATTATAGGCAGGTAGGTAAGTAATAAGTTAGGCGGGGCTCGATCCTAGTATTTTCATTTCTCGCGACCACCTATTCCCCGATTAAACTACGCTGACTTGACATTTAACGGCAAATAGTAATTTATAGAATTAGGCGCTACTTTGCGGAGGTCCATCATACAAAAGTAATTGCTATAATCCGCGATAAATTTTTATCGCGGATTATAGAAAAATAATATTCTCATTACTTTTGGCAAAAATAGTGTTGTATATATTCAATAAATCAAAAGTAAATTTTAATATTTCTTTAATACCCAAAACAGGGATAAAACGTTTTTTTTTAAATAAAATCCAGTTAGATCAATTTTCTATTTTTTGCTTGCTGAATTTTAGCCAAATCATTAGAGCCGTTTCCGAGATTCCGAATATATATATACAAGATTAACACATTTAAATATTAAAGATATTAACTGTATTAAACTGTAGAACAGTTTATTACTATCGTGCTGTTGAGTAATGATTTGATTTCTTTGGAAATGACGATCCCAGCTTAGAATCACCACGCTTCTCGAATCGGCAAACTCAATTTTCTCCAATACCTATGGTACCATAAGATTAAAGTAACGATCTATTACTATCTCACTGCTGGCCATAGGCCATCACTCCTTTTTTGAGAGAAGGGGCGCTCAGATGGACAAAAAGCGATCGAAAAGCGTGTTATATATTTACCAATTACAAGAACATTCTAGAAGAAAAACTTATTTGTGCCGGCCCTGGGTTTGAACCCGTGACCCTCTGAGTATAATTTCACCGTTTTTAATACTTTAACCTATAAATTGAAGTTTAAAATATATTTCTACACAGGCTTTTATAATTGAACACTTGAAGTTCGAATTTTAATTTTTAGGTACTTAGTGCCTACTAAGTACCTAAACATTAAAATTCGAACTAAGTATGCAATTTGGTTCTTAAAGCCTTTTAGAACCAAATTGCATACTTAGTTCGAATTTTAATTTTTACGTACTTAGTGCTTTATTTACTTCAAGTGTTCAATTACTTACGATCTGTCAAATTGCAATGAATGAATGAATTACGCGAACGAAATCGCAGCAACGCCTATATTGACAAAGCTAACACAAAAACAACTTCCCAAGAAACCTTTTGCCCTTTCGATAGTGTAAATAGAAATCATTGATATGTAAAACTTAAATACATATTCGATTTGATTTTTATAATCTCTTGTCAAAATGATGGAATCGTAACGAATTTATGGCCATTTCGGAATGTGATTCTATCTAGATGGAAGAAAGTAGCACAATAGTTACGGTCATTATCATAAATATGAATATAATTTACGGGTAGGTCAAAAATTTACGAGAAAATTATCGTTGTGGAAACGAATTGACATCGCTATAAATCAGTTTCATTTTGGATTTTCATAATTAACGTTCCTTATTTAGTAGTGGTATCTGGCTGAGTAGAATAGACCACCCTCATTTCTTACCTAGGTGTCGTAAAAGGCGACTAAGGTAAGTCGACCTGCCGTGTGGTATCCGGCTTAGTAGAATAGATCAACCTTAAATAAAGTAAAGTAAGTAAGTAACTTAATACTTATGTTATGGGTGAGAGACAACTGGGGAATATATACTTATATATTTTTTTAAATACATATTTAAACACAAATATACACCCAGACTCGAAGGCCAACAAATTGATTTATAGAAAATGTTGGCCCTCGGCGGGAATCGAACCTGCAACCCGCGGAGCGGAAGACAGGATCACCCACTACACCAACCTTCCTAGGCTGAGTTTGGCCACAGTGTTGGCGTTTCTCTGCAGTGCTCATCCAAAATAGCCGTGAAGCACTTAAAATTGGGAAAAAAAAAAAAACTACACCAACGGCCCAGTCAATGTGAAAAACTGTCTCATATATTTATTAATAGGACATAGTTTTGCCTGCCCATGATTTTTACCAACGTACTTTTGGCAAGAGACATGCGCTTTCACCAATAAGCCATCACGGCTATACCCTTACAGCAATTTATATCCACTTCGTCTGAGAGCTCGTTTCCTATGATACATTTTCAAAACCATTTTACTATGAACATTTCTAACGATATAATTTATCGCAAACGTGGCTTATCTTACTTTTGTTTAGTTGCATTTTCGATTAAAGCAACATCGATATTCCGACAATATGTTTGTACATTGTTATGAGTTTCGTATGAACAGATCGCTGGGGCAATGTGTCGGTATATAATAAAGTGGTTCGGGCACTGCAATGTCAAATCGGTCACTTATGGAGGTGATAACAAAGGTTTTGTTTCTGACGGCCTTACTTTATGTGAGTATATACATTATTATAATTAAATCCGATTAGATATTAGATTGTTAATCGACAAGCATGGGTGCCTAGTATTATTTTCAGGGGGTTCAATCTACAGCACATCATATTACAGTAGAGTTGACGATTCAAAAGTACTTGTTCGACGACGCTGAAGTAGCTATAGGCGGTGCTCATAGTTCTAATATTACTATATAAATAAATTATTATTAAAAAAATATATGTTGCAATAGAAATAGCCTAATAACCTGTTAAGATGACCTCAAAAAGGTCGCAGAGAAGCGGCAATAAGCAGTGGAAGGTATTCAAGCGACATCATATCTAAGGTGATATCTTAGGTATAGTAAAGTAGATAGTGTGTTTCTGTCTAATCATGAGAGAGAAACAGAGAGTATATCTATCTATCGCGTTTATCTTTAATATTTAAATGAGATGTATAAGTGTATAGTCGAATTTCGGAAACGGCTCCGACGATGTTCATGAAATTCAGCATATAGGTAGTTTTGGGGGGCAAAATTCGATCTCTAAGTTTTATTTTAAAAAGTCGTTATACCCGTGTTTTCAGGAATTACAAATACATTGCATAGAAAATATTATTTTTGTTGTCAATTGTAAAGTTATAATAGCTCAGTGGAGAACAGGCAGACTAAAGATGTTAAAACACCCGGAATCAAGCCAGAGATATCACCACCCCTTTTTACTTTTTTAAATTTTATTATTTGCATTTTTTTATATCTTAAAAAAAATAACCGAGCATGGCTCGGTTACCCAGGAACTAATAGTTGAAATATTAATTCAAATTCAAAATATTCTGTATTCAAATAAACTTGTAAACAAAGGCTTTTTAATCGTCAACTCTACTGCTGGTTCGGAAAGCTGTTACTACCGAGAAGAGCCAGTAAGAAACTCGGCGGTTGCTCTTTTAGAAATATAGTTCTTACTACTAGTTACATTTAGTCATTACTGTCTTGTACAGGGTCGAAGAGTAACTATATTCACATATTCTTCTCTTCTAAGTAATCCTAAACAGCGTAGTAGGCTTTCTGTATCAGTCTATTTTTAACAGTGTTTTTAAACTGCTGTAATGGCTTAAATTGATTGCGGAATTTTATTTTAGAATTTTTACCAAAGGTAAGGTTAGAAATTATAAAGGTAAAGAAATTGTATACAACAAAGGTATATCTAAAAACAATGTTTATCATTTAATTCAATACGCATGTTGTATAATCTGTTTCTTGGAATAATCATCAGCAGACGCGAAAGTTAAAAAACGAGTTACCAGTTTTTGCTACAAGTTGTTTTTACAGTTAAAAATTATGGAACGATGTCGCGGTTGTCATTATGTAGAAAGAAAACACTACAGTAGTTCTTTAATGTACAACTGAAACAATAACTATATTATCCTCATAGCACATAATCTCTCACTTACATTTAGTTATAAGCTAAACCCTATATGAACTTCTCCCTGCTACTTAGTTTGGATTAACTTCGATACTGAGATAAAAAGTACCTTATTTTTCAACCCTTCATCTACCTTCATCATCATTCTCCTGCCCTTTTCCCACCGTTATTTGTTGTATTTTACGACATCTCGGTAAGAAATAGGGTGGTCTATTCTACTCAACCGGATAACACGCGGCGGGTCAACTTACCTTAGTCGCCTTACTCAGCCGGATACCAAAAAGCGGGTCGACTTACCTTAGTCACCTTTTACGATACCTCGGTAAGAAATGCGGGTGATCTATTCTATTTAGCCGGATACCAAACGGCGTACTAGATATCAGTATTGGTAAATATAATTAATTATTTCTCAACCTAAAATTACAACGCTTCCGAAGGTATTTAATAGGGCGATAATCGCTATGAAATAAGGTTAATTACTTATTTAACTGCTGCATCCTGCATTGAATCTTTGAGTTTAGAGGCAAGGCAATTTTACGGCTTGTGCTAAACATGTGACATTGACAGCGAACTTTCGAATGTATATTGACCAACGCTTCGCGAGTGGAAGCAAATACAGCAATATATTATTAAATATATATAATTAAATAAGAAGAAATTTTATATATTTATGGATGTATTTGTATACTTTACCTTATCACGTCCTAAAAAGGAATTATTGTATCCATACTTTAATGAGGCTTTATATATTGAAGTTTCCCATGACACTGAAAAACAAATAAAGAAATAAAAATCATAACATAATCATAACATCGTGTAAAGAGCTTATGAATAAGTGCCCCGGATGGGTTCGAAACTAGTCGGGCTAACCCGATAGAATAAGACATGAGTACAGCTGGTTCTATACATTAACTATGAATACTACTCAAGATAGTTTAAAAATAAATATCAGTTTTTCGCTACATACAAAAAATACAATACAATCTGAACCGTCAAGTATTAATTAGATTAATGAAGTTATTACTCATACATAAATTTTGCTCTTACCGAGAAGAACCATCATCGTCGGCGAAATCTTTTGAACATGATTTACATACATTCACAGAAGAAAGAGTGCCTTTTCTCTACAGTAGGATAATAGTTCCACTTTTGTTACTTTAATTCACATTCATACTTTTCGTAGCCAAGAACTATTTTTTGTAATACAGATTGTTTAATTTAAAGAATAGGTATTTACAATTTCGTTTTAATTTCAGTCAAGTGTCCAAGGCCAGTATTATGTATCGCCGTACTCGTCCCCGCTGCTTGCCCCACCACCGTACTGCGGCTGTCAGTCACCACCTATAGCGCTACCACCGCAATGTGCTAGTCCCATCTACGTGTCAATCCCCACACCGCCACCAATATGCATTTCCCCGCCACCGCTGCCACCACTGTTGATAGAGGTCCCCTTACCGCCACCGATAACTTTAACGCCGCCACCGTTGCCGCCGCTCTGCATCACCCCGCCGCCGCTACCACCGATGACGGTAACACCACCACCCTCGCCGCCAATGTGCATCAATCCGCCACCGTTGCCACCGATGTGTGTGACACCACCCGCGCCGCCAGTCATGTACATAAATCCCCCGCCGCCGGCACCAATTTTATTAGAGCTACCCCCTCCTCCCCCTATCATGATCGAGCTTCCCCCTATCATGGTTCAACCTCCCCCATTGCCGCCTGTCATGTTTCAGCCACCTGCGTCTCCACCGCTATCCGTGCAGCCTCCACCACCACCGCCTATGATGATACAACCACCGCCTCCGCCGCCAATGTACATCCAACCTCCCGCTCCTTGCCCATTTACAATCCAGCCCCCTTGCCCCGAACCAATATACGTGCAGCCGCCTCCACCAGCGCCTATAAGCATTCAACCACCCCCATTGCCTCCTATTTGTGTACAACCACCTCCCCCGCCTCCCCTTTGCATTCAACCGCCACCTCTCGAACCTTTCTGTCTCCAGCCTCCCCCTCCACCACCAATATGTTTTGGCTCCTCCCCTTGTTGTGGTTCCCCGAATTGCGGCTGCGGCGTGCCTCCAACTGCTTTAGTTGCTCCTATTTATCTATAAGTATTAATAAAATAAGAAGTTGTTGACAATACAAAAATAAGTTATTTATAATATTACACGTGTGATAATGTTATGTATATAAAATAAATAATTGCTTTATGTACGTTATTTTTTTCATTTCATTCCATGGATTCCTCAAATTCTTAGTCAACAGTTTCATCATCGTAGATAACTACGAAATGCGACAAATACATTTCACAATTAAGTTTTGAACGCAATCAATTTAGACTCGAAAGCAAACGTAAGGAATATTTTAATTATAGCACTTATGGAAAATAATACGGTATTTACAGAAATTTTTAATAAAGACCCTTTTCTCGATATAATGTCCTTTTTACTACGTATCTGAAAGTTACTAACAAAAGTCTTAAACATACAAAATCTATAATGGATTTAGTGTATAAAAAACGGTAACTACATCTATATTTTGAAGTATTGCATTTATTTTCGTCCATCCATATACTGTATTCGCATAATATGCCTTAGGGCCGTTGCACACCATTAACTCTACTCATCATTTATCTCGTAAGATAAATTTCTTACAAGATCTAAATAATCTTATGCTCTGAAAGCGTCGTCTCATTTTATTTAATGCTTACAAAACTGTAATCAGAATTTTAAAACTATGAAACGCGATCTATAAATCTAAACAAAACTTAAAATATAAACAAAACTTACCTTGATGAAATCATATTGTTATGAAACATTTCATTTCTAGAAACACATGAAAAAGGCAATTTTAATATTATGGTCGTGTACAATTCTAGAAAAAAAAAATGAGCGTGCCAGTAGATTAGGTTTAAATCATTTATTCTCAACAAAAAAAGCCAATGGCCACTTACATGAGAATATAAATCTTAACTTAATTAGGCGGTCACCAAAAGAACTGCTGGATCAACGGTTTTAATTTTCGTTTAACTGCTGTAATTGTAATTTATTTTAGTTATACAGATTTTAGTAGATTTAATTTCGATTTAGTAAAAATACTTACATATTTTACGCCTACCTTAACATATAATACAAACTGTCAACAACAGTGCGATAAAAAATCGCTTTATGCCTCAGTTCAGGACCAATCCGTGGTTTCACTTTCAGGTTGGGCCTGAAAATCAACGCTGCGGTTTTGTTTATTATTATTATAGTACATTATCGAAGATAAGTGTAACTGGATAACCTCCTAGTGCAACAACCTAATGTGTTAAATCGTTCCTCAGCATGGCGGGTTCCGCGGGGCTCGCGGAGTGGTCGGAGGGCGCGGCGGTATGGTTCCAGCCCGCCGGAGCCCCTGCTCCGCTGCCCGGCGAGCTGATCGAGGTGCACCGCGCCGCCAAGGTGCTGCTCGTCAGCGCCGTCGTCAATGGCCAGGTAATTAACATACAGGAGCAATAGCCACCGGGCTGTTCAAACATCCCTATATTTTATCGAAAGCTGTCCGTAACGCTTTGGCTACATTAGCGGGCTACGGCGAATATTCGGGCTACGGCGATGTATGTGGCTGAGGCCGGCGCAGACGATGCAGCATCGGGCCACTGTCGGTAAACTGGCGCGCATCAAAGGGATTTGTCGCGACAACATTCGCTTGAGTGGCCACACTTACGACACTTCATTGTCGTCCATACTTTGAAGTGGGATGACAGACGCACAAAACTCAACGAAGAATATTCGCCGTAAGCCGCTTTCCGAATCTTCGCCCGCTAATGTAGACAAGAACATCGTGTGTCGCCGACACACGATATTTTGCGCGCCAACGCAACACGAATCTTCGGGCGCTAATGTACACACGATGCTTTGCGCGCCAACGCGACACGAATCTTCGGGCGCTAATGTAGCTCCAGGGTAACTGAGCAACATTTGTCGTAAGACTACTACGAGAATATCCAATGGTTTGCAGGGCTAGTCAGTTGCAACAACAAAACTTGCTTTAAACCCATAAACAACTGGCCCGTTGGCGCAGTAGGTAATGATCCTGCCATCATCGTCAGCCGAGGGCTAACATTTTTTATAAACAATTTGTTAATTCTTCGAGCCTGGGTGTATATTTGTATTTAAGTCTTTATTTAAAATTATATATGTTATTCAACAGTTGTCGCTCACCCATAACACAAGTATTAAGTTACTTACTATGGATTGGATTGACGACCGTTTGTGTAAGTGTCCCATATAGGCACCGACAGACGTCCCCGAAATTAGATAGATAGAAGTGTCCCATATATTTATTTGTTTAATGCGAACGTCATTTCCGCGCAAGTCATTCGATTATCCTAGACTTTAAAGCCGCTTCATTCAAACAGCCATTGGCAGTTAATGGTTCTTGCGAACATAAGAACAGAAAAACTCACCGGTCGCCTATCCCTTATCCTAAACCCGAACCCTTAACCTAAATCCCTTAAACCTATGTTTATAATCAGAATTGATTAAAAAGATTGTGATATGTGTGACATAATAGAAATGAAAATATTAATTAAACAATGAAGCACAAATTAAAATAATGTAATCATTACTTAAACAACCAAATAACGTAAGTTTAGAAACATCCATGACATAACTGAGAATGTTGGAATAGCAGCACTATAAAAATGTTTTTTTTTTTACATTATAACACTTAGATTAATGGATTGGATGAATTAATTAAACATCTAATAAATACAGATATGTCTGTCCCACAAAACTATATAAATACTTAAACTTTACATTATTGTTTACCCGTCTTTTATAATTATATAATCTATGTATAGTAATTATTTATGACTTAATAAGTGCAGTGTAATAACGGCTTAAACGAAGCATTTGAGCGTGTAACGCAAGACGTACCACGGAATGTTGATAGAGAGTTGACTCCGGCATTTTCTGCGAGCCTGGTAGCCGCTTGCCTATGCCTTATGTCTCTATGAGTTTTTATCTCTTCGTGTTTGTGAATTCCTAGTACTACGCTTGATAAAAAGTAGAAAATAAAGAAAGTGGTACATACATTACATCTATCTACCTCAAGTTCATTTACAATAGACATGAGATCTTGGATGAGATTTCCAACTGAACCTGTAAAGAAACATTTTTGAAATTTTAATTGGTATAGGTATTTTCTTTTAGAGATCCGCGATTAAAATATATTAACTCCGGGACGCAGGCTATAACTTTCACCCTTAGCATACTTACGGATAAATTGTTTAATAATTTATTATTGTTCATAGTATTACTAATAATAATAATATTTATAAACATAAATTCAATCTATGCATGTTTGAAGTTTCATAAAATAATTTATTTTAAGAAAAGATTGGCTAAAATTTTTAATAGACAATTTTTGTTTTTTTTATTCCGAAACTGTACAGAGCAATACGAAAACGTGCGCTAGTTAGGCTTAGGCTTGGCCATCTGCAGTTTTGAGTGCGAGTGTCAAACAATTATAACTTTGTCTAATGACACCTAAAAAAGATACAAATAGGTAGTCTCATATGCTTTTCGATAGACAATATTTTAGGCGGGCTTTCCTACTGTTGTATAATAAATCTATGAGCCTAGGTAAATAAAAAAACTCATGAAGCCTGTCTTCATAATAGTAACTCTAATTGATTTATTTACAATTTCGACTCCAGTATGAGCACAAGTTAATTATATCTAACCAATCATTAAATTCTACTTAGTATAAAACTTAGAAAGTCCAGACAGGACAGGTGCCGTTAACCTGCTCGCTGTTGGCAAGGCTTATATGTGGCTATCAGTTAGTAGTAGCGGGATGCAGTGCAGTTCAGATATACGTGCTTTCACTGTATTTCATAATGTATCTGTGAGATTTACTAGTGTGGAAAATACCAATTTAATTTGAATTTGTACGAAATATATTAAACGGACCTGTATTGACATTTAAATAAGTTATCTGTTGTTTAACATAATTAAGCTGTGGTATAATCTGTGAATTCTTGTTGACTTTGAATAAGAAGTGATGTTCATAATAGTGCTTAGTGAGAATTTAGTTAAACCATAGACTTATACTAGAGTAGGGAAGCCATATATTATCAGTCTCTCTTTTTATGTGTCATTAGACAAAGATAAGTATATGATTTTTATCTTCCCTCGCATTTTTTGATGCAACTCTCAATTACAGGCTTGCCTATGACTCCTATACTCTAGTATGATAACTATGTGTTAAACACATTATTTAAACCGTATACTGGCCAATAAGCATCAATCATAAACAATTTGGTCTTTTCTAAAATTGTTGTTTTCATTGGCTTATGAGTTGCATTCGAATTTTAAATTTTTGCTAAAAGAAATTTAAACTATATTCCTTGCTCTTAAATTAAATAAATTTAAAACAATAAATTCTTGCTTGCGTCTTACTTTCATGGAATAAATATAATAAATTGATTACTACAAATCACGTATTATGAGTGGATATAATACACGCGATCCATTCACTAAATATAAAGAGGTTTTCGTACATCTTACAGAGTTAAACAGAAAGTCTTCTTTTTAACAATCGAGCGTATCTCAATGACAAGCGTTATGAGAGAAATTACGTTGGAGATGAATAACACAAATGTCCGCGAGAAATGTTACAAGCGTATTGTAGGTAGGGTTGCCAACTTTTTTTATTTTATTTTGACAGGAATACTTACATTTATATTAAATATATACAAAACCATAGGAAATACTATAAGCTAATAACAAGTTTTCACAAATCAATTTTGTCTGAAACAAAAACAACTCGTTCAGAAATAAAAACTTATAAGTAAATATTACATTTATTTATTTATAAAATTACAAGAACTGAAGTATTTTTTGGGCTGACGAGAATATTAAACAGTGTTTTAGATAAATGAATAATATTATTATTTATTTAAATGTTTTAAATAAATATCGTCACAGACTTTTTTTATACACTTCATAGTGCAATCACCATTGTAACTAAAATTAAATCTTGTAAACTGTGTGATTATCTTAGTCTTACATTTATAGCGTTTTGATGATTAAAAAGTATTTTGTAAACATTATTTTTCATTGTACAGTAAAAAGTATAATTTAGAAAAAAAGTATAAAACTGTTTTTAGTAGTTGGCAACCCTTATTGTAAACTACATATTTTACTTTGAAGAGCACGAGATTCTTTAGAAACCACAATGTATATTGAAAACAGCAGAATTTTATAAATCGCATGTACTTTAGCAATTTCGTAACATTGTTATTATTAAATAGAAACTATTTCGACAACGTTCATGTGTTTTAGTCGCAGACATAAAAAAGGCACGCAACATTTTCTCAAGAAGACGCAAATAGATTTTTCTATTGCAATTTGCATTCTTTATTAATATTAATTCTATATTTATATTAATTTCAATTATATACAGGTTGTGTTTATAGAGCTTGTCTAAGTAATATTTAATAGTGTTGAGTATAGTCTGTTACAAAAAACACTGAGCTACACATACCAGTCGAAAATTTTATTATTACTTATATAATTTAACCTTCTTTTTATGTTGTGTTTTTAAAAATTGAATATACAGCAAGTTGCACTATTCATGAAAATTTAATTACATTAAAGCGATTTAGAAAAAAAAAAATTATAGGTTTCGCGATAGTTTTTTTGTCAAAGTTCTTTTATTAATTTACACAACTTAAATATAGTTCTTAAAGTGTTATGACACAATACACGTTTTATTATTTATAAATAGCGCCTGATTCTTGTATAAAAAGTTTGGAAAGAGTAATACTGAGATTTCTTGCTCAATAAGGTCTGTATTCTGAATTAGTAATAGATGTGCGACATTTAAAAATAGTAATACGAGTATGCTTAGAAAACGACGCTATAAATGCTTATAACATCAAATCAAAATAATTCAAATAAGCTCTTTCAAGCGCTTTTGTGTCATCAAGGATCATTATGATTAATGAAGCTATGCAACTTGTTCGGAATGTTGCTCTTACCGAGAAGAACAAAAAAGAAACTCGGCGGTCAATCTTTTAACATTTTCAATTTCGCATTATTTAACCGCAGTCCTGTGTGAAGCTGAAACAATTCTCAAATCCAGGCATTAAATCATCCAAATATTCTTCAATTTTGTAATATTTCTTCCACTTAGTTAATTACGTGACATTATCTTTTTATAACGATTTACCATAGAGCTACTTAAGTCTATAGAATAATTATTAGTTTATTTTGATATTTATTTAAAATATTTCGTAAATGAGACTTTGAATATCTTTAATGATATCTTTATAATATTATTGAGTGAGGTCACTTCTTTGATTAAAATAATTCATCAATGCGTGTACGTTTCGCGCCTACCCCACGTGATTCCCCCAATCAAGAACTATCAGACCTATATGTCACTCCCTCTGTTATACGAAGACAGAAGAGGACCAAAGTAAATAAAGTGATTCCGATTCTGAAGAAAACTCCTAGAACGAAATACGGATCAAGGAAGATGCGTCATCGAATATCTGTTCCACTTTTGAAGGATATATGCTTGGATGTTTTAATGTGTAATGTATGTATTATTTTATATACATTCGGGTAATTGGTATAATCGTAGAAAAACCTACTTCTGCATCTTTTACCGCTGGTTTTAACATACTAATGTCTTCCTCTTTGTTATTAAAAATTTAAAATATTAAACTTCTAACTAGGTAAGTTGTCCCTTCATGTGGTATCCGGCTGAGCGGAATAGACTTCACTCTTTCTTATAGTGATGTCTCAAAAGCCGACTAAGGTGATGACGTCAGGCAGGCGGCCAGTCGTAATTTGTCTAGGCAAATCATGTGACAACATGTTAAACTCTTAAGAGGGATAAGGGCAGGAGAATGATGATAACTAGACTTCTGCGTATAGAGGGTGGTACTGACGATACAAGATTAATTCATCTTAAATATCTAATTAAAAAAATACATTTTCGACATAAATAAATATAATTTAATTGAGATCTGGCTTTGTTAGTAACGGTTGACTAACATGGCGCGCCGCGCTTGTTAAAAAAACAGGAGAAAACAATTAAATACTTGTTTTCTCTCCCTCGCACCAGTACTGTTTTATTTTTGGGTCGAGGGTCGTTTCGTGTGCCGTAATAGGGTACGGTCGTTGATCTCTATATATCGTGTTTATTTTTTGTAAACGTAAAATAATTCCTGTTGCTAAAATACTTATGATGATTTTTTTTATGTAGGGTGCCGAGGTGTGTAGGTAACTAAAATGAAAATTAATGTCGTATGATCAGTACCACGCTGTATGGTATGTAGAGTATAGGACTGTCCTAGGCAAGGACAGTCCTATACTCTGTATATCTATAATTGCCTGTAATTGAGAGAGTGGCAACAAATAATGAAAAGTAAGATAAAACTCATATTCGACGACGCTGTGTACAGTATATATTTAGCGATCCTTATTTGATCGTCAGGATCGTATAGGAAGCCTATATTTTAAGTAAATCGCACTCCACAACACATCGCTTAAGTAGCGAAAATTTTAACGAGGTCACAGGATGCTTTAATGCCTCCTGCGCTACGGACTCATTTCGATGATGTTGTAAAAGCCATTACAGGCATTAAAAAGTTGTATTGAACATGGAGTGATATATTTGATTAGTTCTTAGCACGACGGAAGGAAGGTACTTACTAAATAGACACGTTGGATTACGGGTGATGCTATGCAATTATTCGATATCATAATTATTTGAAGTTGTTCTAATTTTTTAAAATATTTTATTATCTGCTTGTAAAGACTCGACAATATTCGTCCCTCCGAGGGGCATATAAAATAAAAAAATATACCTACGCATAAAAAATATTTTCATTTCTTAAATTCTATTTGTAAAACCTTTAGTTGGCAGCTGTACTTTTTTTAACTTTACTTTTCTTTTTCTTAAAAACATTTAACGATCCAAATATATACCTAGTTTTGAAATTATTATTTATCTATATATAGAAGGTAACGTCTTTTTTCATGATGGTAAAGTTAAAATTATGATATGTGATAGAACATTGTATTATATTACTGTTCAATAAATATTAATAAAGTAATGTATATGTTGCATAAATATTTGACACTTAACGTCCTTGACCATAGACAAATATTACAAAACTCACAATATATGTTTATTCATGAAAATTTGTGAGCCAGAACAACTGGAACGATTTTTAAATAATTATTTTATAATAACTTTTAATTATATTATGAAATGTGTTATTATTGCAAAATTGTTCAACTTTTAACCTCCTAATTAGACATTATTTGTGTTTACATTATGATTTTTAATTTATTTTTTATCTTTTAGCATGGCTGCATTTACATGAATAAGGATAAAAAAATATCATAAAAGGAATTTATACAATACAATAGCAACCTTTTATTTTTAGGAAAGTAGTGGCCCGTTACTATTTCATCGATGGTCAAAGGTCTCGTCTCTGTTTGAATATAAAGCTTAACACCACTTAAAGTATCAATAAAATTAAAAAATAACACCAATTTTGAATGTTGCTATTTTTTTTAAAGATTAAGTTTATTAAAGTTTATATTTATTACGATTCTGTAACTTAATTATCGAAGCAGGTGTATTTAAAATTTTAGGAAATGAACAAAAAGACGTTGAAGAAATTTTAAATATTCAAAATATAAAATTCCTAATATAGGAAATTAACGCTGTGAATAAGATTTATTCCAAACTGATAATAACCACGGCTTTACCTGATCAGAATAATTATTTGACTTGCCAAGTTATTTTCTATATTCTTCCTACTCTATACCTATATTAAAATTGGTCATAATCTAAATATTGCTTTTGTTTGGATGTCAACGCCTGAGCAAAATATATTGCGTTGATTATGGTTTTATATATAAAACAAATAAGTTAAAAAAAATATGGGGCTTCTTTAACCGTCGGTTATAAAGGCTGTAGGTAAGAATAATACGAAATTGTGAACCTGTAACCCTTTGTTGACTCTCCTCCCCTGCCAAACTCATGACAGCTTTACACGTGCAAAAATAACGCGAAACATTTCATCTACAGTAGGTTTGTAGGACATTTTAAATTATGAGAAAGGGGAAATGATATTTATTAAGGTCACCTTTATATTACTATCCTTTATAATAGAGGGTCATGTAACAGTACCATTAGATAAAATTAACTGCGTGGCACTATTAGTTATTCTCTTGACCGACTGCGCGTAATAAACGACTACAAATTATACGTTGCAGGATACCTCTAGGGTATTAGCGAAAACATTTGTACTACATAATCCATTACCTCTCCAGTGTAAATCTAATGAAATAATTGAGGAAGCTAACGCGCATTGAAATGTATAAACGAGAACGGCGTCGACAGCGAAATCCTTTTAGTTGCGAGCTTGATGGAGTGATACAAGAGTTAGTCATTAGTTATGTCATACGCAAGTATGCCGGGACGTAATAATTTTCCATCTGGCTGGAGTTCGGTGCCAGTTTCGTTATTCTTGAACTAAGTTACTGGGTATTACGTTATGCTGTTATAATTTATAACCTTTTTTTGTTCAGTTATTGCTAATTGTTTCATACACTTGTTGAAACTTATCTGTCTAATTGATATTTGTAATTTATTAAACGCTTTTTGGTTAAGGAAAACATCGTGAATAAACCTGCATATCTCTAGAGAATTCTGGGGATAGGTATTCTACTATTTTAAATGGGAACAGTTTAGATGGGTCTTCATTCCAAACCATCTCTTCAAAAACGGAGATAGGTGGTTTATTCCCAACTGTGGGATAGCAAAAGGCTTCATAAAGGCCTAAACTTTACTTTTTTTTACTCAATTATGAAAAGTTGTGGTCGACCAGTTGTAAAAATTCGATCATACTTAATTTAAATTTTAATAAAAACGTTATTAAGGTTATATTGTCAAAGACTATACCGCTACAGTCACAGATTTCGCAAAAGCCTTATTATACTAGAGTAGGACTTGTAAGTGAGTGTTACAATAAGTAATGGAGGGAAGAGAAACCTCTTATACTTATCTTTGTTTAATCACACATAACAAACAGACAGATATAGTCCAATTCGCTTTCTTTTTATTTCTCTTTATTGTATGTGGGCATCTTTCAGGTTGGCTTCCCCATTCTAGTATAATAACTATATGAAATGTATCCCAGCCTAAAATGTTTTCATCGAATATGTAATTCTTTTTTATGTGTAACAAAGATAAAACATAAGTATATCATCTTCCTTATTTGCACTTATAGTTCTGCATATGGCTCTTCTACTCTAATATAATAACTCTATGATTAATTGTACAGATTAAAAGGGAACACAGAAAAAACAGATTACTTTTTCTTAATCTATAATAATATAACCAATGCGAAAGTATGCTTATTTATATAATATATCGATGTGATTCAGGACTAATATCTTTTTTATTTAAGCTTCCGCTCTTAACGTCATTTTTATCACCATTAATGTACGAAATGTGTTATAAAGGTGATCTGAGCGATGTTATACTATAATTTTATCTATATATTTTATGATGTTATAGGGTCCAAAGCGATAGATAATTAGCATAATGAGCTGAAAGTAGTCACACATGGTGAAATTAGTTAAATGTTCGAAACATTTATTTACGGATATTTTTTTGTATATATTTAAAAGCCGGTATTAATATCATTTTGAATATGAATATGAAAATACTTCTTGTTTCGATATTCTTATCATTACTCTAGTAATATCTCGCGGTTTCACCGGCGTAATTTTTTTTTTACACCATATTACATTTTTATAACGGATCCCAATTTTTTTTTTTGAAAATGTAATAAAGCCTATGTTGTTCAGTAAAGATGCAGCTTTCCAATGGTGAAAATATTTTTGAAATCGGCCCAGTAGTTTAAGTGTGAAAACATCAAAAAACAGCAGCAGCAAAAGCAGGAGCTGCAAGCTTATGTCAGTTCCTACTTTATCTATTTTATACATAGCCTTCTTCTTCCTGCCCTTATCCCACTCTATGTGGGGTCGGCACAACATGTTATAAACATGCTGTCACATGATTTGGCTATTTTTACGACCGGCCGTCTGCCTGGCCTCAACTTACCTTAGTCGTATTTTACACCTCGGTAAGAAAGAGGGTGGTATATTCTACGAAACCGGATACCACACGGTGGGTCAACTTACCTTAGTCGCCTTTAACGACACCTCGGTAAGAAAGAGGGTGGTACTATTCTATTCAACCGGATACCACACGGCATTATTTTGTACATAACCTAATCAAAACCTAAAAATAGTAAAATAATCTTTTATAATTCATCAATCATCAGGAGATAGGTTCTACGATTAAATTGCAAAGCTCTGCGTTTGTTATCATTACTTTTGTTCTATATTTGATGTAATAATCTATTGTTTCTTCCACAGCCCCAGACCTTCGCCCTACAAATGGGTAATGCTGAGGAAGAAGGTGACCCAGTTTGGCCGCGGGAGGAGCTCGGTCCCACCGGCGTGGAGGACATGACGCGCCTCCACGACCTGCATGAAGCGGCGCTGCTCTGGAACCTGAAGCTCAGATACGAACAGGGCCTCATATATACTTATGCCGGCTCGATACTAGTAGCTGTAAACCCTTATAGGCCAGTCGACGCGTTGTATGGATTACAAACAGCTAGAAGGTAATTTAACAATGGTAACACGAGGTCGCTATTTACAGAAAACACGGTGACACAAAAATGTGTCCTAATGTATAATACGCACATGTTTAGTCGTATAGATTACATGATCATCCTCCTGCTCTTATCCCACTCTAAGTGGGGTCGGCAGAACATGTTATAAACATATTGTTACATGATTTGGCTGCGTTTTTACGTCACCTAAGTAAGATAGAGGGTGGTCTATTCTACTATACCGCATACCACACGGTGGGTCAACTCGCCTTAGTCGTATTTTACAACACCTCGGTAAAAAAGAGGGTGGTCTATTCTACTATACCAGATACCACACGGTGGGTCGTCTTACCTTAGTTGCCTTTTACGACACCTCGGTAAGAAATGAGGGTGATACTATTCTATTCAGCCGGATACCACACGGCGTGACCATAATAAGGACATGTTTAGTCGTATAAATGACAATATCTGGGTAAACGAGACTTGCTCGGTAAGTTTTTACAAAATTAAAATAAGAAACTTTAAAAAAAAAAGAAAAAATAGTAGGGTAGGTGGGTCTCGATCCTAGGTATTTTCATTTTTCGCTACCACCCGTTCCCCGAATAAGCTACGCTGACAGTAACCGGCTAAACTTCTTTAAAACAAAACAGTGATAAAACGTTTTTTTAGCTGCAGCGATAAAACTAGCTAGATCAATTTTTCCCTCCCAAAACTACATGCTGAGTTTCATGAAAAGCGTTTGAGCCGTTTCCGAGATTTTGAACTATACAAGATTTACTCATTTAAATATTAAAGATGTATGATTTATTACATTGTTATATTAGGTATGTTTCTTTAATTGGTACATGTAAAAAAATTATTACGAATTATATACATTTATCTGCTAACAACAAAAACGGTAAATTATATTGATCCTTTTAATTAAGTTGAAACTGTGGTGTTGATTTATAGATTTTCATTTTATTTCGAGTAAAAGAAAGCGAAATTTACATTTAATTTATATAATCTATATAAATAATATTTATTAATTATGAAAATGAGCTCCATTAAAAATAATAATGTTACCAACCTAATCTTCCATGCTTTTATTACTAAATTTCTCATCTTTAAAGACTTGAATTACGGGTTCATCAAAATGATCAGGCCAATAAATTCGATGTTGTTATAAAACACATAAAATGATATTTGCTTGCTTATAAATGAGACGATATAAAGAATATTTCACACTTACTGCATAACTTAACAGGCATTAAGAGTAAGATTGATATGTGGTAACAAAAGAAAATAGTTTTTTTGTTAAAATTTTCGAATGTTCTGCTAAAGTTACAAACAAAGTTCGACTCTTCTCCTAATAATATTTACCACAACAAAAATAGAATAATCGAAATTATTCCCTCCGTTCACGCGTCCACTTCCTCTGTTCTTAATATAATATACAAAGATCACACTAGTTTTCTATTCTAGGTACCATGCTGCGGAGGCGTTAGGGGACCTTCCACCACATCTGTTTGCAATAGCAGCTGCAGCACGATCCTCTCTACCCTATCCACAAGCTATACTCATTTCTGGAGAATCTGGGGCAGGCAAAACGGAATCCACGAAGTTGGCCGTCCAATTCCTCGCTGCAGTAGCACCCGCTCCGCCTGGCAGAGCGCCCGTCTCCGAACAGATTCTTGAAGCTGCTCCGCTACTCGAAGCGTTTGGTAACGCTAGGACACCAAAAAATCACAATTCTAGTCGATTCGGTAAATTACTGGAACTTTACTTTAAAGATGGCGCGTTAGCCGGTGCGAGAGTCGCACATTATTTACTAGAGAAATCTCGCATCGTTACGCAATCGCCCGGTGAGAGAAATTATCATGTTTTCTACGAATTACTAGCAGGTCTTGATGAAGAACAGAGAAAGTCCAGAGGTTTATTGACAGCCGAACATTATTTCTATTTGAATCAAGGCGGTGACTCTGGTGGAGCTGGTGCTGGCGCTGATTGGTCAGCTTTATGTGGAGCTATGCAAGTTCTTGGTATTGGAGACGCCGAAAGGGAGGATATAATTAAAGTTTTAGCAGCAGTTCTGCATTTAGGTAATGTTTATTTTCATAGAAGACAGTTAAGGCATGGGCAGGAAGGCGTCCAATTAGGTGGAGGCGCGGAAGTACGATGGGCAGCTCATTTACTTAAAGTACCTGCAGAAGAGTTGGCGAGAGCTCTGACGACAAGAGTAACCGCAGCTAGGGCAGAGCGCATGCGGTCTCCACTGCCAATTGACCAAGCGTTAGACGCGAGAGATGCTTTTGCTAAAGCACTTTACTCCTCATTGTTCAGCTGGTTAGTTCTTCGAATAAACTCGATAGTCCACCGTGCTGGATTACACGACGCTCACCGGATATCTCTCCTCGACATCTTCGGCTTCGAAGATTTGGAAGAGAATTCTTTCGAGCAGCTTTGTATAAATTACGCTAACGAAACTCTTCAACATTATTTCAATAAACATATTTTTAAATTAGAGCAACAAGAATACCAAAAAGAAAGATTGGAATGGTCCAATCTCACGTGGAATGATAACTCGCCAGGTATATCTTTGATTAAGGGTTCATTTGGTTTATAATAAACGATCTATTATGTACCTATATTTAATTTTTCAGTAATACAACTACTAAGTAAGAAACCAGTAGGTATTTTGCATCTCTTAGATGATGAAAGCAACTTTCCACGCGCATCTGACGCCTCTTTCCTAGAAAAGTGCCATTATAATCACGCTCTTAACGAGTTATATTCTAGACCAAGATTAGGAGCAAATGAATTTGGGGTAAGAAGTGGTAACATTGCTTAACGTCTATTTCAAATGATACTGAATTATTTATGATTAAATCTTGTTTTTATAGATAAAACATTATGCTGGACAAGTATGGTATAACGTAGAGGGTTTCTTAGACAAAAATAGGGATGCGCTTCGTGGAGATGTACTGGAACTCTTATGCAGCAGTGAAGTTCCTTTAGTGGCTGAGATGTCAGCTCAGCTTCGAGCTCAGCATGATAATAACAAAACCTTACCGAGGGGTGCTAATGGTCGTTTTGTGACCATGAAACCGAGGACTCCAACTGTGGCTGCTAGGTAAATACATTTTAATTTTGTAATATGCTATCCAAATCAAAGTCTTGTTATAACAAAATTTCTTCAGTAAAAAAAAGAACCGGTTGCGTACCAGTACACCAAATTGAAGAAATACCGATTGATGTGTGTGATGACATCAGGACATAAGGAGATAGATCACGACCAAAATCGCCTTGCGACTTGTAGGTGTCCAATATCGCCTTGCGATTTTGGTTGTGGAGTCTATCTCCTGATGATGCTTCGGTTGCGGGGCGAAACGATTGTTGAGTTTGTGATAGTGAACGTATATAGTGCTTGTGTATTGTGGTGGCGTTGGTGGAGGTTTGTGCATGTGTTTTTACGAATCCTGCATGTATCAGGTATGATAACCGATTGTCCACTCTACATTTAGCATTATATATATTTTCTATTCTACTTCTTCGCGGATTATAGAAAAATAATTTTAATTTTACTTTTGTATTATAGATCTCCGCAAAGAAACGCCTAATTCTATAAATGATTGATGCTTTGTTTAGTTAAAAGGAATGATTTGAAATAAATGTGTCTTAAATCAGTCATTATAAAAAAGAAATCAAACAATCATGGGTAGAATATCGATAGCATCTGCCTGTTATATAGCAACGAGTTTATTATGAGCGCTGTTAAGATTTTCTTCATCCTTTATATAAGTTCTTATAAAACCAAGGTTGAAAACTTTTGTTTTTTTAACAGGTTCTCTGACAGTCTTCACTCACTGCTAGAATCAATGTCACGATGCAACCCTTGGTTCGTGCGTTGCATTAAACCCAACACGGAAAAGACCGCGATGAAATTTGATATGCCGTGCGTTCTCGCTCAGCTCCGCTACACGGGCATGCTCGACACCATCAAGATTAGACAAATGGGCTATCCGATACGAATACCCTTTCAGAACTTTGTGGAGAGATATCGGTAAGACCTACAATTGTATTTATCTGATGTTCTAAAACTTTGAGAAAGGAAATATGCATAATATATCGGGAAAATATTTATTAAAATGAACTTTGTAGTAAATCAACGGGGTCCTATACTTGTTTAATATTTGTGATGATACAAGATGAAACAAGATATCGTGCCTGCAGTGAAGTTTGATCTTTCGAAGTATCTTATAATAAAAGATGGTAAATTAGAATTTTATTAGGTTTTTATAAATAAGTTTTTAAGAAACGGTGCTAAATCTAATATAAATAACTAAAGATTACCGACCAGCTATCTACAATTTATTATTGGTGTGCAAATAATAAATTGTTGACAGTTTATCATCTTCCTACCTTTATCCCACTCTAAGTGATTTTACGACCGGCCGCCTGCCTGACGTCAACTTATCTTGGTCTTATTTTACGACACCTTGTTAAGAAAGAGGGTGGTCTATTCTACTAATCCGGATACCACAAGGTGGGTCAATTTACCTTAGTCGCCTTTTACGACACCTCGGTAAGAAAAGAGGGTGGTACTATTCTATTCAGCCGGATACCACACGGCGGAAATTGTTGACAGTTTATGTTAACTTTATTAATATTTATTTATTTCCCAGGTATCTTTTGAAAACTGTGCCGTCGCGTTCTACACCGTATAGAGAGATTTGCAACTCTATACTCTCCGAGATGCCGGCCACCGGAGCTGGTATATTGATTTTTTTTATATTTTACACAATCTTAGTGTTAATAGCAGATTATTCTAGATGTACTGCCATGTCAAATAGGATTATACTTCTTGGGTCTTTTGTGTAACGTGATTTTGAACCCACGTTACTTTGCCAGCTGACTGACTGTTTAAGCTTACTATTGGCCAATACTGTTATCAATGCGATAAGGTCAATAATCCAATCGGAAACCGGCCAGCGGGTCTTTTAGGAGCACTAATTCCCAATAATAGACAGAATATCTATAGATAACTTTGAATCAGTTAGATTTTAATTTGTTTAAAAGATAGATAATTTCCCTCAGAAAATATATATAATGCTAAATGTAGAGTGGACAATCGGTTATCATACCTGATACATGCAGGATTCGTAAAAACACATGCACAAACCTTCACCACCGCCACCACAATACACAAGCACTATATACGTTCACTATCACAAACTCAACAATCGTTTCGCCCCTCAACCGAAGGAAGCATCATCAGGAGATAGACTCCACGACCAAAATCGCAAAGCGAGTTTGCTTTTTGCGAGTTTGTATTATGGATCTCCGCAAAGTAACGCCTAATTCTATAAATTATTTAATGAATAGTCAATTTTTAAAATTTATTTTGCCAAAAATTACATTTTTGAAGCGTAATTTATATGAGATTTACGACTTTCAAAACCTCTTAATAACAACAAAGTTTATGTCAGAACAGGTTATGTTAAAGACGGTACCTATAAGTACCTCGTTTTAGACGAAAATCATGTTTTGCTTTATTGTTGTTGCCAATTTGTTATTCTGGTAATAAATTAAGTTAAGAACCAAAATTCCATACGAATTAGGTAAAACATTGGAGT
Organism: Morpho helenor; assembly: GCA_029227775.1. Classification (NCBI taxonomy): domain Eukaryota; kingdom Metazoa; phylum Arthropoda; class Insecta; order Lepidoptera; family Nymphalidae; genus Morpho; species Morpho helenor. The sequence goes on along the minus strand of JARGCU010000019.1, from coordinate 2,989,823 downwards.
ACTAAACATACTCGCACATATAATCACGAACTTTCGCCATATTAATATTATAAAAAACTATGTTTTTCCTTACACTTATTTAATAAATATAGCCGTGTGGTATCCGGCTAAGTAGAATAGACCACCCTCTTTCTTACCGAGGTGTCGTAAAGTACGACTGGGGTAAGTTGACGTCAGGCAGGCGGCCGGTCGTAAAAACGCAGCAAATCATGTGACAACATGTTTATAACACGTTGTGCCCATCCCACTAAGAGTGGGATAAGGGCAGGATGATGATGACTTATTCAATAAATAAAAAGCAATTTTCTTAAAAGTAAACCCATTGTATTACTTTAACAACTTTAACTTGTCACGGCGACAATGTTTTTTTATATATTATTAACCTTACTATTTGAAGGAGGTTGTATTTGAAACATGTAGTAACACGTACTAAATTAGGAATCGTAAAATTGAATACAATAAAGGCACATACTTGATTTCGGGGACCTAATAAAGGCCGCAATTTAAATTTGGTCGGCAATTTCGTCATTATGGCATTCCCAGACTTAGCAGGATCAAGCTATTATTTGGAGCGTAATCTATAAACGAGTTTGTGGATTATGGAAATGAGTTATGGTTAATTCAAAAATACTACCTACGTCTCAGGAAATTGTGATATGTAAGATTAGAAATATGATTGCAAAAATCACGCCCACCATGTATTGTATTCATACTTAAAGTAGCGGCCTGTTATTATCCCACTGCTGGGAATAGGCCTCTTCTCACCGTTATAAGAGAGAAGGATTGGAGCTAAGACCTACCACGCTGCTCCACTGCGGATTGGTAGGTTACACATATCTCCAGAATTCTCTAGAGATATGCAGGTTTCCTCACGATGTTTTCCTTCACCGAAAAGCGTGTGATAAATTGCAATTATCAATTAGACACATAAGTTTTTAATAGAAAAACACATTGGTGTCTGCCCAGGTTTGAACTCATGATCGTCTCTAGAGATTCACACGGTCGCACCGTTAGGCCATCACAGCTTCATTTTTCGGTATTTAATTAACATAATAACAGATAATGCAGGTAAGTATTTACTATAGTGTCTTACCAGAGTGTATAACTTATTTACATAATGCTTAAAGTAACTGCCTGTTTCTATCTCAATGTTGGCCAAAGGTATTCTGTCTCCATTATCGGAGAGAAAAGTTGTAGCGGGAATTTTTTTAATCCTTTTTTATTACTTAGTGTGTGTTGGTTGAGATGTGTGATTATTACTTTGTATATATAAAGACACAAACATATCACAAATGCATGAATATCATTACACTGTCTCAAGCACACCACGTCAGTAACACCAGAGCCGTAGGGAAGAATAGACGTGGAGTGACTTACGTAGTGCATGTTTGAGCCTGTGCTAAACTAATAGATACAATACAAGTAAATTCATACACATATTATCTCTATAAATAAGCTGTAATTGTACTAAAATCGTCATTCTTGGTTTAGCGGCTGAGTTGTAAAAGCAAAACCGCAAACTAACAAATACACGGACAGACTTTCGCATATTATATTAGTGTGCATTTTTAAGAGACGAATAGAGAACTAAAATTATCGTGTAACTTCGATAATTGAATAAAGATATATCTTTCTCTTATAGATAGATAGATAATATTGCAGACCATAATAAAACATGTAAAGAGTCAAAAGAAGTATCAGTACAATAGGCGGCCAATTAAAAGCGATCGCTTTCAGGCAGTCTTAGGGCATAGGACTTAATCAAATATCAGAGGTGAGGAGGATAATAATTAAATAAATAAATAAGTAAAATCTATATGACAAAAAAGATAAGAATTTAATGAGAAAATATACTATAAAGAAGGAAATGTCGATCTTATCGCTTATCTTTTAATATCTAATATTTTAATGACCTAACTAATTATGAACTTATTTAAACAATTCCTATCTCAATAATAACAGTTATTATTATACTCGTAAGTCAGAATTTTTTTTATCATCAATATCAATTCAAAATCAGTTGTGTTTGAGAAGTGAAAGAGTGATATAACAGACTTCTTAAAATCGAGAGCAAAATTGATTGGAATTAAGATATTGAGTGAGTTGTTTACGGATAATTTTAGGATATAACCTTTAAAGGATATAAGAGAGCCCATAGAATACCAATTGATTGGGCAGTTTACACTGACGGTACTTGTGTAAAACAAGTGCATGAAACACCTTCAGTGTAAACTGAAACAAATATGTAACTTCAATTAAAAACTTATTACTGCCAATTTTCAATTTTGTGTTACTTGCGTAGATATCTCTATTTGAAATATACAAATCTATACTAATATACATATAAAGCTGAAGAGTTTGTTTGTTTGATTGTTTGAACGCGCTAATCTCAAGAATTTTAATGTTAGATAGTACATCTATCAAAGAAGGCTATAAGCTATAGAACATCTCGTTAAGATGAATAGGAGAGGAGCAGCAATAAAACATATTAAGAAAACGGCAAAATTTAAAGCTTTCCTTGCGTGCGCTAAGTAAACGGTGATAGTTATTCAAAAATCATGTATTACGAAATTGTTCACCTCTAAAAGTTCTAAATAAAAGTCAGCGATAGCATATGTCTAGGTTTTAAGTTTTACCCACTTAAACCATTGTTATGGTTATCAAAATACTATATTACGGTTTTAATCTTTCCGCTGGCGATTGCTAGTCTACAAATATACATGAAATTCTAAGATGGCACTTAATAAATCTAGATTTCTGTTTAAAATAGGTTCGACCTTGTGACGCCGCAGGTCCCGTTTTTCTAATATTACAGATGTTAGAAAAACTGTCGGAATAATCGCTCAATCGTCGGCGTCTCGTTTTTCTAGTTTCAAAAATGGTTTTACTTTTGGACATTTGCCATTTTTATAAATCTATTTCTCAAACTTTTTTGTGTTGATTGTTTGTTTAGCAATAAAAGTAATGCCCAATTTCAACAGATAATATTTGTTTTCAAAAACATTTTAAGTTATGTTTTAACACGATTTATTTAGTATTTCAAATTATTTTATAACTCAATTCGTAAATATCTAATTTGAATATTTCATAAATATCTGAAATGAAATGACTAAAAGTAACATGCTTGAATGCTTTTTGAAACATAAATTTTCTACATTAGCATTGTACTTTACTACATTATACATTTTTATGTACAAAAAATATGAGAATAAAACTTAATATATGTATATTTATTTGATGTTGCTATGCCATGAAAAACTGAGCATATAATATATCTATACTATGAACTATAATTATTAACTTCACCGTTCACAACTGATTAACAAAGACACATTAATGCAGACAAACTCTCACACAATATCATCTTTCATCATCTTCCTGCCCTTATCCCATTCTAAGAGGGGTCGGCACAACATGTTACAAAAATGTTGTCACATGATTTGGCTACGTATTTTACGACCGACCGCCTGCCTGACGTCAACTTACCTTAATCGTATTTATGACACCTCGTTAAGAAAGAGGGTGGTCTACTTCACTCAACCGGATACCACACGGTGGGTCAACTTACCTTAGTCGCCTTTTACGACACCTCGGTAAGAAAGAGGGTGGTCTACTTTACTCAACCAGATACCACACGGTGGGTCAACTTACGATAGTCGCCTTTTACGTCACCTCGGTAAGAAATGATGGTGTTCTATTCTATTCAGCCGGATACCACACGGCGTACTCAATATCATCTTTCCATTATAAGAATTAAGAGGTTTTTATTTAATTTCTTAATATACATTTCATACCTATCTGTACAGTAAAGCAGGTTGTGATGTTTAACAATTACTACAATATAAAAATTAATTTCTTTTTCTTATATTATTGTTCAGAAGGTGCAGACTTTCAGCTAGGGGCAGCGCGAGTTTTTATCAGGGAAGCGCTGCATAGTTCCTTGGAGCGGTCCCGAGCTGATAAACTTCGTGCTGCTGCGACAGTAGTGCAAGCAAATATTAGAGGATACTTGACTAGGTTAGTGCATCATATTTACATACATCCCCTAAGTAATAAGAAAATCTCAGTTGCTTTGTTTTTACGATTTCTCAAAAATAAAAGGACTTTTTGTTGCATGAATTGGCTATTTAGCATGGTGTTATTGAATTATCAAATCTTTTCATTTACGGTAAATGTACGGTGTAAACATTATATGGCACTATATAGTAGAGAAAGGAGGTTTATAGTAAAAACATCACAATTTTTTAACACAGTATCTATTAGTTACTACGCCGTGTTGTATCAGACTGAATAGAATAGTACCGCCCTCATTTCTTACCGAGGTGTCGTAAAAGGCGACTGAGGTAAGTCGACCCGCAGTGTGGTATGCGGCTGACTAGAATAGACCATCCTCATTTCTTAAGTAAGTCTGATTAAGTAGAATAGACCTCTTTCTTACAATTGACAATTTGACAGCATGTTTATAACATGCGTGCCAACCCCACTTAGAGTGGCATAAGGGCAGGAAAATGATGATGAGTTTCTATTAGTTACATTTATTGAAGGTCAAAAATTCATTTATATATGTTCAAAACTAATCTATGAACTTATGAACTGTAATTGCTATCAATTAAAGATAAAGTTTGGACTTAAAATCTGCAAAATTTGCACTTAGAATTGACAGTCAGTATATATTATAAACAATTTATATTTTATCTCATTCAGTAAATTCATTATTTAACATTTTTACAACAGAACAACAAGAACTATTTTAAGTTACAATTTAAATTGTTTTATGAGCAGTAGGAAACCATGGGGGGTTGCTATGATATGTTTGATCCATCAAATCATTGGAAACTGCTTAAAAATACTGTAATAATACAATTTGTTTAAATTAATTCCTCCAACTGCCTATATATGTATATAATGGTAAATTCTTTGCTTTTTCTGTCTTAAATGTTGCTCATCTATATTGAATAATGGAATATTATTCTCACTCATTATTCTATCGAGTCAATCTTTAATATCCCATATAACTTAAATCATTCTTATTCCAGGAAGCAATATCATCAGATGCGTCAATCGGCAGTCAGGATCCAGTCGTGGTGGAGGGGCTCCCATGAACGAAATCGCTTCTTGACAATCAAGCATGGAGTGATCAAAGCACAGGCGCTGGTGCGAGGGAAAAGAGCTCGAGCTCGAACAAAAGCTATGAAAGAGCAGATGAGGCGGAGACTGGAGGCACAGCAAGCGGCTGCTAAGTAAGTTATCTGGATGTTTTTGTTCTTTAAAAATACTCGAAAAGTCTGCTCTATATTTGGAGAAAGTTATCCCCTTTAAAGATGGTTTGGACACATAATGAGGCCCTGTGGATGGATTGAGTGAACTATGCATATAACTGCATATAAAGCGCTAGAGTTAACGAATGGGAGAAATGTGCAGAAGCAAAAAACATGTTGTACCGACCTTTAAGGTGGGATATGGGTTGTGATATCTTGTAGTTAAAATGCCATTTTTGAATTTAAACTATCGTGAGTGGAATTCATAATTAATGTATAGAAACCGGCTATACTCACGTGTTATTTTATCGTATGAGCCCGACTAGTTTCAAGCCCATACGGAGCTCTTATTCATGAGCTCTTTACGCGGCGATATCGCGGCGGGAAAATGCCATTGTGGTGGATGCAACTTATAGTACAAAATTCTATAGGCATTAAAGTGGTGACCCTGAATTGTTAAGCGTAGCTTTGTTAGACACCCCAAATAGTTAAGTTAATCTGAAAAGGTAATCACTACTGGTCGCAAATGACAGGATCGTGTTTTGTAGAAAAATCCCTTTATTATTATCCCTTTAAAAACCTTTGTGTAGAAGTACATCTATGGGTTGATAAATGGATTGATCTATGGATATATGGATTGATACATCTATGGGTTAATAAAGAAGAAGGAAGTAAAGGTATTAATAAAGGAATTGGTTTCACCTTTACCATGATAATAAGAACTTTGTGCAGTATTGAGTCATTCATAGGTCTGGTGACCTCCAGGTAAATATTAAGCTGTATTAAATATTTTCAGACGGAGAGCCGCAGAACAGAAGGCCAAAGCAGAAAGCCTGCAAGTATTGGAAGTGCCTGCAGAACTTGCCTTCATCCTTTCTAAGATCGACGAGTGGCAGCCGCCGCACACAGAGAAAAATATTTCAAAAGTAAGCAAATTGCAAAACTATTTAATTATAAATACGGTCCTAAATGAAACCAACCGCAATAAAACTATTTGGTAATACTTATAAAAATTCCAAACATGTTTTTAATATATCAATTATATTATCATCATTCTTCTGTCCTTATCTCACCCTAAGTGGGGTAGACACAACATGTTATAAACAACTTGTCATGTGACATCGTCGGTAGGACGTCGACCTACCTTAGTCGTATTTTACAACACCTCGGTAAGAGACGGTGGTCTATTCTACTCAATCAGATACCACGTGGTGAGTCAACTTATGTTAGTCGCCTTTTCTACCTCGGTAATAAATGAGAGTGGTCTGTTCTACTCAGCCAGATATCACGCGGCGGGTCGACTTACCTTAGTCGCCTTTTACGACACCCCGGTAAGAAAAAAGTGTGGTCTATTCTATTCAGCCGCATACCACGCGGCGTATATCAATTAATTATTTAAACTATAATATCATTACCATTAATTTATTATATATTATTTATACAATAATTAATTAGTTTTACATCAAAAGTAATGAGAATATTATGGGCCTTCGCAAAGTAACGCCTAATTCTATAAATTAGTTTTACATCATAAATTATATTAATTTTTTATCATATCCTAAACCTTTCGGCACTTCTATTTTATTATCTTTTAGTAATCGTTTAATTAAATAAGTAATTAAACTTTCTAGGTGTCAGGCGAAGTGCACGCAGAGGAGGAACGTGTCCAGCTTCCAAGGGATCTGCAACAGTTTGCATTCTCCAAATTCAGTTCGGTATATTTCGCCGACGGTGGACAACTAAGCCCCAAGAAACATCCCATAACCAAGCCGTTCCTATCAAAAGCGGCCGTTCGGTAAGTATTTTATCCTTAAGTATATCGACGTTTTTCAGTTACCATAATATTCTTTCCTACTAATATTATAAATGCGAAAGTTTGTGATGTATGTTTGTTACTTGCAAGCGAATTCGCTGCACCAATATTGATAAAATTTAGCACAATGAGTCCTTATACACCTGGTTAACATATAAAAATCCTGTTAATTCTACAGGAATAGGATGACATCGAAATGCCTCATCTAATTTGTAAGCGTCAACGAAGTTGCGTTGCGTTGAATTTCTTTATAAGTTGGTTTTATAGTTATTTTTATACATTATATTATACGTTGTACATTTATTTATAACGCTTTGCAGTGATCCAACTGATATAGGCATAAATCACTTGCACAATTACAAACATAATTAGTTCAATATTATTATTAGATTACGAATATACCAAAAAAGTCAAAAGGTGAAATCAGGCCTTATTACTGATAACTAGAATTAATATATTCTATCCTTTTCTAACATTAATCGGACTTTTTAATTCTATTTCAGGGATCAAGACTTTAATGATGCCGTGGCGATATTCAAATTAATTTTGAGATGGTGTGATGAGTCTGCTGCTGGAAACGAAGCGAGACAAAAGGTAGCGCAAATATTCTTTTGTTAAGGTTCACAGAAATATATTTATTCGCAAAAGTAACAAAATATACAATTACTAATTCATAAACTCCACATACCATTTTACGATGTTGCATTTTGCTGTTATCAAACAGTATTTAGCAATACTAAATAATGAAAGTATCTTTGCTAAATTAATTAACATCATACTAGCGCTGATCCACGCTGATATTGTAAATTAAAAAGTCTTTCTGTACGCTTTTAGGGCTAAGCCTTTAGTCTTATAGTGATGAAATGGCACAATTAGAGCTTACATATATATCCTCCTCCCTTTATCCCACTCTAATTGGGGTCGGCACCACATGTTATAAACGTGCTGTCACATGATTGGCTGCGTTTTTACGACCGGCCGCATGCCTGACGTCAACTTACCTCAGTCGTATTTTACGACACCTCGGTAAGAAATGAGGGTGGTACTATTCTATTCAGCCGGATACCACACGGCGTAAGTGATCACTCGTATATAAAATTAAACATTAATTATCTGTTCCAGGTGCTAGCGGACTATATTGCATCCCGCGGACTTTCCTCCCGCGGCCTTAGGGATGAAATCCTTGTACAGTTGTGTAACCAAGCAGGAGGCGACGCTGGGCCGAGAGTCATGAGACTGCTAGCGCACTGTCTAGCTGCCTTCCAGCCTGGACCAGCACTTCATAAGTAAGCACATTATAATCCATAACAATAGTATGCCATAGTCTGTCTGTTTATCTGTGTAGCTTTGACTACTACTCTTTTACTCTTGACCAATATTTATGAAGTTTATACAAATTGAAGCGTTTATACTGCATCAAAGATTAAGAACCAGTATCAATCCGCAAATTTCTTTCCCTTTCGGTATTTAAGTTACAGACTAGAAAATATTTATCTTATCATCTATTTATTTTACCAAAGTTAATTAATAGATTAAATAGTTAAATTTACATAAACTTTTATTTTTCTCTATGTGACCCGTAACATTCTACTTCAATACTTGTCCTTTTCCTTCTATTAGTCAATGGTTGACTGGAAGAGATCCCTTTTAGGGATAAGTCCGCCTTTATACATGTGCTTTTTTTAATTTTTCAATCTCTTTTCGAAATATATGTATAAAAAACATAAGAACCCCTATATTGTGGGGTTTATGAATTTGAAAGTAAACATAATTGACGCCGAAGAGCGCCTCATCAAACTCGCAGTATACATTACTTTAGTGTTCTCTGCCAGTTTAACCGGCTGAGTTATGTTTTAGAAAATTGTAGATCTACAAAAATACTACAAAATTCCGCAATCACATGCCTATATCTTATGGTTAATCTTACAATTAATGCTTTTATGTTCAAAATTTCAATTAAAATTCCATTCAAACTAAATTCATTCGGGTTTAATTTATATTTTAACTCAGATTAAAATGAATTTCGGCGCTGGTGAAGCTGCAGGAACAGATAGTATATTATAAAATAATTTACGTATCATTTGTTTTACAGATTTATATCTTTAAATAAGCGTTGCAATCTTTATAGTCTCAATTAAATACTAAACTTTTGTTCTAGATATCTAGTCCGTCTTATATCGGAGCGTACGAGCGGTGCGGAGCGCGCGCGTTTGCTGCGGCTGGTCTGCGGCACGGAGGCGGCCGCGGCCCGCGTGTCCGCCGTACCGCGCCGCGCGCCGCCCACCATCCTCGAGTGGAAGGCGGCGATAGACAACGCTCGGCCCGCGTTGCCACTGAGATTGTATGATGGTTAGTAAATAAAAAAAAAATTATTCACAATATTTAAATTAATCATGAAGTCTAAGTAATCAATCCTCTTTGTGTGAGCTCTAATTATACAGAGTGGTACTGACGATACGACATTAATTTTAATCCTAGATAGCTACGCACCATAGCAGCCTATATAAAAAATTCAGTGAAGTACTTTAGCCACAGGATATTATTTTTTATTTAGAAATTAAACTTCATGATGTATATGGATCAATGACCGATGGCATCATGCCATACAAAAATAAACCCTATAAACAACGACCTTTGTATGGCGCCCTTTGCCGCGACCTTTGTATTTCACCGCTCCGTTTGATCTTCGTGGCGATCATATCTACACCGAGCGCCGTACGCGCGCACTACAAGGTGAGTGAACCTTAATGAATGAGCGTGTTTCGCAATTTAAACGTATTTAGTTTGTTAGAATATATATTTTTCTTAAATTCTACATTTAAATACATTGAATTATACCAAAGTAATGTAATACTTCCAAGTGAGCAGTGAAGTTATTTAATGTCGTATCGTCGGTACCACTCTGTATGTATCCTTCTGCCCTTATCCCATTCTAAGTAGTTTCGGCACATCATATTATAAACATGCTGTCACATGATTGGGCTACGTATTTTACAACCGACCGCCTGTCTGACGTGAACTTACCTTAGTCATATTTTACGACACCTCGGTAAGATAAAGGGTGGTCTATTCTACTCAACTAGATAACCACACGGTGGGTCAACTTACCTTAGTCGCCTTATACGACACCTCAGTAAGAAAGGGTGGTCTATTATACCCAGCCGGATTCCACAGGCCATATGCGTGAGTGAGTGTGGGTGTAAATAACAAATTTCTGGCCATATTGGCATCTACTTATATTTGGCTTTTATAGTACACGTGCCATCAGCACACTAGCACAGCATCTCAACTCACGACCTAGTTATCAAAGCATCTTACGGTCTTACTTCGCAGCAGACTGGTTCTGTGACAGTCTAAATCGCTTTTTATATACCCATTCCCTCTAAACATCAAGCCACCTCAATTTGTTTCTAGATTTTACATTTTCATTGTTGTAACAGACACAGTACACACGGTGTGCGTGGAGTCGTGGACTACGTGCGAGCGCGCGGCGGCCAGTGCGCTGGACGCGGCGGGAGTCTCGCGCAACGCCAGCGGCTGGTCGCTCACTCTCGAACACAACGGGCAGCTTACTGGTGTGTACTCTATACGTTCAACATAATCATCATTGTCTTACCCTTATCCCACTGTCAACACAGTGTGCCACACTGTCACAAGTGGGGTCGGCACAATATAAGACATATTCTTCTTCCATTCTCCTCTATCATTCGTCAACTTTTGTGCCACTCTGGTGTACTCTATACGTTATCATTCCTTAATCTTTCCGTTATCATTCGTTAATGTTTTCGTTATAACCGGTAGGCTCTAACTGCAGTATAATTTTTAATTAGGGCTATTTGTGATTTTGTCTGATAGAAAACAATTTAGTCTCCAGTGGATACTTGCCCGTATAATGGTCAAAAGTAGTCATAGGTAGAGTAAGTAGAATGGAAAAACACTAAGAATGTTCAGAAATAATACATTTTAAATCTATTTGTTCTGGTTGTTATATCACTACTTTAGAATCTCCTTTTGAGCTCAAGTGCCAAACAATCGACGTCCCCAAAATCTATATACGGAAAATGATTTGTATGGAGTACTATAGATATCGCTATGTTTGTGATAATATTTGCATATGACTTACGATGCTGATAATTCCAATTTCTATGGTATGGACTTTGATTTTCTATTAATTTACAGAGTGGGCGGGTTGCGAGTACGCATTGGACGCAGTTGGCGAGGTAGAGACGTGGTCTGCTCTTGCCAACGCGCGTAGTGAACCTCTAAGAGCTTCAGCCTCTCGCCTCGCACCTCCGGCTCCTCCGCCGCGTGCCTCTTCAGTGGACACTGAGCGAACACTAAGACCGCAGGTAAACATCCTTTGAGATGTAAAACAACTGTATTTTGAACTTTCACCTACTTATTGTTACGAACAAATTTGGATTTTGAAGGAAAATTCTTTTGGCTCATTCAAAAACAACTTTTAAGTACAAAACTTCATTCGGAGTAGGTCCGTAGTGGAGTTATGTAAACGAATTCTACAAGAAATAAAATATCTCTATTTTCACTCTTCATTTATTATTCGCTATTCAAAAACTCAATCCCCAAGGCTCACAATACGTTTATATAGTAAACTAATGGATTGAGACAGTACTATTTATTTATAAATCACGAGTCGTTATAACAGTGATAGAGATACGGAACACGATTCTTAAACAACCAAAAGTTGTAGAGTAATGAATTTGGACTCTATGTCTTAAGTATTACGATACTGTTTTTGCATAATCGTAATAATATCATTATTAATTTATTATTTATATATATTTTGTAGGTTCCACCACCGGAACCACCTAAGTCTCGATCGCCAAGCATCCAACGCATTCTCCAGGAGTCCATCGACGAGAACATATCTGAATATAACTGGAAGTTGGAAGCAGCATCAGAAAACGCGTGGAAGGAACAGGAAGAATCTCGTGCGATGGCCAAACAGAATAATGACTATTCCAGAAAGATATCGCACGATATTCTGTCCCGCGAATCGGCATTGAACGAACGGTATTTCGAACAGACATCCGATAAAGTCAGAAGTCGTTCACTAGATAATTTGTTGGGCGACAATCCTGCACCTCAGCCAACAAAACTAGCTGATCTAGGGCTATCGCAGTCTCGTTTGAATGATAGATACCATTCAGTTGAACGTCTCGGTGGAGCTCCAAGTGTGACCAGCAGCAAAGGAATGGAACCAGAGTATGGTCAGGGTCGACAGATGCCGTCGCGCTATATAAAGTCACAGTACACAGGCAAGCGGGCGCCGGCTGGTTCGCAGTCGAGTCGTGCTTATATCGAAAAAAGCTCGGAATTTGGAGGTGTTAGGTAATAACATAAATGTTATCCTGAACTAAGCGTATGATCCTAATATTGTTTTCAAAACGCGTTATTACCAGCTAGATTCTCATCAATTTATAGATTACCTTCCTGTTATAGATTTGTAATTCGTTTGCCTTGTGATTACTGTAATTATATTTTTAAATTACCGATTAATAAATTAATTAGTATATTTTTATTACAATTCCAATCAACAAACATTTATATGCTAGTATTACATACTCGAAATAAAATTTTCTTTTTAAAATTATTTATCCGTAATTAAACCAAGAAATTAAATTTAAAATCGTTTTCATCTTTCTTGCAGATCATCGGCAATGTCTGATACATCGGAAGCTCCGAGTTTAGCCTCTCATGTGCGTCGAGTCCGCGTGCCAAGTCAGGCCTCCGACGTTGACCAATTTCTCGACGATTTATTCTCTCCTGTTCTCGACCCTAATATCGATGAGCTTTCCGACGCTCGTTCACTTGCCGCTAGCATCAAGGGCGGTAAAGACTACGCTTATTTCATCGATGACGTCCTAAGCTGCTCTTACAATGAACAAATAGACACTTTTAACAATGCAGAGAAGATATCACGATTGATTAAAGGTGGAGGCCAGGAAGATACTAGTAAAACTACTAGCAGCAGCAGAAAGGAATCAAACGTCGACTCCGTTGATGACTATATAACTAATCTATTTGATCCAATATTTATGAATGATAGTCTAAAGAGATTAACCGATGGGGAGGGGCTTTCGGGTGCAATAAAGGGTGGAGGAGCTACACCACGGACTTCTGGAGCCAATACATCTGCACTCAGTTTTGGAGCTATATCGTTACCGCCATCAATGCCAGCGATGCCCGCGACCCCTGAGGCGTTAGCAGCGGCGCTAGGACTACATTTACCTCCCCCTGGTACGGTCGATATAAATGCATACCATCAGAATTTACAACGAGCTTTCCTACAGAATGCAATGGCTCAAAACCTACAAATTCAACAACAACTTTTAGCTCAAAATCAAGCATTGCAAACGTTATTAGCTGGTCAAGTAGTGGAGTCGGGAGATTCGGCACCCACGTCACCAGTTCGGTCTTCGACTGTAGTGCAAGCTCAGATACATTCACCGCCGAGAATTTCAGTTACTAAATCGAGAAGGGAATCCAACGAAAGTTTCATGGGCGCGCCGCCCCCTCCTCCTCCCCCGATGCCTCCTCCGCTGCACGCCATGGATCCATCTGAAGCCAGACCGTTCATAGATCCCTACGGCCGTGCGAAAACAGTACGAATAGGTAAATGGAGGTGGCCGCCGCCCAAAGATGCGGTCGGACAAGAACAGTCGCAAGATTTTACGAAATTTAAAATGCGTCAAATACAAAGGAGGATTACCCCACAGTCACAGTCGAACGGTATCGAACACGAGCCACCTCGGGGACGTTCCCGTTCGGAGGCTTCACCTGGAATAGAATGGGAAGAGTTCGAAGTAGATGGTCATAATTTATCCTCTAGAGAACCGCCCTCACAAAGAACTGCGAGACGAAGTTTCGAGATAGGAGCGCAGAGACCCTCACCTGGAAGCGTCGGTAAACTAAAATTGAGCTCTGAAATGCGACAGCGTTTAGAAAGAGTCACCGCAAATCATTCAGTGAGAAGCTCTTCATCTGCAGCCGAAACACCACGCACTATCAACAAATTAGAGGATACAAGGAAAATGATGCTCGAACGACAGTTAGGCGGAGGTGTAAGATGGGATGCCCCGCCACCACCGTTACCTCCAGCCCCACCAGGCCCCGCGCCACCTCCACCCATGTCACCACCATCGCCTCCAGACAAACCTGCTCCACCGCCACCAATTCCTGACTCCTCTTCTACATTTGCACAATTACGCCGCGACAGAGACACCTTTGGAGTCCATCAAAATAGAGAAGCTGACGATCGTCACGCGTTCCTCGCTAATTGGAGCTCGAGGAGAAAAGACGAAAATGAATCGACGCAAGGAGATGATTTAGCGTCACGTTTCTTAACTTCAGATCGACGTGAACGACGAGTAAAAGATGACTGGGGAGAAGAGTCTGATACTAGAAGTTATAATGGCGATAAGGCACGCGTGAGTAGAGACGAATGGGACTCGGAATCCACTTTGGACAACAGACGCGACATCCGCGATAACTACTCAGGCCGGGAAGCTTCTGAAATATACGAAATACATCCATCGTTAGCCGAAAGAAGAAAAGACGAGAATGACATTGAAGAAAAGTATGACCGGAAACGTTCGTCAGTGTTTGACGATTTCGAGCGGTATGACGGTCGGAAAAACTCAAGGGACATGTTAGTCGGACGTGTAAGAGATAGTCCGCGATCAGACATAATATTTCCGCCTGACAACAGCGACACGTTAAAGAGGACCGAACGACCAACGTTCAAAACGCACATGGCTCAAAAGGAACGGGATAAGAAGTTGGAAGCAGAGAGGCGTCAATCCGTATCTACACTTATAACCGACAGAACGGAAAATATTGAGCGTAAGTATTAATATATTGAATTAAGTATAGTAAAGAAATTATAATCAATTGTAAATTATGAATTTTGTCTACGATTCGTACACCTATTATGCAAAGATTACAGTGTACATAATGAAACTATTATGTAAGTAAAAAGAAATAAATTGATAAATGAAATAATTTGAGACAGTTAATTAGTATCAATATATGACCGAAAATGAATAATTCCTTATTAAATCCTTAATGATATTTTTTACGTATGTAATACAATTGAATATATACTATTGATATATATGAAGTAAAAAATTATCTATTAAATAGTAATAAAAAATAAGTTAACGATTCTTGAACTCTATGTTGACTTATTACTTAATTAGTTATCCAGGCAGTGTCTATTTGTGTATTATATAAAATTTTCGATTGAGTCTGTGATCGAGTATATATAAATTATTTTTTATAGTAAATTTATCAATTGATTTCCTAAAAGTTAATGTATTTTGTAGGCGATGCCCCTGCCCCAGCAGCATTTTTACCATCTGATCGATCATTTCTAACGTACTCGCGGGTGCCTTGGAAACTGCGCGTGAGGAAAGAAGTGTTTACGCCGTTAGAGACGTACAATGAACCTGCCATATTAGACTTGTTGTACGCGCAAGTAAGTGAAATACATATTTTATAATGTTGTTATAAGACTTGAAGTGACTTTACTTTTCAATAGATAAAAATAATAGAAAAAAATATTTGGTATTATAATTTTAAAAATATTTAAATTAATCCTAAGTAACATGTTGTTCACTTATGGACCTAGAGATTTCTATTTCCAACAATTATTTCTTCTGACTGCGTGTTCATATATTAGAAGTTTAATGATAGCTTCTTGTCTGTTATACTTACATTGATATTTATGCAATTTTGTATAACTGAACCTCACAACCCAATAACTTTTAATTGTACGTTGGATAATATTTAGAATTAAAAACTTTTTTACTTTGTTAATACAATTTTAGAGGTATATAAAAACTTAATTTGACGCCAACAAAGTTCCAATTACAGCAAGTTATAGTGAATATAATGTCACTAATTAATTTAAAGTTATTTTGTTAAATTCCTGAACCATTATAGAAGAAAATGAAATTAATGACAATTCACTAGTCAGTAATCAGTATAAGCCACTAGTTTAGATTAAACTTAATATAATTTTGTTTAAATATCATGATGCAAAAGTAATGAGAATATTTTGCTATAATCCGCGATAAAAGACAATATATGTAATGCTAAATGTACAAAAAGACGCTTTGCGATTTTGTCGTGGAGTCTATCTCCTGACGATACTTCGGTTACTTGTGGTGGTGAATGTGTGCAGTGCTTGTGTATTGTTGTGTCATCGATGTCGGGTAGTACATGAGTTTACAAATTCTGCATATATCAGGTATGAGAACGAATAGTAAACTCTACATTTAGCAATAAATATATATTTTTTATCGAGGATTAAGCAAAATAATATTCTCATTACTTTTGTATTATGGACCTCCTCCTAATTCTATAAATTATATCGTGATGCGTTATTTCCTTACCAGATCGTCCACGACATAACCTCAAACACGCCATCTTTACGCATAAGTGCGGCAGAACGTCGCGTGGGCTCGGCGTGGCTGCGTTCACAAAATGGCCCCGTCCGAGCGAACACCAAGCGCCAGGCCGTTGAAATGGCTAGAGAATGGCCCTTCTACTTCGCCAGATTGTTCTCAGCGCGTGTACCTCCAGGAGAAAACGCCGTGCTTGGCGTGTCACATAGTGCTGTCACTATTGGAGTCAAAGGTAATGAGACTAGGCAATTAATTTACAATAACCATTAATCTTTAGTAATATATAAAGTTGAAGAGTTTGTTTGTTTGATTGTTTGAACGCGATAATCTCAGTGACTACTGGACAGATATGAAAAATTCTGTGTCAGGTAGACCATTTATCGAGGAAGGCATCTTATATAGATCTATCTATAGCAACATATAACATCACTTTGCGAAAAATATTGCGAAAACGGCAAAATTTAAAGCTTTCCTTGCGTGCTCTAAGTAAACGGTGAAAGTAATTTAAAAATCTCTTATAATTGACTAACGATAACTACTTTTAAGTTCAAAATTTAAATTGGAAAAAAAATTGTGACACATTGCATACAGGCGAAGATGCTGGCACAGCAAGTATCTTAGTTGATTATGGATTGATTATTCTATTAATAAACGACGTCGTCTATTTGATAATTGCAATTTATCACACGCTTCTCGGTGACGGCAAACCTCGTGAGGAAACCTGCATATCTATAGAGAATTCTGGGGATATGTGTAACCTACCAATCCGCATTGGAGCAGCGTCTTAGCTCCAAACCAAAAACGGAAAGAAGAGGCCTATTTTCAGCAGTGGGATAGTAACAGGCCGCTACTTACTTTACTTCCTTCCATCAGGACCTTCGGGCTTAGTGACGCGTCGCTCGATACCATTGGGTGGGCTGAGAGCCACGGCTCCTGCACCAGCCACCCTGCAGCTGACGCCGGCACGTGACGCCCCGATAACACTCCAGGTGCCATTGGCACATCACGCCCACGCACTTATCGCTGAATTCGCATTGCAGTATTCGCAGGTACGTGAAACTTATTTCATTAGATTCGAGATCAAATAAAAAGGGAAATTAGAGTTCTAGTGAACAATCATAAGTAGAAATTTTGAATGACGTACTATTAAAAACGTGCTTTTTCTTCTTATTTGTCAACCGATGGACGTCCACTGCTGGACATAGGTCTCTTCATGGGTTGTCCACATCACACGATCTTGTGCCGCTTGGACCCAGCGACCCCCACGACCTTACTACGACCTAAATGACCTAAATACGTGCGTCGCAGAAAAAACAACATCAAATTCAAGTTTAAAATATTCTTTATTAAAGTAAACTTGTAAAGAAGTGCTTTTGAATCTTCAACTTTACTGCTGGTTCGTAAAGCTGTTCCTACCGAGAAGAACCAGCAAGAATCTCGGCGGTTGCTCTTTTCAAAGTATAATTCTTATTACTATTTACATTTAGTCATTACAACATTGTATATGAGTATCTTTCTCCACGCATTTTTATCATCTACGTAGTCCTTAACATTAAAGTAGGTTTTTTTGTATCAGCCTTACTTTAACAGTTTTTATAAACCTTTGTAATGGCTAATGGCATAATAAACATGTTTAACAAATTTATTTAAAAAAAACTAGCTGTCCAGCCACGAGTTGTTGTAGCTCAGTCTGGTTTCGAATTCGCTTAGAAACTCAAGAGTTGAAAAAATACTCCGATCGCCATCAAACTTAGAGGATTCCGTTGGTTCATTCTAAAGATTGTCTGTAAAGTTTCATTTCAATTGTTTCAGCTGTTTCGGAGTTTTTTAAGGACATACAGACAAAAATTCATTTTCATGTATTAGACAATGTGATAGCTGCAAACCTTTTCTCCAAAATGGGAGAGAACAGGCCTATTCCCAGCAGTGGGATATTAAGAGGCTGTTACTAAAATTCTAAATAAAGTTCATTTTTTTTGCTATAATCCGCGATTAGATAAAATATACTTCGTGCTTAAAGTAGAGTCTACTATCCGTGTTCATTATAAATGCAAGTAAAATAAATACACTACCATATTACTCTAGTAATGCACACATTCAATACCATAATCTTAACAATCGTTTCGCCTCGTAACAGAAGCATCATCAGGAGATAGATTTATTCGAATTGCGTATGTACTTATTGCAGATTATTGATTACTGCGACAGTCCCTTCCTGAACCATTGTTATGGTGCATAGTGTATGTAAATAACTTAGTTTAGTTTAGTTAAATTCATGTATTTATAATGTCATAATAACAAGAAGTATAGATATTGTATATGATTTAAAAATTAAATAAATATATGAAAATAATTAGTTATTTTTTGTTTTTCGTACGCTACGTGGTTCGTCACTTTAGTTTCTGCAAAACATGCAAGTCATATACTTGACCGCAAACCTATCGGTCGATATCACGTAATGCAAGGCGTTTTACTTTCGGATATGGCCGATTAAATGAATCAATCGACCTTTAACTTTCGGAAACTATATCGAAAGTGATGCTTCTTTAAAACTATCTATCTATATCTATACTTATTTTAAAACAAAGACCCCGAAAGCTTTCTGCCCCCAAAAGCAAAATAAAGTCGGTATGTGATCGATTTTCTCAATATCTGAACGGAACTTAATACGGTTTTACTAAGATGTAGTGCAATTTCTCCAAAACGTTTAAATCAATAGTACATTACGGTTTGATGTAAATCGTTTTAGAGGTCGCTCATTTGTAAAAAAACTCACCTACTGGGAGCTTTAGTCGCGTGCATCGCACAAACTAACAGAGATACCCTAATGTAATGTACTAAAGACTTGTAGATCTACTAAAATTCTACAAAAAAGTACGCGACAGCATGTCTCTATCTGTTATAGCTAACTCACCATAACTACTGCTATGTTCAAAGTTTTATTCAAATACACTGATTACTTAAATAATAGATCGTAGAAGCGCAAGATTATCAAACAGTTTTATACCAAGACATTTTAATTAATAAACTGTAGGTTACTTTTGCGCGCGAATATAATATTGCGCACGTTACATAACCAAAATAACTCTTATCGCACTTGTCGTCTAACGAAAACGATAATTTCACAATGATTCAACGAAATGAATGACCTAGATATTGGGTCAAAGATTAAAAGTGTTATTTCCTTCTTCCTAAATTGCTTAATACGTTTTCAAGAGATAATATCCTATACTACTAGTTTGTAAGTATGGATGTATGTTTGTTATACAATACTAGCGGCCTGTCCCTGCTTCCCACGAGTATAAAATGTCACTCGATGAAAAAACTGAGTGCTATATGGCGAAGCGCGGCCTCCGATGCGCAACCACTATGCGCCTGCATTTTAAATCTGTAATATCTTCGAAAATGGTCATTTAAATTACATGCTTAAAATGGCCATACTGATCTATATTAAATCAACAATGTATTTGAGGTACTTATTTGGATAAGGATTAATGCTGTATTGTTTAAAATGGCTTCGAAATTGAGGCATTATTTTTTGCAAAAAGGAAATGTCAAAAAATGCTATTGTGGGTTATCCATAAGAGATAGACATATACTATCGCGGAGTTTTCTGTAGACCTTTTCAAGGTGTACAAATACTTAGTACATAATTATGATAAATCTCGTAGGATTCAGCCTGCGTTTGCAATGTAAGCGGAAAAAAATGTAATTATTTACGACATCACATTAGAAACCTCAAAAATTACAGTATTTCTCTACTCCATATTGAATGTTATTATACATATAAACATTCCTCTTCAATCACTCTATCTATTAAAAAAATCCGCAAAATCTGTTGCGTAGTTTTAAAGATTTAAGCATACATATGGATATAGGGACACAGGGACAAACACAGAACGAGACTTTGTTTTATACTATGTAGTGATTTTTAGAATATTTCTCTGTGCATGTGTGATTTATTGACACTCTCACTTACGAGTAAATGCCCGCCTGTGCATTCCTTACTCTATTATAATAACTCTATGTATTCTTTAGATTATATAAAAAATATATGTCCATTAATAAATTTCCTACTTTAATGTTAAATTGTTTTCACTTTTGCAATAGTTCCATTTTAAATCTCTTTATTTATAAACATATTAGTTTCTTAATAAGTTCTTCTAATGCAAATGCGTCTTCTATTTGTTAAACGAAGCGTGACGAAATTACGTATCTGCAATTTATATCGTCAATGCAATTTATAGAACTACGAATTTGCTTATTACTATTTAAGTATGTCGAGTTAAGGTGTACCTTAACTGTTTTTGTGTGTGTGTGTGTGTGTGTGTGTGTGTGTGTGTGTGTGTGTGTGTGTGTGTGTGTGTGCGCGCTGTGCTGTGCTGTGCGTGTGTGCGTGTGGGTGTAGGTTGAAATCTCGATCATTAAACGAATTGAATCGCACCTGCTACTTTCACTATTAATTTTTTTTTAATTTTTCTTATTATTAAATATGAAATTCTTTTACTAGCTGTGATAGATTAGGGGGTGAGACTGTGCGACTCTTTCGAGAGGGTCACTGTGTTAAATACTGGGTTTTCCGATAGTAATAATACGATTGTTTTGCTATAATCCGCAATAAAATAAGTTTATTATTACTTCTCTATTATGAATCTCCGCAAAGTAACGCCTAATTCTATAAATTAATGAATGAATTTATTACATGCTTTTCTGTGAAAGAAAATATCGTGATGTAACCTGCATATCTCTAACAAAAAAAAAATTGTGGAGATGTGTGTAACCTACCAATCCTCATTGAAGTAGCGTGGTGATTCTTAGCTGCAAAACATCTCTCTAAAAACGCAGAGAAGAGACCTATTCCCAACAGTGGGACAGTGACAGGGCGCTACTTTTTTTATATTAAATATCAATATTTTCTGAATTATTTTGCTATAATTTGCGATTAGAGAAAATCTATGTAATTTTCATATTTTATTTTTCAGTTGATTTGGTCGTAGAGTCTATGAAATTAGAGCACTCACAATGTTGACATAAAAATCCTTTTTAAATATTATTATATAAAAGATATAGATTTGTTAATTGTCTATGGTTCCTAATTTTTTTTTTAATATCACGACGTAAAATCGAGGGTATTTGTTGCTAGAATAGAATAGGCAAATCAATAGTCAGATGATTTTTGTGTTCGGTAAATATTAGTATATCGATGCTCAACACGATTCCGCTGAGTGATAGCAAATAAAAGTTCGTTGCGCGTAATTAAACGAAATTTAATGAAAGTAGAAATTAATTACACGTAAAAATCATATCCTGTTTGGAAACATTGTTCATTCGATTAAGTATCTGCTGTTATTATAGTGCTGCTATAGAAAAATATTTCGATTTTTCTTTATATATCGATTGAATATTTACTTAATATTATATATATATATATATATATATATATATATATATATATGTATGTATATGTATATGTCGCATCCTGGCAACCAACATTCCATCATTAAAAATATATTGAAAATACATTGAAAATAGAAGGCGCAGCGGTGACAGAATGCAGACGGCGTATGTGTGAGATGAAGACAGATGCTTGTCATGGCAGTTGTGAAAATTGTTAAAAAGAATATAATGTTGAAGATAAGCGTTGTACTTTTCCATATGCACGATACCCTAATTACGCCCACTAATGTCTAAGAATAATGTCCAAGATACTGATGAGTCTACATCAGTCGTGGGATTCAATCGTGCAAATGGATGGATAGTATGAAGGGACTATGATGACTCACAATGGCGGATACTATAAGAGTTACGAAATAAAACAATTCAAACACCAAAAACAAAAAGAAAAAAAAAAAAATCCAAGTGAGACGAATAATATCAATCGGCCGAAGTTTAAACCCGATAAATGATGATTTTACGTAAAATTGTGGTGTAATACAGCGTTATACTTGGACGGAAAAACAAAAGAAGATACGTTTTCTGGAAATTTCTGCGGCTGCACTTATTAATTTCAGCAATGATAGATCAATGGATAATTAAAAATCATTCTGTATATGCCTGTTTTCGTGTTACGTATTTGATGAATTGCTGGAAGAATTTAAATATAGTGCAAATAGCAGCATGAACGGTGATTGCGCATTTGATACAAAATTGATACATGACTGCAATGGCTTGCATTCACAACGGAGATATCTTCGCGTCAACAGCTGCACCAGGAACTACAAGTTTACTCCTATTTGAAACGAAAGCTACTTATAGACGATCGCAAACTCAACGCGATCGCAATTCAAGTGTCTTAGTTGCGATCAGCAGGGCACAGGAAAATGGAGTGTCGCAAACGGATTTTGGAACCAAAAGACTATTGTCTGTGGTACTGTGGTAAGCTCTGGACAACGACGACAAGCAGATTACAAATTATTTGTGTGCTACAGGTGTAGCAGGCTGGGCCACGTCGCGAGTCGCTGCATGGCCAATAGACCTCTGCTCTTTGAGGTACCAGAACACCGACGTGTAGACTGTAGACCAATGTCTGGTCAAACCGCCATCAGGAGCTTTCACAGAATTTGGTAGGTGTTTTTACTTTGATTTGTTTCTGGGCCTGAATGTTCTCTCATAAAAGAGACTATAGCTAAAAAATTTAGTTCGGAAATAATTGATAATGTTGTCATTAATAGGGATGGCTAACAAGAATGTTTATAGTATCTTTCAAATAATTGTCAAGTAAAAGTAATCGGTTTTGCAACTGAAATTATAAGAAGAGGGTGAACTGTTCACCTTTTGCCAATCCAGCTCTTTTAGTCAAAAACATAATGTGTCTTATTGTTTTACAAAAATACCTGAGAGTCAAGTACCTATTGATAATGACAAGATTTGTGTTAACGTAATTGTGTGTTTGTTTATACAGACGGGTTCTTGGTTCGGTGGGTCGGTGACTGTACCAGAGTATCGTCTGTAGCCCAGTAGAAATCGGCATCTGCTCAGGGTGGTCCGTGGGTACGCAGTGAGCGATAGCTCTGGGGGTCGATGACACCAGGGTATCGTCTGTAGCCCGGTAGAAATCGGTATCTGCTCTGAGTAGTCCGTGGGTACGCAGGGAGCGATAGCTCTGGGTGGTATAGTCGGGTCTAGCTGTGTAGCGATGGCCGTGAGTCATGTGGACTCGTTATCCCTGAGGGAAGACCCTTCTGCTGAGACAGAAGCGGTAGACCACGAACAAGATACCTGGGTTGTTTTGAAGTAAATTCTGATAGGTGTTATGTGTATTATTGTAATGTCATGGTGAGTGTCAGTCAATGGTACTCTGCCTCAGTACTTTTCGTATGCATTATCGGTTTGACATGGCCTTATATTTTATTTGTAGAGTTTCATAGTTCAATGATCAACTTATGACGAGATATGATTTTCCTTGTTTTGTTCGTTTATTAAAAAGATCTAGACCTCAAAGACTCAGATGTTGTAGGATTGGCCGAACGGAATTTCTGGGTTCGTTTGTTTGTTACAGATCAACACACGGGGACGTGTGTCTCGCAGGATGGCCGTGTCGCATCCTGGCAACCAACATTCCATCATTAAAAATATATTGAAAATACATTGAAAATAGAAGGCGCAGCGGTGACAGAATGCAGACGGCGTATGTGTGAGATGAAGACAGATGCTTGTCATGGCAGTTGTGAAAATTGTTAAAAAGAATATAATGTTGAAGATAAGCGTTGTACTTTTCCATATGCACGATACCCTAATTACGCCCACTAATGTCTAAGAATAATGTCCAAGATACTGATGAGTCTACATATATATATATATATATATATATATATATATATATATATATATATATATATATATATATATATATATATATATATATATATATATATATATATATAACATACTACTGCCCTCGACTTTTTTCCCGCCAACTTAAGTGTAACGTGTAAGTACCCTTAATAATGAAATATGGCTTTTTTCTCTGTTAACTAAAGAAAATCCTTTTTTTACTCTATTTTTAAGAAAAAAAAAGTGTAAGTTGTTAAATTATATTTAAATTCAACCATGCTGAAATAATTTTTATGTCTTATTTATTTACGTTTACTAACAAATTTCTTACTCCAATATTAGGCCGTTCGTCTAAGCAAACCAAATTTGTATTTAAGTATGTATTTAAAATTATATAAGTATATATTCACCAGTTGTCTGTCTACCATAAAACAAGTATTAAGTTACTTACTTTGGGGACGGTCGACCGTATGTATAAATGTCCCATATATTATTATTATTAAATATTTTTATGCATTTTCTTTAGCAATGCAAGCTTTTAACCCATTTATCGTAAAGCAGTATTAGTTTTGTCATTTTTTGCTGTGTCTATTGTTGTCAAACATTTTTAGTCATGTCTATTGCTGATGATGATTTCATTAACGTTGTTATCTGTGACAGTTTTCTAAATAAATAAAAAAAAAACAACTCACATAAGGTATTGCCATGATTTGCAATTCAAATACTCGTAGATACCTAATTAGTACGTAATTGGTACAGTTACATTAACAAGATACAGATGTTCAGCGGCCGTGACTGTGGTATACCATAGAGTTATTATACTAGAGTAGGGAAACCAGCCTAAAATGCCATATCACAAACTGCCTATTGCTCTCTTACTGTCAGCTTTAAATGTTCCATATTACAATAAAGAAAGCAATTGAGGGTGATCTATCTGTCTCTCTTTTGTATGTGTGATTAGACAAAGATGAAGTATACGAGTGTCATCTTTCCTCTCATTATTGATTGAGTTACTATCATTTACAGACATGCCTATTGCTCTCTTACTGTCAGCTTTAAATGTTCCATATTACAATAAAGAAAGCAAATGAGGGTGATCTATCTGTCTCTCTTTTGTATGTGTGATTAGACAAACATGAAGTATACGAGTGTCATCTTTCCCCGCATTATTTATTGAGTCACTATCATTTACAGACCTGCCTATGAATCTCTTACTGTCAGCCTAAAATGTTACATATTACAATAAAGAGAAAGCCAATGAGGGTGATCTATCTGTCTCTCTTTTGTATGTGTTATTTGACAAAGATAAAGTATACGAGTATCCTCTTCCATCTCATTATTTATTGAGTCACTATCATTTACAGACTTTCCCAAGGTTAACGCCTGCCTAAAATGTGCCATATTACAATAAAGAAAGCAAATGAGGGTGATCTATCTGTCTCTCTTTTGTATGTGTTATTATACAAAGATGAAGTATACGAGTGTCATCTTTCCTCTCATTATTGATTGAGTTACTATCATTTACAGACATGCCTATGGCTCCCCTACTGCCAGCCTAATGCTAAAGCCTAAAAAAAAAAAGCCTAATGTGAGCAATATTACAATAAAAAGTAAGCAAATAAGGGTGATCTATCTGTCTCTCTTTTTTATATGTGATTAGACAAAGACGAAGTTTTTCCCTCTTATTTTTGATTGTGGCATTCTCACTGCCTGGTCAGCCTATGGCTCCCCTACTCTAGTAGTAATAACTCTATGTGTACACCATACTTCGCCGCAGCACATCAAATCTTCGCTAAAATCTTACTTTTGTGCATAAAGATGAGATTGCAGACAATGAATTTGTGTTGCGTAACATCCAAGTTTCTACTTAAAATTTTAACTAATACAATAAATTTACATGTTGACAATGATTTTTGTTACGTTCTTTTCGGTCTCAGATATTCAGAAGTTATTTTTTGTGTGAAAGCAAATTTTTGTTTTATTACGACATACTGCTTACCATTATTATAATCTTGTTACGCACTTATGAACGCCTGTAATATTATCAAGTAGTCAGAATTTATCTTTACATTGAATTTTAGTTAGTTCATATCATAATGATACTCAGACAGAATGTTTTCGGTTATTGAAATAATCTCTGTTAGAATTTATATTAGACTCATACGTTTTTACGCCATAATAGTATCCGGCTGAGTAGAATAGACCACCTTCATTTCTTACAGAAGTGTCGTAAAAGGCGACTAAAATAAGTTAACGTCAGATAGACAGCCGCTCGGAAAATAACTAGCTAAAACTTGTAATAACATGTAAAAAACATGTTGCGCCGACCCCACCTAGAGGGGCATAAGGGCAGGAGAATAATGGTGATTTAAACCCATAAGAACAGAAAAATGCTATTTACTAAGCTTTTTTTAACCCCGACTTTTTGGAGTTTAGGATAATAATTCCAGACTGATTCCAAGTTCCAATTTTCATGGATCTAGTTAACTTTTACTTGTAATTATCCATGTAATATTATAAATGTCAAAGTGTGTTCGTTTATCCTTCTATCACGTCCAAAGGATAATCGAGGTAATTTTTTGTTTGGATATAGTTAAAATCATAAGTTTCCCTATAATTTGGAATTTAAAATTTAAGTACTCGCAACTTTTACTTCAAAAAGGTTTAAATAAAAGTTATTTATACTCCTATTGATAGCAGCAATATACGCCGAGTGGTATCCGGCTGAATAGAATAGTACCTCCCTCATTTCTTACCGAGGTATCGTAAAAGGCGACTAAG
The DNA here is from genome assembly GCA_029227775.1 of Morpho helenor. Taxonomy (NCBI): domain Eukaryota; kingdom Metazoa; phylum Arthropoda; class Insecta; order Lepidoptera; family Nymphalidae; genus Morpho; species Morpho helenor. The sequence goes on along the minus strand of JARGCU010000019.1, from coordinate 2,962,767 downwards.
GCAAGTCGACCCGCCGCGTGGTGTCTCGCTAAGTAGAATAGACCACCCTCATTTCTAACCGAGATGTCGTAAAAGGCGAATAAGGTAAGTCGACCCACCGTGTGGTATCCTGTTAAGTAGAATAGACCACCATCTTTCTTACTGAGGTGTCGTAAAATACGACTATGGTAAGTAAGTTGATGTCAGGCAGGCGGCCGGTCGTAAAATACGTATCCAAATCATGTGACGAAATGTTTATAACATGTTGTGCCGACCCCACTTAGAGTGGGGTAAGAGCAGGAAGATGTATGTATGTATTGATAGCAGCAATATATAACTGTGCCAGTTAAATGTTATTTATCTGTACATTGATTTATCAAGATGATTGTAAATTGCGGAGTAAACTGCTATCAGATTCGCCGCGCTAATTTAATAGTGGTCTAGAACGTAAATAAAGGCTTCCGTTAAAGCCCGTTACGCTGACCGACGAGTTCTAGATGCTTGCACAGGTTTACGGACTATGTCCGACCATAGACAATAAAATTATAGAAATTGTGAAAATTAAGTAACTATATAAAAAATATTTTAATCTCTGACTGTTAGACAACCAACATTTGTAGCAACTATTTATTATCTATGTTAACGGAATTTATCGAGAAAGTAGAAGCTAAAGCTTTTTTAATAACATTTAATGATTCAAATATACTGGCAGCAGTCTACTTAAATAAATATCCTTTATTCTAGTTTTTATCTCGACGTATAGCAAACTATTTTCATAATTAATTTCATGCCTCCTCTTTATAATCGATGATAACAAACGATTAAGCACGAGCATCATAAATAGGGCATACTCGGCTGTACTCGACAATCTTCTACGATCGCCTAAGATCGCATATAACCCGGAAATTGTCGGTATTTTGGACACGCATCGGAATCGCTGGGTGATACGTATAATTATATGTATCGTATGATAATACGGATGATCTTGGATACTTGTACGGTGATCGTGCCGATCATAGACGATCACACGATCAACAATTATCGCCGATAGTGAAGAGTCAGTATCAAACTTACTTCAAAAGTAATAATTATATTATTTTGCTATTATCCGCGGTGAAGTAAAATAGAAAATATATATAATGCCAAATGTAGAGTGGACAATCCATCTTCATACTTGATACATGCAGGATTGCTTCGCTTTGCGATTTTGTCGTGGAGTCTCTTGATGATGTTTCGGTTGCGTGGTGAAACGATTGTTGAGCTTGTGATAGTGAACGTATGTTGTGATTGTGTATTGCGGTGGCGGTGTTAGAGGTTTGTGCGTGTGTTTTTACGAATCCTGCATGTATCAGGTATAAAAACGGATTGTCCACTCTACATTTAGCATTATATATATTTTCTATTTTACTTCATCGCGAATAGAAAATTATTTTATTATTACTTTTGTATTATGGATCTCCGCAAAGTAACGCCTCATTCTATAAATTAATCAAACTTACTTAAACATAGAGGAAAAGTAAAGCAATCACGATCTCACTTCTGAATGAATACATATAATTTAAAAAAAGCAATCTCAGTTGCATAAATCTAAATACGCATGAAGCAAATACAGCACTGTCTATCATTACGTAAGCTCACATCCGTAATATCAAGGGAAGTAAAAGGAAATAGCTGCGAATGTCGTTAATGGTATACCTATTGACATTTGGAAAAGGTAATTTGGGTCGTGAGTTTCCAATACTTTGTACTCTACTTTGACTTATTACTTACCAATTTTGATGCGGATAGGATCACAAATAATTTTAGCTGCTAATAAACCATAAGAAAAATTAACAATGTTTCAAATATTTTATTAGAATTGTCTTTTTTTGTTTACAAGTATGTAAAAGTAAGTATAAACTAGCTTTTACGTTCCCGTGGACTGTTTTCGCGTGATAGGTCGATAATACATGGCGATTTCAATGTCATCCTATTCCTGTAGAATTAGCAGGATTTCTATAGCCAATATGTTACCCCGATGTATAAGGAATAATTGTGCCAAATTACATTTCATTCAAAAAAAAAATTTAGTAAAAACGTACATCCATACTCACAAACTTTCGCATTAATAATATTAACTAGAAATTAGGATGAAACTGTAGAGCAAAGAATATAAATCAACCTTGGATTTAAGTAAATCAACAGTGGCGGCTACAAATAATATTCGTCCCAGAAATGTTTTTAGAAACCCACTTAAGTTGTCCTACAAAAATATTGAAGTCTTGCTTACCATTTCAATCTATACGTGACATAATACCTACAGAAATAATGATCTAATTTGACGATACGAACCGATTTTACCAACACTATCAAACAATAAGACCTTATTCACTTATCCAGTAGCCTACGTGTTTAAACAAAGCAATTATGTGATGCAACGTATACGTCAGTTTATGATTTTATCTTATAATTTTGGTTCAAATACGTGTTTCATTTACCTCACTTGTTTTCAATACCTGTTGAAATGGCTTCTAGACTTCAACAAATCCTAACAATGTGTTATGGATTCTAAACATCCTTAGCAGTTAGATCAAAGCATCAACATAGAGAAGCTTTCCATAGCCCATGGCGCTCCGGCGTGCCGTCCGAGCGACGCGCAGTCGGACCGTGACCGCGCACTCGCGCGCACCATGCAGCGCCCGCGCCTCTCTGTAGCGATGCGCGACAACTGGCGGCACTTACAACGCGTGTACGGCCTCGAGGTCGAGGATGACTTCGCACCGCCCCGCCGGGCTCCCAGCCTAGACTCCCTCATCAACTCCTCGGAGGGAGCCGCGTCCAGTGCCGACGCATCCGCCCCTGAAGACTCGGACTCGGGGGCGGACACCCGCGACCCCGATCCCGTCCGCCGAAAGAATCCCGAAAGGAAAAAGTGCCCCCAAAGTTTCTCGTCTTCCTCCAGTGGCCATATGGAGACGATTCACGAAGAAACGACTGAACCTAAAGTGTCTGTGAAGGAGATTCTTGCGAGATTCGAGAATTTAACGGAAAAACTAGACGTCGTTCAGGTATAAGTGATTATATTTCAATGTGCTGTGATATACCGATCTTTTCAGATCGTCCGACTTCAGCTAAAATATGTAAAGTATCTAGGAAAGCAAGAAAAAGTCTTAATATTTTGAAAATATTTGATTACAGTTATTGTGATTTGCACTCGTTTTCATGAATTTGCTTATTAAAGGATCCGTGAACACTTTTCATTTAACAAAAGCACTGCAGTCAGAAAACATTCCAATGTTTGGTTGAACAATACAAAACAGCAAATAATTGTGTTTTTTAAAGACCATTCACTGTCCAAGCATATGAACAATTTTTGAGTTTTTTGATTAAAAAATTTGTAGGAATATATTAGCTCTACTTTGACAATACCTTTATGCTTCAAAGGATGTTATTTTCATCACTAAATTTTCTGCAATTAGCATAGTGTAAATCGACTTGTCAACATTTTAAGCTAATCAACAATTTTCTGTTTTTTAATGGCCTAACGGTTAGGGCGTCATCTTTTGGAAATCGGTCAAACCGGGATATGGTAATTTTTTCGTTATATGAAGGAATGGGGTGCGATGTAGGCTACTTTTACCTCGATATGAAAGAAAATGCAGACGAATTTTATAGAAGTTAATAAATTATGTAATACTAGCTATGCAAGCGGCTTCGTCCGCGTGGGAATTAGTGTGTCACGAAGTTTTTTCATATTCAATTTCAATTCAGATAAAACTGTAATGTACTATTAACATAATCTTTCTTCAAGAATTGCACTATATTGAAGTAAAAACGGTTCAAAAATCCATTCAGTAGATTTGATAAAATCTATCACATATAAACCGTTTTGGGGACTTTGTTTTATAATAAGTTATTTTGAAGTCCGATTTACTTACGGAACACATACGTTATAAATAAAATATACCGACATACGCAGCAAAGAAACGGTTTTAGTAGATGCGCTGATTTTAGTAATTGCGAAAATATGCAAATTCTTCATAATTTTCTTATATAAATAATAAATATTTAATCTCGAAGAGATGAATGGTTGAGCTAAATGTTTTTTATACTCGATGGAAGTTATTGGAAAACTTTTGAACTATTTGGTAATCCGAATATCGTACACGGTAATAAATTTAAAATATACTAGGAACCGAGTATTCTTTGATAGTAATTTAAATAGAAAATATTTGTGTAACCTTGTTATCGTTTTTAGAATGATATATAATACTTAAATAATTCAAAATTGCGTGATTTCGATGTTAAAAATATTGCGACGTTTTCCGATAAAGCGGTTGCATAAATTATTACTATGTGATGCTGAACATGACATAACTTTTTATACACAAATATATGGAAATTGTTTCTATGCTAGGTTATATTATCTTTTTTTCTCGCATATCGCGTAAAAATATCGAGGACTTTTTAATCTGTTCCAGATCCATAAAATATCCCGTTCCCGCGTCAATTATAGCGTTAAAATGCGTTGTTTTTTTCAGTGCCCAAATGAAATACGCGAATTATCCTGTATTTTTTAAGTCTGTTATATATGTTACTAGCAATCGCCAGCGGTTCCACCCGCGTGAAAAGATTAAAACCGTAATATATTATTTTGATAATAGTGGGTAAACCTTAAAAGCTAGACATATGCTGTCGTGAACTTTTTAGAGGGGAACAATTCTGTAATACATGATTTTTGAATAACTATCACTGTTTACTCAACGCACGCAAGGAAAGCTTAAAAATTTGCCGTTTTCGTAATATTTTTTATTGCTGCTCCTCTCCTATTAATTTTGTGTGATGTTACAAAGCCTATAGCCTTCCTCGATAAAGGGACTATCTTACACTCAAAGAATTTTTCAAATCAGTCCAGTAGTTCCTGAGATTAGCGCGTTGAAACAAACAAACTCTTCAGCTTTATATATTAGTATAGATTTAAGCTTAAATTGTAGCTTTCAATCAAAATATTTTCAGCGTATCACACGTGGAAGTGTAACAAACAGACAGAAATACTTTCGCATTTATAATATTAGTGCGGATGCGAAAGTTCAATCGCGGGTCTAATACCCGAGCAGCAAGTGTGTAATTAATTAATTGTCGTCGTACCTAAATTTCTAGATAATTCCTGTGATATATATAACCTGTAAGCTCACATTAGAGCTTGAATCCTTCTCTCAAAGTAAGTAGGGCAACTTTGCCTAACAGTGAGAGTAAAAGGCCGCTTCTTTAGATCAACTATTCTTACTTATCTATGTCTAATAAAAAAAGAGTTTGTTGCTTCATTTACATACAGTATATAATTGGCGATATATACATAGAACACTCTCCGTTAGCAAACGTGACCCAAATCGATATTAAATTACTGAAATTCGGCCTCAAACGTGTGGCCCATCAGAAATTCAATATTTTGTAAGGTATCACTATATTGAAACTACATACGTGTTTTTTTTTCACTTTTATCTTATGGACGATATATTAGTACTCAAAGTACCTACGAGTATCTAATTTAATATTTGATTCTTCTACGCTTATTTCTTCTACATTTGTTCTAGCTCTAAAAGAGATAAAGATTAACGTGCTGCCCTGTGTTCGCATTCTTTATCCACTCTGTCTTTTTTCCTTTTCGCAAATGAAAAATGAGAATTTTTTATTGTATATACTAGCCCTGGATATAAGCTTTAATTGCACCAAATTAGACATATAGACTTTCACCTGTCTAATATCACCCAATCCGAAGAATAAAGTTACATTTCCTATGTTTATACTTGGGACATCTAACTGTATTCTTCGGATGGGACGATATTGATATATTTTTATGTTATAAATTTTTGCTATATCGGCCCAGAAGATCATTCGTATTCTAACGCCTACGAAGACATTCTCTATCAATTATTTAATGATTACGACGCACCTCAGCACTTGACGCACGCAATAAGTATTAGGCGTGAACATGAACCTTCACTGGTCAAGGCGCACCGCTTTTTGTTTCATTATCGCATTTTATACTTACAATAATGATGCTGCTGGGCAATTCCCGCCGAAATCAACTAATAATGACAGTTTATTATTGATTTAGGTCATCATCGTCTCTAATAATGACATACGAGTGTATCTTCCATGAGATTTATTCTGTACGTTGAACTGATGGACGGCTACTGCTTGACAAAGGTCTCTACAGGTGATTTTCATATCATCCTTGTAGGAGGTCTACCGCCACTGTCTTTTCCGGTGCGAGGTCGCTATTCCAACACCTTAAGACCCCAATTGCCTCTTCAGCTTCGCGACTGCTGAGTTATATCGATGACTTTGTCTCTTCTACGAATCTCCTCATTTCTTAGCAAGCATAGCTCGCTCCATCGCCTGCTGAGTGACTCTGAGCTTTCATCATTGATGAGAATTGATCATTGATGAGCTTTATGAGGTCCCATAGTCAGCGACCATGTTTCAGATCCATATGTCAGCACTCTATAACACTCTTATAATACAGCGTTAGTGCTCGTTATTCAAATATATTCCTAGGGCGATCGTTATAGTAAGTCTTAAGTGATCTATATTGGATAAATAGTCGTATTACTGTGACTAGTCATCAGGCAATATAACTGGAACCTCTGCTATGATGGTGAAATTGGGTCTGTTCTATGTATGTTCTATTAGCAAATCATTATTTTACTTTATCCATTGATTTAGCGAAATCATGATCTTTAATAAAAATATGGGTTTTTATATATGTAGCCCTGTAGTATCCGACTGAGTAGAATAGTACCGCCCTCATTTCTTACCGAGGTATCGTAATATACGACTAAGGTAAGGTGACGTCAGGCAGGCGGCCGGTCGTATAAACGCAGCCAAATCATGTGACAGCATGTTTATAGCATGTTGTGCCGAAACTACTTAGAGTGGGATAAGGGCAGGAGGATGTATGTAATTTTACTTTATCCATTGATTTAGTGAAATCATGACCTTTAATAAAAATATGAGTTTTCATATATGAAGCTCTTTAGAAGCTCTTGGGATTCGCGTATGAAATCGAAAGATAAGTGTTCGAGGTCTTCGTTGGGCACCAATAAAATATTTTTCCTGTCAAGCAAGTCTTTAATTTCACTATTATTATATATCTTGACTTTCTCAGGTCGATTTCGTTTTTGAAAATTCGTAAATAAGAGTTGAATCGTCTATACTCTATTCCACATTACATGAACTATTAAGCAAAACAATTATCTATTACATGCTCTATGTATTACTGTGGAAACCTATTTCCAGGGTTTTTTGAGACATCACTGTCGTAACTTTACCAGTATTCGAAGTGTGTAAACATTTCTTAATAGACAATGGTTATAGGAAACAGTTTCTTAATAATAACACGCGCGGAAAGTGAAAAAAAAACAGTCGTCACACACAATGTGTTGAGTGTAGCAGAGAAAGTCTTCTTTAATATTCATGTAAAGCCGTTTTAAGTAAGAAGATACCGCAAATTACACTCATACAGTCCGATTATCTAAACAGTACGTTGAAGTACTGTAATTTTTTGTTATGGTCCAGATATTAAGTTGTATAATGCAAACGTAATGTTTAATTTAGGGTGGTTGTTCGACTGTTTGGTTAACGAAACTCGAAACTGTTCTTTAAAAACATTCAGAAGTATTTCTAGTATTTTTTTTGTATGGATAAGAATATAAATGTTTTATCGGGCTGGCGCCTGTTGCCGGTGTCTTCAAAAACTTAGGTTCTAGATTGATATTTAAAAATCTTCCGTGCTCCGCAATAAAACAGCTTAAGTAACGGCCTGTTACTATCCCACTGCTGGGCATAGGCCTCTTCTCTCCGTTTTTTTTTTCTGGAGAGAAGGATTGGAGCTAAGACCTACCACGCTGCTCCAATGCGGATTGGTAGGTTACACATATCCCCAGCATTGTCTAGAGATATGCAGGTTTCCTCACGATGTTTTCCTTTACAGAAAAGCGTGTGATAAATTGCAATTATCAATTAGACACACAAGTTTTACTAGAAAACTCATTGGTGTCTACCCGGGGTTTGAACCCTAGACCTCCTCGAAAGAAGCGCACGGTGTTACCACTGGGCTACCACAGCTATAGCTAATAAAACAGCTTAAAAAAACCCACTAAGCTATAAAACAGCTTAGTGGGTTTTAAACTCTTCTACATTCTTATATTGATCTTATATAACCCTTACTTAGCTGTATATTAGTCAAAGTTTTTTCGTCTGTATGTCTTTCTGGTTCAAATTAAGACATATTTTTGCATTCTTGCTAACATTTAATTCAACCTGAAATTCAGCATACAATTTTCGGTAAGATCAAAAATATTTTTACAAAATCTGCCTTGCGCTGTTATTTATCTCAGTCCCCTTAAATCTATTGTTTAATTGCTAGTGAATTACCTGCTTATATTTTAGTATAGCTCTTCTAGCTAAGCTTAGCTAGAAAACATAAATCTCTTCTTCTCTCTTGATAACCACCCTTTGCGCTTTGTTTGGTTATAAATTAACTGTATTATATACAAAGTGTTATAACATATTATCTAAGCAATTTTACATCATTCAAGTAAATTATGACTGACCGCAAAAAAAATTTCTTCCGTCAGTTAACGTATTAACAATCTTATTTAGAATTCAAACTTTCGTAAGTTAAATTTATAATTGAGAATTTATACGAGCCTCATGAATAGAAACCTCTGATGGATTAAAACTAATCGAGTCAACTCAAAAATGTCGAAAACTTAGCCAATCTACCAACTAGGATAAATATTTTTTTATTATTTTTTAATATTATTAATATGCCTTATTCTGTATATTCATCATGATTCTGTTATCCTTATCCCACTCTAAGTGGGGTCGGCACAAAATGTCTTCTTCTTCCATTCTCCTCTATCATTCGTCAACTCTGGTGCCACTCCTTTAACATGCATATCATTTTTCACACAATCCATCCATTTTTTTCGGCCTCCAAACATCCATCCACATCCATATTTAAAACTCTGAACTTTATTCTGTGTATTCAATAGGTCATATATATCGTAGAAAAATATCATCCTCTAATATTATAAATGTGAAAGTCTGTGAGTATCGATGTATGTTTGTTATTCTTTCACGGCGAATCTGCTAAACCAATATTGATGAAATTAAGCACAATTATTTCTTATACACCGGAATAACATGTAGTCTATAGAAATCCTGTTAATTCTACAGCAATATGATGACATTGAAAAGCGCCATCTAGCGACCTATCACACGACAAAAGTCCACGCGAACAAAGTCGCAGATAAAAGCAAGTTTTCCTATAATCCGCGATAAAATATAATAAATAATAATGCTTAATTATAATATTCGTTTTTATATCTCATACATGTTAAAATTAAATAGGAAAAGTTCATAGAAAACCGAACGGTCACATAAACCACCAGTCATCATGCAAGTTATATAATGGAGTTTCACTAACTAATATATAGAAATATCTTTGACAAATAGATGAGGCCGCAATGATGATGTTTATATAAATTTTAGCATGTACTCAATATTTACCGAAGGTCACGTTTTGGTCAACGCTTTTGTGATGTTATCAATGCAAAACTAATACAATTCGCCACAGTCAGCTGTCAATGGTGACAATCGCGCGGTAATCGGAGCGTACTTCCGTTTCCGAACACGTACGTGTGAATATAAACTTTTTTTAGTGCGTCTGAAAATCGCCACTGATTTTTAAATAATGATCGCATTTCGTATTTTGGCCATTCGAAAAATTCCATACATGCTTTGAATTTTATCCAAACCTTCTAAAACCACAGTCTCGTCGTTAACTTTAATATTTAAATGAGTTAATTTGGTATATATACATATATATTTTCTGAATCTTTGAAACTGCTCCAACGATTTAACGAATGTTAGTATGTAGAGGGTCTCGGAGGCGATAAATCGATCTAGCTAGGTTTCATTAAAAAAAAATGTCGTTTTATCTCTGTTTTCGGGCACTGAAATAAATGCTAAAATAAAGAACAGAATGCAATAATTTAGCTGTCATTTGTAAAGTTGTAATAGCTCAGTGGAGAACTGGCAGACTTGAGAAGTCAAAACACGCGGGATCAAGCCTCAGTTATCACCGGCCATTTTTTAATTTTTTATAAATAAAAAAAATACCCAGCAAAACTCGGTCACCCAAGTATTTTATTTTATATAATGAGGAGGGATAAAAATCATGTGACCAAATGAGTATTAAATATTAATGGAATGAAAGAATTCAAAAGTAATATAAAATTCTTTACTAAGACCTACCCTGCTCCAATTCATATTGGTAGGTTACACATATCCCCAGAATTCTCTAGAGATATGCAGGTTTCCTCGCGATATTTTACATCACCGAAAAGCGTGTGTTAAATTACAATTATCAATTAGACACAAAGTTGTGATAGAAAAACTTATTGGTGCTTGTCTGGGCTATGAACTAGTGACCCCTGCTACTGCATATGTATTATCAAGTTATTTAGATACAACCCTTAACGCCGTGTGGTATTCGGTTAGGTGTCGTAAAAGGCGACTAAGGTAAGTCGAGCCACTGTGTGGTATCCGGTTTAGTAAAATAGACCACCCTCTTTCTTACCAAGGTATTGTAAAATATGACTAAGGTAAGTTGACGTCAGGCAGGCGGCCGGTCGTAAAAACGCAGCCAAATCATGTGACAGCATGTTTATAACATGTTGTGCCGATCCCACTTAGAGTGGGATAAGGGCAAGAGGATGATGATTAGATACAACTCTTAATAAAATTTGAACGGTAGAATCACCTATTGGTGATTAAACTAAACTAATTATTATTCAAATATGCAACGCAAAGCGGTCGCATAACCGCTATAATAACTAAATTGACCACTTTGCTCGCATCTTAAATTGTATCAAAAAAGGAATTTGCGTAGTAATTTAGCTATTACGATAAGACACAATTACTTTATCCCCCCGCCGTTGACTTTCTTTATATACGTTAGACCAGCGTTTCCCAACTTTTTTATGCCATTCCCACTTTAAAAATACTTTTGCCCCTCCTATGTAACATACATAATCATCATCTTCCTGCCCTTATACCACTCTAAGTGGGGTCGGCACAACATGTTATAAACTAATCTAACTACTAATCATGTTGTCACATGATTTGACTACGTATTTTACGACCGGCCGCCTGCCTGACGTCAACTTATCTTAGTCGTAATTTACGACACCTCGGTAAGAAAGAGGGTGGTCTATTCTACTTAACCGGATACCACACGGTGAGTCAACTTACCTTAGTCGCCTTTTACGATATCTCGCTAAGACATGAGGATAGTCTATTCTACTCAGCCGGATACCACACGGCGAGTCGACTTACCTTAGCCGCCTTTTACGACACCTCGGTAAGAAAAGAGGGTAGTAATATTCTATTCACCCGGATACCACACGGCACTCTTATATAACGTACATATACTATTAAAAAAATTAATTGTTCACTTAAGAGACTTAAAGAATAGGTTTTTAGGAGGTAAACTTTGCTTTTTTCGTTATATTGCATTTAAATGGCCAGGAGCGAAATAGTTAAACTCGTGACGAATTTATTTTCGAATATCCCTTAAATCATATGAATCAAATCATAATAATAAAATTTCCCACGTGTAGGGCGTGGGGCCAACGTTGGGAAATACTGCTTTAGACAGAGGTCGGTTAAGTGTTCAATTTCATGTTTCGTTTACTTTAAGAATAAAATACGAGCGAAAAATTTCCAATTGAAAGTAAAAAATCAGTTGACTTTTTCAGACTTTTCGTAAATATCCATTTAAACGTATTTTATTAGCATTTTAGCATAATTTAGCATGTTCTACTAATAGGTGACTAGCCTTAGTAACAGTAACGAGCTCTGACCGACAATCACGGCTTTATCTTTGCCTAGTTTTTTTTCATCTTCTACTTCCATCATAGAGTGGACGGAGCCTGTGTTTGTCAAAAGTCAATCATATCATTTCTCCCTTTTATACATACTTTCATTCTACTTACCATTTTTTCTTTCATTCATCATCATTCGCAACTCGTGGGCCTTTTTTACTTCTACTTACTAATACTTCTGCCTAGTATTAAATGACTAATATTCGCAAAAGAATCCACTTTCCTACATTATCCTCCTGCCCTTATTCCACTCTTATGTGGGGTCAGCACAACATACCATAAACATTATCACATGATTTGGCTACCTATTTTACGACCGGACGCCTTTCCTTAGGTCAACTTAGTCGCCTTTTACAACGCCTCGATAAGAAAGACGATGGTCTATTCTATTTAATCGGATACCACACGTTGGGTCAACTTACCTTTGTCGTCTTTACCGACACTTCTGTAAGAAATGAGGGTGATCTATTCTACTCAGCCAGATACCACACGGCATAAAAGAATCCCTTTCCTACGACTTGTATTAAAGACATTGTGGTAGACGGAAACTAAAACGAGGCCAACATTATTCCAGCAATGATAAAACTACAAAAGCTAGGCGATATTAGAAACTCGGCACCGTTGCATCGATTAAGAGCGAAATGAGATATCGATTACTATATGTACGATTGACGGGCTATTTGTGTCGACGTTGCAGATACTGTAGATTCAGATCACGAGAGCGGCGTGCGAAGCTAATTTTATTGTAAAATACCTCTTGTAAGACAACAATTACTGTGTTGCCATTTTTAATTATATACACTACATCGTATGTGAAAACAATCATTTGAGAAATTCTGATTGTTCGGGACATTTAGCCGATTTAACTTAGCGTGTGGTGAAGATGAAATGGCAATGTATGGGGCACATAGTACAGAGAACCCATAGCCGTTAGGTTCTTAAGGTGTTGGAATTGCGACCTCGTACCAGAAATTCGGTGGACCCCTCACGAGTTGAACTGCTGATCATAAGAAGGTCGCAGGGAGCCGCTGGACCAAAGCGACACGAGAGTGTGCTGTGGAAATTCCATAAGGAGACCCATGCCGAGCAGATAATAACTAAGTGCTTTGTATTATGGAACTCCGCAAAGTACAAATATGTGTAATGTGCGATATCGCCCCATCCGAAAAATATAGTCACATATTTTATGTTTATACATAGATAATGTTACCTTATTCTTCTGATGGGGTGATAGATTATATGCGTGTAGATTGTTGCTGCTTAGGCCCGGTATCCATCAAAGCGGAGAATAGAGAAGATGGGTTTTGAAAACCAAGCAAATATCGTCATTTAAGCGGAGAGATGTGGAAATGACGATATCAGATTAAGGTAAGGGCACTAGTAATTGACCATGTATTAGTAGTTGACCGTTTTGTATCAAATTTTAAATTATAAGCGTTTTGTTTGTTGTAGCTAATAAACAATTAATTTGTAAGTACCTGTTGCCATCTATTAACAACTGCCCCAAAACATCAGAACTGTAGCCCATTGTTTAATATTTAAAATTTAATATATTAATTAATATTTTTTATTAGCTACAACAAACAAAACGCTTATTATTCAACATTTCATACAAAACGGTCAAATGGTACATGGTGAATTACTAGTGCCCTTACCTTAGTATTCAAAACCCATCTCTTCTCTGCTTTAGTGGATACTGGACCTTATTCCATTTACTCTATAAAGACGAATGTTTGTAAGTTTGTATCTGTACCATTATGACGCTTTACCAGCCTAACATATCTGTAGTAAAACCGCGGGGTGTTAAATATACTAGCTGTTTATTTAATAAATAAGCCCATAGTATGCTCCCGTCCTAATAATGCGTCACGATTCCACCTGTCATGCCTATTAAGCCGTTTACGTTTTGTTTAACACGGACGCGCGCACGATTATTTCCTGTATATATGTGCTCAGCCAACAATTTGTATTTATTCTGTTTGTTATAGCATCAAGACTTATTTACACATAACATTGTCTATTTGTTACGACAAGAAACTTTTTTATTGATTGTGATTAACATGTCAAGAGATTTCTGACAGAAAATGAAAGACGCATAACTTCCTAGGTGGGATATCCTACTAATATTATAAACGCTAAAGTTCGTGAGTATGGATGTATGTTTGTTACTCTTTCACTGCGAATCCGTTGAACCAATATCGATGAAATTTGGCATAATTATTCCTTATACACTGGGGTAAATCAAATCAAAAACCTTTTATTAATAACGTCACAGAAATTTAACAAACAGTGAAGTAGATAGCAGTAAAGAAGAAGTAAAACATTAACATATAGGCTATAAAAATCCTGTTAATTTTTCAGGAAGGAATTCTTTCATATTTAAATAGGAAGATATTGAAACGCCAACTATTATCAATCTATCACGCTAAAAACAGCACGCAAACGAAGTTACGGGTAAAAGCTAGTTAAAAATCATTCTGTTTATATGCCCGTGATAAAATATTTTCTTAAACAAGCAGATGATCCCTATTATAGTTTTGTTATGTAACCTAATCAAAGGTTTAAAATAACAATTCAATTACATTAACAATATACGGTTTTTTAATATTCGTTGTAATGTCAATGAAACTTTCCCGCAATTTCCGCAATCGACCAGAGCGTTAGGATGTAATGACGTATAACTACGCTAGTAGTGATGGTAAAATAAGCTATCGATAAAATTAAACGTTAAAAAATATTTGATTAATACAGAATATTACCTATCTATAATATTACTTCCCCTAATGATAGAAGAAATTATAGTTATCTTTTGTTCATTGTCATCTTTATACCGTATGATTAACTGCTAAGAGTTATTGTTGTTTGTTTATTTGATTATTTGAACGCGCTAATCTCTGGAACTACTGGACCGATTTGTAAAAATTCTTGTAGTGTAACATAGTCTATTTATTGAGGCTATAGGCTATATAACATCACGCTTAAATTAATAGGAGAGGAGCAGCGATAAAAAATAGTACGAAAACGGCAACATTTAATGATGTCCTTGCGTGCGCTGAGTAAACGGTGAAAGTTATTTAAAAATAATGTATACCAAAATTGTTCCCCTCTAAAAGTTCTAAATAAAAGTCCGCGACAGCATACGTTATTAAACAACTATATTATGGTTTTAATCTTTTCACGCGGGTGGAGCCGCTGGAGAGTGCTAGTAATTTATATGGCAAAACAATGTTTGCCATGTCAACTAGATTTACTGTACAATATTTTCGATCGTATCAAAAATCAGATTTTACTGACTTTGATAAATAATTAATATTACAATCGTCTTCCTGCCCTTATCCCACACTAAGTGGAGTCGGCACAACATGTTATAAACATGTTGTCACATGATTTGGCTACGTATTTTGCGACCGGCCGCCTTCCTGACATCAACTTACCCTAGTCGTATTTTACGACACCTCGGTAAGAAATGAGGTTGGTCTATTCTACTTAACCAGATACCACACGGTGGGTCGACTTACCTTAGTCGCCTTTACGACACCTCGGTAAAAAATGAGGGCGGTCTATTCTACTCAGTCGGATACCACACGGCGGGTCGACTTACCTTAGTCGCCTTTTACGATATCTCGGTAAGAAATGAGGGTGGTACTATTCTATTCAGCCGTATACCACACGGCGTAAATAATTAATATTACCGTTTACCCAAAAAAAATTAACCGATCAGGGGTTTTCTATTTAAATATTGGTATGTAAGCTTACCTATAGTCTAATTGATCATAGATTTTCTTTGATCATCGACAAACTATCATCCATCAACACAACACTAGTGAGGGCGCGGCATATGGGCACCGTAATTGACAATTTCAGTTCAACTAATTGCCTTCACAAAGAGACCGTGACTGCTCACTTTCGTACGCCGAACACTTCGTAACACGTCTCAATTTATATTTAAAAAATAAATTTAAAAATATCTATCAATATTACCTTACTTATATTACCTTACTTTACGGTTTCAAAATACGTAGCAGCCGTAATGAGTGACCGATTAATTTAATGAAAGGATTACAGCAAAATTAAAAAAAAACTACTAAAATAGAAATTTTTTGTAGTTTTTAGTGCTATTTAACAGGGATAAAACGACGTTTTTTTAAAATGAAACCTAGTTAAATCAATTTATCGCCCCTAATCCCTCTACATACTAAGTTTCATGAAAATCATTGGAGCCGTTTCCGAAATTCAGAATATAGTATAATATATATATACAAGATCGGCTCATTTAAATATCAAAATTTGAGTATGAAAAAACCACAGTTCTGAAATTTGTTTCTACTCAGAAAACCAAATTAGTACGTAGGTAACCTTTTGATTACCTAACTTGATCATATTAAAACGCTTTTTTGCACAGTAACTGTTTACATATTTATACTTAATAACATTAAAACTTATTATGCTATATAATCTATCTACTCAAATATATTCTATGTCTCCACGATTTAAAATATATAGTTGTGTGACATTTGAATAAAAACGCGCACTTAAACACATAATTGCTATTAATATTTGGTAGGGCGGCCAGTATTTATTCAGCTTTAAGAGAAAGTCTATTTAAAGTTTATGGATAAGTGAACATTGAATAATCTGGGTATTAGTGTCTCTTAAAAAAAAAAAATTTCCTGCATTTTTATTATTCTTACACTTTATTGTTGATACTATTTAAATTTTTAAAGCCTTAAAAGAAATTAATTTATTATATTTTTTTTATGTAACAAAACTCGAGTTTGTGACCAGTAAAGGCAGCCTTTAAAATAGTCCTTCTTCCTAGGCGATGCTTTTATTAGTACATGCCGCCATTTTAAATATTTTTATAAAATGAAAATAAAACTACATGTACAGGTACATCAAAAATAAAGCCTAATCATGATATATACCTAGCTAAAACTTCTAGGGGTTACTTAAGTATAGATTAAAATTCAGTTATTTCTGTTTATTGAAAAATAAACTTCGATTTATAGAAATACTTCTAAAAGATTAGATATTGAATTTTTATAATCAGTCATGTCATTTTTACAGTATTAAACGGCACTGGAGTTTTATTCAAATGTTGTTGGTGGTTTTATTCAATATTTTCTGACTTAGAAACAGATATGACTATTTCAATAACACTGAGTGATTTATAAAATCAATATTATATGATCTAGCTATGCGCCTTAGAAATGTTTAGCTTAGACATCGTATATATACAACATAATGTCTTAAATAGGAAATTAGATGGATCACCAAATTTTCCATCAACGAGGTTCACATCTATTACTTTATTACCATCTGACCCTAAGACAAAATTCATGATCAACCCTTGTATCGTAACCAGACGTAGTAGGCCGCAAAGATGCTTAAATCCTATCCGCCACTGCCTCAAAAGTTATAATACAAGCTAGATGCCACACTAAATAGCATACTATGCACAACGTAAGAGTCCTACGAAATTTTTGAATTTAAACTATCAAATTTAAATTCAAATTCAAAATATTCTTTATTCAAATAAACTTGTAAACAAGTGCTTTTGAATTGTCAACTCTACTGCTGGTTCGGAAAGCTGTTCCTATCGAGAAGAGCCAGCAAGAAACTCGGCGGTTGCTCTTTTAAAAATATAATTCTTAATACTATTTACATTATGTCGTTACTGTCTTGTACAGGTTCAAAGAGAGCTATATCCACACATTCTTATCTTCTAAATAATCTTCAAGAGTATAGTAGGCTTTCTTTATCAGCCTCTTTTTAACAGTGTTAAATCAGTCTCTTATTAACAGTGTTAATCGTGAGTGTTATTCATAATTAATGTATAGATTCCGGCTATACTCACGTGTTATTTTATCGGATGAGCCCGACTAGTTTCAAGCCCATACGGGGCTCTTATTCATGAGCTCTTTACGCGGCGAGTTCCCGCCGCGATAACGCCGCGTAAAGAGCTCATGAATAAGAACCCCGGGCTCATCCGATAAAATAACACGTGAGTATAACCGGAATCTATACATTAGTCCTACGAAAGCCTAAACTCAATTACATAAATTATCTCAACTTAATCTTATCACATAAAACAATCATGTAGAACAAACTACATATAAAGTTGCATGGGTTGCGCGTAACAAGGCCAACAACAATAAAGACAGGCAGTAGAATGATATCGCTGACGTTATGTACGAACACCTTCCGTTTACAACAATGGCGGCTGAACAATAATGCTAGATAGATATATATCTACTACTTAGCAATATAAAATGGCGGATACGCGTACGATAATGGCAAATGTAACAGATTGGATAAAAAATTTAGCAAGTAATTATAATTTATTTATTTATTTATTTAAAAAGGCCATCAACAATATAAACACCATACATAGATACAACTACACAATGTACAACGATTATTATAATTAAGTGCTATATTAATTATAGATGGCAACAGCATGCGCAGATTGACAACAACTATATAAAGTGACAATGAACATAAACTACGTAATAAATTTGAGGAAAAAGAAGATCTATATATAACACTAGAAACATTTTTCTTTTCTTTTCCAGATAACTTAAACAACAAATTTTTCTAACAGTGTATGTTAACCTATCTGTGAAATCTGGTCAATAACTGGGTCTAATAATAAGAAAAGACATTCGCTAGAGCTAGCTCACAGTAATTACGTCAACGCCGTGTGGTTTCCGGCTGAATAGAATAGACCTCCTCTTTCTTACCGAGGTGTCGTAAAAGGCGACTAAGGTAAACCCGCCGTGTAGTATCCGGCTAAATAGAATAGACCTCCTCTTTCTTACCGAGGTGTCGTAAAAGGCTACTAAGGTAAGTTGACTCGCCGAGTGGTATCTTGCTGAATAGAATAGACCTCCCTCTTTCTTACCTAGGTGTCGTAAAAGTTGACTAAAGTAAGTTGACCCACTGTTTCTTCTCTTGACAGCATAATTTCACTAGACTCTAGTGAAAAACTATTGATCTCTGGTGACTAAAGCTTTTAAAAAGGTTAAATGTGCCATAGACGAAAAGCATGAGAAAATGGGCACAGCTACAATGACGTCATAGGCCTTAATGTGTCATTTAAATTAGCATCGTCTCAATTCGCACAACAGTTGTAACGGATGATAAATGCGGAGTGCGGACAGCACGTGCCACGTTTCAAAACCGTTTATTATATACTGGGGCGGCGATTGCTAATGTGTTACTTTGATATTGCCAACAAAGTTTACAAGTGAGAATATGTTATTATATCTGTATCTGTTATTACTACGCCGTGTGGTATCCGGCTGAATAGAATAGTACCACCCTCATTTCTTACTGAGGTGTCGTAAAAAGCGACTAAGGTAATTCGACCCGCCGTGTAGGATCCGGCTGAGTAGAATATACCAACCTCATTTCTTACCGAGGTGTCATAAAAGGCGACTAAGGTAAGTTGACCCACCGTGTGGTATCCGGTTTAGTAGAATAGACCAACCTCATTTCTTACCGAGGTGTCGTAAAATAGCACAGAGGTAGGTTGACGTCAGGCAGGCGGCCGGTCTTAAAAACGCAGTCAAATCATGTGACAGCACGTTTATAACATGTTGTGCCGACCACACTTAGAGTGGGATAAGGGCAGGAATGATGATATACTGGGGCGGCGATTGCTAATGTGTTACTTATATATTGCCTACAAAGTTTACAAGTGAGGATATATTATTATATCTCTACCTGTTATTACCATTGATACTTCTTTTGCAAGAGATCTTTTGTCTACATTCATGGTTTTGTCGATGGCGATGGTTCCAGAAAAAAAACTTTGTCCGAAACTCTTTCACAAACATTTGTATGGCTTTATTTTTCGTCATTATCATCCTCCTGCCCTTATCACACTCTAAATTGGGTCAGCACAACATGTTATAAACGTGTTGTCACATGATTTGGCTATGTATTTTACGACCAGCCGCCTGCCTGACGTCAACTTATCTTAATCATCTTTTACGACACCTCAGTAAAAAATAAGGGTGGTCTATTCTACTCAGACCGATACCACATGTATAATTACTATAATTACATAGAAATTATGCCATATATCAAATATAAAGTCATATGCCGTGTGGTATCCGGCTGAGTAGAATAGACTACCCTTATTTGTTACTGAAGTGTCGTAAAAGGCGACTAAGGTAAGTTGACCTATCTCATTTAACTTATGAGAGATAAAATAAAAAAAAAAAGAACCTGATCGATTTATGTACGTTATTAACATGAAAATATATGTGTTCTGGGGCTTGCGAACAACTTGTTATCATAGTATTAGCACCTTTGGCGACACACTTCAAATGGCCGTCTTCTGAATTGTAGTTTCTATTACATACCAGAAACAAATGTAGATTTACTTTATAATTTATTGAGAAAACAATTTTTAAATATCCAACGGTAATTAATGGTCTTGTTTTTTTACAAGTTATATATTACTTTCATCTGTATATATGTATGTTTGTTTCTGACTTATCTGAACTTAATTTTGACACACTTTGAAAGGAAAGAATTAATTTAAACTTTGTACACTTATCAAGAACTTCATAAATTTACTTACAATCAATAATATTCATAAGTCAAAATAAACACTTTAAAATTAAAAAAAACCGCTTATATAGTATATCGAACTAAAAAGCGAAAAATAATTCTTAATGTTAATAACATATATTCGATGTCGCTGATTTAAACTTAGACTCGCTCCTTAAGTTTCGGAAAACTGTCTGGATCTTTTTAGTTTTAGTTATGAACATTTTTTTTTCAATATTCTTGTCATTTTCATTTTTAATATTGTTGGTAGTGTTAAGTTTTTATGAATTTTTAGTTTGTTGTTTAGGCTGTTCATTTTTAAATAATTATTACACTTTTTATTACAGTTTTTATTTATATAAGTTACACAATGCATACATCATCATCATCCTCCTGCCCTTATTCCACTCTAACTGGGGTCGGCACAACATGTTAGAAACATGTTGTCGCATGGCTACGTTTTTTACCACCGGCCGCCTGCTTGACGTCAACTTACCTTAGTCGTATTTTACGACAACTCGGTAAGAAAGAGGGTGGTCTATTTTACTAAACCGGATACCACACGGTGGGTCAACTTACCCCAGTCGCCTTTTACGACACCTCGGTAAGAAATGAGGTTGTCTATTCTACTGAGCTGGATACGACACGGCGGGTCGACTTACCTTAGTCGCCTTTTACGACACCTTGGTAAGAAATAAGGGTGGTACTATTCTATTCAGCCGGATACCACACGGCGTAGTGTAAATAATAGTAAGGGAACCAAATAAATATAATAACGTTTACATAGTTACATTTCAAAGTAGAATTCAATATGTAATGTAATATTGTTGTGTATTACTGTAATCAAGAGATGTCAATTAAAAAACATCATTCCCTCACTTAAACATCGCTCGATGCAACCAGTTTGATGCATAATGTCTTGTTTGCCTCGATGTCTCAAACCGGCAGTTTTCATAATTTCTAGACTGCCTTCAAGCCTGACTTATGTTATCACTAACGTTACAAATAGAGCGTTTATATTAGTAATAATTTCTAGGAAACATTTTTTACATTTTTCTTGTTAAATTTTAGATAAACTAAAAAGTATGAACCACAGACGATACACATAGAAAATGAAGCCATAAGAAATAATTACATATTATATTGTTGCTCCTTTACTTCGTTGTTCTTTGATAGGATGTAGAATGTAACATTATCGAATTCTCTAGTATTTTTATTTAATGTGAAATTTTATTTCCATCAAATAATCTCTTGTTTAGGACGAGTGTTATATAGGTATGTGGATATGTGGAGGCTGAAAAACAGACGGGTGGATTGTGTGAAGTGTGACATGCATATAAAGGGAGCAGCGCCAGAGTTGACGAATAACAGGAGAGAATATTATTTATTAATAAGTAATTTATGATAATAGGTAAAATACTTTAAATTATTTAATTAAATTTTATTTCTTTAATTTAATTTAATTAAATAATGGAAGCGTAAAACATTTTGCGCCGACCCCACTTAGATTGGGATAAGAGCAGTAGAACGATGAATCCTTTGTTGAGTACATTGGGTATTTAAAAATAGTCTATTACGCAACGAGGTTGACAATAATCGAGTTTCAACCTGTAAGGGTTTCACACTCGCCTTATAATAATATTGCGATATCAAATTAATTTGGTCATTACTCTAAATCTCTTTTAACACGTTGCCGCGTCGCTCGCCGTCGACGCTCTTCTCAATTAAGTTAATACGACGTTCAGGTGGATTTTTAAAACGTATTTAATGGAATTTCCTTCCCCATTTTAGAATTAACAGATATAGCTTAAGATGCCGGTCACGAAAAGAGGTTTTAGAAATATTTTTTTGGCTTTGTTAGAATTTTTACAGTGCAAATTATATATCTTTGCCAATTTGCTAATACCATGAAGGAAAACAAATTTAATATTGATGTTTTGAGTAGCGATATCATTGCAATAGGAATTTCAATGCAACCCTTATAATGATCGATCTGAAGATTTGCAGGGTTGGCGAGTGAAATTTATTTCAGTATGTTTGTTTTGGTCGAACGCGGACGAAATTGCGGATAAAAGCTAGTAGGGAAATAACATAAATTTCAGTTAGGACTAGAAATGACAATAAACGTTTTTTAACTAAATTCATCAGTGCTTGAAGACCTAAGTTTTTTAGAGTTGCCAATGATTACTTATCAAACTTGGGAATGGAAAAGAAAGCTCAAAGTATTGACATATACCTATTATAAATTAAACACTTAAAATAAGCAATCATACGAACATTTCCCATAAATCATTAAACATACAGCAAATAGCGGTACATTGGTGTAAAATGATCAAATTATTCACGATTTATCGGAGCGGAT
Source organism: Morpho helenor (assembly GCA_029227775.1). Lineage (NCBI taxonomy): Eukaryota > Metazoa > Arthropoda > Insecta > Lepidoptera > Nymphalidae > Morpho > Morpho helenor. Next base: position 2,939,928 of record JARGCU010000019.1, on the reverse strand, counting down.
GGCTACCACATAAATATTTATTAAAATGGAAAAAAGTTACCGCCGAAGCGCATCGGGCGAGCGCATACCGTCGACGCGCATCGAAACTGCCGTGCATGCATGCAACTGCAACGCGATTATATATTTTGATTTTAACGAATTATTTAACGACTGTGTCCTTCAATCCAAGTTTAATGTGCCTAGCCTTTTGGTGTAAAGTGTTTTCATGAAAATGGAAAATATTTACGGTGTTATACGAACGTTTAGCAGGAAAACATTGAAACGGAAACAACAGGTAATTCGCAAATCAAAATTCAATACAACAAAGATAACATTCAAAGTTAGAGCAACAAAAAGGAAAAATATTCTCGGGAAAATTTAGTAGGCATAAAGAGTTTGAAAGATAGTTTATAGAATTAGGCGTTACTTTGCGCATATTATGGATCTATTATGGATACATAATAATAAAATTATTTTACTATAATCCGCGATGAAGTAAATAGAAAATGGACTCCCGTTATAACGGACTTTCTATCGCGGATTATAGCAAAATAATTTTATTATTTCTTTTCTTTAATATGTTAAAATTTACTAAAAGCTAAGATTAGGTCCAAGTAAACGCGACCTATCTCAGTACAATAAGATCTGCAGCTTTATTATTAGCCTTCCAAGTTTTTTAGAATTAGGTGTTTTGATAACAAATTAACTTATTATGACTTATTTATTTATATACAAATTTACATTATATTTTTTCAATATTTTCTATATAAAATCATCATCCTCCTGCCCTTATCCCACTCCAAGTGGGGTCAGCACATGTTATAAACATGCTGTCACATGATTCGGCTGCGTTTTTACGACCGGCCGCCTGCCTGACGTCAACTTACTCCAGTAATATTTTACGACACCTCCGTAAGAAAGATGGTGGTCTATTCTACTAAACCGGATACCACACGGTGGGTCAACTAACCTTAGTCGCCTTTTACGACTATTCGGTAAGAAATGAGGTTGGACTATTCTACTCAGCCGGATACCACACGGCGGGTCGACTTACCTTAGTCGCCTCTTACGACACCTCGGTAAGAAATGAGGGTGGACTATTCTACTTAGCCGGATACCACACGGCTATTTTCTATATAAAATAAATACAAAAAAAAACATTATAAAATATAAAACAATGTTGGCCAAGCCGAGAAAGTGGTGGTGGAGCTCCCAGTGGTTAAGCCTCCAGACTGAGGAACCTCCTCACAATTCGTGTCGTCTCAAGCAATACTGCCTTTTGTATCCTATGCATGATCCAACCACAAGTGAGAGCTTCTTGAGATGTTGGTCGAGTTGGTCGAGTTGGTCGAGGCTCTTCGCTAGTAGTCCGTTTACCGATACAACAATTGGAACAATTATTGTTGTATCAATATTCCTCATAGCGGTTATCTCATGAGCTAAGTCTAAATATTTACTTAATTTGTCCTTTTCAGCTCGTATGAGATTATCATCATGTGGGATAGTGATAGTAATATTAACAATAATTGTCCGACGCGCTGACCGATCCACTAAAACTATATCAGGTTTATTGGCAACAATGTACCTAATAGGATGGGCCACGAATAAAACTCCGAATACCATTTTATCGTATATTCTTCGCTCAACGTCAGTTACATGATATAATACCAAGCCCGATGTCCGACTCCAAAAAAGATGGCGCTAGCCCCCGTCAAATTGATGTTTAATCTCTAGTCTTACAATTCTCTGACGGATGTCACATGGGTTGAATACCCGTTTACAAGTGACATCCGGCACAGACTAACAATAATTTACCTAACATAATATACCTCAAATCAAATTAAATCAAAATAATCTTTATTCAAATAAGCTCTTTCAAGCACTTTTGAATTGTCAAGGATCAATATGATTAATGAAGCTACAACTGGTTCGGATTGTTGCTCTTACCGAGAAGAACCAGGAAGAAACTCTGCGATCTATCTTTTAACCTCGACCAAGATACCTCGTATCGGTAATAATGGATCGATCCCAGTAGAGCAAAGCACGATCATTTCCAAGAACTGGCGCTGGACTATATTTGTAATAGGGTACTTCCAAATTTAGTAGACTATATTGAAGAGCAAATTTCTTATTACTTCCGTAAAAATCTCATTTTAAAAGCTAGGCTGAACAAGAGAACACACCCGAAGCTTTAAAATATCTGTATAAATAATAACTACATTCATTACTAACAGTAATGTTGATCGTTGTTTTCATAATGCGAAAAACGATGAAATATGTGGGTTGATGATCAATTTATTTAAGATCATTACGCTTTCTTGAGCGACTCGCGGCAACGCCGCGTTAATGATACTTGCAAGTGCTTTTAAAGATACTTTTAAATAGAGCAATTTAAGATGTGATGGCTTAATGGTTTAGGCACATAATCTAATAACGGATTTGTGCTTGCATAGCACCATGTAGCAGCTCTGACTTATATCTCATGAATTATAGCATTATTGATATTAATCATGTTCAGAAAGAGCTGTGGTAGACCAGCGGTGAAATCGTAACCAATGACCTTTCATGTTTTTTGGTTCGCGCGGTACCATTACGCTATCACAGCTTTGCATTTGACAGCTCAAATTATGAGTTCAAATTATCTATTCCTATTTTCGTAGTTTTTTTAGTGCCAAAAAACAGGGACAAAAAGATATTTTTTTTAATTAAAACCTAGCTAGATCGATTTTTCTCCCCCAAGACGCCTACATGCTGAATTTCGGGTAAATCGTTGGAGCCGTTTCCGAGATTCAGAAAATATATTTATGTATATATACATAGCAAATTAGATTATATTATACATTATAGATTGAATTATTGGAAGACAACTTTGTGAAACTCCTATTTTTTGTTACAGATACAACCAAAACCCACCACAAACGGTGTCATCAACACTAGAGAAAAGATAATAGAGCGCGAATCTAGAGAAGTACGAGAATCGAGAGATTCCAGAGAATCCAGAGAGTCAAGGGAGTCAAGAGACTCGAGGGATTCTAGGGAGTCTCGAGAAATCAGAGATAGTAGGGAGTCAAGGGATGAATCAGAAGTGGAAATTCGCGATAGAAGAGGGCAGACAATATCGCCGGTGCCACGAGAGCGTGAAAGAGATAGGGAGCGAGATAGAGAAAGGGATAGGGAAACAAGGGAGGAAAGAAGAGAACAGTCAACTCCACAGCACGATGGCCGGCATCCGCTCCTTCAGTTCGCAGTTGACCATTTTAGACAAAGTCCTGAGTAAGTACTAATTGTTTTATAATTCACACCCGCATGATTGTGATATAACTACACATAATACTAGTAGTATTTGTGAATTCGTTCGCGTGAATTATAGTACATGTAGTTGCGAAGATATAAGGAGAATGTATAAATCTATTATAATAAACCTAATATAAAGAGTGGTATAGACGATACGACATAAATGAATTCACTGATTACTTTAATGTATAACTTTGACATAATTCAATCTTCCTATATCTAATTTTTAAAAGATAGTATTTTCGAACAAAATATATATGATTTAATTGAGGCTTTATTTATAATGGTTTATTGAACTGGAGCGGCGCGGTACTGAAGAAAACATTAAATAAATATTTAATAATAACACCTTTGTCACATTTCCTATGCTTATATATAGGACATGTCACTTTGTTCTTTGCGTATGGTAATAGATATATAAAAAATAAAATAACATTCTTGTTTACTCTCACTCGCATTTGTACCTTTTTGTTTTTAGGTCAAGGATAGGTCGTATATTATTTGAAATTACGTATAGGGTACGGTCATTGTTCTTTATAAACCGTGTTTCATTTTTAAATAACGTATTATAATTCCTGTCTAAAATACATCATTGAATTAACTAATTTTTATTTAGGGTGCTGAGCTGTGTAGATACTTAAAATATTAATGTAGTATGGTCGGTACCACCAGACTCTTGCACTTATAATATTACTATGGGTGAATAAACACAAGTCCTTTGAAGCCTTATTTAGATAAGCGTGTCGTATCTAAGCATTAGTTATATCAATTTTTATAACTGAAGTTTAATATGTGTCAAGACTACATTTTTTGCCTTTATTAAGCCCTTTTTTTCGTAGTATTACCTTTTTATCCTGTATTGCTATATTAATTTTATTGTATATGTCAAATTTTTAGTCGACCTAATTATTTATACTGACTGATTTATTCTTCTCTGATTATTTCATGGTGAAACGTCTAGATTAACACAAAGATTTCATGCGTGAAATTTTCCCAATGTATTATTCCAATAATACACAATTTTGCAATAAAGAAGGGTCAGTCACCTAGTTTAAACAGTCATAATCCATTGTTATATCATATTATGTGGCCACTGAGCATTGCATTGTTTGGTGTCGGAAAATTGCGTGCCCAATACACGCGGAATTATATTGCGCATGCTAAATATGAAAGCGGCCTTAAGTACATTAAGTAGTTTTACTTTACATATCTAAAGAACAGATTAGCATATGCGTTACGAACGTGTAAAACCAATACGTAAGGAAACGTTTGATTACGTGGGCGTAATAACTCGTAATATGGATCAGCTTGCTTTTGAAAAGATGAGGCGGGTCAGTAATAATTTTTAAAACAAAAGATAGTGGTGACATCTCTGACAAAACTTATGAACTATCTCATAAATTAGTATTTATTTAACACTTTTTGTACAACATCTTTCGGATATATTTTCGGACCTCGGAAACGGCTCCAACGATTTTACTGTAATTCAGCATGTAGGGGGGAGAAAAATTGATCAAGATAAGTTTTATTTAAAAAAAATGTCGTCTTATCACTGTTTTCGAGCTCTAAAATTTTTTTTGAAATACGTTGAATACAATTACAAATTTTCGCTGTCAAATGTAAAGTCATGGTAGTTCATTTGGGGAACGGGCGGTCTAGAGAGGTGAAAATACCTAGGATCGAGCCCCACCTGCCCTATTATTTTTCAATCCTTTTTCTTTTCAATTTTTTTTTTACATCATTTTAAAAATCACCCAGGTACTAAGTATATAATCGATCTAGATATCATTACTTAAAGGCAAATATAGTTTGCATTAATATCGGCAGTCAAGTAAACAACAATATCAAAAAATTTTACAATTTACACGGGCTGTAATTGAAAATCGCGTGCTCGATCCTACTCGGAGTTATCCGCAATGCGTGAATATGAAAGTTGCTATTAACTTTTACTGCAAATTCCGCGTATGTACGCCTTATATTAGTCTGCATTTCGTTTACCGTAGCTTATCTTTGATGGCGTTATTGATATCAAGCATTTTTTTAATTAACGAAAAATTAACTTAGGCCTCTTATTCACATACATTTTATCGCCGCGAAAAACAACAGAAAATACGCGACGCGAAAAAAGCTATAAAGGTCTTAGATCTGCCTGTTCGAATATATTGTATAATTTAATTTAATTTTAAATTTAATATAATTTAATTTAATAACAATTGAATTTCGAATTACCTAATTAGCATATAGACTAAACATGATATGTTTAGTAACGTTTTTTGTTTATGGTACTTAATGAAAAATCTATATTACAAATTTTTTTTAAATAGTATTATTTTATTACTTGGAAGTGCAGTTTGAACTCATTTGTAAATTTTGCAACTGACCTGTTAAAAAACTTTATAGTAACAAGCAAAAACATGAAACAAGTGCTGAACTTTTTAGTGGGTATTTTAGTAGGTCGCTTCAATAAAATGATTGGCTAACATTGGTTCACCATTATATAGAGTACTAGCAATTGCCAGCGGCTACGCCGTCGTGGAAAGATTAAAACCGTAATACAGTTTTTTGATAACCATAAAAATGGTTAAAGTGGGTTAACCTTAAATGCTAGACATATGCTGTCGTGGACTTTTATTTAGAACTTTTAGAGGGGAACCATTTTGTAATACATGATTTTTTAATAACTTTCACTGTTTACCCAGCGCACGCAAGGAAAGCTTTTAATTCTTCCGTTTTGGTAATATTTTTTATTACTGCTCCTCTCATATTCATCTTAGCGTGAAAATCTATAGCCTTCCTCGATAAATGGACTATCTTACACTCAAAATAATTTCAAATCGGTCCAGTACTTTCTGAGATTAACGCGTTCAAAGAAACAAACAAACTCTTCAGCTTTATATATTAGGATAGATTCAAAATTTTGCTTCTCGTTCAGTGCAATTCATAGCGGCTATTTAACATGATCTTCGTGACATGGAGACAAATTAACGGGTATTCTGTAAAATTTTATGACAAATAATTAACGATACAACGTCAAGACTATTCGGCCATTAATTATAATCTATATTGCTTACTTTAATTATTTAAACAACATACTAATTACTAGTCTGACGCAAAATTTTGCACACTAAATTTCGTAATACATATCGCTCATGCGCTGCAATAGTTGTAAAACTAAAAAATACGTGTTTTGGTCTAGGGATAGTAAATGTAGAAATACACAGTCTTTTTAACATCAATGCCGGAAAAACTCATAAATGGCGGTTTGTTTAAGCAAATTAAAAAACATTTTTATGCATTTTCCTTAGTAATTAAAACATTAAACCCATCATCCTCCTGCTCTTATCCCACTCTAAGTAGGGTCGGCACATGTTATAAACATGTTGTCATATTATTTGGCCACGTATTTAACGACCGGCCGCTTGCCTGATGTCAACGTACCTTAGTCGTTTTAATTCCGCCGTGTGGTATCCGGCTGAATAGAATAGACCACCCTCATTTATTACCGAGGTGTCGTAAAAGGCGACTAAGGTAAGTTGACCCACCGTGTGGTATCGACATGAGTAGCATAGACCACCCACTTTCTTACCGCGATGTCGTAAAATACGACTAAGGTAAGTTGTCGTTAGGCCGGCGGCCAGTCATAACATACGTAGCCAAATTATGTGACAATATATTTATAACATGTTGTGCCTACCCCACTTAGAGTGGGATAAAGACAGGAGGGCAATGATAAATTTTGTTAATGATCGCAATAAGGGAAGACAGAGTCCAGTTTTCCCTAATATACTTCCAAAAGTTATCAAATGCTTAAACTTAAACCTACGACTAATCGCGTACCTTTTAATCACGTCAAGCTAAATTAACAGTTCTAGTGTTTCTTAACATTGTTATGTGACGATAAAAAGCGTGTAACTTTGTGTATTTGCATTCAATAAACACTCTATTCTAGGAATCTAAACTACTTTAATTACAGTAATTATACTACTAGGGTTGCCTCACTTAAATTCCTTTTGTACATTATAACATTTCACTTATGGAAATTAACTAACAAATGAATACAAAGAGTAATTTTGATAAATAGAAGTACCTATGTATTAAACACGTTTAATTTTTATAAACAACATGCAATATTACAATCAATATTTTACATAATTTATAGAATTAGGCGTTACTTTGCGGAGGTACATAATACAAAGCTAATGAGGATATTATTTTGCTATAATCCGCAATAAAAGAAAATATATGTAATGCTAAATGTAGAGTGTACTATTCTCTTATCTCATACCTGATACATGCAGAATTTGTAAGAACTCATGCACTACCCGACAGCGATAACACAACAATACACAAGCACTGCACCCATTCACCACCACAATCTCAACAATTGTTTCGCCAGTAACCGTAGTATCGTCGTAGAATCGTCAATTATCAATATGATTAATGAAGCTACAACTGGTTCGGAATGTTGCTCTTACCTAGAAGAACCAAAAAGAAACTGGGCGATCTATCTTTTAAATATTTTCAATTTTACATTATTAAACCGCAGTCTTGTGTGAAGCTAAACATAGTTCATACATAAACTCGAAATTATGCTCTACTGATGCTCTAAACACTTTTGCATTTGTAATATTAATAATTGCAGATTTATTATTTAATATAAGTACTTACCTAGGTCATAATAAACAAATAATATTGATAAGAATCACAACTGAAGCCCCTATTATGAAATAAATTCTTAAGACGTTTTTATATTGGGCAACACCAAGCCACCAAAATGCACTAATTTCCACGGCATAAACCGTCTATTCACTGTTTGTTATTGTCTTACATGTAATATAGGTGAGTTAAACAAAGTTATATTTGACAATTACAGCATACGAATATTTATAAATATTCTGCAGATTCGAGCATGCTTATTTTAACGAGATTACTCTTGTACATTAACAAGTCTTATGATTTTTTTATTATACTAGTATCGAAGAGTCGCCGCCCGCGAGGCAATTAAATATGGAGTTTGTTGCGTTCTCTGTCGCACGTACGGGCCTAACGGTAGGCATAGTGATGCATTACTAACGTGTCGATGTTTTCTGAATATTTTTTAACTTCCGTTAAAAATGTTAGCACATTGTTAACAGCTACGCGCTTGTTAAACGCAATTAATTATTATTAAATAACACTTTCCAACTAATTATTAAATTAATGGCACTATAAATAAATATATGGGACACTTACACACACACACGGTCGTCTGTCCCCAAAGTAAGTAAATTAATACTTCTGTTAAGGGTGACAGACAACTTTTATTTTTATTTATTTTTATTATTTCTTACATATGACAAATAGGGCTTAACTGGTGAATATGTACATATATAATTTTGAAATATATACTTAAATACAAATATACATCGGGGCTCGAAAAAACAACAAATTGTTTATAGAAAATGTTGGCATTCGGGGGGAATCGAACTCACTACCCAATGCGCCGACGGGCTAGTGAACTATTAATGAATAGAGTATAAAAATTCAAATTCAAAATTAATTTTTTTTTATTCAAATAAACTTGTAAACAAGTGCTATTATATTGTCAATTCTACTGCTGGTTCGGAAAGCTATTCCTACCAAGAAGAGTCAGCAAGAAACTCGGCGGTTGCTCTTTTCAACATGATACTTATAACTGGTTACATTACGTCATTACTATCTTGTACAGGATCCGGACAGTAGGTATATCCACGCATTCTTATCGTCTAAATAATCCTCAACAGGATAGTAGGCTTTTTTGTTAAACTATCCGTACTTATTAACAATCAACCGCGCGCCAGCGTATTGTTCTTCATGCTTCTATGAATCGATAAGGAGTTATCGATAAGTGACGCACCGCACGCGACTGTCCCTAGCACACATATGTTTTATAGTACCGCGGGTGTCGATTCTTTGATACAACTATAGCTATTGTGCCTCAACGCCTACTTGCAATATTAAACTATAATTATTATAATTTATTCGAAAGTTAAATGTTATGAATTTGTGAGTGAGTGCGAAGTTATGGAATACAATTATAAATAAAGTTTATTTCATAATTTTTTTTAACCACTTTCTTTCGAAAACTATTATAATAAATGGTAATTAAATAACTTTACCATAATTGCTTCTAAGTTAACTGAATTATAATAGTGTAATTTGATGTAGATGTGGTAAGCAGATGTATGAGATTAAGATAAAATACATTTATGAAATAAGATTTGTTATATGAATAACAAATCAATAACAATAATATTTATAAAAAAAAAACATGATGATCTATAGTAGACTCGGCTGATTAATTTTTTATTGTATTTATATTTGAACAATGTATGAAATAAAAGAAAATTTCTAGAAAACCTTCCAGAAAAGTAAAAAGTTTGAACAGTACAAAACTTGAAATATACTTTTTATAATATCAAACAGCTCACGCCGTGTGATATCCAAATAGAATAGACCACCCCGGTAAGAAATGATGTGCGGGTGTCGTAAAATACGACTAAGGTAAATTGACGTCAGGCAGGCGGCCGGTCGTAAAATATGTAGCCTAATCATGTGACCAGTTTATAATATGTTGTGCCGACCCTACTTAGAGAGGTATAAGGATAGGGGAAGGAGGAATATCAAACATCTCGTTTTTACACAAATATTATTTATGTTACATCCATGTTTGAGCTTTAATTGTGACAAATTTCATTAATATTGGTCCAGCGGACTTTCAGTCAGATAGACTTTCACATTTATATGTATGGAGTATGGATTAAGATTCCCATGTCCGAATTGTAACGTTAAACGAAATAACAATTAATGGTTTTTTTTTGTTATACATAAACTTTACCCATGTACTTTACATAAACAATGGCTCAATAAAGAGTGCTTTCGAAAAAAGCACACAGCCCTAGCCAGTCAATCTGAGAACATCGTTCGCGCGGAACGCGTTGAGAGTTGTCGTGGGAGGTCGCACATAGAGCGGCCATGCCGTGTGCCGCCGCGGTTCGTCTTTCACTCAGAATGCAAGTATCTGTCACATTCAAATGACATTAATGTTCGTCTATATCAGGGCTTCTTAAACTTTTTTATATAGCGACCCCCTTCAAGCTTAGGAAATTTTAAACGACCCCCTCCTCCATATAATGAAATATATATTAACCGTAGATGTAGATGTAATATCGCACTATTTTACAATGTAAATAACAGTTTTGCATTGCCACTTTTTTCAAAAAATAGTTATAATAAAACTACAATAGTATTTTGTATGATTTTTATTTGTATTTATATTTGTACGTAGTGTGTATACTAATTTTAAAATTTTATTTATAATTGTTGTAAACTAACCAATCATAAATTTAATAAAATCTATTTAATTAAATTTAATGAAAAGGGGTAATGAAGGAACTTAGGAGAAGAAATATCAATAAATCTCTGTTAGAAAAGTTCTTTAAAGGACAGCTGCAGCCATGTAGTTGTATCAATGATGATTGAAAAGTATCAGATCTTTGCGACCCCCCTGGGGGTCGCGACCCACAGTTTAAGAAGCCCTGGTCTATATCAGGCAAACGTCGATAACCAATAAGCCTATATATGAGGGGATCAAAATCAAAAATAACTAAATCCTAAAGTCACAATCAAATTCAGCTAATTTTAAATATTTGTATTACAAATAATTGTAATATTTGTATAGTTTTTATATTTTATATATTAGTATAGTTTGCATCAATTATTGTTTGAAGTGATAAATAAATGTGCGTACCTGTAATTTAGAAACATATAGGAAAGATGTATTGAATGTTAAAATTAGTTTCGAAAGTATATGTATATGATTTCTAGTTGGTAAGCCTTATAAATAAATAAATAAATTACAGTTTGCAGGAAACGTAAAGATTGATATTGATTAAATCTGTGTTTAATATTTTTTATTTGTCGATACTCCAAGAATTAAACACATAAAACAAAATTTTCATTTTACTCAATTTTAATTATTTTGGATATAGCTAGGTTTAATTATAACCCCCTCATATGTATATGCTAATTTTATTATTTGTGTCAATCCCGAGTGAATGTGTTTAAGAAACTTGTGATGTCTGTCATGTGTACGTTAGTAGCGCTTGTGAGAACATGTGTTGCTATAAGAAATTGAATTATGTATCTTTATTTTCGTCAAAACGATCCTAATCTTACAGAGGACTCAACAAAAAATATAAATATTGCCAACAATTCTTTCATAATTGTTCAAGTATAAAGTGGTATTAACTACTCCAGACAAAAACTTTATTATTACGCATTTTATTATTTTAATGTAAAATAGTTACGAAGATCTTATTGTCAGAAATTCATTTTAGGTAGTGAATTTCAATTTAATTATTACTAACGACATAAAACAGTGGTTACAGGTAAATAATTGTTATTTAGGTTGTAGGGTTTAAGAAAGTAATATTGTTATGCATACCAAAATAATGGCAGTATCTAATATTTAAATTTTAAAAAAACAACCGCTAGATGCGTTATGCAGTTGTCAGTTTCCAATGGTGTGTACAGACAATAAATAATACTAAAGATAATAATCAAAATTAGTATACATTGCACATTATTTAAATTACCCGGATAATGTTTCATTCATTAAATTTATTAAATCTAATTGATCCTTCAATAAATCTAGTCGATACTTGACGATTCAAAAGTGCTTACTAGAATAAAGATTATTTAGATTTGATTTCAGCATACATACATACAACCATTCTCTTACCCTTATCCCACTCTAAGTGGGGTCGGCACAATATGTCTTCCTCTTCCATTCTCCTCTATCATTCGTCAAGTCTGGTGCCACTCCTTTAATATGCATTGAGATTTGATGTCAGCATTTGAGAAATATTCAGAATGTTTGTAAATATAATCTATTTTGTAAATCCAAATAATATGTTGGTATTTTCTTTTATATGCCTTGAAAAGTGTTGAAAATTTGAACGTTGAAAGGTCACGTTACACGGTTTTTCGATTTCTAATTTTAATATTATAATAACAATGATTTTCTGTTAAGTATTGCTCATTAGAGATGCAATATTACGCAATTTTTCACACTCCAGAAGTGGGAGGCACTTGAGCTGCTGTGTGCTGTGGATCAAGTGGGTGGCATCGTTAACAATCCACTTTCAATACCATCATACTTACAACTCATTACCATCAGAAACCCTTGATTTAACAATGCAAGGCAGTCAACACCTAGTTTAGCATTGTGCCTGTTTTAACAGTTAAAAAGCTATGCGATTTAATCAAAATTTTGTACAAACAACTAGAGAATATTGCAACCAATAAAAAATGCTATCCGCATAGGTACATAGAGGCTAATCCAGAAAGCCTGATACTGTTGAGGATTACTTAAAAGATAAGAATGTGTGGATATAGCTCTCTTTGAACCTGTAAAAGACAGTAACGACTTAATCTAAATAGCATTAAGAATTATATTTTTAAAAGAGCAACCGCCGAGTTTCTTGCTGGCTTTTCTCGGTAGGAACAGCTTTCCGAACCAGCAGTAGAGTTGACGATTCAAAAGCACTCGTTTACAAGTTTACGTGAATAAAGAATAATTTGAATTTGTAATAGTAATTATTATATCAAAATACATGTAAAACAAAAGTGATTAGTAAAATGTTGCTAGTACTAAAATTTTAATAATTCCTTATAATAATTTTATGCACTTTATTATACTTACCGATATTCAATAGATAGGTAGTAGGAAACTAACCTAATGAGGTTATTTTTGAACTCTACTGTTTTTATAATACCAGGTTAATTAAGATGAAATTCAGCATGTAGGGGTTTTGGGGGGGAAAATTCGATCTAGCTAAGTTTCATTTTAATAAAATGTCTTCTTATCGGTGTTTTCGGGAAAATGCTATAATTTACGTGGAATATAATAGTCAATTTTCGCTGTCAAACATAAAGTTATAGTAGCTCATTTGGGGAACGGGCGGTCTAGAGAAGTGAGAATACCTAGGTTCGATCCCCACCTGCATAGCTATTTAAAAAATATATATTTAATTTTTTTACTACTTTTTTTATCTTTAAACTAGAACAATATCTGAAATCATTGTCAAATTTTTACAGGCATTAGAATATTATTTGTAATCGTATGTACGCTGTTATAGATATCACTTATGGTTCGCTCTAGATGCATATAACCGTTCAATAAGCTAGCAAATATTGGCAAACGAAAAACTAGATTTAACTTCCGCCATATAAGGAAACAGAAAACGGATCTTTCGCCAACACTTCATTAATAAATTACCGTTTTACAGAAAGCAATTTTAATATTTGGTATACAATTCTAAATCCATAATTTATTGGTTTGTAGTCACGTTATTATTTTATTTAAATCTGATAATTATTTCTTGCTTTTATTATTTCACTCACAAAAATAATTATGCGGTGTGGCATCCGGCTGAGTAGAATAAACCACCCTCTTTTCTTACCGAGGTGTCGTAAAAGGCGACTAAGTTAAGTTGACCTGCCGTGTGGTATCCGGCTGAGTAGAATAGACCACGTAGAATATTTATTTTTATGTTTTCTTTGAGAAACGGCAATATCATAAATCACACATCTTGTAATTTCGCGAAAACATGATTAAATTATTTGCAAATATTCATATTGACACAATTTAACATACAGTGTCGCCGGCAATACTTATAAATAAGTGAGAAACTCAGAATAGCAGTGAAAGATGTAAACAACAACTTGTATCTATGTTAGCCGGAATAGGAACGAATCGAATCAAAAGACTGACAAAGAATCGATGAAGTACTCGAGTTATCATCCTGCACCAAAAGATACCGTCTTGGTACACCCTTCCCTTAGCAGGAGTTGAAACACTTTCCTCTGGGAGAAAGTAACTGTAAATGGCACAAGATAGTCTAATGTAAGCTGTGGAATGATTTACCAGTATCAATCCGCAAATCTCTTTCGGTATTTAAGTTGCAGACTAGAAAATATTTATCTTAAGTAATTATATACTAGTAGCATCTTTTCATCTATTTATTTTACCAAAATTAATAGATTTAATAGTTAAATTTATATAAACTTTTTCTTTTTCTCTATATAACCCGTAATCTCTTTCTTCTTCAATTCTTGTCATTTTCCTTCTATTACTCAAAGGTTGACTGGAAGAGATCCCTTTTAGGGACAAGTCCGCCTTTATACATGTGCTTTTTTGAATTTTTGTTTTTCTTTTCTAAATATATGTATAAAAAGAAATAATGATAATAATAATAATAAACAAATATGTATAATAAATCCATGAATGCGTTTATATGCCGTCATGGTCTACGTATTAGGCTTTAACTCTAGTCCTCCGCTCCAAATTAGAGAGAAGGCCTTTGTCCAATAGTGGGTAAATAACAGGCAGTACTTTAAATGAAGGAAAACATCATTAATCTTTAAGAATCCAGATATATTGGTAGTCTGCTATAAGAGAAGTAGCAGCATTAGACCATCAACGTCAAAGCTGTTATAGTGTAAGAACTGAACTAAAATTTTAAAATATGTCTAATAGAAATTTGCAATTTATCGTTCGCTTTTTTGTAAATATATTTATATGCGTAAGCTACCAATCCGCATTGGAGCAGCGTGGTAGGTCTTAGTAGGCCTATACCCAGCAGTGGGATAGTTACAGGCCGATACTACTTTTAAACGTAATTACAAATATTTATAGTTCACACATTTTCCTCGCTGCCACACTACGAAGTACTTTTATAAGTGAACAATTTGTTGACTACTTTTTTTGATGTATGGTCATGTTAAAAGATTAATAGGTTACATTATTGTATCTAAACGATAAACAAAAGATATGTTATGATGAAATGTCAAAATAGTAAATCAAAATGCATTTTAAATACTCAATATAAATATATGTTGTGACTGAGATTAAATTGCTAGTTGATTGCTATTGATCGTAAATTATTATGTTTCTGTTTCGTGTAAAAGATTGTTATTGAAGAAGCTATAAATCAATTTAAAAAAGAACATTACAAAAGCTGAATATAAGTAACGAGCAAGGCGTTACGTTGGTGCCTATAAATAATAATGCATTTAAATGCAAAGTTATTCGTGACTCCTTACCGTTTGGATACTTTCGCTGATTGGCGCGAACTGCGTTCAGTATCGTATCAACGGTCAAAACAAAATGTCGGTTCAATCTGACGAGCAGAACGACATGTCGGGCGATAGTTTGTCCGAGTCGGACACCGGTGACAGTGATGAGATCAACAAATATCTGTGAGGTTCTTTATAATGTGCATTAGCGATCGTTAAATATTGGTGGTCTTTTATAGTGTCGCGATTGTTTTTAAATGCAATTTTTGTATAGATTTAGCAAGTTGTATTTCTTTATAGGTTTTTTTAGTGCATTACTCAACGCGTTTTCTCATTTGAAATAAAAATCCTTGAATCATGAAATACACCTAAATAGTTATTACTTATTATACATGTTTAAAATATAACATTGATAACTTGTATTCCACGAAAGTTGCTCGTATTAATTTAAATAAACCTCACGAGTTTAAGATAACAAAGAGCACTTTCTTTTTAAATTTAATATATCCATTGTTTAACATATAAGTTTGGTTTATAAATCTATGTAAATACGATTATAATTTATGTCTGTGATGTATAAAAAATTGCATTAGAAAACTTAACAGGTATGTAGTGATTTAAAATAGATATTTATTTGGAATCGTACGAGTTTATTTTTATGCTACTATACTATAATTAGGCATTGCTTTGCTTTGCTAACATTAGAAGTAGCACCAACCGTGTTCATAGGTACCTTACTTATGCAGGATTCGTAAATCACATGCATATGAACCAGCAACGCCAACACCGCACCACTCTACTAAAACTGCACACATTCACTACCACAATATCAACAATCGGTTTGTCCCGAAACCGATGCATTATTAGGAGATAGACTTTACGACAAAATCGCTAAGCGATCTAGTTTTAGTTTCTTTTATCGCTGAGTTTTTTAACTTTTATACTAAAATTATTATTATTATATTGCTTTTGTTTATGCTATTTTAGTGATTGAAAATAGAATGACATTTTTAATATTGTCAATTATATCAATGGAATTAATGATTGATGATTATTTGACTAGCCCGTTAACGCAGTAGGCAGTTACTGCCTTAAGGTCCTCGGGTCGCGGGTTCGATTCCCGCCGAGGGTCAACATTTTCTAAAAATAATTTGTTTGGTTCTTCAAGTCTGGTTGTATTTTGTATACATTTAAAGTTATATAAGTATATATTAACCTGTTTTTTGTCACCCCTAACACAAGTATTAAGTTACTTATTGCGGGGACGAACAACTGTGTGTGTAAGTGTTCCATATATTTATTTGAAATATCCCACTCTATATTCGAACAATAACAGTTCTTATACATAAAATACAACTCTCGTTTCAAAATAATTTTAATAAAGAACCATTCAATAGTGCATTTGTAATGCATTGCCAGTAAAACCGGCTGTGAAAATGTCTCTATCAGGAGACTTTCAATATATTACCTAGTTCTTCGTAACTCTGTTATAAACAAAGCCGGGTGTGAAATGTTATTGTACACACGGCGGGTCAACATACCTTAGTCGCCTTTTACGACATTCGGTAAATTAAAATTCAAATTCAAAATATTCTTTATTCAAATAAACTTGTAAACAAGTGCTTTTGAATCGTCAACTCTACTGCTGGTTCGGAAAGCTGTTCCTACCGAGAAGAGCCAGCAAGAAACTCGGCGGTTGCTCTTTTAAAAATATAATTCTAAATACTATTTACATTAAGTCGTTACTGTCTTGTACAGGTTCAAAGAGAGCTATATTCACACATTCTTATCTTCTAAATAATCTTCAAGAGTATAGTAGGCTTTCTGTATCAGCCTCTTTTTAACAGTGTTTTTAAACTGATGTAATGGCAAAGCTGAAATTGATTGGTAAGAAATGAGGGTAGTCTATTCTATTCAGCCGGATACCACACTGCGAATTTATATTTGTAATTATTTACGATATATACATACCACACCTACACCTCAAAGGCGTCGCGGCCATGGCGCCAGGAATGCGCCACTATGTCCAACTGGGTGGGGACATAATCCATGACCTTTTAATTTATAGCTCCGTTCTCTTGGTCGCTCAGCGATTAGGCATAGATTATTTGCTCGAAACATTACCATAATTAATACCTAAGCAAATTTGTGCTGTGTGTTATCCAGCTGAGTAGAATAGAATAGAATTACCCTCATTTCTTACTGAGGTGTCGTAAAAGGCCACTAAGATAAGTTGACCTAAAGTACGACTAAGGCAAGTAGACGTCAGGCAGGCGGCCAGTCGTAAAATAACTAGCTAAAACATGTAACAACATGTTTAAAACATGTTGTGCCGACCCCACTTAGTGTGGGGATAAGGGCAAGAGAATGATGAATACCTAAGCAAATTCTAATAATGAATCTGAAATCTAAGATTACGAAAGCTATGATAGGCCAGTGGTAAGACCGTACGGCTCTTTGGAGGGGATCACGGGTTCAATCGGGTTAAAAAAAAAACATTAGTTTCAACAGAAAATCTCATTGGATTTTCTGTTGAAACGAATGTGTCTAATTGATAATCGCAATTTATCACTCGCTTAATATCTCTGGAGAATCTGGGGATATGTGTCACCTACTAATCCGCATTGGAACAGCGTTGTGGGTCTTAGCCCCAACCCTACTCTCTAAAAGTAGAGAGGAGACTTCTGCCCAGCAGTGGGATAGTATCAGGCAGTTACTTTTTACAAGGTTACAGGTTGACCTTTGTTTTCAATATTTCGGTATTTGTTAAATGTTTATTATCTTTTTCTTGAAATATTAGCCAAATTCTAAATATTAACTTAGTACCTAGTTTTTGTATTAAAAAATCTTTGACACGGCACTTTATTTAGTAGATAGATATAGTGTAAATATTAAACTTTATATAATATACACTATATTTGGATCTAAATTTTATCAAAATAGTTACGTTATTTTTATATAACGGAACATTTCTCGAGATCCCCAGGATAACTCAATGTAAAACGCTAGGAATTGTATACCTAACTTGTAGAGAAAACTCGAATGTGCTTGCTTGAAATTCGAGCCTGTTAAGCTTTTACTATTGAACTAGCTAAACGATTTATGAGGCTATGTTACATAGAAAGCACAATAAATCGATGCGGGTGAGAATCGATATAAATTTTCCTGAAATTGAAAGATCGAATGATACAAATTTTAAATCGCCAATTCTAATAATTCAATTTTAAAACACCGTTTCCAATAATTCAATTTTAGAACATCGTTTCCAATAATTCAAATTTTAAATCACCTATTCCGATAATTAACATTATAAATCACCATATTCGTTTATTAAAATTGTAAATCATCGATACGAATAATTCAAATTAAATTATCGATTCCAATAATTCAAATTTTAGATCATCGATTCCGATAATATAATATGTATAATGATATAATATAATATAATATTTGCACAATATGATATAATATTTGCATGTCAGCTAAATGACTAAACGTGTTTTTACTATTACTATTTTATTACACTTTAGTTACCATGTTTTTTGCAAATAAAGTAATTTGAATTTTGAATTTGACAATTCGAAATTTAAATCGGCGATTCTGATAATTCAGATAAGTGAATGTAATGTCAACAGGTAATTATTATTTTACTATGAATTTTATATTACCATGAAAAACTTAAAAATCAAACGGTAACGTTGCCCGTGGAATAATAATATCTTAATTACTTTTACTTTAACTTCACTTCATGTTTATAACACAAATCCATTTACACTACACAGTGTTAGAATAACGAGTTGAAAAGCAGTTAACACACTTCCGCCATTCGAATGTTTTAAACGACAATCGTTATGCCTAATAAATGCGAAATGTCAACACATTACATACGGACAGCAACAAAAGCCGTAACAACTGCATACTAACACCACTAAATGTGTCATCAACGAAAATAACTTATTTTACATTAATATTAATGCGGATAACCGAAATAAAACAATAATAATCATATTATTATAAAATCTTGATAATGTTGTTAAATACACGTAATTTTGTCACATCTTAAATAATTGAAATAAAAAACGGCATCCCTATTACGCTATTATTTTTTCACTAGCAATTTTACAGTTCGCCATACAGCTCAAAATTTATAATTTACATAAACTATATCGTAAATTTTAATTTTTAAATGTCTAACTTTAAATAAGCTATCGGCAAAAAATCTAGTAAATTTATGAAAGACAAGATTTATAAAACCATTTTTTAAATTTTAAATAAAATAATACTAACAGATGTGAAAGATTCGTTCTTAAAACGTATGTATTTTATACCCATCAAATATTTTATAACTGATTTCATATTTATCATCATTCTCCTACCCTTATCCCACTCCAAGTGGGGTCGGCACAATATATCTTCTTCTTCCATTCTCCTCTATCATTCATCAACTCTGCTGCCACTCCTCTAACATACATATCATTTTTCACGCAATCCATCCATCTTTTTTTTTGGCTCCCCCTAGTCATACATCCATCCACATTCATATTTAAAACTCTTTTGGTCACATGATTTTCATCCCTCCTCATTACATGACGATACCAACTTAGTCTCGCACTTCTCATCTTTTCTGTAATGGGCGCAACTTTCAGACTTCCCCTAATATACTCATTGCGTATTCTATCAAGTTTTGTCACACCACACATCCCCCTAAACATTCTCATCTCATTCGCATGCATATTTCTTTCATCCTTTTCTTTTATTTCCCAACATTCTGATCCATACATTACGACAGGTCTTACATATTTATATCTTTTAAAAATATACTTTTAAATTCTATATCATGTGTCAATAATATCAATCAAAATAAATATTAAAATAGTGTCCAAATATTAAAAACTCTTATTTCGTTTCTATCCGTATTTATATTGCACCGGCGGCTCATTTTAATTGTCGTGAATAAACACGACACGGTAAATGGTAATTGTTCAAAACACTCACGACATGTACCCACAATACATAATCGCTATGTTGAAATGCGGAAACGTATCGAATCATCGACATTAATTCGGCGGATGTTACCATTTGAATTAATTAAATATTAAAAGAAATAATCAGTGCCATCGCAATCTTCCGTAAGCAAGCACAATTTTAAACAGGCAAAATATTTTCGCATAATGCCAAAATAAATAAGGTAGAACCCTGCAGCTGTTTAAATTTCGTCTCCCCATTAGGTCTATCTACTATACTGCGTCCATCATATTATCAGTCTTTTGACAGCTCACGCTCATTAAGTTTTGTATTGCTTACGTACAAATATCATACAAATAATATTTGTACTTTATGGATGGGTACCGCCCACTTAGTGATGTCACACATAATGGGTTACTACGATTATGCCACAGATTAAAAATAATCGGTAGAAATCGATGTTACGAGTATTAAAAGACATTTAATAACATTATATAAAGTTTTACTTTCTTCTTAGTTAATACATGAATACAAATAAAACAATCAGGATATTTTAATTTATTTTATTAGCACGAGTCGTCGGAATGATAATCAACACTAGACTCCTCCGATGAGGAGTCTTCAGTAGCAGTTATTATTAGCTCTTGTGTAGATAATATATTATCAAACGCAATATCACGTTCCCAATCAGAGAATATTACTCTTTTAGTTCTTTCCACCACACTTGCCCAGTTCTCGGCCGTTACGTGGGTGCAAGCATTTTTTAGCAATTGCAACATTTTATTCGCTGTAAATGGGGGGCTTGTATTGCATCTCGCAGCATGCCCTTTTACTTGTGCCCATATAAGTTCTATTGCGTTGTACTGGCAGTGGTATGGAGGAATCCGAAGAACAGTATGGCCATATTCTGCTGCCATTTCATTGATTACATAGCGTTTTGCTCTCTTTTTGGTTTTTAATATTTTTATTAATTCAACTTTTAACATTGAGTCGTCCACATTTTCTCCATTGTCCCGAAGCCAATTAATTATTTCATGCTTTTTATTAGCCTGTGTTGGCATTTTGTCAATTTGACGGGAGTGGTAGGGCGCATTATCAATAAAAATTATTGATGGTTCTTCCAATGAAATGAGCATTTTTTTGAACCACTCTTCATACACATTTGCATTCATCTCTTCGTGGTAGTCATTTGATTTCTTCGATTTAAATGCCAACAGTGCGTCTTGTACAAATCCTTTTGCTGTACCTGCATGGCAAATGATTAGGCGCTCACCTTTTCCCATTGGTACTGAGGAAGTGGAATCAGCAGTATCATCAGTCCAGAAACGAGATAGTGTGTGGTTAGCGTTGAGCCATGTTTCATCCGTGAAAACAATATTTGCCCAATCTTGAATTTTCTTTGCCTCTCTTAAAAAATCACAACGTGCTATAGCTATATCTGTGCGTTCCATTAATAATTTTCTTTTATTTAACTTTTTATATGAAAAGCCAATTGTGTTCAAAACTTTGACCAAAGAAGATTTTTCACCATGAAATAGGCCACTTCTTTTCAAAGAAACAATAAGTTTTCTCAAAGTTGGAATTTCTTTTCTCAAGTAGTAATCTAGTTTACGTAGGTTATCATTAATCGAATTACTTAGGTACGTAATTCGATTAATGATAGTAGGTACTATAATCGGAATGGTATCGCATACGAGAATCTTTAGGACATCACTATCGTCAATCTGTCAAAAGATGGTTAATATAATGGACAGTGTATAATATCATTCAAACCAATCAATACTAAAACAAGGTCTTATAATATCTATAAATGTGTAATGCAACTGGGAAATATCTATGAATATTATTTTCTATATTTAAATATTATCTATATCATTCTGAATGCTGCCTCAATAAACTCATATATTTGAGCTATCCAGTTGGCTACCTAGGAAAATAAATACACATAACCAAACCTACTATTTACAATTATACTTCAAAAGAAAAAACCAAAGTTGTTGGTACAAATGTATTATTTGAAGAATACATACTTATATCGGAAATGTAGTCACTTCACAAAAGTAAAAGATGATGACACGCTAATTCCTAGCAGTACACGATTATAAGGTTTTTAATCGATTGCCAAGAACCAAGGTGATAACGCAAAATATGACATTGGAAAGTTGGTTATTTAACATTGTTTATACTAACCTCTTGTCAGTCTTGGATACTTATTTCACTTTTATTTGTATTTACCGAATTGTTATCGCGAAAGTTTATTAATAACTTGACCGAATATTGTACTTTTATTTAGCCTTAAATAAAATTGAATATTTTAATATAATAAAACTTGATGAAAATTAGTATTATATTCGATGTTTGTATTCTTTATTGGATATTTTTTTTAAGCGAAAACATTGTTACCATCTACATGCAATAGCCTACCCTCTCCTTTGGAGAGAGAGAGATCTACCACGCTGACATTGACAGATCACGAATATTAGAGATAAATGAGCTTACACACGATGTTTTCCTTTACAGAAAACCTTCATTTATTTTAAACTGTAAATATTAATGAAGGATAAAGATTTTTATAAAAGAAACTCATTTCTACCTATAGGTTTGCACTGTCGAACTTTTCGATCTATTTTGTATATAGGACTTGTGTTTTACACAAGTTCCTTCAAAGGTTTGAACCGCACCCCCTTAGTAAGATTTACTCACCCTAAACGTTCGGAAATTAATTTATTGCCAAACTACCATTAATTATAATACCACTTATTGTCATATTATACTAGTGTTAACGACGATCAATGGGATATCGTATAAGGCTTAATTCTTGAATAGTCATTAATAATATTAAGTTTTGCTTTTACATTCACTCTCTTCATATTTGTGGTAAGGTAAACTTTATGTGGGATTTACTCATGCAAAGCTGAAATAATATTAATGTAATTTAGCACAATTAAGGCCTATATGTAGGATAGATCCAGTTTCTCCTTCAGCAACGTAAAAAAATATATAATTAAGACTATTTGAAGGCCAAGTTGACTCAAGCTGATATATGTGCCTATTTTAATATTCAATATTCATGTCATCTCGTAATATAAATAATTCGCACGATTGATCTAACACATTTTCTTTTCTTACGGAATTTATACTTTCACGAGAAAGTTCTACTAAATCATATCATCATGATTTAGTTATTTTTAATCTCTTACTCTCATGGAGGTTAAGAAAATTTAATAACCTGTTAAATATAGTCGAGACGAAGTAAAACAAGCAGTTTTTGTTAGTCGTGTGATCTAATAGTAACACCGTATATTTATTATGTTAATTATGCAACCATGACGAAAAGCATTGACTAAAATCCATAATTATGCTCAAAATCACAGAATAAACTAGATTTTTGTTTCCTCATTGATATAAATTTGTCGGAATCGAAATATTTAAATGTAATTTTTAGCTTCTTTAATTGTTCCGTTGCGGCGAAAACGGGATTTAGATGCTTTGAAATTGTGTGAATTTCGAATGTGAGTCCGATGAATTTACTTTTTTCTTTTTTTTTTCAAAAGGTTACTAGAAATTCGGGATACAAATTCCTCGTAAACTTGTTAACCCCTCCAGCTTAGCTAAATGCTTGTGATAGGAGTGGTATCACGTCGGTAGTTTAATGGCCGGGATTCGAACCCACAACCTCTCTTTCTCAAATCCGTTACCCTAACCATTCTGTTACCGCCGCTTCAAGCACTGAGATTAGAGAGACTGACATCGACAGTAGAGTGACATGTTTTGTATTTTACAGATTAGAAATACTAAAAGCCGACTCTTCGCTTAAGAGCAAAGCGAAGCGCAACGAATGGACTTGGAAGGCACAGACAGACGTGGTAAAATGGCAGGCAACGCCACTGCGCGCTCCTCTCCTGAGGCTGCCGGCAGCGTTGGCCCCACCAGCTCTGGAGTGCTTCACGTGCATACGAGCATATTGTGGAGACCTACAGCCTGCCGAGAGGGCTATGCATCAGGATATGACCGAAGTGAAATGCGTTTACACCGTCCTTATGGTAAGGAGCTGAACAAAACGTAAAAATGTGATAGCCCAACGGAGAGACTATGTTACTTTTACCAGGGCATCACGAATTCAAACTCAACGCAGGTACCCATAAGAATTTCTCACAAAAATTGCGTACTTTATGTGTATTTGTGATTTATCACATGCTTTTTGGTAAAGGGTATCATTGTGAGGAAATCTGTGTATCTCTGGAGAATTGCTGCGATGAGTTAAACTTACAAATCCGGATTGAAGCAGCGTGATAGGTCTAAGCTTTTGAAAAAATAATAATTTTGTTTCTTCACAGAAGAGTGTGAATTAATTGTGCATTAATTGCAAATATCAATTAGACACTTGGTGCCTGTGTGGTATGTGTAAATAGATTCATTGGTGCTGCCTGGATTTTGATCCTCTGACCCTCTCGAAACAGCTACACAGTTTGACCATTTGGCTATCACAGCTTTTACATTTCCCAATAGTCAATTTAAATATTTATCTTTCTAGTCACTTCTCTGCCAAATGAAACTGACCACATTATACATTGTATGGACCTCCCCAAGTAACGCCTAATTCTATAAATTATCTTACAGCATTAGTTATACTGATAATTTATATTTTCCCAGCACTGTCACTCAGTGCCCGAGCTACGAGACGAAGTCTACTGCCAACTGATGAAGCAGACTACATCGAACCGATCGGCCACACAGGACTCCTGCCAACGCGCCTGGAGGCTCATGTCCATTCTTGCAGCGTACTTCATCTGTTCAGAGACGCTCAGGTATTAAACTTCGTATTATTTAATCCTCTACAGAGGTTGACAGGCTCAAGGCTGCTAAATTTAACCTTTATAACATTTTCACATCTTTTCGATCGTATTTCAGATTGCACTATAATTTAATCAAACTGGGTCTTACCAAAAAACCCACAGCATAACTAAGCATAGAATACATCGATACCAAATATTTATAATTTAATTTGCAGTATTCCCCCTGATTCAATCTGAAAACGATTTTCATTTTAAATTTTAAATTAGTTTCCTATTTAAAGCAAGTGCTTGAAGGACGTTTAGGTTACATTAATTTTCTTCCTCGCCCTGGCGTCATTACATTACTGTGGATCGTGATTCTTTAGTTCTGGTGCTCGCCATTTGTTCCTCTCCTTGCTCGAATGAAGATAAGTCTCCATAGTTGTTGGGATCTGGTCAGTCTACCTAATTCCAACTAGTATAACTTTTAGTTAATAATAGTAGCCCTACAGATTAATTATAACAACATTCTTTATTGTACACGAAAAATAAGAAACAGACAATCAAAAAGTTAGGTACAATAGGCGGCCTTATCGCTAAAGAGTGATCTCTTCAAGGCAACCTTATTGATTATATAACATTTTCCTGATAATTTCTGAAGTATCAATCAAATCAATCAAATATCATTTCTCATTGTTTCCAGACCTTTCCTTGTAGACTACTTGTCGGCGGCCGCAGCTGACCGTCGCCGGCCGTGCCAGGGCACAGCAGCGGTGTGTCTCGCTAACTTCAGGAAAACGCTGCGCTGCGGCGGCAGGAAGAACGTGCCCAGCGTTGAAGAGGTATAGAATTATATGTTATCTATAACCAGTGTATTTCATTATTTTCTCCTCCTTTTCTTTTAATTGTCGCACTTTATCTTTATATTTTATTGAGACTTAGCTCTTCAGAAGTTCAGAAAATATCTTAAAAAGAGTTTACATACATGGTAAGCTTACCATACAATTGCATACTATTTGAGAGATAATAGCATATTCTTTCTGCGCACGCGAGTAAAGCTCCCAGCAGATCTCTTCAATACAATTTACATAAAATGGTTATGTACTTAACTTAAACCTTCCGGAAGAATTACATTTTCATTTTTCTGTAAAAACCGTACATTAATCCGTTTAATAGATTTTGAGAAAATCGGTCATATACAGAGACAGCTTTTGGGGACTTTGTTTTATAATAATCTATACTAATATATAAAGCTGAAGAGTTTGTTTGTTTGAACGCGCTAATCTCAGAAATTACTGGACCGTTTTGAAAAAAATTTCAGTGTAAGGTAGTCCATTTATTAAGGAAGGCTATATAACATCACGCTAACATGAATAAGAAAGGAGCAGCAATAAAAAATAGTACAAAAACGGCAAAATTCAAAGCTTTCCTTGCGTGCGCTGAGTAAACGGTGATATTTATTAAAAAATCATGTATTACAAAATTGTTCCCCTATAAATGTTCTAAATAAAACTCCGCGACAGCATGTCTTGCTTTTAAGGTTAACCCACTTTAACCATTGTTATGGTTATCAAAAGACTATATTACGGTTTTAACCTTTCCACGCGGGCAGAGCCGCTGGCGATTGCTAGTGATAGATAAGTGTAAAGGAAAAATATCGTTGTTATAATTATTTAGTTGCCAACGTCTTTCCATATCAAACACTTTTTTTAAATAGCGTCACGCATCTTAAAATATATTTCGCCATTTTCTTGTTGAAATTTCATTTGCCTTATTTCGTTGCGGTCACATCTAATGAATGACTTTTTTGCTAGCTATTATATTGACCGACCTCCCGAAAGTTACCTAGGTCATCCGCAATAGTAGCGTCTTGTGTCAGTCTTTTGTGACCATTCAATGTTGATGGATTGCACAATTAAGCAACTCTTTTGAAAACTATATTAAATTTTTACGGCATATCGTACGCTTAGTATTAAAGTGACCGAGTGAAATTCAAGATTAGGTTCAATTGCAAACGCCATATATGACATCATGTTACGAACTATTAAAATGTCTAGCGTTTTGTTAACACTCATGAGTTTTGTAGGCGCTACTTTACGCTTTGTTGCAATTTGTCACAAAACAATTGAATTAAATTGAAATGGAATTAGGTCACTTTAATGCTAAGCGATATATTTAGTAACAGGCTTAACTTCAACTTAATTTTGTAATTTTTAAAACTGAATCGTTACATTTAGGCATCTTTGTATTAGTCACTGTATCCGAGTTTCTTGCTGGCTCTTCTCGGTAGGAACAGCTTACCGAACCAGCAGTAGCGTTGACGAGTTAAAAGCACTTGTTTACAAATTTATTTGAATAGAGAAATTTTTGAGTTTGAGTATCTAATACATACAAAACTTAATAAAAACTTATTGCATATAAAAAATTGATAATCAATTATAATGTAATTAGCAGACTAATATAATTTGACTGGCCCGTTGGCGCAGTGGGTAGTGACCCTGCCTTCAGCTCCGCGGGTCGCGGGTTCGATTCCCGCTGAGGGCCAACATTTTCTATAAATGAATTTGTTAGCCTTCGAGTCTGGGTGTATATTTGTATTTAATTAAAAAAAATATTTAAGTATATATTCACCAGTTGTCTGTCTACCGTAACACAAGTATTAAGTTACTTACTTTAGGGACGAACGACCGTGTGTGTAAGTGTCCCATATATTAAAAAAAAAAAATTGTGGCCTGTATTTCAAAAATATAATAAAAAAAAAATTTTTTTTAATAAATAGAAATAATATAGGATAGAATGTTTTTAACATAATGAATGAAACTTTATCAGGTGACAGCGGTATCAGCAGGTCGGTCCGCGCGCCGGCAGCTGTATAGGTTGCCGGGCGGCGCCGAGCGCGTGGTCAACACGCGGTGCGCGACCGTCGTACAAGACATCGTCAACGAACTCTGCGAACTGGTGAGGACTTTTTTTATAACTAGTGATCGATATTAGACCATAATTCATTAATAAAGATTCATTATTATTATATATATATATATATACATACAAGATTAACTCATTTAAATATTTAAGATTACGGCGCTTTCCGGTGCAAGAACACATCTTGAGGAAATAAACTTATCATTAGACTATTCTTGAGTTATTTGTGATCTAGGAATTCCTTTACGGACACTTCTTTCCAAAAATGAGAGCGGGAAAGGTTTTGTACTGCAGTGAGATATCAGACCTTTCCCTAGCACTTTCAACGGAGGAAAATACGAGTATAAAAGTTAAATTTGCAACCCGGAATGAACCGATCTAAATTTAATATATTCTGTTTCTTTAAAACTATTGCAATATTATTTGCGCCTAGTGTGGACGGCGCCTAATTTACAAACTTTGACAGATATCTATGGACCATATCTACTAATTTAATTATGACAATTTTTAAATCACGGAAAATAAGTGGACACCAAAGATTACAATGTACATAATGAAAGCGGACACTTTTTGACAACCACAACTAGATTGTACTACCCTAGACTGTAGAACTTGCTCCTACTAATTTAAAGTTATAGTATTTTAAATCTGCAATCTATCAATAGATATACAAGATATATAAGATATACAAGAAGAATAGTCTTTTCTTCTATCTTCGAATTTATGTTTGAAATATCAAACATATATTATCATTGATGTTTGCGTACCAAAATTAATTTACTATATTATATTATCTCACATAGTAGGTTAAGCTGTGATAGTCCAGCGGTGCGGCCATGTGAATCTCTAGAGACGATCACGAGTTCAAACCCCGGCAAACACCAATGAGTTTTTCTATTAATAACTTATATGTCTATTTCATAATTGCAATATATCACACGCTTTTCGGTGAAGGAAAACATCGTGAGGCTACCTGCATATGTCTAGAGAATTCTGGAGATATGTGTAACCTACCAATCCGCATTGGAGCAGCGTGGTAGGTCTTAGCTCCAATCCTTGTCTCAAAAAACGGAGAGAGGAGGCCTATGCCCAGCAGCGGATAATAATAGGCCGTTACTTTTAGTAGGTTAGCCGGTAGAGATTTCTGTCTTAGGGATAAGTTGACGTTTTTTATGGTACTTATATAAATAAAATAAATCATTATTTGGGGGTATCACGTCAAGTAGCGGCTATAGTTAGCGAGCTATGCCTCCAGATCGGCGTGACGAGCGAGGCGGAGCGCGCAGAGTTCTCGCTGTACTGCATAGTGGCGGGCGACGCGCTCACCATGCCGCTGGCCGGCGACGAATATGTGCTGGACGTGACCACCGAGCTGCAGCGCGCGCACCACCCCTTCTACCTCATCTTCTGCCGCTCCGTGTGGCACCACCCGCTGCGCTCCGACGCGCCGCCGCTCTACACAGAGGTGCTCTTCAACCAGGTCGGTGGCATACTAATGTTCCAATGTTGCTACTTAGCAATCACCGGTTACCTAGGTAATGCTTCTAGAAGTGCTCTTTATCTCGGTCCCGCGTGTCATGTATCAATGTATCAAGATTGCATAATCAATGGATACCTGTGCAATGCTTACTCGGCAAAAAGTTACTCTGTAAACAAGTCTGTCTCGCGTGTCAAGTGTTAAGTGTCAATGTGTAAAAATTGCATGATCAATGGGTCTTGGCAGTAGAGGGGCTCTTTATCTCGTAGTTTCGTAATTTTTCGTACTTCGCATAGCCACCGGGTTATTCAAGCATTAATCTTCCCTATGTTTATACTATTGCGACATGGACAATAAAAGGTCCTTATCGCAACCTCATCAATTCTTTCGAGATGTTGTGCTAAAGGCGAATGCTGTAAATTCTTTGGACAGCCCATAGAACCAACGCATCAAACCACAAACAGTTAAAAGTGAGCAAGAGGCTATCAATATATATCTATATATACAAAGGATTTTGGAATATCTCGGCCCCATTGCATAAATAGATGCCATCTCATGTCATTGCTA
This sequence comes from Morpho helenor, assembly GCA_029227775.1. NCBI lineage: Eukaryota > Metazoa > Arthropoda > Insecta > Lepidoptera > Nymphalidae > Morpho > Morpho helenor. The sequence goes on along the minus strand of JARGCU010000019.1, from coordinate 2,909,850 downwards.
CATCAATTATTACTAGTGACGAAAAAGGAATTTTTATTTATTTACTAGGAAACCATCTCCTCTAGAGAATCTCAACAACCTCTCCTCAAGGAACAACCTCTAGAGAATTCTGGAGATATGTGTAACCTACCAATCCGCACTGGAGCAGCGTGGTAGGTTTTAGATCCAAACCTTCTCTCCAAAAACGGAGAGAAGAGGCCTATTCTCAGCAGTGGAATAGTAACAGGCCACCACTTACTTTTACTTACTTATTTTTTTACTAGGAAACCAACGTGATATACAATTTTAGTTAATTAATATCTATTCGTAAATTAGAGTTTATATACTTCTTTAAGTCGTATATAAACCTTTGCTAACGCCGTGGTACATATCGTACAACACATAAAGGATAAAAATATATATTACATCATTGAGGTTGTTTTAACATTGAGGTTGCGTAAACTAAGTGGAGGAGAAAGAATATAAATCTCCAGCTATTCAAACGTTGATAATTTTCTAGCTGACTCTTTCATCGTTGTCAGGTGGCTCCAGACTACCTTGAAGGCTTATTGCTAGTACTGCCCGGCGGTGGCGCGCCGGCTGCTGGAGTACTCCGAGACGCAGCCCTGGTCGCGGCGCTGCTGCACCGTGCGGCCGGCCTGCCCGACGCACCGCATCCGAGGGACCTGAAATTCCTCCTACCGAAACCGTTGCTGGCACTGAGGGAGCCCCGACCGGCGAAGTGGGCCTCCTGGGTGACTGCGGAGTGGCCCACGGTCAGAACTCTTACGCCGGCTGCCGCCAAATCCAAAGTTTTACAGGTATTTATTTTAAATTTACTCTTATTATAACTAGCGATTGCCCGATGGTCATGACCGGACTTATGATTATGTTTGACATTCACTAAGACGTTACACAAATAACATTAATCTCTTCTCTATTTTACCACACTTTATCCATAACCAAAAGAGTGTATACATATGTATATGTGTGTCAAATGTATGATAGTGTGTATTGATTTTTTAATATTATTATTGTTCGTTCTTCTATATAAATTATGACTGTGCCAAATTTGTGCCACCCACTCGTCATAAAATTCTGTCACTCTCATTCAATCATCCCTCCCACTCACTCGTTGACGCATTTACAAATTTTCACCCTCAAGGACTGGAATGCAGGTGAGTGTGTAAGCTAAACGGTATAACAAAGGGAAGGGCGGAGGACGTATAGGAAAGTGTTAAGCGGAGAAACAAAATAAAGATTATTAAATCCACGTACATAGTTTTACTTTGCCTTGGATAGTCCAAACATGTACTTTATAAAATACGGGTGCCTTCGACCTAAAGTATTGACGGCATGCCTATGAGCCTACATCGAGATGTTTGTTGTCAGGTATTGTCCCGTTGGCCACTGTTCGGCTCGTCGTTCTTCGCGGTGCGGCGCGTGGGCGGCGCGGGCGAGTGGCGCGAACATGTCTTAGCGCTCAACCGGCGCGGAGTGCACCTACTGCACCCAGCCACACATGAGACTGACACCCACTGGCCCTACGCCGAGCTCATCTCCACCAGGAAGGTGGGTGACATCGTACATCAAAAATAGCTGGAGCTATGTTCATAATCTGTAGTTAATATATAAAAACCGTCTATATGCCTTATTTTATCGGGTGAGCGCGACTAGTTTTAAGCCCATATAGGGCCCTCATGAACTCTGCATACGGCGATACCGCGGCGGGAAATGAACTGAACTGAATCGCTTCCATAGAAAAAATCACTTATTGAAGCTATTAGTAGTCACAGGATATTATTTTCCTTGCTTCAGGATATATGTATAATGACGACAGACGATGACTGTACGCAGCTGAAAAGAGCGCGTCAAAGTATTCAATTTATGATAGAAAACTTAGGACTTACTGAGTATAAGTGTAATTGGGCTTCCCCACGTCTTAACTAAAAGCCAAAGCTCATTTTCCAATACTCCATAATTAAGCTGTAAAAGCCAAACGGTCAAACCGCGTCACTCTTTAAGAGAGAATTTGAACTTGTTTAACCCTCTGTGCCTACTTGATACTTGCAATTTATCACACACCTTTCGGGAAAGAAAACATCATCAAACTGCAAATCTCCAGCGAATACTGAGGATATGTGTGACTCACGAATCTACATTAGACCAGCGTTAGGTCTATGCATATCTCTAGAGAATTTTGGAGATTTGTGTGACTCACGTATGCATTATTGGACTATCTTGTTAGGTCTTTCTCCAACTCTTTTTTGGAATAAAGCAGAGAGGAGGCGTATACCCAGAAGTGAGACAGTTTCGCTTCTCTTCTTCAACCGATGCTGGACATAGGTATCTTCATGATTTTGTGCCGCTTGTATACAGCGGCTCCTTGACTCTTTTTTGAAGTCTTCAGTTCATCACGTAGAGGGTCTACCGACACTACGCTTTTCGGTGCGGGGTCGCGGGGGGTGGGTTAGTTACCCAGTTGTAAATGCAATAACATATTTACATATGAACGTGTCAGGTGCGGTCGGAGGACGGCACGCTGTTCCTGGACGTGAAGTGCGGCTCGCTGCTGCAGCAGCGCGTGACGCGGCTGCAGGCCGAGCAGGCGCACGAGGTGGCGCGGCTCATCCGGCAGTACATCGCGCTGCAGAGGGACCAGCGCGAACAGAGGCACGACACCGGTACGTATATCTTCGCACTACATTATTATAATTCCACAGTCCGATATAGTCCTCCACAGCGCATCGCTTTAAGCCGAGGTTCGGCCTCACGGGAGGCACCCTTAAGGCGACGCTCCCAGGATGCTGCGGGCCTCTTTCGAAACCTACAATCTCTCTAGCAATCGCTAACCAGTCGCCAGTCTCCGCACGCGTTCATAGATTAAAACCGTATTATAGTACCCTTACGACTTTGCGCAATAACAATTACGAAATGGCTACAAGCTAATTCATACAGGATTTTCTCGGTAGGAACAATCTTCCAAACCAACGTCCAATCGTCAACAAATGTTGACGATTCATAAAACACTTGTTTACAAGTTCATTTGAATTTGACAAACGCAACATACAACATTATAGTTGTTATTATGGATACGCCAGGACAGAATAATAAATCTTAAATATTAAAATGAGTTTATCTCTATCTAAAAAGTATATTTTCGGAATCTCGGAAACGGCTTCAACGATTTTCCTGAAATTCAGCATGTAGGATGTTTTGTGGGAGAACTATTGATTTTATTAAAAAAAAAAATTATCCTTGTTTTTGGGCATTAAACAAATACTTAAATTTACATTAAATATAAAATCACTATTTTTGCCGTAAAATGTCAAGTTAGCGTACCTTATTCGGGGAACGGGTGGTCTCGAGAAATGAAAATACCTAGCATCCTCCAACTCAATTATTTTTCTTATTTTTTTTTTTTTGTAAAAAATTACCGAGTAAGAATCGGTCACCCAGATACTAATGTATTGTATTTTTGCAGCTTTCAGCAGCCAATGAGTGACGACAGCACGACCAATGGACTAAAACGCAATACACAAATGTGTAGATAAACATACGAGTACATTATATAGTTGTAATGTTAATACCTCGACATAATCCGTCCTTCTGATCTGTTTGTGGTAACACGTACTTTAATATAAAGTTAAGTGAGATTGAAATGAGAATAGGACTGGTGGGTGATTTTTTTCTTTGGCGGGAATCTATTATTTTCTATTTTCATTTTAGTCATGATTTATTGGAATATTGTAGAAAGATTTAATCTAAGCTTAGAGTTTTTTATAATATACAGATAATGTATCAGTTATGTATGTAACATATTAGCTAGTGTTTAATCTGTGGTCTGCTTGACTTCTAAACTGAATTGAGTTGCAAACTTAAAAAAAAAATAATGAAAAATACCTACCGGAAGTAAATAATGTAATTATCGCAGGACTTGTTTTAAAATATGACTGCGTTTAAAGTAAAAAAAATTACAGTCTCGAGAAAATCATACAGAAAAAATCATAGATAAATCTAGAGTAGGAGAGTCATAGCTTGTAAATGAGAGTGTCGCATCAACTAATGAGAGACAAGTTAAACTCATATATAATCTTTGTCACACAAAAAGAGAAATAATAATAGTCTATAATAATTATTGTCCATGGACTTATTTAAAAAAAGGCTCTACTCTAGTATACCCTACACTAGTAACTCTATGAAATACTATGCATATTAGTTATGGATACAGATTATAATATATTCCACAAACATTCCAATAAAAAGATAATATATAAGTAGTGATAAGATTTCGATAATTTTGTTTATGGAATCCATATTATGTTATTAATAGTATTGTTTTTTCCGTGAACAAAATTAACAATAATGTATACAAATCTACCAATTATTATTCTAATGTCTTCCTTCGTATATGGAAAAAGGTGCTATATCTAGGTATGAACTTTAAATTATAGACAGGGGTATTATTTTCAATACTAAAGATAAAAAAATCTTCCTTTTATAATAAAGTATTTTTAACCCTTAAACAACGTAAAATTTTCATTGTCTATATTGTTTTCCCTCTCCCTTGCTACCGGTTTGTTGTCTATGTCATTATAAATATAATGTTAATTTTTTTAATTTGTCGGTTTAATATTATAAATGATATTAGAGACACGAAACACCAACATAATTACACCCAATAGAATGCCCCTGGTCTGTCATTCTTAGAAATAAAATTATGATATTTAAACAATGTATTTTTTATAAATTTTCCCATAGACCAAAACGGTCGGAGTCATGTTTATTTGCATATAAATGAGTTATTTCGTTGTCATGTAATATATTTAATAAAACGATGTATGAAATATATTGTAGATACAAATAAATTTTATTTTCGAAAAAATTTTTTTTGCAACCCTTTCAATTATTATTTTTTATTCATTTATTATATAATTTAAAGGTTATAAATCATAAGCACATTGAAACTGTAACAACCTGAAAAAATCTCACTACTATATAAATATTGCTATTTGAAGCTTAATTTTCTGTGATGGCCTAGCGGTGCCACCGTGTGAATCTCTAGAGACGATCATGGGTTCAAACTCGGGCAGACACCAATGAGTTTTTCTATTAAAACTTATGTGTCTAATTGATAATTGCAATTTATCACACGCTTTTCGGTGAAGGAAAACATCGTGAGGAAACCTGCATATCTCTAGAGAATCCTAGGGATATATGTAACCTTCCAATCCGCATTGGAGCAGCGTGGTAGGTCTTAGCTTCAATCCTTCTTTCCAAAAATGGAGAGAGGAGGCCTATGCCCAGCAGTGGGATAGTAACAGGCCGTTACTTACTTACTTTTGAAGCTTAATTTAAGCTTTTCGAACGCAGGTTGGACGGTTACCGAGAGAGGGAAGACTCATATACTTGTCTTTGACTAATCACAGAGATATAATCATGTCGTGTTCTTAATTTAAATATTTAGAACATTTTATTAAGCACAGCTTAAATAAGTTTATGCTTTTCTTACACAACCACTTCATTCTATTGGCTCAAATTAATATACTTTAAATTATCCAGTACATAATTTAGTATAATTTTACTCCAATTCGATATGTAGCATATTTGATATACTTTAATATTTTAATATTTTCTATGCTGCCAACACACAATGTAATTATAGGATAGCAATAAAAACGGAGTACACGAAATAAAATATTAAGCATCCTTTTTTCGTAATATTTGGACACATACTGAACAGATTTTCTCTATCTAATGAACCATCTAATAAACATGCGTGCATCGTTTATAAAGTTCATCACTACTTTACATTATTTTTCTGTTTTCCGAAATTTTGTTCATACAAAGGTGCGTATGTAAAAGCATTTTAATCATACGTGGATCTGTTGCAGATCATTTATCGTCTCTAAGTTTAGCACGACCTCAAGCAGGACAAAAATAGTCGGCCATTATATATTCAATACTAGTACTCAGAGTATATGCCTGATAAATTGCTAAGCTGAATGACAATCTTTATGTTTTCAATGTCATGGTTATTAGCTATGAAGTCATAAGGCTGAAACTGTATCACAAAGTATGAAATAGGTATATACTAAAACACCTTGAACAAATCTTTTTATTATTTAATTATTTTACAAAAATAATGAAAACTTTTTCTTCTTTTAATTCTCGTTTCACACTGTTAGTTACCATACTCCTCCGAAACGTCTTGATCGATTTTGATGAAATTTTATTTGCTAATTCGTAGATCTGAGAATCACTATCTATTTTTCATATCCCTAATTGCTAAGGATTGCCCACCTCCAAACTTTTTTTTAATTATTTTTTTGGCAATTTCTTTTTTTATAAATTACACTATAAATTCCCTAGACTTAGGTATATGGTAAAACAATTTTCGCCCGGTCAGTCAGTAGTTTTATAAAATTATAGTTTTATAATTATAATTTTATATTTATCACTTTTATAAAATAATTATTTAATTAATGTTACAATAATTATATAAATAGAGACATTCAAGATAAGTATAAAGATTCCTTCTTTTATTATTTGTTAGTCTTAGTATTTATAATAACTCTACTACTACAATCTATTATGTACGAAACCACATGTTAATCTTTGACATATTCTTTTTAAATCAAATCTATATGGATATAGTAATTTTCTTAATGTAGCAACCCTGCAAGGAAGCGCCTGCCGATGCGCGAAGGTCGCGCGCGGTTCACACGGAGTAAAAACTGTCCTTTGTCTCTTCGGAAACGGTCGACGACGTCCGCAAGGCTGCTGTTAACATCTGACCCCGTGGAAAACTATTGGCTATGATATAAACATTAAGATACGTACCTTATGTTGTTATAGTATTTAATCTTTTTTAATGTGTCCGGCTTTATTTAAAACTAACTGTGTGTTAATCAGTATATTAATTTAAAAATTTTGAACATAAAAGTAGTTATTGTGAGTTAACCATAACAGATAGAGACATGCCGTCGCGGACTTTTATGTAGAATTTTCGTAGATCTACAAATTTCTAGTACATTAATTTAGGTGTATGTTTGTTGGTTTACGCGGCGCACGCGACTAAAGCTTTTTGCGAGTTTTTTACAACTGCGTTACTTCTTTAACACAATTTACATGAAACCGTAATGGACTATTAAACCTTAACCTTCTGTAAGAATTCTACCTTTTAGTATTAACCGTCAAAAAGTAATCAAAGGCGTTCAGTAGACTGTAGAGACAATCAATTATATGTAGAAATACAGTATTTAGGGGACTTAATTTTGTAATAAGTAATAGATGATGCGCGCGGACGTTAAATAATAGGTTATTAATTTAAAATGAGATTGTTAAGGTTAGTAAATATTACTACTTACTCCCCTAACTTTTTTCAATAACAGTTACTAATTGATGACTTATTTATACCGTGTTCTCCAAATTCTGAAGGCCTACGACACTTGCCAAGATTCACGGGAAGGCATCTCTTACCTACATATTTTGCTTTCTCTTTATTTCTCGATCTTGTAATATGTCTAAAGAGTTTTTATACTAGACTCGGGGAGTCACAGGTATTCCTGTAAGTGTCACAATAAATAATGAGAGGGAAGGTTAAATTCCTATACTTATCTTTTTCTAATCACACATGCGCAGAGAAATATTCATGGCGCGTTCTTAATTTCAAAAATACTTAGAACATTTTTTGGGCACCTTCAAAATGACGTTACGTTAAGCTTACTACGCACGCGCAAAAAAGAGATACATGATAAACTACATAGGCTTTCTTTTTATTACAATATGGCATATTTTGGCCTGGCTTCTCTACTCTATGGATATGTCACATTTTAAGCTGGCTTTCTTACTATATAATAACTCTATGGTTATAAGGCGAGAAGACATTAGAGCAGAATTCATTTTAATCGTCATCGCAATTGAGATTCATATTAAGATATAGAATAAAATTGTAACATCTTAATTACGTATCTCAGTATAATGAGATAATGAGTCACCGCGAACTGATTTCTCGGTATATAGTTATTACACTTAAAAACTATTATTAAATACTTGTGTACCTATTTAATTCTACATCAACAACTTAACACAAGGCTGGCGTATGCGTGAGAAACATAAAGACGACACTCGCACTGTATATGGACTTAATTTGTAGTCATTTGTAATGTACATTTTACATATGTGCATTGTTGTGACAATAGGTATTTATATCTCTTTTTAAGGTTAATCTCGCATTTAATTGTAGGAGTGCGGTAGAATTTATAGTTTCAAGTTGATTAGTGTGATATATATCAATTAGGCACAGTAGTTTTAACAGAAAAACTCATTTATACGGAATTGAACCCACGAGCCCTGAAAATTGATTTGATTTTAATTGATATTTATTTGTTTTACATGTTCAAAAAGTTGCACAAATCTCCTAATGTTTTACTATACTGCATTTGCTTGCTATAGCGGTCGGTTTAACATTTTAGACTTGTATGCATGAAATCGGTACGTCGTACGTAATTACGTACGTAATTTAGTACCTACATCACTACATATTATAAAACAAAATCCATATTTCCGTATGTACGCATAAAACTTTAAAATTACGCAACCGATTTTGATGCGGTTTTTTTTAATAGATAGAGTGATTCAAAAGGAAGGTTTGTACGTATAATAACATTCAATACGAAGTAGAGAAATACTGTAATTTTTGAGGTTTCTGTAAATAATTACATTTTTTCCGCTTACATTGCAAACGCAGGCTAAACCCTACGAGATTTATCAAAATGATGTACTAAGTATTTGTACACCTTAAAAAGGTCTACAGAAAAGTCCGCGATGGTATATGTCTATCTCTTATGGATAACCCACAATAGCAGTTTTTTTCATTTACTTTTTACGAAAAATGATGCCTTATGTTCAAAGCAATTTTTATACAATACAGCATTAATCCTTATCCAATTGAGTACCTTAAATAAATTGTTGATTTAATATAGATCAATATTGCCTTTTACAGCATGTAATTTAAGTGAACATTTTCGGAGATATTACAGATTTAAAATCCCGCGAGGAGGCCGCGCTTCGACCTATAAGCACTTCGAATTTAGCAGCGACCGGAGGCGCAACTAAATGTCCTTCTTTAAGTTTATATTGTCTAATGATAAGAAAGCTATGAATGTTGTACGTAAAGACATTGTCTAATCAATTGTAAAAATACATAATATCACTACATAGTATAAAACAAAGTCGCATTCTCTGTCTGTCCCTATGTCCGTATATCCCTATGTATGCTTCAATCTTTAAAACTACACAACAGATTTTGATGCGGTTTTTTTTAATAGATAGAGTGATTCTAGAGGATGGTTTGTACGTATAATAAAATTCAATACATAATAGAGAAATACTGTAATTTTTGAGGTTTCTGTAAATAATTACATTTTTTTCCGCTTACATTGCAAACGCAGGCTTAACCCTACGAGATTTATCAAAATGATGTACTAAGTATTTGTACACCTTGAAAAGGTCTACAGAAAAGTCCGCGATGGTATATGTGAATAACCCACAATGGCATTTTTTGTCATTTACTTTTTACATAAAATAATGCCTTATTTTTGAAGCAATTTTTATATACTACAGCATTAATCCTTATCCAATTAAGTACCTTAAATAAATTGTTGATTTAATATAGATCAATATCGCCGTTTATGTAATTTAAGTGAACATTTTCGGAGATATTACAGATTTAAAATGCCATGAGGAGGCCGCGCTTCACCCTATAGCAATTCGAATCCAGCAGCTATATCGTTCTTTCCAGAGTTTGTTTAACGACAAGGAAGCTGTGAATGTTGTATATAAAGACATTCTGTAATTAATTGTAAAAATTAAATACATAGGGAAAATGTAAAAGTAAATAAGTAAAAATGTACTATATGAATTTAGATATTCCAAAGATAGCAGGAAATCTTCTTGGTATAGGGAAAGGAAATTGTTTTTCTCCAAATTTAACGCTTGTGGGCCACGGGCAGTAATGAATAAATCAAAACTACTGGATCGGTTTTAATCATTTTTTTACACTGAATGACATGGGATATATATTTTATACCCGTGCGAAGCAGGGGCAGGCCGCTAGTCTAATAATAAGGGCCTGTTTCACAAGTTACCAATAAACTGTCTGTTAGCTTATTTGGAACATATCTGACACATATCTCGGAATTTTGCGTTTTTCAGGTTTCTGATAGGCTTTTTCAGCACTTTAAGTCCCTAATTAGTTTACAGGTAGATCATGTGGCTGTTATTTTATTTATCTACTGGATACCTATTTTATATATATAAATACCTATTTTAAAATGGCCGCAATTGTATTTTTCCCCAATTTTTCACTTTTTGAATCTCTTTTTGGAGACATTTATCTGCTAGTTAGTTTATTTGTCGGTTAACTATCGGACACTATCATTAACTTGTGAAACAGGCCCTAAGCCTAATTATATTATATGCTTTGCTAATTATATTATATTATATTTGTTATTCCCGTAGTTTTCAGATAAAAACAAAATTAATAAAAAAGGTAATCTTACCTTTTTTATTAATTTTGAAGACACTATTTACTTAGACTTATTTTTAGAACAAAATTTATTTTAAATTGAACGCTATTTCTTTTGAATTGAACGCTATAAATTTGTTATTTAAAAAAAATTAAGTTGAATGATAAGAACAAGCTGTTCCGTAAGGTTTCGATAATTGACGTAGTATGATATGAACGGCACGCGTTGAACCTGACGGTCTATTTAATTAGCATCAATCTTTGACTAAATCTGACGCAACTAACGTAAATTCATTCATTTTGAGTAGGTGTTATTTTACACTGATAAAATTAATTTAAAAATAGTTAGTACAAAAACGCCTAAAAGCACAAAAACTGTTAAGGGCTGTAATGTCATGAAATTAGACAAACTTTTTAATAAACAATCTACAAAGATAAAGCATAGAAGGGACTCCACACGAGAAAAAACCGTGTTGCTAGTTCTTTAAAATGTCAGCAACACAAAAAGATATGGCTTGAAAATTGCTTAAAGTAACCTACATCCAACAGTAAAAATATATTTGCTGACGAGGGAGTTTTATATTTCGTGTTCCTTTAATATACAAAATAAACATATTTATATTGAATTTGTCCCCTCCTTGTTACTATTAATTTTACGGCGCAAAGTTAAATTACACCATTAATACGTTAATTATAAAGTTTTGATGAAGTACTACATAATGTAGTATAATGTATACTTAAAACGTCATCGTGTCTCTGTTTCTGATGTCATTATAATTATAAATTTAAGAGACACGTGCTAACTAAACTGTTCACTGAAAATCCAAGGCTCGTCAATATTTCAGCAATTTTATGATATAAAATACTTTTTCTAACCGTCGAAACATTTTAAGGAATAACGAGTCAAGGAAGGAATGTTGATTTTAAGGAAAACTATGTAAAAAAAAGTTCATGATAATAAATTTAAAAATAATAATTATTACAAAAAGCAAAATTGTGTCTATGGTTAAGTTGAGCGTCAAGTTCTAGTTTCGAATTTTCCACCACGACCAAGTTGGTCGCCTGCTTATAAATCTCATAATAAATTATATATCATAAAGGAGTTAATCTCTTTGTTTTGTATACTCCTATATTAAAGAAAATTTTAAAATAATAAAACGTTAAAATGTTGTTTCTGCGTTAAGATGTTCTTGTTGATGAGAGAATTTATAGTATTATTAAACAAGGCGAGACAAATATCAACGGCCTTTCTATTATGCCGCTGTTTAATCATAGACATTTTAATTTTTTTCCTTACCAGCTATTTTATATTCAGCTTACACAAAATAAATTGGTTGAGTTGTATGTCGCATATGTTGTCACAGCTCATTATTTTCAAATTAACTCTAATCTTCCACTTAAGAGCAACGAACTTCCTTTACTGGATTTTTTTAAACCCGTGACTCTTGATTCCTTTGTCTTCGTGTATTCAAACATTTTGATTGCTTGGTATTTCCAATTGAAAAAAATCGTAGTAATTAAAATACATATATAAAATAATTTTTAATGACAAAAAATTTTGTACACAATTTTATCTTCTTAATCTTATGGGAACCACCGACAATGGTTTTGACGTGACTCATAATACGAAGCTACTTGATGATGATTAAAAATGTGTTGTGTTAAATACGAAGAACATTTGCGATGCTTGAAATGTACAACCATCATTAAATATTGTGAATACGAAACATATCTAATGCCCATTGTTTAGCAGCATTACAGCAGTTTAAAAACACTGTTAAAAAGAGGCTGATACAGAAAGCCTACTATACTCTTGAAGATTATTTAGAAGATAAGAATGTGTGGATATAGCTCTCTTTGAATAAAGTGGAGTGAGAGAAGTAATACAGTTGCCTATTTAATTAAATATGTTTTTTAAATAAACAACCAAATTGGTCCATGGTCAATCAAAGATCAAAGAATCAGAGGTAGTGAACAACCCATTGACCCTATTAATTTGCTGAATCGTAAGCCGGAAAGATAAATAAAAAAAACGTTATTTTACAAAGTATTCTTATTAAAACTTATCAAATTATAGTGTATACGGAATAATATTATAAACACCAATTCTCGTGTGCTTCTGATCATCAAGAACGTCAATCTACCGCACAAAACTTTTGATCACATCATACATAAGTACCCGTATTTTAAAAATCATTGTACAGAATGTGTAATCAAAAAGACAATAACTATTATGACACCGCATCTATGGCAGCATTGTTAAAATACATTTGGTCAATGGTTGATCGAATATAATATACGAACAGGAAAATATAATAATTCAAGCGGAACCTCACTGTATCTCACACTTGAGCAGTTCAGTCATTAATCGCACATACCACTAGCTAAGTTACATCAAGTTCGCGACTCACTGACGTATTAGTCACCGGTCATTAAAGATCACTGCGTTGGACTATGCCTAGGTGTACGTATTTCCCTAGTCTTGTCCGGCCACCTGCCAGCCGTGTACTGCACGTATCCCCGATCACTTGGTGTACCGGTAGCTCTACCTTCCGTGTCAGCGCCTTCTCTGTCCTTTTCTTCTATAGGCTCCATTGGGAAGATGGCCGGCGTATCGGCCCGCTTCGACCTATTCGACCCACGTAAATAATCCTCCAGTTGCTGTATCGTCGGTGTCGGTACTGTCTTCGCTCTGGTTGGGGATTTCGACTGTCTCCTCTTCTCGTAAGTCGGCGACACGTCGTCGTACAGACTCGTCAATCTGCCCGACTTGACTTTAGAGAACACCGGCGTCTGCAGTTCCGGCAAATAATCCTCTTTAACGGACAATCTCCCGTGAACGTTGTCGAAGTAATCCCTCAAATATTTCTCGTTAAACTTTGCTAGTTCCTGTTCGTAATGCAACTTGTCCGGAATAGACAATGGATCGGAGAGCCGTATGTAATTTCCCGCCTCGATGCCGCTACGCAACGAACCGAACTTCGATTTTTCTAAATCTCTCTCAATCGGGAGATCGTCTAGTTTAGCATGACCGGTTTTGGGTTCATCAAATAAATCTTCTATTATAGTTTCTTTTTCTTTGATCTTACTTAAGTCAAGGTTTTTCGGCCTCTCTGGCTTTTCAGATTTTTCGTTAGGAACATGACCATTTTGTTTACCATTTGGCACATGACCGTTGCCAGCTGGTGCCAGCGACAGCGCTGGTTGGGTTATTATTGATACTTTTTTATCAGATTTAGGCGAGGAGATGGGTTCAGTTTGGGCGGATCGAGTTGCGAAGTAAATCCTTGGACCCATGAGGTCGATAAGAAATAGGACAGCAACGACTAAGGAGAATGAGCCCAGCACAGATGCGTTCACGACCAAGTTGTTTGGAACTGAGTCTAAAGAAGCTAGCTCTAGACCACCTGGAGAAAAGATACACTTTAGAAATAAATCTTAGCAAACCGACAGACAAATTTATTATATAAAGAACTTTAATTGAATATTATTTTTATTTCACACAGCTGTAATGGGGTATTAAAACAGAACTGGCCAAATGTTAAACAATTAATGAAATGTAGCGTTGTTTTTCACCAAATCGTAACATTTAAAAATCCACATATGATTTGGTTAAATAAAAAGTATGTTGTATTTCAACATTATAAGTAACATAAATATCACTAGAATTTAGATTTTAAAAAAATCCACTTACCCAAAATGAGGAAGAAAAGCAATCCAAAGCCAAAAAACACACTCTCCAGTATCCGCCGCCCTTTAGGTATCTCTTGAAACACTCGGCCCAATATTAACGCGAAGGTAATTATCACGTAACCTGACGACACAAATGTTATTATAAAAATAGATATATTATAAACTTCCATTAAACCAATTGGCAGTTAAGTAAAATATTAGTATTGAACTTTTACATCGAAAGAAAGCCTTGGCTTAAAATCAATTCCATTAAAGGCAAGACATGTTTGTAAAATTCTTTACAAATATATCTTTTCAATACCCTCTTGTATAACCTAAGCATATACTGTACTCATTATGTGATAACCCCATATATAACATCATTTAACAGAATAATTAGAACTAGAGAATGCTGGAGATATGTGTAACATACCAATCTGCATGGGAACAGCGTGGTAGGTCCTAGCTCCAATCCATCTCTCCAAAAACGGAGAGAGGAGGCCTACGCCCAGTAGTGGGATAGTAAAAGGCCGTTACATTTTACTTTTGATACTATTTTGTACCAGCAAATAATAACGGCAGCGTAACTAATGTGACCAGTAGACAGAACAGCATGATTTTTTGTTCTTACCTCCATATACCGCATCAGCGAAAGCGCCACCGATATTGTCCCAAGTGACAGACGTAAGGAGCGACCACTCCCTAGACAGTTTCTGGAGCAGCAACGCCAGGCGAGCCTCATCGTCAGTGGACACACGTTTTGTCACAAGGCACGCCACGCAGAACAACTATGTCATAAATAAAACACTGTTGACTATCGTATGCTGTATTTGGTAGTAGATTTATATCTGTTAAATCCTAATAATATTATAAATGCGAAAGTTTGTGAGTATGGATGTATATTAGTTACTTTCACGGCAAATCCGCTGAACCGATATCGATGAAATTTGGCACAATTATTCCTTATACAAAAAATAACATATAGGCTATAGAAATCCTGTTAATTGTACAGGAATAAGATGACATTGAAAAGCGCCATCTATTATCGACCTATCGCATGACAACAGTCCACGCGAACGAAGTCGCAGGTAAAGCTATTCTTATTTATTGCAAAAAAAACCATCCGCGTCTGTCTGTTGCCGATATACTCGTTAGTTTTTAATTTTAAACTTAAAAAAACTTAATTTCAAATATACGGTGAAGCAAGCGTGGAAGAAAATCAAACATGACAAATTAATCGAAAATTAAATAATTAATAATTCAAAAACTACTTTTAAAATTATTCCAATACACATTAAATTAGGCAAATCATGACATGCTCAAATAAAAGATATTGTTTTTTGATTGCCTAGTAAATTATATAAAATGGTATGGACATGTAACGAGGAGGGATGAAAATCATGTGACCAAAGAGTGTTAAATTTGAATGTGGATGGATATGTGCCTAGACGGAGGCTTAAAAAGAGATGGTTGGATTGTGTGAAGTATGACATACATATAAAAGGAGTAGCGCCAGAGTTGGCGAATGATAGGACAGAATGGAAGAGAAAAACATGTTGTACCGACCCCATTTAGAGTGGGATAAGGACAGGGAGATATATTTATATTAAATTATATAAAATATAATATTTTGTTAGCTTTCGAAGTTAACACTCAGTTCTAGATCGGATCCGTTTGAATTAGATTAAACTAAAATAGTTATTTTATTCACATGGAAGGCTTCTATAGCTATACCGAAAATGATAATTTTGGAGTACTATATCGTGTAAGAGCAGTTAATAGTTCCCATTCTCCAAGATTCTAGCACATATGTTTGGAACTCAACATCGTACCTAACATTCAATAATATTTCTATGCTTAGAAATCAAGAAATAAATAAATAAATATATGGGACACTTACACACTGCCGTCCGTCCCCAAAGTAACTTAATACTTGTGTTATGGTTGAAAACTGGTGAATATATACTTATATATTTTTTAAATATATACTTAAAACAAATATACACACAGGCTCAAAAGCCAACAAATTCATTTATAGAAAACTAGCGGCCTGCCCCTGCTTCGCACGGGTATAAAATATATATCCAATGTCAGTCAGTGTAAATTTTTTTTATTAAAATCGATCCAGTAGTTTGATTTATTCATTACTGCCCGTGGCCCGCACGCGTTAAATTTGGAGAAAAACAACTTCCTTTCCCTATACCAAGAAGATTTCCTGCTATCTTTGGAATATCTAAATTGCTTCAAAACAAATTGCTTCAAAAATAAGGCATTATTTTTTGTAAAAAGTAAATGACAAAAAATGCTATAGTGGGTTATCCATAAGAGATAGACATATACCATCGCGGACTTTTCTGTAGACCTTTTCAAGGTGTACAAATAATTAGTACATTATTTTGATAAATCTCGTAGGGTTTAGCCTGCGTTTGCAATGTAAGCGAAAAAAATGTAATTATTTACAGAAGCCTCAAAAATTACAGTATTTCTCTACTCCGTATTGAATGTTATTATACTTACAAACCTTCCTCTGGAATCACTCTACCTATTAAAAAAAACCGCATCAAATCTGTTGCGTAGTTTTAAAGTTTTATGCGTATACACTGTCCATTATATTAACCATCTTTTGACAGATTGACGATAGTGATGTCCTAAAGATTCTCGTATGCGATACCATTCCGATTATAGTACCTACTATCATTAATCGAATTACGTACCTAAGTAATTCGATTAATGATAACCTACGTAAACTAGATTACTACTTGAGAAAAGAAATTCCAACTTTGAGAAAACTTATTGTTTCTTTGAAAAGAAGTGGTCTATTTCATGGTGAAAAATCTTCTTTGGTCAAAGTTTTGAACACAATTGGCTTTTCATATAAAAAGTTAAATAAAAGAAAATTATTAATGGAACGCACAGATATAGCTATAGCACGTTGTGATTTTTTAAGAGAGGCAAAGAAAATACAAGATTGGGCAAATATTGTTTTCAGGGATGAAACATGGCTCAACGCTAACCACACACTATCTCGTTTCTGGACTGATGATACTGCTGATTCCACTTCCTCAGTACCAATGGGAAAAGGTGAGCGCCTTATCATTTGCCATGCAGGTACAGCAAAAGGATTTGTACAAGACGCACTGTTGGCATTTAAATCGAAGAAATCAAATGACTACCACGAAGAGATGAATGCAAATGTGTATGAAGAGTGGTTCAAAAAAATGCTCATTTTATTGGAAGAACCATCAATAATTTTTATTGATAATGCGCCCTACCACTCCCGTCAAATTGACAAAATGCCAACACAGGCTAATAAAAAGCATGAAATAATTAATTGGCTTCGGGACAATGGAGAAAATGTGGACGACTCAATGTTAAAAGTTGAATTAATAAAAATATTAAAAACCAAAAAGAGAGCAAAACGCTATGTAATCAATGAAATGGCAGCAGAATATGGCCATACTGTTCTTCGGATTCCTCCATACCACTGCCAGTACAACGCAATAGAACTTATATGGGCACAAGTAAAAGGGCATGCTGCGAGATGCAATACAAGCCCCCCATTCACAGCGAATAAAATGTTGCAATTGCTAAAAAATGCTTGCACCCACGTAACGGCCGAGAACTGGGCAAGTGTGGTGGAAAGAACTAAAAGAGTAATATTCTCTGATTGGGAACGTGATATTGCGTTTGATAATATATTATCTACACAAGAGCTAATAATAACTGCTACTGAAGACTCCTCATCGGAGGAGTCTAGTGTTGATTATCATTCCGACGACTCGTGCTAATAAAATAAATTAAAATATCCTGATTGTTTTATTTGTATTCATGTATTAACTAAGAAGAAAGTAAAACTTTATATAATGTTATTAAATGTCTTTTAATACTCGTAACATCGATTTCTACCGATTATTTTTAATCTGTGGCATAATCGTTATAGTAACCATTATGTGTGACATCACTAAGTGGGCGGTACCCATCCATAAAGTACAAATATTATTTGTATGATATTTGTACGTAAGCAATACAAAACTTAATGAGCGTGAGCTGTCAAAAGACTGATAATATGATGGACGCAGTATACATAGGGAACACGAACAAAGAATGCGACTTTGTTTTATAATATGTAGCTCTTTCAAGAGTTTGTTTAAATACATTCTCTAATTAATTGTAAAAATAAAATACATAGGGAAAATGTAAAAGTAAATAAGTAAAAATGTATTATATGAATTTAGATATTCCAAAGATAGCAGGAAATCTTCTTGGTATAGGGAAAGGAAATTGTTTTTCTCCAAATTTAACGCTTGCGGGCCACGGGCAGTAATGAATAAATCAAAACTACTGGATCGATTTTAATCATTTTTTTTACACTGACTGACATATTTTATACCCGTGCGAAGCAGGGGCAGGCAGTTAGTTGTTTTATAATATGTAGTGATGTTGGCCCTCGACGCTAATAATTCCAAACAGCAACTATTATCTATTTAAAAAAAATTGTAACTTCAAGTATTGGCAATGTATAATTTTAGTGCAGCTTGTATCGATGACGCAGATAATGGTGACTTAATAATGCATTGCATGCATTTATAGTTTATATTTACATAGTACGCAGCGCTAGCTACGCAAGGTTGTAATCAATGTGTAGGTAGGTATATAAAATACCCAATTATACCTAACGCAAAACAGGCATAGACAAGTAAACGTCATAAAAATGCGGCCTAACGACTCTACTTACAGACTAGACTTTTATATCTGTTATGAATTCAATACATACACTTTATTGACATACGCCGTGTGGTATCGGGCTGAATAGAATAGTACCACCCTCATTTCTTACCGAGGTGTCGTAAAAGGCGACTAAGCTAAGTTGATCCACCGTGTGGTATCCGGTTTAATAAAATAGACCACCCTCTTTCTTACCGAGGTGTCGTGAAATACGACTAAAGTAAGTTGACGTCAAGGCCGGTCGTAAAAACGCAGCCAAATCATATGACTGCATGTTTATTACATGTTGTGCCGAACCCACTAAGAGTGGGATAAGGGCAGGAAGACGATGACATACACTTTATTAACATATGATATTAGAATCAAAACTTCAGCAGAAAATATTGAAACTCCTACAAGTTAACTAGGCCATTTCAACGAGCTACCCAAACAGTCTTAAGATAACATTTATTCAACTTGTCATCTCAGGCTAACATCCATATTATTTTGTCTCATAACATAACTTACGAAATGTAACTGTAAGCGGCACCGCCGGATGCCTTACTGGCTTACACAGTAGATGCAATTTCAAAAACCAACAATAGAGTTGACGGTGAGTCTTTTTAAAAAAAGGTAAATTTTAGATACAAAAGTAATAATAAAATTATTTTTCTATAATCCGCGATGAAGTAAAATAGAAAATATATATAATGCTAAATGTAGAGTGGACAATCGGTTATCATACCTGATACATGCAGGATTCGTAAAACCACACGCACAAACCTCCACCATTTTTGTATTATGGATCTGCGCAAAGTAACACCTGATTCTGTAAATTATTTAAATTTTAGATTTTAGAACTTCAATAAGATTGAACATCACTCATTCTTTATAATTCCAACAAAATTAATATATTATAAATATATTATTGTATTTACACAAGTTTTAAGTTACTTACTTTCGGGACGGACGACCGTGTGTGTAAGCGTTCCATATAATTATTTATTTATTTATTAAGTAATATTATAAAACGCAACAATTGTTGGTAAGATAGATATGCGACGATTAAAAAAAAATAAAGCTGCCTCATCCCTATAATCCCACATTCTATGGAGTAGGTACTCATTGTGTGCTAATTACCGCTAAAACTCTCGAAAGGCTACCCGTTTAGTAGTCCCGTGAAACAATGCCTAACTGACAATGGACTGGCGATTTGTCAGAACTTAGCACTTAGCCCTAAACCTTCGGAGCTATGACCTCTCATACGATGATCGTTACGTCATTGTCCACCGTGGGATTGGCATTGAGGACATGTGTTAGAAAAGGAGGAAAAAATATTAACTACATATTGTATTATAGAAACATAATATTACTTTGATATATCCCACGATAAAAACGTGATCGAATTTATTATTTAGACTTCACGATATGTACAGCTTCAATAAACTATTATAACCTACGAATAAGTTCGAATTTCAAATTACAATTCAACAGATTATCAAAATTACAATAATACCTCTATACTAATTTGACTTATTAGAAAAATCGCCTAAATCTATAAATAAAGGATAACAAATGAAATTAGACGAATAACAAAAAAAACCATCATCATCTTCCTGCATTTATCCCACTCTAAGTGGGGTCGGCACATGTTTTAAACATGTTGTCACATGATTTGGCTACGTATTTTACGACCGGCCGCCTGCCTAACGTCAACTTACTTTAGTCGCCTTTTACGACACCTTGGTAAGAAATGAGGGTGGTACTATTCTATTCAGCCGGATACCTGATGAAATAAAAGCAAAGGCACTTGGACAATTTAAAGTATTTATTTTAAAAAGAGCAATTTATAATACGTATTGACAGTTCACAAGTTTATGAGGGAAGGGAAGAGTGTCGACAGATAATATTATAAATTAAATATGCAGATGATATTGCTAATAAATTAAGCGTGATTAACAAAAAAAAAACAAAAATGATAAATATATTTAATAAAGGATTTAGTAATGAGTATCATAAGGTTTTGATTTACTTTTTTATTTTGGAGGTTCTCGGCAATGGCCAATTTCAAGCGTTTTCGTTAATCTATATCAGACTGAACCACAAACAATAGTGCCCGGCCAAAAATATATATAAATCTTAGGCTTGCAAGTTGCAACGTATGAAAGAAATAAATATTGAAAGCACTATTATTGCAAATGAAATCTGTAGGTTAAAAATTATAAATGTTTCATCGTTTCATTACAGAAATCACGAAGAAGTCACTTAACTTAGTTACAAGGCTGATCTGCGTACATGTATACTTAAGGTTTGCTTTAAGTTCGCATGTATTTTTAAATGTTTTAATAAGAAATGTTTGTGCAATAGCAATATATCTCCCTAAAATTAATATAATTAAAGCATTACCCAAAAGTAGGTTCTAAATCAATCATTTGATGAACGGTCGAACATGCCATGAGGTAATACGGCCAAACCACATAACATATTGTGAAATAACATTTGGCAATGTGGTGCTTTAATGTCAACATTGGCCCGCGGTTTACATTCAGAGAATTTTAAACTTGAGATATGTAAAAATATATTTTGATCATCGATAATTGTTTGATATCATACTTGCAATAGCATCCTTCCCGTTTCCTTCCGCACGCACTTCAGTCGCAAGACGGTCGTCGCACGTCGCACATCAACGCTGTATGTGATCTATCGCCGCACGCGCATAATTTTGGCTATAAGTTCGCACCGCACCGCTAGCACTTTTGTGTAGTGTAAATAGTGTTAACAGCAGTGAATGGACAAAGTGTTGGATCCGATATCACAAGTAAGTGCCTCCATCCCTCTTGGCAGTTATTTTATTCCCGCCCAGTACCAGACGGCTGCCACATCCTACCTTGTTGTTTGCAAGTATTTTGGGGGTTTCCGCGAACCAGCAATAATAAAAAATACAGTCCACTTTATTAAGGCTTGGAAGTAATACTTTGCACCGGGCCCCACGCCCGCATGTCCATTTTTTGGTCCTTCGAGCCGGATTTATGAATATTCTTAGTCATTCGGTCCACCATTTTGTCTATTGTTCGATTTGAACCGTAATTATTAACCGCATATTATAGTTAAACCGCATTCAAATTCATTAAAATTTGTCTTATACTTTAAATCGGTTCTTATCGTAAATAAACCGCAAACTGCAGTTGACTACTTATTTATTTAATACAGATAATTTGTGCTGTAATACTAAATAGTTGTTAAAATTATTCTATATTTTTGTTAAACCGCATTGGCAACTGTTTTAGTTCTATAACATCATCATATATCGCATACATATTCGTGCATTCCACTCTTTTCGCTTTGTACTTAGTTAATTATTAACTTCGTATTATTTCGTTCGACCGATATTAAGTTAGAAGGTCACGACGTCGCTGTGCAGCTCCGCTCGCTAGTTGCATTTTGTTCAAACCACCCGCTCGGATTATTTATCAAACGCTGGTTGACTCGTATTACTTAGTGTATAAGGTATATTCTCGCGCGTTTTAATAACGATATTTTTGTTACTTCATAATGAGTAGAAGTGATACAAAAACCTTATCTGACAATGAAGATATTAATATGCTTTTAATATTGGAATCGAAACGCGATGCCATGTTTTCTCGGATGCAAAGTATATACGATACAGCTGTTTTATGCGAAAAAGATCCTAGTAAGTTTTCAACTTTGAGTTCGAAAACTATTAATATCGATACTTTGCGGAAGGAATTCGAGCAAAATTTAGATTCATTTAATGTTCTTAATCTGAAATTATATCCTAAAAAGCCTATTAATTACCAGTCATGGATCTCATTTGAGGAAATGTTTTGTTTCGTTAAGCAAATATTGGCGCTAAATAGCGAAACCGCTAATAATAAACCGCAATCATCTTCGCATATACCTAAGTTAAAACCGCACCTCCCGCCTATAGACTTAATATCTTTTGATGGAGATGTCTGTAAATGGCCTTTATTTTACCAGCAGTTTAAAAGTATGATTCATGACAACTCTAATCTATCTGATAGTGAAAGGATATTTTATTTAGTCAGTAAATTGTCCGGTAAGGCGTCGTCTGTTTGTTCGGGCTTACCGCTGACCGCTGAAAATTATTCTATTATATGGGAGGCCCTGATACAAAAGTATGACGACCCCCGCTCGCTCGCCAACGCTTATCTCAATCAATTGTTACAATTTAAACCGCTCGCTAGCAATAATATAAATGCATTAGATCATTTTATTAACACCTTCGACTCTTCGGTCGAAGCGCTTAAGCAATTAAAATTGGATTTAACCGATTTTATATTTTTTCATTTGGCTACGCAAAAGTTAGATTCGGATACAGTAAGAATGTTTGAAATTTTGAACCGCCAAGATAAGATTCCATCATATAAAAATCTTATCGAATTTGTTAAAGAACAAAACAAAGTATTGTCGCGTTCTATTAATAATTTTGCTAACCCGCAGCCGATTAAATATCGTAATAAAAATATTCCTTCGCCCGCTAAAGTCCCGTCAACGAAAACCTTTGTTAATACGGACTCGGTATTTAATTCAAGTAATAAAATTAACTGTAGTTTATGTAAGAATATTCAACATTCTCATATGTATTCGTGTTCTTCCTTCATGAAATTAAATCCGCAACAAAGATACAATTATGTTAAAAATAATTCTTTTTGTAGCAATTGTTTGAGTGTTAGTCATAAAGTTATGTCTTGTGCATCAAAGCATACTTGTAATTTTTGTTCTGCAAGACACCATTCGTTATTACATTTTAATATTAAAAACAAAGCTAAGGAGCCTGCCGCGATACAACCGCCCGCGCAGCGTAGTAACTCGCCGTCTCGTATGACTCACTCGCGCGCTTACGACTCGCCTCGCAATGAGTCTGCCGAGCGTGTAGAACGCACTGACGATGCTTCTGCGCTCGCCAATTTAAATACAAGTAATGCTCTTGTCTGTCATTATGACCGCTTAAACCGCACCGCAACTACTACCTTGCTTGGCACAGCCAAGATAAGGGTCACTGATAAATATAACCGCACGCATTATTTGAGATGTCTTATAGACCCAGGGTCGCAAAGTGATTATATTTCTTTCGACTGTTGTAAACGACTCTCACTTCATATTTCTCCGCAAAACCGCTACTCTGAGGTTCAGGGGTTCGGTGGAACCTCTCAGAAAATTTTGGGTTATACTGACCTCAAGTTTAACTCCCGTTTTGACAGTTTGTCAGAATATTTTATACAGCCTATGGTTGTAGAACGCATTACGTCACACTTACCTGACGCGAACGTCGATTTAACATCGATAGATTATATTCGCAACTTACCGCTCGCGGACGACGCGTTCTCTGAACCGGGTCCAATAGATGTTTTACTCGGTGTGAATATTTACTGCAGGATATTATTATACGATAAAATAATAGGTAAAAATAATATGCCTTCCGCTTTCGCAACCTCTTTGGGTTATATTGTAATGGGTGACGCCCCTATCATTTCTAAGCCCTGTCAGACACGCACTATGTGTTCGCTCACAAGTGAACCATTAGATAAATTAATAGAAAAATTTTGGTCACTTGAAGAAACACCTGTTCGCAAGTTTTTGAGTCCTGACGAACAACGGTGTGAAGAAATATATATTTCAACAACCGCACGTAGTCCGGATGGTATTTATTCTGTTGATCTTTCTTTTAAACAGGACCCTAATAATTTAGGTAATTCCTACATCACCGCTCGGCGAAGGTTTTTTAATTTAGAGAAGAAGTTTTCTAGAGAACCTGAGCTTCACGAAAAATATAATGACGTCATCCGCGACTATCTTGCTAAGGGTATTTTATCACGCGTGTCACCTGACAATTGTCTTTTGCCCGGCTACTTTCTCCCGCATCATCCTGTAGTACGCAACGATAAATCGACTACGAAATTACGCGTCGTATTAGATGGCAGCGCTTGTACAGATACAGGGTTGTCACTTAACGACATTTTGTATACTGGTTGCAATTTGCAAACAGACATTTTTAATATTTTATTAAATGTTCGCATTTTCCGCATAGCATTCTTCGCCGACGTAAAACAAATGTACTTGTGTATTAATGTAAATCCCCCGCACCGCAAATATCAACAAATTATATACCGGTTTTCTCCTGACGAACCGCTCGAAATATATCAGTTTAATCGAGTGACATTCGGTCTCCGCTCTTCGCCATTTCTGGCAATACGCACCTTACGCCAGTTAGCCAGTGACGAAAGGCAAAGATGGCCTCTTGCTGCCGCCGTGCTCGAGAGAGATGTATATATGGACGATTTGGCTTCTTCTGCTTCAACGCTCGATGAAGCAGTTAAGGTAGCGGATGAATTGATCCATCTCTTCAAGGCAGGTGGATTTGAACTGGTGAAGTGGACCAGCAATTCACATGAATTGTTGGAACACGTCCCAGAATCTCACCGCCAATCGGAGGTTATATCTTTTGACCCTAATAGCACTTTTAAAATTCTCGGTCTGCACTGGCTACCTGCATCTGATGATTTTGTATTTACCGTAACGCAACCGCCGACAGCTTGTACTAAGCGAGCTATCCTCTCCACTACCGCTCGTCTTTATGACGTTTTAGGCCTTATTGGTCCTGTCATTTTATACGCAAAATTGATTATACAAGAATTGTGGCTACTTCATATAGGTTGGGATGATACTCTTCCTGTACATTTTGTTCATAAATGGCAAAACTATATTTCAGAGTTGCCACTTATCGCTCAACTTAAATTTAACCGCTATATGGGAATTGAGAAAACTTCTAAAGTTACACTTCTTGCTTTTGCAGATGCTAGTGAGAAGGCTCATGGTTGTGTGTTATATTTACACACTGAGACTGCAAATCTTCCGCCTATAGTTACGTTAGTCTGTTCTAAATCTCGCGTGGCACCTTTAAAGCCAAAGATCACACTCGCTCGACTCGAACTAAATGCCTTAGTTCTGCTCGCACGTTTAGTTCGATCGGTTTATGACACTTTGTCTACCCGCATAACTATAAATGAGGTACTCATATTCTCAGATTCAGAAGTTGCTCTGTGCTGGGCACTTTCTTCACCGCATAAATTTAACACTTACGTAGCTAATAGGATATCGGAAATTCAGACGCATCTTTCAACTTTAAAGGTTGACTTTTATCACATCGCAGGAACTCCAAATCCTGCGGATTGTGTTTCACGCGGGCTTTTGCCTGCACAACTTCTAGAGCACTCGCATTGGTTTAGAGGCCCGCCTTGGCTTTCTTCTCGCTCTGAAGAATGGTGTTTAAATACCTTTGCACCTAGTGATAAAACCGCAGTACCTGAGAAGAAAACTGTTTCTCATGTAACAAGACCGCACGATGAAAATATTATCGTAACGCTTGGTTCCAAGTTTTCTCCTTGGACCAAATTTATTCGCTGCACCGTTTATATCCTTCGGTTCTTGCGAAAACTTCCGCGTAATAAAACAATAACAGCTGAGGATATGAATACGGCAGAATTAGCTATAATTCAAGCGATACAACGCGAAGCCTTTAGTGACGATCTCAATAATATTAAAAATAATAAATCCTGTTCGCCCGCATTGAGAAAGTTATCCCCTTTCGTTTCTAACGGCATATTACGCGTAGATGGACGTCTGTCCTATTCTACTTTAGATTTTTCGCATAAGCACCCCGCTATATTGCCCAAAAAGGGGCACATATTAGATATTTTAATTGATTATTATCACCGCAATCATTTGTACGCTTTAAGCTCAGACCCTTCTGAGCCAACCACGCTCACGCCTTCACATTTTCTTTCCGCTATACCGCTAGAGTTTATACCCGCACCTAACATCAGTGAACGTACTAGTCTTTTAACTAGACATTCGTTAATGGACTCTCTTGTCCAGTCATTTTGGAAACGATTTAAGACGGAGTATTTGCATAACTTGCAAATGCGAGAAAAGTGGAATACACCGTCTCACCCGCTTACAGTAGGAACCGCCGTTATTCTTAACATAGAAAACGCACCGCCGTTGCAGTGGCCCTTAGGAATTATAACTAAGGTTTTCCCGGGTAAAAATGGAGTAGTTCGAGTCGCTCAAGTTAAGACCAAGAGTGGTACTTATGATAGACCAGTCGTCAAACTCTGCCCGTTGCCAATGCAATAGTTATTTATAATTTGTTTAGGTTTAGTTTACTTTTAATGTATTACGCACAAATTATATGAATAAGTAGTTTTAGGTTCTTCTGTAGATTAATTTTTGTTATTTTTTATACCGCATTTATGAAGGGATACTTCATGGCCGGGGGGATGTTTGATATCATACTTGCAATAGCATCCTTCCCGTTTCCTTCCGCACGCACTTCAGTCGCAAGACGGTCGTCGCACGTCGCACATCAACGCTGTATGTGATCTATCGCCGCACGCGCATAATTTTGGCTATAAGTTCGCACCGCACCGCTAGCACTTTTGTGTAGTGTAAATAGTGTTAACAGCAGTGAATGGACAAAGTGTTGGATCCGATATCACAAGTAAGTGCCTCCATCCCTCTTGGCAGTTATTTTATTCCCGCCCAGTACCAGACGGCTGCCACATCCTACCTTGTTGTTTGCAAGTATTTTGGGGGTTTCCGCGAACCAGCAATAATAAAAAATACAGTCCACTTTATTAAGGCTTGGAAGTAATACTTTGCACCGGGCCCCACGCCCGCATGTCCAATAATAATAAATTGCAATTGATACTGATAAATTAATAATTAATATTACAATAGGTGAAGAAAAAAATCAACATATTAGGTAATTATTTCATGTAATTTTAAGACCTATGAAACTATGATCTTTAAATTTAATTAAATCAAATTTGGAACAAAAATGATTATGGCATAACCTTAGGTAGGATTTTTCGTATAAAAATAACACAACTAAAAATACAGCGATTTTAATTCTGTTAAGTTGTTCTTTGTATTGCCGAATAGCAACTTAAAACAAAATTTTGTAAATATTTAATGGATTAATTTAAGTCAACGCTGATTAACTCTGATTAACTCCCCTCTTCTGAGGGAATAATTTAGGTTTTCGACGGTACCCTTAGAAAGCGTAGTATTTATTATCGTGCTTATAGAACTCTTGTCTTTCTACCGCAGTATTTCTGTCAGTTTAATTAATATCCTATTATAGCTAAAGTCATAACTGATATTCAACAAGGTGTTCTTCTTTTTTTATAAATACTAAACACTATTTAGTGTTTCAGAACAAGAACTACCCTATTTGCTTTATTTGACTGTTAAGATTGGAAGGAGGAAGGAGAAGGAGTGTGTAGGAGTGTGTAGTGTACTGTGAAGGAGTGTGTAGGGGCATATATAAGACAATGTTGTCCTACCTAAATTTAAAGTAAAAAAAAAACAAAAAAATGATTTTAATCCATATTATTTCCATTCGACTATTTATTTCAGTAGAAGCTTGGTTATTTCTGTTTTCATAATAAAGTTATTATTATTAACTCACATCGTTCATCAATGTCACAGCGAAGATTTCATATGTAAATTGATCAGATACAAATAATGTAAGATAAGACTGTTTTGTTATTTAAAAATAGATCGTTTTGTTGAGATTTCTTTAATGTAATATCTTCCCTGATCAGTTACCATTGTAAATCAATGCTTAGTTGAAGTAATAATAAATTCTTTCATATTTAAATGAATGCGAATACATAACCAATAACGTTTTTTGAATGTAGAATATCGTGAGTGGTATTTATAGTTAATGTTTAGAAATATATTATACTTACGTCATATTCTATCGTTATTTCCGCCACGATAACGCCATGTAAAAAGTTCATAAAAAAGGGTCTCGTATGGGCTTGAAAGTAATCGGGCTCACCCGATAAAATAAGACGTGAGCGTTTTTTCAGTTTTAACTGGTAAGATGTGATAGCCTAGTGGTTAAGACAGAGCGATTCTTTCGATTAGGTCAAGAGTTCAAATCCCTGGCCGGTACCAATGACTTTTTTTTTAAACTTGTGTCTAATTGATTTTCGCAATAGAGAATTCTGGGGATATGTGTAACCTACCAGAGTTAAGAGTTTTCTTAACATTGACATAGGTAATATAAAATCATTTCTATCCAAAAAAAATAACGTGTTTATCAACCGTGTCTGAATATTGTTTTATGTTTTTATAAAAATTAAAGAAGTATCAATGGTAATACAAGTTATAAATGCAAAAACTAGGAAAATGCGATACTATTCCAAATACTCGCCTTACATACTTTACTCACGAATGCAAGTCCATAGTATCTGAGCACTTATAAACCTTTTAAGTAATAAAAATAGCGAACAAGTTAAGGTGCGGGCAGGTACTTACAAACTCCACTATCTTAAGCGCGACCCACTTGTCGCAGAGCGCCATCGCCCGATAAGCCTGCTATTACACAACCCACAACACCAGCCGTTTACAACGACACGGACACGATACGACACGGCCGAGGTTCCGGAGGCGGCCGCGCACATCAAGCGCACACTTTTGTTTGACAGCAACTGGTATTTTCACGCGCTTCAACGTGCGACATTGAATGAAAACATCTACACTACACCTACCTGTTACAGGTGTCCGTGCGGATTAAGTCAAGCTACCATATTTATTATAATAGAGTACGGTATTCATAGGTAGGCCTGTATAAGTGTCATAAATAAATAATGAGAGGGAAGATTAGTGTTACAACAAATTTTTTATACAACCTCCTTCAGAGTTGGTAATTAATATGAAAAAGCATTGTGGCTGTCATATATGTGTCATGAGTTGTTGAGAAAGAAATTGCTTTTTATTTATTGAAAAAGTGTAAAGTAGAAATATTGTTTGTTATATTTAGCTTTGTCTAATCACACATCCACAGTGTATTTATGGAAAGTTCTTAATTTAAATTTTTTTTTACATGTTACAAATACAACCTCTTTTAAATAGATCAATGACATAAAAAAAACATCGTTCTATCCAATGTGAGAAGTTGTTAAAAGTAATAAATAAATTTATGGACTTTTGAGAAAATTGCTTCTTATTTATTGAAAATTCTTATTAAGTGTAAAGGAAAAATATAGTTCGTTAAATATTTAGAACATTTTTAGTACCTACACATTCAAAATAAAGTTTGCTTAATACGGACTCAAAAAGAGAGATGATAAACCTCATTTTATTTCTATTTAAGGTAGGTAAGTGTACTGGTAGTAGACTGTTTTGTATGAAATTTTAAATAATAAGCGTTTTGTTTGTCGTAGCTAATAAAAAATATTAATTATTAATATTATGTTACATGTTTTTAATACAACCTCCTTCATGGAGTTGGTCATTAATATGAAAAAGCATTGTGGCTTTCATATCTATAGGTGTCATTCATTGAGTTTTTGCGGAAAAATGAGTTGACTTTGGGAAAATTATTTTTTATTTATTGAATCAGAATAAAGGAGAAATATCGTCGTTTATTATAATTAAATTTGAAATATTAAAGATGGGCTACAGTTCTGAGTTTTTGGGCAGTTGTTAATAGATGGCAACAGATAATTACAAAATTATTTTTTATTAGCTACAACAAACAAAACGCTTATTGTTAAAATTTCATTATTTTGATTTGACAAATTTTGGGCAGGCCACCCTACTCTAGTATAATAATTTTATGCAAGCAACACGTGCAGTTAGATGCTGTTAGTAACAGAGAGTGAAAGCAAAATAAAACACCAAGCGTTTTAAATCATTATACTTAAATTTATTAATCAATCAATCGCTACTGACATACATTTAATAATCATTAAAAATCTCACAAAACAAGAACAGATAAATCAATTCATGCTATCTCTTAGCAAAATCCTTAGACTTTGCAGTGTAGATAATTCTATAATACAGAATGCATCCATATATTTCCCGTGAAAACAGATTCCAAATTGATTCATGCAGTAATATATACCTGATTTTAAATAGATTTATTCGTACAGAAATAGTAAATTAAAATATCGTTAATATTTTCGTTGAAAAAACATCAAAAAAGTGCAGTATGTAATGCAACAATAATGCATAGGTCGCACAACGCGCCGTTATTCTTAATTCATAGTCTATTATATCATTAAAAGTTAAAACAAATATAGTATAGTGCTTAAATATACAGATACTGGCTTACAAAAGCTTTGAATTTAAATACATAAATTAAAATTAATCAATTAGATTCTTAAATTTAAAAGCAAATTAAATGGAAAGCTTTTAAAAATATAAACCAAACTCATATTAAATAATAGCAGGAGGCAAGAGACATAAAATTGAAAAAAGATTCCATATTCAAGTAAAATATAAAATGAATAATTGATTGATATAATAATTTATATTCCATTTCCTTGTTAAAACAAACACTGTTGTATATTTAAAGAGAATTCCAGGGTTAAATCTAACGAGCTAATAATTTTTTTTTTTGATTAACATGTTCAGGACGAAAGTGTCTTAGTACCAGAACATTTAATTAAGAAGTTCACATAGATTCGAGTTCATATGCTAACGAAAAAAATGGAAAAAATAATCTTAGTTTGTTTAGTCAATTTTAGTAGCTAACTAACGTAATTAAACAAACAGTACCGAACATATCCGTATCAGTCGTGAATAACTTAACAAGTCCAAAACACCCACTTTTCAGGGCAGCCCATAGACAGGTTTACGTTTACTATACGTTTAAGAGGGTTATTTAAATACTAACAAGTTTGTATATGCGATATAAAAGACTACTGAAATATTCACTATATAAATCAGACAATCCTAATAAATATTGATACGAACATGAAAAAAAGAGTTCGTAATTCATATGTCATAAAGCTCAAAGTCGCTAATCCTCTGGAACATTCATACAAAAGATATAAAACATAAAAGGATGTAAGTCGACTTATTAACATATTCACGCCTGATACGGATATGTAAGAGATGTAGATGATGTTCCGTGGTAAAAAATAAAATGTAATATTACACACAACTCGAAAAAGGCTATTTGCTTTGAACGACATTTTTGAATAGAACACAAGAGAATCTTGCGAAATCTACGACTCGTGCGTACAATAACAATATGATATATGAGTTTTGTAAGGCTTTTTGGAGTAAGAAATATCTCTAACGCCAAAAAGACTTACCATTACTTTTTTTTCATAATTATATTTCATCTCGCGATTACTATCCTTTAATTTTTTTTAATAATAATTATATATTATGGCCACTATGGAATAAAATGTTTATCGTTCACAATAACCACGGATTTTGAATAAATAGGCAATAAATACAAATTGCATGATACTTTTATGACATGAATATGTCTCTTGCACTTCTGCATTCTTATAATCTAAAGATTAAAAAGACACATTTAGCTCGTCAACGGAGTTATTTGCATAAAATAAGAAATGTTAAAAATAATCGAATATTTCTTACATGAGACTTTTACAGAAAGTATAAAAGTAAAATCTCATGTGAGTAGTATTCAACAACAAATTCCATTAATAGTTTACGTGCAAAAAAATTATAG
This sequence comes from Morpho helenor, assembly GCA_029227775.1. NCBI lineage: Eukaryota > Metazoa > Arthropoda > Insecta > Lepidoptera > Nymphalidae > Morpho > Morpho helenor. Next base: position 2,877,418 of record JARGCU010000019.1, on the reverse strand, counting down.
AAAGTTGATTAAATGAGCATAAATGACGAAATAACACCCATGCAAATAAATATTAGCAAACATGCTCAAAACAAAACTGAAATCATAAACCAGTTACTACAAAATTTTTGTAAGCTACGAATTACTAAATTCAAAGCATTTTTATTATGTTTTGTAAATGTTGTAGTCTGAAAAAAATCTTGTCCATTAATTTCTTTTGTATTTATATAAATTATGTTAAACTGATTTAAGATTTCAGCTTTTAAATTAGTTAGTATTTAGCGTGGAAACAGTACATTTCAATTTATGCGAAAAAACAATCAACCCACAAACAAAACAAATAGTAAATAATCACTCTCCAATAAGGCATCTTATAAAACCACAAATCGCACGCATAGTATTAAAGTGACCGAATATAAAAAAAATTTGTTTTGTCACAATTTGCAATAAAGTGTAAATTAAAGTGACCAAATTCGAAATTAGGCGTAACTGAGTTAGATACTTTGTAATCCTTATTTCAATGCCACGACATCACCCAACAAAAAAATAAAAAAGCTAGTGTTTTCTTGCACTTCCAAGTTATGGGTTCCGAATTTTGTTGGCACTACGCTAGGCTTTATTGCAATTTGCGACAAAAATTTTAATTAGGTCACTTTAATACTAGGTAAGTGTGCGATATGTCCATACTCGAATGATTTCATTACACGAGCCCTGGAGAAAACTAAGCCTCCAATCAAAAAGCCTTATATCAGCCATCAAAAATGGTTCGCGCCTGCTAGAAAAGGCACGGCAGTTATGTAAGGTGTTATCGTTTTTGTAAAAAATATGTAAAGTAACTAGTACATGTAACAACATGTTTAAAAATGTTGTACCGACCCTAATCCTGAGTGGGATAAGAGCAAAAGAATGATAAATGATGGTTATTATCCTATATTAGTAATAATATCCGAGAGTAACGGCTAAAATGCTCTCCGAAATAAACCAAATATCGGCCACGGCTTAGATTGATATTAACACAGTAAAATGTTTTTTTTACAGAGAATTAAATTGACATTAGGACCAAAAAATAATTTTTATTTTGGGAATTGAAACTGAACATTATTGAGGGTAATTAAATTTTAACATTAGAGTAGAATAGAGCACCCTAATTTCTTACAGAGGTATCGTAAAAGGCGACTAAGGTAAGTTGATCCACCGTGTGGTATCCGGTTGAGTAGAATAGACCACCCTCCTTCTTACCGAGGTGTCCTAAAAAACGACTAAGGCAAGTTGACGTCAGGCAGGCACGGTCGTAAAATGCGAAGCCAAATCATGTGACAGCATGTTTATAACATGTTGTGCCGACCCCACTTAGAGCGGGATAAAGGCAGGAGAATAATGATTTAAGATTTAAGTCATCATTCTCCTGCCCTTATCCCATTAAACTAAGAAAAAGGGTGGTCTATATTACTCAACCGAATATCACACGCCGGGTCAACTCACCTTAGTCGCGTCTTATGATACCTCGGTAAAAACTGAGGATGGTCTATTCTACTCAGCCGGATACCAAACGACGTGATGACTTAAATTTTAAAGTTAACGCGAATCACTAGTTTTTTTATTTAGCTGAGCTCCAGAATTATATATATTCGACCTTATTGGAGAGTGTATTACATTAACTCACTCTTGATCCTTGGGTGGTAAGATAAACTCTTCTAGCGGATGCTTCGCGGTCCACGGGTTGAATTCCCGCGGGGTCGAACCAGGAGTCCCAGGCGTGGGCGGGTCCGGGGCGCCCCACACGTTATGGCTCAGCCCTGGAATCGAAGTAGTCGGGGACTCCATGCCGTAGTATTGTCCAGACCAACTGGCGACGTTAAATAAATGAAAACATTAAAAAGCTGTAAAAGCTAAACAGGTTCACTCTTTCAAAAGTAATAATAAACTTATTTTGCTATAATCCGCGATGAAGTAAAATAGAAAATATATATAATGCTAAATGTATATTTTACATACTGTTAAGTGATAAGTGATAAATAATTGTTGTCCACACCATTTTAAAAAAAAAAATTATTTTAATATTTAAATGAGTAAATCTTGTGTGTGTGTATATATGTATATATATTTTCGGAATCTCCGAAACGGCTTCAACAATTTTCCTAAAATTCAGCATGTAGAGATTTGGAGGGAAAAAACGATCTAGGTAGGTTTTACGTAAAGAAAACCGTTTTATCCGTTTTTGGGCATTAAGAAATACTAAAATTTATATTGATTTGAATTTTTGCCACAAACGGTCAACTCAGCGTAGCTTATTCGGGGAACGGGCAGTCTCCAGAAATGTTAATATCTAGGATCGATCCCAATTTTTGTTTAACGTTCTTTTTGTCAACCAGGTACTTTATAATATACACTAGAAACTCCCTGGAAATAATCTATACGACATCACAAAGTTTGCCAGGTCAGCCAGTAATCTATACTAATATTATAAAGACGAAAAATTTGTACGTATGTTTGTAATGTTTTCACGCAAAAACTACTGGAACGATTTCAAAAATTCTTTCACCATTGGAATGCTGCATCTTTACTGAGCAACATAGGGTATATTACAACTTTTTTTTAAAATACTCGTTACTCGTACTTACTCGTTGGCAGTAGCAACACCGGTGTTAGCGGCCATATTGCCGTTCAAGTGCGCGGAGTGAGCGGCGTGCATGGCCGCGGTCCGTTGCGCCTCCTGTATCATGCGCAGCCGGCGAGCCTGCGACCAGCGCTCCAGGGTGTAGGAGCCGCCGGCGGACGCGCCCGCGCCGGCGCCCGTCCCAGCATCGTCCGAGCGGATCAATTCAACACCACGCTCGGGACTCCAGCGTCCGATCTATTCAATGATGCATATTTTTTTTTCAGACTCTTAACTAATGCTGTTAGCTCTAGAGGCTTTGACAGCGTCACCGAGAGGGTGGGCGAGCGCAGTAGCATCGCCGGAGTGAACAACTGGGAGAGCGAGTCTCGAACGAGACTCGCAGCATCCTGCGAGCGTCGCCTTAACACCCCAACGCCCATACTTCATGGACTTTATATATCTCTGCAGAGTTCATAATACAAAAGTAATGAAAATATTATTTTGCAAAATAATATTTTCATAATTTTTTTATTGATACTATTTATTATTCACAAAGTCAAAACTATTGATGACCTTATTAAAAATTTATTTAGAAAAAATGACACGTTAATACATAAACATTCGCCATCGCTAGTATATTATATATGTTCATTCACCTCGCGATACTGTCGCAGCAACTGCGGCGACTGCGGCAGCGACCAGTCGACGGCGGGACGCGCGCCGTTGCCCCAAGCGGCCGCCGCCGCCGCCACCAGCGCCTTGCGGGCCATGGCCGCGCCGCGGTGCGAGCGGTACTCCACGATGGCGGCGCACGACGCCACCGAGCGCCGGATGCGCACCTCCTGCACCTCCTCCGTGAGCGCGTACAGCGTGCGCACGATCTCCCCGGACGGCGTGGTGGGCGGGATGCGCGATATGAATATGCGGCAGTTGTTGATCGACGGGCACACACCTGTTTGTTTATTTAAATCAATTTCATTGAACACAGCTATTTAACAGTATAAGATTACAGACTATATAAATTTAATTTAAAAAAAAAATAATTTATAGAATTAGGCATTACTTTGCGGAGATCCATAAAAAAAGTAAGTAAGTAGCGGCCTGTTGTTATCCCACAGCTGAGAATAGGCCTCTTCTCTCCGTTTATAGAGAGAAAGTTCGGAGCTAAGAACTACCACGCTGCTCCAATGCGGATTGGTAGGTTACACATATCTCCAGAATTCTCTAGATATGCAGGTTTCCTCACGATGTTTTCCTTCACCGAAAAGCGTGTGATAAATTGCAATTTTCAATTAGACACATGAGTTTTAACAGAAAAACTCATTGGTGTCTGCCCGGGTTTGAACCCGTGACCTCCTCGAAAGAGTCGCACGGTGTTATCACTGGCCTACCACAGCTTTGGAGATCCATAATACTAAAGTAATAATAAAATTATTTTGCTATAATCCGCAATGAAGTAAAATAGAACATATATACATATAGGTTATACTAAATGTAGAGTGGACAATCCGTTTTCATACCTGATACATGCAGGATTCTTAAAAACACATGCACAAATCTCCACCATCGTCACCACAATACACAAGCACTACCAACTTTCACTATCACTAACTCAACAATCGTTTCGCCCCGCAACCGAAGCATCATCAGGAGATAGACTACATGACCGTCGTGTTATTGTTATGTTGTGTTATTGTTTAGTATTACCAAATAATATTATTAAAAAAAAATACAAAGTCGTCGTAATTATAATTACACATAAATACAAAATACAATTTTGGAATTTCTAGTTGAAATAAAATTATAGCGAAACATGGCGATTGCGGGACAATTTATTTAAATTTTTAACTGATACGTCAACTCACACGCGGAATATAAGTTTTTAAAACTCTGTTAGATATTTTACTATACAAAACAATCCCTGATTTAAAACATTTAGGGCCTGTTTCACAAGTTACCAATAAACTGTGCTTATTCGGAACATCATATCTGACACATATCTCTGAATTTTGCGTTTTTCAGGTTTCTGATAGGCTTTTTCAGCACTTTAAGTCCCTAATAAGTTAACAGGTAGATCATGTGGCTGTTATTTGGTTAACTTTTCTTTTAAGAGTCTTTTGATTTTAAGAGTTTTGTTTGGCTGTTCTTTTAAGAGTCTCTTTTTAGAGATATTTATCTGTTACTTAGTTTAATGGTGGGTTAACTATCCGATACTTTATCAGTAACTTGTGAATCAGGCCCTTATAAAATGAAACTAATAATAATTACCCAGTTGCCACGATGGTCTAATCATGTAGTTGTTGAACAAATGGATGGCGATGTTGGCCTCCGTCTCATTCGTGTACATAGCGAAGGCGTACCTTTACGATAGATACAAAATATTACCATTATTGTAACCAAAACTAAAAGCAAGGCTACTTTCAAATCTGATGAAATCCATAAAATCAAAATAAAAATTTTGATTTTCGTCTACATTTCTGCCCCGCCCTAAAAGGACGAGCGCAGGGTATTTCTCTCACTAAAAACCTGACAACCTGCCTGGGGTCGGCACAACTTGTTACAAACATGTTGTCACATGATTTGGCTACGTTTTTTACTAACGGCCGCCTGCCTGAAGTAAACTTTTTTCTGTGTCAGAAAAACCCATTATGGGTCACCGCCCGACGGGGACGAGCGGCGGGTATGTCGGACTTGCACCGACTAAAAACCTGACAGTGCTCCACAACGCTGCTGGTGGCGGGGACACGGTACAGTTGTACACATTGCCCCCATCCCCCCCAGCAGCAACTCTGAACCACAGAGTGCGTCACCTCTGGGTGGGGGCATCTCTAAAAGCGGCATAGATCGCTTCAGGGACCTTTTTAAGAGGGCTTCCGATAAACCCCATTCGGAGCTCCCAGAAGGTTCCTTAGGACTGCATGCGATGGTCTTAAGCGAGTCGCCAGCGGCCGGCTCGCCTGAGGCGGTTCGGTTCCGAGGACTTGACTTCTCGGATCCGCCACGCAGTCTCCTTCAGCGAGACAACGTTCTCGCAGTAGGAGACCATCACTGCCCACTCCGGAAGGTTTATGTCAATTGAAGGGGTTAGAATCATACCTAGCGATATCCAAAGTAATTCAAAAGGATTTAGCTATTTTTGATTTTGATCCCCTCAATTGTACGTAACAGTTTATATGTAAATTGTGTTGTAAAAAAGAGATCGCGCAGTTGTAAACAACACGCCTGCTGGGAGCTTTAGCGTGTGGCGCGTAAACAAAAAAAGATACACTAAAGTAATTGTAGATCTACAAAAATACTACAAAATAGTTTATATCGAACTTTTTTTGTATATAAATTGTGTAGTGTCTAGTGGTAGCTTTAGTGGCGTGCGTCATGTAAATCAATAGAGATACAATAAAGTAATGTCCTAGAGAATTGTAGATCTACCAAAAATACTACAAAGTCCGTGAGAGCATGTCTCTTATGGTTTACTCTTAATAACTACTTTTACGTTCAAAATTTCAATACATTGATTACGCGGGTGAAGTTGCAGGCACAGCTAGTACTATTATAAATACTGACCCTCGATTCCATCCAGAGAAATTGATCATGAGGCGAAATTCATACAATTCTCCCGCCTGACAGAACAGAGGCACCAGAGTGTCTTCGAAGCAATCGTGAGGAATGCGACCGATGAACACCTGTAACAATACCATCATCATCCTCCTGCCCTTATCCCACTCTAAGTGGAGTCGGCACAACACGTTATAAACATGCTGTCACATGATTTGGCTGCGTTTTTACGATCGGCCGCCTGCCTGACGTCAACTTACCTTAGTCGTATTTTACGACACCTCGGTAAGAAAGAGGGTGGTCTATTTTACTAAATCGGATACCACACGGTGGGTCAACTTACCTTAGTCGCCTTTTACGACATCTCTGTAAGAAATGAGGTTGGTCAATTCTACTCAGCCGGATACCACAAGGCGTTATTTGTATCTATTTGCGATCGTTTTTTCATCACATGGATTGTATAATAAAATATAAGTTAACAAACAGTAAAAAGTTTCAAATTCCAGCTTATTACAATAATTCGGCGGCAAACCATAACAATACACAAACATTGCACACATTCACTATCACAAACTCAACAATCGTTTAGCCCAGTTACCGAAGCATTACCAGGGGATGGTACTCCACAATGAAATCGCTAAGAGATTTAGGTATATTAATTATCCTACTATTCTACATATTTGTGAGTACGGATGTATATCTGTTACTCTTTCACGGCGAATCCTCAGAGCCAATATCGATGAAATTTGGCACAATTATTCCTTATACACCGGAATAACATATAGGCTATAAAAATCCTGTTAATTCTATAGGATAAGGATAACATTAGGACAACAAAGCGCCATCTATTATCGACCTATCAAATAATATCGATATAAAGCAAATTACGATCGCGAATACGTACACACTATTAGATATACCTAAACATTAGGGAATTGCTGTTTTGAGACTGCCAAACATGGCTTCGCAGGCTCGAGAGAGATAATGGCATTATGATTTAGCCTGTCGCTAGTAGTAGTAGTAATCATAACTAAGCTGACCTCTATTCTTACGAGAAGCACCCTTTAGACAACTTCGCCAAAGCTAATTAGTTTCTGCACTCAACTCTCCACATTTAACAATCTAAAACGTGTAACAAAGATTTGTTTGCTCGCACGTCCCTCCTGCAGAATTTAGGCACAAAACAGCAAATTACCAAATAATAATAACTACAGGAAATTGTATGAAATGTCGGCCATTTTGTATTACTGCCTGGGCGTAATGTGGAAGACGAGAACTTTACCAAGTCCTAGATTTAGAATGCTGTTCTAAATAATATTAAATCGGATTGGTGCCCATTCATTTGAGGAAGCAACAGAGTAAACCCAATAAAGTGAAACGGAATGGGAACAAAATATCTAGCCTCAAAATATTCAGAGGATGTTAACGAATAAAAAGTTCTTATAAACATACCTATTTATTACTACTGCGCTATTTAAAAAAAAATTGCATAAAAGTCACATCCTATCATACCACGCACATACTACTTCACCTTACACAGACTTGACTAACCCTTCCTACGAAATATGCTTACAGACGGCTAAAGCGTATGAGAATCTGATAAGAAAAATGACGAACTCTACCTCTCTCTTAGTTCTCTTACCTCACAATTCCTCGAAGGTTCAGGACCAGTCCAAGCATGAGGTGCTTTTTTAAAAATCCTTTGCCCATTTATTTGCGTTAGTGTATAAGAAGTATTATTTTCTGTTAACAATAATAATCTCGTAGACAATTCATACTGATTCACTTCACTAGATGAATAATGCTTAACAGAAGGCATTCTTGATATAAATATTAATCTTATAATAAATAATATTAAATTTATTGTAATAATAGTCGCACGTGCCCTTCTTTCGAACAACAAAAAACGATAGAACTTCTAGAAAGGAAAGGAATACCTAAATGGCGCGTTTTCCAAAACACATCAAAATGGCGCAAAGGAAAAATAAATAAACTTTGAAAATTTTTGAATCGGATATCAATTGAATGCTTTTCTTACTACGGCACGACGAATAACAAGAAAGTGAAAAAGGGAGAAACTGTAAAAAATATGAAAATAATTATAGTAAAATAATAGCAATGATATTTAAATATTGATCTAATTGTATAAATTGATAGAAATGAAAAAGATTGAAAAGTGTTGAAAAGCCGGAAATTAATTATATGGAGTTCGATAATAAAATTTAAATTTGACATTACCAAGAATGTGTTAGGGTCCCCTATATACAAAAAACTTTCTGTGAAATAAAGCTAATATTTTTTTTTAAATATTGGTTTTCATATTAATAAAACGGTAAAAGTTTTAATAAATATAAATTATTTTCCAATCGTACAATTAAGGAAAGATGAAAATGTAAAACAAGCGCTCGGTAATTATGAACAATTTATGGATAAATATTTTAATGTAGTCTAATGAGATCACGATGTTAGGTAATAAAAAATCGCCTTATGTTGTATTGCACTTATCATAAAATTTCTGTTAAGTATTTTATATTGTAATTTTTGAACTTCGATGAACGAATAGAGAAAAAGAGAAATTTTATTGGGTATATAGATTTTATTATTAAGATAAAGTGCGATTAACGACTTGCTAAAGTTTTCGCTGAACAAAAAAACACAGAAAATTTTTATCCTAAGGTTATATCTAGTCAATCTCAACTCTACAAAATACTATCTCCTTAAAATACTCATATTATTATTTACTATATGATCTTGTTACTTGAAGACACTACGATTAAAGTGACTAATCCCACAGAAAGAATAAAAATTCGATATTTCAATTTATTTGCGCCCTTTCTCGTTATTTGATTAGTATCAAGACTGTTCTTTAATTGTATTCTCAAAATATAGACACGTCGAGTTTTAGGATTCATCCGTAGAATTTGTTGCTTTGTGAAGTATTCCAGTTTTTTCTGGTTCATATGTTTCATAACATTAGCGCTAATTGCTGTTATTGCTTCCAATTGTATTGAACTTATTAATTGTTCTGGTATCCCTGTAAGAAAATAAATTAAATATTGAACATTTCCTATGAGTGCCGAAGCATAGCAGCATAAGCACTCATGGACTTAAAATTCTGATTTTATGCGAAACTCAAATATTTATATCATTTATAAAGACATTTTCAAAGGTGCAAAGGAAAACTATGTACAAGTATGTTGGACTATATTTTTACATAATTACTATTGAATAAGGTGTTAAGGCGACCAATCTCATGTGATGACCATTTATAAGGTTCTCCATAAGCGTCAGGATGAGTAGCAATGTCGTACAGGGTCTGTAAGATGAGAATTGACTTTAATTCTTTGATACTACTTATTCATTAAGTATAAATAATGTTAACATTTTAATATACTGTAAACATACACAAATTTAAAAGTGTCTATTTTTTTCGCACAACTCGATACAATTATATCCTGTTTTTTTTATATTCCATCCGTAATATAATTCAATTGATAACTTTTTTATTACCTTTGTCTGTTCTACATTACACCTATCGAGCTTACTCAACACATCAAATGTAAGTTCTTTAAATATATTTGGGGATATTCTCTTTAGATCGTGAGATGGGAATCCACAAAGTAAATAGCCCAATTCATTTATATGTGAACCACTTTTATGCCAATCGTTACCATAATATCTTCTATACGCTGCTGCTAATATGCCAATCTATAAAAAAGTATAAATTTGAAGTATACTTTAATAAAGCACTGACAATGTTGTCTTAAAATGTTTCTTACCTTTCTGTTATTAAGGGCTACGAAGTGTTTCGAAAAAAAATTAAAAACTGATGGATTTCCAAAATTTGCGTGGTATAAATCTTCTTCTGGTATAACATTCAACAATTCACCAAAAGCTAAAAACTCTCTGCCTTGTAAAAAAGCAGCAGTTTTTCCATCTATACAAAAATACATTGTGCTAAAAGTTTTAAACTAAAGGCAAAAGATTAAAAAAAATGGAATATTTTGTACCAGTAATGATATCCCACGCTAAAATGGTTCTCGATATTGGTATTAAATCCTTCTTCGTATTGGTTAATAAATGTAAAATAGATTCTGAATCTAATCGTAAGAATGAACTTGGAGGTCCAAAAAATATCATGTCCATTGAACTTTCTGTTTTTATTCGGTTGTCGATTTCATCATAAAAATTTTCGTCGATCACTTCGTCTGTAATTAATTACTTCTCTAAGTATATACTTTTTATTAGTTTTAGAAACATTTTTTTTAACTTATAGAAACCTAAAAGTTTTATATAAAAGAAAACCTGTATCCACTATTGCAATCATAGAATTTTTTTCATCCTCATAGTGTATTTCTAATTCTTCTAGCGATTTAGTTTGCCGAACTTGGGCATCAGTACTAGAAATATAATAATTTATGTAGCAAAATTATTCTTATAAACAGTCCTCTCGAGCGTTTTTAAATCTTGTCTTATCTTACTAATATTATACATGTAAAAGTTTATGAGTATGGATAAATGTTTGTTACTCTTTCACGGATAATCCGCTGAACCAATATCGATGAAATTTGGCACAATTATTCCTTATACACCAGAATAACATATAGACTAAAGAATTCCTATTAATTCTATAGGAATAGGATGACATTGTAAAGCGCGAGTTCTTCGTTAAGCCTAGGTAGGCTATATTTATAGTATTTATTTTTTTATATGAGGCCGTACACGTTTCACCAATTAATCAGTTGACGCATTTCGATGGGCTCATTTTATTAGCGCTCTATCACTTAACTCTTGTCATACGTTATAGACTGTAGGCTTGACAGTCTACACAGTCTGTTTCGGTATTGAAGAGCGCAGTAGAATTGAGTTACTTGTTATCAAAGAATATGGATGATATCATCAAAATGATAAAACCTTGACGGTTTAAACTAATTCTTTAACATATTAAAGAAAAAAATATTTCGTACCTTATAACACAGAGAAGGAAATAATCACAAATAATCCACTTTGTAGCACACATTTTTACCTATTTCCAATAATCTCGTTGGCTTTAAAAAAAATGGTACAATATCGGTTTTAGTATGAATCCTGTTATTCTAAGTTTATGATTCTCGAAATAACAAATGATAATGAAAATAGGCAAATCAACAATATAAGTTAACTGTTAGAGAACCAGGAAATATTGAATTAATTGGACGAAAGACGATAGTAAAGAAGTAAGAAGAACCCTCTTTACAATTCTTGTTTATTTATTGTCTGTAAATAAAAATGTCACTATGTGACACTATGTGTGACAACTGACATGTTGTCATCACTAAATTGATAACCTCACTTTTTGTTAAACGCGTTTAAGTGATAATTAATATTAAAATACTAGATAAAAGCAATACATAGCTGTAGGTTTATTATCGAAATGATATTTGTATGGTATTAAAATTTAGAATAACAAAAGACTTAGTAATATAGGAAGTATATGTTTTGCTTGTTAGTAATATATTAATACGATGGGTATTTTGGAAAAGATATCGGAAATCGAAAAAGAAATAGCAAGAACACAAAAAAATAAAGGTAATAGACTACCACCTTGTTGTTTTATTCTTAAAATGCCAATTTTAATTATGTTAAAAAACTTTTAGAAAGTTTACATTATGAGTATACTTTTCTTTCATGTTTAAAATTTTATTCAAAATTAATTATTTATATGCGGTAGTAAGTAAGTAGCGGCCTGTTACTATCCCACTGCTGAGAATAGGCCTCTTCTCTCCGTTTTTAGAGAGAAGGTTTGGAGGTAAGACCTACCACACTGCTTCAGTGCGGATTGGTAGGTTACACATATCTCCAGAATTCTCTAGAGATATGCAGGTTTCCTGACGATGTTGTCCTTCACCGTAAAGCATGTGATAAATTCCAATTATCAATTAGACACATAAGTTTTAACAGAAAAACTCATTGGTGTCTGCCCGGGTTTGAACCCATGACCTCCTCAAAAGAGACGCACGGTGTTACTGCTGGGCTACCACAGCTTGATGATGTGTCAATAACAGTACTGGAAATAGCACGCAACTATTGCTGGCAATAATTAATGTTAGTCTGTAAATATAGTTACAAGATAATTAGAAAATTAAAACCTCTATACAAGACCTATAATATGTGTATCATGAGAAGAGTTTGAAGATTTTAATATTTCTTTCAGCCACTGAGTACCATTTAGGTTTATTGAAGGCAAAATTAGCAAAATACAGATCACAGCTACTAGAACCTTCAAAGAAAGGTGGTGATAAGGGTGAAGGGTTTGATGTTTTAAAATCTGGTGATGCTAGAGTAGCTCTTATAGGGTTCCCTTCTGTTGGTAAGGTAAGATATTTACAATGATATGTGTATTAAAAAAAGAAGTCTAAAAAATTCCTAGCCTCAGAATATTGTGCAGAAGTTACAATAAAATTATTTTGCTGTAATCAGCATTTGTTAAGAGAATACATGCAATACTGAGTGTATGAAGCAGGCAACAATCACATACCCTATACATGCAGGCTCTACAAACAAAAAACCCAAACTTTGCATTACGATTTTGTTTGTGGACCCAATCCTTCTGATGATGCTTCAATTTAAATTTCGATTATAGAGGTTGTGGTAGTGAATGTGTGTAGGTTTTGTATGGAGTGTTGGTGTTGGTGCCATATCTTGTGACATGGTGGCTTGCCTGCTGTATGATTATTACCTGCTTCATACACTTAGCATTGCATGTATTCTCTTAACAAAAGTGGATTACAGCAAAATAATTTTATTGTAACTTCTGTTCAGACACTAATACTATGTGTGCTATAACATATCTAAGTTTACAGGCATAAAAATAAAATATAATCTAGGATAGTCTAAAACTAACATATATCATCAATAAAACTTAATTAAACAAAATTCAAAATTCAAATTCAAATTTCTTTATTTGCAGAAACATTTACAATAGGGTGTTACATGTTATTATATAGAAGAAATGTTTCGCCTAGGCCTAGAGGCATGCAAAAATTACAAGACTAAAAAATGAAGTTAAAATTATGTCAATAATATAATAGTAATGTACATTAGTGTCGGAAATCAATAAAATTTAACATGTCAATTTTTTATGTCTAAAATGTTATTAATGTTTAATATTTAAGTAGTCGTCAATTGTATAGAAGCACCTTTCTATAAGCCACATTTTAAGTTTTAATTTAAACAAATTGAATGTCAGCTCTCTTATCATTTTTGGAATTTTATTGTACACCATAATAGATTTTATTGCGCAATTATTTGATAGTAAGGCACTTCTAGAACTCTGTAGTCTTTTTTTTTAACAATAAAAATTTGTTTATTAATTTATTAAGTTTATTATTTATTGATTGTTTTGTTTATTTATTTTTAGTCAACTCTACTATCAACTCTGACACATACTCATTCAGAGGCAGCAAGTTATGAGTTTACAACTCTGACATGTATTCCTGGTGTGATTGAATACCGTGGTGCTAATATACAGTTGCTCGATCTCCCTGGAATTATAGAAGGTGCTGCTCAAGGAAAAGGTAGAGGAAGGCAGGTAATTAAGTTATACTTTGTTTTTTATGCATCTATTTCTATTATAATATTATACTAGCGGCCTGCCCCTGCTTCGCACGGGTATAAAATATATAGCCCATGTCACTCAATGAAAAAAAATGATTAAAATTGATCCAGTAGTTTTGATTTATTCATTACTGCCCGTGGCCCGCAAGCGTTAAATTTGGAGAAAAACAATTCCCCTCTCCCTATACTATAGATAGATTTCCTGCTATCTTTGGAATATCTAAATTCATATACTACATAATTACTTATTTCTTTTTTACATTTTTCCCTATGTATTTTATTTTTACAATTAATTACAGAATGTCATTATATACAACATTCACAACTTTCTTGTCATTAAACGAAATCTTGAAAGAGGGACAAATAGCTGCCAAATTCGAACATCAAATTCAAATATTCTTTATTCAAATAAACTTGTAAACAAGTGCTTTTGAATCGTCAACTCTACTGCTGGTTCGGAAAGCTGTTCCTACCGAGAAGAGCCAGCTCTTTTAAAAATATAATTCTTAATACTATTTACATTAAGTCGTTACTGTCTTGTACAGGTTCAAAGAGAGCTATATCCACACATTCTTATCTTCCAAATAATCTTCAAGAGTATAGTAGGCTTTTTGTATCAGCCTCTTTTTAACAGTGTTTTTAAACTGATGTAATGGCAAAGCTAAAATTGATTGCGGAATTTTATTATAGAATCTTATATCAAAACCCACAAACGAATTACGTACTTTTGCAAGGCGCAAAGCAGGAGCCGCAAGCTTATGTCGGTTCCTGCTTTGTCTATTGTATACATCACCTATCGTTTTATAATTCTTTATATTTTTATGTACATAAATTATATTGCTTAAAATATACTGTGAAGCAAATGTAAGAATACCTGTTTCCTTAAACTTCTCTCGCAGGGAATCACGCGGTCTTAAATTATAAATGCCACGTATAGATCTTTTTTGTAAAACAAAAATTTTTTTACTATCCGCGCATTTACCCCATAGCAATATTCCATAAGACATAATGCTATGGAAGTAGGCAAAATAAACAAGTTCAACAACATCACATTAGAAACCTCAAAAATTACAGTATTTCTCTCTAATCCATATTGAATGTTATTATACATATAAACCTTCCTCTTCAATCACTCTATCTATTAAAAAAAACCGCACCAATAATTTATTCTTTAACTTCCAGGTAATAGCTGTAGCGCGTACAGCGGACCTGGTGCTAATGATGTTGGATGCCACAAAGCCTTATGTACATCGGCAACTGCTTGAACGCGAGTTAGAGAGTGTCGGCATACGGCTTAATAAAAACAAGCCTAATATATATTTCAAGGTGCTTAATCTATTCATACTTTGAAAATATTTATAGAATTCTTTGTGATACAGCGGGGAAACCGTGTGACTCTTTTGACAGGTCACGAGTTTAAACAACAAGCAGCCACCAATGAGTTTTTCTATTAAAACTTGTGTCTGCAATTTATCAAACGCTTTTCGGTGAAGGAAAATATCGTGAGGAAACCTGTATATTTCTAGAGAATTCTAGGGATATGTGTAACCTACGAATCTGTATTGGAGCAGGGGGATATTTCTTAGCTCCAATCCCTCTCTCCAATAAACGAAGAAAAGAGGCCTATGCACAGCAGTGGGATAGTAACAGGCCATTACTTTAAGTTTACTTTTTATCAGGTAACCCAGGCTCAAAATTGCCAGTATTTGATTGTCAATTTTGGTTAACTATATGATAACCAAATTGACAATCAAATAATTGACTCCACATACAGATAAATAATCAAATATTTTTTTATTTCCAGGTTAAAAAAGGTGGTGGGTTATCTTTTAATTCGACATGCCAACTTACAAAAGTAGATGAGAAAATGGTCCAGATGATTTTACATGAATATAAAATATTCAATGCTGAGGTAATTGATGAACTATTTATTTTGCATCGATACTGCTTGTGCTCCAAAATTCAAATGATTTTTTATTTAAATATACTTTGTCAAGTATTTTTGAATCTTCAAATTATAATGAAGCTATCACTGGTTCGGAAAGGCACCTCCCCTGATAAGAATCAGCATGAAACTTTGTTTACTCTTTTGATAAATTCCTACTAACATTATAAATGCGAAAGTTTGAGTATCGATGTATGTTTGTTACTCTTTCACGGCGAATCCGTTGAACCGATATCGACGAAATTTGGCACAATTATTCCTTATACGCCGGAATAACATATAGGCTATAGAAATTTTGCTAATTCTACAGGAATACGATGACATTGAAAAGCGCCATCTATTATTAATCTATAAAAGTTTTGTTAACCAACCCTGCAGATTTTGCAAGGTTGGAGAGTGAGAGAAGCTATTGGCTTATTCCAAGACGTAGTCAGTCCACATAAATGAAGTTACGGGTAAAAGCTAGTCACTACATATTATAAAACAAAGTCCATATTTCCGTATGTACGCATAAAACTTTAAAACTACGCAACCGATTTTGATGCGGTTTTTTTTAATAGATAGAGTGATTCCAGAGGAAGGTTTGTACGTATAACAACATTCAATACTAAGTAGAGAAATACTGTAATTTTTGAGGTTTCTGTAAATAATTACATTTTTTTCCGCTTACATTGCAAACGCAGGCTAAACCCTACGAGATTTATCAAAATGATGTACTAAGTATTTGTACACCTTAAAAAGGTCTACAGAAAAGTCCGCGATGGTATATATCTATCTCTTATGGATAACCCACAATAGCAGTTTTTTTCATTTACTTTTTACGAAAAATTATTCCTAATGTTCAAAGCAATTTTTATACAATACAGCATTAATCCTTATCCAATTGAGTACCTTAAATAAATTGTTGATTTAATATAGATCAATATTGCCGTTTACAGCATGTAATTTAAGTGAACATTTTCGGAGATATTACAGATTTAAAATACCGCGAGGAGGCCGCGTTTCGACCTATAAGCACTTCGAATTTAACAGCGACCGAAGGCGAAACTAAATGTCCTTCTTTCAAGTTTATATTGTCTAATGATAAGAAAGCTATGAATGTTGTATGTAAAGACATTGTCTAATCAATTGTAAAAATAAATAATATCACTACATAGTATAAAACAAAGTCGCATTCTCTGTCTGTCCCTATGTGCGTATATCCCTATGAATGCTTCAATCTTTAAAACTATGCAACAGATTTTGATGCGGTTTTTTTTAATAGATAGAGTGATTCCAGAGGAAGGTTTGTACGTATAATAACATTTAATACGGAGTAAAGAAATACTGTAATTTTTGAGGTTTCTGTAAATAATAAAAAAAAAATCCGCTTACTTGGCAAACGCAGGCTAAACCCTACGAGATTTATCAAAATAATGTACTAAGTATTTGTACACCTTGAAAAGGTCTACAGAAAAGTACGCGATGGTATATGTCTATCTCTTATGGATAACCCACTATAGCATTTTTTGTCATTTACTTTTTACGAAAAATAATGCCTTATTTTTGAAGCAATTTTTATACAATACAGAATTAATCCTTATCCAATTAAGTACCTTAAATAAATAGTTGATTTAATATAGATCAATATGGTCGTTTACAGCATGTAATTTGAAGCAACGTACAGCAAGTGAACATTTTCGGAGATATTACAGATTTAAAATGCCGTGAGGACGCCGCGCTTCGCCCTATAACACTTCGACTTTAGCAGCGATGTCGCTCTTTCAAGAGTTTGTTTAAAGACATTCTGTAATTAATTGTAAAAATAAAATATATAGTGAAAAATGTTAAAATAAATACGCAAATATGTACTATATGAATTTAGATATTCAAAGATAGCAGGAAATCTTCTTGAAATAGGGAGAGGGAAATTGTTTTTCTCCAAATTTAACTCTTGCGGGCCACGGGCAGTAATGAATAAATCAAAACTACTGGATCGATTTTAATAAATTTTTTTCACTGAGTGACATGGGCTATATATTTTATACCCGCGCGAAGCAGGGGCAGGCCGCTAGTTATTATATAAATTATATTCAACGAATTAAAAAAGCCTTACAATCTTACAATTTTTTTTTTATATATAAAATTTTTTTTGTTTAAACTTTTACATATTGTATAGTAAGCTTATGGTGAGGAAAATAAAGAATTATTATTATTATTATTAATCTAATCTAGTATGTAAGAAAGGTTGCAACTTACATCCAAGATTTCTTATCATTTACATCAAAGATATCATAGACAATTATCACTCTCCTGCCTTTATTCTATTCTAAGGCGGGTCGACTTAACTTAGTCGCCTTCTACAACACCTCGGTAAGAAATGAGGGTGGTACTATTTAGCCTGATACCACACGTCGGTCAAGTCTTGCTGTGTCATGAATGAATTTTTATTATCGAGTTATTGTTGCATGCAGGTGCTGTTCCGCGAGGACTGCACCGCGGACGAGCTGATCGACGTGATCCTCGGCAACCGGGTGTACCTGCCGTGCATTTACGTCTACAACAAGATCGACCAGATCTCCATACAGGAGGTGGACCGGATAGCCCGCCAGCCGCACTCCGTTGTCGTCAGGTACCACTTCCCTTTTCTACGATAACCCTAGAATGCAATCCATACTAATCTAGTAAATGCTTTAGTCAATCCCCGCCCGGTGACGCTGTAAAAGCCGTTAGGGCTAACAGCATATAGTCAATTCGAAAAAAAATAAAATTTTAGTCAATCTGGCACATAAATCGACTGGCTCGTTGGAGCAGTGGGTAGTGACCCTGCCTTCGGCTCCACGGGTCGCGGGTTCGATTCCCGCCAAGGACCAACATTTTCTTTAAAATGAATTTATCGGTCTTTGAGCCTGGGTGTAAATTTGTATTTAAGTATGTATTTAAAAAAATATATATGTATATATTCACCAGTTGTCTGTCACCCATAACACAAGTATTAAGTTACTTACTTTGGGGACGGACGACCGTGTGTGTAAGTGTTCCATATATTTATTATTATTATTTAAATAAAATACATATTTATATTTCTTATTTACAGTTGTAACATGAAATTGAACTTAGACTTTCTACTGGAGACATTGTGGGAGTATTTATCCCTTATCCGGGTTTACACCAAGAAGCCCGGACAGCCGCCGGACTTCGACGAGGGACTCATCCTTAGAAGGGTAATATTATAATATAACTAAAATTATGACATAGTCTTGATTAAAATGATTACTGGAAGAGAGCCCTAGGGGTAGGGATAAGTCCGCCTTTATACATGTGCTTTTTTTATCTTCACTACATAGTATAAAACAAAGTCGCTTTCTCTGTCTGTCCCTATTTCCCTATATCCCTATGTATACTTAAATCTTTAAAACTATGCAACAGATTTTGATGCGGTTTTTTTTAATAGATAGAGTGATTGAAGAGGAAGATTTATATGTATATAACATCCAATATGGAGTAGAGAAATACTGTAATTTTTGAGATTTCTAATGTGATGTCGTAAATACATTTTCTTCCGCTTACATTGCAAACGCAGGCTGAACCCTACGAGATTTATCAAAATAATGTACTAAGTATTTGTACACCTTGAAGTATTTTAAACAATGCAGCATTAATCCTTATCAAATTAAATACCTTAAATAGATTGTTGATTTAATATAGATCAATATGGCCTTTTACAGCATGTAATTTAAATGAACATTTCGGAGATATCACATTTAAAATCCCGCGAGGGGGCCGCGCTTCACCCTAGAGCACTTCGAATTTAGCAGCGATCGGACGCGCAACTGTCGCTCTTTCAAGAGTAACCTCTAAAGAAAACATGTTTGTATTGTCTAATAATGATAAGAAAGCTCTGAATGTTGTATATAAAGACATTCTGTAATTAATTTTAAAAATAAAATACATAGGGAAAAATGTAAAAATAAATGTGTAGTACATGAATTTAGATATTAGATATACCAGGAAATCTTCTTGGTACAGGGAGAGGGGAATTGTTTTTCTCCAAATTTAACGCGTGCGGGCCACGGGAAGTAATGAATAAATCAAAACTAATGGATCGATTTTAATTATTGTTTTCACTGAATGACAAACTATATATTTTATATAGCCCGTTCGAAGCAGGGGCAGGCCGCTAGTCTAAGTACCGGCCTGTTACTATCCCACTGCTGGGCATAGGCCTCTTCTCTCCGTTTTTGGAGAGAAGGATTGGAGCTGAGACCTACCACGCTGCTCCAATGCGGATTGGTAGGTTACACATATCCCCAGAATTCTCTAGAGATATGCAGGTTTCCTCACGATGTTTTCCTTCACCGAAAAGCGTGTGATAAATTGCAATTATCAATTAGACACATAAGTTTTACGAGGAAACTCATTAGTGCCTGCCCGGGGCTTGAACCCTAGACCTCCTCGAAAGAGGCGCACGGTGTTACCGCTGGGCTACCACAGCTCTCAAGATAGTAATGACTTAATGTAACTAGTTATAAGTATGTCGAAAAGAGCAACCGCCGAGTTTCTTGCTGGCTCTTCTTGGTAGGAGTTTTCCAAACCAGCAGTAGAATTGACGATTCAAAATACTTGTTTATAAATTTATTTGAATAAAGAAAAATTTGAATTTGAATATTGCTTTCTCTTCTAGGGCGTCACAATCGAGCACGTGTGTCACTCGATTCATCGCTCTTTGGCTAGTGCGTTGAAGTACGCACTAGTATGGGGCACTAGCACCAAGTACTCGCCGCAACGTGTCGGACTCAGCCACTCTGTGCACGACCAAGACGTGGTGCAGCTTATCAAGAAATAACCAAGTGCCAAGTGTGAGATAACCTACCCCCTCCTATGCGTACTCGTTTTTAAAATCAATTCTACTCGAAACTTAATACTTTGATATGTACAAAAAATATATATACTTTTATCGTGGGATGTTGTGGGTCTTTGAATGAAACCATCACTCAATAAGTAGTGAAAATATTATTTTGCTATAATCCGCAATAAATGAAGTATGTTTAAAGTAGAGATGGGAAGCTCGCTAGCTTTAGCTACTTTAAACATTTCTCTATTTTAAACATACTTCATTATAGGAACTTTCTTTGTTTCATTATAGCCTGATAATAATGATAAAAAAGAGACTCATATACAATTCAGTTTTGTAATTGCTTACTGTGCTATATTATTTTAATCTGCCACGTACTGAGAACTAGAAATAAGAGCCCTGCATATCGGTTTATATTTTTATTTACGAAGAGGTGGAATAATATGCCACCTCCTATAAGTGCTCATTTTTAAATTCAGTTAAATATACACCAATACCTCGCTATGCGTCGTTTCGTTTTTGGTTTTTTCGGAGTTGCATCCCTGCTTAATAAGTAATTTTCACTGTGCTGCGTTAGATTTTCGAGGTTGCGTTGTTTTGAGTTCGAGTCTTTAATTTTTTTGAAATTTTATTTTGTTCTAAAACATGGGAACACATTTGATTCTAATTACGCCATACCATAAAACTCGGGGATTCCCTTAACTAAATATCAACGCAATGTTAATACTTTTCATTTAGTTATACTAATTTTACATTACATTTCTTTTTAAAAGAGTTTTTAAATAAATTTATATAATTTTTAACGTATGTTTCTGGTTACATAAAAGGTATATCTTTCCAATTTATTTATTGGCAGAGTTATAATGTTTAGTTTGTTCAATTTACTTTTTAAACAGTTAGTTGACGAACCTATCTCCGATCTATATGGGTTGCTATAGAAAATCTTAATTCACTTAGCGTCGTTTCAATTTGCGTATTTTTTTGGAACGTAACCACGACGCAAATTTTGGTATTGGTGTATTCTGTATCTTAATTAGTACATACTTGAATAGTTTTTAAAAAGAAATTGTCTTACCAATATAGAAATCTTATTAACGTTTATTTTATAAAAATCGGATACTGCTTTTAAATGAATTAATACTGAATTATACAAAATCAGTCCAGTGTCATTTTATCCGAATATTTACAAAATGGTGGCGTATATTTGCACTGATTTTAATTGTGTTAATCAAATTTAGGTAAAATTTTACATTAACTTTTGTTTGCGAAGGTATTGTATAAACACGGTATCAGTATAAATATGTCGAGTGATGTTCATCCCGACGGCTGAATTAAAATTGTTGCAATAAAGTTATTTATTCAATTTTTTATATTGATGTTTTATTATTATAACAATCCACCTAACCTGATCTCACTCTAAGTGTGGTCAGCACAACATGATGTCACACATTAAGCATTTGATAACTTTTAGAAGTGTATGAGGGAAAACTGGACTCTGTCTTCCCTTATTGTGATCATTAACAAAATTTATTATTGCCCTCCTGTCTTTATCCCACTCTAAGTGGGGTAGGCACAATATGTTATAAATATGTTGTCACATAATTTGGTTACGTATTTTAAGACCGGCCGTCTGCCTGACGTCATCTTACCTTAGTCGTATTTTATGCCCTCGGTTAGAAATAGGATGGTTTATTTTATTCAACCGGATACTACACGGCGGGTCAACTTACCATAGTCGCCTTTTACGACACCACGGTAAGAAATGAGTGTGGTCTATTCTACTCAGCCGGATACCACACGGTTTGTCGACTTACCTTAGTCGCCTTTTACGTTTCTACTCATCCGGATACCACACAGCGGATGTTTTATTACCATACAATATGCGATAGTGCGAATAAAATTAACATATTGACTGGTCGTTGGCGCAATTGGCAGTGAACCTGCCTTCATCTCCGCGAATCGCAGGTTCGATTCCCGCCGAGAGCCAACATTTTAGGCTTGCTTCCCTACTTTAAGTATAATAACTATGGGAAATCTAACACATTTTAAAAATCCATACACAATTTCACATACAACGTTTTATTAACGAAAAGTTATTAGCTTCTAAAACTTAAATCTAAATAAAGAAATATTAGATGACTCCGTAATTTAATGAGACAGTGATTTTATCAAATATTATTAATACTTGATTATGATATAATTCATCATCTCCCTGCCCTTATCCCACTCTAAGTGGGGTCGGCACAACATGTTATAAACATGCTATCACATGATTTGGTTGCGTTTTTACGACCGGCCGCCTGCCTAACGTCAACTTACCTGTCATATTTTACGACACCTCGGTAAGAAAGAGGGTGGTCTATTCTACTAAACCGGATACCACACGGTGGGTCAACTTACCTTAGTCGTCTTTTACGACACCTCGGTAAGAGATGAGGTTGGTCTATTCTACGCAGCCGGATACCACACGGCCGGTCGACTTACCTTAGTCGCCTTTTACGACACCTCGGTAAGAAATGAGGGTGGTACTATTCTATTCAGCCGGATACCACACGGCGTATGATTATGATATTATTATTATTATGATATAATTGCAAAGATAGTTATTTTACTTGGGAATAAATAAACAAAATAACTTTATGTAATAAATATTTATTCACACTGATTCTTATTCTAAAAAAAATGCATTATAATTCCCGACCACAAATAATTAATATCTAAAAGATTTTTATATAATTTGTATGGGCCATACTCAATATGTAGTTGAACTATTGGATCCATAACACTACTTTATGAAGTATGAAATATTTTTATTTACATATTGCACTAATCACAAAATTAAAAGAAGATAAAAAAAAATTAAAGAAGTGGGAGAGGGTTACCCTTAACCAAAGTTTTGTGAATTTTAAAACATTTGTACTTAATAGTAACAATTCATCCGCTATACGCTTTATAGTAAGTGTAAATATCTAAATGTAGTGTACTGCAAATCCTTCTCTTCAAGGAAGCCTTAACCCATGAGTGGAACAGTTAATAAAATATCTATTAAATAAATATTGCACGATATTTAATAATTAATTATTTACATCGTGCTTTAAATCGAACCTAAAACGTAGTAATACGTAGTAATATATCCATTTTGTTCCATCAATAAATAAATTTCATTACTTATTCTATCGGGTTAGCCCGACTAGTTTCGAACCCATCCGGGGCACTTATTCATGAGCTCTTTACACGACGTTATCGCGGCGGGAACTGCTCATGAATAAGTGCCCCGGATGGGTTCGAAACTAGTCGGGCTAACCCGATAGAATAAGACGTGAGTATAGCCGGTTCTATACAATAACTATGAATACTACTCACGATAGTTTAAATTTATAAATTTCATTTCAGTCAAATTTAACCATAGATAGAGAAGAACGACTGGCCCTTTGGCGCAGTGGGTAGTGACCTTGCCTGACGGCCGTGTGTGTAAGTGTCCCATATATTTACTATTTATTCTTTTATAACTAAATATTTAATTAATTTGTACCTCCGCGAGAGTGTACAAGACTGTGTGAATTAATTTGAGTGAGTGTGTGTGTATGTGGGGTTGCCATCCGTACTATATTATATAGTATCGTACTATATTTTAGTCAATTGTACTATATAATATAGAACAGTAATATAGGACAAAAAATACTATATTTTTATAGCTAATTAAATTGTCGCGCTTTTTTTAATCAACTGTGAATGGAACGCACCCGCAGCACTGCATAGGGAATGTTTGAACGAAACTCATTCATGTATTTACGCGGCTTAATTAGTTAGTAACTATAACTCCTTTGTCATTGTCCAGCCAAAAGTAATAATAAATAATCGTGGAAAAATAAACAACGATTGAAAATTGATCCTGAATTTCCTTAAAGTACTATATATTTTTGATTTAAAAAGAAAAATACTATTTTTCTTCAAAAATAAGGTGGCATCCCTATGTGTGTGTGTGGGAGAGAAAGAGCAATGAACAGTTTAAGGATACAATATGACTTAGCATATTACCAGACAATTTGAAGTTATCGAAAGTTATCATCAGTCGATGCTAGTAAGTCTGACTCAGCCGTGGCGAGCGCCCAGCGGTGCTCGGTGATCTCGAGCGCCTCCCACTCCGCCTTGAAGGCGGCCTTGGTGTCAGGCGGCATGGTCATCGCGGCGCCCGTCATCTGCTCCTGCATCACCTTCGACTGGTCCGCGGCTACGGACAAGTTTTATATACACAGTATGGTATAGACTAAAAGTAAAGTAACGGCCTGTTACTATCCCACTGCTGGAGATAGGCCTACTCTCTTCGTTCCTGTAGAGAAGGTTTTGAGCTAAGACCTACCACGCGGCTCTAATGCGGATTGTTAGGTTCTATCTATCTATCTAATTTCGAGGAAGCCTGTCGGTGCAGGGCGGGTGATCAGCTCCTATTCCGGACTACGCCACCCATTTCCCCATGTTGGGACAAGGGTTTCACAGCTGTCCCGACAGTGTCACCTGCTCTAATCTACCCGTAGCATTTACGAACCTGATAATATCCCTGAAGGGGTTATTTGTCACAGATCCTCAACTTCAATTTCATCATAATTTATAGAATTAGGCGTTACTTTGCGGAAGTCCATAATACAAAATAATATTCTCATTCAATTTCATCCTTACCTAGTATCTCCCATCTTACCAGCGAGTACATATAGCACTCAGCCATAAGGTGAAGGTAAGGATTGTTAGATTACACATATCTCCAGATTTCTCTAGAGATATGAAGAAGAAGAAGAATACTCTTTATTGTACACACAGAACAGAAAAAATTTTTTTTACAGACATTTATAAATAAATACAGGTACAATAAGGCGGCCTTATCGCTAACCAGCGATTTCTTCCAGGCAACCTTAAACGATATGCAGGTTTCCTCACGATGTTTTTCTTTACCGAAAAGCGTGTGATAAATTGCACAAGTTTTAAGAGGAAAACTCATTGGTGCCTGCCGGGGTTTGAACTCGTGACCCTCTCGAAAGAGTCGCACGGTCACAACGCTGGGCTATCACAGCTTACTGGTACTGATATACGACATTAAATAAACAATGATCATTTGTATGTAATAGTAGACATTGGCATAATTCAATCATTCATCATTCTCCTGCCCTTATCCCACTCTAAGTGGGTACGGTATAACATGTTATAAACATGTCACATGATTTGGCTCGGTATTTTACGACCGGCCGCCTGCCTGACGTCAACTTACCTAAGTCGCCTTTTGTGACACCTCGGTAAGAACTCTCCTTCTTATTCGGTCCGGTCTATTCTACTCAGCCGGATACCACATGGCAGGTCAACTTACATTAGTCGCCTTTTACAACACCTTGGTAAAAAAGAGGGTGGTCTATTCTACTCTGCCGGATACCACATGGCAGGTCAACTTACATTAGTCGCCTTTAACGACACCTCAGTAAGAAATGAGGGTGGTCTATTTTGCTCAGCCGGATACCACACAGAGAATAAGCATAATTCAATTGTTTTAAATAAAAAATATATTTTCAAAGAAAATAAATATAATTTAAATTTAAGATATGTTTTATTTATATAATAGTAATTATGATATAATATAGGAAAAAAATTAAATTATGTAAATTGTGTGGTATACGGCTGAGTAGAATGGACCAAGGTCTTACCGAGGTGTCGTAAAATACGACAGCGGTAAGTTGACGTCAGGCAGGCGGCCAGTCGTAAAAACGCAGCCAAATCATGTGACAGCATGTTTATAACATGT
This sequence comes from Morpho helenor, assembly GCA_029227775.1. NCBI lineage: Eukaryota > Metazoa > Arthropoda > Insecta > Lepidoptera > Nymphalidae > Morpho > Morpho helenor. The sequence goes on along the minus strand of JARGCU010000019.1, from coordinate 2,851,128 downwards.
TGTGTCGACCCCACTTAGACTGGAATAAGGGCAGGAAGATGATGAGTAAAAAAATTAAATTATATAATACTAGCTTTTACCCGCAACTTCGTTTGCGTAGACTGATAGGTTGTTAACCCTGCAAATGTGTATCTCTATCACAAAAATCAGATCGATCCGGGAAGAATCAGAGGGATTTGTCGTTTTATCAAGAGCATAATTTGATAATTTTAGTAAATAAACCGTACTTACATGAAATATGTATTAAAATAGCACAGTAAAAGAAGTGCAAAAACATCATATACATCAAAAAATTCATAATGTTTTTCTGATATTAAATATCTCTATAAATATTATAAATTTTTAATGGGAACGTGCTAGAAAAATTATTTAATAAAAACATTTATACGTAACGTCCTATATAGTGTATTATCTATGCGTAACGTCATCCGTCATCAATTGTCAACTTGTTTTTTTTTTAATTACCTATACGTACGGAGCTGGGCTCCAGCGTTTTTAGTATAAATACGAAAAATTATATTTTTGTTAACATAATATTTTAAAATCTGAAAATATATTACCTTCACTTTGTTAACTGTAATGACTTTTCAAATATTAAAAATGGTGTTTAGAAATAAAATCTTTTTTCATTAGCCGTATGGTCTAATTTCTATGGGAATTATTAGTCATTTATTTCTTACTTGTTACCACAGACTACTTACTAATGACTTGTTCCGTTTAAGAATATGTTTTCTCGAAACGTCTGTTTTTTTGACAACAAAAAATGTATATGATTAAATTTAACTTGAACTTAAATGATTATACCTTATTGTTATCACAAATCCTATCGTTTTTAATGTGTTATTATGGTATTTAGCTAGTAATCGTACTCGTACATAACCTCAAACTATAATTATTTTTTTTATAGTTCCTCCGTAAGGTCTGGGCCAAAAGACGTATGAAATTCTAGCGGTCTCCTTTATTAAATAAACAAAACCCGAAATATTTAAATAAGTGTCTCATATATTTATTTTATTTATAATTAATAAAAATAACTTTTTCAAAGATTTTATATGTTACCCTGGTATATAAACATTAATTGTAAATATAATGATTCAGCGAATTGACCATTAAAACGTAACAGAAAGTCTTTCGCATTTATAATATTTTAAGCTTATTTATTTTAGTAAATAGCCCGTATTACTTATTTTAATTATCCATTGTAATAACTCACTTAAAGCACGAATAAAAATAAATAAAAGTAACGTCCAAAATACGTAAATAAATAAAAGTAAAGTCCAGTAAACGAATAAAAATATAATAAAATATAAATACTCTCTAAAGAAAACTCTTTTGACGTAAGTCGAAAAACTCGGAATCTAAATACTTCTTTAATACAGATTTGACTTGATTTTGACACATCATAAATAAAAATTAGTTCCATAAGTTTACTATAGATAGCGTTTTGAATGTCATCCTGTTTTATTCATCCTGAATTTAATTCCTGTTGAATTAACAGGATTTATATAGCCTATATGTTACCCCGCTGTATAAGGAATATTTGTGCCAAATTTCATCGATATTGGTTGAGCGGATTGACCGTGAAAACGGAACCGACAGACAGACAGACAGACAGACTTTCGCATTTATAATATTAGTAAGGATAGTAAAATACTTACCATTATTTTCTCCCAGTACAAGAGCGTAAATAGTGCGCAGACCAAAAACATTAAGGAAATACCAAGAGGCTGAAGAAACCCATGAGGCATCCAAATATGCCAGCTCCACTCCACGTTGTAACATGGGCTTGAAGCGCAATGTCAGAGGAAAGGGTACCTTAGCTGAAAATATTACCATTGTTTTAGTAAAAAAAAAATCCAAAATAGTATACCATTCTAGGACTTCATACATTAACTTTTTTGACTTCTTTTATCTAACTATATTTATTAATAATGTAAAATCTAGAAATAATGAAATTTCAAATTACTTTTTTTAAATTCAAGTTATTACAAATTATTCTTTTCCTTTTTTACCCTGAGGAATGTCCAACTATTGGACATGCTTCTCAAAGCATTTTATATGCTATATAATTTTGTTGATTGATCTTTTTGAGTATTTCTGTGTTCTTATTAAGAGCTAAGAAGGTCTACTTAAGTCTACATAAGTTACACTTTTCCGGACAAGGTTACTACTTCAACAACTTACAACCACAACACTCATTAGTTTTTCAAACTTTGTTTGTGTCCGATCTGTTCTTTATATGCCATAACCACAGGAGCTTAGTAATAAAACTGGTCTGTTGGCACTGGTGTTTGTTTGTAATCCTTTTATTGCATTAATTAATATAATAATAATAATAAAAAACAATACAATGTGCAATGGCGCTATTCATGAATCGGAATCTCAGCAGTATCCCCTGCCTTCAGCTTTGTGGGTTCCACATTCAATTACTGCTGAGAGCCAACATGTTTTTTGAGTCTGGGTGTATTTATGTATTAAATTATTCATTTACAAATATATAAGTATTTATATATTTACCAGTTGTCTGTCACACATAACAAGTACTCAGTTGCTTTGAGGACAGAACGTTGTTTGAGTTATTCTGTCTTTTTTATGGTGATCTGCATAAGTAGAATTAAGTTTAACAGATAATTAACAACTTACTTGTTAAGAATCCACTGAACATCCAGTTAATCCATCCACCGATTACAATCATGGGAAGTACATTTGTTATATTGCCCTTTAACATGTCTGTCATCATTCCTGGATCTGTCATAGGATTCTAAAAAAGTTTTATTAGTTTTATAAATATTAGAGAAAAATTCTATATGAATCAAAATGTTTGGATATTTAACAATTAAAACAGAGCAGGAAAAAGAAACATTAATTCTGATGTTACAAGCTCTATATAACAAATTAAACTATATTACTAATTCAATTCAATTCTTCAGTTTTTGGCTTCCAGGAGTGTTATATTATATTTACTTTGCCAATGTCAAATAGGATGGAAGAATCACGATTAGACTTTGATGTGTTAAAAATTTTATTGGTTGGTTTAATTTCACACAGTAGAAATAGGCAGAATTTCAGGTTAATCCTTCACCTAAAATACTACACTACTATAGGGTTAATTCAATATCAGGCAATAGTGAAAATGGTTAGGTTAATATCACATCAGATTGACAAGAGGAAAACAGTAAGATTCTTTAAATACAAATAGATTTTTAGTCATTATACCTGTGAAGTAGTTCCTCTTTTTTGTACTTTGAAATACCCAGTGTCCTCATTATTAAACCAGTGTCGTCGCATAGCAAATGACTGTCGTGGGAGATATTTGCCATTTTCACGGAGGAGTCGAGCTCGCATCATCACCTGACTGAAGTTAAGAAAATCGTTTTAAATTAGAGATCTCTAGATACCATACTACTATTTGCCAAAGATAACCAAGTTATCCACTTATTAAAATTATTAAATGCATGTTTTTATATACCTGTCTTGCATTTGCAAAGACTCTATTTTCTTTTGGGACGATAAAATTAACGACACATAATGCCTTACTATGCCCACCAAAAAAGTAATAATAACAATAGGTAAAAATACCCATAAACGTATGTTTGGATCTAGTAATAGTTCTGCCATGCTTTCTTACGGCAGCAGAATATATAAAATAGTAATTTCTCTCTAGAATGTATTCAAAAATTATTTTTTGTAGAAATCGCCTATAATATTGGCCACAGACAAACAACTTGAACACAGACTAGCGGACATTGGACAAATACTAGAGCAAAATCAAATAACCTGTTTGTGAAAACTGAAAATAATACACAAATAATTAAGTAGGTACCTAGCTTATGGAGATTGAAGATATTGATAAAGAAAAGGTATTCAAGTGTATTAATGTGAGCAGTAGTCTCTGATTTCCACTATAATTTTGCTACTGTTTGGTTAATACTAATTATTAACCACAAAGTATTAACTTTTAACTTTCCATTTGTCCAGTAGAAGTACTAGTCTAATGTCTATGAGTAAAACTTCAAGCAAGGTCAAGTTTGTCTATGGTTCAAGTTTCTGTATGTTTGAAAAATCTATGTTTGAAAATATCAAACAACCAGTTGCTTGATATTTTCAAACTATAGTTTAACACTTTTATAGAAAATTAACGAATATATAAAAAAATCAAAGATTTCTTTTATAATCCAATTTAGTAAAAATATGCCCCGTGGTAAGATAAAAACGTTAAACTCAACTTGCAGAGTAGTTGCTAAAGTAAGAAATAAAGACGACTGCGATGTTCCTATAAAATCATCTCAAGATGATAATACTACGGTTGATTTAAATAAATTTAAGTTTGAGAAAAAACCTCATGTGAAAATTGAGTTTGAAAAGGACTCTCCAACTAAGGATAAGGTAATATTTATCATCCAATTTTTTTCAATAAAATGAGTAGATAACTGTAAGACAACGTTTATTTGCACTAAAGCTAAAAAATATCTGTAAGTAATTCTTTTTAACACTTAGGAATGTAAAGGCCTCTGGGAACCACCTCATTGGAAAGAGTTTTTAGTAAATTTACGGAACATGAGATCAAATTATGATGCCCCAGTAGATACCATGGGATGCCATATGAGCATGGACGAGACAGCTCCACCTAAAGTAAGCCATTAATAAATGTATTTTACTTTTACTGACATTTCAATAGGGTATCTGCTAGATTGTTAAAGTTTGCAAATATCCATTTTATACATATTAGGTATATTAAAAGTAAGTAACAGCCTGTTACTATCGCACTGCTGGGCATAGGCCTCCTTTCTCCTTTTTGGGAGAGAAGGATTGGAGCTAAGACCTACCACTCTGCTCCAATGTGGATTGGTAGGTTTCACTTATCCTCCTTATATTCCTCATGTTTTCCTTCACCAAAAAGGTTGTGATAAATTGCAATTATCAATTAGACACATAAGTTTATAATACAAAAACTCACTGGTATCTGCCCAGGTTTGAACCTATGATTGTCTCTAGAGATTCACACGGTCACACTGCTGGGCTACCACAGCTTCCATATTAGGTATATTAGCCATAGTTAAAAAAAAACAATATCAAAAATTATTTAATTTTTTTGGATTAATGAAGCATGTAAACTCTTAATCTTGATTTTTGACAGGTTATAAGATATCAAAGTTTAATATCATTAATGTTATCAAGCCAGACAAAGGATCAAGTAACATTTGCAGCTATGGAGCGCCTGAAGACTAGAGGGTTGACTGTTGATAATGTACTTAAAATGAGTGATGAAGAACTGGGCAAACTAATTTATCCAGTTGGGTTTTGGAAGGTGAAAATAATTGGCAACTCCTATCTCATTACAATTTTCTTAGGGCTTTAATTTGTTCTTAATAAACAGAGGGTAAACCTGTCCAAATTAATGAATTTCAAATGCTTGTTTTTGTACTTTGGGTATCTTATCCTAAATTAAGCCATATGTACATTGATATAATATTTATTATTTTACTTTTACAACTATTTTAGTTTACTATGGTAAAAATAAATTTCAATTTCATCAGTTACTATTCTTTTTTAGACTAAAGTAAAGTATATAAAGAAAACCACACAAATTTTAAAGGATCAGTATGATAGTGATATACCAGATTCAGTAGAAAAACTTTGTAAACTAACTGGTGTAGGACCAAAAATGGCACATATTTGTATGAAAGTTGCTTGGAATAAAGTAACTGGTATTGGTAAGTAACAAATGATGCCATAGTTATTGAAATACAAATAGTTCAAATGAAATATAAATTTTCTATTTTGAATACATAGATAAATAATGTATAAAATAATTTTGCAGGTGTGGACACTCATGTTCATAGGATAAGCAACAGGATAGGCTGGGTTCAAAAACCCACCACTATTCCAGAGGACACTCGTAAATCATTGCAAGCCTGGTTACCACCTGATTTATGGGGAGAAGTCAATCATTTAATGGTAGGGTTTGGACAAACAATATGTTTACCAGTGGGCCCCACATGTCATGAATGTTTGAACAGAGATATATGTCCATCAAGTGGCAAAGGGAGAAAGTCCCCTTACAAAAAAACACCAACAAAAATTAAAGAAGAGATTAAAATTGAATCAGACGGATCATTAGAAACAGGTGTTACTTTACAGAACTCAGATAAGACTGTTACAAATACAAGCAAAATAAAGGCAGAAATAAATGATAAAATGTCATCTAGTGATGAAATAGCAACTACTAATAATGTTACAGTCAAAAGCAATGATTTGAAATTAAGTCTAAAAAGAAAATCACCAAGGCAAAATCCAGCTTCAGAAATTAATTCACCTGAAAAACTACAACCAGTTAAGAATAAGAAAACTATGAAAAAGAAGAAATCTTAAAACATTCAAATAATCTTTTATTGAGTTATTGTTTAAATGTAGTTTGAAATTAAAATCATGTGGATCATATGTATTTTTAAGTCATTATACGCTTATATTTCATTAATGTTTCTTTCTATGATTTTTTTTCCTAGATTTATCTTTCTTTTGATCATTTTTGAATTTCTGTTTTTGAGATTTCTTATTCTGTATCCTATCTAATTTAGACTTCATTTGGAACACTTTACTCTTCTGTAATTTCTTTGTAGCCTGTTTCTTTAACAATTTTTTCACATCCTTCTTGGACTTCAATTCCTTGTCCTCTTCAATATCGGAATTTACATCCTCAGTTTGTTCATGTGAACTCATCCCTGGAACCTCATTTATATCACTTACTGTTAATGATTTTTCTTTTTGCCCTTCAATTACTTTAGGCCTATTCTCACCTATAATAATATCCTTTTTCTGAAGAGTGTCTGATGACAGTTCTAAAATTTTAACATTAACATTCTCGTCTTCATACTCTTCTTTAAGCAATTGTTCAATATCAGGTATTGGACGGCTGGACACAACAAGCTTCTTATATGACTCTTTATTCTATAAGTAAAAAAATAACTTCTTTGAACATGGTGTACGCAAAGTAATTTGTAAAAAATTCACTCTTTAAAACCTTTTACCTACCTCGACACTGTTTGTTATGTTAGCTTTGTGGTATCTGGCTGAGTAGAATAGACCACCCTCATTTCTTAGCGAGGTGTCGTAAGAGGCGAATAATGTTAGTCGACCCGCCGTGTGGTATCCGGCTGAGAGGAATAGACCATCCTCATTCCTTACCGACGTGTCGTAAAATACAACTAGGTAAGTTGAAGTCAGGCAGGCGACCGGTCGTAAAATACGAAGCCAAATTATGTGACAACATGTTGTGCCGACCCCACTTAGAGTGGGAAAGGGCAGGAGAATGATGATCTGTGTAATTTTTACCTAACCTGAAAAATGAGGTACCTCTAGTTTGATTCTTCGTTTTTCCTCTTTTAACATCCGCTGCATTTCCTCCTGAGCTTTCTTCTTTCTTTCTAACTTCCGTTTTCGAAAACCACAAAGAAAATCCCTAAAAAAAATAGATTGCAATTTTTTACTCAACACTTTGAATAATTATAACTTTTTAAATCATATGCCGTCTTGTCTTACTTCCGTTTGACTTCATCAAAAACTAGGTTTATTTTCCGCTTTTCATTATTTTTGTTGCGTTTTTTAGCCATTTCTCATGTACAAATAGCAAGTATTATTTTAGAAAAGCTCGAGTATTTATTTTTTGAATTATCAATTTATTAGTTTTTTTAATTAGTTTTATTAACTGCCTGGAATCGAGTCTTTTAGGGCTTTCAATGTATAATCATACTGGGTACACAATATCATTTTTGAAAAGTCTTAAGTACTTCTAGTAGGTACTATGTATGTATGTATTACAGTTTTCTCTAAGACGATTGAAACGATTACATAGAATTCCTAAAAAAGAGTTCCAGCCTACATATTTTGATCCTGAAAGTTCTTTTAGGACAGAATTAAAGATGGATGAAAGTTAATTAAAATTACAAAATCTTATAAAAAAATTACTATTGTTTTTCTACGGCCTAGTCGTGATAATTATAGTAAAACAGGGCTGCCAATATAATATAGCCAAGAAATCCGTTCATTTTCCAAAATGACCTGATACCTCAGACCTCCATATCCAAATTACCACCTCTAATTTTTTTCTACTTATACACAAGACATACTCATTTAATATTGATTTGTTGATTTTATTAAAGATATATATTATTAATTATTCTTACGATACATAACACAACGCATAAGTGTGTTCAATAATGGAGATCAGTAAGACGACTGTATCAATTTCAGAAAATGTTTGTTTTTGTTTACGTACACCTTTAAAAAACCGATTTCGATCGTAATGATAATACCTTTGGGAATCCTGATAAGGCACGTATCCGAGGGTTTAAAAGACTAGATTTCGCCAACATATTTATTTAAAAAAAATGTAATATCACATAACATATAATCGCAGACTACTTGCTAAATTTAAATTGTAATACATAATATTAGAGTTACATACATAATATAAATAAGATATTTCCTTACATACATATGATAAATGATATTTTTTTATTATTTTAAAATATGCTGATATATCATTTATATTGCTTATCAACATAAGAAAGATGGAGTCCAACTACTTAAATAAAAAGTGAAGCATCTATTTTTCAAGTACTAAGCCAATGATATCTATAACACAAACCGCACATATTGAACACGCAGATTTAAGCCGAATGTCGTTACAAGCCCACCAGGTTTTCGGAAGTATTTCATTTATCAATTAATACAGCTCAATACGCAAGTATGCGTTGTAAAATATTGCGGAAAAAATAAATCACCACATTTTTATGTGGTGATTTATTTTTTCCGTAGGTAATGAATTACATTTCGAATATAAGTTAACATCAGTTATTATTATTTGGATTAATTTGTATAATTGTATCATCTGTACTAATATATAAGAAAAGTTTGTAAAACGCAGGAACTACTAGACCGATTTGAAAAATTCTTTGAGTGTAAAATAAGTAGTCAATTTATCGAGGAAGGCAAAAGACTATATAACATCACGCTAAGATGAATAGGAGAGGAGCAGCAATCAAAAAATATTGCGAAAACGGCAAAAGTTATTCAACAATCTCTTATATATATATAACACACGATAAGTACTTATCGTGTGTTATATATATATTCATTTTATCGTATATATCGTATATATACGATATCATATTTATCGTATATTCAAAATTTCAATTCGGGAAAAAATTGTGACACTCGAATTAAATTTTTTCTTGCCCAAAAATAAAAGAAGTCATAGGGGAGGGGGAAAGCGAAGGGCAGAGTTAACGACAACTAGGTGCAACAGTATGTAATTTAAAAATTCTTCATTCGATTGTTAAGCAAGACTCTATCTTCATTTTTTTATCTGTGTTTCCTATTTCGGTTACATGGTTTAATTAATATAAAGTAAATATGTACATATTCATTTCTTTATATATTCGTTTCTTTAATAGAATCTTAAAAGAATGACTGGAAAAACTGTTCATTGATATTGTTGAGTTTAGTTATGCGTATAATGCTCGCAAAAGAGAACTATGCCGAAATGGAGAAATATGGCAAATTAAAAATTTATTTTCGTAAAAATCGGGTACACATTGATGTAGAATGCATTGTACAACTATGATTATTTGCATAAAGATTGTTTAGTATGATAAATTTGCAGAATAAATTATCAATTTATATAATTATCTTTCTGTAATAAATACTTTATTAATTTCATATATAAGGCGGTATATATAACACGGGGTATAATTTGGGCATTTTACCAAGAATTTCAAAATAACTTCGTATGATTGGTGCATACTACGCGCATGTATAAAATGCGTATTTTCTGACTCGTTGTTTTCGTCCAATCAGCATTCAAGTGCACAATAAAGACGGACTCATCAGCAGCATGGCTGTCAGTATATATTTGAAACTTGGACGATGCGCTTCCTCTCGTCACATTGGTTTTTTTTGTTTGTGCAATTTGTCAAAAATGTTATCGTGTGTGAATTTAAGTGGTTCAAAATATGGAAAAGTTTGGGTGCAGTGACGTGATATGTGGCTTGTTATGCAAGGTAAGTTAATTATACATAAAACTTTAGTGCGATATAATATCATGCGATATAAGTTAATCGATTAAAAAATTAAATTACGAATTCTAATTACGCAAAACAAATGTTATTAAGTTTCTAAGAGGTCTAAAATCATCAATGTCGTTATCATAAGAAGTAGATTGAAATGAAAAATATTTTTGGTAATCAATAGATAATGTTGTAGACATACTGCCATATGTTAACACGCGTGAGCGGCTCATGTTACGCATACCGTTAATATTCTATATAATTTTACTTGATCCTAAAAGACCAGAGCGTTAACTGCATGATAAAAATATATTTAAGAGACAAAGGGTGGTGTACGCAAATATGACTCCCAGTCCCGACACATTATTGATTTATGGCGAGCCTGCGCTATTCGAACGTTATGCAAAAAATGATCTTAGTGTCATAGTTTCGCAGTACACACGTTTCTGACGATTGAGTGACGTAGTAAATAAAAGTAATAGTAGTGGGCTAAGTTTGTTATATATAAACCTTGATACTTTCTAAGTTTTAGATACTTGTAAGAAAGAAACAGATATGTTAGTTTTATATGTCATACATCTAATATTTTGAATTCTTTCTTCATATTCATGAATAGGAATATGAATGTTCAATATGTGTTATTAGAAAGTTTCATTAATTAATTTACCTAAGAATATATTTGTTGGATTGAAAATAAGTTTGATGGAGCATTTGAGAACAGTAGAGATGCTGCTCTTCAGAAAATAGCATATGTTATTAAGTGATTTCAGTAGAATATGATTTATAAAAAATACAAGAGTGGTAGGCAAGATCTAAATTATGTAGAGTAATGAAGAGAGAACTAGAAGAAAAAGTTCAAATTGAAAAAAAAGATGTAATACACAAATATTGGAATAACAATTCATTGATTTTTTTATACAATTTTTTTTTATTGGACCATACTGTATATATGGTTACCTAAAATAAGTTTACACAATTTACTTATTTACAAAGCTTAAATTACAGCATTTTGTATATGTTGCTGTCAACTTTTAATTTTCTGAAAACTATTATTATAGTTTTCACAAAATGAAATGGTGCAAATATTTTTAGACAATCCCTATACTACTACTATACTATTGAAGTTTGAAAGCTGTTCAGATAAATTTTTGATAAAATACTAGACACTTGTTGTCTAGACAGAAAAACAGATTAAATTAATCAATTTTTGGTTCAAGTTGAAGGGCGAGAAAGTAACACTTTTTATATTAGTGCTGAAGTATTAATCACACTATAATACAGAGTGGATATATTATGTATTATTATACAGAGTGGATATATTATGTATTATTAGACAGAGTGGATATATTATGTGCCAGAACACCATATTCTAAGAAATGAAATTGAAAAGAATTGTATTGTATTTCACACAATGGTTACATTTGAAAATGGAACAACATACTTTTAGTGATGATAGGTAGATGATTCAGATTATATCATTTTCATGGCTATGGAGTGTAGCCAGCAAATTTAAAAGTATGTTCGCTTATAATTAGACTTGTAAAAAAGTAGTATAAATGTTTATAGTACAGCAACACATATATTCACAAAATTTTTTTAACTTTATAAGTTGGTAATGTGGCTTTGACCAGTGTTATATATGGCCACTACACTATACTTTGATTAATATTGGGAAACATCCTAAGGATGCCTAAAGGTCCTGCTATTGAAAGTATTTTTTTTTCTATATAACCACAAATTCTTTTAATTTATAAGTAGTGGAAATATAACAAAACTTTGGCAACAATTTTATTATAACATCTAATCAAAATAATCTTTATTCAAAATAAGCGCTTTCAAGCACTTTTGAATCATCAAGGATCAATATGATTAATGAAGATACAACTGGTTCAGAATGTTGCTCTTACTGAGAAGAACTAGAAAGAAACTTGGCGCTCAATCTTTTAAACATTTTCAATTTAACGTTATTAAACCGCAGCCTTGTATGAAGCTAAAAGGATTTTCAAATCCAGGCATTTTTGTCATGAAAATAATCTTTAATTTTGTAATATGCTTTACGTATATATCTCTGATACTTAATTTAAACCTTTCTGTAGCTGATCATAGCAATCTGTAATAGCACATGTAATAGCAATCTGTTGTACAATATTTTAAACATATATTTTCCTTCAATTTATTTAAGTACTGTAGTGAATTTAAATCAGCTATTATATTATTCTCGATTCAAATTGTGATATATAAAAAAAGGCTCCAATTTTCCTGCAGTGCCTTATTATAAAACTGGTCTTGGAACTGTTAATGTAAGAATTACTAAATCATTAAGAGGATAAAATAATGAAAGATAGAATCTGAGGAATAAATTAAGTCTTTTCAAATACTAAGGTTTGATCTATACATGTATTAAATATGCACATATTGACAGGCAAAGCTAAGTTGACACCATTATAAGCAAATAAGAGTATTTGGGACTCCTATCAGTACAGGATGGGTGGTCAGCTCCTATTCTGTACTATTCAACCCATTTTCCCATGTTGGGACAAGGGACTGGCCCGTTGGCACGGTGGGTAGTAACCCTGCCTTTAGCTCTGCGGGTCGTGGGTTCGATTCCCGCCGAGGGCCAACATTTTCTATAAATGAATTTGTTAGTCTTTGAGCTTGGGTGTAAATTTGTATTTAAGTATGTATTTAAAAAATATATAAGTATATATTCACCAATTGTCTGTCTACCATAACACAAGTATTAAGTTACTTACTTTGGGGATGGACGACGGTGTGTGTCCCATATATTTATTTATTATTTATTTCAGCATTTTACTGCTGTCTCAATAGTATCACAAGGTCTAACCTACCATTTGTTCTGATGAACCTGCTAATATCCCTGATGAGGATATTTGTTATGTCATCAACTTCAATTTCATCCTTACCTAATATCTTCGATCTTACCAACTAGTACATGGGATACTCAGTCATAAGATGAAGAGTTGTTTCTCCACACTCGGGGCACGCAGCATCTTCTTTTATTCTCATTATTGACAGGTGTCTATTTAACAGGCAGTGCCTAGTAGTAATGTCTGTTATAATTGCTACATTATCTGTTTAGTTTTCCTTGTGTCAAAAGATTTGAGATATTGTTCATATACATATTCATATGGTTTATGGGCTACAATAGTGGCGCAACTCAAAAAATCGTGTTTTGAGATTTAAAGTGTGAGAAGGTTTAAAGTTTTCATTGGTAAGGAAAATGCATAATAAATCTATTACTTTGCTTAAACAAACAGCCTAGTATTGAATTATGAGATCTGCTATTATTGCCGCTGAAAAGAATGTGTATTTTAACATATTATATACCTATACCTAGTCCAAAACACGCGTTCTTTGAGTTGTGCCAATATTTTAGCCCAAATTGTGCAAACATCGGTTAATTATGTACTGTTGATAGACGACTTTTGATAAAAAATATTCTTATATTACTACGTTAATTAATTTATAATATTTAAAGTTAAAATTACATTAATCAAAAAACCCACAAATTAACACTGGAAGTCAAGGATATGGAATATTTATTCGAATTTAAGATTTAGTAAAAATTTAAATCATTTTCGATACCACCCGTTAATATTTGTCAGTGTTTGACACGGTCTTACGGGTTAACATGTGATGTAGACGCAATTGCAATTATGGCGCAATTCATTTGATAAGGTAACTTATGACAAGCAGGTTCAGTTACGAGTAGTCTCAATAATTAGCAGTAATTGTTTCTTACAATAATTCCACTGAACAAATATTTTTGTCTAATATCTTCGAGAACTAAACGATCATTAGACCTGTCGTAATGTATGGATCAGAATGTTGGGCAATAAAAAAAAGGATGAAAGAAATGTGCATGTGAATGAGATGAGAATGTTAAGGTGGATGTGTGGTGTGACCAAACTTGATTGAATACGCAATGAGTATATTATGGGAAGTCTAAAAGTTGCGCCCATTACAGAAAAGATAAGAAGTGCGAGACTAAGTTTTAACTTTAAAATTTAAAGCTCTCCTTGCGTGCGCTAAGTAAACGATGAAAGTTATTTAAAAATCTATTATAATTATCTCAAAATTTCAATTCGGAAATAAATTGTGAACACAAATTTCCATGTGGGCAACGCCGCTGGCACAGCTAGTCTTACTATCTTACCTTATCTTACTTCTAACTAATACTAATATTATAAATGCGAAAGTTTGTGAGTATGGATGTATGTTTGTTACTCTTTCACGGCGAATTCGCTAAATCTATAAAATTAGACAATTATTCCTTACACACCGGAATAACATATAGGCTATATAAATCCTGTTAATTCTACAGGAATAAGATGACACTGAAAAGCGTCATCTATTATCAACCTATCACGCGAAGTCGCGGGTAAAAGCTAGTATGATATATATTATACTCTCAACGTCTATAAAAAAACCCCGAACCCTCGTTTAAGATAACTTAAACGAGCGTTCTGGGTTTTTTTTGAGTGTCAGATAACTGACATTTTCGTTAATCTCTGTGACTTCGATAGCGATTTATGTACATAATTTATGTACATAAAAATATAAAGAATTATAAAACGATAGGTGATGTATACAATAGACAAAGCAGGAACCGACATAAGCTTGCGGTTCCTGCTTTGCGCCTTGCAAAAGTGCGTAACTCGTTTGTGGGTTTTGGTATAAGATTCTATAATAAAATTCCGCAATCAATTTCAGCACTGCCATTACAGCAGTTTAAAAACACTGTTAAAAAGAGGCTGATACAGAAAGCCTACTATACTCTTGAGGATTATTTGGAAGATAAGAATGTGTGGATATAGCTCTCTTTGAACCTGTACAAGACAGTAACGACTTAATGTAAATAATATTAAGAATTATATTTTTTTAAAAGAGCAACCGCCGAGTTTCTTGCTGGCTCTTCTCGGTAGGAACAGCTTACCGAACCAGCAGTAGAGTTGACGATTCAAAAGCACTTGTTTACAAGTTTATTTGAATAAAGAATATTTTGAATTTGAATTTGAATTTGATTTACATATATGAAGTACCTGGTTGAAAAGGGAAATTAAAAAAAAAAGAAAAAAATAATTGGCTATGCGGGGTTTGATCCTAGGTATTTTCATTTCTCGAGAACACCTGTTGCTGACAATCTATGGCAAAAATAGTGTTTTATATATTCAATGTAAATTTTAGTATTTTTTTAATTCCCAGAAACGGATAAAACGATTTTTTTAGCTAGCTTTTTCTAGCTGGATCGATATTTCTCCTTCATTCTGAATTTCAGGAAAATTGTTGGAGTCGACTCCGAGATTCCGAAAAAAAAATTAAAACATACACATAAAAATTAACTCATTTAAAGATAAAGGCGCGCGTATCGAGTCAATAAAAATCAAAATCGAAAGTGTGCCATTGGTGTTAGCGCGTCGAGATAACACGTTTGTTGACCTCAAAATGCTCATGACGTTTTGAGAATGGGTTATCAGCTACATCTATACGATCTATCAAGATTATAATATTATGGCGAGCCTTGTGACACTTGGCTTTATCTTTTTTAACAATAGTAAAGAATATGTTAAGGTACTTAATTCTGTCACAATAGTAATGTGTAAGTCGATGTTCGATCACATATGATTGATGATCACAGGCGTATCAGACGAGACAAGGGAGGTTGGGGGAGGGGGGTGATAATGCCTCGGGCCCTACTACAAAAGGGTAAAGGGATGCCAGATAAATAATCCTACTAAATATATTATATAAATATAATATATAAATGCCAAGTTTATGCGAAAAGAAAAGTTTGTGAGTATGGATGTATGTTTGTTACTCATTCACGGCGAATCCACTAACCAATATCGACGAAATTTTGGCACAATTATTCCTTATACACCGGGGTAGCATATAGGCTATATCATCCTCCAGCCCTTATCCCATTCTAAGTGGGGTCGGCACAACATGTTACAAACATGTTGTCATATGATTTGGCTATGTATTTTACGACCGGCCTGCCTGACGTCAACTTACCTTAGTCGAATTTTACGACTCCTCGGTAAGAAAGAGGGTGGTACTATTCTATTCAGCCGGAGACCACACGGCATAGCATATAGGCTATAGAAATCCAGTTAATTCTTCAGAAATAGGATGACATTGAAAAGCGCCATCTATAATCGACCTACCACACGACTAAAGTCCACGTTAACGAAGCTAAAATATGTAGTCAAATCATGTGACATGTTTATAACGTGTTGTACCAATCCCACTTAGAGTGGGATAAGGGCAGGGGGATGATGATTAAACTTCGCTAGTTTTCAATTTGATCTAATATCTTTCAGATTCCCATTACCAATGATAAGTAAAATCATCTTGCAGTTGCATAGTAAGCTCGTCAGTCATTTCTAAGTTGTAATATTACACCCAACAAATAATAATTGTATACATGGCTTCTAGGTTTTTTTGTTATAATTAAAATACCTTTGCTCTATCTGATCGAGGTTATCTACTTTGAAACATCATATTGAACCTTCGCCGATTGTTCAATCGAAAGGGAGCTTACAGTAATTTGTATTAAAAATAACATAGGTTAGTTAAACGTCTATATTGTTTAGGGTGCCGGAGTGATCCGATTATACTTGAATTAAAAAAAATTACGTACATGACACTTACAATTTTGCAATACACTGGGAAGGTAGATATCGTGAAATCAAAAATACTTAAATATTTTATACTGCAATTTCTTATAAAACGCGACGATATTTCTTCCTTTATACTTATTCAATTAATAAAAAGCAATTTTCCCAAAGTCAACTCATTTACTTTTTCGCAACAACTCAATGACACATAATCTGACAGCCACAATACTTTTCATATAAATTATCCTATATAGCGTATTATCTATGATATTAATGACCACTATGAAGGAGGTTGTATTAGAAACATGTTGTAACATATTGTTACAAACAAATTTTTGCATAAACGTCTAAATTAACTACACGAACTATACTTATACATAAGCATATTAGACAATGGCAGATTATTTGAATAAAAATGCTTTCGATTTGCAAATCTTTACAGCTTCAAACGAGACTACGGTTAAATGTAGTAAATTTAAAATGTTTAAAAGATTGACCACCGAGTTTCTTGCTGGTTTATCTCGGCAAGAGCAACATTTCTAATCAGTTGTAGCTTCATTAAATCTAATTAATCCTTGACGATTTAAAAGTGCTTGTAAAAAGCTTACTGGAATAAACATTATTTTGACTTGATTCGCCCAGAACTTCGAATGAAGTTTGTGAATTTTTTATGTTTTAATAATTTAAGTTTATGGGAGAGGGCGGGAATTCCAAAATACAGTATATTTTGGAGTACCCGCCCTCTCCCATATAGAACATGAAGTTAGGTGTAGGTAATGTGTAAAGAACGTGAAGAAATTTATTTGACTCTGGAAAATACCCGGTATACGTATAAATGCATTGAAGCAGTTTGGCGGATCATTTTTCCAATCTTTTTCACCAAACGTGTAGAGACCTTTGCATCAGAGGATTATTAAAGGCTTCTACTATACGCTATGCGAAAAAAACCTACTTAACACTGGAGACTGTGTAAACACAATATTTCCATCTTTTTAAATATACCTCTATCATCTTTAGTCTTTTTAATAATATTGTTGCTGTGTACTAATATACATGAACCCTAGTTCGGTTACAAAGTATAAAAAAAAGTTTGTTCAGAATTTCTGAAACAGCTCCAAAGATTTTAATGTAACTTAGTTGGTAGGTGGTTTCGAGGATGATAAATCGATCTGGCTAGGTATGCTTTAAAAAATATCGTTTTATTCCAAATTCGAGGCACTGGAAAATTGCTACAATAATATAAGAAAAAAAAAAGGTTACTTACGACGTCACTTGCAAAGTTATAATAGCTCAATTCGGAATAGGTGAAAATACCCCGGATCACATTCCAGCTACCCTTTTTATTGTTTTTTATTTTGCATCTTTTTTATATCATGTAACAAAAAGATTGTTAATTAATATTATGTATCAATGTATATTTCATACTTTTCGTTTACGACAGAACACATAGATGTAATTAAAAGTATAGTGATCGTACCCCAATAAGATTCACAGGCGCCCGAAGAGCGTCCTTAACGACCCCGACGATGCTATAACAGCATCCAACAAGATACTCAAACTAACAGCGTCTTCGCCGGCGAAGACGAGGTCCCCGCTTGCTTGTGTCAAGCGGCCGCAGCCCTCTGCCGCGGCCGCCGTGACGCAGACTTCTTCCAAGTCATTTATTAGATGCAGTCCTCCAAAAATGCGCGCCTTAAGCCGAGGTTCGGTCTCGCAGGAGACACCCTTAAGGCGACGCCCCCTGTAGGGTGGGTGCGAATAATGCACTCGCTTGTACCATCCTTTTCTTCTCGGCGATGCTTCTGCGCTCGCCCGTTTTATCGGTGACGCTGTCGAAGCCATTAGGGCTAACATCATTAGTCATATTCGAAAAAAAAAAATAGTGATCGTTTAAGTGACCAAAGCAGTCGTAGTGCGCGGCTACGCTCAGCAGCGATCTGCGACGCGACGGGTAGAGCGAGTCGCTCACGAACCAAAATTCGCTAGCGACATGGAGCGGCAAGTATAGCCGCCCACTTACCTGACAGTGTATTTGTTTCCGTCGCAGTTCGCGTCGCTGTGTAGTGTAGCCGCAACCTTAGGCATAAGGCGTAGACTAAAGAGCAGCTTCTTAGCTGAGTCTACGACCTTTTCCTCAGCATACGTTTATATATATATATATAAAATGTTTAAAATAATCTCTGTTGATTTAGTTTAAATGTATGTTGTTGAATAAATGTAGCGGCCTGTTACTATCCCACTGCTGAGAATAGGCCTCTTCTCTCCGTTTTTTTTTGGAGAGAAGGTTTGTAGCTAAGACCTACCAGGCTGCTCCAATGCGGATTAGTAGGTTACACATATCTCCAGAATCCTCTACAGATATGCAGGTTTCTTAAGGATGTTTTCCTTCACCGAAAAGCGTGTGATAAATTGCAATTATCAATTAGACATAAGTTTTTAATAGAAAAACTCATTGGTCGCACGATGTTACCGCTGGGCTACCACAGTTGTTGAATAAAGTTCTTTTTATTTATTTTAAAGTTTATTTTAACTAAGTAAATGTACTCAGATGAATTCAGGGGCAAGAGCTTGTAATAATATAAAGGTTTACATACTATTATGGTATTAAAAGGTTTATGTTTTACATGAAAAAACACTGACTGAAATACTGAACAATTAATATATTCAAAATAATGATAACCATGTTGGTGCATACGAATAGCTTTATTAAATGTATCAGTAGTTCAGTCGATTGTTTTCTATATATAGGAGGGGTTTCAGTTGGTTCAGTAGATGATAAGAAGAAACTTGTTCCTAGCATTAAATTTTGTTTATTTTATTAAGTTAATTCGGTTAAATTTCTGAAGAATTACTTTCAAGTCGAATCGACAAGTAAGCATTATATGTATATAGCCTTTGCCCGTTTAGTTTATATTCCTACAATTTATTTCCGTTTTTTTTCATCTGACATTATAAGAAGAGGATTTTTTTTTAATTTAGTGATTATAACTATTTTTAATTAACATAGCAAGCTAATTCTCACCTAAATTAATCTCATAAATTATCGTGTAAACCAGCGGGCTATATATTTATTAAATTTAAAAAACATTTTTGTTTCAGGTGTACATTTAGAAAATCGGCGTTGAGATCGAATCAACAAAATGACATCTCGGTAAGTTATCGAATATACCGTACTTTTCGCGCGTATTCGTATTTTATGACATTTTAATAATTTTAAATAATATAGGAATTAAATTTCTAGCATACCTAGCCCGCTTCGCAGGGATCAATTTAAATATTTATTACAGTAAAAAAATACTTCGATGCAAATAAAAAACAAATCGTATTATCTAATCAATAAACTTGTCATTTGATTTTTCGTTTTGCCCGTTACATCATTATCAGCCATAGCCAAAGGTGTATATTTTTTACGCAATATAGAATGTGAATTAGAGGAGAATGGAAGAAGAAGACATATTGTGCCGGCCCCAGTTAGAGTGGGATAAGGGTAAGAGAATGATGATGATAGAATGTGAATTAGAGGAGAATGGAAGAAGAAGACATTGTGCCGGCCCCAGTTAGAGTGGGATAAGGGTAAGAGAATGATGATGATAGAATGTGAATTAGAGGAGAATGGAAGAAGAAGACATATTGTGCCGGCCCCAGTTAGAGTGGGATAAGGGTAAGAGAATGATGATGATAGAATGTGAATTAGAGGAGAATGGAAGAAGAAGACATATTGTGCCGGCCCCAGTTAGAGTGGGATAAGGGTAAGAGAATCATGATGATAGAATGTGAATTAGAGGAGAATGGAAGAAGAAGACATATTGTGCCGGCCCCAGTTAGAGTGGGATAAGGGTAAGAGAATGATGATGATAGAATGTGAATTAGAGGAGAATGGAAGAAGAAGACATTGTGCCGGCCCCAGTTAGAGTGGGATAAGGGTAAGAGAATGATGATGATAGAATGTGAATTAGAGGAGAATGGAAGAAGAAGACATTGTGCCGGCCCCAGTTAGAGTGGGATAAGGGTAAGAGAATGATGATGATAGAATGTGAATTAGAGGAGAATGGAAGAAGAAGACATTGTGCCGGCCCCAGTTAGAGTGGGATAAGGGTAAGAGAATGATGATGATAGAATGTGAATTAGAGGAGAATGGAAGAAGAAGACATTGTGCCGGCCCCAGTTAGAGTGGGATAAGGGTAAGAGAATGATGATGATAGAATGTGAATTAGAGGAGAATGGAAGAAGAAGACATTGTGCCGGCCCCAGTTAGAGTGGGATAAGGGTAAGAGAATGATGATGATAGAATGTGAATTAGAGGTGTATACATAACAATCACATTGTTTCAGAATCAATATCTTCCCATCCGAAGAATAAAGTCACATGTCCTATGATATATACATGGGAAATTTAACTTTATTCTTGGGATGGGACGGTATTATACCTCTTCAATTACCATCAGGGGAGACCACCATCACACATAAAATTATTTACTGTTATTAGAGGCGGTAATAGCCCAGCAGACCTTGTGACTCTTTGGAGGATTTAAATGAGTTAATCTTGTATGTGTGTGTGTGAGTTAATCTTGTGTGTGTGTGTGCGCGTGTGTGTGTGCGCGCGCGTGTGTGTGTGTGTGTGTGTGTTCGGAATATCGGAAACGGCTCTAACGATTTTCCTGAAATTCAGCATGTAGCGGGTTTTGGGGGAGAAAATAGATCTAGCTAGGTTTAATGTAAAATAATTGTTTTATCCCTGTTTTTGTTTGTATTAAAAAATACTCTAAAATATATATTGGTTTGAATTTTTGCCAATAATTGTCAAGTCAGCGTAGCTTATTCGGGGAACGAGCAGTCTCGAGAAATGTAAATACCTAATTCGATCCCCAACTTCCTAATTGTTATTTTTTTTTGAAGTTTCTTTATTTTTTTTTGTAAGAAATTACCGAGCATGGCCACTTACTTAGTACCTGGGTACTTAAAATGTATATGTCTAATTGATAATTACAATTTATCGTTTGCTTATCGTTGAAGGAAAACATCGTGAGGAAACTTGTATATCTCTAGAGATATATCCCATAACTATACTGCGTCCATCATATTATCAGTCTTTTGACAGCTCACGCTCATTAAGTTTTGTATTGCTTACGTACAAATATCATACAAATAATATTTGTACTTTATGGATGGGTACCGCCCACTTAGTGATGTCACACATAATGGTTTCTACGATTATGCCACAGATTAAAAATAATCGGTAGAAATCGATGTTACGAGTATTAAAAGACATTTAATAACATTATATAAAGTTTTACTTTCTTCTTAGTTAATACATGAATACAAATAAAACAATCAGGATATTTTAATTTATTTTATTAGCACGAGTCGTCGGAATGATAATCAACACTAGACTCCTCCGATGAGGAGTCTTCAGTAGCAGTTATTATTAGCTCTTGTGTAGATAATATATTATCAAACGCAATATCACGTTCCCAATCAGAGAATATTACTCTTTTAGTTCTTTCCACCACACTTGCCCAGTTCTCGGCCGTTACGTGGGTGCAAGCATTTTTTAGCAATTGCAACATTTTATTCGCTGTGAATGGGGGGCTTGTATTGCATCTCGCAGCATGCCCTTTTACTTGTGCCCATATAAGTTCTATTGCGTTGTACTGGCAGTGGTATGGAGGAATCCGAAGAACAGTATGGCCATATTCTGCTGCCATTTCATTGATTACATAGCGTTTTGCTCTCTTTTTGGTTTTTAATATTTTTATTAATTCAACTTTTAACATTGAGTCGTCCACATTTTCTCCATTGTCCCGAAGCCAATTAGTTATTTCATGCTTTTTATTAGCCTGTGTTGGCATTTTGTCAATTTGACGGGAGTGGTAGGGCGCATTATCAATAAAAATTATTGATGGTTCTTCCAATGAAATGAGCATTTTTTTGAACCACTCTTCATACACATTTGCATTCATCTCTTCGTGGTAGTCATTTGATTTCTTCGATTTAAATGCCAACAGTGCGTCTTGTACAAATCCTTTTGCTGTACCTGCATGGCAAATGATTATGCGCTCACCTTTTCCCATTGGTACTGAGGAAGTGGAATCAGCAGTATCATCAGTCCAGAAACGAGATAGTGTGTGGTTAGCGTTGAGCCATGTTTCATCCGTGAAAACAATATTTGCCCAATCTTGTATTTTCTTTGCCTCTCTTAAAAAAGCACAACGTGCTATAGCTATATCTGTGCGTTCCATTAATAATTTTCTTTTATTTAACTTTTTATATGAAAAGCCAATTGTGTTCAAAACTTTGACCAAAGAAGATTTTTCACCATGAAATAGACCACTTCTTTTCAAAGAAACAATAAGTTTTCTCAAAGTTGGAATTTCTTTTCTCAAGTAGTAATCTAGTTTACGTAGGTTATCATTAATCGAATTACTTAGGTACGTAATTCGATTAATGATAGTAGGTACTATAATCGGAATGGTATCGCATACGAGAATCTTTAGGACATCACTATCGTCAATCTGTCAAAAGATGGTTAATATAATGGACAGTGTATAATCTACCAATGGAATTGGCGCAGCGTGGTGGATCTTGGCCCCAATCCTTCTCTCCAGAAACGGGGAGAGGAAACCTACGCTCAGGTGTAGGATAGTAAAAGGCCGTTATTTTACTTTTCCTTTACAGCATTTATTAACAGCACTACAAGATTACGAAAGCCGTTAACCTTATCTCGTAACTACAATGTATTGGTTTTAATAACACTTTTGTATAAAAAGTATTTTATAACTGAAAACTGCACGTTTAAAGAGTTTCTTAACATTAATCAGCGTTAAATGCCAGTCCTTGAACATGTTATTACGTTATTATCAACCTATATAAACCGCCATCTGTCGCCGTGAAGTATGGGGCTGAATAGAATAGTACCACCCTCATTTCTTACCGAGGTGTCGTAAAATACGACTGAGGTAAGTTGACGTCAGGCAGGCGGAGAGTCGTAAAAACGCAGCCAAATCATGTGACAGCATGTTTATAACATGTTGTGCCGACCCAACTTAGAGTGGGATAAGGGTAGAAAGATGATGATGATAAATCGCTATCTGCTCATATAATATGTTGATCGGACTATTAATAAACCAAAATGTTGTTTGGTTACAATTTACTAAAAAAAATACCATAGACAAATAGAATCACAAAAGCCACATTGCTATCTCAGATTTGATATAGGTATTACATTGTTGTCTACTTTTTTATTGTTTTTGCGTATACTAGAATAAAAATTCTGTAGCCTTTAATTATTGATTTATTATAAAGTAGTGAATGGCGCGAACATATGTGATGAACTTTATGAAAAAAATCCATATCCATTGAACCTACAAAAATTAAAATTTCATAAATATTTACGAATTGAGTATGAAATGAGTGCCTAATCGGCATTTAAACTAGACAAAATCTTGCTACAATCCGCGATATAAAATATGTATAATGCTAAATATATAGTGGACTATCCGTTTTGATACTTAACATAATTTTAAATACAAACTAAATACATATTTACGCTCAGACTTGAAGAACCAACAAATTGTTTGTACAAATTTTTGGCTCCGGACAAGAATCGAACCCGCGACCCGCGGAGATGAAGGAAGGGTCAGTGCCAACAACGGGCCAGTCATCATCTTCCTGCCCTTATCCCACTTACGGTTTTTACGAACGGCCGCCTGCCTGACGTCAACTTACCACAGTCGTATTTTACGACACCTGGGTAAGAAAGAGGGTGGTCTATTCTACTAAACCGGATACCATACGGTGGGTCAACTTACCTTAGTCGCCTTTTACGACACCATGGTAAGAAATGAGGGTAATCTATTCTACTTAGCCAGATACCACTCGGCTATGAACCAACAAATTGTTTGTACAAAATGTTGGCATTGGATAAGAATCGAACCCGCGACTCGCGGAGCTGAAGGAAGGGTCAGTGCCAACAACAGGCCAGTCATCATCTTCCTGTCTTTAGCCCACTCTAAGTGGGGTCGGCACAACATGTTATAAAAAATGGGGTAAGAATCAAACCCGCGACCCGTGGAGCTGAACGAAGGGTCACAGACAACTGCGTCAACGTGACAGCCCAATTACTTATTAAACTTTTGTTGTAGGTTGGATCGCTTATTCGTTCTTCTGGAGGCGGGCGCGGGTGTGGCCACGAGGCGAGCGGCAGCATGGCAACTCGGCGAGGTGCAGAAAGCGCATCCCGAGGAGCTGCACCGCCTTCTCGCCAGGCTCATGAAACACCTGCGCTCGTCTGCCTGGGAGACCAGGGTTGCTGCTACACAGGTATTTCTATAAGTTTATTTTTTATTTAAGCTAATGGCACTAGTAATTGTATTTCTATTTATTCTAAGTTTATTTTTTATTTAAGGTAAGTGCACTAGTAATTGGCCATGTACGGTCAACTACTGTTGACCGTTTTGTATGAAATTTAAAAAAATAAGCGTTTTGTTTGTTGTAGCTAATAAAAGATGTTGTGTTGTAGCTGCCCAATAGCTCAGAACTGTAGCCCAATTTTTAATATTTATAATTTAATATTACTAATTAATATTTTTATCTTGATCCTTGATTGATTTTTATTTTTATCCTCACCTTGGTTATTACGACCAATTTTAGTATTCGTTCTACAGGTTAGGTGTCTTGAATGTAAACACAAAGAAATGTAATACTAATGTCGTTTATAATACGGTTGATATTTCTACGTTATACTTTCACTTGGAATAGCGTAAGAGTGCCATATCTCAACGAAATATCGACGTAAGTTTATCCTCACCTTTTGGTTTTTTTTGAAGGTCTTATCATCGACTAATTAGTTACCAAAGCCCGTTAAAAGTGATATAGTTTTCTTGTTGACCTGTTTATAATTTAAAAAAGCAAGGTTTTCGTTTTGTACATCAATTTTTTGTTATTAAAAAAAACTTGAAAAATATGGCTATATCGTGATCTTCACAAAACAATGAAGTCAAGTTTATTTTAAATAAATTTTAAGTTATAATGTTCATTCTCCTGCCTTTATCCCGCTCTAAGTGGGGTCGGCACAACATGTTATAAACATGTTGTGACATGATTTGGCTTCGTATTTTACGACCGGCCGCCTGCCTGACGTCAACTTAACTTAGACGCCTTTTACGACAGCTCGGTAAGTAAGAGGGTGGTGTGTTTTACTCAACCGTATACCATACGGTGGGTCAACTTACCTTTGTCGCCTCTTACGAAACCTCGGTAAGAAATGAGGGTGGTATATTCTAGTCAGCCGGATACAACACGGCTGTCCTAAATAATAATGTTCATGTAATGATATTTGTTAATCGCTGTTTCATTGTTATACATGTAAGATACTTTATTACACAGTACGGACATACACATTATAATACATATATATAGTGTTTTCGTTTGTTGTCAGGCTGTGGAGGCAATACTGTCGAAGGTCCCAGAGTGGCATCCACCTCCTTTCTCTACTACCAAAGGTAAGTTTTTATCGATTGTTGTATGTATTAAATATAAATATATGGGACACTTACACACAGGGTTATCTACCCAAAAATAAGTAATTTAATACTTCTGTTATGGATGAGAGACAACTGATAAATATATCCTTGCTCATATTATAAATGCCAAAGTCTGTCTATCTGCCTGTCTGTTACGTTTTCACGGCCAATTCGCTGAAACGATATCGATGAAATTTGGCACAATTATTCCTTATACACCGGGATAACATATAGGCTATAGAAATCCTGTTAATTTTACAGGATTAGGATAACATTAAAAAACGCAACCTATAATAAACCTATGGAAGATTTTTTTATTCACGATTTGTCAAAATCAAGTCAAATCTGTATTTACAGAAGTAGCTTTCAAGTCTTTCGACTAACGTCAAAACCATACGGCAGGGTATCATCGAATTCAGTTATCTGTTTCTAAAAACTAGTACATATATTTATTTAATATATGATTTTATATAATACTAGCAATCGCCAGCGGCTCCGCCCGCGTGGAAAGGTTAAAACCGTAATATAGTCTTTTGATAACCATAAAAATGGTTAAGGTGGGTTAACCTTAAAAGCTAGACATATGCTGTTTATTTAGAACTTTTAGAGGGAACCAATTTTGTAGTACATTTTTTTTAAAACGATTACTGTTTGCTCAGCGCACGGAAGGAAAGCTTTAAATTTAAACTATTATTTATTGCTGCTCCTCTCCTATTCATCTTATCGTGATGTTATAGAGCCTATAATAGCCTTCCTCGATAAATGGACTGTCTTACCTTATTATTATTATCTTGTTTATGGCCTGTACAGCGCAAATTGAGCGCAAATCACTCTGCCAGTGTCACGTAAAATGGCAAACACACGAGTAATGGAATTTAGAATTTGCCTCGAAGAGAATGCACCAAATGAACTAACTACCTAAAATAATACAAAATATATATGATTATGGAATGAAATAAAACTAGCGATATAATCAAAATAGTTACAACTTTAACTTATTATCTACAATAAATTTACACAACTTTTTAACAAACGGTTTAGTACCTAACATTAACAGGAACTTTATGTTGGTAGGACGATGACTGTCTTACTTTACACTGAAAGAATTTTTCAAATCGCTCCAGTAGTTCCTGACATTTGTAGTTAGTAGTAGATTAGAAGTAGTTACGTGACCTAGTGAGGACGCCAGCAACTTCCTTTTTAACAATTATAAAACACGAGAGAAAAAAAAAGAAACTAATTAAGGATTGTTCTAATGTCTTAACATTTTAGACTAAGATTAGAATTATATACATGAAAATGTATATGTAAATTGTGTATTATTACTATTATAAAATAAATATTATTATTAGCGCGTTGTAACAATCAAACAAACAATCTCTTCAGCTTTATATATTAGTATAGATTTTCTGTATTTTGTCCGTAATTATCCTCTGTCTCGCTATGGATACAAGGTACAAAATGTTTCACTGTATACTCTTGTAAATTAAAAGTATAATTGTAACGGGCTCAAGATTTTCCCGACAGGAAAAGCGTGTTTCTCTTAACGAATTAAATGCGATGTCTTGAGTGGTGCGACCCAGTTCTGAAATAGCGTTGGTTTGATCCGACCTTGCCACCTATTTGAGTCGGCATGATAGTTTAATGCAGTGATTCTCAACCTTTTTTTTGTTGCGGCACATATTTAACGATTTCAAAATTTGGTGGCACACAAAGAAAAAGATAAAAATTATTTACTTACTACAACACACTGCATAAATATTTTATGAAAATTTTAAATATACGAAATAAACTAATATATACTACAATAATAAGTAAACGTTTATTAATGGATTAATTACAAGCTAATAATAAAAATATTTTTATTTTTAAATGGTATAATTTAATAATATTAACATTATTATATATTTGCAAAATTTGGCGGCACACAAAAGTGCCGCGGCACAGTGGTTGAGAATCACTGGTTTAATGGAATCTTTAATTTAAGTCGCCGACCTTTACAGTGAAGCTATCGCTAACAAGACCTATTTATAATTTATAAGCTAGTTGGTTATTGATCAGGTAACTTAAAGGTTAATGGATAGCTTTTTAAAATATGGTAAACAATTATCTATTTGTTTTTGATCCCGATAGATAAATTAAATAAAAAATGGGACACCTTGTTGGTAAATACGGTCGTCAATCCCCAAAGTAACTCAATACTTATGTTATGGGTGACAGAAAACTGCTAAATATATACATATGTAATTTTAAGTACATACTTAAATACATATATGCACCCAGAATCGAAGAACGAACAAATTTTTGTTAGAAAATGTTGGTCCTCGGCGGAAATCATCAATACTTACGTTATGGGTGACAAAAAACTGCGCAATATATACATATGTAATTTTAAGCACATACTTAAATACATATATACGCCCAGACTCGAAGAAGGAACAAATTTTTGTTAGAAAATGTTGGCCCTTGCAACCTGTGGAGCTGAAGGCAGGGCTATTACCAACTGTCCAATGGGTCAGTTATAATATCGTAAACGATTACTTATTGGATTGTCGCGGTTGTCGCGTGATAGGTTGATAATAGATGGCGCTTTTTTTGCCATCCTATTCCTGTAGAATTAATAGGATTTCTATAGCCTATATTTTATTTCAGTGTATAAGGAATAACTGTGCCAAATTTAATCGATATTGTTTCAGTGGATTCGTCGTGAAAGAGTAACAAACATACATACATACTCTCAAACTTTCGTATTTATAATTAGTAGGATAGGATTATTAATCTTCCGCGTATGTAAATCTTTACATTTGCTTATTACTGGATAGCCTAATTGTTAATAAATCTATTTGTGATTTTTATTATAGGACTTTAATGTGAGAATGATGACGTGAATTTAGCCTGTTTTAAACTGAAAAATATGTTCTCTCATTTTGGCTTACATAACATAGATAAAGTTCTATGGTATACAAAATCCTTCTTGACGACCAAAAATAAATACTGATCGGTAGTGCATGTCAACTGCGCAAAAGTGTAGTAGACATAAACAAGATTATCTATGCAAAGGGGACAATTGAAAAAAAAAATTGAATATGTTCGAAGCAACACGCGTCATAAACAAGTCCCTCTGGAATATTAATAATGATAGATATATCCTAAAGCAGAGTTTCCCAACCTTTTTGTGCTGCGTTCCACATAAAATTTTATTTTACCCTCCTATGTAACATATATAAATTTTAATATTAAAAAATTAAATTCACTCAAGAACCTTAAGTGATAGAAGAAGTGTCCCATATATTTATATATTTATATTTATTTATAAAAAAAATCCTTTTTTTGTTAAGTTTGGCACCGAAAGAAAACTGATACACTTTCATACCATTATAAGCCCAAAATGTAAAAAGACAAAAAATGGGGCCAAGCTTTATTATTAGTTAACTATTACTCAAACATTTGGTTCATTTGGTCAGTTTATCAATCTAATAGCAGAGTTATAAAATATTTAGTAAAAGTGAGGTTATGAAATTATTGAAGCTGATTTTTGAAGTATTTTTTACCATAGATAAGCGTAGATACAATAGTGATGAA
This sequence comes from Morpho helenor, assembly GCA_029227775.1. Lineage (NCBI taxonomy): Eukaryota > Metazoa > Arthropoda > Insecta > Lepidoptera > Nymphalidae > Morpho > Morpho helenor. The sequence continues at coordinate 2,821,318 of JARGCU010000019.1, read as the reverse complement.
ACAAACAATTAATCGATATCTGAACAGGAATCAACTTGTACTTTCTTTTTTTTTCTCAATCTATTACATTTTGGCCCAAAAGTCCCCTTTTCCTTTAACATTATATTTAATTGGGCCGGAACGAAAGGGTTAAACTTGCGTCGTTTCCATTATCGAATTGCCATTCCTAATTTATAGAATTAGGCGTTACTTTGCGGAGGTCCATAATACAAAGAATTACCCTTCCTTAATAATCAAATTTGCCGCCCTGTGGGGCGTGGGCTACACGTTGGGAAACACTGTCCTAAAGAAACACCTTATTATTCGGTTCCTCATTTTCATGAATATAAAGTCACGGCCATACGTTTTTATAACGTTAGTATAATGTAAACAGCATCAATGAAATGTTAATGCATTTGGAATAAAAAATTGTTTACCACAATCTAATAAAAGTGTTGAACACGCGTAAAGGACGTCAGGACTGAATTAATGCTTAACCTTACCTAAACATCTAAATTTATATTTTTTATCGAAAATTAACATACCCAGCCCGCTTTGCCGGGCTTAATTTAAAGGTATTAAATTGACAGTTAAACAAGTCAAGTTAAAAATACTTTTAAAGAGAGAAATGCTTTTAAAACAAATTTTATGCCCCTACTGTTAACTGTTGAGAAGTACCCTCGTCTGGAGCCAATCCTAGCAGCAGCATTAGGTCATGATTATCATAAACATGTATTCTCATTGGGAGTGCACCATTATATAAAATTTCAACTATTGATCAGTTCCATCGTCTGGAGCCATACTTTAGCAGCAGTATCGGGTCATGCTTATCATTAACATGCATTGTTATCGGGACTGGACCAATATATAAAAAATCAGCACAATCGGATCCTGAGAAGTGTGTCAAATTCAACTTCCAGCTTCACATACATACATTGCATGTTGAATAAAAGCTTTTAAACGTTCTCCGATCACCACCAAACTTTCCAGGGTCTATCTATCTATCTAATTGATGATGCTCGTCGTTGCAGGACGGGTGGTCAGCTCCTATTCTGGACTATTCCACCCATTTCCCCATGTTGGGACACGGGTATAATTGCTGTTCCGACAGTGTCACCTGCTTTAACCTATTGTTGCTTTTACAAACCTGATAATATCCGAGAAGAGAATATTTGTTAGGTCCTCAACTTCAATTTCATCCTTACCTAGTATCTCCCATCTTACCAGCGAGTCCCTAGAGTACTCAGCCATAAGGCGAAGACTTGTTACTTTCTCCCCACTCCACGATAATTTATTCGTCAATCTAAAAAAATTCTGAAACTCATTAAAATCGGTCCAGCCGTTTCCGAGTCTATAAGGAACTTATATACTTTCTCTTTTATATATAATCGAAAATTAAATATTAAATTTTATTTAACTGTCAACGTTGATATTTTATTTTACACTGTAAATACCATTTGTTTGTCTTTGTCTATTTTGCTCTATACTCTATGGTCATTACTACAAATGCATCTACACAGTCAAGTCTTTATTTTTAATAATTTATAGTAGTAAAGCAATTTATAGTAATAGGCGTTAATTTGCGTATGCCAGATATTTAATAATTTTATCGTTATTTTTGAAATTCAAATATTTTTGATATTTAAGAAGATAAGAGAAGAAAGACTTAAGGAGAAATATGCCAAAGTTATTACGTACAAATGATCAGTAGATTCATTTATTTATTTATGTACCATAAAAAAATGTTGGAAAAAGAACATTATTGATAAAAAAAAGTGTACAAAGGTCAACTTATCCCTATTTAATGTCGTGTCGGTACCATTTATACAGGATAAAACACTTTTGCTGTTTTGACTATTGTATTAGTAATGACGACTTCCGCTTAAACATTTTTCCAATTTTTGTAATGGATGGAAAATTTTACGTTAATAATTTAAGTCATTGACTCACTAATAAATAGGAAATAAAAATATACGTTCTTGTTAGTTCATGCAAACGATTATTGTGAGTCTCCGTATAAGGCCAAAAGGTCAGCTATGAGCTCTTGTTAATTTGGCCTCCGTTTAAACATAAAACATGTTTTTATGTATGAACTATATAAGTGTTTATTTTATATATAGAGTGAGCTTGCGAGAATAATATAAACTGGTATATTGTTTTGGTAAGTTATTTATTTTATCATCGTTCTCCTGCCCTTAACCCAAGTGGGTTCGGAACAAAATGTTATAGACATGTTGTCACATGATTTGGATAAGTTATTTAGGATCGGCTACCTGCCTTCGTCAACTTACCCCAGACGCTTTTTACGACACTTTGGTAAGAAATAAATGTAGTCTATTCTACTCAACCGGACACCACACGGGGGTTTAACTTACCTTAGTCGCCTTTTACGATACGTCGGTAAGAAATGAGGGTGGTTTATTCTACTCAACCGGATAACACACGGCAGTACGGGGTGTTGCTTTTTATTATACGATAAAACTATCACTTGGCCTTCTCTATTTACACTCAACACAGAGTTCAAGCAATAAATCCCGAGTTAGTGATATCACCGGCAAAGCACCGTATACGAAGACCGTTTACTCGACAAGCAGATTACCGACATATTTTACAGGATGATTCACTTGGATCATGTATTTACATGAGTAGATAAAAGTATGGTTTACTTTTATCTAGTCAATTCAAAGTTTATGCCGTGTGGTATCCGGCTGAATAGAATAGTACCACCCTCATTTCTTGCCGAGTTGTTGTAAAAGGCGACTAAGGTTAGTTGTAGTTGACCCACCGTGTGGTATCCGTTTAAATATAATAATCTATTCTACTCAAACAGATACATATATATAAAAAAGTGCGCGATTATCGTCAAAGGATTCAAAGGATTGACTGGCCCGTTGGAGCAGTGGGTAGTGACTCTGCCTTCAGCTCCACGGGTCGCGGGTTCGATTCCCGCCGAGGGCAAACATTTTCTATAAATGAATTTGTTGGTCTTTGAGCCTGGGTGTATATTTGTATTTAAATATGTATTTAAAAAATATATAAGTATATATTCACCAGATGTCTGTCTACCATAACACAAGTATTAAGTTACTTACTTTGGGGACGGACGACCGTTTGTGTAAGTGTCCCATATATTTATTTATTTATTTATTTAAAGGATAATAATTATCTTTTGTTTATTGCCAGAGGACGATTCGGAGCAAGATGACAACGGTCGGCTGAGATGCGAGTCGTTCGATATCGAGCAGGTGCTGGAGCACGGCGCGCACCTCATGGGCTCCGAGGGGCACGAGTACGACCTGGAGGAGGAGACACTCTCAGCGTCAGGTATTGTGAGGCCGGTTACACACGGACTGGTCGAGCGGTTAGCCAGTGACCAACATGCGCGGACCGCTCTTGCAGACAGAGTCAACAGATTGAAATAGGGATGTGACTTGAAGTAGAAAAAATCGATTAATAATAATCGATTTTTTTCTGACGATTTGAAAATTTGCGTCATTTAATTTAAATAAATAATCAGAATAAAGGCTAATTAAAGTGGACAACTACCAATAAATAATAAGAGGAGTGCTGTTTGTGAAATTCTATTAAAATGTGTAGTTTAGCTACATTGGTTTCATCCAATAATGTATATACTATCTTTAAAAAAAAAGAGTGAAAAAGAAAAGATGTAATCATCTTTTCATATTATTTTTATATATATATATTTTATATATATATAAATAATCGATTTTTGCAACTGCTGCAGCAGTTCGTGTATAAACGCACATTAAAGTCTGTAGTTCATTGTGCAGTCGCAGCTTGAGGCAGTCTATCAAATTAAAATTCAAAATATTCTTTATTTAAGTAAACTTGTAAACAAGTACTATTGAATCGTCAACTCTACTGCTCAGTTCAGGAAGTTGTTCCTGCCGAGAATAGCCAGCAAGAAATTAGGTGGTTGCTCTTTTCAAATTATATTCAGTAAAAACCAAAAGGCGAATTATTATTATACGTCCCAATAGTTCGAATCCCGCGAATTATTCGGTTCTGTGTCCTCAAGTCTACATGAATCCTTTTCATATAAAAAGTTTAATAATTTTGATACGAACAATTTGCACAAAAATTTACCAATTTAAAATTTATACAACAATATTATTTGCAATATAAGGTGGCTGTTATTGTAAAAGTTTCGCCTTACGGACACGTATATGTTCGGGTACGATCAAGATAAAACTAAACAAGACTTTAAATTAAACTGCTTTCTCTTTTTTAAATTATAATAATCTTTGACACCTTTACTGTTTTTGAGTTAAGTGAAATTATTTTACGATATTCTTTGAATGAATCAGTAGATGTTTATTTAACTCGGTATATATTATGAGATCTGTGATAACTAAGCGTTGAGATGGTACAACACTTCGGAGAAGGGTCACGGGTTCAAACCCGGGTAGACACCAATGAATTCTTATATTAAAATTTATGTGTCTAATTGACAATTGACATTTATGACATGCTTTTCGGTAAAGGAAAACATCGTTAGGAAACCTGCATATCTCTAGAGAATTCTAGGAATGTGCGTTACCTAACAATCCGCATTGGAGCAGCGTGGTAGGTGATTTATAGAAGCAGACGTTACTTTGCGGAACTCCATAGTACAGAAGTTACAATAAAATTACTTTCCTGTAATCCGCGTTTGTTAAGAGAATACATGCAATGCTAAGTGTATGAAACAGGCAACAGTCACATACCACATACATGCAGGAAAGCCGCCACACATATCACAAGACGCCGCTAACACCAATACTCCATACAAAGCACTACACACACTCACTACCACAACCTCTACGATCGTTTCGCCCCGTAACCGAAGCATCATCAGGAGGAAGGAATAGCTCCACGAACAAAATCGTAATTGCATTACGGTGTTTGTGTTTTGACTGGCCCGTTAGCGCAGTGGGTAGTGACCCTGCCTTCAGCTCCGCGGGTCGCAGGTTCGATTCCCGCCGAAGGCTAACATATTCTATAAAATGAATTTGTTGGTCTTTGAGCCTGGGTGTGTATATATGTATTTAAGTATGTATTTAAAAATATATAAGTATATATTCACCAGTTGTCTGTCTACCATAACACAAGTATTAGGTTAGGTACTTACTTTGGGGACGGACGACCGTGTGTGTATATATATTTATATTTGTATTCTCACAAATGTGGATTACAGCAAAGTAATTTTATTGTAACTTCTGAGCGTGGTAGGTGTTAGCACCAATCCTTCTCTCCAAAAACGGAGAGAAGGAGGCCTATGCCCAGCAGTGGGATAGTAACAGACCGTTTTTTGTGAATTTCAGACATGAAGGAACGTTTAGTGAAGCAGCGACAGCAGTTGAACTCTAGACTGGGCTTGGACGCCGCCTGTTCGTTGGGCATTGATATCAACGGGATGTACACCAATGACGACCTCTGCCCTGTTAAAACTACAGTCAAATCTGAAGTTACCAGAGTAAGTTATTCTTGTTACAAGATTCGATTGCCAGCATTGCGCGATTTAATTGTTCATAATGATAAAAACTTAACTTTAACTTGAATTTATGCCTTTAATCTATACTAATATTATAAAGAGGAATAATTTGTATGTATGTTTGTAATTGGCTGGAAACAGAGAGCTGAAGACCGAGCTTAGTGGCATGCAAATGGAGAGATCTATGTCCAACAGTGGACAGACACAGGTTGATGATGATGATTATGTTTGTAATGTTTTCACACAAAAACTACTGGACCCATTTCAAAAATTCTTTCACCATTGGCTGCATCTTTACTGAGCAACATAGGGTATATTATTTTTTCGAAGAAATAGGGATCCGTAATAAAAATTTAATGAGGTGTTAAAAATTAGTCATAAAAATCTGTCATCGCTGTGGAAACTATTGATGATAGAACAAAAAAATGTTCTACAGTATTATAGAACGTATCGACGTCTAGAAAAAAGTCTGCGATACCATATATCCCACAACTATAGTTATGCCAACTACTTTTTCATTCATTAAATTATGAATGTTAGTTTAATAACTAAGAAACAGAATTGACCAACCTCATTTCTTACCGAGGTGTCGTAAAAGGCGACTAAGGAAAGTTGACCCACCGTGTGGTATCCGGTTTAGTAAAAAAGACCACCCTCTTTCTTACCGAGGTACCTTAGTCGTATTTTACGACACCTCGTGTCGTAAAATACGACTAAGGTAAGTTGACGTCAAGCAGGCGGCCGGTCGTAAAAACGCAGTCAAATCATGTGACAGCATGCTTATAACTTAGAGTGGGATAAAGGTAGGAGGATGATGCGTTTAAAAACTAAGAAACCTAAAGAAATAAAACTTTTAGGTTAACAAAAATAAATTTATAGTCCGACTTAGTAGACTTTCCACTGCCATAAGATCGGTATGTACGCGGGTGAAACCGCGAGCTATTACTAGTATATTATATACATAATTAAGCTGTGGTAGCCCAGCGGTAACACCGTGCGCCTCTTTCGAGGAGGTCGGGTACAAACCCGGGCAGGCACCAATGAGTTTTCTAGTAAAACTTATGTGTCTAATTGATAATTGCAATTTATCACACGCTTTTCGGTGAAGGAAAACATCGTGAGGAAACCTGCATATCTCTAGAGAATTCTGGGGATATGTGTAACCTACCAATCCGCATTGGAGCAGCGTGGTAGGTCTTAGCTTCAATCCTTATCTCCAAAAAAAAAAGAAAAAACAGAGAGAAGAGGCCTATTCGCAGCAGTGGGATAGTAACAGGCCGCTACTTACTTACTTACTATATACATAACTTTTTCTGCAGAGGCCAGTACAAGAATTGATGTCCAAAGGGTTAAGTTCGCGTGAGATGAATCTAGCGAAGAGGAAAGCCCGCGCCGCATTCAGTAAACAGAAGTCGCGTGACTGTGATGAAAACTCAGCTGCGCCCACCACTCCGGTGACACCAACGACGCCCACCATACCAATACTAACTCCATTAGAGCCCGAGCGCAAGAAGATCAAATTAGAGCCTACGGATGAGCTTCGTAAGTAGCAGATTAATATAATTAAGTAAGTAACGCCCTGTTACTATCCCACTGCTGAGAACAGGCCTCTTCTCTCCATTTTTGGAGAGAAGGTTTGGAGCTAAGACCTACCACGCGGCTCCAATGCGGATTGATAGGTTACACATATCTCCAGAATTCTCTAGAGATATACAGGTTTTCTCGCGATGTTTTCCTTCACCGAAAAGCGTGTGATAAATTGCAATTATCAATTAGACAAATAAGTTTTAACAGAAAAACGCTGGGCTATCACAGCAGATGAATATAGTAGAATATAATTCTAGATCTGACCACGCCTTGCTACTCAGTCTGTTCTCGTCTTCCGCTCTTCTTATATCGCGCGAAAGTAATAAATTTTTAGTTCAATGATATTGGATAAAACAAAGTTTGGTCTTAAAATATTATGTATTTGGAAAAAATTTATAGATAGAGTTTTTCATATCTATAAGTTGTAGAGTCGAACCAAGAAGTAAGTTTGCGATATGACTTTACGATATGCACATACAGAAGACATTAAAATATTCATCATCATCCTCCAGCTCTTATTCCACTCGAAATAGGGTCGGTACAACATGTTATAAACATGTCACATGATTTGGCTACGTATTTTACGACCGGCCGCTGCTTGACGTTAACTTACCTTAATCGTATCTTACGACACCTCGGTAAGATAGAGGGTGGTGTATTCTACTCAACCAGATACTACACGGCATGTTGACTTACCTTAGTCGCCTTAACAACTCAGTAAGAAATGAGGGCGGTACTATTCTATTCATCCGGATATCACACGGCGTAAGTAACGCCTGCTTCTATAAATCAGAAAAAAACTCATTATCTGCCCAGGTTTGAACACGTAATCTCCTCGAAAGACTCGCACGGTGTTACCGCTGTGATATAGCTTTTTTCCGTTCGATATATTTGTTATATATTGTGTAGCGGAGACGTATGGAGGTTGCGCGGTCCCTGGACGAGACGGTCTGTGGGGCGAAGGCTCCCGCTGGCCGCTGGAGGCCTGGTGCGGCGCCCTGCAGTCCCAGCTGGTGAGTGCGGCGTGGGAGGCGCGCCACGGGGCCGCCAGCGCGCTCCGGGAGCTCCTTAGGGCTCCGCTCGCGTCCTCGGCCGGCCACCGCGCGGGCATGACACCGGAACAGGTACTGTTCATTACAAACTGTTGCATAATCTATATTTTTAATGCTCTGTGCCCTAAGTTGTTGTTGGTCTAATATTTATTTTATTTTTATTTCACTAAAATATTCAGCTGTGATGGCCTAGCGGTGCGACCGTGTGAATCTCTAGAGATGATCATGGGTTCAAACCCGGGCAGACACCAATGAGTTTTTCTATTAAAACTTATGTGTCTAATTGATAATTGCAATTTATCACACGCTTTTCGGTGAAGGAAAACATCGTGAGGAAACCTGCATATCTCTAGAGAATCCTAGGAATATGTGTAACCTACCAATCCGCATTGGAGCAGCGTGGTAGGTCTTAGCTCCAACCCTTCTCTCCAAAAATGGAGAGAGGAGGCCTATGCCCAGCAGTGGGATAGTAACAGGCCGTTACTTACTACTAAAATATTAAGCATATAAATTAGGCAATCATAATGCATCATCATCATCTTTCTGCCCATCATCCCACTTTAAGTGAGGTCGGCACACCATGTTATCACATTATTTGGCTACCTATTGTACGACCGGCCGCCTGCCTGACGTCGACTTACCTCTGTCGTATTCGGTTCGTCGGTAAGAATGAGGGTGGTCTATTCTACTCAGCCGGATACCACACGGCGGCATAATGCATATTATGATTGAACATATTAGTCGACTTATCAACATACTCACACGTGGTAATGATATTATCAAATACGGTATTACAGATGGAGGATGCTCACCAGGAGTGGTTGGAAGACATGGCGCTGAGGCTACTCTGCGTGCTGGCGTTGGACAGATTCGGGGACTTCGTATCAGATCAGGTACCTATTGAAAACGTAAATTGATTAAAAAACTTAAGATGGCTTTCATCGACTTCCCGCGTGTATTCATTTCATGTTTGATTTCCTTATCAGCTATTCACTTTGCCTATTACAATAAGTTTGTATAAGCTTCCGAATTTGATCGATATTGGTCCATCGAATTAGCCATAAACGCGTAGCAAACATACATATGGACTTTCGCATTTTTTTTATATTACTAACGTTGCCGGCGACTCCGTTCGCACCAGTTTAACAGTTTAAGTTTTAAATAATGTTTTTTTTCTATCCTTAAACGGGACATTTTCATCTACATATCTATACTTATTATAAATTAAAAGTCCCCAAAAGCTGTCTGTCTGAATGTGATCTATTTTCTCAAAATTTACTGAACGGATTTTTGACCGGTTACCGGTTTTTTTTTTTTTTTCGTCGTGGTCGTGGAGTCTGTCTCCTGATGATGCTTCGGTTGCGGGGCGAAACGATTGTTGAGTTTGTGATAGTGAACATATATAGTGCTTGTGTATTGTGGTGGCGGTGGTGGAGGTTTGTGCATGTGTTTTTACGAATCCTGCATGTATCAGGTATGATAACCGATTGTCCACTCTACATTTAGCATTATATATATTTTCTATTTTACTTCTTCGCGGATTATAGCAAATTAATTTTATTATTACTTTTGCTTTTAATAATCCTCTAATACTAAGGTCTCTACACGTTTGGTGAAAAAGATTGGAAAAATGACCCGCCAAACTGCTTCAATGCATTTATACGTATATCGGGTATTTTCCAGCGACAAATAAATTTCTTAATAAATTACTTCTTCGCGGATTATAGCAAAATAATTTTATTATTACTTTTGCACCAGAAATACAATAAAGAGATGTACTAGATAATTATAGATCCACAAAATACTACAAAAAGGTCCGGGACAGCATGTCTCTATCTCTTATGGTTAACTCACAATACCTACTTTTATGTTGAAATTTTTACTATTAGCAATTTAGCATGTGCAGATCTTTTTGCAGATTTCATATATTCAAATTTTTAATTAAATATACTGATTTCCACGCGAATGAACCCGCAACCACAACTGTTGGTGTGTTATAAAACTGTGTACAAAATATAGGTAGTAGCTCCAGTGCGGGAGACGTGCGCGCAGACGCTGGGCGTGGCGGTGGCGCAGATGCGTCCGGCGCGCGTGCGTCTCGTGGCTGAACGAGTTGCGGCGCTCGCGAGTCAGCCGCAGTGGGAAGCCCGCCACGGGGCGCTGCTCGCGTTCAAATACTTGTTAGCCGCTAGACAGGTATATAAATTTAATCAAATCTAAATTTAGATGATTAATATCGAAGATTAGACAACTTGCGAACACATTACTGTTCAGATGATTTTAAAGCTATCTATCACTAGTGAACAGCAAACAGGAACGTAGAATATCGAGTAAAATTGTTATAGAAACTGATAGAAACCGATATGGATTCAGCAGCATGCCTTTATGTTTATTTACTTTAGTCCTTTTGTTAAGGGGTTTGAATTTTACATAAATAAAAATTATTATTCAACAGTCTCCTGCCCTTATCCCTCTTAGTATCTACTCGGCACAACATGTTTATAAAATGTTGTGCCGACCCCACTTAAAGTGGGATAAGGGCAGTACGATGATGAGACATTAATTCAATTATTTTGCTATAATCAGCGATAAAGTAAAATAGTAAATATATAAAATGCTAAATGTAGAGTGAACTATCAGCTTCGTACCTATTACATGCATATATTTTAGTAACATTATATTTATTTTATATAAAAATGTACAAGTTATATCTATCTTAAATTACTTACACGCTAGGACTATACAAATCATGACCATGTGGAATGGTCCCAAGAATGCTGGCAGCGTTTCTGCGCTGAATCGCTAAGCTCATTCTTTGTGCGAAAAAGGACCCAGCCCTCTTGTCACCTGAAGAGGCAATCAACCGAGGTGTTAAAACGGATAAAACAACATGTCATATAAAATTTTTATATAACATGTTGTGCCAACCCTACTTAGAGTGGGATAAGGCAAGGAGGATGATTTTTTTGAAAATATTTTAAATATATAATTGATTTTCCATGTAGGAGCTGGCAGTAGAATGCGGTGCCCTGGAATACCTGATGGCCGGTCTGGAAGACGGGGCCGAGGACGTGTCAGGGGTTGCGGCCGGTGCCCTCGCTCCGGCGGCGGCGGCGCTGGCTGCGGCGAGACCCGAGCGGCTGGCGAGGCTGGCAGCTCGGTTGTGGCAACTGTTGCGAGACCAGGACGACTTGGCGACGCCCGCGCACGCTTACATGGCGCTACTGGCTTCCCTTATGGCCTTACCCGCTGCTGCCACTAAACTACAGTACGTATATAAAAAATACATATGTGGGACACTTACACACACGGTCGTCCTTCCCCAAAGTAAGTAACTTAATATGGCTATGGTGGACAGACAACTAGTGAATATATACTTACATATAATTTATAGAATTAGGCGTTACTTTGCGGAGATCCATAATACAAAAATAATTATAATAAAATTATTTTTTGCTATAATCCGTGATGAAGTAAAATAGAAAATATATATACTAAATGTTGGGTGGACTATCCGTTTTCATTTTTTAACAAAATTTTAACAAAGTTTTATATATATTTTATTTTAAAAGCATAATAACTACTTATTCATCGCGAGTAGAACCGCGGGGCGCAGCTAGTGATATATAAATGCCAGCTTAATAGATATCAATTAAAGCAATCAATAAATTCGTCTATATATTTTCTATATGCTAGAACATCATGGCAAGACAAATATATATTCCAAAAGATTGTTATACTTTAATAATTTTTTACAAAGTTCAGGAGAAGATTTTCAATGATGTTATCTTATTTTGCAGTCCTATCGACCTAACGGATGTTCTGCCGAGACTGTGGCCTTATGTGGACCACTCCGCCACCAGTGTAAGAAAAGCAACCTTACAAACCTTACGTACCCTCACAAAACCACTTGTTACCTCAGAAATTAACGGAAAATCTAATAGTAATAATAATAAAGAAGATAGTGATAATAAATGTAATATGAAAGTGAATTGTGGAAAGGAAAGTGAAAGTGGAGATATAAATAGTGGAGTGAAGTGTGACAGTAATGGTGAAGTGAGCGAGTACTTGATATGGACCCCGGAGTTACTGCAGGATGCGATGCGACATATATATCAAAGGGTGCTTTTTGAACATGTGCCTGACATTCAGGATATTGCAGTGCAAGTGAGTAATTTTTTTTCCCCCCTTTTTCATTTTCTATCTAAGATCAGTCTCAAGACTATAATTAGATAAAATGTCCTTATTTTGACGTTTGGATTGAGCTCATCCTGTGATGAAGCAATCCTCTATATTAATGAATTTTTATATATTCCTTTGCAAGTGAGTAATAAGTTATAATTCATTAAAAGATTTATAGAAGCAGATGTTACTTTGTATATTTTCATGGTACAGAAGTTACAATAGAATTATTTTGCTGTATCCGCGTTCGCTAAGAGAATCTCTGTAATTCTCTTACCAAACGCGGATTACAGTGAAATAATTCTATTGTCTTTTTTTTTAATAATTCATAAATCTTTTAATCCTCGACGATTTAAAAGTACAAAAGTAATAATACAATTATTTTACTATATTCTATGATGAAGTAAAATAGAAAATATATATGATGCTAAATGTAGAATGCATAATCCGCTTTCATACCTGATACATGCAGGATTCGTAAAAATACATGCAGAAACCTCCACCACCGCTACCAAAATACACAAGCACTACACACGTTAACTATCACAAACTCAACAATCGTTTCGCCCCGCAACCGAAGCATCATCAGGAGATACTCGTAGACTCAACGACAAAATCGCGAAGCGAAGCATTATCCCAAAACAAGCTTAGTTATATACTAATCGATCCAACCCCACCATTTTTTTTATTATTATTTTCTTTATTTTGCCTGCGAACACACAATCACAATATCAGGTGGAAACTAATTTCTTTGTCCCTGCAGTTCGGGCATAATAGATCTTCTATGACAGTAAGGTGTTAATGTCTTATATTACTGCCATATTTAACTAAGACTTGCCCTAAATTGGTGTTGTTTAAGTTTTTTTTTGTATATTGTATAAAGGTGTGGCAGAATTTGCTACGTCACGCACCTCTGGGCACCATCCTGGTGGCGGCTTGTCCGATGCTGTCGCTGTGGCTATGCCTTGCCATGCAGCCCACGCGCATACCTCTCGACCCAGCATTGCTGCTGAGTCCGCCGCCCCCGCCAGAGCCAAAGGTAATATATTATTTACTTTACTTTGAAAAATCTTAAGTTATCCAATACCTGAATATCCAAATTCTGTCTATTTTACCCTGTCTGTCTTGTTGTCTGGAAAATATTGTTACGTAGCGATAAGATCGCTATATTGTATTACTGCTGTCTTATACTTTTTATGTTATTTCCTGCCTTTGCATATGATGTACAATCTTATATATAAAATTCTCGTGTCACAATGTTAGTTACCATTCTCCTTTGAAACGGCATGACTAATTTTTTATGAAATTTTATATGCATATTCTGCTACTATCTATTTTTCATACTCCTAAGTGATATTAGAGTTAAGGATCAAGTTAAGTTACGATCAGTTAAGTTTATTGTTGAATCCACTAAAATTCCTTTTTGGACTGTCCTAATCTCTAATTTTGCACTTCTTATTTATTTAAAATACTGTTTTATTCGTGCGTAGATATAGAAATAGCCTCCTTCTCTCTGTAATGTTTACTTGCCGATTGTATTCATTCCTTTTTCTAATTTCTGCATTCAGTTTTAGAGTCTTCCCTTCTTTTTTACTAAATTTACTGTTCGATTCGTACTTTCATGTTGAAGAAATTAAGTTGTAACGGGAAGGTCTTGTCTACAGAGAATACAATCTTGGCTTTGCAGAGTGAACTTACTGTCGACGCTTATATCGTAATCTGTTCATTATTTTTTATCCAGGAGCGTCGACGCACAAATTCGGGCCCCAGTGGTGGTGATGGTGAGCCCCGGCCCAGTCAGAAGTGGTACTTGGGAGGTAGTGAGTCACAGCCTGCTGCAGCCAGGGATGCTGCGGTAACTCGGGCGAGATGTCTCGCAGCGGAGATATTAGGTGAGAAAGATTGAATTTTAGGACCGCCACGCTCACATTGCGCCTCAAAAATTCTCCAGAAATATAAGGCTTTTGTCATGAAACTATTTACCATACAAAGTTTTGAACTATAGAATTCTTTAATACCTGTTTCTATAAATAACTTAGAATTTTTAGTGATATAATCTTAATTAAATGTTTGTTTGTTTGTAATCTCTTTATTGCATTAATTAAAAAAAAAAGATTAAAAACAACCATAAATTGCAATGGCGGGGTTATTCCAGAATCGGAATCTCTTCCAGCCAACTAGTCTAAAATTAAAAAAAAGAAGTAAATATTAATGGTTTTAAAAAAAATTACTTTTAGTATCATATCTTTTGAATAATAGATTTTACTCTCAAATTATGATAAAACTAATAATTTATATAGCCTTACTTCTTTCCAGGTTACTTGTCGTGTTATCTAGTCCAGCCGGCGCCCGGCATCGAGTACAAAGGGGAGGACGAAAGTCCTATCGATTGTTATGTTAAGGTAAGAAGAAAGCAAAAGAACAACTATTGTTATTATACAACATCATTCTCCTGCCCTTATTTCACTCAGTGTTCGGTACAACATGTTTGCCTCTTTCAGTCTCATTTATATGTCAAACTCTTTTGGTCACATGATTTTCATCACTCCTCATTACATGACCATACCAAATAGTACTTCCCTTTTTTTTTTTACTAGGCGCAACTTTCATACTTTCAGTATGCACTTTGTATCAAATCTCACACATATATGTAAAAATGCTTTTTAAAAAGCCTTAGCAAAATTTTATGTCCCTACTGTTAATCGTGGAGGAGTTCCCTCGTCTGGAGCTAATCCTGGCAATAGTATCAGGTCATGCTTATCATAAACATGCATTGTCATCAGAACTGGACCAGTATGTAAAATTTTAGCTCAATCGCCAAGTGGGTTTTTAACTTGCAAGATTCCACGTTCACATACATACAAGTTAAAAAAAAACTTTAAAAAATGACATATATTTAAGAATTACATAAGAATATATTTACCAGTTGTCTGTCGCCCATAACACAAATAATAAGTTACTTACTTTGGCATACGGATGGGTGTGTAATTGTCCCATATATTTTTATTATAGGTCTCTTCACGGGATCTCCATACTATTCGAGAACATCAGTGATTTAACTCTTCTATACTGGTTTTCCAGGTTATGGTGGTCTATATACGTTCGGGCAGCGCTTTGCAACGCCTGGTGGGCAGTCTGGTGATATCGTCATGGGCGCGGCACACCATACAGTATGGTCTCTTTCCGCGCCCCGTACACACGAATGGTGTCAAATCCGCGGTATGTTGTTAGTGTACGTAATTAATTGTTATTGAAGTAATTGAATAATATATTACGAATACGTACGAATATACTTCATTGTAAAAAAAAATTGACTTACGAAGAACATTGAATTGAAAAAGATAGAGTCAATTTAATTTAGTATGTCAAATTGTAAGTGTGTGTGTGTGTTTGTTTGCGTGCTTGCGTGCGTGATGCGTCTTCACACCGATAAGAGAAAAAATTTATAATCAGAAGGAAAGAGTTAATTGAATTCAGTATGTCAAATGATAAGTTTACGTGTGCGTTTGCGTGCTTGCGTGCGTTATGCGTGTGTGCACCGTTTTGATGTTCTAAAAGTTTATTAATATTGTAAAAGTGTAAAACAGATAGACAGACTTTCGCATTTATCATGTGAGTATGGATTACAGGACTGTGAGGACGCGGACGAGAGTGCAATCACCATTCTATCCAAATTGGCTCCATCCCTACTCGTCACCACTCTACACACGTCGCTGAACCAGATCCTGTATTATGACGAGGTTGCTCTGAACTGCAACAGGTAACTCGTTTTCTAGCAACCTTTCGATATTAAAAGTATAACTCAATTTTAAAACTATTTTTATTCGAACGGCTTGAAGTATGAAATTATCAAATCAAAATAATCTTTATTTTTATAATGAAGCTACAATAGGTTCGGAATGTTGCTCTGAAGAAAAGAAATAAACTAGGCGGTCAATCTTTTAAACATTTTCAATTTTACATTATTAAACCGCAGTCTTGTACAGTTATGTGTCTTGCAGTTCATTCCAACACACACACACACACACACACCCACCCACACACCCATACACACCCACACAACACACACACCCACACAACACACACACCCACACAACACACACACCCACACAACACACACACCCACACAACACACACACCCACACAACACACACAACACACACACCCACACACCCACACAACACACACCCACACAACACACACACACACCCACAACACACACCCACACACACCCACACACACACCCACACACACACCCACACACACACACACACCCACACACACACACACCCACACACACACACACACACACACACACACACACACACACACAACATATTATATAACTTTATTGTAACTTCTGTAATTGCATAGAGTTATTATACTAGGCTAGGGGAGCCCAGCCTAAAATGTACCCTTTTAAAAAAACGACAAGCCAAGTGAGGCTTATCATCTGTCTCTCTTTTTTATGTGTGATTAGACAAAGATAAGTATATGAGTAAGAATGAGTATATGTTCCATCTTATTAATTGTTCTGAAACTCTCACTTACAGACATCCCTATGATAGTCTAGTATAATAATTTTATGAGTAATTGCTTTTGTATTTTATAGTTAGAACGTCATTAATAAATATATATGGGACTATGCAAATATAGCAATCCTGAAAGCCATTCACTGAAAAATTCAATTGAATCGGATATGTATGGATATATATTTTCAACGCTTCCAAATATAAGTTATGAATTGTAAATTTATATTAATTCCAGGATACTCCAGGAAGCACGAGATTTGTTGGCTATGATGAAACACTACAAACTGCCAGTCGATAATGAAGAATACAATAATATACTAAGGCTCGAACAGGTATGATATTGTCACGAAAATTGAAAAAATCGTTTCATATGATTAACGTATAGAATCCAAATTCTATTTATTTTGACGCGACTAATTAAGTGGCGGAACATTGATGAAATTTAATAAAATTGAATATTATACATATATAGGATTATAAAATACAGGATAAACAATTCTCATTCTCTCCTATTCCCAATAGAAAACCGGGATTTTGTATACTTCATGTTATCCCGGTATAAATTTCATTAATATTGCTCCAACTGTAATAATGAAATCTGCTTATCTAGACAGACTTTTGCATTTTTAATATTAGCTATGTATTGGAAATATCAATTAAGCACATGTTTTAACACAATTATTCTTCGAAACCTTATTACCTAAGATATTGAAACCGGTGAATCTTTGGTAAGGTCTTTTGATAACCATAAAAATGGTTAAAGTGGATTAACCTTAAAAGCTAGACATATGCTGTCGCGGACTTTTATATAGAACTTTTAGAGGGGAACAATTTTGTAATACATGATTTTTGAATAACTTACTGTTTATTCAGCGCACACAAGGAGCTCTTTAAATTTTGCCGTTATCGTACTATTTTTTTTTGTTGTTCCTCTCCTATTCATCTTAGCGTGATATTATATAGCCTATAGCCTTTCTCGATAAATGGACTGTCTTACACTCAAATAATTTTTTAAATCGATCTAGTAGTTCCAGAGATTAGCGCGTTAAGACAATCAAACAAACAAATAAATGAACAAACAAACTCTTCAGCTTTGTACAGTCCGATAATAGTCCTCCACAGCGCGTCGCTTTAAGCCGAGGTTCGGCCTCACGGGAGGCACCCTTAAGGCGACGCTCCCAGGATGCTGCGGGCCTCTTCCGAGACCCGCTCTCCTAGCACTTCAACCCCGGCGATGCTTCTGCGCTCGCCCACTCTCCCGGTGACGCTGTCAAAGCCTTCATGGCTAACAGCCTTAGTTAGTGTCCGAAAAAAAAAATCAGCTTTGTATATTAGTATAGATGATAGGAAAATTAAAGGTCGTCACTTACCACGGTAGGTGTTTTATGGCAGGTGTCGCTTATGACAGTGGCGACGCAGCCAATGGTGGCGGCCATGAAGTCCAAGCGGGTGGCGCCGTCGCTGGAGGAGCGACGCTCGGCGCTGCACGCGGCCGTCGCCAACTGCTCCCAGGAACAGGCCACACTTAACGTCTCGTGAGTTGACAACATATAAGAAAATGAATTATTTTGCTGTAATAGGTAATGACATCGCATTCGAATTTAGGTATCTTAAAATATATTTGTTACAGAAGTGTCTCGGGATGATAAAATTAAATATCTCCTGGCCCAATCAACTTTTATTACAGCCGCGTTACGGCTAAGGCAAGCGCTGTTACACTGACAACTTAAATATACCCGTTCCTTAGTTTAATTTCAGAATAGCCCGCCACGACTTAGTCATCATAACACTATTATTCATTCTTATTTATTTTATGCACTATTATATAATCTATAATTTATTGTAATATTTATATTTTATCGTCGGCCTATTTATTTATACATTACCAATCATATTTTATAATGAACAATATGCGCAACCGGAAGTAGGTGTCGCGCATTAGGCGCGATATTGGTTTTCAACACCTTCCAACAAGAGAAGCCAATTGTTACAAGTTTTATGTGAATCAGCAAAGTTTTGTGATTTCATGTGGAGTAAATATATATATTATTGCGCGGGGCGCAGCTAGTCTCTATATATGTAAAGCGAATATGTTTCTTATGGACTCCAAAACGGTCAATTTCAAAGAAAAATTTAATGTTTAGATTGACTCAACAGATGATCTTGTAAAGTTTGGTGGCATTAGAGGTATCTTTTTGCTGAATCGGGCTAAGTAAACTAGTTAATAATAAATTAGTATTGGTATTACTTATTATTTTCGCTAATAATGAATATTTTTCAACTGAAAGTCTAATATTTTCAGTGTACAAGCAGCACTGAGCAGTGCGGTGGCCCAACTGGGCGCGCTTCCAGAGAGACTCAATCCGGTAGTTCGGCCCCTCATGGAGAGCATCAAGAAGGAAGCCTCCGAGGAGTTGCAGAGAGGATCGGCGCGGACCCTGGCGGCGCTTCTGGCCCAACTGGTCACCCGGCAGCCCTGCCCTAACAACAAAGTCCTTATCAACCTTAAGGCTTTTCTCAGGTATGTTAATCTACTAAAAATAATCAACCCTTTGCTATGGCTAAATAATATTATATTCCAGAACTAATAAGAATATTATTTTGCTTTAATCCACGATATAAGTAAATATATAGAGTTTACTATTCGTTCTAATACATACAGAATTTGTAAAAACTCATGCACTACCCGACACCGATAACACAACAATACACAAGCACTGCATACATTCACCACCACAATTTCAACAATTGTTTCGCAACCGAAGCATGTATCGTATGAGAACGAATAGTACACTCTACATTTAGCATTACATGTATTTTCTTATATCGCGGATTATAGCAAAATAATATTCTCATTAGTTTTGTATTATGGACCTCCGCAAAGTAACGCCTTATTCTATAAGTTAATATTAAATTCAACTACTCTTATCCCACTATAAATATGGTTAGCACATTGTTTTTTGCTTTCATTCTCCCGTATCAGTTAACTCTGGCGCTACTCCTTTTACATGCATACTTCATACAATCCAAACATCTCTTTTTCGGCCTTCCACTAGTCATATATCGATCCATACTATGCTAAATTAATAAAAGAGGACAAGATATATGATATAAAAGATATAAGAGGAAAACCTATAATATTAGTCGGTCTTTAGACCTGTAGTAATGTATGGATCTAGAATGCTGGGCAGTAGATAAACAGGTAAAAGAATGTATTGGTCAAGAAAACTTTTCGCAATAATATTTATATACGTCTCTTGTATTTTTGTTAAAATTCGCAATAGAAGTATTCAAACCATTTCAAGCACGTATATCAAGAAACACGAAATGATTATATTAGTAAAAGTCTGTATGTTGCGCCTATTATAGAAAAGACTAGAAGTACTAGATTAAGTTGGTATGGTCGCGTAATGAGGAGGGACGAAAATCATGTGACCAAAAGAGTTTTAAATACGAATTTGATTCGATATACGACAATATATAAGTCGAAAAAGCGATGGATTGTTTGAAGGAGAAAACGGACGAAATAAACATGCTCCAATTCCACTTAAAGTGGGATAAGGGCAGGAGAATGATGAAAAACATTTACAGATGCGACCCTGAATTCACTCCACGTATTTCTCTGGAAAATTCCGAGGAGACCAACGGTGATTCCGGCAGCGGTGACAGTGGGAATGAGAGTAAAAACGAGCTCCGTATTGTTATTGGGCCAACATGTAAGTACATTACTTTGTATATCTTATTTGAGTTAAAATCTTCCTTAAACGGAAGTCTTATGCTAGTGAGATATATTACCAACAAGACTGCAGATGCTCCTGTACGCTGGTTAAAATATACGGGTCACAGATGTATGTATATATTGTGTAAATGTATTTTACCTAAATAAAGAACTTATTATTATATTATTATATACGCCGTGTGGTATCCGGCTGAATAGAATAGTACCACCCTCATTTCTTACCCAGGTGTCGTGAAAGGCGACTAAGGAATGTTGATTCACCGTGTGGTATCCGGTTTAGTAGAATAGACCACCCTCTTTCTTACCGAGGTGTCGTAAAATACGTCTGAGGTAAGTTGACGTCAGGCAGGCGGCCGGTCGTAAAAACGCAGCCAAATCATGTGACAGCATGTTTATAACGTGTTGTGCCGACCCCACTTAGAGTGGGATCAGGGCAGGAAGATGATGATGATGATTATTATTATATAGACCACGTCGCCGACCGAAAAATGTTGGTTTGAAAACGCAGAGTTAATCATGCGTTCCAACGGTGTATGAAAAGAGTATGTATTTCACAGTGGAAAGTGGAAGTGACTTAGAAGCGAAAGTGATCTCTGGCATAGGCCCAGATAAACGCTAACAAAAAGCAGAAAATCTTCTTTGAACCTTTCATAGACAATATTTCATAGACGACATTTTGATTAGATGGAATAGATATTTTTTTTATAGGAGTAACTTGAATTTAACTAGAATATTATTATAACATCAAAAATTTTCCTCAAGCATCCAAAAAGAAGCGCAGGAATCGATGTACGTATAAATCCAACAAGAAGTTTTTAATATAACAATTATTCTTTTTATTTTTTGTGTTATATCTCGTTGATCTTTTTCTGTTCCTTTTTTAAACTCTAGTACTTAATTCAGTATACATGTCAATTATTTATTCTTATAATTTTAGTTCAAAAAAATGTCTTAAGTAATGTTTATTAAACAATTGCTACACGTCACAATAATTACATAGTTTTATATTGAAGGTACTTTTTAAATACATATCATTAATAATTCAATTTTATTTACAATTAAAAATTTTAACTCCACGTTTTTGTACAGGCTGATATGATACGAACATCCTACTGACTCAAAATTTCTTTAATGTAAAATGTTAGCCCGTTTGATCATTTCAATGTTGCCACTTTTATTGTAATTGATATTTCATGTGGGATTAAAAGTTGAACGTAGCAGTAAGTGAAAAGTATGTATGAATGACGGAATGATTAAATGACGTATGGATGGTTTTAATTAGTCTATGGCAGAAGCCAATGCTCAAACGGGTACCAACGGGTGTAACAGTGTTTAAAAACGCTAAAAGTAAATTATAGCAATCAAATAATTGATAAGACAACGACGACTCTCAATAATGTCATATTAACTATGAAAAAATTGTTAGTGGACAAATTCAACGGCATCATAACTCTTCGCGAGCAACACCGCAGTGCGGAGCGAGTGGTGCCGCGACGGGGCCGCCCGCCCGCGGCGCAAACGCAACACCACGGCCACGGGGAATTCAGCATCGACCAACTGTTCCCTAATGAGGATGAGGTTAAAAAATTTATTGAATTTCTCTACTATTTTGTCGTGGAGTCTATCTCCTGATGATCCTTTGGTTGCGGGGCGAGTTTGTGATAGTGAATGTGTGCAGTGATAGTGAACTAGTAAACGGATGTACTATCCGTTTACTAGATGGATGGATGATTTATGGATAGTACAGTAGTAGTTTATTTGACTCTATTGGGCTCTCTTTCTATATTTTCTATTTACTATATCGCAAAATATAGCAAAATAATATTATTATTACTTTTGTACTTTTGTAGGATAAGTTTTTTTATCTGTACTAATATTTTAAATGCAAAGTCTGTCTGTCTGTTTCGATGATATTTGGCACGATTAATGCTTATCGACTCTGGTAACATATAGGATAAAAACTCATGCTTGCGCGCCTTATCCGCCGGAGCAAAATTGATGAAATTTGACGCAATTAATACTTATACATTCATAAATTTATTATACATTCATAATTAGGACTAATACGCATAGTAGAAAATTAAGGATGTTTTAATATTTAATTTGTCGCAAATAGCTTATATCAACTATATTTGTCAGGATAAGTTTTCACTATAAGATTTTGTTGTTTAAATATAATTAATGCTGGTAAGAAAAATAATATAAATTTTACGAATATTATTTCATTTCATATGAACAGGCGCGGAAGCTGCTTAGGATTCAAAGACGCGGAGCTACGATGGCTTTAACTAGTCTAACGGAGTATTTTGGAGACAAACTGCCGGAAAAGTTGCCAAAGCTTTGGGAATTTATTACTGAGCCCTTCGAGAAAGTGATGACTGATAGTGGTAAGTGATAAATTCTGTTCTGTTAACATTGCTTGTCATTCTAAATTACATATAAGGGCTGGTTGATAAATGTCACAGTATAAAGGTATTTTTTATATTGTCTTTTTTATCATTACAAGGTAATTGTTAAATATATAATTTATTGAGCCTATTGTGTATCCACTTTGAATGATATATCAATACTAGACAGTAAGAGAAACAAACAAAAAATTTTAAAAAAAGGTTTTTGGATATCCGGAAAACCTTCTAGTAGTAATAAGGAATTAGTAACGAAAAACCTTCTAAAATAAACTTCATTTAAGAAGTGTGTACGTGGACATTATTGGAATGTATTTATTCTTTTTTTTACGGCATGATTCGTACTTTGCTGAAGGAGCCTAAAGTGCGGGTATCCGAGGGCTAAATTTTACGATTCTTTTATGTGCATTATAGCGAATACTAGATGTCACACTATGACACTGTCACGCACGCAGGCGATCTTAAAATGACTAGCCAAATCATCTAGCAACATGTTTAAAACATGTGCCGATTGCTGTAAGTTGCGGATTAGGTTATGAAAACAAACGACCGTATACTTTTATGTCTTCTTTAACACTCTTTTATAATAGTCTAAATACTACATCTTATACTAGTTTACACGTGAGTGAGTATTAAGCTCTCATCACAATTCTCATCAACAAGAAAAAAAAATTAACATTAGTTTACATTTTTTTTTAACTTACATTTTTTTTCAATATAGAAAAACCTTAAAAATAAAAAAAAGATTATAAAAGTTATATTTATTTATTTTTATTTATTTATTACGCCAACAACTTACATACAAGTTTGTCCAACAATCATTAAAAACTAAGGTTATATCTAAGTCTATTACAGGCATAAATATGAATAACAGACAATTTCTAACTTAATTTAAGTTTAAACATATATATTTTATATGATCTAATTATCGTAATATAACTTTATTTACGTATTTAGAGTGGGATAAGGATAGGAGAATGATGATAATGGTGTTAATGTTGTTAAATTATGTAACGTGCTTCTGTGTAGAATTGGAATCTCTGGAGGAGGAGTCGGCAGATGAGTTGATATCGCGGCTGCAAGTAGTGGAGGCGGTGGCGGGCGCGGTGGGCGGCGGGCTGTGGGCGCGGCTGTTGTGCGGAGTGCGTGCGTGCGCGGCGCTCGCGCGGGCCAAGTACACCGCGCTACGTCACATGGCGGCGCGCGCGCTGGCCGCGCTCGCCGCTAGGGACCCGCACGCCGTTATGGACACGCTCGTGCACGAGGTGAGAAATATTTTGTGCTTTTTTAATAAAAAATTAGTAGTTTTTTTTTGTCTTAGTTAAAATAATTGTATTAAATTTTTAATTCAATATATTCGTTATTCACGCCGTGTGGTATCCGGCTGAGTAGAATAGACCACCTCATTTCTTACTGAGGTATCGTATAAATCGACTAAGTTAAGTTTACCCAGCGTATGGTATCCGGCTGAGTAGAATAGACCACCCTCTTTTTTACCGAGGTATCACTAATGGCGGTAAAGGTAAGTTGACGTCAGGCAGGCGGCCGGTCGTAAAATACGTGGCCAAATCATGTGACAACATGTTGTGCTGACCCCACTTAGAGTGGGATAAGGGCAGAAAGATGATGATGATGATATTCGTTATTCAAGTTAACTTGTAAATAAGCCATTTTGCTTCACTAGTTCTGAAAATTTCTCCTACCGAGAAGAGACAGCTAGAAACACGTCGGTTGCTCTCTTTGAAATATAATTTCTGTAATTAGTTATGTTTGGTCATAGTCATCTTGTGGTAAATCGAAGAGTAAATCCACGCATTTTTACCATTTATATAATATAGTTATGCTTATATTATAGTTAGCTTAGTGTATCAGCTTCGTTTTGATAGTTATTTTAAATTGCTGTAAATTGTGGCTTAAATTGATTGAGAATTTTATACTAGAATAATATACCAAAACCCACAAACTAATTATGTACTTTTAAATGGCGCTGAACAGGAGTTGCGATCTTGTCTCTAGTTTGTCTATTATGTACATCGCATATTACTTTTTAATATACTTGCTAGTATTACCCTTGACTTCGTATGTATCACAATCAAAGTGTTTAAAGTTATTTATTTAATATGTTGTTGTTCCGCAGTTGATCGAAGCGCTATCTGAAATGCGCAACGACCGCGTGCGTTGCGGCGCTGCCGAGGCGCTGGTGCGTGTGGTGGACACGTTGCAGCTTCAACTGGTGCCCTACATTGTACTGCTCGTGGTGCCTTTGCTCGGTATTTATCTCTCTACCTCTCTCTCTCTCTACCCCTCTACCTTTCTCCCTCTGACTACCCTCTCCCTCTCTACCTCTCTCTCGCTCTCCCTCTCTCTTATAGTGATGGGGAGTTATTAAAATGTTTGATTTGTATATTTATGTTTAATAATTGTAATGTTATTTTATTTAAATGGTATGGTAATATAGTAAATAATTTATAGAATTAGCCGTTACTTTACTTTAGACCCATAATACTAAAGTAATAATAAAATTATTTTGCTTTGACTCGATTTGCGATTTTATCGTGGAGTCTATCTCCTGATGATACTTCGGTTGTGGGGCAAAACGATTTCAGAAAAGAAGATAGTTTAGAAAAAATTTTCCGTTATATAAATAAATAAATAAATATATGGGACACTTACACATGTAAGGTGCGGATTAGATTATGAAAACAAACGACCGTATACTTTGATGTCTTCTTTAATACTCCATTATAATAGGCTAAATACTACATCTTATACTAGTTTACACGTGAGTAATGTATAATGATTATAAAGCTCTCATCACACTACATGCCTCATCAACAAGAAAAAAAAAATTAACATTAGTATAATTTTTTTTTTTTTTTTTTTACTTACATTTATTTGAATATAGAAAAACCTTAAAAATAAAAAAGATTATGAAAGTTATATATTTAGTCTAATTATCGTAATATAACTTAGTTCTATTCTTATGCAAAATTTCCTCTTTTCCTTTTCTCAAAATTTTTACATTGGGATTTAGATCTTCCATTACTTTATAAGGACCTGAATATACTGGGGTTGACAATTTATTACCAGTTTCATTTTTAACCAATATCATAAGTCATTCTTATTATAAGTTACAGGGTTAATATATGTATCGTATGTATATTTTCTTAACTCTTTACTTTTTATTAAATTTTGTCTTGCATCAAACTGTGATTTTTGTAATCGGTACTTCAATTCTGAAGCATAATTATCAAAATTGTACAATGGATCTACATGATTATTTTTCAAATTACTTGGCAAATTACATCTTTTCCCAAATATAAGTTCATATGGTGTATAATTTGTTGAAGTATGAACAGTGGTATTATACGAAAACGTCCAATATGGTAACCAAGTGCTCCAATATTTTGAATTATTATCTGTTTGAATCCTGAGAAATGAATTTAGAGATTTATGAGTATTTTCTAATGAACCTAAAGATTCATGGTGATATGATGTTGCTAAAATTTGCTTGATATTCAATAGTTCACATACCTTAGTCATCGTTGCAGAAATAAATTCTGATCCTCTGTCGCTTCCAATTTCGCGAGGAATTCCATATCTAAGAATAAAATTGTCCACGAAAGCTCTGGCTACACTATCACTACTCTTATTTTCTAAAGGATATGCCTCTACATACTTACTTAATTCACATTGTATAGTTAAAATATATGAATAATTATAATAATCCTTTTCTAATGGACCTACTATGTCTAAATAAATCTTATCAAAAGCGCTTTTTTAAGTAGTAGTAATTTCCATGGGTTGTTTAGTTGGCAAAGAATGTTTTTGTCGTTGACAAGTATTACATTTCTTCACAAACTTTCTTACATCATCACTCATATTTGGCCAAAAATAATATCTTTTTATGTTGTTTAACATACGCCTTACACCAGCATGTCCACTAGTGGGCAATAAATGAAAGTCATTTAATATTACTTTTCTGTCATCAACGTCATTAATTCTTGTTACTCCACTAACAATACAAATTCGGGGTCCGGACCGCATTATATTATTTTTTATCTCCTTGGTTAACCATTCAATTATATATTTATTATCGTTATCTCTCACGATATAAATTTCATCAACATTAATCTCTTTACAAAATGATTCTAAACTTCTCACGAACGCGTCTCGCGCTGAACATGATCGAGTATTAGCTTCATAAAAAATAGTGGATTTTGATGGAATGTATATAAAATTATTATCTTTTACACAAAAATCTTTGCACTTTTTATTTTTCTTAAAAAGTAATTCAATTCCTGTGTTTGGTTTCTTAAGCACCTCTACGACGTTTGGGTGATCAGCCCCGTCGCCGATGTTATCCACCAAAACAGTATTATTCTCATCTTCTTGCATCCTTCTCATTCGTCTTGTCATAACATTTACGGTATGCCTGTTCATATCTTTTAACTCATCCGAACTCAACACTATGCGAGATAACGCGTCTGCAGCTACGTTATTCGCTCCTTTCACGTACTCTATCCTAAAGTCATATTCCTCTAAGCTAAGTCTAAATTTTAATAAACGACTACTAGGACTATTCATGTTAAATAAATATACTAGTGGTCTATGATCTGTATAAATAGTAAAAGTTTTTCCAAATAAGTAAGGTCTAAAGTAGCGCACTGACCATACGATTGCCAATAACTCTTTTTCTATGGTCGGATAGTTAAGCTCTGCTTTATTTAATACTCGACTTGCATACGCTATTGGTAAATTATTTTTATTGCATAACATCGAGCCTATCGCTACTCCCGATGCGTCAGTATGTAAAATAAAATTATTTTCTTCGGAAAAATCTGGATATTGTAAAATAGGTGGTGTTATAAGTGAATTTTTTAAATGTAAAAATGAATTTTCGCATTCGTCATTCCATTCAAAATTTACTCCTTTTCGACAAAGTTTATTAAGCGGAATTGTAATTTCAGCGAAGCGTGGAATAAATTTTCTATAATAATTAGCAAAGACAACAAAACGTTTGACTTCGTCTTTATTGCATGGTTTTGGATAGTTTTTAATTGCTTCAATTTTTCCTGGATCTGGTCTAATACCGTCAGCAGAAACAACATGGCCTAAATATAACAACTCTTTCTTCAAAAATTGACATTTAAGTGGATTTAATTTTAGATTGACTAGTCTTAATCTTTCAAAAATATTGATTAGATTTTTATTATGTTGATCAAGGTTTCTACCAAAACATATTAGGTCATCTAAATAAATAAGACATTTTTCGTAGTTTAATCCTGACATGGCAACTGTCATAACCCGGCTAAAAGCACTAGGGCTAATTTTTAAACCCATTGGTAATCGCTTAAATTGATATTGTTTATCGGTTGTAAATGCAGTACATTTTCGACTATTTGGTTCTAACTCTACTTGAAAATATCCTTGAGAAAGGTCTAAATGACTAAAATAAATAGATCCAGATAATGCGTCCAAAATTTCACAAATATTGGGTAAGGGGAATTTATCGTCTTTTATTGTGTCATTTAATTTTCGATAATCTATAACTACTCGCCATTTCTTTTCGTTTGAATAATGATTTTTCTTTGGCACGAGAAGAACTGGGCTTGACCATTCGCTTTGACACTCTTCGATTACATTGTCATCCAGCATTTGCTTTATTTGTCTATCTAATTCTGGTTTTTGAGATTTAGGTAAACGAAACGGTTTTACGTAAACAGGTGAAATATTTATTTAATATTTATTTAACTAATTAATTGTTTTGTTACGGATTCGTCGTTCGTCATGACTGGCAGCAACGATATTGCAGTTTTCAAATCAAACTTTTCCATTTTTACGTCGCTTTCTTTTGTACTGGTCTGTTCTGAAGTGGAACAAAGCTCCTTTATCTTGCTGAATAACGGTTTTATGTTATCGCGAATATTCTGCACCCTCGATAAGTCCGTAACTTTAATTTCATTTTTCGCAATTTGTTCGCTTAATTTGTTTGAAATATATAAATATTTTTCATATAAACTACAAGCTTGAGCGTATTTTTCGCTCAAATCTTGCGTAGACCTTCTAGTGGGACCTAGTTTTACAAGGTAGTCCTTAATATATCTTAACTCAACTAGTACATTTTTTAATTCTTCAGCCATGAAAAGCCAGTTATGAAAAGTTTGCTTATAAGGTAGTCACGTTGTTATCCAGATCCCTTTATCCTCGTGGAATCACCCGGCTGCGTCTCTGGAGGTCGACCGGCGATGAAACTTACTGCTGGCTCTGAATATGCACGCATGCTTCTAAATCTGTGCTGAAAAATCTCCTGTCTCATTTTTGTCATGTCTCTGCCGAATTTTGATTTAAAAATATTTTTTTCCTTTTCCACTGAAGATCGACATATTTTTCAAGCCTGAATATTCTTCTATAACATAATTATGTAGTTCGTCACTTAGAAATTCGCTCTTCAATATAATTTAACTCCATTGTTATTAGTAAGTGTTTCCATATATGGTAAGGAATTTGTCCATCGCGCTCGAGGCAGACTCCTGTTGCAGGGTCGCCATGTAAGGTGCGGATTAGATTATGAAAACAAACGACCGTATACTTTGATGTCTTCTTTAATACTCCATTATAATAGGCTAAATACTACATCTTATACTAGTTTACACGTGAGTAATGTATAATGATTATAAAGCTCTCATCACACTACACACACACGGTCGTCCGTCCCCAAAGTAAGTAACTTAATACTTGTATTATGGGTGACAGACAACTGGTAAATATATACTTATATAATTTTTAAATACATACTTACTAATATACACCTAGGCTCAAAGACCAACAAATTCATTTACAGAAAATGTTTGCCTTCGGCGGGAATCGAACACGCGACCCGTGGAGCTGAAGGCAGTGTCTCTACCCACTGCCAACGGGCCAGTCTATATATATATATATATATATATATATATATATATATATAAAGTAAATATAATTCTATTATTTGTCTATTGAGGCCGCATGAGCGACCACAACGAAGCAGTTCGGATGATGTCAACGCGTTGCTTCGCGACCCTCATCCAGCTGATGCCTCTGGACGGCGCGGTGCCCGAACCCGCCGGCCTGTCTCAGGAGATGCGCGAACGGAAGCTGAGAGACAAGCATTTCTTGGAGCAGCTCTTCAATCCTAAGTCCATTAGGGACTACAAGATACCCATTGCCGTATCCGCCGAACTCAGGAGTTACCAGCAGGTTCGGAATTTCATTTCATTTTATGACTTACTAGCAATCGCTAGCGGCTCCGCCCGCGTGGACATTAAAACCGTAAATTTATAGTCTTTTGATAACCATAAAATTGAAAAATTTATAGAATTAGGCGTTACTTTGCTGAGATCCATAATACAAAAGTAATAATAAAATTATAAAATTATTTTTCTATAATCCGCGATGAAGTAAAATAGAAAATATATGTAATGCTTAATTTATAGTGGACAATCGGTTATCATACCTGATCAAAATATGTAAAAAAAACAATTTGCGATTTTGAAGCATCATCAGGAGATAGACTCCACGACCAAAATCGCAAAGGCTTTGCGATTCCTCCTGATGATGCTTCGGTTGCGGGGCGAAACTCTTGTTGAGTTTGTGATAGTGAACGTATGTAGTGCTTGTGTATTATGGTGGCGGTGGTGGAGGTGGTTTTTACGAATCCTGCATGTATCAGGTATGTTCGCGCCTAAACACACCTTTACCGGGAGCGAGGGGAAGGGGGGCCGCGGGGGGATGGAAGGAGCGCTCGCGGCGATCGGAAGTCCGCCATTGACAATTCTGATAGCCGGCAGTGACATGTTCTTCTCACAATAGACATAAAATTAACTACAAAAAAGGGAAGACAGTTTAAGTTGAGAATAAAAATTGTGATTAATAATTTGACTTTATATCGACACGAAGTAATAAAAACTGTACGGAAGTAATACCGCACACCGCATGATAACCGATTGGCCACTCTACATTTAGCATTATATATATTTTCTATTTTACTTCATCGCGGATTATAACAAAATAACTTTATAATTTTATTATAACCATAAACTTGGTTAACCTTAAAAGCTGGACATATGCTGTCGCGGACTTTTATTTATAATTTTTCGAGGGGAACAATTATGTAATATATGATTTTTTAATGACTAAAAGAGTATTCTACTTAACCGGATACCACACGGTGGGTCAACTTACCTTAGTCGCCTTTTACGACACCTCGGTAAGAAATGTGGTTGGTCTTTTCTACTCAGCCAGATACCATGCCATGGAACAAAGTATGGGTAATATAGAACGGGGCACTATTGGTTACACATATCGGGAATAGAGTTCATAGAGTTCGAGTGGTGATTTCTACAAATTATTCTGACAGTTGTAATCGATATTACAGGCGGGCGTGAACTGGTTAAGGTTCCTCAACGAGTACAAACTCCATGGAGTGCTGTGTGACGACATGGGGCTTGGGAAAACGTTGCAGTCCATCGTTGTGGTGGCGGGCTCGCATCAGGAACGTGAACAAAGCGGGGCACCCACAATGCCTTCGCTCGTCGTTTGCCCACCTACTCTTACGGGTAAAAGTTTATACGCTACTAATATTATAAATGCGAAATTATCGGACTTTACGCTTTCACAGCAAATCCCCTGGACAAATATTTATGTAATTTGGTACAACTAAAGCTTAGACAACACAGTAACATAAGTAAGTAAAAGTAAGTAGCGGCCTTTTACTATCCCACTGCTGAAAATAGGCCTCTTCTCTCCGTTTTTGGAGAGTAGGGTTGGAGCTAAGACCTACCACGCTGCTCCAATGCGGATTTTTCGGTTACAAATATTTCCAGAATTCTTTAGAGACATGCTGGTTTCCTCACGATGTTTTCCTTCACCGAAAAGCTGTGATGAATTGCAATTATCAATCAGACACATAAGTTTTAACAGAAAAACTCCTTGGTGTCTGCCCATGACCTCCTCGAAAAAGTCGCACGGTGTTACCGCTGGGCTACCACAACTCCTACACAGTTGCATTTGATGAGACAAATACCCTGAAATACCTTTTTATTTAAATCTACTATATAAATAAGTAAATATAAGTGTTTTGTATTTTTAAAACAATTACTATCTTTAATATATTTAATATTCTTGATAGAAAAATAGTTTGTAAATTGATGATGAATCAGTTATATACCTTAGAGCTTTGTGCGAAAGTCTACTAATATATTAGCGTAGTTTCATTTAGTTTTTCTATATTATTAAGTCTCTGTGTGGACCATATTAAGGTTACTAAAAAAACTCTAATTCGAGTTATACTATAACATATTACGTTTTTTTAAATTATTATAACAACACAAGCAAATGTCTTGGTTATACAGGACACTGGGTATTCGAAGTGAACAAATTTATATCGACGAAATACCTCAAACCTTTGCAATACGTGGGACCGCCCGTAGAAAGAGAGAGATTGCGAACTCACGTACATTTCTACAACCTTATTGTGGCGTCTTACGACATCGTGCGGAAGGATATAGACTTCTTCAGCAACATCAAATGGAACTACTGCATATTGGACGAAGGGCACGTCATCAAGAACGGCAAGACGAAAGCGTTTAAAGCCATCAAGCAGATAGTTGCCAATCACCGTTTGATACTTTCAGGAACGCCGATTCAGGTGCGTATTATGTCACTGAAGTTATTAAGTTATTTATTATGAAGTTATAGTCCATTGCTTCATTTCGAAAGTCAACACAAGATAAAGTTCACTGGACACAAGACAGTCTTGGATAGGTAATTTTTTATTCCGATTCCGTTATGGATTTTCATTCGACGCACTGCTGAGAAACGCTCTACTTGGCCAAACTCGTCTAGGTCAAGGTCGGGAAGACGAAAGCGATCAAGCAGATAGTTGCCAATCACCGTTTGATACTTTCAGGAACGCCTATTCAGGTGCGTATTATTGCACTGAAGTTATAGTCCATTACTTCATTTCGAAAGTCAACACAAGACTTAATTTACTTAACACAAGATACAAGTTTTGGATAAGATAACTCAAAACTGTTTTGTGTCTAGTAAATTCAGTCGAGTAATTCTTTTTTATTCATATGCGTAATATTGCAGTGATATAATTTGCAGTGATAAATTTATAACATAAATTAGTTGTTTTTGAATGTCTACTTGAAAAGACGGTCTTGTGTTAACAGGATTATTATTCAAAACTGTCTTGTTACGTATGAGCTCTGTGAACTTCCTGCCTTCATGATTGGGATGTGTATTATTACACCCGATCGATAACCATTGTTTTATTCGAAAGTCTAATTGCCATAACAGTATTTCGTGGACTCAGCGATTCCTTGCCTTTTTGATTCAAGTACGTAATATTGCACTTAATTGGTTTCATTGTTTCTTTTGGACTGGTTTTGATAAGACTGTTTTGTTTAGCGATTACGGCCTTAATGAGGTCGTCTGTTCTTCGTGAATGGGATGAAAGTGCATTATTATTATTCCAAACAGAACAACGTTCTAGAGTTGTGGTCGTTGTTTGACTTCCTGATGCCCGGGCTGCTGGGCACTGAGCGCCAGTTCACGGCGCGGTACTCGCGGCCTATCCTGGCTGCGCGTGACCCCCGGGCGCCGCCACATCACCTTCAGGCTGGTGCCCTGGCCTGTGAAGCGCTACACAGACAGGTATGCATTTATATAACAACTAGTAATAGCCTGCGGTTTTACCCGCGTACATACCGATCTCATGGCAGTGGACAATCTACTAAGTCGGACTATATATTTATTTTTGTTAAATATATCATCAATAGTTTCCGCAGCGCATGCGATGACAGATTTATATGACTAAATTTTTACACCTTATTACATTTTTATTACGGATCCCTACTTTTTTAATTTTTTTAAATGTAATACAGTTTATGTTGCTCAGTAAAGATGCAGCTTTTTAATGGTGAAAGAATTTTTGAAATCGATCCAGTAGTTTTTGTGTGAAAAAATTTGTATGTATGTTTGTAAAAACATACATACAAATTTTTCCTCTTTATAATATTAATTTAGGTTTTACATCACCATCATCAATCGCATTTTTATCAATACGTTTCTTATTGTATTTCGTGTTTTTATAGAAGAATGGTAGTGAGATAAACAGATGAAGTTTTTAGCCTATCAGATTATTTCATTTACCAAATTTTGGTTAATGACTTAAATTGGGAATGTAAGTTAAATATTAGTATAGTATCAAGACTATTGAAACCCAAAAACCCTCGTAGTTTGAACTATGAACTATGTTTATTCACACCGAATATTGTCCATCCCTTCGTCTTTAGTCGATATCTCTCTCCCTTCCTTCTGTTATACAGTCCCGCTCACACACTCACCTGCATTCCGTTTCAAGCATTCATTTAACG
Source organism: Morpho helenor (assembly GCA_029227775.1). Lineage (NCBI taxonomy): Eukaryota > Metazoa > Arthropoda > Insecta > Lepidoptera > Nymphalidae > Morpho > Morpho helenor. The sequence continues at coordinate 2,786,928 of JARGCU010000019.1, read as the reverse complement.
TTCCATTCCCACTTTTTTAACCAGTTTAGTAAAGGGAATATTTTATTCTAAGGTACTTCCGTTCCTCCTGCGACGCGTTAAAGAGGACGTGCTACGTGAGCTGCCGCCCAAGATCACCCAAGACTACTACTGCGAGCTGAGCCCGTTGCAGCGACGCCTCTACGAGCACTTCTCCCGCGAACACATGCCGCAGGATCTCAAGTCGTCACGGACACACGTCTTTCAGGTACACGCAAATTGAAATTATTGTACTGTAGACAGCAACATTTTTAGCAGTGTTGTAATTTATTGTTGCTAACAACACTTCATAATTCCCTCTCATCTAAAGTATAAAAGTGGTCAGGTCAAGAGCAGAGGTCTCTTTACGATCGGTACTTGCGTGCGAAAGCTTTGTTAGTTAATTTGTTCACGTCAGCCATTTTGTTTGTTTAGGTTCAAACGTATTAATTTTGTTCTCTTTTTATAAATCCTACTTTGGATCCTACTACTTTATTTATTTGATTTAACTCCTTTTTGAATTAATTTCGCACTTTTTAAATATTTAATTTACTTAATGTATTAATTATTCTTACCAAGTTCTGATATAAATGGAGTATGTCAATATAAATTAGAATAAATTTCGTAAACAGTTCATCTGTTATTATTTATTGGTATTTGTCCACTTTAGCAATTCTTATTCTCTTTAATTATTACTATTAAATTACGTTTTAGATAGAAAAAAAGACTATTATATTATTAATCGATTATTTTTATGAGTTAATAGATTAAAAAAAATCGGTTTATTTTAAGCGGGAATAAAATCTATTTTTTACTTCTCCAAGTCACAACCAAATTAGGTCGGTTAGTTCCAATTTAATGTAAACAGTTTATTTTTATTTTAGTACTAATTAATATTATAAGTATAATTTATTTCAAGTTTTTGTGAAATTAAAAATAGTTCAAGGTCATCTTTAATATAATAATATTTTATTTTCAGGCTCTGCACTATTTACAAAATGTATGCAACCATCCCAAATTAGTACTAGTACCAGAACATCCCGAAGCCATGAGGGTTGCTAAACAACTAGCTGCACAGAGTTCTTCGTTGGATGACATCGAACACGGAGCAAAACTGCCAGCGCTCAAGTAAGTATTACATTTTTGAAATGAAATTGTTATTGAAATTGTTACGGTTAGTAAGTAAGTAGCGGCCTGTTACTATCCCACTGCTGGGCATAGGCCTCTTCTCTCCGTTATTGGAGAGAAGGATTGGAGCTAACACCTACCACGCTGCTCCAATGCGGATTGGTAGGTTACACATATCTCCAGAATTCTCTAGAGATATGCAGGTTTCCTCACGATGTTTTCCTTCACCGAAAAGCGTGTGATAAATTGCAATTATCAATTAGACACATAAGTTTTAATAGAAAAACTCATTGGTGTCTGCCCGGGTTTGAACCCATGATCGTCTCTAGAGATTCACACGGTCGCACCGCTAGGCCATCACAGCTTGTTACGGTTATTATTCACATAATAATTTAATCGAATGTATTCAAATATAGCATTGAGTAATTTTTTTTTTCGAATATACTTAATAATTAAAACTGGAAAATATACTAGAACACGCTTACCATTGCTAACAAAGTGATAGAACGCGACAAGGGCGCGTTGGTTTCATATTATATACTGTCTCACTCGCACTTGTGTTTTGTCTCTTAGGCAAGGTTATGCTTCATATTACCTGATTTACAAGTATGTAGGACTATCACCTATTATTAAGAAATAAGGTTTGTTTTGGAACGTCGTGTTGCTATTAGCTGTGTGCGGTCATTTACCCGTTACGGCTATAACGTATACATCATGAAGTTAATTTTCAAAACGGTATATAATGTGCTTTGTTGCTTAACTTAATAGTCCTTCAGAGAGGACTATATCATTTACAAGTCAATGTGCTGAGGAGGGAGTTTGGCATCATAGAAGCAGCACGTTTGCGAATAGTAGCGTAAATTATCTATGCGAGCTTTCGCAAACTTTGCTGAAGCACTACGAAGTGGCTTACCCAGCACCGCTCTTAGCACATTGTTGCACTGAACACGCAAAGAGCTTAGCGATGTGAAAAAAATAATCGATTATTTTTTCGAAATAACCGATTTTTAATAATCGATTACTTTTTCATAAAAACATCGATTTTTTTTAAATCGATTATTTTATGTATCACCCTTTTCTTTTTTACTCTTTTTCTCATTTTTTAAGATGACGTATGTTTTGTCGGATGAAATCAATATAGCGAAACTACACATTTTAATATAATTTCACATAAAGCGCATCTGTTATTATTTATTGGTACTTATCCACTTCAGTTAGTCTTCACCAGTTAGTTAGTCCACTTCACTTTTTTCAGTTAGTCTAATAAATTATTAATATTAACAAAGGCAAGTTATTAATTAGTCAGAAAAAAATCATCATTAATCATCTATCATAATTATCATTTTGATACAAAAAAAACGATTTTTTAAAAGTCGAATATTTTTAAAGGGAAAGAATCGATTATTTATTCATCGATTTTTGCACAGACTGCACTTAACTTTTTTACTTTTTCACAGACAATTGCTGCTCGACTGCGGCATCGGCACGCTGGCGACAGTGGGCGAGTCTGGCGCAGTGGTGTCCCAGCATCGCGCCCTCATCTTCTGCCAGCTCAAGAAGATGCTGGACATCGTGGAGAAGGATCTGCTGCAGAAGCACCTCCCGTCCGTAACTTACTTACGTTTGGACGGTAGTGTACCGCCGCACCAACGGCACGCCATCGTGACACGGTTCAACACGGACGTGTCTATTGACGTATTGCTGCTGACGACTGCCGTTAGTATCTTTAAATTCAAATTCAAATTCAAAATATTCTTTATTCAAATATATTGTAAACAAGTGCTTTTGAATCGTCAATGGTTCGGAAACCTGTTCCAAAAAGATAAAATATAATGGATATCTTTAATTTGTTTTGTATTTTTGTATTTCTATTTTACATATTTACTTCTAATTATTTGTTTTTTTTTGTTAAATCCGTTCATCATCCTCCTGCCCTTATCCCACTCTAAGTGGGGTCGTTACAACATATTATAAACATGCTGTCAAATGATTTGGCTGCGTTTTTACGACCAGCCGCCTGCCTGACGTCAACTTACCTCTGTCGTATTTTACGACACCTCGGTAAGAAAGAGGGTGGTCTATTCTACTAAACCGGATACCACACGGTGGTTCAACTTACCTTAGTCGCCTTTTACGACACCTCGGTAAGAAATGAGGTTGGTCTTTTCTACTCAGCCGGATACCACACGGCGGGTCGACTTACCTTAGTCGCCTTTTACGACACCTCGGTAAGAAATGAGGTTGGGCTTTTCTACTCAGCCGGATACCACACGGCGGGTCGACTTACCTTAGTCGCCTTTTACGACACCTCGGTAAGAAATGAGGTTGGTCTTTTCTACTCAGCCGGATACCACACGGCGGGTCGACTTACCTTAGTCGCCTTTTACGACACCTCGGTAAGAAATGAGGTTGGGCTTTTCTACTCAGCCGGATACCACACGGCGGGTCGACTTACCTTAGTCGCCTTTTACGACACCTCGGTAAGGAAAGAGGGTGGTACTATTCTATTCAGCCGGATACACACGGCGCTTGTTAAATCCGTTCGAGTAGCATTTATTTAATACTGCATGTTATGATCATATCTTGGAGTGTTATCATGTTAAGCTCAAAAATTAATGGAACTTGTAAAATTATTTTTAATAACATTCTGTACTTGATCTCAAATAAACAAAAAAAAAGAAGGGCCAGTAAGAAATTTGGCGGTTGGTTTATCGCGGTTTATAGCAAAATAATATTTTCTATACTTTTGTATATTGACCCCCGCTAGTAAGTAGCGGCCTGTTACTATCCCACTGCTGGGCATAGGCCTCTTCTCTCCGTTATTGGAGAGAAGGATTGGAGCTAAGACCTACCACGCTGCTCCAATGCGGATTGGTAGGTTACACATATCTCCAGAATTCTCTAGAGATATGCAGGTTTCCTCACGATGTTTTCCTTCACCGAAAAGCGTGTGATAAATTGCAATTATCAATTAGACACATAAGTTTTAATAGAAAAACTCATTGGGTTTGAACCCATGATCGTCTCTAGAGATTCACACGGTCGCACCGCTAGGCCATCACAGCTTATACCCCCCGCTATGTAACGCCTAATTGCTTGACCCCCGCTAAGTAACGCCTAATTGTATAAATGTATATTAATGCGTGAAGAAAAAACTTTAAGCCATGTGGTATATACGCTGCGTAGAATATACCACCCTCATTTCTTACCGAGGTGTCGTGATATACGACTAAGGTAAGTTGACGTCAGACAGGCGTCCGGTCGTAATATACGTAGCCAAATCATGTGAAAACGTGTTTATAAAATGTGCCGACCCCACTTAGAGTGGTATAAGGGCAGGATGATGATGATGTGGTAATGGAATTTTATTAAACTTTAATATTTGCAGGTTGGCGGTCTCGGTTTGAATCTGACGGGTGCCGATACAGTGATTTTCGTGGAGCACGATTGGAACCCCATGAAGGACCTACAAGCGATGGACCGGGCGCATCGTATAGGACAGAAGCGGGTCGTCAACGTGTACCGGCTTATAACAAGAGACACCCTGGAGGAGAAGATCATGGGGTGAGTTACACAGTGAAAACCACAGTGCGGGTTTTTAAATAATTTCAATCCGCGCACCACCATTTTATGGAACGATCTCCCTTTAGCGGTGTTCCCTGATCAGTACGATATAGTACCTTCAAAAAGCGTATTTTCCACCTTTTTAAATGACATTAACACACTCGCTCTGCGAGAGGTCATGGGTGGCGGTGATCACTTGAGATGCACTGCATCGTTTGCTCTCCTTTTCCATAAAAAAAACACATGATTTACCGAATTCGGCTGACCACACCTATAACCCGGTTTATGTAATTAACTAAACAAATCATATGACTCAATTGTGCCAAACATTTTATCTTTAATATTTAAATGAGTTAATCTCGGTATCCGGCTGAATAGAATAGTACCACCCTGATTTCTTACCGAGGTGTCGTAAAAGGCGACAAAGGTAAGTTGACCCGCCGTGTGGTATCCGGCTGAGTAGAATATACTAACCTCATTTCTTACCGAGGTGTCGTAAAAGGCGGCTAAGGTAAGTTGGCCCACCGTGTGGTATCCGGTTTAGTAGAATAGATCACCCTCTTACTGACCGAGGTGTCAAAAAATACGACTGAGGTAAGTTGACGTCAGGCAGGCAGGCAGCCGGTCGTAAAAACGCAGCCAAATCATGAGTATGATGATGAAATATTTCTCTTATAAAATACTTTAATATTAATAAAAATGCGATCCTGACAATAGCAATTATAAAGGAACAGCTACAATATATTTGTGGGTAAAATGAAAAACAAAACGTTTATCCCTGTTTTCTGAAAAATGCTAATAGAATAATAAAATTAGAATGCGAATGATATTTTAACTGTCAGTGGAGTACGGACGGATTAAAGAAGTTAAGATACTCGGGATAAAGCCCCTGTTACGACCAAGCTTTTTTGTTTTTTTTTTTATAATTAAAAAAACATTGACGAAATGCCTCGGTCACCCAGGTAGTAATTGATTAACGTTAACATTTCAGGTTACAAAAGTTCAAATTAATGACAGCGAACACAGTGATCAGTAGCGAAAACGCAGCCATGGAGACGATGGGCACCGACCAGCTGCTGGACCTGTTCCAGAACACCGCCGGCGCCGTCCCCTCCACCTCGCAGCAACAACCAGGGAAGTCTGTCGTCAACAATCTACCAGACCTATGGGATGATAAGCAGTACGAGGAGGAATACGACATGTCGACCTTTGTTAAAAATCTCAAGAAAATGAAAGCGTAATTATACATCAAATAGCTGTGCTTAGGGTTGGAGTTGGAGTAAAAAAAAATCGATTAGTAAATAATTGATTTTTTCCTTTAATATAAAAATCGAATAATCGAATTCGTACTAAAATAATCGATTTTCTTTTGACTATTTTAAAAGTTATCTAAGTGGACAACTACCAATAAATAATAACAGATGCGTTGTTTGTGAAATTCGTCTAAAAATTTGAAGTTTGGCTACTTTGGTTTCATCCAACAATGCATATGTTTCTTAAAAAAAAAATTAAAATGAAAAAAGGATAATTGAAATAATCACTTTATAAAAATCTAAAAAATTTAAAAAATAACCGATTATTATAAAAATCGATTACTTTTTCACACATATTGGACAATTTGGAGCGACTGATGGTCATAGGAAAAGTAAAGGGAAAGAGACCCAGATGTCCAAATATCCAAACAACTGGATATACCCATCAGTACCGCACTATACCGAGCTGCCTCGACACCTGGAAACGGGCTGTTGATAATTTGACTAAGGGTCACAATCCTCAGTAATGAGGGAACGATTTTTAAGAGAGACAACTATCTGGTACATTACTTTAGTGTATCTTTGTTTGATTACGCGACGCACGCGACTAAAGCTCTTAGCAGGCGAGTATTTGTTAACCGCAAAACCTCTTTAACATAATGTACATTAAACTGTAATACACTAACTTAAACCTTCCAGAAGAATTGCGCTACCTTTTAGTAAAAAGCGTACAAAAATCACATACCGACAGACAGGCTTTTGGAGACAAAGTCAAAGAGTAGCTATATCCAGGCATTCTTACCATCAATGTAATCCCCAACAACAACAGGCTTAATGTATCAGCCTCTTTTTAACAGTGTTTTTAAACTGTAATGGCAAAGGTAAAATGAAAATTTCATTTTATCGATGATAAATTTCATTAAAGATTCTTATACTCAAACCCACATCTTAACAATGGCAATTGATAATCAATAATAGTGAATAAATCTTATAAATATTAAGATAGTTAATACAGATATTTGAGTGGAAAGAAGTAATTATAAAATAATAAATAAATAAGTTAAATTATACAATAATACATTATAACAAACGACGATATTTCTCCTTTATTCTTATTCAATAAATAAAAAGCAGTTTTCCCAGAGTCAACCCATTTACTCTTTTCGCAACAACTCAATGAATGACACATAAAAATATGACAGCCACAATGCTTTTTCATATTAATCGCCAACTCTATGAAGGAGGTCGTATTAAAAACATGTTGTAACAACATATAATACAATAATTTGGCACATTAAAAGCACTGGGGTAACATAAAGATAAAAAAAAAAACAGTAGTAAATTTCAAGCTGTAATCGATGCGAATAACGTCGCGAGTTTCTCAATAATAACACAGGTTCTTTTTATTCTAAAATTCTATCATTCAAGAGAAAACAATAAGGATCGATTTTCTTCTATATAAATAGGTAGGTAAGTATAAGTATATAATTTTTCACATAATCCTTGTACCTCACATAAATTCGTGAGGCTCAGTTAGTAAATAAAATTTACGATAGAAAGTATCTCTGAAGGCTTTATATTGTAGAGGCTATTGTAATGTAGCGTAAGGAAGCGTGGAACCTATTTAGAAAACTAAGAAACTATTTACATCTATTTTAATAATTACTTACATCAAAAAAATTCAAAATACAAAACCACAAATAGTAGTTTTGAACGAAGTTCCATTTTTAAATTTTATTCATGCCGTGTGTGAACGTGGAATCTGCAAATTGAATTTGACCCACTTCCCGGGGTCCTATTGAGTTGAAATTTTACATACTGGTCTAATGTCGATGACAATGCGTGTTTATGATAAGCATGAGCTGATGCTGCTATCAGGATTAGCTCCAGCCGAAGGAACTCCTCAGCGGTTATCAGTAGAGACATGAAATTTTTTCAAAAGGTTTTTTAACCTGACTTGTTATGTAGTATGTTAAAAAAAACTATTTAAATCAAATAAATATTTCTTCTATCTCAAAATTTTCTATTAAAAATTCAGAACCAAAAATGTTAGTTCTGACCGGAGTTTCCTTATATATAAAAAACGTTTTCAATGTAGGTATATATATATAAATTTACTGTCTGTAAATAACCATAGAGCATTCTGAATCTTAAAGTGAATTCTGATTCTTGTATTCTTGTATTGTATTGAATGTCTGATTCGTGGATTCTGAATCGATTTTTATTTCTCGACTATAGAAGGAATGTAGAATTCTTTCTATAAGAATGAATAAGAATTTAAATTTTCAACAGATATATGTTAAATGTCAATTACTTATTAATGGACATAGGTATACGCTATCTCTCTTTCGCACACAAACAAAAAAATTGTGCATCAAACTCATTTGCAAATAGGGTATGTAAATGTTTACTGTTGTTTTATATTGTGCTAGTAATATCCCGCTGTTTCACCCGCGTAATTTTTATTGCTTTACACCTTATTACATTTTTATAACGGATCCCTATTTTTTTTTAATTCAAATTCAATTCAAATTCAAAATATTCTTTATTCAAATAAACTTGTAAACAAGTGCTTTTGAATCGTCAACTCTACCGCTGGTTCGGAAAGCTGTTCCTACCGAGAAGAGCCAGCAAGAAACTCGGCGGTTGCTCTTTTAAACATATAATTCTTAATACTATTTACATTCAGAAGTTACTGTCTTGTACAGGTTCAAAGAGAGCTATATCCACACATTCTTATCTTCTAAATAATCTTCAATAGTATAGTAGGCTTTCTGTATCAGCCTATTTTTAACAGTGTTTTTAAACTGCTGCAATGGCAAAGCTGAATAAATGAGCTGAGCTAAATGTTATATAGCCTATATTGCTCAGTAAAGATGCAGCTTTCCAATGTTGAAAGAATTTTTTAAATCGGTCGAATAGTGTAATAAACAATTGAACTACGTGTCCTTTTTAAACTTACCTAAGTTATGATAAAAGTGTTTTTTCTATTTTTAAAAATTTTCTGTTGACTGTAAGAAAAATTGACAGTAAGAAATTAGCAAATAGATAACATAATTGGGTAATAATAAATATAGTAGTAATAAAATACGTTTTGGTCTGTCAATTGATAATTATATAGAATAATATTAACATTACTATTTTTTTATTATGCGGTAATAAACGCAATGTTTTGCTTTTTGTCTGTGGCAACTTTCCTTGATAAAAAATTGTTAATATTTATATATTGTTCTTGTAAAAATGCCCTCAATCTTTCAAAGCATATGGATATTAGAACTCACGTAAGTTTTGTGACCTCTTCAACATTTTACGTATAAACCTTTTTCATTAGGATAGAGTAAATTTAAGGTAAAATGACTACTTAGGTATTGGTAACAATATCTGGGACTAAAGGCTTAAGCCAGCAAACTGATCAATGGTTATAAATGAGAGTTAAAACTAATAACCTTACCACCTTTAATAAATACATATTTGTGTTAATAATAACTCCTCTCGTTTATTAAAAACACTAACCAGAGTTCTTAAATTCTCATTTTTGAACTTCTGAACCAGTGTTTCCTAACCGCTGTACCATAGCCCGATAATTTTTAAAGTATCGGGCCATAGCAGGACTTTTAAATCCAAGCTGTTTTCAATAGGTAAAATAACCATAGAGATATTACGTTATAGAGTAGGGGAACCAAATGCAGGCTTGTAAACGATAGTTTCACCATATATAATGAGCGGGAATATGATACACATATTCATCTTTATCTAATCACACATAAAAAAGAGAGACAGATAGATCACCCATATTTGCTTTCTCTTTATTGTAATAGGTAATATTTTAGGTTGGTTTCCCTATAATATTTTTTAATGAAAATAATACACATTTATTAATAGTAAAAGGTTTTAGCTAAATACTTTGGTATCGCCCTTTTTTTAAATTAAATTTCAGAACGAAATATAGAGCTGCTGCTCAATTATTAAAGAATCGTCAATATTTTTTTTTAAACAAGGCGAGAATGTTGCGGTCCGGTATTTAATTTGATGTTTTACACTCAATTCATAACTTAAACTTCAGAAAATTAATGTGCGCTAAAAAACTATTTATATCGTTTATTTTAAGCACTATAATTTACTTTGCATTGATCTTTGTTTTTTTAATTGTTAGAGAATTTTGTTTCTTCATTATAATCTTTTTAATTTAAGTTCCTGTGTAAGAAATACCTCAATATTTCTTTATCAAGAGTTAGTTTATTTAATTGTTTTAGCACACTAAGTTGAAGTCATATTGCTTAGTCATTTTTATAGTAGTGGATAATATATTACAGTGAATGTGGTTTTTTTTTGTTATACATGCTCAATATTATATGGCGAAATTCATTCATGAATGTTATCAGAAATGCGTGCGCTTGATAAAAAAAAATAGAATATCGCAATATTAAATTAAATTGTATTAAAACACCTTGTAATTATAACTCTATTTAGTTGCATATATAAATGTACCTATATGTATTATTTCTAAGCAGTAATTTTATGATTAATTTTGTATTTGTGTTTTCTTTTTATATAACCATACTTTTACTATGTATTAATACACTCTTCAATGCAATTGTAAGCATTTTTTAATCTATAGTTAATTAATAACCTAATAAGCTTATATAAATGTAATACTTAGTAGATTAAACAAATATTGTATCGAAACTTATTTAATAACTCTATGGAAATTTGTCATACTAAAAAAATATATCACTAAAAAAAAGTATTCACTTATGTTCTAAAAGTTGTAAATCAGAAACAAAATGTTTTGATTAATTATAAACAGCTGATATCTCTTATATTCAGTCTATATTTTGTGTCACCTAATTTTAATTATTGTTTTTGTTTGTTTTTTGTGTTTACGTATAATGTTCGCCTTAATTTTTTCTTTATGTTATAGACCTATGTCTGAGGCATGTATGTTTTGTATATCTGTATTTTTATATAATAAAGTCGTTAAAAACTGAAAAAGGTATTTTAACTCGAATAATTCACGTATGCTTAATCGTTTATCCAGATTATATTTTATAAGCATATATAATAGTTTCTATGTAAAATAATCAGGCAAATACTTATAAATATCTGAAGAAATATCTAACAAAATGGTAAGCTTTGAATATTCTGAGCTATTATTGTGGTACTCAACAATATTACGTAGCTTAAAAAAAATTACAGTAAAAAAAATGGGTAAAAGGAAATGTTCTAAGAAACTATTATTTTATAAAATCTTGAATTCAATATTATTCATATAAAATAATTATACTGGCTCAGAAAAATAAAACCAGAAATTCGGCGCGACACTATAAGAATTATTTGAATTAACGAGTAAATGTAAGATACATTTGTAAATATAATTATTAAATATAACAGATATCATTTTCCTGCCCTTATCCACTTAAAGTGGGGTCGGCACAACATGTTGTTACATGTCAATATCAATTATTTATTCCGTGATATAAGAAATGCGTAAACAGGAATAGGGTACAGTTTTAATAAATCATAACAAGGTCACTAGGTGGCGTTCAAGTCAATCAACACCATGGCGAAAGCGACGTCAACCGAGTGTGGATAAGTTATTGTTTTCGACACAAAACCCTTGTTTCGTGTTTGTTTATAAGTGAAAAGACTCTACGAAAACTTAATTAAAGTGTTAGATAACTAAACAGTGCAAGTGCTATTTATCGAAAGTTAAAAGTTTAGCGTAAAAAGTTGTAACGAACTCTGCGATCAGTTGAGAATTCAGGTGTCAACGAGGTAAGAAACCGAAGCTTATTTCAACATTTTGACTTCTAAAATTAACACTTTCAACAATAAAGCGCGTTCGACTGCTCTTGAATTTAGTAATTAGCTTCATTTGTTCTAATTACGATCGCACATATACAGGTAATAGTTAAAAATAATTATGTGTAAGGTTATGTATTCTCTTCTCGGATATTACATGTCGCGTTTAATAGTTTGTTATTTTAGTTGAACCAGTAGATATTATTTTGTGATAAGAATATTTGATAACTAACATTACTTAGTATATTTTTGTTTGTTTTTTTAATGTTTACCTTTTCGTCATAAAAGTTTTCACCGAAATTGGGGGCAAAGGGTCTATCACGAGATGGTTTGAATTCTCGATTTAAGTTTATTATATTCATCACTTGTAAACTATAAAGATTAGGAATTTTCAAGAATAATAAAACCACATTGTCTGTACTGTGTGATTTTTTTAAATAGATAATAAACTGGAAATCAGTCAAAAATATTTAAAAATGAATCTAATATACATAATGCTGTATATTGTTATATTGTGAATTACAACCAGTAATTCACTAAACACAGTGTAAATAAAACAGATATTTTCAAGCTAAAAAATATAAACTATCTAAAAATCTAGTATACCTTTTTTTTTTAAATACTAAAATATGTCAGTATAGGATAGTGTTTAAAAATGTTATGACCACAATTTAAAAAAATGAAGCCAATAAGTCTCTGTGAGGAAGCCCAACAAATATTCTCCTTCTGTTTGTTTATTCTAAAATTATACTATTGTTTTTTTTGTCTTTTCCAGTTCTTGCCTCGGATTCTGTATTAACATACTTTAATATAGTGAATTAAAATATTACACATTATAACCAGATGTGTTAAAAAACCATGGACAAGACAAAAACGTTCTAAAGTTGAATATTTAAAAATTCTGTATTATAAGTAACTTTAAGCATCATTTTATCATATTAATTATTGTTTTAACCTTCAACTATAAGGAAAGGAGTGCTTTAGCATTTTTTTTAGTGTGTATCACATATATCTACACTACTATACATCTTATTTTAATGAAGCTGTTAATATCATAATGCACCCCCTGTGATAATTTTATTCATTTTTTTTTATCAATTATTGAGACCTTGTTAGTTCTTATAGTTTTACAGAGCCACTGAGTAGGAAAAGTTTATGCAAAAACTATGATAATTACCTTGTGATAGAAAAAAAATTCATATATGCCGGGACCTTGGATTTACTAGAACTTAAATTAAAAAAAGTATATGTATTATACTACATTTTGAAATTCCTAGCAAACCCATACACAAAAACTTTCACATTTATAATATCAGTAGAATTGTACTACATTATCAGTTGATATTAATCCTGGAATAAGAAGAGCATGATTTGATTTTTTTGATTTGATTTGATGATTATTTTCTATAAAAGATCATAGTGAAACCCATAATTGCTTTTACCAGTAACAATTCTATACAATATTTAAAAAAGGTAATTTCTAGTTGTCCTAATCTTTAATCAAAATTCAGACCTTTTTCAGTAGATACTACTGAACTTAAAGCCCTATGAGCGACTTCTATGCTATATAATTTTATGCTACTTGGATAGTACCTCTTTGTAACTTTTTTAGAACTTGTTTCCATGCAGTGGATCTTTGAATCTGTTATAATCTTTTTGTGATGTGCCTTATTTTATGTGTTTCTTTTATTTGTACTTGCCTTAATGCATAAATGTTATTGGCATGTTAAATAAAATATAGTAAAAAAATTAAAATATTATGTGTACAGTCTCAACGAATTGTGTTCAAATGTTTTAATTATTTCTAAAGTGCAGTTTTCCTTTCTAAAATCTCTATTTGAGATGTGAGAATTTTCAATTTACTATTATAAAAAAATACTTAATTTTGTTAGTAAACTAACTAATGTTATAATGATGTTCTTACCCTGATAAAATTTCAAAATAGTTTATTTTAACGTTAGTATCAAAATACCCTTCATGTAATTTTTTTTCCCCTGTTAACAAAAGAAAAATAGTAATATTTGTCCTATAATATAAATTTGTAAAAAATAAATTTAGCCCTTTATATAAATAAATAAATAAATAAATATATGGGACACTTACACACACTGTCGTCTGTCCCCAAAGTAAGTAACTTAATACTTGTGTTATGGAGACAACCGGTGAATATACTTATATTATTTTTTAAATACATACTTAAATACAAATATACACCCAGGCTCAAAGGCAAACAAATTCATTTATAGAAAATGTTGGCTCTCGGCGGGAATCGAACCCGCGACCCGCGGAGCTGAAGGCAGAATCACTACCCACTGCGCCAACGGGCCAGTTTCGCAGTTTAGCTTCATTGTAATAAAATTCATCAGTAATGCTCCATTGCATAAGCATAAGCGTAACAGACAGAAAGAGAGACTTTCAAATTATTAATATCTATATTGAGTATGTATTAAGTTATAGATCATACGCGAATCGAACAATAACATTTAAAAAAATGTCATTAAAATAAACAATATCAAATTTTACAAAGCAAATGTAATACAAATTCAAAGCTAGGAATATTATAAAAAAGGCAGATGCGTGATCGATCCTTTCTCTTTATATCTAGGTTTTTTTAAAAAGAGGTTTGCAACAATCAATTCCCTTTGTGCGCGACATCAATGGGAGCGGTAGCTGTGTACCTATCCTTTGATCTCGCCGCCCTCTGAAGATGCGACATTGCGCTAATACCGCCGCCGCGGCGAACAACGTCCTAACCGCCGCGCGAACCTGCTTAATGTATGAAAAACGTGCCTTTTTGATTCGCGATAGAGACTGTTACTTAACAATTTTGTGTTATTTGTTTGACAGACATAGAAAATGTTTTTAAAATATTCTTTATTTATTTATAACTAGCTAAGCCCATGGTTTCGCCCGTGTGGTAATCATTGTCACAAAATGTTTCCCGAGTAAATCCAGAACCCACGGGTATTTCAAAGTAATGTACTATCTTTAATATTTAAATGAGTTATAAATAAACTAGCGGCCTGCCCCTGCTTCGCACGGGTATAAAATATATATCCCATGTCATTCAGTGTAAAAAAATGATTAAAACCGATTCAGTAGTTTTGATTTATTCATTACTGCCCGTGGCCCGCAAGCGTTAAATTTGGAGAAAAACAATTTCCTTTCCCTATACCAAGAAGATTTCCTGCTATCTTTGGAATATCTAAATTCATATAGTACATTTTTACTTATTTACTATTACATTTTCCCTATGTATTTAATTTTTACAATTACAGAATGTCTTTATATACAACATTCACAGCTTCTTTGTCGTTAAACAAACTCTGGAAAGAACGATATAGCTGCTGGATTCGAAGTGCTATAGGGTGAAGCGCGGCCTCCTCATGGCATTTTAAATCTGTAATATCTCCGAAAATGTTCACTTAAATTACATGCTGTAAACGGCGATATTGATCTATATTAAATCAACAATTTATTTAAGGTACTTAATTGGATAAGGACTAATGCTGTAGTGTATAAAAATTGCTTCAAAAATAAGGCATTATTTTTCGTAAAAAGTAAATGACAAAAAATGCTATTGTGGGTTATTCATAAGAGATAGACATATACCATCGCGGACTTTTCTGTAGACCTTTTCAAGGTGTACAAATACTTAGTACATCATTTTGATAAATCTCGTAGGGTTTAGCCTGCGTTTGCAATGTAAGCGGAAAAAAATGTAATTATTTACAGAAACCTCAAAAATTACAGTATTTCTCTACTATGTATTGAATTTTATTATACGTACAAACCTTCCTCTAGAATCACTCTATCTATTAAAAAAAACCGCATCAAAATCTGTGGTGTAGTTTTAAAGATTGAAGCATACATAGGGATATACGGACATAGGGACAGACAGAGAATGCGACTTTGTTTTATACTATGTAGTGATATTATTTATTTTTACAATTGATTAGACAATGTCTTTACATACAACATTCATAGCTTTCTTATGATTAGACAATATAAACTTGAAAGAAGGACATTTAGTTGCGCCTCCGGTCGCTGCTAAATTCGAAGTGCTTATAGTTCGAAGCGCGGCCTCCTCGCGGCATTTTAAATCTGTAATATCTCCGAAAATGTTCACTTAAATTGCATGCTGTAAACGGCAATATTGATGTATATTAAATCAACAATTTATTTAAGGTACTCAATTGGATAAGGATTAATGCTGTATTGTATAAAAATTGCTTTGAACATAAGGCATCATTTTTCGTAAAAAGTAAATAAAAAAAACTGCTATTGTGGGTTATCCATAAGAGATAGACATATACCATCGCGGACTTTTCTGTAGACCTTTTTAAGGTGTACAAATACTTAGTACATCATTTTGATAAATCTCGTAGGGTTTAGCCTGCGTTTGCAATGTAAGCGGAAAAAAATGTAATTATTTACAGAAACCTCAAAAATTACAGTATTTCTCTACTTCGTATTGAATGTTATTATACGTACAAACCTTCCTTTTGAATCACTCTATCTATTAAAAAAAACCGCATCAAAATCGGTTGCGTAGTTTTAAAGTTTTATGCGTACATACGGAAATATGGACTTTGTTTTATAATATGTAGTGATAATAAATAAATGTTGTATTTATACATAAATTTATATTTTCTGAATCTCGGAAACGACTACGGTAATTCAGCATGTTTTGGGGGAGAAAAATCGATCTAGTTAGGTTTTATTTAAAAAAAAACCATCAAAGCCATTTCAGAGTCCATAAAGAACATACAGACAAACATTAATTTTCATATACATATTTATATTCTGAGTATATTTTTACAATTTTATTTTCTAGTCATATGTGTTATTATCTTTTAATACTAAAATAATTGGATATATTTTAAGTTGGTAGTTATTTGTTCTAAACGTTATTTAACTATTCACATCAAACATTCACATCAATCAAATCAACTCAACACAAATTTACATTAACATTTTTAAATATTAACAAGAAAATTATCTCTTCTTACAAACTAAAGAAATACATATTAAATACTATATAATATAATAATAATTACTATAGAAACATTATTATTTATAATTCAACCATTAAGCTATTTTAAATTATATTTATTTTGTCTGCTAATTTTGTTGTAAAATGCATAAATATTTTTAATATATCACATACATTTGTTTTAATATTTAGAAGTAAAAATAATATTACTACGTTATATTAATTTATAAGTTAACTAGCGGCCTGCCCCTGCTTCGCACGGGTATAAAATATATAGCCCATGACACTCAGTGAAAAAAAATTATTAAAATCGATCCAGTAGTTTTGATTTATTCATTACTGCCCGTGGCCCGCAAGAGGTAAATTTGGAGAAAAACAATTTCCCTCTCCCTATTCCAAGAAGATTTCCTGCTATCTTTGAATATCTAAATTCATATAGTCCATATTTGCGTATTTATTTTAACATTTTTCCCTATGTATTTTATTTTTACAATTAATTACAGAATGTCTTTAAACAAACTCTTGAAAGAGTGACATCGCTGCTAAAGTCGAAGTGTTATAGGGCGAAACGCGGCGTCCTCACGGCGTTTTAAATCTGTAATATCTCCGAAAATGTTCACTTAAATTACATGCTGTAAACGGCCATATTGATCTATATTAAATCAACTATTTATTTAAGGTACTTAATTGGATAAGGATTAATGCTGTATTGTATAAAAATTGCTTCAAAAATAAGGCATTATTTTTCGTAAAAAGTAAATGACAAAAAATGCTATAGTGGGTTATCCATAAGAGATAGACATATACCATCGCGGACTTTTCTGTAGACCTTTTCAAGGTGTACAAATACTTAGTACATTATTTTGATAAATCTCGTAGGGTTTAGCCTGCGTTTGCAATGTAAGCGGAAAAAAATGTCATTATTTACAGAAACCTCAAAAATTACAGTATTTCTGTACTCCGTATTGAATGTTATTTTGCGTACAAACCTTCCTCTGGAATCACTCTATCTATTAAAAAAAACCGCATCAAAATCTGTTGCGTAGTTTTAAAGTTTTATGCGTACATACGGAAATATGGACTTTGTTTTATAATATGTAGTAAGTTAATTATATAAATTACATTACATACTTAACTGCAACGATGTAGTAAAATGCCTAGCAGCGAAACTTAAACTGTGACAAAAGTAATTTCTAATTTAGGAGTTCTATTCACTTATTACTTTCGAAGTTAAAATCCTGTTATTTAGTACTGTTTCTCCATTTTTTTTGTCTGTCAACTGTACTTGCTTTTTATAAAGCGTTATATATTACGGAACATAATAAAATATATTACTAGGAAAGAGAATTTCAAATGTCGTACTGTCACTCGCCAAGAAGAGACGTTAATTGAAAAATAGAACGGTATTTGTCAATAATAATAAGTAAAACTCATTTTAAAATAAAAAAATATTTTTAATTCTTCGTGTAATCACAAGATTATATTCAGCTTTAATACAAAATACGAAAACTAGATAATAAATAATTATTATCTATTTTTTTGTAATCATCATTCAAATTCCAAAATAATCTTTATTAAGTTAACTTGTAAACAAGTCATTTTGAATCGTCAACTCTACTACTAATTTCCGAACTAGCTAACTACTGAGAAGAGCCAGCAAGAAACTCGGCGTTCTTCTGCCCTTATCCCACTCTAAGTGTGCACAACAGTTTTTCTTTTTCATTCTCTCCTCTCAATCGTCAACTCTAGCGCTACTCCTTTTATATGTATGTCATACTTCACATAATCCAACCATCTCGTTTTAGGCCTCTCACTAGTCACATATCCCTCCACATTTATATTTAACAATCTAGTTTAATGTAAATAAAAAAAAGTATTCCATACTGTGTGGTATCCGGCTGAATAGAATAGACAACCCTCATTTCTTAGCGAGGTTTTGTAAAAGGCGACTAAGGTAAGTCGACCCGCCGTGTGGTATCTGGTTGAGTAGAATAGACCACTCTCTTTCTTACCTAGTAGTTGTGTAGTTGTAAAAGTCGACTAAGGTAAGTCGACCCATCGTGTGGTATCGTTTTGAGTAGAATAGACCACCCTCATTTTTACCAAGGTGTCGTAAAAGGTGACTAAGGTAGTTCAACCCACCGTAGGGTATCCGACTTAGTAGAATAGACCACCCTCTTTCATACCGATCTAAAAAAAAATGTTATACTGAACCCTCTTAAAGTGGGATAAATGCAGGAGAATGATAGTGATATGATAAAGACAATATATAATCTATCGTTACAAAGACAAGATTTAATAAACAAAATTGCAACAAACAAAACAGTTATAAAATAATAATTAAAAGCCAGTGGCAACTGTTAGGACATTTCAATAATGAGACAAAGGAGTCGGATTGCAAAGGGGGCGATCACAGAGCAGGATTCATAGCTTTGTCGTCTAAGTGGGACTTACTGTCCTTCGGCTTGCTGAGCGGAACGAGCTCGAAAAGAGCCAAGCTTACGTTTTTTTACAATGCACGAATTATCTTGTCTGAGTAGCGGGCTGTGTGCAGAAAGTATGAGGCCGATTTTAATACATTTCATTTTTTACTTAAATACTTTTTAATAATTTGACTAAAATTTATATGACAGCGATATTTCTCCTTTAAGCTTATTCAATAAATAAATATCTGGGTGACCGAGCCTTGCTCAGTAATTTATAAAATGATGTAAAAAAATAAAATTAAAAAAAAAATTGAAAAGAAAAATTAAACATAATAGGGCAGGTGGGCCTCGATCCTAGGTATTTTCACCTCTAGCCGCCCGTTCCCCAAATGAACTACTATGACTTTACGTTTGACAGCGAAAAATTGTGATTGTTTTCAACGTATATATACATACAAGATTAACTCATTTAAATATTAAAGATATGAACCAATTATAAAAATAATAAATAAGAATCAACAACATGTTAACTCACAAATAACGACTACGTCAAATGGCGCTACCACTCTCCTCCGCACGCTTCGCTCAACTCCTATCCGCTTCGCTCCTCTCCTATCCGCTCCGCTCCTCTCCTATCCGCTCCGCTCCTCTCCACACAACTCGCCAGCATCGTCGGTAGACCCCCTATGAGGTGTAATGATAACCTCAAAACGGTCGTGGGAAGCCGCTCCAAGTGGCACATGATCTCGTGAAGAGACCTATGTCCAGCAGTGGACGTCCATCGGTTTAAGATAATGATTAACCTCACCATTTTAACACTAAGTCAATGAAAGATACCAATGTACTAAGATATATTTTTAAACACAAGATACAACTGACCATATCGTTGGGGCAATGGGAAAATCAACACTCAAAAACTAAACGTAGTTGCGCTGTATTCAAAAAGATCTAACATCGCTCAGATAATGTAACAACTCGACGAGGACTCGTTAAGCAAATAGTTTACTTTATGTAAGCAAAAAGCTTTTAGTTGTAGTGTACAAATGAAAAATGAATTACGCATTTATGAAGAAAAAAAATGAAATGTGTGTGCCGGCCCCGATACACGGCTGGAGTTTACTCCTTAACTACGATTGTCTTTGAATATGCAATAGACAAAGAGTAAATAAAGCCTTTATGCTATCGTAAAATTTGTCTCAATAATGTACAAAGTAAATTCGATTTTTTAACCATTTTCATTATATTACTTATTATATTACTCGCTTACTTATTCCAGTGGTACGCCGTGTGGTATCAGGCTGAATAGAATATGTTCATTTTTTACCGAGGTATCGTCGACCCGCCGTGTGGTATCCGGCTGAGTAGATAAGACCACCCCCCTTTCTTACCGTGGAGTCTTAAAAGGCGACTAAGGTAAGTTGACGTAAAGCAGGCGGCCGGTCGTAAAATAATTAGCATAAGGTTTATACATGTTGTATCGACCCCACTTTAAGTTGGATAATGACAGGAGAATGATGATATATTATATTTATTACCATACATGATGACGTACTCGTAGGTTACATATTCAGACTCATTTTGAACGACACCATTATTACTAAACTTGACGATTCCATATTTATAATTCTCGTCTTTGTGTGTGACAAAGATAAAATATCTCTTTTTATTTAACGATTGGATTAGTTTCAATTCTTATAATATTTTTGCACCTTATATGAAATTCGTTTCTTAAAGAGTAAGCTAAAAGAACTTTCACAATCCTGCTATGAATTTTTTCCAATCCTCTAATATAAAAGTTTGCCCGGAGTCGATATGCGGGCACCCTCACGTAATTCATCAAGTTCTCAACTCTTTCATCGCTCCTGAGGTAAACACAAACTTTCTGTAATGTCTCAAGGAAGAGTTTCGTTAATGCATTTCGGTAGTAATATGATGCGGGTACCGTTAACTTTTCCGTATTACCTTAAATTTTAATGTCTAGTATACTAAGAAAACCTTATCGACGGTAAGTTATAAGAAACTGAAGCTTGATTGCTATGCTCAGGTAATGTTATACGGAGATTGCAAAATTCTTCTAATATTATAAAATGCAAAAGTTAGTGAGTATGGATGTATGTTTGTTACTCGTTCACGGCGAACCAAGATCGATATTTGGCAAAATTATTCCTTATACACCGGGGTAATATACGAGTATAGGCTATAGAAAACCTGTTAATAATACAAAGGATGAAATTGAAAAGCGCAATCTATTATCAACCTATCACTCGACAACAGTCGACGCGAACGAAGTTGAGTGTAAAAGCTAGTAATGTATATTTCTAATGACGGTGGAGTGTAGTGCGCAAGATAATTTAATCACCTTGTGCACTATTCACATTTAAATTTTTATATGGTTTACCTTCTTACCTATTTATTTAGAGCTATTGATTTACTCGCATTATAACAATACATCAGTCAACACTAACATTTATAAAAAAACTCATTTCATTATGATATTAGTAAGGTATTTCATAATGGTACTTATTAACTGAAATACGATCGAGCGAAACGCGTAGCCGTGACGACGCTGTGGCGCCCAAGCCGGGACAGCCAAATTGGCTTCACAATTAATGGCCACCTGGGCCGCTATTAATCGACCGATAGAATTAAATGAACGGACTGCACTAATTGCCTGGTAAGACAAAGGGGCAAACACTTGCCTTTGAGACCGGTGTCTAGTGTCACTTGAGGCCGAGACATGTATGCCGTGCGAGGACACGCTCGTCCGTACTTGATATCGAATCTACGTGCACAATTGTTGTTGATATACGACTGGCGAACGTGGGCCCTTAAGGGCTTTGATGTTTGTCGTGTACGGAACGTTGATACAACTGTTCACTATTATTCCAATTGTTGACATTCTTGTACTATTTTTACCTCACTTAAAACTAAAGGCGACAAATTGTTATGACAAAATTGATTATTTTTAAACTAATTATTGACATTTGAATCAAGACTGAATGAAACGTGTAGTTTCTTAAAGGAACTACGAAATATTAATGAATACTGTATTTGTAAAATACTCGCACTACTAACTTATTTTAGCACTAAATATCATTCATACATACATAAACAAATTCAATTAAGGTAATTATTATTTTAAACAAAAACTGTTTTTTTCTTGCATTATTTCTTTTAAAGTATGAGAAACAGCGAAAAAAATTTTTTATGAGTATGAAATGAAATACGGAACGAAAATATATTTACCTATTATTACAATTATAAAGGACATTCATCAGCTATAACGAAGAGTTAAAAAAAATATAAGAAATCTTCCTGATAAATGTAAAGTTTTGTATTAAGTCCATACACTTTTAAAAGGTGTCAGGTGGTTAAACCTACGATCCCCTAAGTCACATCGTTTCACCTTTCGCCCATCTCGGTCAATTTTCTGTCTAATCTAAATTCATTGGTCCGCTATATAGCACTAACGATGCTATATTGTCTGGTAACAATTACATTGTTCAGTTACCCACTTCATTAGTTGCGCATAATGACGATTGCAACGCTATCTTTTCGCTTGCGAGTGGACACGCTAATTGATTCTTAACATTGCAAAAAACTGAAGAGTCATTTAAAAATATTCAATATAATTTAAAAAGTTTCTATAAGAGGTGTTATGAGAACCTCAACTGTGTGCTTAGTGCGTTTTTTAACCTATTCGACCGCGTTAGCGTGCAGCAGGGGGTCTTCTCGCATACCCTAGAGGGGTAGGCGGGGTACGGGCCTCGAGGCGAACCTCTTTGCCCGGGCCGGTCCTCGCAGGCTTTGTGGCCTGGACTGTGTTCGGGCTGTAGGCCCAGGTCACCTAGGTGACTTACAGGATATCTAGTTCGGGGGGATCTGGGAATGTTAGCCCCCAGACCGCGATGTCATATTCGGGTGGTGTCTACTCCGGTGGTGGTATCAACATCGGTGGTGGTATCAACGTCGGTGGTGGTGTTAAATTCGGTAGTGGTGTCAAATCCGATGGTATCGCCCTTTCGCCCATCGAGTCGTCATTGTCGCCATCGCGTTAGCTTAACGCAATTTGTATGGCACTGGAACAGCGGTCACTAGATGTCGTTGTTACAGCGTCATACTATTTACGAGCCAAATGAGTTTTCTTTTAAAACCTATCTGCCAAACTAATATTTACAATTGTTACATGATTCAGTGAAGGAAACCCTCGTATCTCTGAAGATTCCAGGGATATGTGTGAGCTATATCGTTAGGTTAGGTTAGAAACTTGCATATCTTTGGATGATGGCTAGGATTTAAGTAAGCTATCTATCCAAACTGGAACAGCGTTATAATCGTGATTTTGACAGTAAACCCGATGTCGCAATCAATTCTGGTTAGTGCTATGTCGTCTGAGTCGCATGTGTTAATGACATCCTTAATGTTTGGATACATTTTAGTCCGGTCGTAAGTGATCCTACGCAGTTGTGTTATTAGGGATTTCATTGTTGTAATATAATAACTGGGTTGACTCACGTTTGTTTGTTTCGTTGTTTTCATAAAACCTACCTTTTTTATTACTCATCAAGAGCTTCGTTTATTCTGTTGATATCGTGTATGTGCAATGTCAGAAGTTCAATCCCACTTCTGATGTCGTAATTTTTTCAACTCCACGTTTAATCAGACAAATATTTTTTTACAATTAGATTAATATTAAATCTACTATATTATTATACGTCAGTTAATATAAGTTATGTGTAATATTAATATTATTACCTCAAGTTTCTTGAGTTAATAGATTATTTGATATCTGCCAAGTAACGTTTTAAGCCAATTAAGTAACTTTCTAGACTAATAAAATTTAATTGTAGCAAATGTTTTAGAAATGTCCTTAGTGAAGTTATAGTGTCCTAAAATTTTTTATTCGTTAGGTTAACCAAAAGGTTGCAAGATACTTTTCGGTAGTCTTATCAAAGAAGAATATCCGAACCATATTTTATCTCAAGCAAATTAGACAGCGATTTCGATGAGACTTCTCAGGTGTTTTTTTTTACATATATCATTTAAAATAATACGCCGTGTGGTATCAGGCTGAATAGAATAGTACTAGGTACCCTCTTTTCTTACCGAGGGGTCGTAAAAGGCGACTAAGGTAAGTCGACCCGCAGTGTGGTATCCGGCTGAGTACAATAGACTACCCTCATTTCTTACCGAGTTGTCGTAAAAGGCGACTAAGGTAAGTTGACTGACCGTGTGATATCCGGTTAAGTAGAATTGACCACCCTCTTTCTGATCGATGTGTCATAAAATACGACTAAAATAAGTTGACGTCAGGCAGGCGGCCGGTTGTAAAATACGTAACCAAAGCATATGACAACTTGTTTATAACATGTTGTGCCGACCCCACTTAGAGTGGGATAAGGGCAGGAAGATGATGATATCATTTCAAATAAATACTTAAATACATAGACACAACCAGACTCCCACAAATTGACTTTAGGAAATATTAGACTTAAGCGGAAATCAAATCGACAACTCACGGAGCTAAAAGATCATTACCACATTCGCGATTTAAAAGTACGGCCGCTCGTCTTGTACAGAAATATCGATGTTTAGGTTAAATTAGTTTAAAGGTGCCACGTCCAACACACGGACGAGGCCGCCTGGGAGGGTCTACATCAGCACTTGAACGTATCGTTAGGTGTAAGGTGGTGTCGAAGAGCGCCGCGGGCTTTGGCGGCGAGCGTGATAACGACCTCTTTGAAATATCTCGCCAGCCGCGCTGATTTCAACGCGACATGATTCGACACTGATATTATATTTTCGATAAACTCCAAAATATTTATTGAATTGGAAGCAGATTTTATAGCTTCAGTCGCGTTGGATTAGTTTTTTTTTAAACTATTCATTTATTCTTCAGTTTAGTATATTAGCAAATTTGTACCAAAGGAAACGGGAACTTTTGGATATAATTGTAAAAGGTTGAGGTATGGCTTGTTTATTTATAGCGGTATATATTTGTTTGAAAATTATGAAAAAATTAGCCCAAAATGCAATTTGAAAATTGTTTAAAGATGTTTTTGGCACAAAAATCGATAAATTATTAAAGCAAACGCATAGTTAAAATACAACAATGATGGCGTACATTGACATGACTATTTCAATAAAATATTATTCATAAATATTTTAAATAATAAAGAAATTGAGGTTACAGTCCGTTATTGTTAAAAAATAGATTGATTGTTTGTTTGTTTAATTAGTACCTATTGTGTTAACGTTTATCTATGCTTTAAAATATGTCATACTTCAAAAATCAGCTGTTTAACATATAAGAAGTTCATAAACTCAATTTTACTAAATCTATTATAAATCTGCTTTTAGATTGACAAAATCAGTCATTGACCCCATTTTCATCTTTTTACATATCGGGCTCAAAATTGTATTAAAGTGCATCAGTTTCCTTTCATCAACATGGCTTTAGAAAATACGCCGTAAAAGCGTAACAGACAGACAAACTTTCGCTTTTATAATATTAGTATGGATGGAAAGATCTAGAGCCGACTCAAGCACTTGAATATCGTTAGATGTAAGGAGCCGGCGTGGCTCGTAGAGGGCGTGATAATGAGCACTTTAGTTACATCTTGCTACCCGCACTGGCTATACAGCGATACACGAAACTTGGGATTAACGAATATACACTTATATAAATGTTAGTTTACGTATTTAATGATTCGGCTACGCATATATTTTTGAACTCTATAGTGTGCTAAAGTGAAAACAATTATAGGGATATCGCCCGAGACGTGTAAGCTCGGAGTGACCATGTACACTCTCGATTGTGTGAGTAGTAACACGCTCGACGAATGTGCGAGGCGGCGCGTAACCCTTTGACTCGGAAACAAATCTGACACGGGAGCGAGAGCAGGCGACCTTGAGACAACGCGGCGAGGCGAGAGCTACCCCGTACACTCTCGCACTCGGCATGTCTCTCGGTGTCACGCAGAGAGTGTACAGCCGACTTCATATTTTGGACACGTCACACGTATAATGCTGTTGGAGGTCTGAATTAATAACTAAATGGCATTTATATCCTTTATGCCGTGTGGTATCCGGCTGAGTAGAATAGATCATCCTCATTTCTTACCGAGGTATCGTAAATGGCGACTAAGGTAAGTTGACGTCAGGCAGGCGGCTGATCGTAAAATACGTAGCCAAATCATGTGACATGTTTGTAACATGTGCCAGGCCCACTTAGAGTGGGATAAGGGCAGGAGGATGGTGAGTGACATTTATATCCTTTTTTTTTTTTTTTTTTTTTTTTTTTTTTTTATTTGGTTCATTAAACTGGATATAATCAATTCACATGTGTACAAGAAGTTGCAATAACAAATAGACAAGATTATACCCTACTGGAAACGAACACAGCATGCAAATATTAGTATACATAGATCACTTAAATTAAATTACTCTTTTAAATTACTTATAGTTACGCAAGCATTTACACAATTTGCTTTTGAATGAGGCTAAAGAACCACAGAAAATATCTACGTCGCTTCTGAATGCGTTTAATTGAGAACAAATTCGGTATATAGGGGCATGTTGTCTAAGATTCGTGTGACATTTAGGTAAATTAAATGGTTTGCGATTCTCTAGTCGACTACCACTACGCGGAACGCACAGTTGTATACGGTTCAAAATTTCAGGCAAATCTACGGCACCATTAATTATTTTGAAAAAGAACACCATGTCCAACATCTTCCGCCGATCATTTAGTGACATTAAATTATAGTAACGTAAACGAGCGCTATAAGAATTCAAAATACGACACTTATTATTATTAAAGGTTAAGTGATACAAGAAACGTTTTTGCACAAGTTCCAATCTATTGCTATGTACCTTGTAACCAGGATTCCATACACAGCAGCAGTATTCAAGAATACTGCGGACAATTGAATAATAAATCAATACCGTTAAGTTTGGATCTTTAAAGAGTTTCATCTGACGTGAAATGAAACCTGACAATTTTGATGTCTTAGCAATAATTGTATCCAGATGATGACGAAAAGAAAGTGAACTATCAATGGTGATACCTAAGTCACGAATTACATTCACTTCTTTTAACAAAGTATTAACGACACTGTAGGACCTTCTAGTTGTATTTTTTTTCCTTGAGAACTTAATGTACATACATTTATCAAAATTAAGAGTCATAAAATTGTTGTCACACCAAGATAAAATGCTGTCAATGTCTTTTTGTAAAATATGTGCGTCCTGCTCTTCATTAAACACACGATACACTTTCAAATCATCGGCATATAGTTTAAAATTTGATTCTATTACGTTGCTAACGTCATTAATAAATATTAAAAATAATAGTGGGCCTAAGTGGGACCCTTGGGGTACTCCATACGGAATTGAATTTATATTAGATTTAAAACCGCAAAGATTTACCAGTTGCGACCTATTTTTTAAATACGATTCGCACCATCGTAGTAAAGATCCATGTATTCCTATAGCGCTTAATTTACACAATAGCAAGTTGTGATCGACTAAATCAAAAGCTTTTTTAAAATAGAAATCCTTTGTTTACTAAAATATTTTACAGGACAGTATATTGTACTGGACAATAAATATAAAGAAAAAATTATTTTTTTTACCTAATCATTAATTTATTGTAACAACAAATTACAATTTTTTTATCTTTTAAGGGAAAATTACAATCGTGATTTAAACTTAAATTTAAACATGTTTATAAACTCCTTGAAGCTTAAATAAATAACTCTCCCTACAATATTTGCAACGTTTTATACCAGATTGCAGGAAAGGAGAAACTTTTTTAATCATATATAAGTCCACTATTTCCAGCTACATTAATAACTTTTGCATTAAGCGCGTGTACATAAAATACACTGCGTTTATTACTTTCGTATGAGTAAGGTATTTATCTTGTAATAATTTAGAGGCACGAGAGCTTGAGCTTGAGGCGAATTGACGCGGTATTACTGGATTTATGAGTTATATAATTTATAGAATTAGACGTTACTTTGCGGAGATCCATAATACAAACGTAATAATAAAATTATTTTGCTATAATCCGCGATGAAATAAAATAGAAAATATATATAATGCTAAATGTAGAGTGGACAATCGGTTATCATACCTGATACATGCAGGATTCGTAAAAAACACATGCACAAACCTCCACCACCGCCAGCACAAGCACAATACACAAGCACTATATACGTTCACTATCACAAACTCAACAATCGTTTCGCCCCGCAACCGAAGCATCATCAGGAGATAGACTCCACGACCAAAATCGCAAAGCGAAGCAATACCCAAATAAGCTTAGTTATATACTAATCGATTCAACCCCACCATTTATTTTATTATGCCTGCGAACAAGTGTAACAAGCTTGAACTAGAAACATTTATCTTTTATGAGTTATTTAGGATTTAGTTAGTTAGTTATTTAGTTTAGGATTTATGATTTATAATATTTTCTTTTAGAAATATTAATAGCTAATCATTAGATATTGTTATTTTCTTGTAAAATATATCAAACTGAAAGACGTGAAATGCGAACGTCTGTGTCTATTACGTGGTAATCCGCTGGACCAATATTAATGAAGTTTTGCACAAGTGAGTATATAACAAGCGAGCTAACATACCGGAAAAAATACATGTCAAATTATTGAGGGTATTTGAACCTTTAAGATGACGCTACCGAAGTCGCTAGGTTAACCATTAAACATATAAAATATTATAAACGTTTAAATTTTTCTTTCTCCATTCAACTTGTTCTTAAGTTAATATTATATTACTGTGACATAAGCCTTTTCTAAGTAATAACATAATTTAGCAGCATAATAACTACAAGCTTTAATCGTTAAACTATCACGACGAGAAGCTTTATTAAGTCGTCACTAAATCACTAAAACTTATAAAACATAAGTCCAGAAGGCGCATTTCACGTCCAAATACGGGAGTCATTGATTAATTCCCATCACTGTTAGATTCATTTAGGGTTACACCAAACGAACGCGTCAGGTGTCAATAGAACAGTGGAAACAAAAATTATTTATTAATTATTAGTTATATATTAATTATTAGTTTATAAGAATTAGGCGTTACTTTCCGGAGATACATAATACAAAAGTAATAATGAAATTATGTTGCTATAATCCGCGATAAAGTAAATAAGAAAATATATGCTAAATGCATAGTAGACTATCTGTTTCCATGCCTGATACATGCATGATTCGTTAGAAAAATGCACAAACATTACACTACAGTACACAAGTACTTCACACGTTCCCTATCATAAGGAGATAGATTCCACGACAAAATCGCAAAGTTTCGTTAAGATTTTTTCGTGGAGTCTATCTCATGATACTTCGGCTGCGGGGCGAAATGATTGTTGAATTTAATAATAATTTGTTCAACTCATTGTTCAAATGGCTTCAAGTTCCCTAAGGAAAAACGTGATTTTTTTCTTGTCTGTTTGTATGTATACTCATATATTGTTATATCTTGCGGATTAGCCGTATGCCATAACAGACAGAAAGACAGAGGAATTTGGCTCTAATAATAATAATAATTGCTATTATTAAGTATGGATATTTATCTACTATACTCACTATTAATATACTAAAGTTTTCTTTGAATTAAGTTAAAGTAGTTTCAAATGTAGAAATATTAAAAACGCGACGTTGAAAATATATGCTGTGATACACCTTTAGGGGAGCGCGGGGCGTCGCGCGGGAGGGCAGTGGGAGTGTCGGCTCGGTCAAAGGGCTCTTTGATGTTTGCCGCCGGCTTAATGCACCGCCCGCGGGCCCCGCTCCGCTCATCATTAGCAATTTCCCAGTAATTTGTTATCTTTACCGCTATTTATTTGTACAATTTCACGCTCGGTTCGACATTTCGCACCTCCGGCCGGTGTGTGCCCCGCCAAGTCATTATGGTCGCTTTGGTTTTTTATCCGGCCGGCTGAAACGCCTTTGACAGTTACGTCATAATAACTAGGAAAGGTTTTGCAGACTTGGACAAATTGTTCTAATTTTTTTTCATATTTTACTAATGAAGTAACTAGGGACTTTATTTTTTTTTACTTG